>CM061488.1:7500-1353214 GCA_030867185.1 Tagetes erecta | reverse complement strand
CGTGCCCGAAAAACTGAGTATGGGTCTGTTCACCGAATCTGACCTAATTTTTGGTTCTGGAGACTTCCCTTGAATATATTATAACTCCACGAAAGAATCGGTTCAATGAAAACAATCTAGAGCCTTCCCTGTGGCCCGTTTGAAATTTTCTAGAAGGGCCCTAGGGGTAGGTACACAGCGTGCCTGAAAAACTGAGTATGGGTCTGTTCACCGAATCTGACCATAACTTTGGTTCTAAAGACTTCCCTTGAATATATTATGACTCAACGAAAGAATAGGATCAATGAAAACACATTAGAGCCTTCTCGTGGCCCGTTCGAAATTTTGCTAGAACGGGCCTAGGGGTAGGTACACAGCGTGCCCGAAAAACTGAGTATAGGTCTGTTCACCGAATCTGACCATAATTTTGGTTCTGGAGACTTCCCACGAATATTTTATGACTCCACAAAAGAATCGGATCAATGAAAACACTCTAGAGCCTTCCCGTGGCCCGTTCGAAATTTTGCTAGAAGGGCCCTAGGGGTAGGTACACAGCGTGCCTGAAAAACTGGGTACGGGTCTGTTCACCGAATCTGACCATAATTTTGGTTCTGGAGACTTCCCTTGAATATATTATGACTCCACGAAAGAATCGGATCAATGAAAACACTCTAGAGCCTTACCGTGGCCCGTTCAAAATTTTGCTATAAGGGCCCTAGGGGTAAGTACACAACGTGCCCGAAAAACTGAGTATGGGTCTGTTCACCGAATCTGACCATAATTTTGGTTCTGGAGACTTCCCTTGAATATATTATGACTCCATAAAAGAATCGGATCAATGAAAATACTCTAGAGCCTTCCCGTGGCCCGTTCGAAATTTTGCTAGACGGGCCCTAGGGGTAGGTACACAGCGTGCCCGAAAAACTGAGTATGGGTCTGTTCACCGAATCTGACCATAATTTTGGTTCTGGAGACTTCCCTTGAATATATTATGACTCAACGAAAGAATCGGATCAATGAAAACACATTAGAGCCTTCTCGTGGCCCGTTCGAAATTTTGCTAGAACGGGCCTAGGGGTAGGTACACAGCGTGCCCGAAAAACTGAGTATAGGTTTGTTCACCGAATCTGACCATAATTTTGGTTCTGGAGACTACCCACGAATATTTTATGACTCTACAAAAGAATCGGATCAATGAAAACACTCTAGAGCCTTCCCGTGGCCCGTTCGAAATTTTGCTAGAAGGGCCCTAGGGGTAGGTACACAGCGTGCCTGAAAAACTGGGTACGGGTCAGTTCACCGAATCTGACCATAGTTTTGGTTTTGGACACTTCGCTTGATTATTTTATGACTCCACGAAAGAATCGGATCAATGAAAACACTCTAGAGCCTTCCCGTGGCCCGTTCGAAATTTTGCTAGAAGGGCCCTAGGGGTAGGTACACAGCCTTCCCGAAAAACTGAGTATGGGTCTGTTCACCGAATCTAACCATAATTTTGGTTCTGGAGACTTCCCTTGAATATATTATGACTCCACAAAAGAATCGGATCAATGAAAATACTCTAGAGCCTTCCCGTGGCCCGTTCAAAATTTTGCTAGAAGGGCTCTAGGGGTAGGTACACAGCATGCCCGAAAAACTGAGTATGGGTCAGTTCACCGAATCTGACCTAAATTTTGGTTCTTGAGACTTCCCTTGAATATATTATGACTCCACGAAAGAATCAGATCAATGAAAACACTCTAGAGCCTTCCTGTGGCCCGTTCGAAATTTTGCAAGAAGGGCCCTAGGGGTAGGTACACAGCCTGCCCGAAAAACAGAGTATGGGTCTGTTCACCGAATCTGACCATAATTTTGGTTATGGAGACTTCCCTTGAATATATTATGACTCCACAAAAGAATCGGATCAATGAAACACTCTAGAGCCTTCCCATGGCCCGTTCGAAATTTTGCTAGAAGGGCCCTAGGGGTAGGTACACAGCGTGCCCGAAAAACTGAGTATGGGTCTGTTCACCGAATCTGACCTAAATTTTGGTTCTGGAGACTTCCCTTGAATATATTATAACTCCACGAAAGAATCGGATCAATGAAAACAATCTAGAGCCTTCCCTGTGGCCCGTTCGAAATTTTGCTAGAAGGGCCCTAGGGGTAGGTACACAGCCTGCCCGAAAAACTGAGTATGGGTTTGTTCACCGAATCTGACCATAATTTTGGTTCTGGAGACTTCCTTTGAATATATTATGACTCAACGAAAGAATCGGATCAATGAAAACACATTAGAGCCTTCTCGTGGCCCGTTCGAAATTTTGCTAGAACGGGCCTAGGGGTAGGTACACAGCGTGCCCGAAAAACTGAGTATGGTTCTGTTCACCGAATCTGACCATAATTTTGGTTCTGGAGACTTCCCACGAATATTTTATGACTCCACAAAAGAATCGGATCAATGAAAACACTCTAGAGCCTTCCCGTGGCCCGTTCGAAATTTTGTTAGAAGGGCCCTATGGGTAGGTACACAGCGTGCCCGAAAAACTGGGTACGGGTCTGTTCACTGAATATGACCATCATTTTGGTTCTGGAGACTTCGCTTGATTATTTTATGACTCCACGAAAGAATCGGATTAATAAAAACACTCTAGAGCCTTCCCGTGGCCCGTTCGAAATTTTGCTAGAAGGGCCCTAGGGGTAGGTACACAGCCTGCCCGAAAAACTGAGTATGGCTCTGTTCACCGAATCTGACCTAAATTTTGGTTCTGGAGACTTCCCTTGAATATATTATGACTCCACGAAAGAATCGGATCAATGAAAACACTCTAGAGCCTTCCCGTGGCCCGTTCGAAATTTTGCTAGAAGGGCCCTAGGGGTACGTACATAGCGTGCCCGAAAAACTGAGTATGGGTCTGTTCACCGAATCTGACCTAAATTTTGGTTCTGGAGACTTCCCTTGAATATATTATGACTCCACGAAAGAATCGGTTCAATGAAAACAATCTAGAGCCTTCCCTGTGGCCCGTTTGAAATTTTGCTAGAAGGGCCATAGGGGTAGGTACACAACGTGCCCGAAAAACTGAGTATGGGTCTTTTCACCGAATCTGACCTAAATTTTGGTTCTGGAGTCTTCCCCTGAATATATTATGACCCCACGAAAGAATAGGATCAATGAAAACACTCTAGAGCCTTCCCTTGGCCCGTTCGAAATTTTGCTAGAACGGCCCTTGGGGTAGGTAAACAGCGTGCCCGAAAAACTGAGAATGGGTCTGTTCACCGAAACTGACAATAATTTTGGTTCTGGAGACTTCCCTTGAATATATTTTGACTCCACGAAAGAACCGGATCAATGAAAATACTCTAGAGCCTTCACGTGGCCCGTTCGAAATTTTGCTAGAAGGGCCCTAGGGGTAGGTACACAGCGTGCCCGAAAAACTGAGTATGGGTCTGTTCACCGAATCTGACCATAATTTTGGTTCTGGAGACTTCCCTTGAATATATTATGACTCCACGAAAGAATCGGATCAATGAAACACTATAGAGCCTTCCCGTGGCCCGTTCGAAATTTTGCTTGAAGGGCCCTAGGGGTAGGTACACAACGTGCCCGAAAAACTGAGTATGGGTCTGTTCACCGAATCTGATCATAATTTTGGTTCTGGAGACTTCCCTTGAATATATTATGACTCCATAAAAGAATCGGATCAATGAAAATACTCTAGAGCCTTCCCGTGGCCCGTTCGAAATTTTGCTAGAAGGGCCCTAGGGGTAGGTACACAGCGTGCCCGAAAAACTGAGTATGGGTCTGTTCACCGAATCTGACCTAAATTTTGGTTCTGGAGACTTCCCTTGAATATATTATGACTCCACGAAAGAATCGGTTCAATGAAAACAATCTAGAGCCTTCCCTGTGGCCCGTTTGAAATTTTGCTAGAAGGGCCCTAGGGGTAGGTACACAGCCTGCCTGAAAAACTAAGTATGGGTCTGTTCACCGAATCTGACCATAACTTTGGTTCTAAAGACTTCCCTTGAATATATTATTACTCAACGAAAGAATAGGATCAATGAAAACACATTAGAGCCTTCTCGTGGCCCGTTCGAAATTTTGCTAGAACGGGCCTAGGGGTAGGTACACAGCGTGCCCGAAAAACTGAGTATAGGTCTGTTCACCGAATCTGACCATAATTTTGGTTCTGGAGACTTCCCACGAATATTTTATGACTCCACAAAAGAATCGGATCAATGAAAACACTCTAGAGCCTTCCCATGGCCCGTTCAAAATTTTGCTAGAAGGGCTCTAGGGGTAGGTACACAGCATGCCCGAAAAACTGAGTATGGGTCAGTTCACCGAATCTGACCTAAATTTTGGTTCTGGAGACTTCCCTTGAATATATTATGACTCCACGAAAGAATCAGATCAATGAAAACACTCTAGAGCCTTCCTGTGGCCCGTTCGAAATTTTGCAAGAAGGGCCCTAGGGGTAGGTACACAGCCTGCCCGAAAAACAGAGTATGGGTCTGTTCACCGAATCTGACCATAATTTTGGTTATGGAGACTTCCCTTGAATATATTATGACTCCACAAAAGAATCGGATCAATGAAACACTCTAGAGCCTTCCCATGGCCCGTTCGAAATTTTTCTAGAAGGGCCCTAGGGGTAGGTACACAGCGTGCCCGAAAAACTGAGTATGGGTCTGTTCACCGAATCTGACCTAAATTTTGGTTCTGGAGACTTCCCTTGAATATATTATAACTCCACGAAAGAATCGGATCAATGAAAACAATCTAGAGCCTTCCCTGTGGCCCGTTTGAAATTTTGCTAGAAGGGCCCTAGGGGTAGGTACACAGCCTGCCTGAAAAACTGAGTATGGGTCTGTTCACCGAATCTGACCATAACTTTGGTTCTAAAGACTTCCCTTGAATATATTATGACTCAACGAAAGAATAGGATCAATGAAAACACATTAGAGCCTTCTCGTGGCACGTTCGAAATTTTGCTAGAACGGGCCTAGGGGTAGGTACACAGCGTGCCCGAAAAACTGAGTATAGGTCTGTTCACCGAATCTGACCATAATTTTGGTTCTGGAGACTTCCCACGAATATTTTATGACTCCACAAAAGAATCGGATCAATGAAAACACTCTAGAGCCTTCCCGTGGCCCGTTTGAAATTTTGCTAGAAGGGCCCTAGGGGTAGGTACACAGCGTGCCTGAAAAACTGGGTACGGGTCTGTTCACCGAATCTGACCATAATTTTGGTTCTGGAGACTTCCCTTGAATATATTATGACTCCACGACAGAATCGGATCAATGAAAACACTCTAGAGCCTTCCCGTGGCCCGTTCAAAATTTTGCTAGAAGGGCCCTAGGGGTAGGTACACAACGTGCCCGAAAAACTGAGTATGGGTCTGTTCACCGAATCTGACCATAATTTTGGTTCTGGAGAATTCCCTTGAATATATTATGACTCCATAAAAGAATCGGATCAATGAAAATACTCTAGAGCCTTCCCGTGGCCCGTTCGAAATTTTGCTAGAAGGGCCCTAGGGGTAGGTACACAACGTGCCCGAAAAACTGAGTATGGGTCTGTTCACCGAATCTGACCATAATTTTGGTTCTGGAGACTTCCCTTGAATATATTATGACTCCATAAAAGAATCGGATCAATGAAAATACTCTACAGCCTTCCCGTGGCCCGTTCGAAATTTTGCTAGAAGGGCCCTAGGGGTAGGTACACAGCGTGATCGAAAAACTGAGTATGGGTCTGTTCACCGAATCTGACCTAAATTTTGGTTCTGGAGACTTCCCTTGAATATATTATGACTCCACGAAAGAATCGGTTCAATGAAAACAATCTAGAGCCTTCCCTGTGGCCCGTTTGAAATTTTGCTAGAAGGGCCCTAGGGGTAGGTACACAGCCTGCCTGAAAAACTGAGTATGGGTCTGTTCACCGAATCTGACCATAACTTTGGTTCTAAAGACTTCCCTTGAATATATTATGACTCAACGAAAGAATAGGATCAATGAAAACACATTAGAGCCTTCTCGTGGCCCGTTCGAAATTTTGCTAGAACGGGCCTAGGGGTAGGTACACAGCGTGCCCGAAAAACTGAGTATGGGTCTGTTCACCGAATCTGACCATAATTTTGGTTCTGGAGACTTCCCTTGAATATATTATGACTCCACGAAAGAATCGGATCAATGAAACACTATAGAGCCTTCCCGTGGCCCGTTCGAAATTTTGCTAGAAGGGCCCTAGGGGTAGGTACACAACGTGCCTGAAAAACTGAGTATGGGTCTGTTCACCGAATCTGACCATAATTTTGGTTCTGGAGACTTCCCTTGAATATATTATGACTCCATAAAAGAATCGGATCAATGAAAATACTCTACAGCCTTCCCGTGGCCCGTTCGAAATTTTGCTAGAAGGGCCCTAGGTGTAGGTACACAGCGTGATCGAAAAACTGAGTATGGGTCTGTTCACCGAATCTGACCTAAATTTTGGTTCTGGAGACTTCCCTTGAATATATTATGACTCCACGAAAGAATCGGTTCAATGAAAACAATCTAGAGCCTTCCCAGTGGCCCGTTTGAAATTTTGCTAGAAGGGCCCTAGGGGTAGGTACACAGCCTGCCTGAAAAACTGAGTATGGGTCTGTTCACCGAATCTGACCATAACTTTGGTTCTAAAGACTTCCCTTGAATATATTATGACTCAACGAAAGAATAGGATCAATGAAAACACATTAGAGCCTTCTCGTGGCCCGTTCGAAATTTTGCTAGAACGGGCCTAGGGGTAGGTACACAGCGTGCCCGAAAAACTGAGTATAGGTCTGTTCACCGAATCTGACCATAATTTTGGTTCTGGAGACTTCCCACGAATATTTTATGACTCCACAAAAGAATCGGATCAATGAAAACACTCTAGAGCCTTCCCGTGGCCCGTTCGAAATTTTGCTAGAAGGGCCCTAGGGGTAGGTACACAGCGTGCCTGAAAAACTGGGTACGGGTCTGTTCACCGAATCTGACCATAATTTTGGTTCTGGAGACTTCCCTTGAATATATTATGACTCCACGACAGAATCGGATCAATGAAAACACTCTAGAGCCTTCCCGTGGCCCGTTCAAAATTTTGCTAGAAGGGCCCTAGGGGTAGGTACACAACGTGCCCGAAAAACTGAGTATGGGTCTGTTCACCGAATCTGACCATAATTTTGGTTCTGGAGAATTCCCTTGAATATATTATGACTCCATAAAAGAATCGGATCAATGAAAATACTCTAGAGCCTTCCCGTGGCCCGTTCGAAATTTTGCTAGAAGGGCCCTAGGGGTAGGTACACAACGTGCCTGAAAAACTGAGTATGGGTCTGTTCACCGAATCTGACCATAATTTTGGTTCTGGAGACTTCCCTTGAATATATTATGACTCCATAAAAGAATCGGATCAATGAAAATACTCTACAGCCTTCCCGTGGCCCGTTCGAAATTTTGCTAGAAGGGCCCTAGGGGTAGGTACACAGCGTGATCGAAAAACTAAGTATGGGTCTGTTCACCGAATCTGACCTAAATTTTGGTTCTGGAGACTTCCCTTGAATATATTATGACTCCACGAAAGAATCGGTTCAATGAAAACAATCTAGAGCCTTCCCTGTGGCCCGTTTGAAATTTTGCTAGAAGGGCCCTAGGGGTAGGTACACAGCCTGCCTGAAAAACTGAGTATGGGTCTGTTCACCGAATCTGACCATAACTTTGGTTCTAAAGACTTCCCTTGAATATATTATGACTCAACGAAAGAATAGGATCAATGAAAACACATTAGAGCCTTCTCGTGGCCCGTTCGAAATTTTGCTAGAACGGGCCTAGGGGTAGGTACACAGCGTGCCCGAAAAACTGAGTATGGGTCTGTTCACCGAATCTGACCATAATTTTGGTTCTGGAGACTTCCCTTGAATATATTATGACTCCACGAAAGAATCGGATCAATGAAACACTATAGAGCCTTCCCGTGGCCCGTTCGAAATTTTGCTAGAAGGGCCCTAGGGGTAGGTACACAACGTGCCCGAAAAACTGAGTATGGGTCTGTTCACCGAATCTGACCATAATTTTGGTTCTGGAGACTTCCCTTGAATATATTATGACTCCATAAAAGAATCGGATCAATGAAAATAATCTACAGCCTTCCCGTGGCCCGTTCGAAATTTTGCTAGAAGGGCCCTAGGGGTAGGTACACAGCGTGATCGAAAAACTGAGTATGGGTCTGTTCACCGAATCTGACCTAAATTTTGGTTCTGGAGACTTCCTTTGAATATATTATGACTCCACGAAAGAATCGGTTCAATGAAAACAATCTAGAGCCTTCCCAGTGGCCCGTTTGAAATTTTGCTAGAAGGGCCCTAGGGGTAGGTACACAGCCTGCCTGAAAAACTGAGTATGGGTCTGTTCACCGAATCTGACCATAACTTTGGTTCTAAAGACTTCCCTTGAATATATTATGACTCAACGAAAGAATAGGATCAATGAAAACACATTAGAGCCTTCTCGTGGCCCGTTCGAAATTTTGCTAGAACGGGCCTAGGGGTAGGTACACAGCGTGCCCGAAAAACTGAGTATAGGTCTGTTCACCGAATCTGACCATAATTTTGGTTCTGGAGACTTCCCACGAATATTTTATGACTCCACAAAAGAATCGGATCAATGAAAACACTCTAGAGCCTTCCCGTGGCCCGTTCGAAATTTTGCTAGAAGGGCCCTAGGGGTAGGTACACAGCGTGCCTGAAAAACTGGGTACGGGTCTGTTCACCGAATCTGACCATAATTTTGGTTCTGGAGACTTCCCTTGAATATATTATGACTCCACGACAGAATCGGATCAATGAAAACACTCTAGAGCCTTCCCGTGGCCCGTTCAAAATTTTGCTAGAAGGGCCCTAGGGGTAGGTACACAACGTGCCCGAAAAACTGAGTATGGGTCTGTTCACCGAATCTGACCATAATTTTGGTTCTGGAGAATTCCCTTGAATATATTATGACTCCATAAAAGAATCGGATCAATGAAAATACTCTAGAGCCTTCCCGTGGCCCGTTCGAAATTTTGCTAGAAGGGCCCTAGGGGTAGGTACACAGCGTGCCCAAAAAACTGAGTATGGGTCTGTTCACCGAATCTGACCATAATTTTGGTTCTGGAGACTTCCCTTGAATATATTATGACTCAACGAAAGAATCGGATCAATGAAAACACATTAGAGCCTTCTCGTGGCCCGTTCGAAATTTTGCTAGAACGGGCCTAGGGGTAGGTACACAGCGTGCCCGAAAAACTGAGTATAGGTCTGTTCACCGAATCTGACCACAATTTTGGTTCTGGAGACTTCCCACGAATATTTTATGACTCTACAAAAGAATCAGATCAATGAAAACACTCTAGAGCCTTCCCGTGGCCCGTTCGAAATTTTGCTAGAAGGGCCCTAGGGGTAGGTACACAGCGTGCCTGAAAAACTGGGTACGGGTCAGTTCACCGAATCTGACCATAATTTTGGTTTTGGACACTTCGCTTGATTATTTTATGACTCCACGAAAGAATCGGATCAATGAAAACACTCTAGAGCCTTCCCGTGGCCCGTTCGAAATTTTGCTAGAAGGGCCCTAGGGGTAGGTACACAGCCTTCCCGAAAAACTGAGTATGGGTCAGTTCACCGAATCTGACCTAAATTTTGGTTCTGGAGACTTCCCTTGAATATATTATGACTCCATGAAAGAATCCGATCAATGAAAACACATTGGAGCCTTCTCGTGGCCCGTTCGAAATTTTGCTAGAACGGGCCTAGGGGTAGGTACACAGCGTGCCCGAAAAACTGAGTATGGGTCTGTTCACCGAATCTGACCATAATTTTGGTTCTGGAGACTTCCCTTGAATATATTATGACTCCACGAAAGAATCGGATCAATGAAACACTATAGAGCCTTCCCGTGGTCCGTTCGAAATTTTGCTAGAAGGGCCCTAGGGGTAGGTACACAACGTGCCCGAAAAACTGAGTATGGGTCTGTTCACCGAATCTGACCATAATTTTGGTTCTGGAGACTTCCCTTGAATATATTATGACTCCATAAAAGAATCGGATCAATGAAAATACTCTACAGCCTTCCCGTGGCCCGTTCGAAATTTTGCTAGAAGGGCCCTAGGGGTAGGTACACAGCGTGCCCGAAAAACTGAGTATGGGTCTGTTCACCGAATCTGACCTAAATTTTGGTTCTGGAGACTTCCCTTGAATATATTATGACTCCACGAAAGAATCGGTTCAATGAAAACAATCTAGAGCCTTCCCTGTGGCCCGTTTGAAATTTTGCTAGAAGGGCCCTAGGGGTAGGTACACAGCCTGCCTGAAAAACTGAGTATGGGTCTGTTCACCGAATCTGACCATAACTTTGGTTCTAAAGACTTCCCTTGAATATATTATGACTCAACGAAAGAATAGGATCAATGAAAACACATTAGAGCCTTCTAGTGGCCCGTTCGAAATTTTGCTAGAACGGGCCTAGGGGTAGGTACACAGCGTGCCCGAAAAACTGAGTATAGGTCTGTTCACCGAATCTGACCATAATTTTGGTTCTGGAGACTTCCCACGAATATTTTATGACTCCACAAAAGAATCGGATCAATGAAAACACTCTAGAGCCTTCCCGTGGCCCGTTCGAAATTTTGCTAGAAGGGCCCTAGGGGTAGGTACACAGCGTGCCTGAAAAACTGGGTACGGGTCTGTTCACCGAATCTGACCATAATTTTGGTTCTGGAGACTTCCCTTGAATATATTATGACTCCACGAAAGAATCGGATCAATGAAAACACTCTAGAGCCTTCCCGTGGCCCGTTCAAAATTTTGCTAGAAGGGCCCTAGGGGTAGGTACACAACGTGCCCGAAAAACTGAGTATGGGTCTGTTCACCGAATCTGTCCATAATTTTGGTTCTGGAGACTTCCCTTGAATATATTATGACTCCATAAAAGAATCGGATCAATGAAAATACTCTAGAGCCTTCCCGTGGCCCGTTCGAAATTTTGCTAGAAGGGCCCTAGGGGTAGGTACACAGCGTGCCCGAAAAACTGAGTATGGGTCTGTTCACCGAATCTGACCATAATTTTGGTTCTGGAGACTTCCCTTGAATATATTATGACTCAACGAAAGAATCGGATCAATGAAAACACATTAGAGCCTTCTCGTGGCCCGTTCGAAATTTTGCTAGAACGGGCCTAGGGGCCTAGGGCCCTTCTAGCAAAATTTCGAACGGGCCACAGGGAAGGCTCTAGAGTGTTTTCATTGATCCGATTCTTTCGTGGAGTCATAATAAATTCAAGCGAAGTCTCCAGAACCAAAATTTAGGTCAGATTCGGTGAACAGACCCATACTCAGTTTTTCGGGCACGCTGTGTACCTACCCTTAGGGCCCTTCTAGCAAAATTTCGAACGGGCCACGGGAAGGCTCTAGAGTATTTTCATTGATCCGATTCTTTCGTGGAGTCATAATATATTCAAGGGAAGTCTCCAGAACAAAAATTATGGTCATATTCGGTGAACAGACCCATACTCAGTTTTTCGGGCAGGCTGTGTACCTACCCCTTGGGCCCTTCTAGCAAAATTTCGAACGGGCCACGGGAAGGCTCTAGAGTGTTTTCATTGATCCGATTCTTTCGTGGAGTCATAATATATTCAAGGGAAGTCTCCAGAACCAAAATTTAGGTCAGATTCAGTGAACAGACCCATACTCAGTTTTTCGGGCACGTTCTGTACCTACCCCTAGGGCCCTTCTAGCAAAATTTCGAACGGGCCACGGGAAGGCTCTAGAGTGTTTTCATTTATCCGATTCTTTTGTGGAGTCATAAAATATTCGTGAGAAGTCTCCAGAACCAAAATTATGGTCAGATTCGTTGAACAGACCCATACTCAGTTTTTCGGGCACGCTGTGTACCTACCCCTAGGGCCCTTCTAGCAAAATTTCGAACGGGCCACAGGGAAGGCTCTAGAGTGTTTTCATTGATCCGATTCTTTCGTGGAGTCATAATAAATTCAAGCGAAGTCTCCAGAACCAAAATTTAGGTCAGATTCGGTGAACAGACCCATACTCAGTTTTTCGGGCACGCTGTGTGCCTACCCCTAGGGCCCTTCTAGCAAAATTTCGAACGGGCCACGTGAAGGCTCAAGAGTATTTTCATTGATCCGATTCTTTCGTGGAGTCATAATATATTCAAGTGAAGTCTCCAGAACCAAAATTATTGTCAGTTTCGGTGAACAGACCCATACTCAGTTTTTCGGGCACGCTGTTTACCTACCCCTAGGGCCGTTCAAGCAAAATTTCGAACGGGCCACGGGAAGGCTGTAGAGTGTTTTCATTGATCCGATTCTTTCGTGGGGTCATAATATATTCAAGCGAAGTCTCCAGAACCAAAATTTAGGTCAGATTCGGTGAACAGACCCGTACTCAGTTTTTCGGGCACGCTGTGTACCTACCTCTAGGGCCCTTCTAGCAAATTTTCGAACGGGCCACGGGAAGGCTCTAGAGTATTTTCATTGATCTGATATTCTTTCGTGGAGTCATAATATATTCAAGGGAAGTCTCCAGAACCAAAATTATGGTCAAATTCGGTGAACAGACCCATACTCAGTTTTTCGGGCAAGCTGTGTACCTACCCCTTGGGCCCTTCTAGCAAAATTTCGAACGGGCCACGGGAAGGCTCTAGAGTGTTTTCATTGATCCGATTCTTTCGTGGAGTCATAATATATTCAAGGGAAGTCTCCAGAACCAAAATTTAGGTCAGATTCAGTGAACAGACCCATACTCAGTTTTTCGGGCACGTTGTGTACCTACCCCTAGGGCCCTTCTAGCAAAATTTCGAACGGGCCACGGGAAGGCTCTAGAGTGTTTTCATTTATCCGATTCTTTTGTGGAGTCATAAAATATTCGTGAGAAGTCTCCAGAACCAAAATTATGGTCAGATTCGTTGAACAGGCCCATACTCAGTTTTTCGGGCACGTTGTGTACCTACCCCTAGGGCCCTTCTAGCAAAATTTCGAACGGGCCACAGGGAAGGCTTTAGAGTGTTTTCATTATCCGATTCTTTCGTGGAGTCATAATAAATTCAAGCGAAGTCTCCAGAACCAAAATTTAGGTCAGATTCGGTGAACAGACCCATACTCAGTTTTTCGGGCACGCTGTGTACCTACCCCTAAGGCTCTTCTAGCAAAATTTCGAACGGGCCACGTGAAGGCTCTAGAGTATTTTCATTGATCCGATTCTTTCGTGGAGTCATAATATATTCAAGTGAAGTCTCCAGAACCAAAATTATTGTCAGTTTCGGTGAAAAGACCCATACTCAGTTTTTCGGGCACGCTGTTTACCTACCCCTAGGGCCGTTCAAGCAAAATTTCGAAAGGGCCACGGGAAGGCTCTAGAGTGTTTTCATTGATCCGATTCTTTCGTGGGGTCATAATATATTCAAGGGAAGTCTCCAGAACCAAAATTTTGGTCAACTTCGGTGAACAGACCCATACTCAGTTTTTCGGGCACGCTGTGTACCTACCCCTAGGGCCCTTCTAGCAAAATTTCGAATGGGCCACGGGAAGGCTCTAGAGTATTTTCATTGATCCGATTCTTTTGTGGAGTCATAATATATTCAAGAGAAGTCTCCAGAATCAAAATTATGGTCAGATTCGGTGAACAGACCCATACTTAGTTTTTCGGGAAGGCTGTGTACCTACCCCTAGGGCCCTTCTAGCAAAATTTCGAACGGGCCACGGGAAGGCTCTAGAGTGTTTTCATTGATCCGATTCTTTCGTGGACTCATAAAATAATCAAGCGAAGTCTCCAGAACCAAAATTATGGTCAGATTCGGTGAACAGACCAATACTCAGTTTTTCGGGCAGGCTGTGTACCTACCCCTAGGGCCCTTCTAGCAAAATTTCGAACGGGCCACAGGGAAGGCTCTAGAGTGTTTTCATTTATCCGATTCTTTCGTGGAGTCATAATAAATTCAAGCGAAGTCTCCAGAACCAAAATTTAGGTCAGATTCGGTGAACAGACCCATACTCAGTTTTTCGGGCACGCTGTGTACCTACCCCTAGGGCCCTTCTAGCAAAATTTCGAACGGGCCACGGGAAGGCTCTAGAGTATTTTCATTGATCTGGTATTCTTTCGTGGAGTCATAATATATTCAAGGGAAGTCTCCAGAACCAAAATTATGGTCAGATTCGTTGAACAGACCCATACTCAGTTTTTCGGGCACGCTGTGTACCTACCCCTAGGGCCCTTCTAGCAAAATTTCGAACGGGTCACAGGGAAGGCTCTAGAGTGTTTTCATTATCCGATTCTTTCGTGGAGTCATAATAAATTCAAGCGAAGTCTCCAGAACCAAAATTTAGGTCAGATTCGGTGAACAGACCCATACTCAGTTTTTCGGGCACGCTGTGTACCTACCCCTAAGGCCCTTCTAGCAAAATTTCGAACGGGCCACGTGAAGGCTCTAGAGTATTTTCATTGATCCGATTCTTTCGTGGAGTCATAATATATTCAAGTGAAGTCTCCAAAACCAAAATTATTGTCAGTTTCGGTGAAAAGACCCATACTCAGTTTTTCGGGCACGCTGTTTACCTACCCATAGGGCCGTTCAAGCAAAATTTCGAAAGGGCCACGGGAAGGCTCTAGAGTGTTTTCATTGATCCGATTCTTTCGTGGGGTCATAATATATTCAAGGGAAGTCTCCAGAACCAAAATTTAGGTCAGCTTCGGTGAACAGACCCATACTCAGTTTTTCGGGCACGCTGTGTACTTTCATTGATCCGATTCTTTTGTGGAGTCATAATATATTCAAGAGAAGTCTCCAGAATCAAAATTATGGTCAGATTCGGTGAACAGACCCATACTTAGTTTTTCGGGAAGGCTGTGTACCTACCCCTAGGGCCCTTCTAGCAAAATTTCGAACGGGCCACGGGAAGGCTCTAGAGTGTTTTCATTGATCCGATTCTTTCGTGGAGTCATAAAATAATCAAGCGAAGTCTCCAGAACCAAAATTAAGGTCAGATTCGGTGAACAGACCCGTACCCAGTTTTTCGGGCACGCTGTGTACCTACCCCTAGGGCCCTTCTAGAAAATTTTCGAACGGGCCATGGGAAGGCTCTCGAGTGTTTTCATTGATCCGATTCTTTTGTGGAGTCATAATAAATTCAAGCGAAGTCTCCAGAACCAAATATTAGGTCAGATTCGGTGAACAGACCCATACTCAGTTTTTCGGGCACGCTGTGTACCTACCCCTAAGGCCCTTCTAGCAAAATTTCGAACGGGCCACGTGAAGGCTCTAGAGTATTTTCAATGATCCGATTCTTTCGTGGAGTCATAATATATTCAAGTGAAGTCTCCAGAACCAAAATTATTGTCAGTTTCGGTGAAAAGACCCATACTCAGTTTTTCGGGCACGCTGTTTACCTACCCCTAGGGCCGTTCAAGCAAAATTTCGAACGGGCCACGGGAAGGCTCTAGAGTGTTTTCATTGATCCGATTCTTTCGTGGGGTCATAATATATTCAAGGGAAGTCTCCAGAACCAAAATTTAGGTCAGCTTCGGTGAACAGACCCATACTCAGTTTTTCGGGCACGCTGTGTGCCTACCCCTAGGGCCCTTCTAGCAAAATTTCGAATGGGCCACGGGAAGGCTCTAGAGTATTTTCATTCATCCGATTCTTTTGTGGAGTCATAATATATTCAAGAGAAGTCTCCAGAATCAAAATTATGGTCAGATTCGGTGAACAGACCCATACTTAGTTTTTCGGGAAGGCTGTGTACCTACCCCTAGGGCCCTTCTAGCAAAAATTCGAACGGGCCACGGGAAGGCTCTAGAGTATTTTCATTGATCCGATTCTTTCGTGGAGTCATAAAATAATCAAGCGAAGTCTCCAGAACCAAAATTAAGGTCAGATTCGGTGAACAGACCCGTACCCAGTTTTTCGGGCACGCTGTGTACCTACCCCTAGGGCCCTTCTAGAAAATTTTCGAACGGGCCATGGGAAGGCTCTAGAGTGTTTTCATTGATCCGATTCTTTTGTGGAGTCATAATAAATTCAAGCGAAGTCTCCAGAACCAAAATTTAGGTCAGATTCGGTGAACAGACCCATACTCAGTTTTTCGGGCACGCTGTGTACCTACCCCTAGGGCCCTTCTAGCAAAATTTCGAACGGGCCACGGGAAGGCTCTAGAGTATTTTCATTGATCTGATATTATTTCGTGGAGTCATAATATATTCAAGGGAAGTCTCCAGAACCAAAATTATGGTCAGATTCGGTGAACAGACCCATACTCAGTTTTTCGGGCAGGCTGTGTACCTACCCCTATGGCCCTTCTAGCAAAATTTCGAACGGGCCACGGGAAGGCTCTAGAGTGTTTTCATTGATCCGATTCTTTCATGGAGTCATAAAATATTCAAGGGAAGTCTCCAGAACCAAAATTATGGTCAGATTCGGTGAACAGACCCATACTCAGTTTTTCGGGCAGGCTGTGTACCTACCCCTAGGGCCATTCTAGCAAAATTTCGAACGGGCCACGGGAAGGCTCTAGAGTCTTTTTATTGATCCGATTATTTCGTGGAGTCATAATAAATTCAAGCGAAGTCTCCAGAACCAAAATTTAGGTCAGATTCGGTGAACAGACCCATACTCAGTTTTTCGGGCACGCTGTGTACCTACCCCTAGGGCCCTTCTAGCAAAATTTCGAACGGGCCACGGGAAGGCTCTAGAGTATTTTCATTGATCTGATATTATTTCGTGGAGTCATAATATATTCAAGGGAAGTCTCCAGAACCAAAATTATGGTCAGATTCGGTGAACAGACCCATACTCAGTTTTTCGGGCAGGCTGTGTACCTACCCCTATGGCCCTTCTAGCAAAATTTCGAACGGGCCACGGGAAGGCTCTAGAGTGTTTTCATTGATCCGATTCTTTCATGGAGTCATAAAATATTCAAGGGAAGTCTCCAGAACCAAAATTATGGTCAGATTCGGTGAACAGACCCATACTCAGTTTTTCGGGCAGGCTGTGTACCTACCCCTAGGGCCATTCTAGCAAAATTTCGAACGGGCCACGGGAAGGCTCTAGAGTCTTTTTATTGATCCGATTATTTCGTGGAGTCATAATAAATTCAAGCGAAGTCTCCAGAACCAAAATTTAGGTCAGATTCGGTGAACAGACCCATACTCAGTTTTTCGGGCACGCTGTGTACCTACCCCTAGGGCCCTTCTAGCAAAATTTCGAACGGGCCACGGGAAGGCTCTAGAGTATTTTCATTGATCTGATATTATTTCGTGGAGTCATAATATATTCAAGGGAAGTCTCCAGAACCAAAATTATGGTCAGATTCGGTGAACAGACCCATACTCAGTTTTTCGGGCAGGCTGTGTACCTACCCCTAGGGCCCTTCAAGCAAAATTTCGAACGCGCCATGGGAAGGCTCTAAAGTGTTTCATTGATCCGATTCTTTTGTGGAGTCATAATATATTCAAGGGAAGTCTCTAGAACCAAAATTATGGTCAGATTCAGTGAACAGACCCATACTCAGTTTTTCGGGCAGGCTGTGTACCTACCCCTAGGGCCCTTCTAGCAAAATTTCGAACGGGCCACGGGAAGGTTCTAGAGTGTTTTCATTGATCCTATTCTTTCGTGGAGTCATAATATATTCAAGGGAAGTCTCCAGAACCAAAATTTAGGTCAGATTCGGTGAACAGACCCATACTCAGTTTTTCGGGCACGCTGTGTACCTACCCCTAGGGCCCTTCTAGCAAAATTTCGAACGGGGCACGGGAAGGCTCTAGAGTGTTTTCATTGATCCGATTCTTTCGTAGAGTCATAAAATAATCAAGCGAAGTCTCCATAACCAAAAATATGGTCAGATTCGGTGAACAGACCCGTACCCAGTTTTTCGGGCACGCTGTGTACCTACCCCTAGGGCCCTTCTAGCAAAATTTCGAACGGGCCACAGGGAAGGCTCTAGAGTGTTTTCAATGATCCGATTCTTTCTTGGAGTCTTAATAAATTCAAGCGAAGTCTCCAGAACCAAAATTTAGGTCAGATTCGGTGAACAGACCCATACTCAGTTTTTCGGGCAGGCTGTGTACCTACCCCTAGGGCCATTCTAGCAAAATTTCGAACGGGCCACGGGAAGGCTCTAGAGTCTTTTTATTGATCCGATTATTTCGTGGAGTCATAATAAATTCAAGCGAAGTCTCCAGAACCAAAATTTAGGTCAGATTCGGTGAACAGACCCATACTCAGTTTTTCGGGCACGCTGTGTACCTACCCCTAGGGCCCTTCTAGCAAATTTTCGAACGGGCCATGGGAAGGCTCTAGAGTGTTTTCATTGATCCGATTCTTTTGTGGAGTTATAAAATATTCGTGGGAAGTCTGCAGAACCAAAATTATGGTCAGATTCGGTGAACAGACCCATACTCAGTTTTTCGGGCACGCTGTGTACCTACCCCTAGGGCCCTTCTAGCAAAATTTCGAACGGGCCACGGGAAGGCTCTAGAGTATTTTCATTGATCCGATTCTTTTGTGGAGTCAAACTATATTCAAGGGAAGTCTCCAGAACCAAAATTATGGTCAGATTCGGTGAACAGACCCATACTTAGTTTTTCGGGAAGGCTGTGTACCTACCCCTAGGGCCCTTTTAGCAAAATTTCGAACGGGCCACGGGAAGGCTCTAGAGTGTTTTCATTGATCCGATTCTTTCGTGGAGTCATAATATATTCAAGGGAAGTCTCCAGAACCAAAATTATGGTCAGATTCGGTGAACAGACCCATACTCAGTTTTTCGGGCAGGCTGTGTACCTACCCCTAGGGCCCTTCTAGCAAAATTTCGAACGGGCCACGGGAAGGTTCTAGAGTGTTTTCATTGATCTGATTATTTCGTGGAGTCATAATAAATTCAAGCGAAGTCTCCAGAACCAAAATTTAGGTCAGATTCGGTGAACAGACCCATACTCAGTTTTTCGGGCACGCTGTGTACCTACCCCTAGGGCCCTTCTAGCAAAATTTCGAACGGGCCACGGGAAGGCTCTAGAGTATTTTCATTGATCTGATATTATTTCGTGGAGTCATAATATATTCAAGGGAAGTCTCCAGAACCAAAATTATGGTCAGATTCGGTGAACAGACCCATACTCAGTTTTTCGGGCAGGCTGTGTACCTACCCCTATGGCCCTTCTAGCAAAATTTCGAACGGGCCACGGGAAGGCTCTAGAGTGTTTTCATTGATCCGATTCTTTCATGGAGTCATAAAATATTCAAGGGAAGTCTCCAGAACCAAAATTATGGTCAGATTCGGTGAACAGACCCATACTCAGTTTTTCGGGCAGGCTGTGTACCTACCCCTAGGGCCATTCTAGCAAAATTTCGAACGGGCCACGGGAAGGGTCTAGAGTCTTTTTATTGATCCGATTATTTCGTGGAGTCATAATAAATTCAAGCGAAGTCTCCAGAACCAAAATTTAGGTCAGATTCGGTGAACAGACCCATACTCAGTTTTTCGGGCACGCTGTGTACCTACCCCTAGGGCCCTTCTAGCAAAATTTCGAACGGGCCACGGGAAGGCTCTAGAGTATTTTCATTGATCTGATATTATTTCGTGGAGTCATAATATATTCAAGGGAAGTCTCCAGAACCAAAATTATGGTCAGATTCGGTGAACAGACCCATACTCAGTTTTTCGGGCAGGCTGTGTACCTACCCCTAGGGCCCTTCAAGCAAAATTTCGAACGGGCCATGGGAAGGCTCTAGAGTGTTTCATTGATCCAATTCTTTTGTGGAGTCATAATATATTCAAGGGAAGTCTCTAGAACCAAAATTATGGTCAGATTCGGTGAACAGACCCATACTCAGTTTTTCGGGCACGCTGTGTACCTACCCCTAGGGCCCTTCTAGCAAAATTTCGAACGGGGCACGGGAAGGCTCTAGAGTGTTTTCATTGATCCGATTCTTTCGTAGAGTCATAAAATAATCAAGCGAAGTCTCCATAACCAAAAATATGGTCAGATTCGGTGAACAGACCCGTACCCAGTTTTTCGGGCACGCTGTGTACCTACCCCTAGGGCCCTTCTAGCAAAATTTCGAACGGGCCACAGGGAAGGCTCTAGAGTGTTTTCATTGATCCGATTCTTTCTTGGAGTCTTAATAAATTCAAGCGAAGTCTCCAGAACCAAAATTTAGGTCAGATTCGGTGAACAGACCCATACTCAGTTTTTCGGGCAGGCTGTGTACCTACCCCTAGGGCCATTCTAGCAAAATTTCGAACGGGCCACGGGAAGGCTCTAGAGTCTTTTTATTGATCCGATTATTTCGTGGAGTCATAATAAATTCAAGCGAAGTCTCCAGAACCAAAATTTAGGTCAGATTCGGTGAACAGACCCATACTCAGTTTTTCGGGCACGCTGTGTACCTACCCCTAGGGCCCTTCTAGCAAAATTTCGAACGGGCCACGGGAAGGCTCTAGAGTATTTTCATTGATCTGATATTATTTCGTGGAGTCATAATATATTCAAGGGAAGTCTCCAGAACCAAAATTATGGTCAGATTCGGTGAACAGACCTATACTTAGTTTTTCGGGCAGGCTGTGTACCTACCCCTAGGGCCCTTCTAGCAAAATTTCGAACGGGCCACGGGAAGGTTCTAGAGTGTTTTCATTGATCCGATTCTTTCGTGGAGTCATAATATATTCAAGGGAAGTCTCCAGAACCAAAATTTAGGTCAGATTCGGTGAACAGACCCATACTCAGTTTTTCGGGCACGCTGTGTACCTACCCCTAGGGCCCTTCTAGCAAAATTTCGAACGGGGCACGGGAAGGCTCTAGAGTGTTTTCATTGATCCGATTCTTTCGTGGAGTCATAATAAATTCAAGCGAAGTCTCCAGAACCAAAATTTAGGTCAGATTCGGTGAACAGACCCATACTCAGTTTTTCGGGCACGCTGTGTACCTACCCCTAGGGCCCTTCTAGCAAAATTTCGAACGGGCCACGGGAAGGTTCTAGAGTATTTTCATTGATCTGATATTATTTCGTGGAGTCATAATATATTCAAGGGAAGTCTCCAGAACCAAAATTATGGTCAGATTCGGTGAACAGACCCATACTCAGTTTTTCGGGCAGGCTGTGTACCTACCCCTAGGGCCCTTCAAGCAAAAATTCGAACGGGCCATGGGAAGGCTCTAGAGTGTTTCATTGATCCGATTCTTTTGTGGAGTCATAATATATTCAAGGGAAGTCTCTAGAACCAAAATTATGGTCAGATTCGGTGAACAGAACCATACTCAGTTTTTCGGGCAGGCTGTGTACCTACCCCTAGGGCCCTTCTAGCAAAATTTCGAACGGGCCACGCGAAGGTTCTAGAGTGTTTTCATTGATCCGATTCTTTCGTGGAGTCATAATATATTCAAGGGAAGTCTCCAGAACCAAAATTTAGGTCAGATTCGGTGAACAGGCCCATACTCAGTTTTTCGGGCACGCTGTGTACCTACCCCTAGGGCCCTTCTAGCAAAATTTCGAACGGGGCACGAGAAGGCTCTAGAGTGTTTTCATTGATCCGATTCTTTTGTGGAGTCATAAAATAATCAAGCGAAGTCTCCATAACCAAAAATATGGTCAGATTCTGTGAACAGACCCGTACTCAGTTTTTCGGGCACGCTGTGTACCTACCCCTAGGGCCCTTCTAGCAAAATTTCGAACGGGCCACAGGGAAGGCTCTAGAGTGTTTTCATTGATCCGATTCTTTCGTGGAGTCTTAATAAATTCAAGCGAAGTCTCCAGAACCAAAATTTAGGTCAGATTCGGTGAACAGACCCATACTCAGTTTTTCGGGCACGCTGTGTACCTACCCCTAGGGCCTTCTAGCAAAATTTCGAACGGGCCACGGGAAGGCTCTAGAATGTTTTCATTGATCCGATTCTTTCGTGGAGTCATAATATATTCAAGGGAAGTCTCCAGAACCAAAATTTAGGTCAGATTCGGTGAACAGACCCATACTCAGTTTTTCGGGCACGCTGTGTACCTACCCCTAGGGCCTTCTAGCAAAATTTCGAACGGGCCACGGGAAGGCTCTAGAGTGTTTTCATTGATCCGATTCTTTCGTGGAGTCATAATATATTCAAGGGAAGTTTCCAGAACCAAAATTATGGTCAGATTCGGTGAACAGACCCATACTCAGTTTTTCGGGCAGGCTGTGTACCTACTCTTAGGGCCCTTCTAGCAAAATTTCGAACGGGCCACAGGGAAGGCTCTAGAGTGTTTTCATTGATCCGATTCTTTCGTGAAGTCATAAAATAGTTAAGGGAAGACTCCAGAACCAAAATTTAGGTCAGATTCGGTGAACAGACCCATACTCAGTTTTTCGGGCACGCTGTGTACCTACCCCTAGGGCCTTCTAGCAAAATTTCGAACGGGCCACGGGAAGGCTCTAGAGTGTTTTCATTGATCCGATTCTTTCGTGGAGTCATAATATATTCAAGGGAAGTCTCCAGAACCAAAATTTAGGTCAGATTCGGTGAACAGACCCATACTCAGTTTTTCGGGCACGCTGTGTCCTACCCCTAGGGCCTTCTAGCAAAATTTCGAACGGGCCACGGGAAGGCTCTAGAGTGTTTTCATTGATCCGATTCTTTCGTGGAGTCATAATATATTCAAGGGAAGTTTCCAGAACCAAAATTATGGTCAGATTCGGTGAACAGACCCATACTCAGTTTTTCGGGCAGGCTGTGTACCTACTCTTAGGGCCCTTCTAGCAAAATTTCGAACGGGCCACAGGGAAGGCTCTAGAGTGTTTTCATTGATCCGATTCTTTCGTGAAGTCATAAAATAGTTAAGGGAAGACTCCAGAACCAAAATTTAGGTCAGATTCGGTGAACAGACCCATACTCAGTTTTTCGGGCACGCTGTGTACCTACCCCTAGGGCCTTCTAGCAAAATTTCGAACGGGCCACGGGAAGGCTCTAGAGTGTTTTCATTGATCCGATTCTTTCGTGGAGTCATAATATATTCAAGGGAAGTCTCCAGAACCAAAATTTAGGTCAGATTCGGTGAACAGACCCATACTCAGTTTTTCGGGCACGCTGTGTACCTACCCCTAGGGCCTTCTAGCAAAATTTCGAACGGGCCACGGGAAGGCTCTAGAGTGTTTTCATTGATCCGATTCTTTCGTGGAGTCATAATATATTCAAGGGAAGTTTCCAGAACCAAAATTATGGTCAGATTCGGTGAACAGACCCATACTCAGTTTTTCGGGCAGGCTGTGTACCTACTCTTAGGGCCCTTCTAGCAAAATTTCGAACGGGCCACAGGGAAGGCTCTAGAGTGTTTTCATTGATCCGATTCTTTCGTGAAGTCATAAAATAGTTAAGGGAAGACTCCAGAACCAAAATTTAGGTCAGATTCGGTGAACAGACCCATACTCAGTTTTTCGGGCACGCTGTGTACCTACCCCTAGGGCCTTCTAGCAAAATTTCGAACGGGCCACGGGAAGGCTCTAGAGTGTTTTCATTGATCCGATTCTTTCGTGGAGTCATAATATATTCAAGGGAAGTCTCCAGAACCAAAATTATGGTCCGATTCGGTGAACAGACCCATACTCAGTTTTTCGGGCAGGCTGTGTACCTACCCCTAGGGCACTTCTAGCAAAATTTCGAACGGGCCACAGGGAAGGCTCTAGAGTGTTTTCATTTATCCGATTCTTTCCTGGAGTCATAATAAATTCAAGCGAAGTCTACAGAACCAAAATTTAGGTCAGATTCGGTGAACAGGCCCATACTCAGTTTTTCGGGCACGCTGTGTACCTACCCCTAGGGCCCTTCTAGCAAAATTTCGAACGGGGCACGGGAAGGCTCTAGAGTGTTTTCATTGATCCGATTCTTTCGTGGAGTCATAAAATAATCAAGCGAAGTCTCCAGAACCAAAAATATGGTCAGATTCTGTGAACAGACCCGTACTCAGTTTTTCGGGCACGCTGTGTACCTACCCCTAGGGCCCTTCTAGCAAAATTTCGAACGGGCCACGGGAAGGCTCTAGAGTGTTTTCATTGATCCGATTATTTCATGGAGTCATAATAAATTCAAGCGAAGTCTCCAGAACCAAAATTTAGGTCAGATTCGGTGAACAGACCCATACTCAGTTTTTCGGGCAGGCTGCGTACCTACCCCTAGGGCCCTTCTAGAAAAATTTCGAACGGGCCATGGGAAGGCTCTAGAGTGTTTCATTGATCCGATTCTTTTGTGGAGTCATAATATATTCAAGGGAAGTCTCCATAACCAAAATTATGGTCAGATTCGGTGAACAGACCCATACTTAGTTTTTCGGGAAGGCTGTGTACCTACCCCTAGGGCCCTTTTAGCAAAATTTCGAACGGGCCACGGGAAGGCTCTAGAGTGTTTTCATTGATCCGATTCTTTCGTGGAGTCATAATATATTCAAGGGAAGTCTCCAGAACCAAAATTATGGTCGGATTCGGTGAACAGACCCATACTCAGTTTTTCGGGCAGGCTGTGTACCTACCCCTAGGGCCCTTCTAGCAAAATTTCGAACGGGCCACGGGAAGGTTCTAGAGTGTTTTCATTGATCTGATTATTTCGTGGAGTCATAATAAATTCAAGCGAAGTCTCCAGAACCAAAATTTAGGTCAGATTCGGTGAACAGACCCATACTCAGTTTTTCGGGCACGCTGTGTACCTACCCCTAGGGGCCCTTCTAGCAAAATTTCGAACGGGCCACGGGAAGGCTCTAGAGTATTTTCATTGATCTGATATTATTTCGTGGAGTCATAATATATTCAAGGGAAGTCTCCAGAACCAAAATTATGGTCAGATTCGGTGAACAGACCCATACTCAGTTTTTCGGGCAGGCTGTGTACCTACCCCTATGGCCCTTCTAGCAAAATTTCGAACGGGCCATGGGAAGGCTCTAAAGTGTTTCATTGATCCGATTCTTTTGTGGAGTCATAATATATTCAAGGGAAGTCTCTAGAACCAAAATTATGGTCAGATTCGGTGAACAGACCCATACTCAGTTTTTCGGGCAGGCTGTGTACCTACCCCTAGGGCCATTCTAGCAAAATTTCGAACGGGCCACGGGAAGGCTCTAGAGTCTTTTTATTGATCCGATTATTTCGTGGAGTCATAATAAATTCAAGCGAAGTCTCCAGAACCAAAATTTAGGTCAGATTCGGTGAACAGACCCATACACAGTTTTTCGGGCACGCTGTGTACCTACCCCTAGGGCCCTTCTAGCAAAATTTCGAACGGGCCACGGGAAGGCTCTAGAGTATTTTCATTGATCTGATATTATTTCGTGGAGTCATAATATATTCAAGGGAAGTCTCCAGAACCAAAATTATGGTCAGATTCGGTGAACAGACCCATACTCAGTTTTTCGGGCAGGCTGTGTACCTACCCCTAGGGCCCTTCAAGCAAAATTTCGAACGGGCCATGGGAAGGCTCTAGAGTGTTTCATTGATCCAATTCTTTTGTGGAGTCATAATATATTCAAGGGAAGTCTCTAGAACCAAAATTATGGTCAGATTCGGTGAACAGACTCATACTCAGTTTTTCGGGCACGCTGTGTACCTACCCCTAGGGCCCTTCTAGCAAAATTTCGAACGGGGCACGGGAAGGCTCTAGAGTGTTTTCATTGATCCGATTCTTTCGTAGAGTCATAAAATAATCAAGCGAAGTCTCCATAACCAAAAATATGGTCAGATTCGGTGAACAGACCCGTACCCAGTTTTTCGAGCACGCTGTGTACCTACCCCTAGGGCCCTTCTAGCAAAATTTCGAACGGGCCACAGGGAAGGCTCTAGAGTGTTTTCATTGATCCGATTCTTTCTTGGAGTCTTAATAAATTCAAGCAAAGTCTCCAGAACCAAAATTTAGGTCAGATTCGGTGAACAGACCCATACTCAGTTTTTCGGGCAGGCTGTGTACCTACCCCTAGGGCCATTCTAGCAAAATTTCGAACGGGCCACGGGAAGGCTCTAGAGTCTTTTTATTGATCCGATTATTTCGTGGAGTCATAATAAATTCAAGCGAAGTCTCCAGAACCAAAATTTAGGTCAGATTCGGTGAACAGACCCATACTCAGTTTTTCGGGCACGCTGTGTACCTACCCCTAGGGCCCTTCTAGCAAAATTTCGAACGGGCCACGGGAAGGCTCTAGAGTATTTTCATTGATCTGATATTATTTCGTGGAGTCATAATATATTCAAGGGAAGTCTCCAGAACCAAAATTATGGTCAGATTCGGTGAACAGACCCATACTTAGTTTTTCGGGCAGGCTGTGTACCTACCCCTAGGGCCCTTCTAGCAAAATTTCGAACGGGCCACGGGAAGGTTCTAGAGTGTTTTCATTGATCCGATTCTTTCGTGGAGTCATAATATATTCAAGGGAAGTCTCCAGAACCAAAATTTAGGTCAGATTCGGTGAACAGACCCATACTCAGTTTTTCGGGCACGCTGTGTACCTACCCCTAGGGCCCTTCTAGCAAAATTTCGAACGGGGCACGGGAAGGCTCTAGAGTGTTTTCATTGATCCGATTCTTTCGTGGAGTCATAATAAATTCAAGCGAAGTCTCCAGAACCAAAATTTAGGTCAGATTCGGTGAACAGACCCATACTCAGTTTTTCGGGCACGCTGTGTACCTACCCCTAGGGCCCTTCTAGCAAAATTTCGAACGGGCCACGGGAAGGTTCTAGAGTATTTTCATTGATCTGATATTATTTCGTGGAGTCATAATATATTCAAGGGAAGTCTCCAGAACCAAAATTATGGTCAGATTCGGTGAACAGACCCATACTCAGTTTTTCGGGCAGGCTGTGTACCTACCCCTAGGGCCCTTCAAGCAAAATTTCGAACGGGCCATGGGAAGGCTCTAGAGTGTTTCATTGATCCGATTCTTTTGTGGAGTCATAATATATTCAAGGGAAGTCTCTAGAACCAAAATTATGGTCAGATTCGGTGAACAGAACCATACTCAGTTTTTCGGGCAGGCTGTGTACCTACCCCTAGGGCCCTTCTAGCAAAATTTCGAACGGGCCACGCGAAGGTTCTAGAGTGTTTTCATTGATCCGATTCTTTCGTGGAGTCATAATATATTCAAGGGAAGTCTCCAGAACCAAAATTTAGGTCAGATTCGGTGAACAGGCCCATACTCAGTTTTTCGGGCACGCTGTGTACCTACCCCTAGGGCCCTTCTAGCAAAATTTCGAACGGGGCACGAGAAGGCTCTAGAGTGTTTTCATTGATCCGATTCTTTTGTGGAGTCATAAAATAATCAAGCGAAGTCTCCATAACCAAAAATATGGTCAGATTCTGTGAACAGACCCGTACTCAGTTTTTCGGGCACGCTGTGTACCTACCCCTAGGGCCCTTCTAGCAAAATTTCGAACGGGCCACAGGGAAGGCTCTAGAGTGTTTTCATTGATCCGATTCTTTCGTGGAGTCTTAATAAATTCAAGCGAAGTCTCCAGAACCAAAATTTAGGTCAGATTCGGTGAACAGACCCATACTCAGTTTTTCGGGCACGCTGTGTACCTACCCCTAGGGCCTTCTAGCAAAATTTCGAACGGGCCACGGGAAGGCTCTAGAGTGTTTTCATTGATCCGATTCTTTCGTGGAGTCATAATATATTCAAGGGAAGTCTCCAGAACCAAAATTTAGGTCAGATTCGGTGAACAGACCCATACTCAGTTTTTCGGGCACGCTGTGTACCTACCCCTAGGGCCTTCTAGCAAAATTTCGAACGGGCCACGGGAAGGCTCTAGAGTGTTTTCATTGATCCGATTCTTTCGTGGAGTCATAATATATTCAAGGGAAGTTTCCAGAACCAAAATTATGGTCAGATTCGGTGAACAGACCCATACTCAGTTTTTCGGGCAGGCTGTGTACCTACTCTTAGGGCCCTTCTAGCAAAATTTCGAACGGGCCACAGGGAAGGCTCTAGAGTGTTTTCATTGATCCGATTCTTTCGTGAAGTCATAAAATAGTTAAGGGAAGACTCCAGAACCAAAATTTAGGTCAGATTCGGTGAACAGACCCATACTCAGTTTTTCGGGCACGCTGTGTACCTACCCCTAGGGCCTTCTAGCAAAATTTCGAACGGGCCACGGGAAGGCTCTAGAGTGTTTTCATTGATCCGATTCTTTCGTGGAGTCATAATATATTCAAGGGAAGTCTCCAGAACCAAAATTTAGGTCAGATTCGGTGAACAGACCCATACTCAGTTTTTCGGGCACGCTGTGTACCTACCCCTAGGGCCTTCTAGCAAAATTTCGAACGGGCCACGGGAAGGCTCTAGAGTGTTTTCATTGATCCGATTCTTTCGTGGAGTCATAATATATTCAAGGGAAGTTTCCAGAACCAAAATTATGGTCAGATTCGGTGAACAGACCCATACTCAGTTTTTCGGGCAGGCTGTGTACCTACTCTTAGGGCCCTTCTAGCAAAATTTCGAACGGGCCACAGGGAAGGCTCTAGAGTGTTTTCATTGATCCGATTCTTTCGTGAAGTCATAAAATAGTTAAGGGAAGACTCCAGAACCAAAATTTAGGTCAGATTCGGTGAACAGACCCATACTCAGTTTTTCGGGCACGCTGTGTACCTACCCCTAGGGCCTTCTAGCAAAATTTCGAACGGGCCACGGGAAGGCTCTAGAGTGTTTTCATTGATCCGATTCTTTCGTGGAGTCATAATATATTCAAGGGAAGTCTCCAGAACCAAAATTATGGTCCGATTCGGTGAACAGACCCATACTCAGTTTTTCGGGCAGGCTGTGTACCTACCCCTAGGGCACTTCTAGCAAAATTTCGAACGGGCCACAGGGAAGGCTCTAGAGTGTTTTCATTTATCCGATTCTTTCCTGGAGTCATAATAAATTCAAGCGAAGTCTACAGAACCAAAATTTAGGTCAGATTCGGTGAACAGGCCCATACTCAGTTTTTCGGGCACGCTGTGTACCTACCCCTAGGGCCCTTCTAGCAAAATTTCGAACGGGGCACGGGAAGGCTCTAGAGTGTTTTCATTGATCCGATTCTTTCGTGGAGTCATAAAATAATCAAGCGAAGTCTCCAGAACCAAAAATATGGTCAGATTCTGTGAACAGACCCGTACTCAGTTTTTCGGGCACGCTGTGTACCTACCCCTAGGGCCCTTCTAGCAAAATTTCGAACGGGCCACGGGAAGGCTCTAGAGTGTTTTCATTGATCCGATTATTTCATGGAGTCATAATAAATTCAAGCGAAGTCTCCAGAACCAAAATTTAGGTCAGATTCGGTGAACAGACCCATACTCAGTTTTTCGGGCACGCTGTGTACCTACCCCTAGGGCCCTTCTAGCAAAATTTCGAACGGGCCACGGGAAGGTTCTAGAGTATTTTCATTGATCTGATATTATTTCGTGGAGTCATAATATATTCAAGGGAAGTCTCCAGAACCAAAATTATGGTCAGATTCGGTGAACAGACCCATACTCAGTTTTTCGGGCATGCTGTGTACCTACCCCTAGGGCCCTTCAAGCAAAATTTCGAACGGGCCATGGGAAGGCTCTAGAGTGTTTCATTGATCCGATTCTTTTGTGGAGTCATAATATATTCAAGGGAAGTCTCTAGAACCAAAATTATGGTCAGATTCGGTGAACAGAACCATACTCAGTTTTTCGGGCAGGCTGTGTACCTACCCCTAGGGCCCTTCTAGCAAAATTTCGAACGGGCCACGCGAAGGTTCTAGAGTGTTTTCATTGATCCGATTCTTTCGTGGAGTCATAATATATTCAAGGGAAGTCTCCAGAACCAAAATTTAGGTCAGATTCGGTGAACAGGCCCATACTCAGTTTTTCGGGCACGCTGTGTACCTACCCCTAGGGCCCTTCTAGCAAAATTTCGAACGGGGCACGAGAAGGCTCTAGAGTGTTTTCATTGATCCGATTCTTTTGTGGAGTCATAAAATAATCAAGCGAAGTCTCCAGAACCAAAAATATGGTCAGATTCTGTGAACAGACCCGTACTCAGTTTTTCGGGCACGCTGTGTACCTACCCCTAGGGCCCTTCTAGCAAAATTTCGAACGGGCCACAGGGAAGGCTCTAGAGTGTTTTCATTGATCCGATTCTTTCGTGGAGTCTTAATAAATTCAAGCGAAGTCTCCAGAACCAAAATTTAGGTCAGATTCGGTGAACAGACCCATACACAGTTTTTCGGGCACGCTGTGTACCTACCCCTAGGGCCTTCTAGCAAAATTTCGAACGGGCCACGGGAAGGCTCTAGAGTGTTTTCATTGATCCGATTCTTTCGTGGAGTCATAATATATTCAAGGGAAGTCTCCAGAACCAAAATTTAGGTCAGATTCGGTGAACAGACCCATACTCAGTTTTTCGGGCACGCTGTGTACCTACCCCTAGGGCCTTCTAGCAAAATTTCGAACGGGCCACGGGAAGGCTCTAGAGTGTTTTCATTGATCCGATTCTTTCGTGGAGTCATAATATATTCAAGGGAAGTTTCCAGAACCAAAATTATGGTCAGATTCGGTGAACAGACCCATACTCAGTTTTTCGGGCAGGCTGTGTACCTACTCTTAGGGCCCTTCTAGCAAAATTTCGAACGGGCCACAGGGAAGGCTCTAGAGTGTTTTCATTGATCCGATTCTTTCGTGAAGTCATAAAATAGTTAAGGGAAGACTCCAGAACCAAAATTTAGGTCAGATTCGGTGAACAGACCCATACTCAGTTTTTCGGGCACGCTGTGTACCTACCCCTAGGGACCTTCTAGCAAAATTTCGAACGGGCCACGGGAAGGCTCTAGAGTATTTTCATTGATCCGATTCTTTTGTGGAGTCATAATATATTCAAGGGAAGTCTCCAAAACCAAAATTATGGTCAGAATCGGTGAACAGACCCATACTCAGTTTTTCGGGAAGGCTGTGTACCTACCCCTAGGGCCCTTCTAGCAAAATTTCGAACGGGCCACGGGAAGGCTCTAGAGTGTTTTCATTGATCCGATTCTTTCGTGGAGTCATAAAATAATCAAGCGAAGTCTCCAGAACCAAAATTATGGTCAGATTCGGTGAACAGACCAATACTCAGTTTTTCGGGCAGGCTGTGTACCTACCCCTAGGGCCCTTCTAGCAAAATTTCGAACGGGCCACAGTGAAGGCTCTAGAGTGTTTTCATTTATCCGATTCTTTCGTGGAGTCATAATAAATTCAAGCGAAGTCTCCAGAACCAAAATTTAGGTCAGATTCGGTGAACAGACCCATACTCAGTTTTTCGGGCACGCTGTGTACCTACCCCTAGGGCCCTTCTAGCAAAATTTCGAACGGGCCACAGGAAAGGCTCTAGAGTGTTTTTATTTATCCGATTCTTTCGTGGAGTCATAATAAATTCAAGCGAAGTCTCCAGAACCAAAATTTAGGTCAGATTCGGTGAACAGACCCATACTCAGTTTTTCGGGCAGGCTGTGTACCTACCCCTAGGGCCCTTCAAGCAAAATTTCGAACGGGCCATGGGAAGGCTCTAGAGTGTTTCATTGATCCGATTCTTTTGTGGAGTTATAATATATTCAAGGGAAGTCTCTAGAACCAAAATTATGGTCAGATTCGGTGAACAGAACCATACTCAGTTTTTCGGGCAGGCTGTGTACCTACCCCTAGGGCCCTTCTAGCAAAATTTCGAACGGGCCACGCGAAGGTTCTAGAGTGTTTTCATTGATCCGATTCTTTCGTGGAGTCATAATATATTCAAGGGAAGTCTCCAGAACCAAAATTTAGGTCAGATTCGGTGAACAGGCCCATACTCAGTTTTTCGGGCAGGCTGTGTACCTACCCCTAGGGCCCTTCTAGCAAAATTTCGAACGGGGCACGAGAAGGCTCTAGAGTGTTTTCATTGATCCGATTCTTTCGTGGAGTCATAAAATAATCAAGCGAAGTCTCCAGAACCAAAAATATGGTCAGATTCTGTGAACAGACCCGTACTCAGTTTTTCGGGCACGCTGTGTACCTACCCCTAGGGCCCTTCTAGCAAAATTTCGAACGGGCCACAGGGAAGGCTCTAGAGTGTTTTCATTGATCCGATTCTTTCGTGGAGTCTTAATAAATTCAAGCGAAGTCTCCAGAACCAAAAATAAGGTCAGATTCGGTGAACAGACCCATACTCAGTTTTTCGGGCACGCTGTGTACCTACCCCTAGGGCCTTCTAGCAAAATTTCGAACGGGCCATGGGAAGGCTCTAGAGTGTTTTCATTGATCCGATTCTTTCGTGGAGTCATAATATATTCAAGGGAAGTCTCCAGAACCAAAATTTAGGTCAGATTCGGTGAACAGACCCATACTCAGTTTTTCGGGCACGCTGTGTACCTACCCCTAGGGCCTTCTAGCAAAATTTCGAACGGGCCACGGGAAGGCTCTAGAGTGTTTTCATTGATCCGATTCTTTCGTGGAGTCATAATATATTCAAGGGAAGTTTCCAGAACCAAAATTATGGTCAGATTCGGTGAACAGACCCATACTCAGTTTTTCGGGCAGGCTGTGTACCTACTCTTAGGGCCCTTCTAGCAAAATTTCGAACGGGCCACAGGGAAGGCTCTAGAGTGTTTTCATTGATCCGATTCTTTCGTGAAGTCATAAAATAGTTAAGGGAAGACTCCAGAACCAAAATTTAGGTCAGATTCGGTGAACAGACCCATACTCAGTTTTTCGGGCACGCTGTGTACCTACCCCTAGGGCCCTTCTAGCAAAATTTCGAACGGGCCACGGGAAGGCTCTAGAGTATTTTCATTGATCCGATTCTTTTGTGGAGTCATAATATATTCAAGGGAAGTCTCCAACACCAAAATTATGGTCAGAATCGGTGAACAGACCCATACTCAGTTTTTCGGGAAGGCTGTGTACCTACCCCTAGGGCCCTTCTAGCAAATTTTCGAACGGGCCACGGGAAGGCTCTAGAGTGTTTTCATTGATCCGATTCTTTCGTGGAGTCATAAAATAATCAAGCGAAGTCTCCAGAACCAAAATTATGGTCAGATTCGGTGAACAGACCAATACTCAGTTTTTCGGGCAGGCTGTGTACCTACCCCTAGGGCCCTTCTAGCAAAATTTCGAACGGGCCACAGGGAAGGCTCTAGAGTGTTTTCATTAATCCGATTCTTTCGTGGAGTCATAATAAATTCAAGCGAAGTCTCCAGAACCAAAATTTAGGTCAGATTCGGTGAATAGACCCATACTCAGTTTTTCGGGCACGCTGTGTACCTACCCCTAGGGCCCTTCTAGCAAAATTTCGAACGGGCCACGGGAAGGCTCTAGAGTATTTTCATTGATCTGATATTCTTTCGTGGAGTCATAATATATTCAAGGGAAGTCTCCAGAACCAAAATTATGGTCAGATTCAGTGAACAGACTCATACTCTGTTTTTCGGGCAGGCTGTGTACCTACCCCTAGGGCCCTTCTAGCAAAATTTCGAACGGGCCACGGGAAGGCTCTAGAGTGTTTTCATTGATCCGATTATTTCGTGGAGTCATAATAAATTCAAGCGAAGTCTCCAGAACCAAAATTTAGGTCAGATTCGGTGAACAGACCCATACTCAGTTTTTCGGGCACGCTGTGTACCTACCCCTAGGGCCCTTCTAGCAAAATTTCGAACGGGCCACGGGAAGGCTCTAGAGTATTTTCATTGATCTGATATTATTTCGTGGTGTCATAATATATTCAAGGGAAGTCTCCAGAACCAAAATTATGGTCAGATTCGGTGAACAGACCCATACTCAGTTTTTCGGGCAGGCTGTGTACCTACCCCTAGGGCCCTTCAAGCAAAATTTCGAACGGGCCATGGGAAGGCTCAAGAGTGTTTCATTGATCCGATTCTTTTGTGGAGTCATAATATATTCAAGGGAAGTCTCTAGAACCAAAATTATGGTCAGATTCGGTGAACAGAACCATACTCAGTTTTTCGGGCAGGCTGTGTACCTACCCCTAGGGCCCTTCTAGCAAAATTTCGAACGGGCCACGCGAAGGTTCTAGAGTGTTTTCATTGATCCGATTCTTTCGTGGAGTCATAATATATTCAAGGGAAGTCTCCAGAACCAAAATTTAGGTCAGATTCGGTGAACAGGCCCATACTCAGTTTTTCGGGCACGCTGTGTACCTACCCCTAGGGCCCTTCTAGCAAAATTTCGAACGGGGCACGAGAAGGCTCTAGAGTGTTTTCATTGATCCGATTCTTTCGTGGAGTCATAAAATAATCAAGCGAAGTCTCCAGAACCAAAAATATGGTCAAATTCTGTGAACAGACCCGTACTCAGTTTTTCGGGCACGCTGTGTACCTACCCCTAAGGCCCTTCTAGCAAAATTTCGAACGGGCCACAGGGAAGGCTCTAGAGTGTTTTCATTGATCCGATTCTTTCGTGGAGTCTTAATAAATTCAAGCGAAGTCTCCAGAACCAAAATTTAGGTCAGATTCGGTGAACAGACCCATACTCAGTTTTTCGGGCACGCTGTGTACCTACCCCTAGGGCCTTCTAGCAAAATTTCGAACGGGCCACGGGAAGGCTCTAGAGTGTTTTCATTGATCCGATTCTTTCGTGGAGTCATAATATATTCAAGGGAAGTCTCCAGAACCAAAATTTAGGTCAGATTCGGTGAACAGACCCATACTCAGTTTTTCGGGCAGGCTGTGTACCTACCCCTAGGGCCCTTCAAGCAAAATTTCGAACGGGCCATGGGAAGGCTCTAGAGTGTTTCATTGATCCGATTCTTTTGTGGAGTCATAATATATTCAAGGGAAGTCTCTAGAACCAAAATTATGGTCAGATTCGGTGAACAGAACCATACTCAGTTTTTCGGGCAGGCTGTGTACCTACCCCTAGGGCCCTTCTAGCAAAATTTCGAACGGGCCACGCGAAGGTTCTAGAGTGTTTTCATTGATCCGATTCTTTCGTGGAGTCATAATATATTCAAGGGAAGTCTCCAGAACCAAAATTTAGGTCAGATTCGGTGAACAGACCCATACTCAGTTTTTCGGGCACGCTGTGTACCTACCCCTAGGGCCTTCTAGCAAAATTTCGAACGGGCCACGGAAAGGCTCTAGAGTGTTTTCATTGATCCGATTCTTTCGTGGAGTCATAATATATTCAAGGGAAGACTCCAGAACCAAAATTTAGGTCAGATTCGGTGAACAGAACCATACTCAGTTTTTCGGGCAGGCTGTGTACCTACCCCTAGGGCCCTTCTAGCAAAATTTCGAACGGGCCACGCGAAGGTTCTAGAGTGTTTTCATTGATCCGATTCTTTCGTGGAGTCATAATATATTCAAGGGAAGTCTCCAGAACCAAAATTTAGGTCAGATTCGGTGAACAGACCCATACTCAGTTTTTCGGGCAGGCTGTGTACCTACCCCTAGGGCCCTTCAAGCAAAATTTCGAACGGGCCATGGGAAGGCTCTAGAGTGTTTCATTGATCCGATTCTTTTGTGGAGTCATAATATATTCAAGGGAAGTCTCTAGAACCAAAATTATGGTCAGATTCGGTGAACAGAACCATACTCAGTTTTTCGGGCAGGCTGTGTACCTACCCCTAGGGCCCTTCTAGCAAAATTTCGAACGGGCCACGCGAAGGTTCTAGAGTGTTTTCATTGATCCGATTCTTTCGTGGAGTCATAATATATTCAAGGGAAGTCTCCAGAACCAAAATTTAGGTCAGATTCGGTGAACAGGCCCATACTCAGTTTTTCGGGCACGCTGTGTACCTACCCCTAGGGCCCTTCTAGCAAAATTTCGAACGGGGCACGAGAAGGCTGTAGAGTGTTTTCATTGATCCGATTCTTTCGTGGAGTCATAAAATAATCAAGCGAAGTCTCCAGAACCAAAAATATGGTCAGATTCTGTGAACAGACCCGTACTCAGTTTTTCGGGCACGCTGTGTACCTACCCCTAAGGCCCTTCTAGCAAAATTTCGAACGGGCCACAGGGAAGGCTCTAGAGTGTTTTCATTGATCCGATTCTTTCGTGGAGTCTTAATAAATTCAAGCGAAGTCTCCAGAACCAAAATTTAGGTCAGATTCGGTGAACAGACCCATACTCAGTTTTTCGGGCACGCTGTGTACCTACCCCTAGGGCCTTCTAGCAAAATTTCGAACGGGCCACGGGAAGGCTCTAGAGTGTTTTCATTGATCCGATTCTTTCGTGGAGTCATAATATATTCAAGGGAAGTCTCCAGAACCAAAATTTAGGTCAGATTCGGTGAACAGACCCATACTCAGTTTTTCGGGCACGCTGTGTACCTACCCCTAGGGCCTTCTAGCAAAATTTCGAACGGGCCACGGGAAGGCTCTAGAGTGTTTTCATTGATCCGATTCTTTCGTGGAGTCATAATATATTCAAGGGAAGTCTCCAGAACCAAAATTTAGGTCAGATTCGGTGAACAGAACCATACTCAGTTTTTCGGGCAGGCTGTGTACCTACCCCTAGGGCCCTTCTAGCAAAATTTCGAACGGGCCACGCGAAGGTTCTAGAGTGTTTTCATTGATCCGATTCTTTCGTGGAGTCATAATATATTCAAGGGAAGTCTCCAGAACCAAAATTTAGGTCAGATTCGGTGAACAGGCCCATACTCAGTTTTTCGGGCAGGCTGTGTACCTACCCCTAGGGCCCTTCAAGCAAAATTTCGAACGGGCCATGGGAAGCCTCTAGAGTGTTTCATTGATCCGATTCTTTTGTGGAGTCATAATATATTCAAGGGAAGTCTCTAGAACCAAAATTATGGTCAGATTCGGTGAACAGAACCATACTCAGTTTTTCGGGCAGGCTGTGTACCTACCCCTAGGGCCCTTCTAGCAAAATTTCGAACGGGCCACGCGAAGGTTCTAGAGTGTTTTCATTGATCCGATTCTTTCGTGGAGTCATAATATATTCAAGGGAAGTCTCCAGAACCAAAATTTAGGTCAGATTCGGTGAACAGGCCCATACTCAGTTTTTCGGGCACGCTGTGTACCTACCCCTAGGGCCCTTCTAGCAAAATTTCGAACGGGGCACGAGAAGGCTCTAGAGTGTTTTCATTGATCCGATTCTTTCGTGGAGTCATAAAATAATCAAGCGAAGTCTCCAGAACCAAAAATATGGTCAGATTCTGTGAACAGACCCGTACTCAGTTTTTCGGGCACGCTGTGTACCTACCCCTAGGGCCCTTCTAGCAAAATTTCGAACGGGCCACAGGGAAGGCTCTAGAGTGTTTTCATTGATCCGATTCTTTCGTGGAGTCTTAATAAATTCAAGCGAAGTCTCCAGAACCAAAATTTAGGTCAGATTCGGTGAACAGACCCATACTCAGTTTTTCGGGCACGCTGTGTACCTACCCCTAGGGCCTTCTAGCAAAATTTCGAACGGGCCACGGGAAGGCTCTAGAGTGTTTTCATTGATCCGATTCTTTCGTGGAGTCATAATATATTCAAGGGAAGTCTCCAGAACCAAAATTTAGGTCAGATTCGGTGAACAGGCCCATACTCAGTTTTTCGGGCACGCTGTGTACCTACCCCTAGGGCCCTTCTAGCAAAATTTCGAACGGGGCACGAGAAGGCTCTAGAGTGTTTTCATTGATCCGATTCTTTCGTGGAGTCATAAAATAATCAAGCGAAGTCTCCAGAACCAAAAATATGGTCAGATTCTGTGAACAGACCCGTACTCAGTTTTTCGGGCACACTGTGTACCTACCCCTAGGGCCCTTCTAGCAAAATTTCGAACGGGCCACAGGGAAGGCTCTAGAGTGTTTTCATTGATCCGATTCTTTCGTGGAGTCTTAATAAATTCAAGCGAAGTCTCCAGAACCAAAATTTAGGTCAGATTCGGTGAACAGACCCATACTCAGTTTTTCGGGCACGCTGTGTACCTACCCCTAGGGCCTTCTAGCAAAATTTCGAACGGGCCACGGGAAGGCTCTAGAGTGTTTTCATTGATCCGATTCTTTCGTGGAGTCATAATATATTCAAGGGAAGTCTCCAGAACCAAAATTTAGGTCAGATTCGGTGAACAGACCCATACTCAGTTTTTCGGGCACGCTGTGTACCTACCCCTAGGGCCTTCTAGCAAAATTTCGAACGGGCCACGGGAAGGCTCTAGAGTGTTTTCATTGATCCGATTCTTTCGTGGAGTCATAATATATTCAAGGGAAGTCTCCAGAACCAAAATTTAGGTCAGATTCGGTGAACAGACCCATACTCAGTTTTTCGGGCACGCTGTGTACCTACCCCTAGGGCCTTCTAGCAAAATTTCGAACGGGCCACGGGAAGGCTCTAGAGTGTTTTCATTGATCCGATTCTTTCGTGGAGTCATAATATATTCAAGGGAAGTCTCCAGAACCAAAATTTAGGTCAGATTCGGTGAACAGAACCATACTCAGTTTTTCGGGCAGGCTGTGTACCTACCCCTAGGGCCCTTCTAGCAAAATTTCGAACGGGCCACGCGAAGGTTCTAGAGTGTTTTCATTGATCCGATTCTTTCGTGGAGTCATAATATATTCAAGGGAAGTCTCCAGAACCAAAATTTAGGTCAGATTCGGTGAACAGGCCCATACAGTTTTTCGGGCAGGCTGTGTACCTACCCCTAGGGCCCTTCAAGCAAAATTTCGAACGGGCCATGGGAAGCCTCTAGAGTGTTTCATTGATCCGATTCTTTTGTGGAGTCATAATATATTCAAGGGAAGTCTCTAGAACCAAAATTATGGTCAGATTCGGTGAACAGAACCATACTCAGTTTTTCGGGCAGGCTGTGTACCTACCCCTAGGGCCCTTCTAGCAAAATTTCGAACGGGCCACGCGAAGGTTCTAGAGTGTTTTCATTGATCCGATTCTTTCGTGGAGTCATAATATATTCAAGGGAAGTCTCCAGAACCAAAATTTAGGTCAGATTCGGTGAACAGGCCCATACTCAGTTTTTCGGGCACGCTGTGTACCTACCCCTAGGGCCCTTCTAGCAAAATTTCGAACGGGGCACGAGAAGGCTCTAGAGTGTTTTCATTGATCCGATTCTTTCGTGGAGTCATAAAATAATCAAGCGAAGTCTCCAGAACCAAAAATATGGTCAGATTCTGTGAACAGACCCGTACTCAGTTTTTCGGGCACGCTGTGTACCTACCCCTAGGGCCCTTCTAGCAAAATTTCGAACGGGCCACAGGGAAGGCTCTAGAGTGTTTTCATTGATCCGATTCTTTCGTGGAGTCTTAATAAATTCAAGCGAAGTCTCCAGAACCAAAATTTAGGTCAGATTCGGTGAACAGACCCATACTCAGTTTTTCGGGCACGCTGTGTACCTACCCCTAGGGCCTTCTAGCAAAATTTCGAACGGGCCACGGGAAGGCTCTAGAGTGTTTTCATTGATCCGATTCTTTCGTGGAGTCATAATATATTCAAGGGAAGTCTCCAGAACCAAAATTTAGGTCAGATTCGGTGAACAGACCCATACTCAGTTTTTCGGGCACGCTGTGTACCTACCCCTAGGGCCTTCTAGCAAAATTTCGAACGGGCCACGGGAAGGCTCTAGAGTGTTTTCATTGATCCGATTCTTTCGTGGAGTCATAATATATTCAAGGGAAGTCTCCAGAACCAAAATTTAGGTCAGATTCGGTGAACAGACCCATACTCAGTTTTTCGGGCACGCTGTGTACCTACCCCTAGGGCCTTCTAGCAAAATTTCGAACGGGCCACGGGAAGGCTCTAGAGTGTTTTCATTGATCCGATTCTTTCGTGGAGTCATAATATATTCAAGGGAAGTCTCCAGAACCAAAATTTAGGTCAGATTCGGTGAACAGAACCATACTCAGTTTTTCGGGCAGGCTGTGTACCTACCCCTAGGGCCCTTCTAGCAAAATTTCGAACGGGCCACGCGAAGGTTCTAGAGTGTTTTCATTGATCCGATTCTTTCGTGGAGTCATAATATATTCAAGGGAAGTCTCCAGAACCAAAATTTAGGTCAGATTCGGTGAACAGGCCCATACAGTTTTTCGGGCAGGCTGTGTACCTACCCCTAGGGCCCTTCAAGCAAAATTTCGAACGGGCCATGGGAAGCCTCTAGAGTGTTTCATTGATCCGATTCTTTTGTGGAGTCATAATATATTCAAGGGAAGTCTCTAGAACCAAAATTATGGTCAGATTCGGTGAACAGAACCATACTCAGTTTTTCGGGCAGGCTGTGTACCTACCCCTAGGGCCCTTCTAGCAAAATTTCGAACGGGCCACGCGAAGGTTCTAGAGTGTTTTCATTGATCCGATTCTTTCGTGGAGTCATAATATATTCAAGGGAAGTCTCCAGAACCAAAATTTAGGTCAGATTCGGTGAACAGGCCCATACTCAGTTTTTCGGGCACGCTGTGTACCTACCCCTAGGGCCCTTCTAGCAAAATTTCGAACGGGGCACGAGAAGGCTCTAGAGTGTTTTCATTGATCCGATTCTTTCGTGGAGTCATAAAATAATCAAGCGAAGTCTCCAGAACCAAAAATATGGTCAGATTCTGTGAACAGACCCGTACTCAGTTTTTCGGGCACGCTGTGTACCTACCCCTAGGGCCCTTCTAGCAAAATTTCGAACGGGCCACAGGGAAGGCTCTAGAGTGTTTTCATTGATCCGATTCTTTCGTGGAGTCTTAATAAATTCAAGCGAAGTCTCCAGAACCAAAATTTAGGTCAGATTCGGTGAACAGACCCATACTCAGTTTTTCGGGCACGCTGTGTACCTACCCCTAGGGCCTTCTAGCAAAATTTCGAACGGGCCACGGGAAGGCTCTAGAGTGTTTTCATTGATCCGATTCTTTCGTGGAGTCATAATATATTCAAGGGAAGTCTCCAGAACCAAAATTTAGGTCAGATTCGGTGAACAGGCCCATACTCAGTTTTTCGGGCACGCTGTGTACCTACCCCTAGGGCCCTTCTAGCAAAATTTCGAACGGGGCACGAGAAGGCTCTAGAGTGTTTTCATTGATCCGATTCTTTCGTGGAGTCATAAAATAATCAAGCGAAGTCTCCAGAACCAAAAATATGGTCAGATTCTGTGAACAGACCCGTACTCAGTTTTTCGGGCACGCTGTGTACCTACCCCTAGGGCCCTTCTAGCAAAATTTCGAACGGGCCACAGGGAAGGCTCTAGAGTGTTTTCATTGATCCGATTCTTTCGTGGAGTCTTAATAAATTCAAGCGAAGTCTCCAGAACCAAAATTTAGGTCAGATTCGGTGAACAGACCCATACTCAGTTTTTCGGGCACGCTGTGTACCTACCCCTAGGGCCTTCTAGCAAAATTTCGAACGGGCCACGGGAAGGCTCTAGAGTGTTTTCATTGATCCGATTCTTTCGTGGAGTCATAATATATTCAAGGGAAGTCTCCAGAACCAAAATTTAGGTCAGATTCGGTGAACAGGCCCATACTCAGTTTTTCGGGCACGCTGTGTACCTACCCCTAGGGCCCTTCTAGCAAAATTTCGAACGGGGCACGAGAAGGCTCTAGAGTGTTTTCATTGATCCGATTCTTTCGTGGAGTCATAAAATAATCAAGCGAAGTCTCCAGAACCAAAAATATGGTCAGATTCTGTGAACAGACCCGTACTCAGTTTTTCGGGCACACTGTGTACCTACCCCTAGGGCCCTTCTAGCAAAATTTCGAACGGGCCACAGGGAAGGCTCTAGAGTGTTTTCATTGATCCGATTCTTTCGTGGAGTCTTAATAAATTCAAGCGAAGTCTCCAGAACCAAAATTTAGGTCAGATTCGGTGAACAGACCCATACTCAGTTTTTCGGGCACGCTGTGTACCTACCCCTAGGGCCTTCTAGCAAAATTTCGAACGGGCCACGGGAAGGCTCTAGAGTGTTTTCATTGATCCGATTCTTTCGTGGAGTCATAATATATTCAAGGGAAGTCTCCAGAACCAAAATTTAGGTCAGATTCGGTGAACAGACCCATACTCAGTTTTTCGGGCACGCTGTGTACCTACCCCTAGGGCCTTCTAGCAAAATTTCGAACGGGCCACGGGAAGGCTCTAGAGTGTTTTCATTGATCCGATTCTTTCGTGGAGTCATAATATATTCAAGGGAAGTTTCCAGAACCAACATTATGGTCAGATTCGGTGAACAGACCCATACTCAGTTTTTCGGGCAGGCTGTGTACCTACTCTTAGGGCCCTTCTAGCAAAATTTCGAACGGGCCACAGGGAAGGCTCTAGAGTGTTTTCATTGATCCGATTCTTTCGTGAAGTCATAAAATAGTTAAGGGAAGACTCCAGAACCAAAATTTAGGTCAGATTCGGTGAACAGACCCATACTCAGTTTTTCGGGCACGCTGGGTACCTACCCCTAGGGCCTTCTAGCAAAATTTCGAACGGGCCACGGGAAGGCTCTAGAGTGTTTTCATTGATCCGATTCTTTCGTGGAGTCATAATATATTCAAGGGAAGTCTCCAGAACCAAAATTTAGGTCAGATTCGGTGAACAGAACCATACTCAGTTTTTCGGGCAGGCTGTGTACTTACCCCTAGGGCCCTTCTAGCAAAATTTCGAACGGGCCACGCGAAGGTTCTAGAGTGTTTTCATTGATCCGATTCTTTCGTGGAGTCATAATATATTCAAGGGAAGTCTCCAGAACCAAAATTTAGGTCAGATTCGGTGAACAGGCCCATACTCAGTTTTTCGGGCAGGCTGTGTACCTACCCATAGGGCCCTTCAAGCAAAATTTCGAACGGGCCATGGGAAGCCTCTAGAGTGTTTCATTGATCCGATTCTTTTGTGGAGTCATAATATATTCAAGGGAAGTCTCTAGAACCAAAATTATGGTCAGATTCGGTGAACAGAACCATACTCAGTTTTTCGGGCAGGCTGTGTACCTACCCCTAGGGCCCTTCTAGCAAAATTTCGAACGGGCCACGCGAAGGTTCTAGAGTGTTTTCATTGATTCGATTCTTTCTTGGAGTCATAATATATTCAAGGGAAGTCTCCAGAACCAAAATTTAGGTCAGATTCGGTGAACAGGCCCATACTCAGTTTTTCGGGCACGCTGTGTACCTACCCCTAGGGCCCTTCTAGCAAAATTTCGAACGGGGCACGAGAAGGCTCTAGAGTGTTTTCATTGATCCGATTCTTTCGTGGAGTCATAAAATAATCAAGCGAAGTCTCCAGAACCAAAAATATGGTCAGATTCTGTGAACAGACCCGTACTCAGTTTTTCGGGCACGCTGTGTACCTACCCCTAGGGCCCTTCTAGCAAAATTTCGAACGGGCCACAGGGAAGGCTCTAGAGTGTTTTCATTGATCCGATTCTTTCGTGGAGTCTTAATAAATTCAAGCGAAGTCTCCAGAACCAAAATTTAGGTCAGATTCGGTGAACAGACCCATACTCAGTTTTTCGGGCACGCTGTGTACCTACCCCTAGGGCCTTCTAGCAAAATTTCGAACGGGCCACGGGAAGGCTCTAGAGTGTTTTCATTGATCCGATTCTTTCGTGGAGTCATAATATATTCAAGGGAAGTCTCCAGAACCAAAATTTAGGTCAGATTCGGTGAACAGGCCCATACTCAGTTTTTCGGGCACGCTGTGTACCTACCCCTAGGGCCCTTCTAGCAAAATTTCGAACGGGGCACGAGAAGGCTCTAGAGTGTTTTCATTGATCCGATTCTTTCGTGGAGTCATAAAATAATCAAGCGAAGTCTCCAGAACCAAAAATATGGTCAGATTCTGTGAACAGACCCGTACTCAGTTTTTCGGGCACACTGTGTACCTACCCCTAGGGCCCTTCTAGCAAAATTTCGAACGGGCCACAGGGAAGGCTCTAGAGTGTTTTCATTGATCCGATTCTTTCGTGGAGTCTTAATAAATTCAAGCGAAGTCTCCAGAACCAAAATTTAGGTCAGATTCGGTGAACAGACCCATACTCAGTTTTTCGGGCACGCTGTGTACCTACCCCTAGGGCCTTCTAGCAAAATTTCGAACGGGCCACGGGAAGGCTCTAGAGTGTTTTCATTGATCCGATTCTTTCGTGGAGTCATAATATATTCAAGGGAAGTCTCCAGAACCAAAATTTAGGTCAGATTCGGTGAACAGACCCATACTCAGTTTTTCGGGCACGCCGTGTACCTACCCCTAGGGCCTTCTAGCAAAATTTCGAACGGGCCACGGGAAGGCTCTAGAGTGTTTTCATTGATCCGATTCTTTCGTGGAGTCATAATATATTCAAGGGAAGTTTCCAGAACCAACATTATGGTCAGATTCGGTGAACAGACCCATACTCAGTTTTTCGGGCAGGCTGTGTACCTACTCTTAGGGCCCTTCTAGCAAAATTTCGAACGGGCCACAGGGAAGGCTCTAGAGTGTTTTCATTGATCCGATTCTTTCGTGAAGTCATAAAATAGTTAAGGGAAGACTCCAGAACCAAAATTTAGGTCAGATTCGGTGAACAGACCCATACTCAGTTTTTCGGGCACGCTGGGTACCTACCCCTAGGGCCTTCTAGCAAAATTTCGAACGGGCCACGGGAAGGCTCTAGAGTGTTTTCATTGATCCGATTCTTTCGTGGAGTCATAATATATTCAAGGGAAGTCTCCAGAACCAAAATTTAGGTCAGATTCGGTGAACAGAACCATACTCAGTTTTTCGGGCAGGCTGTGTACTTACCCCTAGGGCCCTTCTAGCAAAATTTCGAAGGGGCCACGCGAAGGTTCTAGAGTGTTTTCATTGATCCGATTCTTTCGTGGAGTCATAATATATTCAAGGGAAGTCTCCAGAACCAAAATTTAGGTCAGATTCGGTGAACAGGCCCATACTCAGTTTTTCGGGCAGGCTGTGTACCTACCCCTAGGGCCCTTCAAGCAAAATTTCGAACGGGCCATGGGAAGCCTCTAGAGTGTTTCATTGATCCGATTCTTTTGTGGAGTCATAATATATTCAAGGGAAGTCTCTAGAACCAAAATTATGGTCAGATTCGGTGAACAGAACCATACTCAGTTTTTCGGGCAGGCTGTGTACCTACCCCTAGGGCCCTTCTAGCAAAATTTCGAACGGGCCACGCGAAGGTTCTAGAGTGTTTTCATTGATCCGATTCTTTCTTGGAGTCATAATATATTCAAGGGAAGTCTCCAGAACCAAAATTTAGGTCAGATTCGGTGAACAGGCCCATACTCAGTTTTTCGGGCACGCTGTGTACCTACCCCTAGGGCCCTTCTAGCAAAATTTCGAACGGGGCACGAGAAGGCTCTAGAGTGTTTTCATTGATCCGATTCTTTCGTGGAGTCATAAAATAATCAAGAGAAGTCTCCAGAACCAAAAATATGGTCAGATTCTGTGAACAGACCCGTACTCAGTTTTTCGGGCACGCTGTGTACCTACCCCTAGGGCCCTTCTAGCAAAATTTCGAACGGGCCACAGGGAAGGCTCTAGAGTGTTTTCATTGATCCGATTCTTTCGTGGAGTCTTAATAAATTCAAGCGAAGTCTCCAGAACCAAAATTTAGGTCAGATTCGGTGAACAGACCCATACTCAGTTTTTCGGGCACGCTGTGTACCTACCCCTAGGGCCTTCTAGCAAAATTTCGAACGGGCCACGGGAAGGCTCTAGAGTGTTTTCATTGATCCGATTCTTTCGTGGAGTCATAATATATTCAAGGGAAGTCTCCAGAACCAAAATTTAGGTCAGATTCGGTGAACAGGCCCATACTCAGTTTTTCGGGCACGCTGTGTACCTACCCCTAGGGCCCTTCTAGCAAAATTTCGAACGGGCCACAGGGAAGGCTCTAGAGTGTTTTCATTGATCCGATTCTTTCGTGGAGTCTTAATAAATTCAAGCGAAGTCTCCAGAACCAAAATTTAGGTCAGATTCGGTGAACAGACCCATACTCAGTTTTTCGGGCACGCTGTGTACCTACCCCTAGGGCCTTCTAGCAAAATTTCGAACGGGCCACGGGAAGGCTCTAGAGTGTTTTCATTGATCCGATTCTTTCGTGGAGTCATAATATATTCAAGGGAAGTTTCCAGAACCAACATTATGGTCAGATTCGGTGAACAGACCCATACTCAGTTTTTCGGGCAGGCTGTGTACCTACTCTTAGGGCCCTTCTAGCAAAATTTCGTACGGGCCACAGGGAAGGCTCTAGAGTGTTTTCATTGATCCGATTCTTTCGTGAAGTCATAAAATAGTTAAGGGAAGACTCCAGAACCAAAATTTAGGTCAGATTCGGTGAACAGACCCATACTCAGTTTTTCGGGCACGCTGTGTACCTACCCCTAGGGCCCTTCTAGCAAAATTTCGAACGGGCCACGGGAAGGCTCTAGAGTATTTTCATTGATCCGATTCTTTTGTGGAGTCATAATATATTCAAGGGAAGTCTCCAAAACCAAAATTATGGTCAGAATCGGTGAACAGACCCATACTCAGTTTTTCGGGAAGGCTGTGTACCTACCCCTAGGGCCCTTCTAGCAAAATTTCGAACGGGCCACGGGAAGGCTCTAGAGTGTTTTCATTGATCCGATTCTTTCGTGGAGTCATAAAATAATCAAGCGAAGTCTCCAGAACCAAAATTATGGTCAGATTCGGTGAACAGACCAATACTCAGTTTTTCGGGCAGGATGTGTACCTACCCCTAGGGCCCTTCTAGCAAAATTTCGAACGGGCCACAGGGAAGGCTCTAGAGTGTTTTCATTTATCCGATTCTTTCGTGGAGTCATAATAAATTCAAGCGAAGTCTCCAGAACCAAAATTTAGGTCAGATTCGGTGAACAGACCCATACTCAGTTTTTCGGGCACGCTGTGTACCTACCCCTAGGGCCCTTCTAGCAAAATTTCGAACGGGCCACGGGAAGGCTCTAGAGTATTTTCATTGATCTGATATTCTTTCGTGGAGTCATAATATATTCAAGGGAAGTCTTCAGAACCAAAATTATGGTCAGATTCGGTGAACAGACCCATACTCAGTTTTTCGGGCAGGCTGTGTACCTACCCCTAGGGCCCTTCAAGCAAAATTTCGAACGGGCCATGGGAAGGCTCTAGAGTGTTTCATTGATCCGATTCTTTTGTGGAGTCATAATATATTCAAGGGAAGTCTCTAGAACCAAAATTATGGTCAGATTCGGTGAACAGACCCATACTCAGTTTTTCGGGCACGCTGTGTACCTACCCCTAGGGCTCTTCTAGCAAAATTTCGAACGGGGCACGGGAAGGCTCTAGAGTGTTTTCATTGATCCGATTCTTTCGTAGAGTCATAAAATAATCAAGCGAAGTCTCCATAACCAAAAATATGGTCAGATTCGGTGAACAGACCCGTACCCAGTTTTTCGGGCACGCTGTGTACCTACCCCTAGGGCCCTTCTAGCAAAATTTCGAACGGGCCACAGGGAAGGCTCTAGAGTGTTTTCATTGAACCGATTCTTTCGTGGAGTCATAAAATAATCAAGCGAAGTCTCCAGAACCAAAAATATGGTCAGATTCTGTGAACAGACCCGTACTTAGTTTTTCGGGCACGCTGTGTACCTACCCCTAGGGCCCTTCTAGCAAAATTTCGAACGGGCCACAGGGAAGGCTCTAGAGTGTTTTCATTGATCCGATTCTTTCGTGGAGTCTTAATAAATTCAAGCGAAGTCTCCAGAACCAAAATTTAGGTCAGATTCGGTGAACAGACCCATACTCAGTTTTTCGGGCACGCTGTGTACCTACCCCTAGGGCCTTCTAGCAAAATTTCGAACGGGCCAAGGGAAGGCTCTAGAGTGTTTTCATTGATCCGATTCTTTCGTGGAGTCATAATATATTCAAGGGAAGTCTCCAGAAACAAAATTTAGGTCAGATTCGGTGAACAGACCCATACTCAGTTTTTCGGGCACGCTGTGTACCTACCCCTAGGGCCTTCTAGCAAAATTTCGAACGGGCCACGGGAAGGCTCTAGAGTGTTTTCATTGATCCGATTCTTTCGTGGAGTCATAATATGATCAAGGGAAGTCTCCAGAACCAAAATTTAGGTCAGATTCGGTGAACAGAACCATACTCAGTTTTTCGGGCAGGCTGTGTACCTACCCCTAGGGCCCTTCTAGCAAAATTTCGAACGGGCCACGCGAAGGTTCTAGAGTGTTTTCATTGATCCGATTCTTTCGTGGAGTCATAATATATTCAAGGGAAGTCTCCAGAACCAAAATTTAGGTCAGATTCGGTGAACAGGCCCATACTCAGTTTTTCGGGCAGGCTGTGTACCTACCCCTAGGGCCCTTCAAGCAAAATTTCGAACGGGCCATGGGAAGCCTCTAGAGTGTTTCATTGATCCGATTCTTTTGTGGAGTCATAATATATTCAAGGGAAGTCTCTAGAACCAAAATTATGGTCAGATTCGGTGAACAGAACCATACTCAGTTTTTCGGGCAGGCTGTGTACCTACCCCTAGGGCCCTTCTAGCAAAATTTCGAACGGGCCACGCGAAGGTTCTAGAGTGTTTTCATTGATCCGATTCTTTCGTGGAGTCATAATATATTCAAGGGAAGTCTCCAGAACCAAAATTTAGGTCAGATTCGGTGAACAGGCCCATACTCAGTTTTTCGGGCACGCTGTGTACCTACCCCTAGGGCCCTTCTAGCAAAATTTCGAACGGGGCACGAGAAGGCTCTAGAGTGTTTTCATTGATCCGATTCTTTCGTGGAGTCATAAAATAATCAAGCGATGTCTCCAGAACCAAAAATATGGTCAGATTCTGTGAACAGACCCGTACTCAGTTTTTCGGGCACGCTGTGTACCTACCCCTAGGGCCCTTCTAGCAAAATTTCGAACGGGCCACAGGGAAGGCTCTAGAGTGTTTTCATTGATCCGATTCTTTCGTGGAGTCTTAATAAATTCAAGCGAAGTCTCCAGAACCAAAATTTAGGTCAGATTCGGTGAACAGACCCATACTCAGTTTTTCGGCCACGCTGTGTACCTACCCCTAGGGCCTTCTAGCAAAATTTCGAACGGGCCACGGGAAGGCTCTAGAGTGTTTTCATTGATCCGATTCTTTCGTGGAGTCATAATATATTCAAGGGAAGTCTCCAGAACCAAAATTTAGGTCAGATTCGGTGAACAGACCCATACTCAGTTTTTCAGGCACGCTGTGTACCTACCCCTAGGGCCTTCTAGCAAAATTTCGAACGGGCCACGGGAAGGCTCTAGAGTGTTTTCATTGATCCGATTCTTTCGTGGAGTCATAATATATTCAAGGGAAGTTTCCAGAACCAAAATTATGGTCAGATTCGGTGAACAGACCCATACTCAGTTTTTCGGGCAGGCTGTGTACCTACTCTTAGGGCCCTTCTAGCAAAATTTCGAACGGGCCACAGGGAAGGCACTAGAGTGTTTTCATTGATCCGATTCTTTCGTGAAGTCATGAAATAGTTAAGGGAAGACTCCAGAACCAAAATTTAGGTCAGATTCGGTGAACAGACCCATACTCAGTTTTTCGGGCACGCTGTGTACCTACCCCTAGGGCCCTTCTAGCAAAATTTCGAACGGGCCACGGGAAGGCTCTAGAGTATTTTCATTGATCCGATTCTTTTGTGGAGTCATAATATATTCAAGGGATGTCTCCAAAACCAAAATTATGGTCAGAATCGGTGAACAGACCCATACTCAGTTTTTCGGGAAGGCTGTGTACCTACCCCTAGGGCCCTTCTAACAAAATTTCGAACGGGCCACGGGAAGGCTCTAGAGTGTTTTCATTGATCCGATTCTTTCGTGGAGTCATAAAATAATCAAGCGAAGTCTCCAGAACCAAAATTATGGTCAGATTCGGTGAACAGACCAATACTCAGTTTTTCGGGCAGGCTGTGTACCTACCCCTAGGGCCCTTCTAGCAAAATTTCGAACGGGCCACGCGAAGGTTCTAGAGTGTTTTCATTGATCCGATTCTTTCGTGGAGTCATAATATATTCAAGGGAAGTCTCCAGAACCAAAATTTAGGTCAGATTCGGTGAACAGGCCCATACTCAGTTTTTCGGGCACGCTGTGTACCTACCCCTAGGGCCCTTCTAGCAAAATTTCGAACGGGGCACGAGAAGGCTCTAGAGTGTTTTCATTGATCCGATTCTTTCGTGGAGTCATAAAATAATCAAGCGATGTCTCCAGAACCAAAAATATGGTCAGATTCTGTGAACAGACCCGTACTCAGTTTTTCGGGCACGCTGTGTACCTACCCCTAGGGCCCTTCTAGCAAAATTTCGAACGGGCCACAGGGAAGGCTCTAGAGTGTTTTCATTGATCCGATTCTTTCGTGGAGTCTTAATAAATTCAAGCGAAGTCTCCAGAACCAAAATTTAGGTCAGATTCGGTGAACAGACCCATACTCAGTTTTTCGGCCACGCTGTGTACCTACCCCTAGGGCCTTCTAGCAAAATTTCGAACGGGCCACGGGAAGGCTCTAGAGTGTTTTCATTGATCCGATTCTTTCGTGGAGTCATAATATATTCAAGGGAAGTCTCCAGAACCAAAATTTAGGTCAGATTCGGTGAACAGACCCATACTCAGTTTTTCAGGCACGCTGTGTACCTACCCCTAGGGCCTTCTAGCAAAATTTCGAACGGGCCACGGGAAGGCTCTAGAGTGTTTTCATTGATCCGATTCTTTCGTGGAGTCATAATATATTCAAGGGAAGTTTCCAGAACCAAAATTATGGTCAGATTCGGTGAACAGACCCATACTCAGTTTTTCGGGCAGGCTGTGTACCTACTCTTAGGGCCCTTCTAGCAAAATTTCGAACGGGCCACAGGGAAGGCACTAGAGTGTTTTCATTGATCCGATTCTTTCGTGAAGTCATAAAATAGTTAAGGGAAGACTCCAGAACCAAAATTTAGGTCAGATTCGGTGAACAGACCCATACTCAGTTTTTCGGGCACGCTGTGTACCTACCCCTAGGGCCCTTCTAGCAAAATTTCGAACGGGCCACGGGAAGGCTCTAGAGTATTTTCATTGATCCGATTCTTTTGTGGAGTCATAATATATTCAAGGGATGTCTCCAAAACCAAAATTATGGTCAGAATCGGTGAACAGACCCATACTCAGTTTTTCGGGAAGGCTGTGTACCTACCCCTAGGGCCCTTCTAACAAAATTTCGAACGGGCCACGGGAAGGCTCTAGAGTGTTTTCATTGATCCGATTCTTTCGTGGAGTCATAAAATAATCAAGCGAAGTCTCCAGAACCAAAATTATGGTCAGATTCGGTGAACAGACCAATACTCAGTTTTTCGGGCAGGCTGTGTACCTACCCCTAGGGCCCTTCTAGCAAAATTTCGAACGGGCCACAGGGAAGGCTCTAGAGTGTTTTCATTTATCCGATTCTTTCGTGGAGTCATAATAAATTCAAGCGAAGTCTCCAGAACCAAAATTTAGGTCAGATTCGGTGAACAGACCCATACTCAGTTTTTCGGGCACGCTGTGTACCTACCCCTAGGGCCCTTCTAGCAAAATTTCGAACGGGCCACGGGAAGGCTCTAGAGTATTTTCATTGATCTGGTATTCTTTCGTGGAGTCATAATATATTCAAGGGAAGTCTCCAGAACCAAAATTATGGTCAGATTCGGTGAACAGACTCATACTCTGTTTTTCGGGCAGGCTGTGTACCTACCCCTAGGGCCCTTCTAGCAAAATTTCGAACGGGCCACGGGAAAGCTCTAGAGTGTTTTCATTGATCCGATTATTTCGTGGAGTCATAATAAATTCAAGCGAAGTCTCCAGAACCAAAATTTAGGTCAGATTCGGTGAACAGACCCATACTCGGTTTTTCGGGCACGCTGTGTACCTACCCCTAGGGCCCTTCTAGCAAAATTTCGAACGGGCCACGGGAAGGCTCTAGAGTATTTTCATTGATCTGATATTATTTCGTGGAGTCATAATATATTCAAGGGAAGTCTCCAGAACCAAAATTATGGTCAGATTCGGTGAACAGACCTATACTCAGTTTTTCGGGTAGGCTGTGTACCTACCCCTAGGGCCCTTCAAGCAAAATTTCGAACGGGCCATGGGAAGGCTCTAGAGTGTTTCATTGATCCGATTCTTTTGTGGAGTCATAATATATTCAAGGGAAGTCTCTAGAACCAAAATTATGGTCAGATTCGGTGAACAGAACCATACTCAGTTTTTCGGGCAGGCTGTGTACCTACCCCTAGGGCCCTTCTAGCAAAATTTCGAACGGGCCACGCGAAGGTTCTAGAGTGTTTTCATTGATCCGATTCTTTCGTGGAGTCATAATATATTCAAGGGAAGTCTCCAGAACCAAAATTTAGGTCAGATTCGGTGAACAGGCCCATACTCAGTTTTTCAGGCAGGCTGTGTACCTACCCCTAGGGCCCTTCAAGCAAAATTTCGAACGGGCCATGGGAAGGCTCTAGAGTGTTTCATTGATCCGATTCTTTTGTGGAGTCATAATATATTCAAGGGAAGTCTCTAGAACCAAAATTATGGTCAGATTCGGTGAACAGAACCATACTCAGTTTTTCGGGCAGGCTGTGTACCTATCCCTAGGGCCCTTCTAGCAAAATTTCGAACGGGCCACGCGAAGGTTCTAGAGTGTTTTCATTGATCCGATTCTTTCGTGGAGTCATAATATATTCAAGGGAAGTCTCCAGAACCAAAATTTAGGTCAGATTCGGTGAACAGGCCCATACTCAGTTTTTCGGGCACGCTGTGTACCAACCCCTAGGGCCCTTTTAGCAAAATTTCGAACGGGGCACGGGAAGGCTCTAGAGTGTTTTCATTGATCCGATTCTTTCGTGGAGTCATAAAATAATCAAGCGAAGTCTCCAGAACCAAAAATATGGTCAGATTCGGTGAACAGACCCGTACTCAGTTTTTCGGACACGCTGTGTACCTACCCCTAGGGCCCTTCTAGCAAAATTTCGAACGGGCCACAGGGAAGGCTCTAGAGTGTTTTCATTGATCCGATTCTTTCGTGGAGTCTTAATAAATTCAAGCGAAGTCTCCTGAACCAAAATTTAGGTCAGATTCGGTGAACAGACCCATACTTAGTTTTTCGGGCACGCTGTGTACCTACCCCTAGGGCCTTCTAGCAAAATTTCGAACGGGCCACGGGAAGGCTCTAGAGTGTTTTCATTGATCCGATTCTTTCGTGGAGTCATAATATATTCAAGGGAAGTCTCCAGAACCAAAATTTAGGTCAGATTCGGTGAACAGACCCATACTCAGTTTTTCGGGCACGCTGTGTACCTACCCCTAGGGCCTTCTAGCAAAATTTCGAACGGGCCACGGGAAGGCTCTAGAGTGTTTTCATTGATCCGATTCTTTCGTGGAGTCATAATATATTCAAGGGAAGTTTCCAGAACCAAAATTATGGTCAGATTCGGTGAACAGACCCGTACTCAGTTTTTCGGGCAGGCTGTGTACCTACTCTTAGGGCCCTTCTAGCAAAATTTCGAACGGGCCACAGGGAAGGCTCTAGAGTGTTTTCATTGATCCGATTCTTTCGTGAAGTCATAAAATAGTTAAGGGAAGACTCCAGAACCAAAATTTAGGTCAGATTCGGTGAACAGACCCTTACTCAGTTTTTCGGGCACGCTGTGTACCTACCCCTAGGGCCTTTCTAGCAAAATTTCGAACGGGCCACGGGAAGGCTCTAGAGTATTTTCATTGATCTGATATTTTTTCGTGGAGTCATAATATATTCAAGGGAAGTCTCCAGAACCAAAATTATGGTCAGATTCGGTGAACAGACCCATACTCAGTTTTTCGGGCAGGTTGTGTACCAACCCCTAGGGCCCTTCTAGCAAAATTTCGAACGGGCCACGGGAAGGCTCTAGAGTGTTTTCATTGATCCGATTCTTTCGTGGAGTCATAATATATTCAAGGGAAGTCTCCAGAACCAAAATTATGGTCAGATTTGGTGAACAGACCCATACTTAGTTTTTCGGGAAGGCTGTGTACCTACCCCTAGGGTACTTTTAGCAAAATTTCGAACGGGCCACGGGAAGGCTCTAGAGTGTTTTCATTGATCCGATTATTTCGTGGAGTCATAATAAATTCAAGCGAAGTCTCCAGAACCAAAATTTAGGTAAGATTCTGTGAACAGACCCATACTCAGTTTTTCGGGCACGCTGTGTACCTACCCCTAGGGCCCTTCTAGCAAAATTTCGAACGGGCCACGGGAAGGCTCTAGAGTAATTTCATTGATCTGATATTCTTTCGTGGAGTCATAATATATTCAAGGGAAGTCTCCAGAACCAAATTATGGTCAGATTCGGTGAACAGACCAATACTCAGTTTTTCGGGCAGGCTGTGTACCTACCCCTAGGGCCCTTCTAGCAACATTTCGAACGGGCCACAGGGAAGGCTCTAGAGTGTTTTCATTGATCCGATTCTTTCGTGGAGTCATAATATATTCAAGGGAAGTCTCCAGAACCAAAATTTAGGTCAGATTCAGTGAACAGACTCATACTCAGTTTTTCGGGCACGCTGTGTACCTACCCCTAGGGCCCTTCTAGCAAAATTTCGAACGGGTCACGGGAAGGCTCTAGAGTATTTTCATTGATCCGATTCTTTTGTGGAGTCATAATATATTCAAGGGAAGTCTCCAGAACCAAAATTATGGTCAGAATCGGTGAACAGACCCATACTCAGTTTTTCGGGAAGGCTGTGTACCTACCCCTAGGGCCCTTCTAGCAAAATTTCGAACGGGCCACGGGAAGGCTCTAGAGTGTTTTCATTGATCCGATTCTTTCGTGGAGTCATAAAATAATCAAGCGAAGTCTCCAGAACCAAAATTATGGTCAGATTCGGTGAACAGACCAATACTCAGTTTTCGGGCAGGCTCTTTACCTACCCCTAGGGCCCTTCTAGCAAAATTTCAAACGGGCCACAGGGAAGGCTCTAGAGTGTTTTCATTGATCCGATTCTTTCGTGGAGTCATAATAAATTCAAGCGAAGTCTCCAGAACCAAAAATTATGGTCAGATTCGGTGAACAGACCCGTACCCAGTTTTTCGGGCACGCTGTGTACCTACCCCTCGGGCCCTTCTAGCAAAATTTCGAACGGGCCACGGGAAGGCTCTAGAGTGTTTTCATTGATCCGATTCTTTTGTGGAGTCATAAAATATTCGTGGAAAGTCTCCAGAACCAAAATTATGATCAGATTCGGTGAACAGACCCATACTCAGTTTTTCGGGCACGCTGTGTACCTACCCCTTAGCCCGTTCTAGCAAAATTTCGAACGGGCCACGAGAAGGCTCTAATGAGTTTTCATTGATCGGATTCTTTCATGGAGTCATAATATATTCAAGGGAAGTCTCCAGAACCAAAATTATGGTCAGATTCGGTGAACAGACTCATACTCAGTTTTTCGGGCAGGCTGTGTACCTACCCCTAGGGACCTTCTAGCAAAATTTCGAACGGGCCACAGGGAAGGCTCTAGATTGTTTTAATTGATCCGATTCTTTCGTGGAGTCATAATATATTCAATGGAAGTCTCCAGAACAAAAATTTAGGTCAGATTCGGTGAACAGACCCATACTCAGTTTTTCGGGCACGCTGTTTACCTACCCCTAGGGCCGTTCTAGCAAAATTTCAAACGGGCCACGGGAAGGCTCTAGAGTGTTTTCATTGATCCGATTCTTTCGTGGAGTCATAATATATTCAAGGGAAGTCTCCAGAACCAAAGTTTAGGTCAGATTCAGTGAACAGACCCATACTCAGTTTTTCGGGCACGCTGTGTACCTACCCCTAGGGCCCTTCTAGCAAAATTTCGAACGGGCCACGAGAAGGCTCTTATGAGTTTTCATTGATCGGATTCTTTCATGGAGTCATAATATATTCAAGGGAATTCTCCAGAACCAAAATTATGGTCAGATTCGGTGAACAGACCCATACTCAGTTTTTCGGGCACGCTGTTTACCTACCCCTAGGGCCGTTCTAGCAAAATTTCGAACGGGCCACGGGAAGGCTCTAGAGTGTTTTCATTGATCCGATTCTTTCGTGGAGTCATAATATATTCAAGGGAAGTCTCCAGAACAAAAATTTAGGTCAGATTCGGTGAACAGACCCATACTCAGTTTTTCGGTCACGCTGTTTACCTACCCCTAGGGCCGTTCTAGCAAAATTTCGAACGGGCCACGGGAAGGCTCTAGAGTGTTTTCATTGATCCGATTCTTTCGTGGAGTCATAATATTTTCAAGGGAAGTCTCCAGAACCAAAATTATGGTCAGATTCGGTGAACAGACCCATACTCAGTTTTTCGGGCAGGCTGTGTACCTACCCCTAGGGCCCTTCTAGCAAAATTTCGAACGGGCCACAGGGAAGGCTCTAGATTGGTTTCATTGATCCGATTCTTTCGTGGAGTCATAATATATTCAAGGGAAGTCTCCAGAACAAAAATTTAGGTCAGATTCGGTGAACAGACCCATACTCAGTTTTTCGGGCACGCTGTTTACCTACCCCTAGGGCCGTTCTAGCAAAATTTCGAACGGGCCACGGGAAGGCTCTAGAGTGTTTTCATTGATCCGATTCTTTCGTGGAGTCATAATATATTCAAGGGAAGTCTCCAGAACCAAAGTTTAGGTCAGATTCAGTGAACAGACCCATACTCAGTTTTTCGGGCACGCTGTGTACCTACCCCTAGGGCCCTTCTAGCAAAATTTCGAACGGGCCACGAGAAGGATCTTATAAGTTTTCATTGATCGGATTCTTTCATGGAGTCATAATATATTCAAGGGAAGTCTCCAGAACCAAAATTATGGTCAGATTCGGTGAACAGACCCATACTCAGTTTTTCGGGCACGCTGTTTACCTACCCCTAGGGCCGTTCTAGCAAAATTTCGAACGGGCCTCGGGAAGGCTCTAGAGTGTTTTCATTGATCCGATTCTTTCGTGGAGTCATAATAAATTCAAGCGAAGTCTCCAGAACCAAAAATTATGGTCAGATTCGGTGAACAAACCCGTACCCAGTTTTTCGGGCACGCTGTGTACCTACCCCTAGGGCCCTTCTAGCAAAATTTCGATCGGGCCACAGGGAAGGCTCTAGAGTGTTTTCATTGATCCGATTCTTTCGTGGAGTCTTAATAAATTCAAGCGAAGTCTCCAGAACCAAAATTTAGGTCAGATTCGGTGAACAGACCCATACTCAGTTTTTCGGGCACGCTGTGTACCTACCCCTAGGGCCTTCTAGCAAAATTTCGAACGGGCCACGGGAAGGCTCTAGAGTGTTTTCATTGATCCGATTCTTTCGTGGAGTCATAATATATTCAAGGGAAGTCTCCAGAACCAAAATTATGGTCAGATTCGGTGAACAGACCCATACTCAGTTTTTCGGGCAGGCTGTGTACCTACTCTTAGGGCCCTTCTAGCAAAATTTCGAACGGGCCACAGGGAAGGCTCTAGAGTGTTTTCATTGATCCGATTCTTTCCTGAAGTCATAAAATAGTTAAGGGAAGACTCCAGAACCAAAATTTAGGTCAGATTCGGTGAACAGACCCATACTCAGTTTTTCGGGCACGCTGTGTACCTACCCCTAGGGCCCTTCTAGCAAAATTTCGAACGGGCCACGGGAAGGCTCTAGAGTATTTTCATTGATCTGATATTTTTTCGTGGAGTCATAATATATTCAAGGGAAGTCTCCAGAACCAAAATTATGGTCAGATTCGGTGAACAGACCCATACTCAGTTTTTCGGGCAGGCTGTATACCAACCCCTAGGGCCCTTCTAGCAAAATTTCGAACGGGCCACGGGAAGGCTCTAGAGTGTTTTCATTGATCCGATTCTTTCGTGGAGTTATAATATATTCAAGGGAAGTCTCCAGAACCAAATTTATGGTCAGATTCTGTGAACAGACCCATACTTAGTTTTTCGGGAAGGCTGTGTACCTACCCCTAGGGCACTTTTAGCAAAATTTCGAACGGGCCACGGGAAGGCTCTAGAGTGTTTTCATTGATCCGATTATTTCGTGGAGTCATAATAAATTCAAGCGAAGTCTCCAGAACCAAAATTTAGGTAAGATTCGGTGAACAGACCCATACTCAGTTTTTCGGGCACGTTGTGTACCTACCCCTAGGGCCCTTATAGCAAAATTTCGAACGGGCCACGGGAAGGCTCTAGAGTATTTTCATTGATCTGATATTCTTTCGTGGAGTCATAATATATTCAAGGGAAGTCTCCAGAACCAAATTATGGTCAGATTCGGTGAACAGACCCATACTCAGTTTTTCGGGCACGCTGTGTACCTACCCCTAGGGCCCTTCTAGCAAAATTTCGAACGGGCCACGGGAAGGCTCTAGAGTGTTTTCATTGATCCGATTCTTTTGTGAAGTCATAAAATAGTCAAGGGAAGTCTACAGAACCAAAATTATGGTCAGATTCGGTGAACAGACCCATACTCAGTTTTTCGGGCAGGCTGTGTACCTACCCCTAGGGCCCTTCTAGCAAAATTTCGAACGGGCCATAGGGAAGGCTCTAGATTGTTTTCATTGATCCGATTCTTTCGTGGAGTCATAATATATTCAAGGGAAGTCTCCAGAACAAAAATTTAGGTCAGATTCGGTGAACAGACCCATACTCAGTTTTTCGGGCACGCTGTGTACCTACCCCTAGGGCCCTTCTAGCAAAATTTCGAACGGGCCATGGAAGGCTCTAGAGAGTTTCATTGATCCGATTCTTTTGTGGAGTCATAATATATTCAAGGGAAGTCTACAGAACCAAAATTATGGTCAGATTCGGTGAACAGACCCATACTCAGTTTTTCGGGCAGGCTGTGTACCTACCCCTAGGGCCCTTCTAGCAAAATTTCGAACGGGCCATAGGGAAGGCTCTAGATTGTTTTCATTGATCCGATTCTTTCGTGGAGTCATAATATATTCAAGGGAAGTCTCCAAAACAAAAATTTAGGTCAGATTCGGTGAACAGACCCATACTTAGTTTTTCGGGAAGGCTGTGTACCTACCCCTAGGGCACTTTTAGCAAAATTTCGAACGGGCCATGGAAGGCTCTAGAGTATTTTCATTGATCCGATTCTTTCGTGGAGTCATAATATATTCAAGGGAAGTCTACAGAACCAAAATTATTGTCAGTTTCGGTGAACAGACCCATACTCAGTTTTTCGGGCACGCTGTTTACCTACCCCTAGGGCCGTTCTAGCAAAATTTCGAACGCGCCACGGGAAGGCTCTAGAGTGTTTTCATTGATCCGATTCTTTCGTGGAGTCATAATATATTCAAGGGAAGTCTCCAGAACCAAAATTTAGGTCAGATTCAGTGAACAGACCCATACACAGTTTTTCGGGCACGCTGTGTACCTACCCCTAGGGCCCTTCTAGCAAAATTTCAAACGAGCCACGGGAAGGCTCTAGAGTGTTTCATTGATCCGATTCTTTTGTGGAGTCATAATATATTCAAGGGAAGTCTCCAGAACCAAAATTATGGTCAGATTCGGTGAACAGACCCATACTCAGTTTTTCGGGCACGCTGTGTACCTACCCCTAGGGCCCTTCTAGCAAAATTTCGAACGGGCCACGGGAAGGCTCTAGAGTGTTTTCATTGATCCGATTCTTTTGTGAAGTCATAAAATAGTCAAGGGAAGTCTACAGAACCAAAATTATGGTCAGATTCGGTGAACAGACCCATACTCAGTTTTTCGGGCAGGCTGTGTACCTACCCCTAGGGCCCTTCTAGCAAAATTTCGAACGGGCCATAGGGAAGGCTCTAGATTGTTTTCATTGATCCGATTCTTTCGTGGAGTCATAATATATTCAAGGGAAGTCTCCAGAACAAAAATTTAGGTCAGATTCGGTGAACAGACCCATACTCAGTTTTTCGGGCACGCTGTGTACCTACCCCTAGGGCCCTTCTAGCAAAATTTCGAACGGGCCATGGAAGGCTCTAGAGAGTTTCATTGATCCGATTCTTTTGTGGAGTCATAATATATTCAAGGGAAGTCTACAGAACCAAAATTATGGTCAGATTCGGTGAACAGACCCATACTCAGTTTTTCGGGCAGGCTGTGTACCTACCCCTAGGGCCCTTCTAGCAAAATTTCGAACGGGCCATAGGGAAGGCTCTAGATTGTTTTCATTGATCCGATTCTTTCGTGGAGTCATAATATGTTCAAGGGAAGTCTCCAAAACAAAAATTTAGGTCAGATTCGGTGAACAGACCCATACTTAGTTTTTCGGGAAGGCTGTGTACCTACCCCTAGGGCACTTTTAGCAAAATTTCGAACGGGCCATGGAAGGCTCTAGAGTATTTTCATTGATCCGATTCTTTCGTGGAGTCATAATATATTCAAGGGAAGTCTACAGAACCAAAATTATTGTCAGTTTCGGTGAACAGACCCATACTCAGTTTTTCGGGCACGCTGTTTACCTACCCCTAGGGCCGTTCTAGCAAAATTTCGAACGCGCCACGGGAAGGCTCTAGAGTGTTTTCATTGATCCGATTCTTTCGTGGAGTCATAATATATTCAAGGGAAGTCTCCAGAACCAAAATTTAGGTCAGATTCAGTGAACAGACCCATACACAGTTTTTCGGGCACGCTGTGTACCTACCCCTAGGGCCCTTCTAGCAAAATTTCAAACGGGCCACGGGAAGGCTCTAGAGTGTTTCATTGATCCGATTCTTTTGTGGAGTCATAATATATTCAAGGGAAGTCTCCAGAACCAAAATTATGGTCAGATTCGGTGAACAGACCCATACTCAGTTTTTAGGGAAGGCTGTGTACCTACCCCTAGGGCCCTTCTAGCAAAATTTCGACCGGGCCACGGGAAGGCTCTAGAGTGTTTTCATTGATCCGATTCTTTCATGGAGTCATAAAATAATCAAGCAAAGTCTCCAGAACCAAAATTATGGTCAGATTCGGTGAACAGACCCGTACCCAGTTTTTCGGGCACGCTGTGTACCTACCCCTAGGGCCCTTCTAGCAAAATTTCGAACGGGCCACGGGAAGGCTCTAGAGTGTTTTCATTGATCCGATTCTTTTGTGGAGTCATAAAATATTCGTGGAAAGTCTCCAGAACCAAAATTATGATCAGATTCGGTGAACAGACCCATACTCAGTTTTTCGGGCACGCTGTGTACCTACCCATTGGCCCGTTCTAGCAAAATTTCGAACGGGCCACGAGAAGGTTCTAATGAGTTTTCATTGATCGGATTCTTTCATGGAGTCATAATATATTCAAGGGAAGTCTCCAGAACCAAAATTATGGTCAGATTCGGTGAACAGACTCATACTCAGTTTTTCGGGCAGGCTGTGTACCTACCCCTAGGGCCCTTCTAGCAAAATTTCGAACGGGCCACAGGGAAGGCTCTAGATTGTTTTAATTGATCCGATTCTTTCGTGGAGTCATAATATATTCAATGGAAGTCTCCAGAACAAAAATTTAGGTCAGATTCGGTGAACAGACCCATACTCAGTTTTTCGGGCACGCTGTTTACCTACCCCTAGGGCCGTTCTAGCAAAATTTCGAACGGGCCACGGGAAGGCTCTAGAGTGTTTTCATTGATCCGATTCTTTCGTGGAGTCATAATATATTCAAGGGAAGTCTCCAGAACCAAAGTTTAGTTCAGATTCAGTGAACAGACCCATACTCAGTTTTTCGGGCACGCTGTGTACCTACCCCTAGGGCCCTTCTAGCAAAATTTCGAACGGGCCACGGGAAGGCTCTAGAGTGTTTTCATTGATCCGATTCTTTCATGGAGTCATAAAATAATCAAGCAAAGTCTCCAGAACCAAAATTATGGTCAGATTCGGTGAACAGACCCGTACCCAGTTTTTCGGGCACGCTGTGTACCTACCCCTAGGGCCCTTCTAGCAAAATTTCGAACGGGCCACGGGAAGGCTCTAGAGTGTTTTCATTGATCCGATTCTTTTGTGGAGTCATAAAATATTCGTGGAAAGTCTCCAGAACCAAAATTATGATCAGATTCGGTGAACAGACCCATACTCAGTTTTTCGGGCACGCTGTGTACCTACCCATTGGCCCGTTCTAGCAAAATTTCGAACGGGCCACGAGAAGGCTCTAATGAGTTTTCATTGATCGGATTCTTTCATGGAGTCATAATATATTCAAGGGAAGTCTCCAGAACCAAAATTATGGTCAGATTCGGTGAACAGACTCATATTCAGTTTTTCGGGCAGGCTGTGTACCTACCCCTAGGGCCCTTCTAGCAAAATTTCGAACGGGTCACAGGGAAGGCTCTAGATTGTTTTAATTGATCCGATTCTTTCGTGGAGTCATAATATATTCAATGGAAGTCTCCAGAACAAAAATTTAGGTCAGATTCGGTGAACAGACCCATACTCAGTTTTTCGGGCACGCTGTTTACCTACCCCTAGGGCCGTTCTAGCAAAATTTCGAACGGGCCACGGGAAGGCTCTAGAGTGTTTTCATTGATCCGATTCTTTCGTGGAGTCATAATATATTCAAGGGAAGTCTCCAGAACCAAAGTTTAGTTCAGATTCAGTGAACAGACCCATACTCAGTTTTTCGGGCACGCTGTGTACCTACCCCTAGGGCCCTTCTAGCAAAATTTCGAACGGGCCACGAGAAGGCTCTAATGAGTTTTCATTGATCGGATTCTTTCATGGAGTCATAATATATTCAAGGGAAGTCTCCAGAACCAAAATTATGGTCAGATTCGGTGAACAGACTCATACTCAGTTTTTCGGGCAGGCTGTGTACCTACCCCTAGGGCCCTTCTAGCAAAATTTCGAACGGGCCACAGGGAAGGCTCTAGATTGTTTTAATTGATCCGATTCTTTCGTGGAGTCATAATATATTCAATGGAAGTCTCCAGAACAAAAATTTAGGTCAGATTCGGTGAACAGACCCATACTCAGTTTTTCGGGCACGCTGTTTACCTACCCCTAGGGCCGTTCTAGCAAAATTTCGAACGGGCCACGGGAAGGCTCTAGAGTGTTTTCATTGATCCGATTCTTTCGTGGAGTCATAATATATTCAAGGGAAGTCTCCAGAACCAAAGTTTAGTTCAGATTCAGTGAACAGACCCATACTCAGTTTTTCGGGCACGCTGTGTACCTACCCCTAGGGCCCTTCTAGCAAAATTTCGAACGGGCCACGGGAAGGCTCTAGAGTGTTTTCATTGATCCGATTCTTTCATGGAGTCATAAAATAATCAAGCAAAGTCTCCAGAACCAAAATTATGGTCAGATTCGGTGAACAGACCCGTACCCAGTTTTTCGGGCACGCTGTGACGCTGTGTACCTACCCCTAGGGCCCTTCTAGCAAAATTTCGAACGGGCCACGGGAAGGCTCTAGAGTGTTTTCATTGATCCGATTCTTTTGTGGAGTCATAAAATATTCGTGGAAAGTCTCCAGAACCAAAATTATGATCAGATTCGGTGAACAAACCCATACTCAGTTTTTCGGGCACGCTGTGTACCTACCCATTGGCCCGTTCTAGCAAAATTTCGAACGGGCCACGAGAAGGCTCTAATGAGTTTTCATTGATCGGATTCTTTCATGGAGTCATAATATATTCAAGGGAAGTCTCCAGAACCAAAATTATGGTCAGATTCGGTGAACAGACTCATACTCAGTTTTTCGGGCAGGCTGTGTACCTACCCCTAGGGCCCTTCTAGCAAAATTTCGAACGGGCCGCAGGAAAGGCTCTAGATTGTTTTAATTGATCCGATTCTTTCGTGGAGTCATAATATATTCAATGGAAGTCTCCAGAACAAAAATTTAGGTCAGATTCGGTGAACAGACCCATACTCAGTTTTTCGGGCACGCTGTTTACCTACCCCTAGGGCCGTTCTAGCAAAATTTCGAACGGGCCACGGGAAGGCTCTAGAGTGTTTTCATTGATCCGATTCTTTCGTGGAGTCATAATATATTCAAGGGAAGTCTCCAGAACCAAAGTTTAGTTCAGATTCAGTGAACAGACCCATACTCAGTTTTTCGGGCACGCTGTGTACCTACCCCTAGGGCCCTTCTAGCAAAATTTCGAACGGGCCACGAGAAGGCTCTTATGAGTTTTCATTGATCGGATTCTTTCATGGAGTCATAATATATTCAAGAGAAGTCTCCAGAACCAAAATTATGGTCAGATTCGGTGAACAGACTCATACTCAGTTTTTCGGGCAGGCTGTGTACCTACCCCTAGGGCCCTTCTAGCAAAATTTCGAACGGGCCACAGGGAAGGCTCTAGATTGTTTTAATTGATCCGATTCTTTCGTGGAGTCATAATATATTCAAGGGAAGTCTCCAGAACAAAAATTTAGGTCAGATTCGGTGAACAGACCCATACTCAGTTTTTCGGGCACGCTGTTTACCTACCCCTCGGGCCGTTCTAGCAAAATTTCGAACGGGCCACGGGAAGGCTCTAGATTGTTTTTATTGATCCGATTCTTTCGTGGAGTCATAATATATTCAAGGGTAGTCTCCAGAACCAAAGTTTAGGTCAGATTCAGTGAACAGACCCATACTCAGTTTTTCGGGCACGCTGTGTACCTACCCCTAGGGCCCTTCTAGCAAAATTTCGAACGGGCCACGAGAAGGCTCTTATGAGTTTTCATTGATCGGATTCTTTCATGAAGTCATAATATATTCAAGGGAAGTCTCCAGAACAAAAATTTAGGTCAGATTCGGTGAACAGACCCATACTCAGTTTTTCGGGCACGCTGTTTACCTACCCCTAGGGCCGTTCTAGCAAAATTTCGAACGGGCCACGGGAAGGCTCTAGAGTGTTTTCATTGATCCGATTCTTTCGTGGAGTCATAATATATTCAAGGGTAGTCTCCAGAACCAAAATTATGGTCAGATTCGGTGAACAGACCCATACTCAGTTTTTCGGGCACGCTGTGTACCTACCCCTAGGGCCCTTCTAGCAAAATTTCGAACGGGCCACGAGAAGGCTCTTATGAGTTTTCATTGATCGGATTCTTTCATGAAGTCATAATATATTCAAGGGAAGTCTCCAGAACCAAAATTATGGTCAGATTCGGTGAACAGACCCATACTCAGATTTTCGGGCACGCTGTTTACCTACCCCTAGGGCCGTTCTAGCAAAATTTCGAACGGGCCACGGGAAGGCTCTAGAGTGTTTTCATTGATCCGATTCTTTCGTGGAGTCATAATATATTCAAGGGAAGTCTCCTGAACAAAAATTTAGGTCAGATTCGGTGAACAGACCCATACTCAGTTTTTCGGTCACGCTGTTTACCTACCCCTAGGGCCGTTCTAGCAAAATTTCGAACGGGCCACGGGAAGGCTCTAGAGTGTTTTCATTGATCCGATTCTTTCGTGGAGTCATAATATTTTCAAGGGAAGTCTCCAGAACCAAAATTATGGTCAGATTCGGTGAACAGACCCATACTCAGTTTTTCGGGCAGGCTGTGTACCTACCCCTAGGGCCCTTCTAGCAAAATTTCGAACGGGCCACAGGGAAGGCTCTAGATTGTTTTCATTGATCCGATTCTTTCGTGGAGTCATAATATATTCAAGGGAAGTCTCCAGAACAAAAATTTAGGTCAGATTCGGTGAACAGACCCATACTCAGTTTTTCGGGCACGCTGTTTACCTACCCCTAGGGCCGTTCTAGCAAAATTTCGAACGGGCCACGGGAAGGCTCTAGAGTGTTTTCATTGATCCGATTCTTTCGTGGAGTCATAATATATTCAAGGGAAGTCTCCAGCACCAAAGTTTAGGTCAGATTCAGTGAACAGACCCATACTAGGTTTTTCGGGCACGCTGTGTACCTACCCCTAGGGCCCTTCTAGCAAAATTTCGAACGGGCCACGAGAAGGATCTTATGAGTTTTCATTGATCGGATTCTTTCATGGAGTCATAATATATTCAAGGGAAGTCTCCAGAACCAAAATTATGGTCAGATTCGGTGAACAGACCCATACTCAGTTTTTCGGGCACGCTGTTTACCTACCCCTAGGGCCGTTCTAGCAAAATTTCGAACGGGACACGGGAAGGCTCTAGAGTGTTTTTATTGATCCGATTCTTTCGTGGAGTCATAATATATTCAAGGGAAGTCTCCAGAACAAAAATTTAGGTCAGATTCGGTGAACAGACCCATACTCAGTTTTTCGGGCACGCTGTTTATCTACCCCTAGGGCCGTTCTAGCAAAATTTCGAACGGGCCACGGGAAGGCTCTAGAGTGTTTTCATTGATCCGATTCTTTCATGGAGTCATAATATTTTCAAGGGAAGTCTCCAGAACCAAAATTATGGTCAGATTCGGTGAACAGACCCATACTCAGTTTTTCGGGCAGGCTGTGTACCTACCCCTAGGGCCCTTCTAGCAAAATTTCGAACGGGCCACAGGGAAGGCTCTAGATTGTTTTCATTGATCCGATTATTTCGTGGAGTCATAATATATTCAAGGGAAGTCTCCAGAACAAAAATTTAGGTCAGATTCGGTGAACAGACCCATACTCAGTTTTTCGGGCACGCTGTTTACCTACCCCTAGGGCCGTTCTAGCAAAATTTCGAACGGGCCACGGGAAGGCTCTAGAGTGTTTTCATTGATCCGATTCTTTCGTGGAGTCATAATATATTCAAGGGAAGTCTCCAGCACCAAAGTTTAGGTCAGATTCAGTGAACAGACCCATACTAGGTTTTTCGGGCACGCTGTGTACCTACCCCTAGGGCCCTTCTAGCAAAATTTCGAACGGGCCACGAGAAGGATCTTATGAGTTTTCATTGATCGGATTCTTTCATGGAGTCATAATATATTCAAGGGAAGTCTCCAGAACCAAAGTTATGGTCAGATTCGGTGAACAGACCCATACTCAGTTTTTCGGGCACGCTGTTTACCTACCCCTAGGGCCGTTCTAGCAAAATTTCGAACGGGACACGGGAAGGCTCTAGAGTGTTTTTATTGATCCGATTCTTTCGTGGAGTCATAATATATTCAAGGGAAGTCTCCAGAACAAAAATTTAGGTCAGATTCGGTGAACAGACCCATACTCAGTTTTTCGGGCACGCTGTTTATCTACCCCTAGGGCCGTTCTAGCAAGAACGGGCCACGGGAAGGCTCTAGAGTGTTTTCATTGATCCGATTCTTTCATGGAGTCATAATATTTTCAAGGGAAGTCTCCAGAACCAAAATTATGGTCAGATTCGGTGAACAGACCCATACTCAGTTTTTCGGGCAGGCTGTGTACCTACCCCTAGGGCCCTTCTAGCAAAATTTCGAACGGGCCACAGGGAAGGCTCTAGATTGTTTTCATTGATCCGATTCTTTCGTGGAGTCATAATATATTCAAGGGAAGTCTCCAGAACAAAAATTTAGGTCAGATTCGGTGAACAGACCCATACTCAGTTTTTCGGGCACGCTGTTTACCTACCCCTAGGGCCGTTCTAGCAAAATTTCGAACGGGCCACGGGAAGGCTCTAGAGTGTTTTCATTGATCCGATTCTTTCGTGGAGTCATAATATATTCAAGGGAAGTCTCCAGCACCAAAGTTTAGGTCAGATTCAGTGAACAGACCCATACTCAGTTTTTCGGGCACGCTGTGTACCTACCCCTAGGGCCCGTCTAGCAAAATTTCGAACGGGCCACGAGAAGGATCTTATGAGTTTTCATTGATCGGATTCTTTCATGGAGTCATAATATATTCAAGGGAAGTCTCCAGAACCAAAATTATGGTCAGATTCGGTGAACAGACCCATACTCAGTTTTTCGGGCACGCTGTTTACCTCCCCTCAGGGCCGTTCTAGCAAAATTTCGAACGGGACACGGGAAGGCTCTAGAGTGTTTTTATTGATCCGATTCTTTCGTGGAGTCATAATATATTCAAGGGAAGTCTCCAGAACAAAAATTTAGGTCAGATTCGGTGAACAGACCCATACTCAGTTTTTCGGGCACGCTGTTTACCTACCCCTAGGGCCGTTCTAGCAAAATTTCGAACGGGCCACGGGAAGGCTCTAGAGTGTTTTCATTGATCCGATTCTTTCATGGAGTCATAATATTTTCAAGGGAAGTCTCCAGAACCAAAATTATGGTCAGATTCGGTGAACAGACCCATACTCAGTTTTTCGGGCAGGCTGTGTACCTACCCCTAGGGCCCTTCTAGCAAAATTTCAAACGGGCCACAGGGAAGGCTCTAGATTGTTTTCATTGATCCGATTCTTTCGTGGAGTCATAATATATTCAAGGGAAGTCTCCAGAACAAAAAATTCGGTCAGATTCGGTGAACAGACCCATACTCAGTTTTTCGGGCACGCTGTGTACCTACCCCTAGGGCCCTTCTAGCAAAATTTCGAACGGGCCACGGGAAGGCTCTAGAGTGTTTCATTGATCCGATTCTTTTGTGGAGTCATAATATATTCAAGGGAAGTCTCCAGAACCAAAATTATGGTCAGATTCGGTGAACAGACCCATACTCAGTTTTTAGGGAAGGCTGTGTACCTACCCCTAGAGCCCTTCTAGCAAAATTTCGAACGGGCCACGGGAAGGCTCTAGAGTGTTTTCATTGATCCGATTCTTTCATGGAGTCATAAAATAATCAAGCGAAGTCTCCAGAACCAAAATTATGGTCAGATTCGGTGAACAGACCCGTACCCAGTTTTTCGGGCACGCTGTGTACCTACCCCTAGGGCCCTTCTAGCAAAATTTCGAACGGGCCACGGGAAGGCTCTAGAGTGTTTTCATTGATCCGATTCTTTTGTGGAGTCATAAAATATTCGTGGAAAGTCTCCAGAACCAAAATTATGATCAGATTCGGTGAACAGACCCATACTCAGTTTTTCGGGCACGCTGTGTACCTACCCCTTGGCCCGTTCTAGCAAAATTTCGAACGGGCCACGAGAAGGCTCTAATGAGTTTTCATTGATCGGATTCTTTCATGGAGTCATAATATATTCAAGGGAAGTCTCCAGAACCAAAATTATGGTCAGATTCGGTGAACAGACTCATACTTAGTTTTTCGGGCAGGCTGTGTACCTACCCCTAGGGCCCTTCTAGCAAAATTTCGAACGGGACACGGGAAGGCTCTAGAGTGTTTTTATTGATCCGATTCTTTCGTGGAGTCATAATATATTCAAGGGAAGTCTCCAGAACAAAAATTTAGGTCAGATTCGGTGAACAGACCCATACTCAGTTTTTCGGGCACGCTGTTTATCTACCCCTAGGGCCGTTCTAGCAAAATTTCGAAAGGGCCACGGGAAGGCTCTAGAGTGTTTTCATTGATCCGATTCTTTCGTGGAGTCATAATATATTCAAGGGAAGTCTCCAGAACAAAAATTTAGGTCAGATTCGGTGAACAGACCCATACTCAGTTTTTCGGGCACGCTGTTTATCTACCCCTAGGGCCGTTCTAGCAAAATTTCGAACGGGCCACGGGAAGGCTCTAGAGTGTTTTCATTGATCCGATTCTTTCATGGAGTCATAATATTTTCAAGGGAAGTCTCCAGAACCAAAATTATGGTCAGATTCGGTGAACAGACCCATACTCAGTTTTTCGGGCAGGCTGTGTACCTACCCCTAGGGCCCTTCTAGCAAAATTTCGAACGGGCCACAGGGAAGGCTCTAGATTGTTTTCATTGATCCGATTCTTTCGTGGAGTCATAATATATTCAAGGGAAGTCTCCAGAACAAAAATTTAGGTCAGATTCGGTGAACAGACCCATACTCAGTTTTTCGGGCACGCTGTTTACCTACCCCTAGGGCCGTTCTAGCAAAATTTCGAACGGGCCACGGGAAGGCTCTAGAGTGTTTTCATTGATCCGATTCTTTCGTGGAGTCATAATATATTCAAGGGAAGTCTCCAGCACCAAAGTTTAGGTCAGATTCAGTGAACAGACCCATACTCAGTTTTTCGGGCACGCTGTGTACCTACCCCTAGGGCCCGTCTAGCAAAATTTCGAACGGGCCACGAGAAGGATCTTATGAGTTTTCATTGATCGGATTCTTTCATGGAGTCATAATATATTCAAGGGAAGTCTCCAGAACCAAAATTATGGTCAGATTCGGTGAACAGACCCATACTCAGTTTTTCGGGCACGCTGTTTACCTCCCCTCAGGGCCGTTCTAGCAAAATTTCGAACGGGACACGGGAAGGCTCTAGAGTGTTTTTATTGATCCGATTCTTTCGTGGAGTCATAATATATTCAAGGGAAGTCTCCAGAACAAAAATTTAGGTCAGATTCGGTGAACAGACCCATACTCAGTTTTTCGGGCACGCTGTTTACCTACCCCTAGGGCCGTTCTAGCAAAATTTCGAACGGGCCACGGGAAGGCTCTAGAGTGTTTTCATTGATCCGATTCTTTCATGGAGTCATAATATTTTCAAGGGAAGTCTCCAGAACCAAAATTATGGTCAGATTCGGTGAACAGACCCATACTCAGTTTTTCGGGCAGGCTGTGTACCTACCCCTAGGGCCCTTCTAGCAAAATTTCAAACGGGCCACAGGGAAGGCTCTAGATTGTTTTCATTGATCCGATTCTTTCGTGGAGTCATAATATATTCAAGGGAAGTCTCCAGAACAAAAAATTCGGTCAGATTCGGTGAACAGACCCATACTCAGTTTTTCGGGCACGCTGTGTACCTACCCCTAGGGCCCTTCTAGCAAAATTTCGAACGGGCCACGGGAAGGCTCTAGAGTGTTTCATTGATCCGATTCTTTTGTGGAGTCATAATATATTCAAGGGAAGTCTCCAGAACCAAAATTATGGTCAGATTCGGTGAACAGACCCATACTCAGTTTTTAGGGAAGGCTGTGTACCTACCCCTAGAGCCCTTCTAGCAAAATTTCGAACGGGCCACGGGAAGGCTCTAGAGTGTTTTCATTGATCCGATTCTTTCATGGAGTCATAAAATAATCAAGCGAAGTCTCCAGAACCAAAATTATGGTCAGATTCGGTGAACAGACCCGTACCCAGTTTTTCGGGCACGCTGTGTACCTACCCCTAGGGCCCTTCTAGCAAAATTTCGAACGGGCCACGGGAAGGCTCTAGAGTGTTTTCATTGATCCGATTCTTTTGTGGAGTCATAAAATATTCGTGGAAAGTCTCCAGAACCAAAATTATGATCAGATTCGGTGAACAGACCCATACTCAGTTTTTCGGGCACGCTGTGTACCTACCCCTTGGCCCGTTCTAGCAAAATTTCGAACGGGCCACGAGAAGGCTCTAATGAGTTTTCATTGATCGGATTCTTTCATGGAGTCATAATATATTCAAGGGAAGTCTCCAGAACCAAAATTATGGTCAGATTCGGTGAACAGACTCATACTTAGTTTTTCGGGCAGGCTGTGTACCTACCCCTAGGGCCCTTCTAGCAAAATTTCGAACGGGACACGGGAAGGCTCTAGAGTGTTTTTATTGATCCGATTCTTTCGTGGAGTCATAATATATTCAAGGGAAGTCTCCAGAACAAAAATTTAGGTCAGATTCGGTGAACAGACCCATACTCAGTTTTTCGGGCACGCTGTTTATCTACCCCTAGGGCCGTTCTAGCAAAATTTCGAAAGGGCCACGGGAAGGCTCTAGAGTGTTTTCATTGATCCGATTCTTTCGTGGAGTCATAATATATTCAAGGGAAGTCTCCAGAACAAAAATTTAGGTCAGATTCGGTGAACAGACCCATACTCAGTTTTTCGGGCACGCTGTTTATCTACCCCTAGGGCCGTTCTAGCAAAATTTCGAACGGGCCACGGGAAGGCTCTAGAGTGTTTTCATTGATCCGATTCTTTCATGGAGTCATAATATTTTCAAGGGAAGTCTCCAGAACCAAAATTATGGTCAGATTCGGTGAACAGACCCATACTCAGTTTTTCGGGCAGGCTGTGTACCTACCCCTAGGGCCCTTCTAGCAAAATTTCGAACGGGCCACAGGGAAGGCTCTAGATTGTTTTCATTGATCCGATTCTTTCGTGGAGTCATAATATATTCAAGGGAAGTCTCCAGAACAAAAATTTAGGTCAGATTCGGTGAACAGACCCATACTCAGTTTTTCGGGCACGCTGTTTACCTACCCCTAGGGCCGTTCTAGCAAAATTTCGAACGGGCCACGGGAAGGCTCTAGAGTGTTTTCATTGATCCGATTCTTTCGTGGAGTCATAATATATTCAAGGGAAGTCTCCAGCACCAAAGTTTAGGTCAGATTCAGTGAACAGACCCATACTCAGTTTTTCGGGCACGCTGTGTACCTACCCCTAGGGCCCGTCTAGCAAAATTTCGAACGGGCCACGAGAAGGATCTTATGAGTTTTCATTGATCGGATTCTTTCATGGAGTCATAATATATTCAAGGGAAGTCTCCAGAACCAAAATTATGGTCAGATTCGGTGAACAGACCCATACTCAGTTTTTCGGGCACGCTGTTTACCTCCCCTCAGGGCCGTTCTAGCAAAATTTCGAACGGGACACGGGAAGGCTCTAGAGTGTTTTTATTGATCCGATTCTTTCGTGGAGTCATAATATATTCAAGGGAAGTCTCCAGAACAAAAATTTAGGTCAGATTCGGTGAACAGACCCATACTCAGTTTTTCGGGCACGCTGTTTACCTACCCCTAGGGCCGTTCTAGCAAAATTTCGAACGGGCCACGGGAAGGCTCTAGAGTGTTTTCATTGATCCGATTCTTTCATGGAGTCATAATATTTTCAAGGGAAGTCTCCAGAACCAAAATTATGGTCAGATTCGGTGAACAGACCCATACTCAGTTTTTCGGGCAGGCTGTGTACCTACCCCTAGGGCCCTTCTAGCAAAATTTCAAACGGGCCACAGGGAAGGCTCTAGATTGTTTTCATTGATCCGATTCTTTCGTGGAGTCATAATATATTCAAGGGAAGTCTCCAGAACAAAAAATTCGGTCAGATTCGGTGAACAGACCCATACTCAGTTTTTCGGGCACGCTGTGTACCTACCCCTAGGGCCCTTCTAGCAAAATTTCGAACGGGCCACGGGAAGGCTCTAGAGTGTTTCATTGATCCGATTCTTTTGTGGAGTCATAATATATTCAAGGGAAGTCTCCAGAACCAAAATTATGGTCAGATTCGGTGAACAGACCCATACTCAGTTTTTAGGGAAGGCTGTGTACCTACCCCTAGAGCCCTTCTAGCAAAATTTCGAACGGGCCACGGGAAGGCTCTAGAGTGTTTTCATTGATCCGATTCTTTCATGGAGTCATAAAATAATCAAGCGAAGTCTCCAGAACCAAAATTATGGTCAGATTCGGTGAACAGACCCGTACCCAGTTTTTCGGGCACGCTGTGTACCTACCCCTAGGGCCCTTCTAGCAAAATTTCGAACGGGCCACGGGAAGGCTTTAGAGTGTTTTCATTGATCCGATTCTTTTGTGGAGTCATAAAATATTCGTGGAAAGTCTCCAGAACCAAAATTATGATCAGATTCGGTGAACAGACCCATACTCAGTTTTTCGGGCACGCTGTGTACCTACCCCTTGGCCCGTTCTAGCAAAATTTCGAACGGGCCACGAGAAGGCTCTAATGAGTTTTCATTGATCGGATTCTTTCATGGAGTCATAATATATTCAAGGGAAGTCTCCAGAACCAAAATTATGGTCAGATTCGGTGAACAGACTCATACTCAGTTTTTCGGGCAGGCTGTGTACCTACCCCTAGGGCCCTTCTAGCAAAATTTCGAACGGGCCACAGGGAAGGCTCTAGATTGTTTTAATTGATCCGATTCTTTCGTGGAGTCATAATATATTCAAGGGAAGTCTCCAGAACAAAAATTTAGGTCAGATTCGGTGAACAGACCCATACTCAGTTTTTCGGGCACGCTGTTTACCTACCCCTAGGGCCGTTCTAGCAAAATTTCGAACGGGCCACGGGAAGGCTCTAAAGTGTTTTCATTGATCCGATTCTTTCGTGGAGTCATAATATATTCAAGGGTAGTCTCCAGAACCAAAGTTTAGGTCAGATTCAGTGAACAGACCCATACTCAGTTTTTCGGGCACGCTGTGCACCTACCCCTAGGGCCCTTCTAGCAAAATTTCGAACGGGCCACGAGAAGGCTCTTATGAGTTTTCATTGATCGGATTCTTTCATGAAGTCATAATATATTCAAGGGAAGTCTCCAGAACCAAAATTATGGTCAGATTCGGTGAACAGACCCATACTCAGATTTTCGGGCACGCTGTTTACCTACCCCTAGGGCCGTTCTAGCAAAATTTCGAACGGGCCACGGGAAGGCTCTAGAGTGTTTTCATTGATCCGATTCTTTCGTGGAGTCATAATATATTCAAGGGAAGTCTCCAGAACAAAAATTTAGGTCAGATTCGGTGAACAGACCCATACTCAGTTTTTCGGTCACGCTGTTTACCTACCCCTAGGGCCGTTCTAGCAAAATTTCGAACGGGCCACGGGAAGGCTCTAGAGTGTTTTCATTGATCCGATTCTTTCGTGGAGTCATAATATTTTCAAGGGAAGTCTCCAGAACCAAAATTATGGTCAGATTCGGTGAACAGACCCATACTCAGTTTTTCGGGCAGGCTGTGTACCTACCCCTAGGGCCCTTCTAGCAAAATTTCGAACGGGCCACAGGGAAGGCTCTAGATTGTTTTCATTGATCCGATTCTTTCGTGGAGTCATAATATATTCAAGGGAAGTCTCCAGAACAAAAATTTAGGTCAGATTCGGTGAACAGACCCATACTCAGTTTTTCGGGCACGCTGTTTACCTACCCCTAGGGCCGTTCTAGCAAAATTTCGAACGGGCCACGGGAAGGCTCTAGAGTGTTTTCATTGATCCGATTCTTTCGTGGAGTCATAATATATTCAAGGGAAGTCTCCAGCACCAAAGTTTAGGTCAGATTCAATGAACAGACCCATACTCAGTTTTTCGGGCACGCTGTGTACCTACCCCTATGGCCCTTCTAGCAAAATTTCGAACGGGCCACGAGAAGGATCTTATGAGTTTTCATTGATCGGATTCTTTCATGGAGTCATAATATATTCAAGGGAAGTCTCCAGAACCAAAATTATGGTCAGATTCGGTGAACAGACCCGTACCCAGTTTTTCGGGCACGCTGTGTACCTACCCCTAGGGCCCTTCTAGCAAAATTTCGAACGGGCCACGGGAAGGCTCTAGAGTGTTTTCATTGATCCGATTCTTTTGTGGAGTCATAAAATATTCGTGGAAAGTCTCCAGAACCAAAATTATGACCAGATTCGGTGAACAGACCCATACTCAGTTTTTCGGGCACGCTGTGTACCTACCCCTTGGCCCGTTCTAGCAAAATTTCGAACGGGCCACGAGAAGGCTCTAATGAGTTTTCATTGATCGGATTCTTTCATGGAGTCATAATATATTCAAGGGAAGTCTCCAGAACCAAAATTATGGTCAGATTCGGTGAACAGACTCATACTCAGTTTTTCGGGCAGGCTGTGTACCTACCCCTAGGGCCCTTCTAGCAAAATTTCGAACGGGCCACAGGGAAGGCTCTAGATTGTTTTAATTGATCCGATTCTTTCGTGGAGTCATAATATATTCAAGGGAAGTCTCCAGAACAAAAATTTAGGTCAGATTCGGTGAACAGACCCATACTCAGTTTTTCGGGCACGCTGTTTACCTACCCCTAGGGCCGTTCTAGCAAAATTTCGAACGGGCCACGGGAAGGCTCTAGAGTGTTTTCATTGATCCGATTCTTTCGTGGAGTCATAATATATTCCAGGGTAGTCTCCAGAACCAAAGTTTAGGTCAGATTCAGTGAACAGACCTATACTCAGTTTTTCGGGCACGCTGTGTACCTACCCCTAGGGCCCTTCTAGCAAAATTTCGAACGGGCCACGAGAAGGCTCTTATGAGTTTTCATTGATCGGATTCTTTCATGGAGTCATAATATATTCAAGGGAAGTCTCCAGAACAAAAATTATGGTCAGATTCGGTGAACCGACCCATACTCAGTTTTTCGGGCACGCTGTTTACCTACCCCTAGGGCCGTTCTAGCAAAATTTCGAACGGGCCACGGGAAGGCTCTAGAGTGTTTTTATTGATCCGATTCTTTCGTGGAGTCATAATATATTCAAGGGAAGTCTCCAGAACAAAAATTTAGGTCAGATTCGGTGAACAGACCCATACTCAGTTTTTCGGGCACGCTGTTTACCTACCCCTAGGGCCGTTCTAGCAAAATTTCGAACGGGCCACGGGAAGGCTCTAGAGTGTTTTCATTGATCCGATTCTTTCGTGGAGTCATAATATTTTCAAGGGAAGACTCCAAAACCAAAATTATGGTCAGATTCGGTGAACAGACCCATACTCAGTTTTTCGGGCAGGCTGTGTACCTACCCCTAGGGCCCTTCTAGCAAAATTTCGAACGGGCCACAGGGAAGGCTCTAGATTGTTTTCATTGATCCGATTCTTTCGTGGAGTGATAATATATTCAAGGGTAGTCTCCAGAACAAAAATTTAGGTCAGATTCGGTGAACAGACCCATACTCAGTTTTCCGGGCACGCTGTTTACCTACCCCGAGGGCCGTTCTAGCAAAATTTCGAACGGGCCACGGGAAGGCTCTAGAGTGTTTTCATTGATCCGATTCTTTCGTGGAGTCATAATATTTTCAAGGGAAGTCTCCAGAACAAAAATTTAGGTCAGATTCGGTGAACAGACCCATACTCAGTTTTTCGGGCACGCTGTTTACCTACCCCTAGGGTCGTTCTGGCAAAATTTCGAACGGGCCACGGGAAGGCTCTAGAGTGTTTTCATTGATCCGATTCTTTCGTGGAGTCATAATATTTTCAAGGGAAGTCTCCAGAACCAAAATTATGGTCAGATTCGGTGAACAGACCCATACTCAGTTTTTCGGGCAGGCTGTGTACCTACTCCTAGGGCCCTTCTAGCAAAATTTCGAACGGGCCATGGGAAGGCTCTAGAGTGTTTCATTGATCCGATTCTTTTGTGGAGTCATAATATATTCAAGGGAAGTCTCCAGAACCAAAATTATGTTCAGATTCGGTGAACAGACCCATACTCAGTTTTTCGGGCAGGCTGTGTACCTACCCCTAGGGCCCTTCTAGCAAAATTTCGAACGGGCAACCGGAAGGCAATAGAGTGTTTTCATTGATCCGATTCTTTCATGGAGTCATAATATATTCAAGGGAAGTCTCCAGAACCAAAATTTAGGTCAGATTCGGTGAACAGACCCATACTCAGTTTTCCGGGCACGCTGTGTACCTAACCCTAGGGCCCTTCTAGCAAAATTTCGAACGGGCCACAGGAAGGCTCTAGAGTGTTTTCATTGATCCGATTCTTTTGTGAAGTCATAAAATAGTCAAGGGAAGACTCAAGAACCAAAATTTAGGTTAGATTCGGTGAACAGACCCATACTCAGTTTTTCGGGCACGCTGTGTACCTACCCCTAGGGCCCTTCTAGCAAAATTTCGAACGGGGCACGGGAAGGCTCTAGAGTGTTTTCATTGATCCGATTCTTTCGTGGAGTCATAATATTTTCAAGGGAAGTCTCCAGAACAAAAATTTAGGTCAGATTCGGTGAACAGACCCATACTCAGTTTTTCGGGCACGCTGTTTACCTACCCCTAGGGTCGTTCTGGCAAAATTTCGAACGGGCCACGGGAAGGCTCTAGAGTGTTTTCATTGATCCGATTCTTTCGTGGAGTCATAATATTTTCAAGGGAAGTCTCCAGAACCAAAATTATGGTCAGATTCGGTGAACAGACCCATACTCAGTTTTTCGGGCAGGCTGTGTACCTACTCCTAGGGCCCTTCTAGCAAAATTTCGAACGGGCCATGGGAAGGCTCTAGAGTGTTTCATTGATCCGATTCTTTTGTGGAGTCATAATATATTCAAGGGAAGTCTCCAGAACCAAAATTATGTTCAGATTCGGTGAACAGACCCATACTCAGTTTTTCGGGCAGGCTGTGTACCTACCCCTAGGGCCCTTCTAGCAAAATTTCGAACGGGCAACCGGAAGGCAATAGAGTGTTTTCATTGATCCGATTCTTTCATGGAGTCATAATATATTCAAGGGAAGTCTCCAGAACCAAAATTTAGGTCAGATTCGGTGAACAGACCCATACTCAGTTTTCCGGGCACGCTGTGTACCTAACCCTAGGGCCCTTCTAGCAAAATTTCGAACGGGCCACAGGAAGGCTCTAGAGTGTTTTCATTGATCCGATTCTTTTGTGAAGTCATAAAATAGTCAAGGGAAGACTCAAGAACCAAAATTTAGGTTAGATTCGGTGAACAGACCCATACTCAGTTTTTCGGGCACGCTGTGTACCTACCCCTAGGGCCCTTCTAGCAAAATTTCGAACGGGGCACGGGAAGGCTCTAGAGTGTTTTCATTGATCCGATTCTTTCGTGGAGTCATAAAATAATCAAGCGAAGTCTCCATAACCAAAAATATGGTCAGATTCGGTGAACAGACCCGTACCCAGTTTTTCGGGCACGCTGTGTACCTACCCCTAGGGCCCTTCTAGCAAAATTTCGAACGGGCCACAGGGAAGGCTCTAGAGTGTTTTCATTGATCCGATTCTTTCGTGGAGTCATAATATATTCAAGGGAAGTCTACAGAACCAAAATTATTGTCAGTTTCGGTGAACAGACCCATACTCAGTTTTTCGGGCACGCTGTTTACCTACCCCTAGGGCCGTTCTAGCAAAATTTCGAACGGGCCACGGGAAGGCTCTAGAGTGTTTTTATTGATCCGATTCTTTCGTGGAGTCATAATATATTCAAGGGAAGTCTCCAGAACCAAAATTTAGGTCAGATTCAGTGAACAGACCCATACACAGTTTTTCGGGCATTCTGTGTACCTACCCCTAGGGCCCTTCTAGCAAAATTTCGAACGGGCCATGGGAAGGCTCTAGAGTGTTTCATTGATCCGATTCTTTTGTGGAGTCATAATATATTCAAGGGAAGTCTCCAGAACCAAAATTATGTTCAGATTCGGTGAACAGACCCATACTCAGTTTTTCGGGCAGGCTGTGTACCTACCCCTAGGGCCCTTCTAGCAAAATTTCGAACGGGCAACCGGAAGGCAATAGAGTGTTTTCATTGATCCGATTCTTTCGTGGAGTCATAATATATTCAAGGGAAGTCTCCAGAACCAAAATTTAGGTCAGATTCGGTGAACAGACCCATACTCAGTTTTCCGGGCACGCTGTGTACCTAACCCAAGGGCCCTTCTAGCAAAATTTCGAACGGGCCACAGGAAGGCTCTAGAGTGTTTTCATTGATCCGATTCTTTTGTGAAGTCATAAAATAGTCAAGGGAAGACTCCAGAACCAAAATTTAGGTTAGATTCGGTGAACAGACCCATACTCAGTTTTTCGGGCACGCTGTGTACCTACCCCTAGGGCCCTTCTAGCAAAATTTCGAACGGGGCACGGGAAGGCTCTAGAGTGTTTTCATTGATCCGATTCTTTCGTGGAGTCATAAAATAATCAAGCGAAGTCTCCATAACCAAAAATATGGTCAGATTCGGTGAACAGACCCGTACCCAGTTTTTCGGGCACGCTGTGTACCTACCCCTAGGGCCCTTCTAGCAAAATTTCGAACGGGCCACAGGGAAGGCTCTAGAGTGTTTTCATTGATCCGATTCTTTCGTGGAGTCATAATATATTCAAGGGAAGTCTACAGAACCAAAATTATTGTCAGTTTCGGTGAACAGACCCATACTCAGTTTTTCGGGCACGCTGTTTACCTACCCCTAGGGCCGTTCTAGCAAAATTTCGAACGGGCAACGGGAAGGCTCTAGAGTGTTTTCATTGATCCGATTCTTTCGTGGAGTCATAATATTTTCAAGGGAAGACTCCAAAACCAAAATTATGGTCAGATTCAGTGAACAGACCCATACACAGTTTTTCGGGCATTCTGTGTACCTACCCCTAGGGCCCTTCTAGCAAAATTTCGAACGGGCCACAGGGAAGGCTCTAGATTGTTTTCATTGATCCGATTCTTTCGTGGAGTGATAATATATTCAAGGGTAGTCTCCAGAACAAAAATTTAGGTCAGATTCGGTGAACAGACCCATACTCAGTTTTTCGGGCAGGCTGTGTACCTACCCCTAGGGCCCTTCTAGCAAAATTTCGAACGGGCAACCGGAAGGCAATAGAGTGTTTTCATTGATCCGATTCTTTCGTGGAGTCATAATATATTCAAGGGAAGTCTCCAGAACCAAAATTTAGGTCAGATTCGGTGAACAGACCCATACTCAGTTTTCCGGGCACGCTGTGTACCTAACCCTAGGGCCCTTCTAGCAAAATTTCGAACGGGCCACGGGAAGGCTCTAGAGTGTTTTCATTGATCCGATTCTTTCGTGGAGTCATAATATTTTCAAGGGAAGTCTCCAGAACCAAAATTATGGTCAGATTCGGTGAACAGACCCATACTCAGTTTTTCGGGCAGGCTGTGTACCTACTCCTAGGGCCCTTCTAGCAAAATTTCGAACGGGCCATGGGAAGGCTCTAGAGTGTTTCATTGATCCGATTCTTTTGTGGAGTCATAATATATTCAAGGGAAGTCTCCAGAACCAAAATTATGTTCAGATTCGGTGAACAGACCCATACTCAGTTTTTCGGGCAGGCTGTGTACCTACCCCTAGGGCCCTTCTAGCAAAATTTCGAACGGGCAACCGGAAGGCAATAGAGTGTTTTCATTGATCCGATTCTTTCATGGAGTCATAATATATTCAAGGGAAGTCTCCAGAACCAAAATTTAGGTCAGATTCGGTGAACAGACCCATACTCAGTTTTCCGGGCACGCTGTGTACCTAACCCTAGGGCCCTTCTAGCAAAATTTCGAACGGGCCACAGGAAGGCTCTAGAGTGTTTTCATTGATCCGATTCTTTTGTGAAGTCATAAAATAGTCAAGGGAAGACTCAAGAACCAAAATTTAGGTTAGATTCGGTGAACAGACCCATACTCAGTTTTTCGGGCACGCTGTGTACCTACCCCTAGGGCCCTTCTAGCAAAATTTCGAACGGGGCACGGGAAGGCTCTAGAGTGTTTTCATTGATCCGATTCTTTCGTGGAGTCATAAAATAATCAAGCGAAGTCTCCATAACCAAAAATATGGTCAGATTCGGTGAACAGACCCGTACCCAGTTTTTCGGGCACGCTGTGTACCTACCCCTAGGGCCCTTCTAGCAAAATTTCGAACGGGCCACAGGGAAGGCTCTAGAGTGTTTTCATTGATCCGATTCTTTCGTGGAGTCATAATATATTCAAGGGAAGTCTACAGAACCAAAATTATTGTCAGTTTCGGTGAACAGACCCATACTCAGTTTTTCGGGCACGCTGTTTACCTACCCCTAGGGCCGTTCTAGCAAAATTTCGAACGGGCCACGGGAAGGCTCTAGAGTGTTTTTATTGATCCGATTCTTTCGTGGAGTCATAATATATTCAAGGGAAGTCTCCAGAACCAAAATTTAGGTCAGATTCAGTGAACAGACCCATACACAGTTTTTCGGGCATTCTGTGTACCTACCCCTAGGGCCCTTCTAGCAAAATTTCGAACGGGCCATGGGAAGGCTCTAGAGTGTTTCATTGATCCGATTCTTTTGTGGAGTCATAATATATTCAAGGGAAGTCTCCAGAACCAAAATTATGTTCAGATTCGGTGAACAGACCCATACTCAGTTTTTCGGGCAGGCTGTGTACCTACCCCTAGGGCCCTTCTAGCAAAATTTCGAACGGGCAACCGGAAGGCAATAGAGTGTTTTCATTGATCCGATTCTTTCGTGGAGTCATAATATATTCAAGGGAAGTCTCCAGAACCAAAATTTAGGTCAGATTCGGTGAACAGACCCATACTCAGTTTTCCGGGCACGCTGTGTACCTAACCCAAGGGCCCTTCTAGCAAAATTTCGAACGGGCCACAGGAAGGCTCTAGAGTGTTTTCATTGATCCGATTCTTTTGTGAAGTCATAAAATAGTCAAGGGAAGACTCCAGAACCAAAATTTAGGTTAGATTCGGTGAACAGACCCATACTCAGTTTTTCGGGCACGCTGTGTACCTACCCCTAGGGCCCTTCTAGCAAAATTTCGAACGGGGCACGGGAAGGCTCTAGAGTGTTTTCATTGATCCGATTCTTTCGTGGAGTCATAAAATAATCAAGCGAAGTCTCCATAACCAAAAATATGGTCAGATTCGGTGAACAGACCCGTACCCAGTTTTTCGGGCACGCTGTGTACCTACCCCTAGGGCCCTTCTAGCAAAATTTCGAACGGGCCACAGGGAAGGCTCTAGAGTGTTTTCATTGATCCGATTCTTTCGTGGAGTCATAATATATTCAAGGGAAGTCTACAGAACCAAAATTATTGTCAGTTTCGGTGAACAGACCCATACTCAGTTTTTCGGGCACGCTGTTTACCTACCCCTAGGGCCGTTCTAGCAAAATTTCGAACGGGCCACGGGAAGGCTCTAGAGTGTTTTTATTGATCCAATTCTTTCGTGGAGTCATAATATATTCAAGGGAAGTCTCCAGAACCAAAATTTAGGTCAGATTCAGTGAACAGACCCATACACAGTTTTTCGGGCATTCTGTGTACCTACCCCTAGGGCCCTTCTAGCAAAATTTCGAACGGGCCATGGGAAGGCTCTAGAGTGTTTCATTGATCCGATTCTTTTGTGGAGTCATAATATATTCAAGGGAAGTCTCCAGAACCAAAATTATGTTCAGATTCGGTGAACAGACCCATACTCAGTTTTTCGGGCAGGCTGTGTACCTACCCCTAGGGCCCTTCTAGCAAAATTTCGAACGGGCAACCGGAAGGCAATAGAGTGTTTTCATTGATCCGATTCTTTCGTGGAGTCATAATATATTCAAGGGAAGTCTCCAGAACCAAAATTTAGGTCAGATTCGGTGAACAGACCCATACTCAGTTTTCCGGGCACGCTGTGTACCTAACCCTAGGGCCCTTCTAGCAAAATTTCGAACGGGCCACAGGAAGGCTCTAGAGTGTTTTCATTGATCCGATTCTTTTGTGAAGTCATAAAATAGTCAAGGGAAGACTCCAGAACCAAAATTTAGGTTAGATTCGGTGAACAGACCCATACTCAGTTTTTCAGGCACGCTGTGTACCTACCCCTAGGGCCCTTCTAGCAAAATTTCGAACGGGGCACGGGAAGGCTCTAGAGTGTTTTCATTGATCCGATTCTTTCGTGGAGTCATAAAATAATCAAGCGAAGTCTCCATAACCAAAAATATGGTCAGATTCGGTGAACAGACCCGTACCCAGTTATTCGGGCACGCTGTGTACCTACCCCTATGGCCCTTCTAGCAAAATTTCGAACGGGCCACAGGGAAGGCTCTAGAGTGTTTTCATTGATCCGATTCTTTCGTGGAGTCATAATATATTCAAGGGAAGTCTACAGAACCAAAATTATTGTCAGTTTCGGTGAACAGACCCATACTCAGTTTTTCGGGCACGCTGTTTCCCTACCCCTAGGGCCGTTCTAGCAAAATTTCGAACGGGCCACGGGAAGGCTCTAGAGTGTTTTTATTGATCCGATTCTTTCGTGGAGTCATAATATATTCAAGGGAAGTCTCCAGAACCAAAATTTAGGTCAGATTCAGTGAACAGACCCATACTCAGTTTTTCGGGCATTCTGTGTACCTACCCCTAGGGCCCTTCTAGCAAAATTTCGAACGGGCCACGGGAAGGCTCTAGAGTGTTTCATTGATCCGATTCTTTTGTGGAGTCATAATATATTCAAGGGAAGTCTCCAGAACCAAAATTATGGTCAGATTCGGTGAACAGACCCATACTCAGTTTTTAGGGAAGGCTGTGTACCTACCCCTAGGGCCCTTCTAGCAAAATTTCGAACGGGCCACGGGAAGGCTCTAGAGTGTTTTCATTGATCCGATTCTTTCGTGGAGTCATAATATTTTCAAGGGAAGTCTCCAGAACAAAAATTTAGGTCAGATTCGGTGAACAGACCCATACTCAGTTTTTCGGGCACGCTGTTTCCCTACCCCTAGGGCCGTTTTGGCAAAATTTCGAACGGGCCACGGGAAGGCTCTAGAGTGTTTTCATTGATCCGATTCTTTCGTGGAGTCATAATATTTTCAAGGGAAGTCTCCAGAACCAAAATTATGGTCAGATTCGGTGAACAGACCCATACTCAGTTTTTCGGGCAGGCTGTGTACCTACTCCTAGGGCCCTTCTAGCAAAATTTCGAACGGGCCATGGGAAGGCTCTAGAGTGTTTCATTGATCCGATTCTTTTGTGGAGTCATAATATATTCAAGGGAAGTCTCCAGAACCAAAATTATGTTCAGATTCGGTGAACAGACCCATACTCAGTTTTTCGGGCAGGCTGTGTACCTACCCCTAGGGCCCTTCTAGCAAAATTTCGAACGGGCAACCGGAAGGCAATAGAGTGTTTTCATTGATCCGATTCTTTCGTGGAGTCATAATATATATACAAGGGAAGTCTCCAGAACCAAAATTTAGGTCAGATTCGGTGAACAGACCCATACTCAGTTTTCCGGGCACGCTGTGTACCTAACCCTAGGGCCCTTCTAGCAAAATTTCGAACGGGCCACAGGAAGGCTCTAGAGTGTTTTCATTGATCCGATTCTTTTGTGAAGTCATAAAATAGTCAAGGGAAGACTCCAGAACCAAAATTTAGGTTAGATTCGGTGAACAGACCCATACTCAGTTTTTCGGGCACGCTGTGTACCTACCCCTAGGGCCCTTCTAGCAAAATTTCGAACGAGGCACGGGAAGGCTCTAGAGTGTTTTCATTGATCCGATTCTTTCGTGGAGTCATAAAATAATCAAGCGAAGTCTCCATAACCAAAAATATGGTCAGATTCGGTGAACAGACCCGTACCCAGTTTTTCGGGCACGCTGTGTACCTACCCCTAGGGCCCTTCTAGCAAAATTTCGAACGGGCCACAGGGAAGGCTCTAGAGTGTTTTCATTGATCCGATTCTTTCGTGGAGTCATAATATATTCAAGGGAAGTCTACAGAACCAAAATTATTGTCAGTTTCGGTGAACAGACCCATACTCAGTTTTTCGGGCACGCTGTTTACCTACCCCTAGGGCCGTTCTAGCAAAATTTCGAACGGGCCACGGGAAGGCTCTAGAGTGTTTTTATTGATCCGATTCTTTCGTGGAGTCATAATATATTCAAGGGAAGTCTCCAGAACCAAAATTTAGGTCAGATTCAGTGAACAGACCCATACACAGTTTTTCGGGCATTCTGTGTACCTACCCCTAGGGCCCTTCTAGCAAAATTTCGAACGGGCCATGGGAAGGCTCTAGAGTGTTTCATTGATCCGATTCTTTTGTGGAGTCATAATATATTCAAGGGAAGTCTCCAGAACCAAAATTATGTTCAGATTCGGTGAACAGACCCATACTCAGTTTTTAGGGAAGGCTGTGTACCTACCCCTAGGGCCCTTCTAGCAAAATTTCGAACGGGCCACGGGAAGGCTCTAGAGTGTTTTCATTGATCCGATTCTTTCGTGGAGTCATAATATTTTCAAGGGAAGTCTCCAGAACAAAAATTTAGGTCAGATTCGGTGAACAGACCCATACTCAGTTTTTCGGGCACGCTGTTTCCCTACCCCTAGGGCCGTTTTGGCAAAATTTCGAACGGGCCACGGGAAGGCTCTAGAGTGTTTTCATTGATCCGATTCTTTCGTGGAGTCATAATATTTTCAAGGGAAGTCTCCAGAACCAAAATTATGGTCAGATTCGGTGAACAGACCCATACTCAGTTTTTCGGGCAGGCTGTGTACCTACTCCTAGGGCCCTTCTAGCAAAATTTCGAACGGGCCATGGGAAGGCTCTAGAGTGTTTCATTGATCCGATTCTTTTGTGGAGTCATAATATATTCAAGGGAAGTCTCCAGAACCAAAATTATGTTCAGATTCGGTGAACAGACCCATACTCAGTTTTTCGGGCAGGCTGTGTACCTACCCCTAGGGCCCTTCTAGCAAAATTTCGAACGGGCAACCGGAAGGCAATAGAGTGTTTTCATTGATCCGATTCTTTCGTGGAGTCATAATATATATACAAGGGAAGTCTCCAGAACCAAAATTTAGGTCAGATTCGGTGAACAGACCCATACTCAGTTTTCCGGGCACGCTGTGTACCTAACCCTAGGGCCCTTCTAGCAAAATTTCGAACGGGCCACAGGAAGGCTCTAGAGTGTTTTCATTGATCCGATTCTTTTGTGAAGTCATAAAATAGTCAAGGGAAGACTCCAGAACCAAAATTTAGGTTAGATTCGGTGAACAGACCCATACTCAGTTTTTCGGGCACGCTGTGTACCTACCCCTAGGGCCCTTCTAGCAAAATTTCGAACGGGGCACGGGAAGGCTCTAGAGTGTTTTCATTGATCCGATTCTTTCGTGGAGTCATAAAATAATCAAGCGAAGTCTCCATAACCAAAAATATGGTCAGATTCGGTGAACAGACCCGTACCCAGTTTTTCGGGCACGCTGTGTACCTACCCCTAGGGCCCTTCTAGCAAAATTTCGAACGGGCCACAGGGAAGGCTCTAGAGTGTTTTCATTGATCCGATTCTTTCGTGGAGTCATAATATATTCAAGGGAAGTCTACAGAACCAAAATTATTGTCAGTTTCGGTGAACAGACCCATACTCAGTTTTTCGGGCACGCTGTTTACCTACCCCTAGGGCCGTTCTAGCAAAATTTCGAACGGGCCACGGGAAGGCTCTAGAGTGTTTTTATTGATCCGATTCTTTCGTGGAGTCATAATATATTCAAGGGAAGTCTCCAGAACCAAAATTTAGGTCAGATTCAGTGAACAGACCCATACTCAGTTTTTCGGGCATTCTGTGTACCTACCCCTAGGGCCCTTCTAGCAAAATTTCGAACGGGCCACGGGAAGGCTCTAGAGTGTTTCATTGATCCGATTCTTTTGTGGAGTCATAATATATTCAAGGGGAGTCTCCAGAACCAAAATTATGGTCAGATTCGGTGAACAGACCCATACTCAGTTTTTAGGGAAGGCTGTGTACCTACCCCTAGGGCCCTTCTAGCAAAATTTCGAACGGGCCACGGGAAGGCTCTAGAGTGTTTTCATTGATCCGATTCTTTCGTGGAGTCATAATATTTTCAAGGGAAGTCTCCAGAACAAAAATTTAGGTCAGATTCGGTGAACAGACCCATACTCAGTTTTTCGGGCACGCTGTTTCCCTACCCCTAGGGCCGTTTTGGCAAAATTTCGAACGGGCCACGGGAAGGCTCTAGAGTGTTTTCATTGATCCGATTCTTTCGTGGAGTCATAATATTTTCAAGGGAAGTCTCCAGAACCAAAATTATGGTCAGATTCGGTGAACAGACCCATACTCAGTTTTTCGGGCAGGCTGTGTACCTACTCCTAGGGCCCTTCTAGCAAAATTTCGAACGGGCCATGGGAAGGCTCTAGAGTGTTTCATTGATCCGATTCTTTTGTGGAGTCATAATATATTCAAGGGAAGTCTCCAGAACCAAAATTATGTTCAGATTCGGTGAACAGACCCATACTCAGTTTTTCGGGCAGGCTGTGTACCTACCCCTAGGGCCCTTCTAGCAAAATTTCGAACGGGCAACCGGAAGGCAATAGAGTGTTTTCATTGATCCGATTCTTTCGTGGAGTCATAATATATATACAAGGGAAGTCTCCAGAACCAAAATTTAGGTCAGATTCGGTGAACAGACCCATACTCAGTTTTCCGGGCACGCTGTGTACCTAACCCTAGGGCCCTTCTAGCAAAATTTCGAACGGGCCACAGGAAGGCTCTAGAGTGTTTTCATTGATCCGATTCTTTTGTGAAGTCATAAAATAGTCAAGGGAAGACTCCAGAACCAAAATTTAGGTTAGATTCGGTGAACAGACCCATACTCAGTTTTTCGGGCACGCTGTGTACCTACCCCTAGGGCCCTTCTAGCAAAATTTCGAACGGGGCACGGGAAGGCTCTAGAGTGTTTTCATTGATCCGATTCTTTCGTGGAGTCATAAAATAATCAAGCGAAGTCTCCATAACCAAAAATATGGTCAGATTCGGTGAACAGACCCGTACCCAGTTTTTCGGGCACGCTGTGTACCTACCCCTAGGGCCCTTCTAGCAAAATTTCGAACGGGCCACAGGGAAGGCTCTAGAGTGTTTTCATTGATCCGATTCTTTCGTGGAGTCATAATATATTCAAGGGAAGTCTACAGAACCAAAATTATTGTCAGTTTCGGTGAACAGACCCATACTCAGTTTTTCGGGCACGCTGTTTACCTACCCCTAGGGCCGTTCTAGCAAAATTTCGAACGGGCCACGGGAAGGCTCTAGAGTGTTTTTATTGATCCGATTCTTTCGTGGAGTCATAATATATTCAAGGGAAGTCTCCAGAACCAAAATTTAGGTCAGATTCAGTGAACAGACCCATACTCAGTTTTTCGGGCATTCTGTGTACCTACCCCTAGGGCCCTTCTAGCAAAATTTCGAACGGGCCACGGGAAGGCTCTAGAGTGTTTCATTGATCCGATTCTTTTGTGGAGTCATAATATATTCAAGGGAAGTCTCCAGAACCAAAATTATGGTCAGATTCGGTGAACAGACCCATACTCAGTTTTTAGGGAAGGCTGTGTACCTACCCCTAGGGCCCTTCTAGCAAAATTTCGAACGGGCCACGGGAAGGCTCTAGGGTGTTTTCATTGATCCGATTCTTTCATGGAGTCATAAAATAATCAAGCGAAGTCTCCAGAACCAAAATTATGGTCAGATTCGGTGAACAGACCCGTACCCAGTTTTTCGAGCACGCTGTGTACCTACCCCTAGGGCCCTTCTAGCAAAATTTCGAACGGGCCACGGGAAGGCTCTAGAGTGTTTTCATTGATCCGATTCTTTTGTGGAGTCATAAAATATTCGTGGGAAGTCTCCAGAACCAAAATTATGGTCAGATTCAGTGAACAGACCCATACTCAGTTTTTCGGGCACGCTGTGTAACTACCCCTTGGCCCGTTCTAGCAAAATTTCGAACGGGCCACGAGAAGGCTCTAATGAGTTTTCATTGATCGGATTCTTTCATGGAGTCATAATATATTCAAGGGAAGTCTCCAGAACCAAAATTATGGTCAAATTCGGTGAACAGACTCATACTCAGTTTTTCGGGCAGGCTGTGTACCTACCCCTAGGGCCCTTCTAGCAAAATTTCGAACGGGCCACAGGGAAGGCTCTAGATTGTTTTCATTGATCCGATTCTTTCGTGGAGTCATAATATATTCAAGGGAAGTCTCCAGAACAAAAATTTAGGTCAGATTCGGTGAACAGACCCATACTCAGTTTTTCGGACACGCTGTTTACCTACCCCTAGGGCCGTTCTAGCAAAATTTCGAACGGGCCACGGGAAGGCTCTAGAGTGTTTTCATTGATCCGATTCTTTCGTGGAGTCATAATATATTCAAGGGAAGTCTCCAGAACCAAAGTTTAGGTCAAATTCAGTGAACAGACCCATACTCAGTTTTTCGGGCACGCTGTGTACCTACCCCTAGGGCCCTTCTAGCAAAAATTTCGAACGGGCCACGAGAAGGCTCTAATGAGTTTTCATTGATCGGATTCTTTCATGGAGTCATAATATATTCAAGGGAAGTCTCCAGAACCAAAATTATGGTCAGATTCGGTGAACAGACCCATACTCAGTTTTTCGGGCACGCTGTTTACCTACCCCTAGGGCCGTTCTAGCAAAATTTCGAACGGGCCACGGGAAGGCTCTAGAGTGTTTTCATTGATCCGATTCTTTCGTGGGGTCATAATATATTCAAGGGAAGTCTCCAGAACCAAAATTTAGGTCAGATTCGGTGAATAGACCCATACTCAGTTTTTCGGGCACGCTGTGTACCAACCCCTAGGGCCCTTCTAGCAAAATTTCGAACGGGCCACATGAAGGCTCTAGAGTATTTTCATTGATCCGATTCTTTCGTGGAGTCATAATATATTCAAGGGAAGTCTCCAGAACCAAAATTTAGGTCAGATTCGGTGAATAGACCCATACTCAGTTTTTCGGGCACGCTGTGTACCAACCCCTAGGGCCCTTCTAGCAAAATTTCGAACGGGCCACATGAAGGCTCTAGAGTATTTTCATTGATCCGATTCTTTCGTGGAGTCATAATATATTCAAGGGAAGTCTACAGAACCAAAATTAGTGTCAGTTTCGGTGAACAGACCCATACTCAGTTTTTCGGGCACGCTGTTTACCGACCCCTAGGGCCCTTCTAGCAAAATTTCGAACGGGCCACAGGGAAGGCTCTAGAGTGTTTTCATTGATCCGATTCTTTCGTGGAGTCATAATATATTCAAGGGAAGTCTCCAGAACCAAAATTTAGGTCAGATTCAGTGAACAGACTCATACTCAGTTTTTCGGGCACGCTGTGTACCTACCCCTAGGGCCGTTCTAGCAAAATTTCAAACGGGCCACGGGAAGGCTCTAGAGTGTTTTCATTGATCCGATTCTTTCGTGGAGTCATAATATATTCAAGGGAAGTCTCCAGAACAAAAATTTAGGTCAGATTCGGTGAACAGACCCATACTCAGTTTTTCGGGCACGCTGTTTACCTACCCCTAGGGCCGTTCTAGCAAAATTTCGAACGGGCCACGGGAAGGCTCTAGAGTGTTTTCATTGATCCGATTCTTTTGTGGAGTCATAATATTTTCAAGGGAAGTCTCCAGAACCAAAATTATGGTCAGATTTGGTGAACAGACCCATACTCAGTTTTTCGGGCAGGCTGTGTACCTACCCCTAGGGCCCTTCTAGCAAAATTTCGAACGGGCCACAGGGAAGGCTCTAGATTGTTTTCATTGATCCGATTCTTTCGTGGAGTCATAATATATTCAAGGGAAGTCTCCAGAACAAAAATTTAGGTCAGATTCGGTGAACAGACCCATACTCAGTTTTTCGGGCACGCTGTTTACCTACCCCTAGGGCCGTTCTAGCAAAATTTCGAACGGGCCACGGGAAGGCTCTAGAGTGTTTTCATTGATCCGATTCTTTCGTGGAGTCATAATATATTCAAGGGAAGTCTCCAGAACCAAAGTTTAGGTCAAATTCAGTGAACAGACCCATACTCAGTTTTTCGGGCACGCTGTGTACCTACCCCTAGGGCCCTTCTAGCAAAAATTTCGAACGGGCCACGAGAAGGCTCTAATGAGTTTTCATTGATCGGATTCTTTCATGGAGTCATAATATATTCAAGGGAAGTCTCCAGAACCAAAATTATGGTCAGATTCGGTGAACAGACCCATACTCAGTTTTTCGGGCACGCTGTTTACCTACCCCTAGGGCCGTTCTAGCAAAATTTCGAACGGGCCACGGGAAGGCTCTAGAGTGTTTTCATTGATCCGATTCTTTCGTGGGGTCATAATATATTCAAGGGAAGTCTCCAGAACCAAAATTTAGGTCAGATTCGGTGAATAGACCCATACTCAGTTTTTCGGGCACGCTGTGTACCAACCCCTAGGGCCCTTCTAGCAAAATTTCGAACGGGCCACATGAAGGCTCTAGAGTATTTTCATTGATCGGATTCTTTCGTGGAGTCATAATATATTCAAGGGAAGTCTACAGAACCAAAATTAGTGTCAGTTTCGGTGAACAGACCCATACTCAGTTTTTCGGGCACGCTGTTTACCGACCCTAGGGCCCTTCTAGCAAAATTTCGAACGGGCCACAGGGAAGGCTCTAGAGTGTTTTCATTGATCCGATTCTTTCGTGGAGTCATAATATATTCAAGGGAAGTCTCCAGAACCAAAATTTAGGTCAGATTCAGTGAACAGACTCATACTCAGTTTTTCGGGCACGCTGTGTACCTACCCCTAGGGCCGTTCTAGCAAAATTTCAAACGGGCCACGGGAAGGCTCTAGAGTGTTTTCATTGATCCGATTCTTTCGTGGAGTCATAATATATTCAAGGGAAGTCTCCAGAACAAAAATTTAGGTCAGATTCGGTGAACAGACCCATACTCAGTTTTTCGGGCACGCTGTTTACCTACCCCTAGGGCCGTTCTAGCAAAATTTCGAACGGGCCACGGGAAGGCTCTAGAGTGTTTTCATTGATCCGATTCTTTTGTGGAGTCATAATATTTTCAAGGGAAGTCTCCAGAACCAAAATTATGGTCAGATTTGGTGAACAGACCCATACTCAGTTTTTCGGGCAGGCTGTGTACCTACCCCTAGGGCCCTTCTAGCAAAATTTCGAACGGGCCACAGGAAAGGCTCTAGATTGTTTTCATTGATCCGATTCTTTCGTGGAGTCATAATATATTCAAGGGAAGTCTCCAGAACAAAAATTTAGGTCAGATTCGGTGAACAGACCCATACTCAGTTTTTCGGGCACGCTGTTTACCTACCCCTAGGGCCGTTCTAGCAAAATTTCGACGGGCCACGGGAAGGCTCTAGAGTGTTTTCATTGATCCGATTCTTTCGTGGAGTCATAATATATTCAAGGGAAGTCTCCAGAACCAAAGTTTAGGTCAAATTCAGTGAACAGACCCCCCATACTCAGTTTTTCGGGCACGCTGTGTACCTACCCCTAGGGCCCTTCTAGCAAAAATTTCGAACGGGCCACGAGAAGGCTCTAATGAGTTTTCATTGATCGGATTCTTTCATGGAGTCATAATATATTCAAGGGAAGTCTCCAGAACCAAAATTATGGTCAGATTCGGTGAACAGACCCATACTCAGTTTTTCGGGCACGCTGTTTACCTACCCCTAGGGCCGTTCTAGCAAAATTTCGAACGGGCCACGGGAAGCCTCTAGAGTGTTTTCATTGATCCGATTCTTTCGTGGGGTCATAATATATTCAAGGGAAGTCTCCAGAACCAAAATTTAGGTCAGATTCGGTGAATAGACCCATACTCAGTTTTTCGGGCACGCTGTGTACCAACTCCTAGGGCCCTTCTAGCAAAATTTCGAACGGGCCACATGAAGGCTCTAGAGTATTTTCATTGATCCGATTCTTTCGTGGAGTCATAATATATTCAAGGGAAGTCTACAGAACCAAAATTAGTGTCAGTTTCGGTGAACAGACCCATACTCAGTTTTTCGAGCACGCTGTTTACCGACCCCTAGGGCCCTTCTAGCAAAATTTCGAACGGGCCACAGGGAAGGCTCTAGAGTGTTTTCATTGATCCGATTCTTTCGTGGAGTCATAATATATTCAAGGGAAGTCTCCAGAACCAAAATTTAGGTCAGATTCAGTGAACAGACTCATACTCAGTTTTTCGGGCACGCTGTGTACCTACCCCTAGGGCCGTTCTAGCAAAATTTCAAACGGGCCACGGGAAGGCTCTAGAGTGTTTTCATTGATCCGATTCTTTCGTGGAGTCATAATATATTCAAGGGAAGTCTCCAGAACAAAAATTTAGGTCAGATTCAGTGAACAGACTCATACTCAGTTTTTCGGGCACGCTGTTTACCTACCCCTAGGGCCGTTCTAGCAAAATTTCAAACGGGCCACGGGAAGGCTCTAGAGTGTTTTCATTGATCCGATTCTTTCGTGGAGTCATAATATATTCAAGGGAAGTCTCCAGAACAAAAATTTAGGTCAGATTCGGTGAACAGACCCATACTCAGTTTTTCGGGCACGCTGTTTACCTACCCCTAGGGCCGTTCTAGCAAAATTTCGAACGGGCCACGGGAAGGCTCTAGAGTGTTTTCATTGATCCGATTCTTTTGTGGAGTCATAATATTTTCAAGGGAAGTCTCCAGAACCAAAATTATGGTCAGATTTGGTGAACAGACCCATACTCAGTTTTTCGGGCAGGCTGTGTACCTACCCCTAGGGCCCTTCTAGCAAAATTTCGAACGGGCCACAGGGAAGGCTCTAGATTGTTTTCATTGATCCGATTCTTTCGTGGAGTCATAATATATTCAAGGGAAGTCTCCAGAACAAAAATTTAGGTCAGATTCGGTGAACAGACCCATACTCAGTTTTTCGGGCACGCTGTTTACCTACCCCTAGGGCCGTTCTAGCAAAATTTCGAACGGGCCACGGGAAGGCTCTAGAGTGTTTTCATTGATCCGATTCTTTCGTGGAGTCATAATATATTCAAGGGAAGTCTCCAGAACCAAAGTTTAGGTCAAATTCAGTGAACAGACCCATACTCAGTTTTTCGGGCACGCTGTGTACCTACCCCTAGGGCCCTTCTAGCAAAAATTTCGAACGGGCCACGAGAAGGCTCTAATGAGTTTTCATTGATCGGATTCTTTCATGGAGTCATAATATATTCAAGGGAAGTCTCCAGAACCAAAATTTAGGTAAGATTCGGTGAATAGACCCATACTCAGTTTTTCGGGCACGCTGTGTACCAACCCCTAGGGCCCTTCTAGCAAAATTTCGAACGGGCCACATGAAGGCTCTAGAGTATTTTCATTGATCCGATTCTTTCGTGGAGTCATAATATATTCAAGGGAAGTCTACAGAACCAAAATTAGTGTCAGTTTCGGTGAACAGACCCATACTCAGTTTTTCTGGCACGCTGTTTACCGACCCCTAGGGCCCTTCTAGCAAAATTTCGAACGGGCCACAGGGAAGGCTCTAGAGTGTTTTCATTGATCCGATTCTTTCGTGGAGTCATAATATATTCAAGGGAAGTCTCCAGAACCAAAATTTAGGTCAGATTCAGTGAACAGACTCATACTCAGTTTTTCGGGCACGCTGTGTACCTACCCCTAGGGCCGTTCTAGCAACATTTCGAACGGGCCACGGGAAGGCTCTAGAGTGTTTTCATTGATCCGATTCTTTCGTGGAGTCATAATATATTCAAGGGAAGTCTCCAGAACAAAAATTTAGGTCAGATTCGGTGAACAGACTCATACTCAGTTTTTCGGGCACGCTGTTTACCTACCCCTAGGGCCGTTCTAGCAAAATTTCGAACGGGCCACGGGAAGGCTCTAGAGTGTTTTCATTGATCCGATTCTTTCGTGGAGTCATAATATTTTCAAGGGAAGTCTCCAGAACCAAAATTATGGTCAGATTCGGTGAACAGACCCATACTCAGTTTTTCGGGCAGGCTGTGTACCTACCCCTAGGGCCCTTCTAGCAAAATTTCGAACGGGCCACAGGGAAGGCTCTAGATTGTTTTCATTGATCCGATTCTTTCGTGGAGTCATAATATATTCAAGGGAAGTCTCCAGAACAAAAATTTAGGTCAGATTCGGTGAACAGACCCATACTCAGTTTTCCGGGCACGCTGTTTACCTACCCCTAGGGCCGTTCTAGCAAAATTTCGAATGGGCCACGGGAAGGCTCTAGAGTGTTTTCATTGATCCGATTCTTTCGTGGAGTCATAATATTTTCAAGGGAAGTCTCCAGAACAAAAATTTAGGTCAGATTCGGTGAACAGACTCATACTCAGTTTTTCGGGCACGCTGTTTACCTACCCCTAGGGCCGTTTTAGTAAAATTTCGAACGGGCCACGGGAAGGCTCTAGAGTGTTTTCATTGATCCGATTCTTTCGTGGAGTCATAATATTTTCAAGTGAAGTCTCCAGAACCAAAATTATGGTCAGATTCGGTGAACAGACCCATACTCAGTTTTTCGGGCAGGCTGTGTACCTACTCCTAGGGCCCTTCTAGCAAAATTTCGAACGGGCCATGGGAAGGCTCTAGAGTGTTTCATTGATCCGATTCTTTTGTGGAGTCATAATATATTCAAGGGAAGTCTCCAGAACCAAAATTATGTTCAGATTCGGTGAACAGACCCATACTCAGTTTTTCGGGCAGGCTGTGTACCTACCCCTAGGGCCCTTCTAGCAAAATTTCGAACGGGCAACCGGAAGGCAATAGAGTGTTTTCATTGATCTGATTCTTTCGTGGAGTCATAATATATTCAAGGGAAGTCTCCAGAACCAAAATTTAGGTAAGATTCGGTGAACAGACTCATACTCAGTTTTCCGGGCACGCTGTGTACCTAACCCTAGGGCCCTTCTAGCAAAATTTCGAACGGGCCACAGGAAGGCTCTAGAGTGTTTTCATTGATCCGATTCTTTCGTGCAGTCATAAAATAGTCAAGGGAAGACTCCAGAACCAAAATTTAGGTTAGATTCGGTGAACAGACCCATACTCAGTTTTTCGGGCACGCTGTGTACCTACCCCTAGGGCCCTTCTAGCAAAATTTCGAACGAGGCACGGGAAGGCTCTAGAGTGTTTTCATTGATCCGATTCTTTCGTGCAGTCATAAAATAGTCAAGGGAAGTCTCCAGAACAAAAATTTAGGTCAGATTCGGTGAACAGACCCATACTCAGTTTTTCGGGCACGCTGTTTACCTACCCCTAGGGCCGTTCTAGCAAAATTTCGAACGGGCCACGGGAAGGCTCTAGAGTGTTTTCATTGATCCGATTCTTTCGTGGAGTCATAATATATTCAAGGGAAGTCTCCAGCACCAAAGTTTAGGTCAGATTCAGTGAACAGACCCATACTAGGTTTTTCGGGCACGCTGTGTACCTACCCCTAGGGCCCTTCTAGCAAAATTTCGAACGGGCCACATGAAGGCTCTAGAGTATTTTCATTGATCCGATTCTTTCGTGGAGTCATAATATATTCAAGGGAAGTCTACAGAACCAAAATTATTGTCAGTTTCGGTGAACAGACCCATACTCAGTTTTTCGGGCACGCTGTTTACCTACCCCTAGGGCCGTTCTAGCAAAATTTCGAACGGGCCACGGGAAGGCTCTAGAGTGTTTTTATTGATCCGATTCTTTCGTGGAGTCATAATATATTCAAGGGAAGTCTCCAGAACCAAAATTTTGGTCAGATTCAGTGAACAGACCCATACTCAGTTTTTCGGGCATTCTGTGTACTTACCCCTAGGGCCCTTCTAACAAAATTTCGAACGGGCCACGGGAAGGCTCTAGAGTGTTTCATTGATCCGATTCTTTTGTGGAGTCATAATATATTCAAGGGAAGTCTCCAGAACCAAAATTATGGTCAGATTCGGTGAACAGACCCATACTCAGTTTTTAGGGAAGGCTGTGTACCTACCCCTAGGGCCCTTCTAGCAAAATTTCGAACGGGCCACGGGAAGGCTCTAGGGTGTTTTCATTGTTCCGATTCTTTCATGGAGTCATAAAATAATCAAGCGAAGTCTCCAGAACCAAAATTATGGTCAGATTCGGTGAACAGACCCGTACCCAGTTTTTCGGGCACGCTGTGTACCTACCCCTAGGGCCCTTCTAGCAAAATTTCGAACGGGCCACGGGAAGGCTCTAGAGTGTTTTCATTGATCCGATTCTTTTGTGGAGTCATAAAATATTCGTGGGAAGTCTCCAGAACCAAAATTATGGTCAGATTCGGTGAACAGACCCATACTCAGTTTTTCGGGCACGCTGTGTACCTACCCCTTGGCCCGTTCTAGCAAAATTTCGAACGGGCCACGAGAAGGCTCTAATGAGTTTTCATTGATCGGATTCTTTCATGGAGTCATAATATATTCAAGGGAAGTCTCCAGAACCAAAATTATGGTCAGATTCGGTGAACAGACGCATACTCAGTTTTTCGGGCAGGCTGTGTAGCTACCCCTAGGGCCCTTCTAGCAAAATTTCGAACGGGCCACAGGGAAGGCTCTAGATTGTTTTCATTGATCCGATTCTTTCGTGGAGTCATAATATATTCAAGGGAAGTCTCCAGAACAAAAATTTAGGTCAGATTCGGTGAACAGACCCATACTCAGTTTTTCGGGCACGATATTTACCTACCCCTAGGGCCGTTCTAGCAAAATTTCGAACGGGCCACGGGAAGGCTCTAGAGTGTTTTCATTGATCCGATTCTTTCGTGGAGTCATAATATATTCAAGGGAAGTCTCCAGAACCAAAGTTTAGGACAAATTCAGTGAACAGACCCATACTCAGTTTTTCGGGCACGCTGTGTACCTACCCCTAGGGCCCTTCTAGCAAAAATTTCGAACGGGCCACGAGAAGGCTCTAATGAGTTTTCATTGATCGGATTCTTTCATGGAGTCATAATATATTCAAGGGAAGTCTCCAGAACCAAAATTATGGTCAGATTCGGTGAACAGACCCATACTCAGTTTTTCGGGCACGCTGTTTACCTACCCCTAGGGCCGTTCTAGCAAAATTTCGAACGGGCCACGAGAAGGCTCTAGAGTGTTTTCATTGATCCGATTCTTTCGTGGGGTCATAATATATTCAAGGGAAGTCTCCAGAACCAAAATTTAGGTCAGATTCAGTGAACAGACTCATACTCAGTTTTTCGGGCACGCTGTGTACCTACCCCTAGGGCCCTTCTAGCAAAATTTCGAACGGGCCACATGAAGGCTCTAGAGTATTTTCATTGATCCGATTCTTTCGTGGAGTCATAATATATTCAAGGGAAGTCTACAGAACCAAAATTAGTGTCAGTTTCGGTGAACAGACCCATACTCAGTTTTTCGGGCACGCTGTTTACCGACCCCTAGGGCCCTTCTAGCAAAATTTCGAACGGGCCACAGGGAAGGCTCTAGAGTGTTTTCATTGATCCGATTCTTTCGTGGAGTCATAATATATTCAAGGGAAGTCTCCAGAACCAAAATTTAGGTCAGATTCAGTGAACAGACTCATACTCAGTTTTTCGGGCACGCTGTGTACCTACCCCTAGGGCCCTTCTAGCAAAATTTCGAACGGGCCACGGGAAGGCTCTAGAGTGTTTTCATTGATCCGATTCTTTCGTGAAGTCATAAAATAGTCAAGGGAAGACTCCAGAACCAATATTTAGGTCAGATTCGGTGAACAGACCCATACTCAGTTTTTCGGGCACGCTGTGTACCAACCCCTAGGGCCCTTCTAGCAAAATTTCGAACGAGCCACATGAAGGTTCTAGAGTATTTTCATTGATCCGATTCTTTCGTGGAGTCATAATATATTCAAGGGAAGTCTACAGAACCAAAATTAGTGTCAGTTTCGGTGAACAGACCCATACTCAGTTTTTCGGGCACGCTGTTTACCTACCCCTAGGGCCCTTCTAGCAAAATTTCGAACGGGCCACGGGAAGGCTCTAGAGTGTTTTCATTGATCCGATTCTTTCGTGAAGTCATAAAATAGTCAAGGGAAGACTCCAGAACCAATATTTAGGTCAGATTCGGTGAACAGACCCATACTCAGTTTTTCGGGCACGCTGTGTACCAACCCCTAGGGCCCTTCTAGCAAAATTTCGAACGGGCCACATGAAGGCTCTAGAGTATTTTCATTGATCCGATTCTTTCGTGGAGTCATAATATATTCAAGGGAAGTCTACAGAACCAAAATTAGTGTCAGTTTCGGTGAACAGACCCATACTCAGTTTTTCGGGCACGCTGTTTACCGACCCCTAGGGCCCTTCTAGCAAAATTTCGAACGGGCCACAGGGAAGGCTCTAGAGTGTTTTCATTGATCCGATTCTTTCGTGGAGTCATAATATATTCAAGGGAAGTCTCCAGAACCAAAATTTAGGTCAGATTCAGTGAACAGACTCATACTCAGTTTTTCGGGCACGCTGTGTACCTACCCCTAGGGCCCTTCTAGCAAAATTTCGAACGGGCCACGGGAAGGCTGTAGAGTGTTTTCATTGATCCGATTCTTTCGTGAAGTCATAAAATAGTCAAGGGAAGACTCCAGAACCAATATTTAGGTCAGATTCGGTGAACAGACCCATACTCAGTTTTTCGGGCACGCTGTGTACCTACCCCTAGGGCCCTTCTAGCAAAATTTCGAACGGGCCACATGAAGGCTCTAGAGTATTTTCATTGATCCGATTCTTTCGTGGAGTCATAATATATTCAAGGGAAGTCTCCAAAACCAAAATTATTGTCAGTTTCGGTGAACAGACCCATACTCAGTTTTTCGGGCACGCTGTTTACCTACCCCTAGGGCCGTTCTAGCTGATAGTCTACTATGTATAGGTTGGACTCACCGGCTTGTCGGTGTTACTTTTGTATGTAATAGTTAAACTTGTTATATTGTTTGTACTAGCGAACCTACGGGCGAATCTATTGATTCGCCCGCAGGCCGACATGTCTTTTGTATTAGGTGTCGACTGGGCGAACCTATGTGCCCAGCGAACCTGTGTTGGTTCGCTGGATAGATTCGCTAGAGCGAATCTATCAGCGAACCTAACATCACTATATATTGTAACCTTATCTACAACTTTATACAACTTTTGCACATCTTTTACTCAGACGAATTCTTACCATTTTGTGTTGTGTAATCGTTCAATTGAGGTGCTAGGAGCTTATATCTTTCATCATTGTAGCTTATTAACCTCGATTATGTGTTAGATCTTGATATTGGGTTATTTGGACTTTATTCACTTTGTTCTTCAAGTATTTGACATATTGGTGTTAAACAAGTCAACAAAGCACTGAAATCACGATCATTATGGACCAACAATATGGTATCAGAGCCTTAGTGCTCTTGATTGTTTGATTCAAGTGATTTTTGTGTTGATTTTTGAAGTTTTTGGGTCAAAACTCTTTCGATTCTGTTTGAAGCTTGTTTCTTGTGTTTTGGAGTCGTATTTTGCTCTGGTTTTGTGCTATTTGGTAGTAGAAAGCTTTTAAAACAAACCTGAAGGCAAATGGTCAAGTTTTGAGGGTTTTCTTGCTGTTTCCGTACTATTTCAGAGTGGTTGAGCTACCAGCGAAACTGTGTGTTCAACCAGCGAATCTGCTGTTCTTCCAGCGAATCTAAATTCAAATTTTGTCCTGTTTGGGTTGTGTTGTGGCGAGCGAATCTAACATATCATCGAACGAAAGTTCATCTATTTGACTGACTGTGCAAGCGAAACTGCTGCCAAAATCAGGCCAGCGAATCTGTGCTTGCTCGTCAGCGAATCTGTTTGACTGTCTAGCGAATCTGTCACCAGCGAATCTGCCAGCGAATCTGCTGTGTTCTTCTAGCGAAACTAGCCAGCGAATCTGTCATTTTTCAGCGAATCTGTAATCTGTTCAAAGTCATGACTTCTTCAACACTTAATATGAATGATCTAGACAGCGTTCAACCTAACAGGCCACCGAGGCTTGTTAGTGGGGAGAACTTTGAAGATTGGAAAAGGTGTTTGAAAGCGTTCTTCTACTACACGGACTACAACCAATGGGAATCTATAGTGAATGAGGATCTGAAACTGGATAGAAAAGCTCAGGCTGAAAAGGAATTTAACTCTTTTGTGGGATATTCACAAGAGAACTTGACTGATATTACAAATAGATTCCTGTCTGTGTCAAGCAATTTGAAGAAATATGATGAAAAGCTGGGCAATCACGAACAAGTTGCAAAATTGTTAGATTCACTTCCTCCCCAATGGAGCCTTCAAATCAAGCTACTGAAACAAGAGAGGAATTTCCCTGATTACAAACTGATGGACGTCATCAACAAGCTGAAGTCTTTCGACCTTGATGTCAAAAGAAGAGAGTATAATCAGTCGATGATGGTTCCAAACATTCCCTCTCAAAATGCTGCACTTATTTCATCCGCTGCAAGCTCTTATGCTTACAGTGCAGCATCTAGAGGATCATCTGGTCATTTATCTGCTAAGTCTGCTGGTGCATCTTCAAATGCTGGTTCAAGCTCAAGTGCATCCGTCACCACACAGATTCCGTCAGATACTATGGCCTTATTCGGAATGTTTGTTCACAGTTATGAAGCTCTTGTTGCAGGTGAGTTGAAAGGAAAGGGTATGACAGTTGAAGACATGTATCAGGTGGACCCTGACGATCTGGAGGAAACAGATATTCAATGGCAGATGGCTATGCTCACTCTTCGTGCCAGACGATTCATGGAAAGGACTGGTAGAAGAAACTTTGGAAATCAAGGACAGAATGCTAAGCTGGGTTATGACAAGGGAAAGTTACGATGCTATAACTGCAAGCAACTGGGCCACTTCAAGAGAGAATGCCCATTACCAATCGTTACTGAGCCAGTTAACTCTGCAACTCCAAGACCTGCTCAAATTCAAGAAAAGGTTGAAGAAGCTAAGTCAAAGAATGAAACTGCACTGCTTACCAACTTTGACTGGAGCGCAGAAATTGAAGAAACCAAGGAAGAGATCAATCATGCCCTTGTTGCTGAAATCACTGAGTTTGATGACAATGATATAAATCTCTTTGATCCATTCAAAGAGTTTTATGGAAAAGAAGAGGAGGAGAAAGTGGAGAATGCTGATAAAGTTCAACCAGATGTTATTGCTCAAGGACATCTGAATCATTCTGGGTTGGTTTGTGAAGCAGCTGTTAATGAAGTTAAACATGAGGAAGAGTCAAAGGTCAGCCTGGAAGAAGTGATCGAGAAGGCAAGGCTAGATGCAGTGGACGAATTCAAAAGGAGCACTCCCTACTGTCAATGTGATCGTGCTCTGGCCGCCGAAAAACTGGTAATCGGTCTTCCTTACGATGTTATTGAAGATATGTGTTCATCTGCCTGCAAAATTCGTTTAATTGGCATTTACAAAGCAAATAAACTGTTAATGTCAAACGAAAACGAATTAAAAAGAACCATAAAAGAGCTTAAATTAAGTGAGTCAAAATATTTTGTTAAGTTAAGAGAAGCCTTAAAAGAAAATGAACACTTAAAAAGAACTCTTTTAGAAAAGAACTGTGAGATTAATTACTTGACTGAGCAAGTTACACTTGCTGAGTTTGAAGCAAGAAAACTTAAAAACAAATTGCAGCAGTGGACCATATCTGGTATGAAAAGGGAGGAACTGTGCAAGAATCAAAGGGGGGCCAGGGTCAAAACAGGTTTGGGTTTTAATAAAAATGAAGCATATGCATATCCTCCACCCAGTACTTTCTGTTATTCTCCTACACCTATTCCTCACCCCTCAAATGAGTTAATTCAAGAGATTATGCAGAAAGATACTGACAGTTCCATTGCAGGTTTAAGTGAAGTAAACCTTAAGGAAGTTAGAGAGGAGTACGCATATGGTGGGAGTGTTGGGCTCGGTTGTTCTGTCAATAGTGATTGCAGTAGTTCTGATTCCAAGAAGTCTTTTGAAGACACTAGTTTAATTAATTCTGTTTGTAGCAACGTTTCATATTCAGACAATTCAATGTTTAATAGTAATTTAGGGTGTTCTACTTCAAGCCCTAACATGTTTAATGATGTTGATTTGACTGATAATGTGTGTGTGAATGACAAAGACAAGCTTTCAGGTCACGTCTCTGAAAGTCAAACTAAGACAAACTGTTTTCAAAAGTTCTTCACTCACCAAATTCCATCTTTCACACCTGTGAGAATTTCAAAACCAAAAGAGAAGGAATCATCTTTTTCATACATTCTTAAACCAACACCTGAATCTGATACAGTCAAAGTCACCACAAGTAAGTTGAAAGAACTCTACGACACTTACAGTGACTGTGACTCACAACTGTCTGAATGTGATGAGGAAATCGTAATGGACAAAATTCCTGTCAACAGAATTCCTAAAACTGGTTTGAAGTCTCACTGTTTTAAATGCGGAAATACTGGTCACACTGTCAAGCAATGCCCTAAATTAATCCAAAAGAACACAAAGCAAAAATCTTTGGGAAAAAGATTAAATACTTTTGTAAATAGTTTCTTTTGCAATACTTCATCTGTTTCACCACCCAAGTACACAAAGACTTGGGTGCCTATTGCAAAGGTCTAACTTTTCTTTCTTTTAATAAATGTCAGGAACATTCAAATGCCGTTGTAAATAGTCATTGGCATATTGACAGCGGATGTTCCAGACATATGACAGGATTGAAGGATCTTCTTACTAACTATAGGATCATAAATGGAGGCTATGTTGCTTTTGCGGGAGATAAGAAAGGCGGGAAGATGATAGGTCAAGGAGAAGTCTCAAATGGCTCACTTACTTTGGAAGATGTCAACTATGTTCCTGAACTGGCGTTCAACCTTCTGAGTGTATCACAAATCTGTGATAAGAATATTCCTGTGCTGTTCCTTCAAAATGAATGCCTGTTCTTGAAGCCAGAGCTTACTATTCCAGAAAATATGGTGATCATGCGTGCTCCGAGACGAAATGACACCTATATGTTGAATATGGGTTCACAGGAATCAAATTCCACCGTGACATGTCTCCTGTCTAAAGCATCATCCTTTGAATCATTTTTGTGGCATAAACGTTTAGGACACATCAATTTTAAAATTCTGAATAAATTGGTTAAGAACAATTTGGTCAGGGGTTTACCACAAAAAGATTTTTCTGTGGTCGAGAAATGCATGGCTTGTGCTAGAGGAAAACAGCACAAAAAGCCACATAAACTCAAAATTACAAACACTATCTCAGAACCCCTTGAATTGTTACATACTGATTTATTCGGACCAATAAGTGTCAAATCAATTGCTAAAAAGTCTTATTGCTTGGTTGTCACAGATGATTACTCTAGGTACACCTGGGTAAGATTCATGGCGAACAAGAGTGAGACCGCTGAAGAATTGATGAAGCTGATACCTCTAATAGAGGTTCTTGGAAAGAAGAAGGTTCAAGCCATCAGAAGCGATAACGGAACTGAATTCAGAAACCACATCTTCAACTCCTTCTGTGAACAAAGGGGTATTCTCAGACAGTTTAGCGCTGCTCGAACACCACAACAAAATGGTGTTGCTGAAAGAAAGAACCGAACCCTTGTGGAGGCCGCTAGAACTATGCTGATCGAGTCAAAACTTCCAATTATTTTCTGGGCTGAAGCGGTTAATTGTGCAGCTTATGTTCTTAACAGGGTGCTGATAGTCAAAGAAAAGATGAAGACTTCATACCAACTGTTTCGAGGGATTAAGCCGCTGATTGACTTTCTACGCCCCTTTGGATGTTCTTGCACTCTACTGAATACTCAAGATCAGAAGACGAAGTTTGGGGCTGTCTCTGATGAATGCTTCTTTGTGGGATACTCAACCACACAAAAGGCGTATCGTGTTTACAACAAACGTACGCGGATTGTGCAAGAGTCCTACTATGTCGATTGGCAAGAATCTAACACTACCAGTATCGGTAGTGAACCAGCTTGGTTTTATGATGCCACCACCATTTTCAAATCATTTAATCTTCCTGACTCTGACGATGACGACATCATTCCACACACATCGGTTTCTATTTTCAATCATACACCTACACCATCACAATCACAACCTTCCACATCAGCTACACAACTACCACCCACATCATTTGACATCCCATCACCTCCACCTAATATTCCATCACCTCAAACTGTTCAAACTTCCACAACAGATATTCCATCCACATCCAACACCATTCCATCACCTACACCTACACCTCCACAACCATCAAATCAACCACCCACAACCGACCAAAATCCCTTACTACTCAACACTGACTTCAAAACCCTGAAAAACCACCCTCACGATTATATCATTGGATCTATTACCGATGGTGTGCGAACCCGGAGTCAGAGCGGCTTGATAAATGAATGTCTTTATGCTGCCTTTCTGTCACAAGTCGTTCCAAAGAATTACAAACAGGCACTTGAAGATCCGAGTTGGGTGGATGCCATGCAGATGGAACTGCAGCAATTCAGGAAGCTCAAAGTTTGGGAACTGGTTGATCTTCCTCCTAACAAGTGTCCAATTGGCACTAAATGGGTTTTTCGGAACAAGCCAGATGATCGTGGTGTGGTAATTAGAAATAAAGCGAGACTGGTTGTTCAGGGATTTGCTCAGGAGGAAGGAATTGACTATACCGAAGTTTTTGCTCCAGTCGCTCGCCTGGAAGCCATCAGAATCTTTCTTGCACATGCAGCAAACAAAAACTTTAAGGTTTATCAGATGGATGTGAAATGTGCATTTCTATACGGAGACATCGATGAGGAGATCTACGTGTGTCAACCACCAGGCTTCGAGGATCCTGATTTCCCGTCAAAGGTTTACAAGCTTGACAAATCGTTGTATGGGTTACATCAAGCTCCAAGGATCTGGTATGAAACTCTGACACAGTATCTCCTCAGTAAGGGTTTCTCACGTGGGGCTATAGATATGACATTATTTAAGAAGGAGGTGGATGGCGAGTTGCTGATCGTTCAGGTGTATGTTGATGATATCATTTTTGGTTCGACTAATGAAGGGTTGTGTAGAGAATTTGAGAAGGTGATGATGGATCGTTTTGAGATGACTATAATGGGGGAGATGTGTTTCTTCTTGGGGCTGCAAGTGGAGCAAAAGCCTGATGGGATTCTAATCCACCAAGAGAAATATATCAAAGAAATTCTCACGAAGTTTGGCATGGATGACTCTTCTCCTGAATTGATTCCTTTTACTGCTCAAACATGCCTTACTTCCGATGATAATGGGAATCCTGTGGATGCTCATCGGTATCGTTCGATGATCGGATCTCTCATGTATCTGACTGCAAGTCGTCCGGATATCACATTTGCCGTGTGTTACTGTGCTCGTTTCCAAGCAAATCCAAAAGAATCACACGAAAAAGCTGTCAAACGAATTTTCCGTTACCTTAAGGGTTCCTCTCGTTTGGGACTTTGGTACCCAAAAGGTGGGAACTTTGATTTACATGCGTTTTCTGATAGTGATCATGCTGGTTGCAGGATTAACAGGAAATCGGTCACCGGTGGATGTCAATACCTTGGAGAATGTCTTGTTTCATGGCAAAGCAAGAAGCAAACAACCGTCTCCCTGTCCACAGGAGAAGCAGAATACATAGCTGCGTCAAGTTGCTGTTGCCAAGTGCTGTGGATTCAACATCAGATGATGGATTATGGCATCAACTTTCTTCACACGCCACTCTTTTGTGACAATGAAGCTGCAGTTGGAATCGCCAAGAATCCTATTCATCACACACGAACCAAGCACATTGAAACGAGAATTCATGCTATCAGGGATGCACAGGAAAAGGGGTTTATTGATATTATTCCTATCGAAACTAGAAAGCAAAAAGCGGATCTTTTCACGAAAACCTTTGACAAACCACGTTTTTATGAATTGATCTCCATGCTTGGACTTATATCTTTTTGAAAACCTTTTTCTGTGAGAATCCTTTTGTAAATATGTAAATAATCTGTTCTTCGTAAATAATCGGGTCTTTATCTTCTTTGAAAAATCCGTGGGTCACTCGATTCTTTGCTCCGTTTCTTTATTTTATTTCATCTTCTTTTCTTTTTCTTTTAAATTCTGTATATATATATATTTAGAAAATCTGAAAAACAAAAATTTCTTAATTAGACGGCTATTATATAGAAATTTTGGGGGAGATATATAAAAGATTAACTATTTATAGTTTTTCAAATTTTGCTATTTCAGGATCTCCGTTTTGATTGATGTTGAAGAGTCGTTGAAGGAGGTCAGAAGCATTGCGTTTGGGATATGTCAGATAGGCTCAGCCCGAAAACAAAGTAAACAGTGATTGTGCAGTCAAACATAACGCTCAAGATCTCGACAACAAGGACTATCTCCTTGACGTGATTGGATTGCACAAAGATAATGGTTCTGTCAAAAATGGGTTGAGAGTGTCAAATCTTTGTCTTGATTTCCCTAAAAATCCCAAATCACCCTCGCCCTATCCCCGAATCGAGTTTCTAGTATGCAAAACAAATAAAATAAAAAGCTGCTAGGGATGCTCTTCGGAAAAGCCTCTGAGTGAGTTACTAGTTAACTCCTCAGAACGTTTTGAGTCAAGTGCTTAACTCCTCTGCTATACGAAAGTATTGACCTGGAGTTGGTGGATCTTCTCTGCTATACGGAAGTATTGACCTGAAGATTCACCGAGCATGCTCAAATGTTTATCTCCTCTGTTATACGTCAGTATAGACCTGGAGCTCTAGACTATTTGAGTTTCCCAAATAATAAGTCGCATTGTATTCAAAATGAATCAATTGCTGACAAAGCTCCACTCACAAAAGAAAAGATGCAAAAATTGCACAAGTGTCAAATGCATCGGTCAACATTCAAAAGTTGATCATTGAAATTCAAGCAAAGTAAATCGTATTGCTCAGATATACCCTGATGACAGAACTTGTTCTTTTTACCTTGACGTCTGTGGGGACCAAGTTGTCAGAGACTCTTCAATCAAACCGAAAAACATGATAAAAGAAGCTGCTGATCACTTGTTGAAAGGACTAAGGCATGGGTTTAAATGGACAAACATATCTGCAATCCCGCCAATTGATGATTCTCTGGATTCTACTCAAAACATCATGAAGAATAAATATCCTTCTAGCGTTTAAAACCGTCTCCTGTTATACTAATTTTATTTTCTCTTATTTTATTTTATTCTATTTCTTTTTACTTCTTTAAATTTTAGGATTATATATATATTTATGTGTGTTTATGTTTATTTTTGGAGCGTTGATGTCGTGGGACGTCTTTCACGGATTTACAAAGACTTTAAAAAAAAAAAAAAAAAAAAAAAAAAAAAAAAAAAAAAAAAAAAAAATTTAAGAAAATTCAAAAATATTTTTCTTGTCTAGCGAATCTGTGGCGAACCTACAGATTCGCTAGGTCTCTAAGGTTCGCTCGGACTCTCTTTGTTTCGCTGACATGAAACAGCCTTGTTTATGTGTCAGCGAACCTGCTAGCGAACCAGTCGGAGACTTTGTCTGTTGGTCTTCCAGCGAACCTAAAGTTCGCTGGACTGACTGCCAGCGAACTTATGTGTGTATATATAGGATATGACAGCGAAGTTTTTCAAATATTCGCTGTCATCTACTGTAGCACGCTTTTTCAATTTCAAATCGCCGAACGTTCGATTCTCACACTTTCACCGGTTTTTCATACTTAAACCTCACAAACATTGTTCGGTATGTGTTTGATTTCACTTTAATCAAAGTTCTAAACCCTTAATCGCACCATAAATCTGTTGAATCTGTTGATCCTTGATTATATGATGTTTGAATGACTGTTTTGGTGTTAGATGTTAGGGTTTTAGTTCATAATAGCTTCGTCTAATAATTATACTACCTGTTGTTGCCTTTAATGCCTGAAAATGATGAACTGTATGTGATTTAGGCCGTTTTTCAAAAAACTAGGGTTTCCAGCGAACCTAAGTGTTCTTCTGGCGAACCTGAACGAAAGTTCAAGACATCGAGCGAACCTATGTCGTTATGCTGCCCGCGCAACAACATAGATTCGCCCGACTGTTTCTAGCGAACCTATACATTCGCTCGACATCAATGACTGATTTTTCTGTCAGCGAATCTATAGGTTCTTGTGCCAAAATCTCAGGTTCGCTATACCAGCGAACCTAATTTCCAGCGAATCTATCTTCTGATTTTCAAATCTTCATTTCTGATCAATCTCCGTTTATTTTTCAGGCACTATGTCGACATTATTCTTCGAGAAGAAGCACAACATGTGTGCTTTACTCGACGAAAATTTTGAGAAGGCCGTGAGCTATAGAGACGCTATCAAGTGGCTGAAGTCGTCACACATTCACTATGCCATCTCTCACTCACCCACCATATATGAGACGCACGTTCGGGATTTCTGGCGAACTGCGGTTATGAATGTGTCGGCGCAGCCGTCACGAATATGTGCCAATGTCTGTGGCCACGACTTGGCATTTACTGAAGCCGATCTGGCAAGGATTCTGAGATTAGAAGAGGATGTGGGTGAGGAAGTACATATGTCTGCTGAAGAAGTTTACGGGGCATTCCGGACAGCGGGGTATGAGGGACCGATGCCCGGCGAAAAGAAGATGGAGTTTGTCAAGTCCTACCTGATCCAGGAATGGAGGTACATCGCCCATGTATTTATTATGTGCCTGGATCACAGAAAAGGGGGTACTGACGGACTGAACCTGGATTGGGCTCGAGCCATGGTGCTGTTCTGCCGAGGGCAGAAAGCAAATCTGGCGAAGCTGATATTCAACTACATGCTCGAGAACATCCATGCCTCAAAGGGAGCCAAGTGGTTAATGTACCCAAGATTCATTCAAATGGTACTAAATGACAAACTGCCGGGTCTACCGGTTGTTGGTGCTGAGTTGAAGGTATGGGATATGCATTCCAGGATCTTCAAAGATTGTAAATCTGTGAGGCCGGAATGTGTGGGTAGGACTACTTATCTTTGGGAAAATATGTACCCGGCTGAGAGATGGACATATATTCAGAGGTTGATTGAGTCGGAGAAGAAACGGGGGGGTGAAAACATTGAGGAGGTTGAGAAGAAGATTCGAAAGAGAAAGGCTTATGCGAAGGATAAAGATTACTCATTTGATAGGGAGGTGGATGAGATACAGGCTGAAATTGATGCGGGCAGAGAACTGAGGACGAAGAGAAGGTCTGATACTCAACCTGAAGGTTCAAAGAAGGCTAGGCATGATACTGGGGGTACATCAGGTACATCTGCAGGGTCCAGTAATGAATTGAGGGTTGAGATTGAAAGCTTAAAGGCTGAGCTGGTTGAACTAAAAGGTAGGCATGAAGAATTGGAAAAGCAGGATGCGGAGAAATCGACGGTCATATATGAGATGGGACGAATGATGAAAGACCAGCAATGTCTGATAGTAAGAATCTTCAAAGAGCTGAATGATTTGAAGGAGAATGCTGGAACTGAACCAGCTATGACTGAGGCCGAACTGAACTCCTTGACGGATGTTACAAAATATCCGTTAATGGATATTGATTTTGATAATAAAGGAAAGGGAAAAGCCGTAGAGGAAGAGTTTGATGAGGAGATGGGGATTAATTTGGATGTGTTTGAGGGAGAGGAAGTAGTAGGTGGATCAGGGGTGGATTATACATTGGTTGATGAACCTGAAGTTGATTTTGATGCTGAAAGTGAGGAGGACATTGAGGATGAGCCTGAGGTATACAAAGTGGAGGAAAAAGGGATGAGCTACCAGTTTGAACACGCTGAGCTCGATAAATCAGAATGGTTCAGGAAAGAGGAAGCTGTGGTGCCTGAGGTACCAATATTCCAAAACTTAGACGAACCCACCACCAAACAACAAGACAGACAGATCATTGCATGGAAATACAATTGTTTGGTGGAAGCATACATGATAAAAAGGAGGGGTGGCGACATCACGTACGTCAAGAACCGAAAGCATTTCGCCACCTTTCCTAGATGGGATCTGAGGAGACTGGCAGAGCTACCTCTACTGGGAAAGGAGGATAGCGGCAGGGCATGTGCGTTTGAAGCTGCAATTCAGGAGGCCGCTAAGTCAAATTTTGTTGAGTTCGGATACCAAAAGCCTAGAAGGATGAGGCAGAAAAGGGATAAACATTGGGTATCATGGAAGGGCAAGATCGTGCTGAAAATAGCTGCTCCAAAAGTGATGACGAGGGTCAGGGTCCCAGATACTCAGCCACCCAGATTGCAAAATTTCAGCAAATGGTTTTACGACAATAGCACTGGGGAGGCAATTATCAGACTGAGTGGAGATGATCGTCCAGAAATACGACTGTTTGATCCGATGGAGGTCTTCTCCTTTTGTGATGAGGACTTGAAGGTGCTGTGTGAGAATAGAATTAAGCACGGGGCTGGAGATGACACTGCTGCTGAAGCAAACCTGTTTGTGAAGGTTGCTAATAAAGCCCGGGGGATTCGTGCTGAGCTGAAGGAGGTAAATGAGAGGTTGAGGAGGACAGATGATCTGAAGCTGGAGATGGATGACTTGACAAGGCAGCTCGATCAAACTATCGAACAAAGGTTTGAAAAACCAGCTGAAGTGATAGACTTGGAAGTTGCAAGCGAGGAGCCAACAGCTGAAATACAGGCGGAAACGACAGCACAACTTGAGCCTGATACAGAGGTCGCTGATACTGAGTTTGTGGATTCAATGTTAAATCTAAGTGAAGATGAGGCCGGAACTGAAGACTATACAAATCCAATGGCCGGGATCAAGGAAAGGGCAGGAGGTTTTATTGAACAACTTTGAAGCCAATGAAGACAGGAGCTAATCAGAAGACTTCCCCAGGTGAGGTCCAACCTAGGGGGAGTATTGATAGTCTACTATGTATAGGTTGGACTCACCGGCTTGTCGGTGTTACTTTTGTATGTAATAGTTAAACTTGTTATATTGTTTGTACTAGCGAACCTACGGGCGAATCTATTGATTCGCCCGCAGGCCGACATGTCTTTTGTATTAGGTGTCGACTGGGCGAACCTATGTGCCCAGCGAACCTGTGTTGGTTCGCTGGATAGATTCGCTAGAGCGAATCTATCAGCGAACCTAACATCACTATATATTGTAACCTTATCTACAACTTTATACAACTTTTGCACATCTTTTACTCAGACGAATTCTTACCATTTTGTGTTGTGTAATCGTTCAATTGAGGTGCTAGGAGCTTATATCTTTCATCATTGTAGCTTATTAACCTCGATTATGTGTTAGATCTTGATATTGGGTTATTTGGACTTTATTCACTTTGTTCTTCAAGTATTTGACATATTGGTGTTAAACAAGTCAACAAAGCACTGAAATCACGATCATTATGGACCAACACTAGCAAAATTTCGAACGGGCCACGGGAAGGCTCTAGAGTGTTTTCATTGATCCGATTCTTTCGTGGGGTCATAATATATTCAAGGGAAGTCTCCAGAACCAAAATTTAGGTCAGATTCGGTGAACAGACCCATACTCAGTTTTTCGGGCACGTTGTGTACCTACCCCTAGGGCCCTTCTAGCAAAATTTCGAACGGGCCACATGAAGGCTCTAGAGTATTATCATTGATCCGATTCTTTCGTGGAGTCATAATATATTCAAGGGAAGTCTACAGAACCAAAATTAGTGTCAGTTTCGGTGAACAGACCCATACTCAGTTTTTCGGGCACGCTGTTTACCGACCCCTAGGGCCTTTCTAGCAAAATTTCGAACGGGCCACAGGGAAGGCTCTAGAGTGTTTTCATTGATCCGATTCTTTCGTGGAGTCATAATATATTCAAGGAAAGTCTCCAGAACCAAAATTTAGGTCAGATTCAGTGAACAGACTCATACTCAGTTTTTCGGGCACGCTGTGTACCTACCCCTAGGGCCCTTCTAGCAAAATTTCGAACGGGCCACGGGAAGGCTCTAGAGTGTTTTCATTGATCCGATTCTTTCGTGAAGTCATAAAATAGTCAAGGGAAGACTCCAGAACCAATATTTAGGTCAGATTCGGTGAACAGACCCATACTCAGTTTTTCGGGCACGCTGTGTACCTACCCCTAGGGCCCTTCTAGCAAAATTTCGAACGGGCCACATGAAGGCTCTAGAGTATTTTCATTGATCCGATTCTTTCGTGGAGTCATAATATATTCAAGGGAAATCTACAGAACCAAAATTAGTGTCAGTTTCTGTGAACAGACCCATACTCAGTTTTTCGGGCACGCTGTTTACCGACCCCTAGGGCCCTTCTAGCAAAATTTCGAACGGGCCACCGGAAGGCTCTAGAGTGTTTTCATTGATCCGATTCTTTCGTGGAGTCATAATATATTCAAGGAAAGTCTCCAGAACCAAAATTTAGGTCAGATTCAGTGAACAGACTCATACTCAGTTTTTCGGGCACGCTGTGTACCTACCCCTAGGGCCCTTCTAGCAAAATTTCGAACGGGCCACGGGAAGGCTCTAGAGTGTTTTCATTGATCCGATTCTTTCGTGAAGTCATAAAATAGTCAAGGGAAGACTCCAGAACCAATATTTAGGTCAGATTCGGTGAACAGACCCATACTCAGTTTTTCGGGCACGCTGTGTACCTACCCCTAGGGCCCTTCTGGCAAAATTTCGAACGGGCCACATGAAGGCTCTAGAGTATTTTCATTGATCGGATTCTTTCATGGAGTCATAATATATTCAAGGGAAGTCTTCAGAACCAAAATTATGGTCAGATTCGGTGAACAGACTCATACTCAGTTTTTCGGGCAGGCTGTGTACCTACCCCTAGGGCCCTTCTAGCAAAATTTCGAATGGGCCACAGGGAAGGCTCTAGATTGTTTTCATTGATCCGAATCTTTCGTGGAGTCATAATATATTCAAGGGAAGTCTCCAGAACCAAAATTTAGGTCAGATTCGGTGAACAGACCCATACTCAGTTTTTCGGGCATGCTGTGTACCTACCCATAGGGCCCTTCTAGCAAAATTTCGAATGGGCCATGGGAAGGCTCTAGAGTGTTTCATTGATCCGATTCTTTCGTGGAGTCATAATATATTCAAGGGAAGTCTACAGAACCAAAATTATTGTCAGTTTCGGTGAACAGACCCATACTAAGTTTTTCGGGCACGTTGTTTACCGACCCCTAGGGCCCTTCTAGCAAAATTTCGAACGGGCCACAGGGAAGGCTCTAGAGTGTTTTCATTGATCCGATTCTTTCGTGGAGTCATAATATATTCAAGGGAAGTCTTCAGAACCAAAATTTAGGTCAGATTCAGTGAACAGACTCATACTCAGTTTTTCGGGCACGCTGTGTACCTACCCCTAGGGCCCTTCTAGCAAAATTTCGAACGGGCCACGGGAAGGCTCTAGAGTGTTTTCATTGATCCGATTCTTTCGTGGGGTCATAATATATTCAAGGGAAGTCTCCAGAACCAAAATTTAGGTCAGATTCGGTGAACAGACCCATACTCAGTTTTTCGGGCACGTTGTGTACCTACCCCTAGGGCCCTTCTAGCAAAATTTCGAACGGGCCACGGGAAGGCTCTAGAGTGTTTTCATTGATCCGATTCTTTCGTGAAGTCATAAAATAGTCAAGGGAAGACTCCAGAACCAATATTTAGGTCAGATTCGGTGAACAGACCCATACTCAGTTTTTCAGGCACGCTGTGTCCCTACCCCTAGGGCCCTTCTAGCAAAATTTCGAACGGGCCACATGAAGGCTCTAGAGTATTTTCATTGATCCGATTCTTTCGTGGAGTCATAATATATTCAAGGGAAGTCTCCAAAACCAAAATTATTGTCAGTTTCGGTGAACAGACCCATACTCAGTTTTTCGGGCACGCAGTTTACCTACCCCTAGGGCCGTTCTAGCAAAATTTCGAACGGGCCACGGGAAGGCTCTAGAGTGTTTTCATTGATCCGATTCTTTCGTGGGGTCATAATATATTCAAGGGAAGTCTCCAGAACCAAAATTTAGGTCAGATTCGGTGAACAGACCCATACTCAGTTTTTCGGGCACGTTGTGTACCTACCCCTAGGGCCCTTCTAGCAAAATTTCGAACGGGCCACATGAAGGCTCTAGAGTATTTTCATTGATCCGATTCTTTCGTGGAGTCATAATATATTCAAGGGAAGTCTACAGAACCAAAATTATTGTCAGTTTCGGTGAACAGACCCATACTCAGTTTTTCGGGCACGCTGTTTACCTACCCCTAGGGCCGTTCTAGCAAAATTTCGAACGGGCCACGTGAAGGCTCTAGAGTGTTTTCATTGATCCGATTCTTTCGTGGGGTCATAATATATTCAAGGGAAGTCTCCATAACCAAAATTTAGGTCAGATTCGGTGAACAGACCCATACTCAGTTTTTCGGGCACGTTGTGTACCTACCCCTAGGGCCCTTCTAGCAAAATTTCGAACGGGCCACGGGAAGGCTCTAGAGTGTTTTCATTGATCCGATTCTTTCGTGAAGTCATAAAATAGTCAAGGGAAGACTCCAGAACCAATATTTAGGTCAGATTCGGTGAACAGACCCATACTCAGTTTTTCGGGCACGCTTTGTACCTACCCCTAGGGCCCTTCTAGCAAAATTTCGAACGGGCCACATGAAGGCTCTAGAGTATTTTCATTGATCCGATTCTTTCGTGGAGTCATAATATATTCAAGGGAAGTCTCCAAAACCAAAATTATTGTCAGTTTCGGTGAACAGACCCATATTCAGTTTTTCGGGCACGCTGTTTACCTACCCCTAGGGCCGTTCTAGCAAAATTTCGAACGGGCCACGGGAAGGCTCTAGGGTGTTTTCATTGATCCGATTCTTTCGTGGGGTCATAATATATTCAAGGGAAGTCTCCAGAACCAAAATTTAGGTCAGATTCGGTGAACAGACCCATACTCAGTTTTTCGGGCACGTTGTGTACCTACCCCTAGGGCCCTTCTAGCAAAATTTCGAACGGGCCACATGAAGGCTCTAGAGTATTTTCATTGATCCGATTCTTTCGTGGAGTCATAATATATTCAAGGGAAGTCTACAGAACCAAAATTATTGTCAGTTTCGGTGAACAGACCCATACTCAGTTTTTCGGGCACGCTGTTTACCTACCCCTAGGGCCGTTCTAGCAAAATTTCGAACGGGCCACGTGAAGGCTCTAGAGTGTTTTCATTGATCCGATTCTTTCGTGGGGTCATAATATATTCAAGGGAAGTCTCCAAGACCAAAATTTAGGTCAGATTCGGTGAACAGACCCATACTCAGTTTTTCGGGCACGTTGTGTACCTACCCCTAGGGCCCTTCTAGCAAAATTTCGAACGGGCCACGGGAAGGCTCTAGAGTGTTTTCATTGATCCGATTCTTTCGTGAAGTCATAAAATAGTCAAGGGAAGACTCCAAAACCAATATTTAGGTCAGATTCGGTGAACAGACCCATACTCAGTTTTTCGGGCACGCTGTGTACCTACCCCTAGGGCCCTTCTAGCAAAATTTCGAACGGGCCACATGAAGGCTCTAGAGTATTTTCATTGATCCGATTCTTTCGTGGAGTCATAATATATTCAAGGGAAGTCTCCAAAACCAAAATTATTGTCAGTTTCGGTGAACAGACCCATACTCAGTTTTTCGGGCACGCTGTTTACCTACCCCTAGGGCCGTTCTAGCAAAATTTCGAACGGGCCACGGGAAGGCTCTAGAGTGTTTTCATTGATCCGATTCTTTCGTGGGGTCATAATATATTCAAGGGAAGTCTCCAGAACCAAAATTTAGGTCAGATTCAGTGAACAGACCCATACTCAGTTTTTCGGGCACGTTGTGTACCTACCCCTAGGGCCCTTCTAGCAAAATTTCGAACGGGCCACGGGAAGGCTCTAGAGTGTTTTCATTGATCCGATTCTTTCGTGAAGTCATAAAATAGTCAAGGGAAGACTCCAGAACCAATATTTAGGTCAGATTCGGTGAACAGACCCATACTCAGTTTTTCGGGCACGCTGTGTACCTACCCCTAGGGCCCTTCTAGCAAAATTTCGAACGGGCCACATGAAGGCTCTAGAGTATTTTCATTGATCCGATTCTTTCGTGGAGTCATAATATATTCAAGGGAAGTCTCCAAAACCAAAATTATTGTCAGTTTCGGTGAACAGACCCATACTCAGTTTTTCGGGCACGCTGTTTACCTACCCCTAGGGCCGTTCTAGCAAAATTTCGAACGGGCCACGGGAAGGCTCTAGATTGTTTTCATTGATCCGATTCTTTCGTGGGGTCATAATATATTCAAGGGAAGTCTCCAGAACCAAAATTTAGGTCAGATTCTGTGAACAGAACCATACTCAGTTTTTCGGGCACGTTGTGTACCTACCCCTAGGGCCCTTCTAGCAAAATTTCGAACGGGCCACATGAAGGCTCTAGAGTATTTTCATTGATCCGATTCTTTCGTGGAGTCATAATATATTCAAGGGAAGTCTACAGAACCAAAATTATTGTCAGTTTCGGTGAACAGACCCATACTCAGTTTTTCGGGCACGCTGTTTACCTACCCCTAGGGCCGTTCTAGCAAAATTTCGAACGGGCCACGGAAAGGATCTAGAGTGTTTTCATTGATCCGATTCTTTCGTGGAGTCATAATATATTCAAGGGAAGTCTCCAGAACCAAAATTTAGGTCAGATTTAGTGAACAGGCCCATACTCAGTTTTTCGGGCACGCTGTGTACCTACCCCTAGGGCCCTTTTAGCAAAATTTCGAACGGGCCACGGGAAGGCTCTAGAGTGTTTCATTGATCCGATTCTTTTGTGGAGTCATAATATATTCAAGGGAAGTCTCCAGAACCAAAATTATGGTCAGATTCGGTGAACAGACCCATACTCAGTTTTTAGGGAAGGCTGTGTACCTACCCCTAGGGCCCTTCTAGCAAAATTTCGAACGGGCCACGGGAAGGCTCTAGAGTGTTTTCATTGATCCGATTCTTTCATGGAGTCATAAAATAATCAAGCGAAGTCTCCAGAACCAAAATTTAGGTCAGATTCGGTGAACAGACTCATACTCAGTTTTTCGGGCACGCTGTGTACCTACCCCTAGGGCCCTTCTAGCAAAATTTCGAACGGGCCACGGGAAGGCTCTAGAGTGTTTTCATTGATCCGATTCTTTCGTGGGGTCATAATATATTCAAGGGAAGTCTCCATAACCAAAATTTAGGTCAGATTCGGTGAACAGACCCATACTCAGTTTTTCGGGCACGTTGTGTACCTACCCCTAGGGCCCTTCTAGCAAAATTTCGAACGGGCCACGGGAAGGCTCTAGAGTGTTTTCATTGATCCGATTCTTTCGTGAAGTCATAAAATAGTCAAGGGAAGACTCCAGAACCAATATTTAGGTCAGATTCGGTGAACAGACCCATACTCAGTTTTTCGGGCACGCTGTGTACCTACCCCTAGGGCCCTTCTAGCAAAATTTCGAACGGGCCACATGAAGGCTCTAGAGTATTTTCATTGATCCGATTCTTTCGTGGAGTCATAATATATTCAAGGGAAGTCTCCAAAACCAAAATTATTGTCAGTTTCGGTGAACAGACCCATACTCAGTTTTTCGGGCACGCTGTTTACCTACCCCTAGGGCCGTTCTAGCAAAATTTCGAACGGGCCACGGGAAGGCTCTAGATTGTTTTCATTGATCCGATTCTTTCGTGGGGTCATAATATATTCAAGGGAAGTCTCCAGAAGCAAAATTTAGGTCAGATTCGGTGAACAGAACCATACTCAGTTTTTCGGGCACGTTGTGTACCTACCCCTAGGGCCCTTCTAGCAAAATTTCGAACGGGCCACATGAAGGCTCTAGAGTATTTTCATTGATCCGATTCTTTCGTGGAGTCATAATATATTCAAGGGAAGTCTACAGAACCAAAATTATTGTCAGTTTCGGTGAACAGACCCATACTCAGTTTTTCGGGCACGCTGTTTACCTACCCCTAGGGCCGTTCTAGCAAAATTTCGAACGGGCCACGGGAAGGATCTAGAGTGTTTTCATTGATCCGATTCTTTCGTGGAGTCATAATATATTCAAGGGAAGTCTCCAGAACCAAAATTTAGGTCAGATTTAGTGAACAGGCCCATACTCAGTTTTTCGGGCACGCTGTGTACCTACCCCTAGGGCCCTTTTAGCAAAATTTCGAACGGGCCACGGGAAGGCTCTAGAGTGTTTCATTGATCCGATTCTTTTGTGGAGTCATAATATATTCAAGGGAAGTCTCCAGAACCAAAATTATGGTCAGATTCGGTGAACAGACCCATACTCAGTTTTTAGGGAAGGCTGTGTACCTACCCCTAGGGCCCTTCTAGCAAAATTTCGAACGGGCCACGGGAAGGCTCTAGAGTGTTTTCATTGATCCGATTCTTTCATGGAGTCATAAAATAATCAAGCGAAGTCTCCAGAACCAAAATTTAGGTCAGATTCGGTGAACAGACTCATACTCAGTTTTTCGGGCACGCTGTGTACCTACCCCTAGGGCCCTTCTAGCAAAATTTCGAACGGGCCACGGGAAGGCTCTAGAGTGTTTTCATTGATCCGATTCTTTCGTGGGGTCATAATATATTCAAGGGAAGTCTCCATAACCAAAATTTAGGTCAGATTCGGTGAACAGACCCATACTCAGTTTTTCGGGCACGTTGTGTACCTACCCCTAGGGCCCTTCTAGCAAAATTTCGAACGGGCCACGGGAAGGCTCTAGAGTGTTTTCATTGATCCGATTCTTTCGTGAAGTCATAAAATAGTCAAGGGAAGACTCCAGAACCAATATTTAGGTCAGATTCGGTGAACAGACCCATACTCAGTTTTTCGGGCACGCTGTGTACCTACCCCTAGGGCCCTTCTAGCAAAATTTCGAACGGGCCACATGAAGGCTCTAGAGTATTTTCATTGATCCGATTCTTTCGTGGAGTCATAATATATTCAAGGGAAGTCTCCAAAACCAAAATTATTGTCAGTTTCGGTGAACAGACCCATACTCAGTTTTTCGGGCACGCTGTTTACCTACCCCTAGGGCCGTTCTAGCAAAATTTCGAACGGGCCACGGGAAGGCTCTAGATTGTTTTCATTGATCCGATTCTTTCGTGGGGTCATAATATATTCAAGGGAAGTCTCCAGAACCAAAATTTAGGTCAGATTCGGTGAACAGACCCATACTCAGTTTTTCGGGCACGTTGTGTACCTACCCCTAGGGCCCTTCTAGCAAAATTTCGAACGGGCCACATGAAGGCTCTAGAGTATTTTCATTGATCCGATTCTTTCGTGGAGTCATAATATATTCAAGGGAAGTCTACAGAACCAAAATTATTGTCAGTTTCGGTGAACAGACCCATACTCAGTTTTTCGGGCACGCTGTTTACCTACCCCTAGGGCCGTTCTAGCAAAATTTCGAACGGGCCACGGGAAGGATCTAGAGTGTTTTCATTGATCCGATTCTTTCGTGGAGTCATAATATATTCAAGGGAAGTCTCCAGAACCAAAATTTAGGTCAGATTTAGTGAACAGGCCCATACTCAGTTTTTCGGGCACGCTGTGTACCTACCCCTAGGGCCCTTTTAGCAAAATTTCGAACGGGCCACGGGAAGGCTCTAGAGTGTTTCATTGATCCGATTCTTTTGTGGAGTCATAATATATTCAAGGGAAGTCTCCAGAACCAAAATTATGGTCAGATTCGGTGAACAGACCCATACTCAGTTTTTAGGGAAGGCTGTGTACCTACCCCTAGGGCCCTTCTAGCAAAATTTCGAACGGGCCACGGGAAGGCTCTAGAGTGTTTTCATTGATCCGATTCTTTCATGGAGTCATAAAATAATCAAGCGAAGTCTCCAGAACCAAAATTTAGGTCAGATTCGGTGAACAGACTCATACTCAGTTTTTCGGGCACGTTGTGTACCTACCCCTAGGGCCCTTCTAGCAAAATTTCGAACGGGCCACGGGAAGGCTCTAGAGTGTTTTCATTGATCCGATTCTTTCGTGGGGTCATAATATATTCAAGGGAAGTCTCCATAACCAAAATTTAGGTCAGATTCGGTGAACAGACCCATACTCAGTTTTTCGGGCACGTTGTGTACCTACCCCTAGGGCCCTTCTAGCAAAATTTCGAACGGGCCACGGGAAGGCTCTAGAGTGTTTTCATTGATCCGATTCTTTCGTGAAGTCATAAAATAGTCAAGGGAAGACTCCAGAACCAATATTTAGGTCAGATTCGGTGAACAGACCCATACTCAGTTTTTCGGGCACGCTGTGTACCTACCCCTAGGGCCCTTCTAGCAAAATTTCGAACGGGCCACATGAAGGCTCTAGAGTATTTTCATTGATCGGATTCTTTCGTGGAGTCATAATATATTCAAGGGAAGTCTCCAAAACCAAAATTATTGTCAGTTTCGGTGAACAGACCCATACTCAGTTTTTCGGGCACGCTGTTTACCTACCCCTAGGGCCGTTCTAGCAAAATTTCGAACGGGCCACGGGAAGGCTCTAGAGTGTTTTCATTGATCCGATTCTTTCGTGGGGTCATAATATATTCAAGGGAAGTCTCCAGAACCAAAATTTAGGTCAGATTCGGTGAACAGACCCATACTCAGTTTTTCGGGCACGTTGTGTACCTACCCCTAGGGCCCTTCTAGCAAAATTTCGAACGGGCCACATGAAGGCTCTAGAGTATTTTCATTGATCCGATTCTTTCGTGGAGTCATAATATATTCAAAGGAAGTCTCCAAAACCAAAATTATTGTCAGTTTCGGTGAACAGACCCATACTCAGTTTTTCGGGCACGCTGTTTACCTACCCCTAGGGCCGTTCTAGCAAAATTTCGAACGGGCCACGGGAAGGCTCTAGAGTGTTTTCATTGATCCGATTCTTTCGTGGGGTCATAATATATTCAAGGGAAGTCTCCAGAACCAAAATTTAGGTCAGATTCGGTGAACAGACCCATACTCAGTTTTTCGGGCACGTTGTGTACCTACCCCTAGGGCCCTTCTAGCAAAATTTCGAACGGGCCACATGAAGGCTCTAGAGTATTTTCATTGATCCGATTCTTTCGTGGAGTCATAATATATTCAAAGGAAGTCTCCAAAACCAAAATTATTGTCAGTTTCGGTGAACAGACCCATACTCAGTTTTTCGGGCACGCTGTTTACCTACCCCTAGGGCCGTTCTAGCAAAATTTCGAACGGGCCACGGGAAGGCTCTAGAGTGTTTTCATTGATCCGATTCTTTCGTGGGGTCATAATATATTCAAGGGAAGTCTCCAGAACCAAAATTTAGGTCAGATTCGGTGAACAGACCCATACTCAGTTTTTCGGGCACGTTGTGTACCTACCCCTAGGGCCCTTCTAGCAAAATTTCGAACGGGCCACATGAAGGCTCTAGAGTATTTTCATTGATCCGATTCTTTCGTGGAGTCATAATATATTCAAGGGAAGTCTACAGAACCAAAATTATTGTCAGTTTCGGTGAACAGACCCATACTCAGTTTTTCGGGCACGCTGTTTACCTACCCCTAGGGCCGTTCTAGCAAAATTTCGAACGGGCCACGGGAAGGATCTAGAGTGTTTTCATTGATCCGATTCTTTCGTGGAGTCATAATATATTCAAGGGAAGTCTCCAGAACCAAAATTTAGGTCAGATTTAGTGAACAGGCCCATACTCAGTTTTTCGGGCACGCTGTGTACCTACCCCTAGGGCCCTTTTAGCAAAATTTCGAACGGGCCACGGGAAGGCTCTAGAGTGTTTCATTGATCCGATTCTTTTGTGGAGTCATAATATATTCAAGGGAAGTCTCCAGAACCAAAATTATGGTCAGATTCGGTGAACAGACCCATACTCAGTTTTTAGGGAAGGCTGTGTACCTACCCCTAGGGCCCTTCTAGCAAAATTTCGAACGGGCCACGGGAAGGCTCTAGAGTGTTTTCATTGATCCGTTCTTTCATGGAGTCATAAAATAATCAAGCGAAGTCTCCAGAACCAAAATTTAGGTCAGATTCGGTGAACAGACTCATACTCAGTTTTTCGGGCACGCTGTGTACCTACCCCTAGGGCCCTTCTAGCAAAATTTCGAACGGGCCACGGGAAGGCTCTAGAGTGTTTTCATTGATCCGATTCTTTCGTGAAGTCATAAAATAGTCAAGGGAAGACTCCAGAACCAATATTTAGGTCAGATTCGGTGAACAGACCCATACTCAGTTTTTCGGGCACGCTGTGTACCTACCCCTAGGGCCCTTCTAGCAAAATTTCGAACGGGCCACATGAAGGCTCTAGAGTATTTTCATTGATCGGATTCTTTCGTGGAGTCATAATATATTCAAGGGAAGTCTCCAAAACCAAAATTATTGTCAGTTTCGGTGAACAGACCCATACTCAGTTTTTCGGGCACGCTGTTTACCTACCCCTAGGGCCGTTCTAGCAAAATTTCGAACGGGCCACGGGAAGGCTCTAGAGTGTTTTCATTGATCCGATTCTTTCGTGGGGTCATAATATATTCAAGGGAAGTCTCCAGAACCAAAATTTAGGTCAGATTCGGTGAACAGACCCATACTCAGTTTTTCGGGCACGTTGTGTCCCAACCCCTAGGGCCCTTCTAGCAAAATTTCGAACGGGCCACATGAAGGCTCTAGAGTATTTTCATTGATCGGATTCTTTCGTGGAGTCATAATATATTCAAAGGAAGTCTCCAAAACCAAAATTATTGTCAGTTTTGGTGAACAGACCCATACTCAGTTTTTCGGGCACGCTGTTTACCTACCCCTAGGGCCGTTCTAGCAAAATTTCGAACGGGCCACGGGAAGGCTCTAGAGTGTTTTCATTGATCCGATTCTTTCGTGGGGTCATAATATATTCAAGGGAAGTCTCTAGAACCAAAATTTAGGTCAGATTCGGTGAACAGACCCATACTCAGTTTTTCGGGCACGTTGTGTACCTACCCCTAGGGCCCTTCTAGCAAAATTTTGAACGGGCCACATGAAGGCTCTAGAGTATTTTCATTGATCCGATTCTTTCGTGGAGTCATAATATATTCAAGGGAAGTCTACAGAACCAAAATTATTGTCAGTTTCGGTGAACAGACCCATACTCAGTTTTTCGGGCACGCTGTTTACCTAGCCCTAGGGCCGTTCTAGCAAAATTTCGAACGGGCCACGGGAAGGATCTAGAGTGTTTTCATTGATCCGATTCTTTCGTGGAGTCATAATATATTCAAGGGAGGTCTCCAGAACCAAAATTTAGGTCAGATTCAGTGAACAGGCCCATACTCAGTTTTTCGGGCACGCTGTGTACCTACCCCTAGGGCCCTTCTAGCAAAATTTCGAACGGGCCACGGGAAGGCTCTAGAGTGTTTCATTGATCCGATTCTTTTGTGGAGTCATAATATATTCAAGGGAAGTCTCCAGAACCAAAATAAAGGTCAGATTCGGTGAACAGACCCATACTCAGTTTTTAGGGAAGGCTGTGTACCTACCCCTAGGGCTCTTCTAGCAAAATTTCGAACGGGCCACGGGAAGGCTCTAGAGTGTTTTCATTGATCCGATTCTTTCATGGAGTCATAAAATAATCAAGCGAAGTCTCCAGAACCAAAATTATGGTCAGATTCGGTGAACAGACCCGTACCCAGTTTTTCGGGCACACTGTGTACCTACCCCTAGGGCCCTTCTAGCAAAATTTCGAACGGGCCACGGGAAGGCTCTAGAGTGTTTTCATTGATCCGATTCTTTCGTGGGGTCATAATATATTCAAGGGAAGTCTCTAGAACCAAAATTTAGGTCAGATTCGGTGAACAGACCCATACTCAGTTTTTCGGGCACGTTGTGTACCTACCCCTAGGGCCCTTATAGCAAAATTTCGAACGGGCCACATGAAGGCTCTAGAGTATTTTCATTGATCCGATTCTTTCGTGGAGTCATAATATATTCAAGGGAAGTCTACAGAACCAAAATTATTGTCAGTTTCGGTGAACAGACCCATACTCAGTTTTTCGGGCACGCTGTTTACCTAGCCCTAGGGCCGTTCTAGCAAAATTTCGAACGGGCCACGGGAAGGATCTAGAGTGTTTTCATTGATCCGATTCTTTCGTGGAGTCATAATATATTCAAGGGAGGTCTCCAGAACCAAAATTTAGGTCAGATTCAGTGAACAGGCCCATACTTAGTTTTTCGGGCACGCTGTGTACCTACCCCTAGGGCCCTTCTAGCAAAATTTCGAACGGGCCACGGGAAGGCTCTAGAGTGTTTCATTGATCCGATTCTTTTGTGGAGTCATAATATATTCAAGGGAAGTCTCCAGAACCAAAATTATGGTCAGATTCGGTGAACAGACCCATACTCAGTTTTTAGGGAAGGCTGTGTACCTACCCCTAGGGCCCTTCTAGCAAAATTTCGAACGGGCCACGGGAAGGCTCTAGAGTGTTTTCATTGATCCGATTCTTTCATGGAGTCATAAAATAATCAAGCGAAGTCTCCAGAACCAAAATTATGGTCAGATTCGGTGAACAGACCCGTACCCAGTTTTTCGGGCACACTGTGTACCTACCCCTAGGGCCCTTCTAGCAAAATTTCGAACGGGCCACGTGAAGGCTCTAGAGTGTTTTCATTGATCCGATTCTTTCGTGGGGTCATAATATATTCAAGGGAAGTCTCCAAGACCAAAATTTAGGTCAGATTCGGTGAACAGACCCATACTCAGTTTTTCGGGCACGTTGTGTACCTACCCCTAGGGCCCTTCTAGCAAAATTTCGAACGGGCCACGGGAAGGCTCTAGAGTGTTTTCATTGATCCGATTCTTTCGTGAAGTCATAAAATAGTCAAGGGAAGACTCCAGAACCAATATTTAGGTCAGATTCGGTGAACAGACCCATACTCAGTTTTTCGGGCACGCTGTGTACCTACCCCTAGGGCCCTTCTAGCAAAATTTCGAACGGGCCACATGAAGGCTCTAGAGTATTTTCATTGATCCGATTCTTTCGTGGAGTCATAATATATTCAAGGGAAGTCTCCAAAACCAAAATTATTGTCAGTTTCGGTGAACAGACCCATACTCAGTTTTTCGGGCACGCTGTTTACCTACCCCTAGGGCCGTTCTAGCAAAATTTCGAACGGGCCACGGGAAGGCTCTAGAGTGTTTTCATTGATCCGATTCTTTCGTGGGGTCATAATATATTCAAGGGAAGTCTCCAGAACCAAAATTTAGGTCAGATTCAGTGAACAGACCCATACTCAGTTTTTCGGGCACGTTGTGTACCTACCCCTAGGGCCCTTCTAGCAAAATTTCGAACGGGCCACGGGAAGGCTCTAGAGTGTTTTCATTGATCCGATTCTTTCATGGAGTCATAAAATAATCAAGCGAAGTCTCCAGAACCAAAATTTAGGTCAGATTCGGTGAACAGACTCATACTCAGTTTTTCGGGCACGCTGTGTACCTACCCCTAGGGCCCTTCTAGCAAAATTTCGAACGGGCCACGGGAAGGCTCTAGAGTGTTTTCATTGATCCGATTCTTTCGTGGGGTCATAATATATTCAAGGGAAGTCTCCATAACCAAAATTTAGGTCAGATTCGGTGAACAGACCCATACTCAGTTTTTCGGGCACGTTGTGTACCTACCCCTAGGGCCCTTCTAGCAAAATTTCGAACGGGCCACGGGAAGGCTCTAGAGTGTTTTCATTGATCCGATTCTTTCGTGAAGTCATAAAATAGTCAAGGGAAGACTCCAGAAACAATATTTAGGTCAGATTCGGTGAACAGACCCATACTCAGTTTTTCGGGCACGCTGTGTACCTACCCCTAGGGCCCTTCTAGCAAAATTTCGAACGGGCCACATGAAGGCTCTAGAGTATTTTCATTGATCCGATTCTTTCGTGGAGTCATAATATATTCAAGGGAAGTCTCCAAAACCAAAATTATTGTCAGTTTCGGTGAACAGACCCATACTCAGTTTTTCGGGCACGCTGTTTACCTACCCCTAGGGCCGTTCTAGCAAAATTTCGAACGGGCCACGGGAAGGCTCTAGATTGTTTTCATTGATCCGATTCTTTCGTGGGGTCATAATATATTCAAGCGAAGTCTCCAGAACCAAAATTTAGGTCAGATTCGGTGAACAGAACCATACTCAGTTTTTCGGGCACGTTGTGTACCTACCCCTAGGGCCCTTCTAGCAAAATTTCGAACGGGCCACATGAAGGCTCTAGAGTATTTTCATTGATCCGATTCTTTCGTGGAGTCATAATATATTCAAGGGAAGTCTACAGAACCAAAATTATTGTCAGTTTCGGTGAACAGACCCATACTCAGTTTTTCGGGCACGCTGTTTACCTACCCCTAGGGCCGTTCTAGCAAAATTTCGAACGGGCCACGGGAAGGATCTAGAGTGTTTTCATTGATCCGATTCTTTCGTGGAGTCATAATATATTCAAGGGAAGTCTCCAGAACCAAAATTTAGGTCAGATTTAGTGAACAGGCCCATACTCAGTTTTTCGGGCACGCTGTGTACCTACCCCTAGGGCCCTTTTAGCAAAATTTCGAACGGGCCACGGGAAGGCTCTAGAGTGTTTCATTGATCCGATTCTTTTGTGGAGTCATAATATATTCAAGGGAAGTCTCCAGAACCAAAATTATGGTCAGATTCGGTGAACAGACCCATACTCAGTTTTTAGGGAAGGCTGTGTACCTACCCCTAGGGCCCTTCTAGCAAAATTTCGAACGGGCCACGGGAAGGCTCTAGAGTGTTTTCATTGATCCGATTCTTTCATGGAGTCATAAAATAATCAAGCGAAGTCTCCAGAACCAAAATTTAGGTCAGATTCGGTGAACAGACTCATACTCAGTTTTTCGGGCACGCTGTGTACCTACCCCTAGGGCCCTTCTAGCAAAATTTCGAACGGGCCACGGGAAGGCTCTAGAGTGTTTTCATTGATCCGATTCTTTCGTGGGGTCATAATATATTCAAGGGAAGTCTCCATAACCAAAATTTAGGTCAGATTCGGTGAACAGACCCATACTCAGTTTTTCGGGCACGTTGTGTACCTACCCCTAGGGCCCTTCTAGCAAAATTTCGAACGGGCCACGGGAAGGCTCTAGAGTGTTTTCATTGATCCGATTCTTTCGTGAAGTCATAAAATAGTCAAGGGAAGACTCCAGAACCAATATTTAGGTCAGATTCGGTGAACAGACCCATACTCAGTTTTTCGGGCACGCTGTGTACCTACCCCTAGGGCCCTTCTAGCAAAATTTCGAACGGGCCACATGAAGGCTCTAGAGTATTTTCATTGATCCGATTCTTTCGTGGAGTCATAATATATTCAAGGGAAGTCTCCAAAACCAAAATTATTGTCAGTTTCGGTGAACAGACCCATACTCAGTTTTTCGGGCACGCTGTTTACCTACCCCTAGGGCCGTTCTAGCAAAATTTCGAACGGGCCACGGGAAGGCTCTAGATTGTTTTCATTGATCCGATTCTTTCGTGGGGTCATAATATATTCAAGGGAAGTCTCCAGAAGCAAAATTTAGGTCAGATTCGGTGAACAGAACCATACTCAGTTTTTCGGGCACGTTGTGTACCTACCCCTAGGGCCCTTCTAGCAAAATTTCGAACGGGCCACATGAAGGCTCTAGAGTATTTTCATTGATCCGATTCTTTCGTGGAGTCATAATATATTCAAGGGAAGTCTACAGAACCAAAATTATTGTCAGTTTCGGTGAACAGACCCATACTCAGTTTTTCGGGCACGCTGTTTACCTACCCCTAGGGCCGTTCTAGCAAAATTTCGAACGGGCCACGGGAAGGATCTAGAGTGTTTTCATTGATCCGATTCTTTCGTGGAGTCATAATATATTCAAGGGAAGTCTCTAGAACCAAAATTTAGGTCAGATTTAGTGAACAGGCCCATACTCAGTTTTTCGGGCACGCTGTGTACCTACCCCTAGGGCCCTTTTAGCAAAATTTCGAACGGGCCACGGGAAGGCTCTAGAGTGTTTCATTGATCCGATTCTTTTGTGGAGTCATAATATATTCAAGGGAAGTCTCCAGAACCAAAATTATGGTCAGATTCGGTGAACAGACCCATACTCAGTTTTTAGGGAAGGCTGTGTACCTACCCCTAGGGCCCTTCTAGCAAAATTTCGAACGGGCCACGGGAAGGCTCTAGAGTGTTTTCATTGATCCGATTCTTTCATGGAGTCATAAAATAATCAAGCGAAGTCTCCAGAACCAAAATTTAGGTCAGATTCGGTGAACAGACTCATACTCAGTTTTTCGGGCACGCTGTGTACCTACCCCTAGGGCCCTTCTAGCAAAATTTCGAACGGGCCACGGGAAGGCTCTAGAGTGTTTTCATTGATCCGATTCTTTCGTGGGGTCATAATATATTCAAGGGAAGTCTCCATAACCAAAATTTAGGTCAGATTCGGTGAACAGACCCATACTCAGTTTTTCGGGCACGTTGTGTACCTACCCCTAGGGCCCTTCTAGCAAAATTTCGAACGGGCCACGGGAAGGCTCTAGAGTGTTTTCATTGATCCGATTCTTTCGTGAAGTCATAAAATAGTCAAGGGAAGACTCCAGAACCAATATTTAGGTCAGATTCGGTGAACAGACCCATACTCAGTTTTTCGGGCACGCTGTGTACCTACCCCTAGGGCCCTTCTAGCAAAATTTCGAACGGGCCACATGAAGGCTCTAGAGTATTTTCATTGATCCGATTCTTTCGTGGAGTCATAATATATTCAAGGGAAGTCTCCAAAACCAAAATTATTGTCAGTTTCGGTGAACAGACCCATACTCAGTTTTTCGGGCACGCTGTTTACCTACCCCTAGGGCCGTTCTAGCAAAATTTCGAACGGGCCACGGGAAGGCTCTAGATTGTTTTCATTGATCCGATTCTTTCGTGGGGTCATAATATATTCAAGGGAAGTCTCCAGAACCAAAATTTAGGTCAGATTCGGTGAACAGACCCATACTCAGTTTTTCGGGCACGTTGTGTACCTACCCCTAGGGCCCTTCTAGCAAAATTTCGAACGGGCCACATGAAGGCTCTAGAGTATTTTCATTGATCCGATTCTTTCGTGGAGTCATAATATATTCAAGGGAAGTCTACAGAACCAAAATTATTGTCAGTTTCGGTGAACAGACCCATACTCAGTTTTTCGGGCACGCTGTTTACCTACCCCTAGGGCCGTTCTAGCAAAATTTCGAACGGGCCACGGGAAGGCTCTAGAGTGTTTTCATTGATCCGATTCTTTCGTGGGGTCATAATATATTCAAGGGAAGTCTCTAGAACCAAAATTTAGGTCAGATTCGGTGAACAGACCCATACTCAGTTTTTCGGGCACGTTGTGTACCTACCCCTAGGGCCCTTCTAGCAAAATTTCGAACGGGCCACATGAAGGCTCTAGAGTATTTTCATTGATCCGATTCTTTCGTGGAGTCATAATATATTCAAGGGAAGTCTACAGAACCAAAATTATTGTCAGTTTCGGTGAACAGACCCATACTCAGTTTTTCGGGCACGCTGTTTACCTACCCCTAGGGCCGTTCTAGCAAAATTTCGAACGGGCCACGGGAAGGATCTAGAGTGTTTTCATTGATCCGATTCTTTCGTGGAGTCATAATATATTCAAGGGAAGTCTCCAGAACCAAAATTTAGGTCAGATTTAGTGAACAGGCCCATACTCAGTTTTTCGGGCACGCTGTGTACCTACCCCTAGGGCCCTTTTAGCAAAATTTCGAACGGGCCACGGGAAGGCTCTAGAGTGTTTCATTGATCCGATTCTTTTGTGGAGTCATAATATATTCAAGGGAAGTCTCCAGAACCAAAATTATGGTCAGATTCGGTGAACAGACCCATACTCAGTTTTTAGGGAAGGCTGTGTACCTACCCCTAGGGCCCTTCTAGCAAAATTTCGAACGGGCCACGGGAAGGCTCTAGAGTGTTTTCATTGATCCGATTCTTTCATGGAGTCATAAAATAATCAAGCGAAGTCTCCAGAACCAAAATTTAGGTCAGATTCGGTGAACAGACTCATACTCAGTTTTTCGGGCACGCTGTGTACCTACCCCTAGGGCCCTTCTAGCAAAATTTCGAACGGGCCACGGGAAGGCTCTAGAGTGTTTTCATTGATCCGATTCTTTCGTGAAGTCATAAAATAGTCAAGGGAAGACTCCAGAACCAATATTTAGGTCAGATTCGGTGAACAGACCCATACTCAGTTTTTCGGGCACGCTGTGTACCTACCCCTAGGGCCCTTCTAGCAAAATTTCGAACGGGCCACATTAAGGCTCTAGAGTATTTTCATTGATCGGATTCTTTCGTGGAGTCATAATATATTCAAGGGAAGTCTCCAAAACCAAAATTATTGTCAGTTTCGGTGAACAGACCCATACTCAGTTTTTCGGGCACGCTGTTTACCTACCCCTAGGGCCGTTCTAGCAAAATTTCGAACGGGCCACGGGAAGGCTCTAGAGTGTTTTCATTGATCCGATTCTTTCGTGGGGTCATAATATATTCAAGGGAAGTCTCCAGAACCAAAATTTAGGTCAGATTCGGTGAACAGACCCATACTCAGTTTTTCGGGCACGTTGTGTCCCAACCCCTAGGGCCCTTCTAGCAAAATTTCGAACGGGCCACATGAAGGCTCTAGAGTATTTTCATTGATCGGATTCTTTCGTGGAGTCATAATATATTCAAAGGAAGTCTCCAAAACCAAAATTATTGTCAGTTTTGGTGAACAGACCCATACTCAGTTTTTCGGGCACGCTGTTTACCTACCCCTAGGGCCGTTCTAGCAAAATTTCGAACGGGCCACGGGAAGGCTCTAGAGTGTTTTCATTGATCCGATTCTTTCGTGGAGTCATAATATATTCAAGGGAGGTCTCCAGAACCAAAATTTAGGTCAGATTCAGTGAACAGGCCCATACTCAGTTTTTCGGGCACGCTGTGTACCTACCCCTAGGGCCCTTCTAGCAAAATTTCGAACGGGCCACGGGAAGGCTCTAGAGTGTTTCATTGATCCGATTCTTTTGTGGAGTCATAATATATTCAAGGGAAGTCTCCAGAACCAAAATAAAGGTCAGATTCGGTGAACAGACCCATACTCAGTTTTTAGGGAAGGCTGTGTACCTACCCCTAGGGCTCTTCTAGCAAAATTTCGAACGGGCCACGGGAAGGCTCTAGAGTGTTTTCATTGATCCGATTCTTTCATGGAGTCATAAAATAATCAAGCGAAGTCTCCAGAACCAAAATTATGGTCAGATTCGGTGAACAGACCCGTACCCAGTTTTTCGGGCACACTGTGTACCTACCCCTAGGGCCCTTCTAGCAAAATTTCGAACGGGCCACGGGAAGGCTCTAGAGTGTTTTCATTGATCCGATTCTTTCGTGGGGTCATAATATATTCAAGGGAAGTCTCTAGAACCAAAATTTAGGTCAGATTCGGTGAACAGACCCATACTCAGTTTTTCGGGCACGTTGTGTACCTACCCCTAGGGCCCTTATAGCAAAATTTCGAACGGGCCACATGAAGGCTCTAGAGTATTTTCATTGATCCGATTCTTTCGTGGAGTCATAATATATTCAAGGGAAGTCTACAGAACCAAAATTATTGTCAGTTTCGGTGAACAGACCCATACTCAGTTTTTCGGGCACGCTGTTTACCTAGCCCTAGGGCCGTTCTAGCAAAATTTCGAACGGGCCACGGGAAGGATCTAGAGTGTTTTCATTGATCCGATTCTTTCGTGGAGTCATAATATATTCAAGGGAGGTCTCCAGAACCAAAATTTAGGTCAGATTCAGTGAACAGGCCCATACTTAGTTTTTCGGGCACGCTGTGTACCTACCCCTAGGGCCCTTCTAGCAAAATTTCGAACGGGCCACGGGAAGGCTCTAGAGTGTTTCATTGATCCGATTCTTTTGTGGAGTCATAATATATTCAAGGGAAGTCTCCAGAACCAAAATTATGGTCAGATTCGGTGAACAGACCCATACTCAGTTTTTAGGGAAGGCTGTGTACCTACCCCTAGGGCCCTTCTAGCAAAATTTCGAACGGGCCACGGGAAGGCTCTAGAGTGTTTTCATTGATCCGATTCTTTCATGGAGTCATAAAATAATCAAGCGAAGTCTCCAGAACCAAAATTATGGTCAGATTCGGTGAACAGACCCGTACCCAGTTTTTCGGGCACACTGTGTACCTACCCCTAGGGCCCTTCTAGCAAAATTTCGAACGGGCCACGGGAAGGCTCTAGAGTGTTTTCATTGATCCGATTCTTTCATGGAGTCATAAAATAATCAAGCGAAGTCTCCAGAACCAAAATTATGGTCAGATTCGGTGAACAGACCCGTACCCAGTTTTTCGGGCACGCTGTGTACCTACCCCTAGGGCCCTTCTAGCAAAATTTCGAACGGGCCACGGGAAGGCTCTAGAGTGTTTTCATTGATCCGATTGTTTTGTGGAGTCATAAAGTATTCGTGGGAAGTCTCCAGAACCAAAATTATGGTCAGATTCGGTGAACAGACCCATACTCAGTTTTTCGGGCACGCTGTGTACCTACCCCTAGGCCCGTTCTAGCAAAATTTCGAACGGGCCACGAGAAGGCTCTAATGTGTTTTCATTGATCGGATTCTTTCATGGAGTCATAATATATTCAAGGGAAGTCTCCAGAACCAAAATTATGGTCAGATTCGGTGAACAGACTCATACTCAGTTTTTCGGGCAGGCTGTGTACCTACCCCTAGGGCCCTTCTAGCAAAATTTCGAACGGGCCACAGGGAAGGCTCTAGATTGTTTTCATTGATCCGATTCTTTCGTGGAGTCATAATATATTCAAGGGAAGTCTCCAGAACCAAAATTTAGGTCAGATTCGGTGAACAGACCCATACTCAGTTTTTCGGGCACGCTGTTTACCTACACCTAGGGCCGTTCTAGCAAAATTTCGAACGGGCCACGGGAAGGCTCTAGAGTGTTTTCATTGATCCGATTCTTTTGTGGGGTCATAATATATTCAAGGGAAGTCTCCAGAACCAAAATTTAGGTCAGATTCGGTGAACAGACCCATACTCAGTTTTTCGGGCACGTTGTGTACCTACCCCTAGGGCCCTTCTAGCAAAATTTCGAACGGGCCACATGAAGGCTCTTGAGTATTTTCATTGATCCGATTCTTTCGTGGAGTCATAATATATTCAAGGGAAGTCTACAGAACCAAAATTATTGTCAGTTTCGGTGAACAGACCCATACTCAGTTTTTCGGGCACGCTGTTTACCTAGCCCTAGGGCCGTTCTAGCAAAATTTCGAACGGGCCACGGGAAGGATCTAGAGTGTTTTCATTGATCCGATTCTTTCGTGGAGTCATAATATATTCAAGGGAAGTCTCCAGAACCAAAATTTAGGTCAGATTCAGTGAACAGGCCCATACTCAGTTTTTCGGGCACGCTGTGTACCTACCCCTAGGGCCCTTCTAGCAAAATTTCGAACGGGCCACGGGAAGGCTCTAGAGTGTTTCATTGATCCGATTCTTTTGTGGAGTCATAATATATTCAAGGGAAGTCTCCAGAACCAAAATTATGGTCAGATTCGGTGAACAGACCCATACTCAGTTTTTAGGGAAGGCTGTGTACCTACCCCTAGGGCCCTTCTAGCAAAATTTCGAACGGGCCACGGGAAGGCTCTAGAGTGTTTTCATTGATCCGATTCTTTCATGGAGTCATAAAATAATCAAGGGAAGTCTCCAGAACCAAATTTTGGTCAGATTCGGTGAACAGACCCGTACCCAGTTTTTCGGGCACGCTGTGTACCTACCCCTAGGGCCCTTCTAGCAAAATTTCGAACGGGCCACGGGAAGGCTCTAGAGTGTTTTCATTGATCCGATTCTTTTGTGGAGTCATAAAATATTCGTGGGAAGTCTCCAGAATCAAAATTATGGTCAGATTCGGTGAACAGACCCATACTCAGTTTTTCGGGCACGCTGTGTACCTACCCCTAGGCCCGTTCTAGCAAAATTTCGAACGGGCCACGAGAAGTCTCTAATGTGTTTTCATTGATCGGATTCTTTCATGGAGTCATAATATATTCAAGGGAAGTCTCCAGAACCAAAATTATGGTCAGATTCGGTGAACAGACTCATACTCAGTTTTTCTGGCAGGCTGTGTACCTACCCCTAGGGCCCTTCTAGCAAAATTTCGAACGGGCCACAGGGAAGGCTCTAGATTGTTTTCATTGATCCGATTCTTTCGTAGAGTCATAATATATTCAAGGGAAGTCTCCAGAACCAAAATTTAGGTCAGATTCGGTGAACAGACCCATACTCAGTTTTTCGGGCACGTTGTGTACCTACCCCTGGGGCCCTTTTAGCAAAATTTCGAACGGGCCATGGGAAGGCTCTAGAGTGTTTCATTGATCAAATTCTTTCGTGGAGTCATAATATATTCAAGGGAAGTCTACAGAACCAAAATTATTGTCAGTTTCGGTGAACAGACCCATACTCAGTTTTTCGGGCACGCTGTTTACCGACCCCTAGGGCCCTTCTAGCAAAATTTCGAACGGGCCACGGGAAGGCTCTAGAGTGTTTTCATTGATCCGATTCTTTCGTGAAGTCATAAAATAGTCAAGGGAAGACTCCAGAACCAATATTTAGGTCAGATTCGGTGAACAGACCCATACTCAGTTTTTCGGGCACGCTGTGTATCTACCCATAGGCCCGTTCTAGCAAAATTTCGAACGGGCCACGAGAAGGCTCTAATGTGTTTTCATTGATCGGATTCTTTCATGGAGTCATAATATATTCAAGGGAAGTCTCCAGAACCAAAATTATGGTCAGATTCGGTGAACAGACTCATACTCAGTTTTTCGGGCAGGCTGTGTACCTACCCCTAGGGCCCTTCTAGCAAAATTTCGAACGGGCCACTGGGAAGGCTCTAGATTGTTTTCATTGATCCGATTCTTTCGTGGAGTCATAATATATTCAAGGGAAGTCTCCAGAACCAAAATTTAGGTCAGATTCGGTGAACAGACCCATACTCAGTTTTTCGGGCACGCTGTGTACCTACCCCTAGGGCCCTTCTAGCAAAATTTCGAACGGGCCATGGGAAGGCTCTAGAGTGTTTCATTGATCCGATTCTTTCGAGGAGTCATAATATATTCAAGGGAAGTCTACAGAACCAAAATTATTGTCAGTTTCGGTGAACAGACCCATACTCAGTTTTTCGGGCACGCTGTTAACCGACCCCTAGGGCCCTTCTAGCAAAATTTCGAACGGGCCACAGGGAAGGCTCTAGAGTGTTTTCATTGATCCGATTCTTTCGTGGAGTCATAATATATTCAAGGGAAGTCTCCAGAACCAAAATTTAGGTCAGATTCAGTGAACAGACTCATACTCAGTTTTTCGGGCACGCTGTGTACCTACCCCTAGGGCCCTTCTAGCAAAATTTCGAACGGGCCACGGGAAGGCTCTAGAGTGTTTTCATTGATCCGATTCTTTCGTGAAGTCATAAAATAGTCAAGGGAAGACTCCAGAACCAATATTTAGGTCAGATTCGGTGAACAGACCCGTACCCAGTTTTTCGGGCACGCTGTGTACCTACCCCTAGGGCCCTTCTAGCAAAATTTCGAACGGGCCACCGGAAGGCTCTAGAGTGTTTTCATTGATCCGATTCTTTTGTGGAGTCATAAAATATTCGTGGGAAGTCTCCAGAATCAAAATTATGGTCAGATTCGGTGAACAGACCCATACTCAGTTTTTCGGGCACGCTGTGTACCTACCCCTAGGCCCGTTCTAGCAAAATTTCGAACGGGCCACGAGAAGTCTCTAATGTGTTTTCATTGATCGGATTCTTTCATGGAGTCATAATATATTCAAGGGAAGTCTTCAAAACCAAAATTATGGTCAGATTCGGTGAACAGACTCATACTCAGTTTTTCTGGCAGGCTGTGTACCTACCCCTAGGGCCCTTCTAGCAAAATTTCGAACGGGCCACAGGGAAGGCTCTAGATTGTTTTCATTGATCTGATTCTTTCGTAGAGTCATAATATATTCAAGGGAAGTCTCCAGAACCAAAATTTAGGTCAGATTCGGTGAACAGACCCATACTCAGTTTTTCGGGCACGCTGTGTACCTACCCCTAGGGCCCTTTTAGCAAAATTTCGAACGGGCCATGTGAAGGCTCTAGAGTGTTTCATTGATCAAATTCTTTCGTGGAGTCATAATATATTCAAGGGAAGTCTACAGAACCAAAATTATTGTCAGTTTCGGTGAACAGACCCATACTCAGTTTTTCGGGCACGCTGTTTACCGACCCCTAGGGCCCTTCTAGCAAAATTTCGAACGGGCCACGGGAAGGCTCTAGAGTGTTTTCATTGATCCGATTCTTTCGTGAAGTCATAAAATAGTCAAGGGAAGACTCCAGAACCAATATTTAGGTCAGATTCGGTGAACAGACCCATACTCAGTTTTTCGGGCACGCTGTGTATCTACCCATAGGCCCGTTCTAGCAAAATTTCGAACGGGCCACGAGAAGGCTCTAATGTGTTTTCATTGATCGGATTCTTTCATGGAGTCATAATATATTCAAGGGAAGTCTCCAGAACCAAAATTATGGTCAGATTCGGTGAACAGACTCATACTCAGTTTTTCGGGCAGGCTGTGTACCTACCCCTAGGGCCCTTCTAGCAAAATTTCGAACGGGCCACTGGGAAGGCTCTAGATTGTTTTCATTGATCCGATTCTTTCGTGGAGTCATAATACATTCAAGGGAAGTCTCCAGAACCAAAATTTAGGTCAGATTCGGTGAACAGACCCATACTCAGTTTTTCGGGCACGCTGTGTACCTACCCCTAGGGCCCTTCTAGCAAAATTTCGAACGGGCCATGGGAAGGCTCTAGAGTGTTTCATTGATCCGATTCTTTCGTGGAGTCATAATATATTCAAGGGAAGTCTACAGAACCAAAATTATTGTCAGTTTCGGTGAACAGACCCATACTCAGTTTTTCGGGCACGCTGTTAACCGACCCCTAGGGCCCTTCTAGCAAAATTTCGAACGGGCCACAGGGAAGGCTCTAGAGTGTTTTCATTGATCCGATTCTTTCGTGGAGTCATAATATATTCAAGGGAAGTCTCCAGAACCAAAATTTAGGTCAGATTCAGTGAACAGACTCATACTCAGTTTTTCGGGCACGCTGTGTACCTACCCCTAGGGCCCTTCTAGCAAAATTTCGAACGGGCCACGGGAAGGCTCTAGAGTGTTTTCATTGATCCGATTCTTTCGTGAAGTCATAAAATAGTCAAGGGAAGACTCCAGAACCAATATTTAGGTCAGATTCGGTGAACAGACCCGTACCCAGTTTTTCGGGCACGCTGTGTACCTACCCCTAGGGCCCTTCTAGCAAAATTTCGAACGGGCCACCGGAAGGCTCTAGAGTGTTTTCATTGATCCGATTCTTTTGTGGAGTCATAAAATATTCGTGGGAAGTCTCCAGAATCAAAATTATGGTCAGATTCGGTGAACAGACCCATACTCAGTTTTTCGGGCACGCTGTGTACCTACCCCTAGGCCCGTTCTAGCAAAATTTCGAACGGGCCACGAGAAGTCTCTAATGTGTTTTCATTGATCGGATTCTTTCATGGAGTCATAATATATTCAAGGGAAGTCTCCAGAACCAAAATTATGGTCAGATTCGGTGAACAGACTCATACTCAGTTTTTCTGGCAGGCTGTGTACCTACCCCTAGGGCCCTTCTAGCAAAATTTCGAACGGGCCACAGGGAAGGCTCTAGATTGTTTTCATTGATCCGATTCTTTCGTAGAGTCATAATATATTCAAGGGAAGTCTCCAGAACCAAAATTTAGGTCAGATTCGGTGAACAGACCCATACTCAGTTTTTCGGGCACGCTGTGTACCTACCCCTAGGGCCCTTTTAGCAAAATTTCGAACGGGCCATGGGAAGGCTCTAGAGTGTTTCATTGATCAAATTCTTTCGTGGAGTCATAATATATTCAAGGGAAGTCTACAGAACCAAAATTATTGTCAGTTTCGGTGAACAGACCCATACTCAGTTTTTCGGGCACGCTGTTTACCGACCCCTAGGGCCCTTCTAGCAAAATTTCGAACGGGCCACGGGAAGGCTCTAGAGTGTTTTCATTGATCCGATTCTTTCGTGAAGTCATAAAATAGTCAAGGGAAGACTCCAGAACCAATATTTAGGTCAGATTCGGTGAACAGACCCATACTCAGTTTTTCGGGCACGCTGTGTATCTACCCATAGGCCCGTTCTAGCAAAATTTCGAACGGGCCACGAGAAGGCTCTAATGTGTTTTCATTGATCGGATTCTTTCATGGAGTCATAATATATTCAAGGGAAGTCTCCAGAACCAAAATTATGGTCAGATTCGGTGAACAGACTCATACTCAGTTTTTCGGGCAGGCTGTGTACTTACCCCTAGGGCCCTTCTAGCAAAATTTCGAACGGGCCACTGGGAAGGCTCTAGATTGTTTTCATTGATCCGATTCTTTCGTGGAGTCATAATATATTCAAGGGAAGTCTCCAGAACCAAAATTTAGGTCAGATTCGGTGAACAGACCCATACTCAGTTTTTCGGGCACGCTGTGTACCTACCCCTAGGGCCCTTCTAGCAAAATTTCGAACGGGCCATGGGAAGGCTCTAGAGTGTTTCATTGATCCGATTCTTTCGTGGAGTCATAATATATTCAAGGGAAGTCTACAGAACCAAAATTATTGTCAGTTTCGGTGAACAGACCCATACTCAGTTTTTCGGGCACGCTGTTAACCGACCCCTAGGGCCCTTCTAGCAAAATTTCGAACGGGCCACAGGGAAGGCTCTAGAGTGTTTTCATTGATCCGATTCTTTCGTGGAGTCATAATATATTCAAGGGAAGTCTCCAGAACCAAAATTTAGGTCAGATTCAGTGAACAGACTCATACTCAGTTTTTCGGGCACGCTGTGTACCTACCCCTAGGGCCCTTCTAGCAAAATTTCGAACGGGCCACGGGAAGGCTCTAGAGTGTTTTCATTGATCCGATTCTTTCGTGAAGTCATAAAATAGTCAAGGGAAGACTCCAGAACCAATATTTAGGTCAGATTCGGTGAACAGACCCGTACCCAGTTTTTCGGGCACGCTGTGTACCTACCCCTAGGGCCCTTCTAGCAAAATTTCGAACGGGCCACGGGAAGGCTCTAGAGTGTTTTCATTGATCCGATTCTTTTGTGGAGTCATAAAATATTCGTGGGAAGTCTCCAGAATCAAAATTATGGTCAGATTCGGTGAACAGACCCATACTCAGTTTTTCGGGCACGCTGTGTACCTACCACTAGGCCCGTTCTAGCAAAATTTCGAACGGGCCACGAGAAGTCTCTAATGTGTTTTCATTGATCGGATTCTTTCATGGAGTCATAATATATTCAAGGGAAGTCTCCAGAACCAAAATTATGGTCAGATTCGGTGAACAGACTCATACTCAGTTTTTCTGGCAGGCTGTGTACCTACCCCTAGGGCCCTTCTAGCAAAATTTCGAACGGGCCACAGGGAAGGCTCTAGATTGTTTTCATTGATCCGATTCTTTCGTAGAGTCATAATATATTCAAGGGAAGTCTCCAGAACCAAAATTTAGGTCAGATTCGGTGAACAGACCCATACTCAGTTTTTCGGGCACGCTGTGTAACTACCCCTAGGGCCCTTTTAGCAAAATTTCGAACGGGCCATGGGAAGGCTCTAGAGTGTTTCATTGATCAAATTCTTTCGTGGAGTCATAATATATTCAAGGGAAGTCTACAGAACCAAAATTATTGTTAGTTTCGGTGAACAGACCCATACTCAGTTTTTCGGGCACGCTGTTTACCGACCCCTAGGGCCCTTCTAGCAAAATTTCGAACGGGCCACGGGAAGGCTCTAGAGTGTTTTCATTGATCCGATTCTTTCGTGAAGTCATAAAATAGTCAAGGGAAGACTCCAGAACCAATATTTAGGTCAGATTCGGTGAACAGACCCATACTCAGTTTTTCGGGCACGCTGTGTATCTACCCATAGGCCCGTTCTAGCAAAATTTCGAACGGGCCACGAGAAGGCTCTAATGTGTTTTCATTGATCGGATTCTTTCATGGAGTCATAATATATTCAAGGGAAGTCTCCAGAACCAAAATTATGGTCAGATTCGGTGAACAGACTCATACTCAGTTTTTCGGGCAGGCTGTGTACCTACCCCTAGGGCCCTTCTAGCAAAATTTCGAACGGGCCACTGGGAAGGCTCTAGATTGTTTTCATTGATCCGATTCTTTCGTGGAGTCATAATATATTCAAGGGAAGTCTCCAGAACCAAAATTTAGGTCAGATTCGGTGAACAGACCCATACTCAGTTTTTCGGGCACGCTGTGTACCTACCCCTAGGGCCCTTCTAGCAAAATTTCGAACGGGCCATGGGAAGGCTCTAGAGTGTTTCATTGATCTGATTCTTTCGTGGAGTCATAATATATTCAAGGGAAGTCTACAGAACCAAAATTATTGTCAGTTTCGGTGAACAGACCCATACTCAGTTTTTCGGGCACGCTGTTAACCGACCCCTAGGGCCCTTCTAGCAAAATTTCGAACGGGCCACAGGGAAGGCTCTAGAGTGTTTTCATTGATCCGATTCTTTCGTGGAGTCATAATATATTCAAGGGAAGTCTCCAGAACCAAAATTTAGGTCAGATTCAGTGAACAGACTCATACTCAGTTTTTCGGGCACGCTGTGTACCTACCCCTAGGGCCCTTCTAGCAAAATTTCGAACGGGCCACGGGAAGGCTCTAGAGTGTTTTCATTGATCCGATTCTTTCGTGAAGTCATAAAATAGTCAAGGGAAGACTCCAGAACCAATATTTAGGTCAGATTCGGTGAACAGACCCATACTCAGTTTTTCGGGCACGCTGTGTACCTACCCCTAAGGCCCTTCTAGCAAAATTTCGAAAGGGCCACATGAAGGCTCTAGAGTATTTTCATTGATCCGATTCTTTCGTGGAGTCATAATATATTCAAGAGAAGTCTCCAAAACCAAAATTACTGTCAGTTTCGGTGAACAGACCCATACTCAGTTTTTCGGGCACGCTGTTTACCTACCCCTAGGGCCGTTCTAGCAAAATTTCGAACGGGCCACGGGAAGGCTCTAGAGTGTTTTCATTGATCCGATTCTTTCGTGGGGTCATAATATATTCAAGGGAAGTCTCCAGAACCAAAATTTAGGTCAGATTCGGTGAACAGACCCATACTCAGTTTTTCGGGCACGTTGTGTACCTACCCCTAGGGCCCTTCTAGCAAAATTTCGAACGGGCCACATGAAGGCTCTAGAGTATTTTCATTGATCCGATTCTTTCGTGGAGTCATAATATATTCAAGGGAAGTCTACAGAACCAAAATTATTGTCAGTTTCGGTGAACAGACCCATACTCAGTTTTTCGGGCACGCTGTTTACCTACCCCTAGGGCCGTTCTAGCAAAATTTCGAACGGGCCACGGGAAGGATCTAGAGTGTTTTCATTGATCCGATTCTTTCGTGGAGTCATAATATATTCAAGGGAAGTCTCCAGAACCAAAATTTAGGTCAGATTCAGTGAACAGACTCATACTCAGTTTTTCGGGCACGCTATGTACCTACCCCTAGGGCCCTTCTAGCAAAATTTCGAACGGGCCACGGGAAGGCTCTAGAGTGTTTTCATTGATCCGATTCTTTCGTGAAGTCATAAAATAGTCAAGGGAAGACTCCAGAACCAATATTTAGGTCAGATTCGGTGAACAGACCCATACTCAGTTTTTCGGGCACGCTGTGTACCTACCCCTAAGGCCCTTCTAGCAAAATTTCGAAAGGGCCACATGAAGGCTCTAGAGTATTTTCATTGATCCGATTCTTTCGTGGAGTCATAATATATTCAAGAGAAGTCTCCAAAACCAAAATTACTGTCAGTTTCGGTGAACAGACCCATACTCAGTTTTTCGGGCACGCTGTTTACCTACCCCTAGGGCCGTTCTAGCAAAATTTCGAACGGGCCACGGGAAGGCTCTAGAGTGTTTTCATTGATCCGATTCTTTCGTGGGGTCATAATATATTCAAGGGAAGTCTCCAGAACCAAAATTTAGGTCAGATTCGGTGAACAGACCCATACTCAGTTTTTCGGGCACGTTGTGTACCTACCCCTAGGGCCCTTCTAGCAAAATTTCGAACGGGCCACATGAAGGCTCTAGAGTATTTTCATTGATCCGATTCTTTCGGGGAGTCATAATATATTCAAGGGAAGTCTACAGAACCAAAATTATTGTCAGTTTCGGTGAACAGACCCATACTCAGTTTTTCGGGCACGCTGTTTACCTACCCCTAGGGCCGTTCTAGCAAAATTTCGAACGGGCCACGGGAAGGATCTAGAGTGTTTTCATTGATCCGATTCTTTCGTGGAGTCATAATATATTCAAGGGAAGTCTCCAGAACCAAAATTTAGGTCAGATTCAGTGAACAGACTCATACTCAGTTTTTCGGGCACGCTGTGTACCTACCCCTAGGGCCCTTCTAGCAAAATTTCGAACGGGCCACGGGAAGGCTCTAGAGTGTTTTCATTGATCCGATTCTTTCGTGAAGTCATAAAATAGTCAAGGGAAGACTCCAGAACCAATATTTAGGTCAGATTCGGTGAACAGACCCATACTCAGTTTTTCGGGCACGCTGTGTACCTACCCCTAAGGCCCTTCTAGCAAAATTTCGAAAGGGCCACATGAAGGCTCTAGAGTATTTTCATTGATCCGATTCTTTCGTGGAGTCATAATATATTCAAGGGAAGTCTCCAAAACCAAAATTACTGTCAGTTTCGGTGAACAGACCCATACTCAGTTTTTCGGGCACGCTGTTTACCTACCCCTAGGGCCGTTCTAGCAAAATTTCGAACGGGCCACGGGAAGGCTCTAGAGTGTTTTCATTGATCCGATTCTTTCGTGGGGTCATAATATATTCAAGGGAAGTCTCCAGAACCAAAATTTAGGTCAGATTCGGTGAACAGACCCATACTCAGTTTTTCGGGCACGTTGTGTACCTACCCCTAGGGCCCTTCTAGCAAAATTTCGAACGGGCCACATGAAGGCTCTAGAGTATTTTCATTGATCCGATTCTTTCGTGGAGTCATAATATATTCAAGGGAAGTCTACAGAACCAAAATTATTGTCAGTTTCGGTGAACAGACCCATACTCAGTTTTTCGGGCACGCTGTTTACCTACCCCTAGGGCCGTTCTAGCAAAATTTCGAACGGGCCACGGGAAGGATCTAGAGTGTTTTCATTGATCCGATTCTTTCGTGGAGTCATAATATATTCAAGGGAAGTCTCCAGAACCAAAATTTAGGTCAGATTCAGTGAACAGACTCATACTCAGTTTTTCGGGCACGCTGTGTACCTACCCCTAGGGCCCTTCTAGCAAAATTTCGAACGGGCCACGGGAAGGCTCTAGAGTGTTTTCATTGATCCGATTCTTTCGTGAAGTCATAAAATAGTCAAGGGAAGACTCCAGAACCAATATTTAGGTCAGATTCGGTGAACAGACCCATACTCAGTTTTTCGGGCACGCTGTGTACCTACCCCTAAGGCCCTTCTAGCAAAATTTCGAAAGGGCCACATGAAGGCTCTAGAGTATTTTCATTGATCCGATTCTTTCGTGGAGTCATAATATATTCAAGGGAAGTCTCCAAAACCAAAATTACTGTCAGTTTCGGTGAACAGACCCATACTCAGTTTTTCGGGCACGCTGTTTACCTACCCCTAGGGCCGTTCTAGCAAAATTTCGAACGGGCCACGGGAAGGCTCTAGAGTGTTTTCATTGATCCGATTCTTTCGTGGGGTCATAATATATTCAAGGGAAGTCTCCAGAACCAAAATTTAGGTCAGATTCGGTGAACAGACCCATACTCAGTTTTTCGGGCACGTTGTGTACCTACCCCTAGGGCCCTTCTAGCAAAATTTCGAACGGGCCACATGAAGGCTCTAGAGTATTTTCATTGATCCGATTCTTTCGTGGAGTCATAATATATTCAAGGGAAGTCTACAGAACCAAAATTATTGTCAGTTTCGGTGAACAGACCCATACTCAGTTTTTCGGGCACGCTGTTTACCTACCCCTAGGGCCGTTCTAGCAAAATTTCGAACGGGCCACGGGAAGGATCTAGAGTGTTTTCATTGATCCGATTCTTTCGTGGAGTCATAATATATTCAAGGGAAGTCTCCAGAACCAAAATTTAGGTCAGATTCAGTGAACAGACTCATACTCAGTTTTTCGGGCACGCTGTGTACCTACCCCTAGGGCCCTTCTAGCAAAATTTCGAACGGGCCACGGGAAGGCTCTAGAGTGTTTTGATTGATCCGATTCTTTCGTGAAGTCATAAAATAGTCAAGGGAAGACTCCAGAACCAATATTTAGGTCAGATTCGGTGAACAGACCCATACTCAGTTTTTCGGGCACGCTGTGTACCTACCCCTAAGGCCCTTCTAGCAAAATTTCGAAAGGGCCACATGAAGGCTCTAGAGTATTTTCATTGATCCGATTCTTTCGTGGAGTCATAAAATATATTCAAGGGAAGTCTCCAGAACCAAAATTTAGGTCAGATTCGGTGAACAGACTCATACTCAGTTTTTCGGGCACGCTGTGTCCCTACCCCTAGGGCCCTTCTAGCAAAATTTCGAACGGGCCACGGGAAGGCTCTAGAGTGTTTTCATTGATCCGATTCTTTCGTGAAGTCATAAAATAGTCAAGGGAAGACTCCAGAACCAATATTTAGGTCAGATTCGGTGAACAGACCCATACTCAGTTTTTCGGGCACGCTGTGTACCTACCCCTAGGGCCCTTCTAGCAAAATTTCGAACGGGCCACATGAAGGCTCTAGAGTATTTTCATTGATCGGATTCTTTCGTGGAGTCATAATATATTCAAGGGAAGTCTCCAAAACCAAAATTATTGTCAGTTTCGGTGAACAGACCCATACTCAGTTTTTCGGGCACGCTGTTTACCTACCCCTAGGGCCGTTCTAGCAAAATTTCGAACGGGCCACGGGAAGGCTCTAGAGTGTTTTCATTGATCCGATTCTTTCGTGAAGTCATAAAATAGTCAAGGGAAGACTCCAGAACCAATATTTAGGTCAGATTCGGTGAACAGACCCATACTCAGTTTTTCGGGCACGCTGTGTACCTACCCCTAGGGCCCTTCTAGCAAAATTTCGAACGGGCCACATGAAGGCTCTAGAGTATTTTCATTGATCGGATTCTTTCGTGGAGTCATAATATATTCAAGGGAAGTCTCCAAAACCAAAATTATTGTCAGTTTCGGTGAACAGACCCATACTCAGTTTTTCGGGCACGCTGTTTACCTACCCCTAGGGCCGTTCTAGCAAAATTTCGAACGGGCCACGGGAAGGCTCTAGAGTGTTTTCATTGATCCGATTCTTTCGTGGGGTCATAATATATTCAAGGGAAGTCTCCAGAACCAAAATTTAGGTCAGATTCGGTGAACAGACCCATACTCAGTTTTTCGGGCACGTTGTGTACCTACCCCTAGGGCCCTTCTAGCAAAATTTCGAACGGGCCACATGAAGGCTCTAGAGTATTTTCATTGATCCGATTCTTTCGTGGAGTCATAATATATTCAAGGGAAGTCTCCAAAACCAAAATTATTGTCAGTTTCGGTGAACAGACCCATACTCAGTTTTTCGGGCACGCTGTTTACCTACCCCTAGGGCCGTTCTAGCAAAATTTCGAACGGGCCACGGGAAGGCTCTAGAGTGTTTTCATTGATCCGATTCTTTCGTGGGGTCATAATATATTCAAGGGAAGTCTCCAGAACCAAAATTTAGGTCAGATTCGGTGAACAGACTCATACTCAGTTTTTCGGGCACGCTGTGTACCTACCCCTAGGGCCCTTCTAGCAAAATTTCGAACGGGCCACGGGAAGGCTCTAGAGTGTTTTCATTGATCCGATTCTTTCGTGAAGTCATAAAATAGTCAAGGGAAGACTCCAGAACCAATATTTAGGTCAGATTCGGTGAACAGACCCATACTCAGTTTTTCGGGCACGCTGTGTACCTACCCCTAGGGCCCTTCTAGCAAAATTTCGAACGGGCCACATGAAGGCTCTAGAGTATTTTCATTGATCCGATTCTTTTGTGGGGTCATAATATATTCAAGGGAAGTCTCCAGAACCAAAATTTAGGTCAGATTCGGTGAACAGACCCATACTCAGTTTTTCGGGCACGTTGTGTACCTACCCCTAGGGCCCTTCTAGCAAAATTTCGAACGGGCCACATGAAGGCTCTTGAGTATTTTCATTGATCCGATTCTTTCGTGGAGTCATAATATATTCAAGGGAAGTCTACAGAACCAAAATTATTGTCAGTTTCGGTGAACAGACCCATACTCAGTTTTTCGGGCACGCTGTTTACCTAGCCCTAGGGCCGTTCTAGCAAAATTTCGAACGGGCCACGGGACAGACCCATACTCAGTTTTTCGGGCACGCTGTGTACCTACCCCTAGGGCCCTTCTAGCAAAATTTCGAACGGGCCACGGGAAGGCTCTAGAGTGTTTCATTGATCCGATTCTTTTGTGGAGTCATAATATATTCAAGGGAAGTCTCCAGAACCAAAATTATGGTCAGATTCGGTGAACAGACCCATACTCAGTTTTTAGGGAAGGCTGTGTACCTACCCCTAGGGCCCTTCTAGCAAAATTTCGAACGGGCCACGGGAAGGCTCTAGAGTGTTTTCATTGATCCGATTCTTTCATGGAGTCATAAAATAATCAAGGGAAGTCTCCAGAACCAAATTTTGGTCAGATTCGGTGAACAGACCCGTACCCAGTTTTTCGGGCACGCTGTGTACCTACCCCTAGGGCCCTTCTAGCAAAATTTCGAACGAGCCACGGGAAGGCTCTAGAGTGTTTTCATTGATCCGATTCTTTTGTGGAGTCATAAAATATTCGTGGGAAGTCTCCAGAATCAAAATTATGGTCAGATTCGGTGAACAGACCCATACTCAGTTTTTCGGGCACGCTGTGTACCTACCCCTAGGCCCGTTCTAGCAAAATTTCGAACGGGCCACGAGAAGTCTCTAATGTGTTTTCATTGATCGGATTCTTTCATGGAGTCATAATATATTCAAGGGAAGTCTCCAGAACCAAAATTATGGTCAGATTCGGTGAACAGACTCATACTCAGTTTTTCTGGCAGGCTGTGTACCTACCCCTAGGGCCCTTCTAGCAAAATTTCGAACGGGCCACAGGGAAGGCTCTAGATTGTTTTCATTGATCCGATTCTTTCGTGGAGTCATAATATATTCAAGGGAAGTCTCCAGAACCAAAATTTAGGTCAGATTCGGTGAACAGACCCATACTCAGTTTTTCGGGCACGCTGTGTACCTACCCCTAGGGCCCTTCTAGCAAAATTTCGAACGGGCCATGGGAAGGCTCTAGAGTGTTTCATTGATCCGATTCTTTCGTGGAGTCATAATATATTCAAGGGAAGTCTACAGAACCAAAATTATTGTCAGTTTCGGTGAACAGACCCATACTCAGTTTTTCGGGCACGCTGTTTACCGACCCCAAGGGCCCTTCTGGCAAAATTTCGAACGGGCCACAGGGAAGGCTCTAGAGTGTTTTCATTGATCCGATTCTTTCGTGGAGTCATAATATATTCAAGGGAAGTCTCCAGAACCAAAATTTAGGTCAGATTCAGTGAACAGACTCATACTCAGTTTTTCGGGCACGATGTGTACCTACCCCTAGGGCCCTTCTAGCAAAATTTCGAACGGGCCACGGGAAGGCTCTAGAGTGTTTTCATTGATCCGATTCTTTCGTGAAGTCATAAAATAGTCAAGGGAAGACTCCAGAACCAATATTTAGGTCAGATTCGGTGAACAGACCCATACTCAGTTTTTCGGGCACGCTGTGTACCTACCCCTAGGGCCCTTCTAGCAAAATTTCGAACGGGCCACATGAAGGCTCTAGAGTATTTTCATTGATCGGATTCTTTCGTGAGTCATAATATATTCAAGGGAAGTCCCCAAAACCAAAATTATTGTCAGTTTCGGTGAACAGACCCATACTCAGTTTTTCAGGCACGCTGTTTACCTACCCCTAGGGCCGTTCTAGCAAAATTTCGAACGGGCCACGGGAAGGCTCTAGAGTGTTTTCAGTGATCCGATTCTTTTGTGGGGTCATAATATATTCAAGGGAAGTCTCCAGAACCAAAATTTAGGTCAGATTCGGTGAACAGACCCATACTCAGTTTTTCGGGCACGTTGTGTACCTACCCCTAGGGCCCTTCTAGCAAAATTTCGAACGGGCCACATGAAGGCTCTAGAGTATTTTCATTGATCCGATTCTTTCGTGGAGTCATAATATATTCAAGGGAAGTCTCCAAAACCAAAATTATTGTCAGTTTCGGTGAACAGACCCATACTCAGTTTTTCGGGCACGCTGTTTACCTACCCCTAGGGCCGTTATAGCAAAATTTCGAACGGGCCACGGGAAGGCTCTAGAGTGTTTTCATTGATCCGATTCTTTCGTGGGGTCATAATATATTCAAGGGAAGTCTCCAGAACCAAAATTTAGGTCAGATTCGGTGAACAGACCCATACTCAGTTTTTCGGGCACGTTGTGTACCTACCCGAGGGCCCTTCTAGCAAAATTTCGAACGGGCCACATGAAGGCTCTAGAGTATTTTCATTGATCCGATTCTTTCGTGGAGTCATAATATATTCAAGGGAAGTCTCCAAAACCAAAATTATTGTCAGTTTCGGTGAACAGACCCATACTCAGTTTTTCGGGCACGCTGTTTACCTACCCCTAGGGCCGTTCTAGCAAAATTTCGAACGGGCCACGGGAAGGCTCTAGAGTGTTTTCATTGATCCGATTCTTTCGTGGGGTCATAATATATTCAAGGGAAGTCTCCAGAACCAAAATTTAGGTCAGATTCGGTGAACAGACTCATACTCAGTTTTTCGGGCACGCTGTGTACCTACCCCTAGGGCCCTTCTAGCAAAATTTCGAACGGGCCACGGGAAGGCTCTAGAGTGTTTTCATTGATCCGATTCTTTCGTGAAGTCATAAAATAGTCAAGGGAAGACTCCAGAACCAATATTTAGGTCAGATTCGGTGAACAGACCCATACTCAGTTTTTCGGGCACGCTGTGTACCTACCCCTAGGGCCCTTCTAGCAAAATTTCGAACGGGCCACATGAAGGCTCTAGAGTATTTTCATTGATCGGATTCTTTCGTGGAGTCATAATATATTCAAGGGAAGTCCCCAAAACCAAAATTATTGTCAGTTTCGGTGAACAGACCCATACTCAGTTTTTCAGGCACGCTGTTTACCTACCCCTAGGGCCGTTCTAGCAAAATTTCGAACGGGCCACGGGAAGGCTCTAGAGTGTTTTCATTGATCCGATTCTTTTGTGGGGTCATAATATATTCAAGGGAAGTCTCCAGAACCAAAATTTAGGTCAGATTCGGTGAACAGACCCATACTCAGTTTTTCGGGCATGTTTTGTACCTACCCCTAGGGCCCTTCTAGCAAAATTTCGAACGGGCCACATGAAGGCTCTTGAGTATTTTCATTGATCCGATTCTTTCGTGGAGTCATAATATATTCAAGGGAAGTCTACAGAACCAAAATTATTGTCAGTTTCGGTGAACAGACCCATACTCAGTTTTTCGGGCACGCTGTTTACCTAGCCCTAGGGCCGTTCTAGCAAAATTTCGAACGGGCCACGGGACAGACCCATACTCAGTTTTTCGGGCACGCTGTGTACCTACCCCTAGGGCCCTTCTAGCAAAATTTCGAACGGGCCACGGGAAGGCTCTAGAGTGTTTCATTGATCCGATTCTTTTGTGGAGTCATAATATATTCAAGGGAAGTCTCCAGAACCAAAATTATGGTCAGATTCGGTGAACAGACCCATACTCAGTTTTTAGGGAAGGCTGTGTACCTACCCCTAGGGCCCTTCTAGCAAAATTTCGAACGGGCCACGGGAAGGCTCTAGAGTGTTTTCATTGATCCGATTCTTTCATGGAGTCATAAAATAATCAAGGGAAGTCTCCAGAACCAAATTTTGGTCAGATTCGGTGAACAGACCCGTACCCAGTTTTTCGGGCACGCTGTGTACCTACCCCTAGGGCCCTTCTAGCAAAATTTCGAACGAGCCACGGGAAGGCTCTAGAGTGTTTTCATTGATCCGATTCTTTTGTGGAGTCATAAAATATTCGTGGGAAGTCTCCAGAATCAAAATTATGGTCAGATTCGGTGAACAGACCCATACTCAGTTTTTCGGGCACGCTGTGTACCTACCCCTAGGCCCGTTCTAGCAAAATTTCGAACGGGCCACGAGAAGTCTCTAATGTGTTTTCATTGATCGGATTCTTTCATAGAGTCATAATATATTCAAGGGAAGTCTCCAGAACCAAAATTATGGTCAGATTCGGTGAACAGACTCATACTCAGTTTTTCTGGCAAGCTGTGTACCTACCCCTAGGGCCCTTCTAGCAAAATTTCGAACGGGCCACAGGGAAGGCTCTAGATTGTTTTCATTGATCCGATTCTTTCGTGGAGTCATAATATATTCAAGGGAAGTCTCCAGAACCAAAATTTAGGTCAGATTCGGTGAACAGACCCATACTCAGTTTTTCGGGCACGCTGTCTACATACCCCTAGGGCCCTTCTAGCAAAATTTCGAACGGGCCATGGGAAGGCTCTAGAGTGTTTCATTGATCCGATTCTTTCGTGGAGTCATAATATATTCAAGGGAAGTCTACAGAACCAAAATTATTGTCAGTTTCGGTGAACAGACCCATACTCAGTTTTTCGGGCACGCTGTTTACCGACCCCAAGGGCCCTTCTGGCAAAATTTCGAACGGGCCACAGGGAAGGCTCTAGAGTGTTTTCATTGATCCGATTCTTTCGTGGAGTCATAATATATTCAAGGGAAGTCTCCAGAACCAAAATTTAGGTCAGATTCAGTGAACAGACTCATACTCAGTTTTTCGGGCACGCTGTGTACCTACCCCTAGGGCCCTTCTAGCAAAATTTCGAACGGGCCACGGGAAGGCTCTAGAGTGTTTTCATTGATCCGATTCTTTCGTGAAGTCATAAAATAGTCAAGGGAAGACTCCAGAACCAATATTTAGGTCAGATTCGGTGAACAGACCCATACTCAGTTTTTCGGGCACGCTGTGTATCTACCCCTAGGCCCGTTCTAGCAAAATTTCGAACGGGCCACGAGAAGGCTCTAATGTGTTTTCATTGATCGGATTCTTTCATGGAGTCATAATATATTCAAGGGAAGTCTCCAGAACCAAAATTATGGTCAGATTCGGTGAACAGACTCATACTCAGTTTTTCGGGCAGGCTGTGTACCTACCCCTAGGGCCCTTCTAGCAAAATTTCGAACGGGCCACTGGGAAGGCTCTAGATTGTTTTCATTGATCCGATTCTTTCGTGGAGTCATAATATATATAAGGGAAGTCTCCAGAACCAAAATTTAGGTCAGATTCGGTGAACAGACCCATACTCAGTTTTTCGGGCACGCTGTGTACCTACCCCTAGGGCCCTTCTAGCAAAATTTCGAACGGGCCATGGGAAGGCTCTAGAGTGTTTCATTGATCCGATTCTTTCGTGGAGTCATAATATATTCAAGGGAAGTCTACAGAACCAAAATTATTGTCAGTTTCGGTGAACAGACCCATACTCAGTTTTTCGGGCACGCTGTTTACAGACCCCTAGGGCCCTTCTAGCAAAATTTCGAACGGGCCACAGGGAAGGCTCTAGAGTGTTTTCATTGATCCGATTCTTTCGTGGAGTCATAATATATTCAAGGGAAGTCTCCAGAACCAAAATTTAGGTCAGATTCAGTGAACAGACTCATACTCAGTTTTTCGGGCACGCTGTGTACCTACCCCTAGGGCCCTTCTAGCAAAATTTCGAACGGGCCACGGGAAGGCTCTAGAGTGTTTTCATTGATCCGATTCTTTCGTGAAGTCATAAAATAGTCAAGGGAAGACTCCAGAACCAATATTTAGGTCAGATTCGGTGAACAGACCCATACTCAGTTTTTCGGGCACGCTGTGTACCTACCCCTAGGGCCCTTCTAGCAAAATTTCGAACGGGCCACATGAAGGCTCTAGAGTATTTTCATTGATCCGATTCTTTCGTGGAGTCATAATATATTCAAGGGAAGTCTCCAAAACCAAAATTAGTGTCAGTTTCGGTGAACAGACCCATACTCAGTTTTTCGGGCACGCTGTTTACCTACCCCTAGGGCCGTTCTAGCAAAATTTCGAACGGGCCACGGGAAGGCTCTAGAGTGTTTTCATTGATCCGATTCTTTCGTGGGGTCCTAATATATTCAAGGGAAGTCTCCAGAACCAAAATTTAGGTCAGATTCGGTGAACAGACCCATACTCAGTTTTTCGGGCACGTTGTGTACCTACCCCTAGGGCCCTTCTAGCAAAATTTCGAACGGGCCACATGAAGGCTCTAGAGTATTTTCATTGATCCGATTCTTTCGTGGAGTCATAATATATTCAAGGGAAGTCTCCAAAACCAAAATTACTGTCAGTTTCGGTGAACAGACCCATACTCAGTTTTTCGGGCACGCTGTTTACCTACCCCTAGGGCCGTTCTAGCAAAATTTCGAACGGGCCACGGGAAGGATCTAGAGTGTTTTCATTGATCCGATTCTTTCGTGGAGTCATAATATATTCAAGGGAAGTCTCCAGAACCAAAATTTAGGTCAGATTCAGTGAACAGACTCATACTCAGTTTTTCGGGCACGCTGTGTACCTACCCCTAGGGCCCTTCTAGCAAAATTTCGAACGGGCCACGGGAAGGCTCTAGAGTGTTTTCATTGATCCGATTCTTTCGTGAAGTCATAAAATAGTCAAGGGAAGACTCCAGAACCAATATTTAGGTCAGATTCGGTGAACAGACCAATACTCAGTTTTTCGGGCACGCTGTGTATCTACCCCTAGGCCCGTTCTAGCAAAATTTCGAACGGGCCACGAGAAGGCTCTAATGTGTTTTCATTGATCGGATTCTTTCATGGAGTCATAATATATTCAAGGGAAGTCTCCAGAACCAAAATTATGGTCAGATTCGGTGAACAGACTCATACTCAGTTTTTCGGGCAGGCTGTGTACCTACCCCTAGGGCCCTTCTAGCAAAATTTCGAACGGGCCACTGGGAAGGCTCTAGATTGTTTTCATTGATCCGATTCTTTCGTGGAGTCATAATATATATAAGGGAAGTCTCCAGAACCAAAATTTAGGTCAGATTCGGTGAACAGACCCATACTCAGTTTTTCGGGCACGTTGTGTACCTACCCCTAGGGCCCTTCTAACAAAATTTCGAACGGGCCATGGGAAGGCTCTAGAGTGTTTCATTGATCCGATTCTTTCGTGGAGTCATAATATATTCAAGGGAAGTCTACAGAACCAAAATTATTGTCAGTTTCGGTGAACAGACCCATACTCAGTTTTTCGGGCACGCTGTTTACCGACCCCTAGGGCCCTTCTAGCAAAATTTCGAACGGGCCACAGGAAGGCTCTAGAGTGTTTTCATTGATCCGATTCTTTCGTGGGGTCATAATATATTCAAGGGAAGTCTCCAGAACCAAAATTTAGGTCAGATTCGGTGAACAGACCCATACTCAGTTTTTCGGGCACGTTGTGTACCTACCCCTAGGGCCCTTTTAACAAAATTTCGAACGGGCCACGGGAAGGCTCTAGAGTGTTTCATTGATCCGATTCTTTTGTGGAGTCATAATATATTCAAGGGAAGTCTCCAGAACCAAAATTATGGTCAGATTCGGTGAACAGACCCATACTCAGTTTTTAGGGAAGGTTGTGTACCTACCCCTAGGGCCCTTCTAGCAAAATTTCGAACGGGCCACGGGAAGGCTCTAGAGTGTTTTCATTGATCCGATTCTTTCATGGAGTCATAAAATAATCAAGCGAAGTCTCCAGAACCAAAATTATGGTCAGATTCGGTGAACAGACCCGTACCAAGTTTTTCGGGCACGCTGTGTACCTACCCCTAGGGCCCTTCTAGCAAAATTTCGAACGGGCCACGGGAAGGCTCTAGAGTGTTTTCATTGATCCGATTCTTTTGTGGAGTCATAAAATATTCGTGGGAAGTCTCCAGAACCAAAATTATGGTCAGATTCTGCGAACAGACCCATACTCAGTTTTTCGGGCACGCTGTGTACCTACCCCTAGGCCCGTTCTAGCAATATTTCGAACGGGCCACGGGAAGGCTCTAGAGTGTTTTTATTGATCCGATTCTTTCGTGGAGTCATAAAATAATCAAGCGAAGTCTCCAGAACCAAAATTATGGTCAGATTCGGTGAACAGACCCGTACCCAGTTTTTCGGACACGCTGTGTACCTACCCCTAGGGCCCTTCTAGCAAAATTTCGAACGGGCCACGGGAAGGCTCTAGAGTGTTTCGTTGATCCGATTCTTTTGTGGAGTCATAATATATTCAAGGGAAGTCTCCAGAACCAAAATTATGGTCAGATTCGGTGAACAGACCCATACTCATTTTTTCGGGCACGCTGTGTACCTACCCCTAGGCCCGTTCTAGCAAAATTTCGAACGGGCCACGGGAAGGCTCTAGAGTGTTTTTATTGATCCGATTCTTTCGTGGAGTCATAAAATAATCAAGCGAAGTCTCCAGAACCAAAATTATGGTCAGATTCGGTGAACAGACCCGTACCCAGTTTTTCGGACACGCTGTGTACCTACCCCTAGGGCCCTTCTAGCAAAATTTCGAACGGGCCACGGGAAGGCTCTAGAGTGTTTTCATTGATCCGATTCTTTTGTGGAGTCATAAAATATTCGTGGGAAGTCTCCAGAACCAAAATTATGGTCAGATTCTGTGAACAGACCCATACTCAGTTATTCGGGCACGCTGTGTCCCTACCCCTAGGCCCGTTCTAGCAAAATTTCGAACGGGCCACGAGAAGGCTCTAATGTGTTTTCATTGATCGGATTCTTTCATGGAGTCATAATATATTCAAGGGAAATCTCCAGAACCAAAATTATGGTCAGATTCGGTGAACAGACTCATACTCAGTTTTTCGGGCAGGCTGTGTACCTACCCCTAGGGCCCTTCTAGCAAAATTTCGAACGGGCCACAGGGAAGGCTCTAGATTGTTTTCATTGATCCGATTCTTTCGTGGAGTCATAATATATTCAAGGGAAGTCTCCAGAACCAAAATTTAGGTCAGATTCGGTGAACAGACCCATACTCAGTTTTTCGGGCACGCTGTGTACCTACCCCTAGGGCCCTTCTAGCAAAATTTCGAACGGGCCATGGGAAGGCTCTAGAGTGTTTCATTGATCCGATTCTTTTGTGGAGTCATAATATATTCAAGGGAAGTCTCCAGAACCAAAATTATGGTCAGATTCGGTGAACAGACCCATACTCAGTTTTTCGGGCACGCTGTGTACCTACCCCTAGGCCCGTTCTAGCAAAATTTCGAACGGGCCACGGGAAGGCTCTAGAGTGTTTTTATTGATCCGATTCTTTCGTGGAGTCATAAAATAATCAAGCGAAGTCTCCAGAACCAAAATTATGGTCAGATTAGGTGAACAGACCCGTACCCAGTTTTTCGGACACGCTGTGTACCTACCCCTAGGGCCCTTCTAGCAAAATTTCGAACGGGCCACGGGAAGGCTCTAGATTGTTTTCATTGATCCGATTCTTTTGTGGAGTCATAAAATATTCGTGGGAAGTCTCCAGAACCAAAATTATGGTCAGATTCGGTGAACAGACCCATACTCAGTTTTTCGGGCACGCTGTGTACCTACCCCAAGGCCCGTTCTAGCAAAATTTCGAACGGGCCACGAGAAGGCTCTAATGTGTTTTCATTGATCGGATTCTTTCATGGAGTCATAATATATTCAAGGGAAGTCTCCAGAACCAAAATTATGGTAAGATTCGGTGAACAGACCCATACTCAGTTTTTCGGGCACGCTGTTTACCTACCCCTAGGGCCGTTCTAGCAAAATTTCGAACGGGCCACGGGAAGGCGCTAGAGTGTTTTCATTGATCCGATTCTTTCGTGGGGTCATAATATATTCAAGGGATGTCTCCAGAACCAAAATTTAGGTCAGATTCGGTGAACAGACCCATACTCAGTTTTTCGGGCACGCTGTGTACCTATCCCTAGGGCCCTTCTTGCAAAATTTCGAACGGGCCACGGGAAGGCTCTAGAGTATTTTCATTGATCCGATTCTTTTGTGGAGTCATAATGTATTCAAGGGAAGTCTCCATAACCAAAATTATGGTCAGATTCGGTGAACAGACCCATACTCAGTTTTTCGGGCAGGCTGTGTACCTACCCCTAGGGCCCTTCTAGCAAAATTTCAATGGGCCACGGGAAGGCTCTAGAGTGTTTTTATTGATCCGATTCTTTCGTGGAGTCATAAAATAATCAAGCGACGTCTCCAGAACCAAAATTATGGTCAGATTCGGTGAACAGACACGTACCCAGTTTTTCGGGCACGCTGTGTACCTACCCCTAAGGCCCTTCTAGCAAAATTTCGAACGGGCCACGGGAAGGCTCTAGAATGTTTTCATTGATCCGATTCTTTTGTGGAGTCATACAATATTCGTGGGAAGTCTCCAGAACCAAAATTATGGTCAGATTCGGTGAACAGACCCATACTCAGTTTTTCGGGCACGCTGTGTACCTACCCCTAGGGCACTTCTAGCAAAATTTCGAACGGGCCACATGAAGGCTCTAGAGTATTTTCATTGATCCGATTCTTTCGTGGAGTCATAATATATTCAAGGGAAGTCTCCAAAACCAAAATTATTATCAGTTTCGGTGAACAGACCCATACTCAGTTTTTCGGGCACGCTGTTTACCTACCCCTAGGGCCCTTCTTGCAAAATTTCGAACGGGCCACGGGAAGGCTCTAGAGTATTTTCATTGATCCGATTCTTTTGTGGAGTCATAATATATTCAAGGGAAGTCTCCAGAACCAAAATTATGGTCAGATTCGGTGAACCGACCCATACTCCGTTTTTCGGGCACGCTGTGTACCTACCCCTAGGCCCGTTCTAGCAAAATTTCGAACGGGCCACGAGAAGGCTCTAATGTGTTTTCATTGATCGGATTCTTTCATGGAGTCATAATATATTCAAGGGAAGTCTCCAGAACCAAAATTATGGTCAGATTCGGTGAACAGACTCATACTTAGTTTTTCGGGCAGGCTGTGTACCTACCCCTAGGGCCCTTCTAGCAAAATTTCGAACGGGCCATGGGAAGGCTCTAGAGTGTTTCATTGATCCGATTCTTTTGTGGAGTCATAATATATTCAAGGGAAGTCTCCAGAACCAAAATTATGGTCAGATTCGGTGAACAGACCCATACTCAGTTTTTCGGGAAGGCTGTGTACCTACCCCTAGGGCCCTTCTAGCAAAATTTCGAACGGGCCACGGGAAGGCTCTAGAGTGTTTTCATTGATCTGATTCTTTCGTGGAGTCATAATATATTCAAGGGAAGACTCCAAAACCAAAATTTAGGTCAGATTCGGTGAACAGACCCATACTCAGTTTTTCGGGCACGCTGTGTACCTACCCCTAGGGCCCTTCTAGCAAAATTTCGAACGAGCCACATGAAGGCTCTAGAGTATTTTCATTGATCCGATTCTTTCGTGGAGTCATAATATATTCAAGGGAAGTCTCCAAAACCAAAATTATTGTCAGTTTCGGTGAAAAGACCCATACTCAGTTTTTCGGGCACGCTGTTTACCTACTCCTAGGGCCGTTCTAGCAAAATTTCGAACGGGCCACGGGAAGGCTCTAGAGTGTTTTCATTGATCCGATTCTTTCGTGAGGTCATAATGTATTCAAGGGAAGTCTCCAAAACCAAAATTTAGGTCAGATTCGGTGAACAGACCCATACTCAGTTTTTCGGGCACGCTGTGTACCTATCCCTAGGGCCCTTCTTGCAAAATTTCGAACGGGCCACGGGAAGGCTCTAGAGTATTTTCATTGATCCGATTCTTTTGTGGAGTCATAATGTATTCAAGGGGAGTCTCCAGAACCAAAATTATGGTCAGATTCGGTGAACAGACCCATACTCAGTTTTTCGGGCACGCTGTGTACCTACCCCTAGGCCCGTTCTAGCAAAATTTCGAACGGGCCACGAGAAGGCTCTAATGTGTTTTCATTGATCCGATTCTTTGGTTGAGTCATAATATATTCAAGGGAAGTCTCCAGAACCAAAATTATGGTCAGATTCGGTGAACAGACTCATACTCAGTTTTTTGGGCAGGCTGTGTACCTACCCCTAGGGCCCTTCTAGCAAAATTTCGAACGGGCCACAGGGAAGGCTCTAGATTGTTTTCATTGATCCGATTCTTTCGTGGAGTCATAATATATTCAAGGGAAGTCTCCAGAACCAAAATTTAGGTCAGATTCGGTGAACAGACCCATACTCAGTTTTTCGGGCACGCTGTTTACCTACCCCTAGGGCCCTTCTAGCAAAATTTCGAACGGGCCATGGGAAGGCTCTAGAGTGTTTCATTGATCCGATTCTTTTGTGGAGTCATAATATATTCAAGGGAAGTCTCCAGAACCAAAACTATGGTCAAATTCGGTGAACAGACCCATCCTTAGTTTTTCGGGAAGGCTGTGTACCTACCCCTAGGGCCCTTCTAGCAAAATTTCGAACGGGCCACGGGAAGGCTCTAGAGTGTTTTCATTGATCTCATTTTTTCGTGGAGTCATAATATATTCAAGGGAAGTCTCCAGAACCAAAATTTAGGTCAGATTTGGTGAACAGACCCATACTCAGTTTTTCAGGCACGCTGTGTACCTACCCCTAGGGCCCTTCTAGCAAAATTTCGAGGGGGCCACGGGAAGGCTCTAGAGTATTTTCATTGATCCGATTCTTTTGTGGAGTCATAATATATTCAAGGGAAGTCTCCAGAACCAAAATTATGGTCAGATTCGGTGAACAGACCCATACTGAGTTTTTCGGGCACGCTGTGTACCTACCCCTAGGGCCCTTCTAGCAAAATTTCGAACGGGCCACATGAAGGCTCTAGAGTATTTTCATTGATCCGATTCTTTCGTGGAGTCATAATATATTCAAGGGAAGTCTCCAAAACCAAAATTATTGTCAGTTTCGGTGAACAGACCCATACTCAGTTTTTCGGGCACGCTGTTTACCTACCCCTAGGGCCGTTCTAGCAAAATTTCGAACGGGCCACGGGAAGGCTCTAGAGTGTTTTCATTGATCCGATTCTTTCGTGGGGTCATAATATATTCAAGGGATGTCTCCAGAACCAAAATTTAGGTCAGATTCGGTGAACAGACCCATACTCAGTTTTTCGGGCACGCTGTGTACCTATCCCTAGGGCCCTTCTTGCAAAATTTCGAACGGGCCACGGGAAGGCTCTAGAGTATTTTCATTGATCCGATTCTTTTGTGGAGTCATAATGTATTCAAGGGAAGTCTCCAGAACCAAAATTATGGTCAGATTCGGTGAACAGACCCATACTCAGTTTTTCGGGCACGCTGTGTACCTACCCCTAGGCCCGTTCTAGCAAAATTTCGAACGGGCCACGAGAAGGCTCTAATGTGTTTTCATTGATCCGATTCTTTGGTTGAGTCATAATATATTCAAGGGAAGTCTCCAGAACCAAAATTATGGTCAGATTCGGTGAACAGACTCATACTCAGTTTTTTGGGCAGGCTGTGTACCTACCCCTAAGGCCCTTCTAGCAAAATTTCGAACGGGCCACAGGGAAGGCTCTAGATTGTTTTCATTGATCCGATTCTTTCGTGGAGTCATAATATATTCAAGGGAAGTCTCCAGAACCAAAATTTAGGTCAGATTCGGTGAACAGACCCATACTCAGTTTTTCGGGCACGCTGTTTACCTACCCCTAGGGCCCTTCTAGCAAAATTTCGAACGGGCCATGGGAAGGCTCTAGAGTGTTTCATTGATCCGATTCTTTTGTGGAGTCATAATATATTCAAGGGAAGTCTCCAGAACCAAAACTATGGTCAAATTCGGTGAACAGACCCATCCTCAGTTTTTCGGGAAGGCTGTGTACCTACCCCTAGGGCCCTTCTAGCAAAATTTCGAACGGGCCACGGGAAGGCTCTAGAGTGTTTTCATTGATCTAATTCTTTCGTGGAGTCATAATATATTCAAGGGAAGTCTCCAGAACCAAAATTTAGGTCAGATTTGATGAACAGACCCATACTCAGTTTTTCAGGCACGCTGTGTACCTACCCCTAGGGCCCTTCTAGCAAAATTTCGAGCGGGCCACGGGAAGGCTCTAGAGTATTTTCATTGATCCGATTCTTTTGTGGAGTCATAATATATTCAAGGGAAGTCTCCAGAACCAAAATTATGGTCAGATTCGGTGAACAGACCCATACTCCGTTTTTCGGGAAGGCTGTGTACCTAACCCTAGGGCCCTTTCTAGCAAAATTTCGAACGGGCCACGGGAAGGCTTTAGAGTGTTTTTATTGATCCGATTCTTTCGTGAAGTCATAAAATAATCAAGCGAAGTCTCCAGAACCAAAATTATGGTCAGATTCGGTGAACAGACCCGTACTCAGTTTTTCGGGCACGCTGTGTACCTACCCCTAGGCCCGTTCTAGCAAAATTTCGAACGGGCCACGAGAAGGCTCTAATGTGTTTTCATTGATCCGATTCTTTCGTTGAGTCATAATATATTCAAGGGAAGTCTCCAGAACTAAAATTATGGTCAGATTCGGTGAACAGACCCATACTCAGTTTTTCGGGCACGCTGTGTACCTACCCCTAGGCCCGTTCTAGCAAAATTTCGAACGGGCCACGAGAAGGCTCTAATGTGTTTTCATTGATCCGATTCTTTGGTTGAGTCATAATATATTCAAGGGAAGTCTCCAGAACCAAAATTATGGTCAGATTCGGTGAACAGACCCATACTCAGTTTTTCGGGCAGGCTGTGTACCTACCCCTAGGGCCCTTCTAGCAAAATTTCGAACGGGCCACAGGGAAGGCTCTAGATTGTTTTCATTGATCCGATTCTTTCGTGGAGTCATAATATATTCAAGGGAAGTCTCCAGAACAAAAATTTAGGTCAGATTCGGTGAACAGACCCATACTCAGTTTTTCGGGCACGCTGTGTACCTACCCCTAGTGCCCTTCTAGCAAAATTTCGAATGGGCCATGGGAAGGCTCTAGAGTGTTTCATTGATCCGATTCTTTTGTGGAGTCATAATATATTCAAGGGAAGTCTCCATAACCAAAATTATGGTCAGATTCGGTGAACAGACCCATACTCAGTTTTTCGGGCAGGCTGTGTACCTACCCCTAGGGCCCTTCTAGCAAAATTTCAACGGGCCACGGGAAGGCTCTAGAGTGTTTTCATTGATCTGATTCTTTCGTGGAGTCATAATATATTCAAGGGAAGTCTCCAGAACCAAAATTTAGGTCAGATTCGGTGAACAGACCCATACTCAGTTTTTCGGGCATGCTGTGTACCTACACCTAGGGCCCATCTAGCAAAATTTCGAACGGGCCACGGGAAGGCTCTAGAGTATTTTCATTGATCCGATTCTTTTGTGGAGTCATAATATATTCAAGGGAAGTCTCTAGAACCAAAATTATGGTCAGATTCGGTGAACAGACTCATACTCAGTTTTTCGGGCAGGCTGTGTACCTATCCCTAGGGCCCTTCTAGCAAAATTTCGAACGGGCCACATGGAAGGCTCTAGATTGTTTTCATCGATCCGATTCTTTCGTGGAGTCATAATATATTCAAGGGAAGTCTCCAGAACCAAAATTTAGGTCAGATTCGGTGAACAGACCCATACTCAGTTTTTCGGGCACGCTGTGTACCTACCCCTAGGGCCCTTCTAGCAAAATTTCGAACGGGCCATGGGAAGGCTCTAGAGTGTTTCATTGATCCGATTCTTTTGTGGAGTCATAATATATTCAAGGGAAGTCTCCAGAACCAAAATTATGGTCAAATTCGGTGAACAGACCCATACTCAGTTTTTCGGGAAGGCTGTGTACCTACCCCTAGGGCCCTTCTAGCAAAATTTCGAACGGGCCACGGGAAGGCTCTAGAGTGTTTTAATTGATCTGATTCTTTCGTGGAGTCATAATATATTCAAGGGAAGTCTCCAGAACCAAAATTTAGGTCAGATTCGGTGAACAAACCCATACTCAGTTTTTCAGGCACGCTGTGTACCTACTAGGGCCCTTCTAGCAAAATTTCGAACGGGCCACGGGAAGGCTCTAGAGTATTTTCATTGATCCGATTCTTTAGTGGAGTCATAATATATTCAAGCGAAGTCTCCAGAACCAAAATTATGGTCAGATTCGGTGAACAGACCCATACTCCGTTTTTCGGGAAGGCTGTGTACCTAACCCTAGGGCCTTTTCTAGCAAAATTTCGAACGGGCCACGAGAAGGCTCTAGAGTGTTTTTATTGATCCGATTCTTTCGTGGAGTCATAAAATAATCAAGCGAAGTCTCCAGAACCAAAATTATGGTCAGATTCGGTGAACAGACCCGTACCCAGTTTTTCGGGCACGTTGTGTACCTACCCCTAGGGCCCTTCTAGCAAAATTTCGAACGGGCCACGGGAAGGCTCTAGAGTGTTTTCATTGATCCGATTCTTTTGTGGAGTCATAAAATATTCGTGGGAAGTCTCCAGAACCAAAATTATGGTCAGATTCGGTGAACAGACCCATACTCAATTTTTCGGGCACGCTGTGTACCTACCCCTAGGCCCGTTCTAGCAAAATTTCGAACGGGCCACGAGAAGGCTCTAATGTGTTTTCATTGATCCGATTCTTTCGTTGAGTCATAATATATTCAAGGGAAGTCTCCAGAACCAAAATTATGGTCAGATTCGGTGAACAGACCCATACTCAGTTTTTCGGGCAGTCATTGTACCTACCCCTAAGGCCCTTCTAGGAAAATTTCGAACGGGCCACAGGGAAGGCTCTAGATTGTTTTCATTGATCCGATTCTTTCGTGGAGTCATAATATATTCAAGGGAAGTCTCCAGAACCAAACTTTAGGTCAGATTCGGTGAACAGACCCATACTCAGTTTTTCGGGCACGCTGTGTACCTACCCCTAGTGCCCTTCTAACAAAATTTTGAACGGGCCATGGGAAGGCTCTAGAGTGTTTCATTGATCCGATTCTTTTGTGGAGTCATAATATATTCAAGGGAAGTCTCCATAACCAAAATTATGGTCAGATTCGGTGAACAGACCCATACTCAGTTTTTCGGGCAGGCTGTGTACCTACCCCTAGGGCCCTTCTAGTAAAATTTCAACGGGCCACGGGAAGGCTCTAGAGTGTTTTCATTGATCTGATTCTTTCGTGGAGTCATAATATATTCAAGGGAAGTCTCCAAAACCAAAATTATGGTCAGATTCGGTGAACAGACCCATACTCCGTTTTTCGGGAAGGCTGTGTACCTAACCCTAGGGCCCTTTCTAGCAAAATTTCGAACGGGCCACGGGAAGGCTCTAGAGTGTTTTTATTGATCCGATTCTTTCGTGGAGTCATAAAATAATCAAGCGAAGTCTCCAGAACCAAAATTATGGTCAGATTCGGTGAACAGACCCGTACCCAGTTTTTCGGGCACGCTGTGTACCTACCCCTAGGGCCCATCTAGCAAAATTTTGAACGGGCCACGGGAAGGCTCTAGAGTGTTTTCATTGATCCGATTCTTTTGTGGAGTCATAAAATATTCGTGGGAAGTCTCCAAAACCAAAATTATGGTCAGATTCGGTGAACAGACCCATACTCAGTTTTTCGGGCACGCTGTGTACCTACCCCTAGGCCCGTTCTAGCAAAATTTCGAACGGGCCACGAGAAGGCTCTAATGTGTTTTCATTGATCCGATTCTTTCGTTGAGTCATAATATATTCAAGGGAAGTCTCCAGAACCAAAATTATGGTCAGATTCGGTGAACAGACCCATACTCAGTTTTTCGGGCAGTCTGTGTACCTACCCCTAGGGCCCTTCTAGCAAAAATTTCGAACGGGCCAAAGGGAAGGCTCTAGATTGTTTTCATTGATCCGATTCTTTCGTGGAGTCATAATATATTCAAGGGAAGTCTCCAGAACCAAACTTTAGGTCAGATTCGGTGAACAGACCCATACTCAGTTTTTCGGGCACGCTGTGTACCTACCCCTAGTGCCCTTCTAGCAAAATTTCGAACGGGCCATGGGAAGGCTCTAGAGTGTTTCATTGATCCGATTCTTTTGTGGAGTCATAATATATTCAAGGGAAGTCTCCATAACCAAAATTATGGTCAGATTCGGTGAACAGACCCATACTCAGTTTTTCGGGCAGGCTGTGTACCTACCCCTAAGGCCCTTCTAGCAAAATTTCGAACGGGCCACGGGAAGGCTCTAGAGTGTTTTCATTGATCTGATTCTTTCGTGGAGTCATAATATATTCAAGGGAAGTCTCCAGAACCAAAATTTAGGTCAGATTCGGTGAACAGACCCATACTCAGTTTTTCGGGCACGCAGTGTACCTACCCCTAGGACCGTTCTAGCAAAATTTCGAACGGGCCACGGGAAGGCTCTAGAGTGTTTTCATTGATCCGATTCTTTCGTGGGGTCATAATATATTCAAGGGAAGTCTCCATAACCAAAATTTAGGTCAGATTCGGTGAACAGACCCATACTCAGTTTTTCGGGCAAGCTGGGTACCTACCCCTAGGCCGGTTCTAGCAAAATTTCGAACGGGCCACGAGAAGGCTCTAATGTGTTTTCATTGATCCGATTCTTTCGTTGAGTCATAATATATTCAAGGGAAGTCTCCAGAACCAAAATTATGGTCAGATTCGGTGAACAGACCCATACTCAGTTTTTCGGGCAGTCTGTGTACCTACCCCTAGGGCCCTTCTAGCAAAAATTTCGAACGGGCCAAAGGGAAGGCTCTAGATTGTTTTCATTGATCCGATTCTTTCGTGGAGTCATAATATATTCAAGGGAAGTCTCCAGAACCAAACTTTAGGTCAGATTCGGTGAACAGACCCATACTCAGTTTTTCGGGCACGCTGTGTACCTACCCCTAGTGCCCTTCTAGCAAAATTTCGAACGGGCCATGGGAAGGCTCTAGAGTGTTTCATTGATCCGATTCTTTTGTGGAGTCATAATATATTCAAGGGAAGTCTCCATAACCAAAATTATGGTCAGATTCGGTGAACAGACCCATACTCAGTTTTTCGGGCAGGCTGTGTACCTACCCCTAGGGCCCTTCTAGTAAAATTTCAACGGGCCACGGGAAGGCTCTAGAGTGTTTTCATTGATCTGATTCTTTCGTGGAGTCATAATATATTCAAGGGAAGTCTCCAAAACCAAAATTATGGTCAGATTCGGTGAACAGACCCATACTCCGTTTTTCGGGAAGGCTGTGTACCTAACCCTAGGGCCCTTTCTAGCAAAATTTCGAACGGGCCACGGGAAGGCTCTAGAGTGTTTTTATTGATCCGATTCTTTCGTGGAGTCATAAAATAATCAAGCGAAGTCTCCAGAACCAAAATTATGGTCAGATTCGGTGAACAGACCCGTACCCAGTTTTTCGGGCACGCTGTGTACCTACCCCTAGGGCCCATCTAGCAAAATTTTGAACGGGCCACGGGAAGGCTCTAGAGTGTTTTCATTGATCCGATTCTTTTGTGGAGTCATAAAATATTCGTGGGAAGTCTCCAGAACTAAAATTATGGTCAGATTCGGTGAACAGACCCATACTCAGTTTTTCGGGCACGCTGTGTACCTACCCCTAGGCCCGTTCTAGCAAAATTTCGAACGGGCCACGAGAAGGCTCTAATGTGTTTTCATTGATCCGATTCTTTCGTTGAGTCATAATATATTCAAGGGAAGTCTCCAGAACCAAAATTATGGTCAGATTCGGTGAACAGACCCATACTCAGTTTTTCGGGCAGTCTGTGTACCTACCCCTAGGGCCCTTCTAGCAAAAATTTCGAACGGGCCAAAGGGAAGGCTCTAGATTGTTTTCATTGATCCGATTCTTTCGTGGAGTCATAATATATTCAAGGGAAGTCTCCAGAACCAAACTTTAGGTCAGATTCGGTGAACAGACCCATACTCAGTTTTTCGGGCACGCTGTGTACCTACCCCTAGTGCCCTTCTAGCAAAATTTCGAACGGGCCATGGGAAGGCTCTAGAGTGTTTCATTGATCCGATTCTTTTGTGGAGTCATAATATATTCAAGGGAAGTCTCCATAACCAAAATTATGGTCAGATTCGGTGAACAGACCCATACTCAGTTTTTCGGGCAGGCTGTGTACCTACCCCTAAGGCCCTTCTAGCAAAATTTCGAACGGGCCACGGGAAGGCTCTAGAGTGTTTTCATTGATCTGATTCTTTCGTGGAGTCATAATATATTCAAGGGAAGTCTCCAGAACCAAAATTTAGGTCAGATTCGGTGAACAGACCCATACTCAGTTTTTCGGGCACGCAGTGTACCTACCCCTAGGACCGTTCTAGCAAAATTTCGAACGGGCCACGGGAAGGCTCTAGAGTGTTTTCATTGATCCGATTCTTTCGTGGGGTCATAATATATTCAAGGGAAGTCTCCATAACCAAAATTTAGGTCAGATTCGGTGAACAGACCCATACTCAGTTTTTCGGGCAAGCTGTGTACCTACCCCTAGGCCGGTTCTAGCAAAATTTCGAACGGGCCACGAGAAGGCTCTAATGTGTTTTCATTGATCCGATTCTTTCGTTGAGTCATAATATATTCAAGGGAAGTCTCCAGAACCAAAATTATGGTCAGATTCGGTGAACAGACCCATACTCAGTTGTTCGGGCAGTCTGTGTACCTACCCCTAGGGCCCTTCTAGCAAAAATTTCGAACGGGCCAAAGGGAAGGCTCTAGATTGTTTTCATTGATCCGATTCTTTCGTGGAGTCATAATATATTCAAGGGAAGTCTCCAGAACCAAACTTTAGGTCAGATTCGGTGAACAGACCCATACTCAGTTTTTCGGGCACGCTGTGTACCTACCCCTAGTGCCCTTCTAGCAAAATTTCGAACGGGCCATGGGAAGGCTCTAGAGTGTTTCATTGATCCGATTCTTTTGTGGAGTCATAATATATTCAAGGGAAGTCTCCATAACCAAAATTATGGTCAGATTCGGTGAACAGACCCATACTCCGTTTTTCGGGCAGGCTGTGTACCTACCCCTAGGGCCCTTCTAGCAAAATTTCGAACGGGCCACGGGAAGGCTCTAGAGTGTTTTCATTGATCTGATTCTATCGTGGAGTCATAATATATACAAGAGAAGTCTCCAGAACCAAAATTTTGGTCAGATTCGGTGAACAGACCCATACTCAGTTTTTCGAGCATGCTGTGTACCTACACCTAGGGCCCTTCTAGCAAAATTTCGAACGGGCCACGGGAAGGCTCTAGAGTATTTTCATTGATCCGATTATTTTGTGGAGTCATAATATATTCAAGGGAAGTGTCCAGAACCAAAATTATGGTTAGATTCGGTGAACAGACCCATACTCAGTTTTTCGGGAAGGCTGTGTACCTACCCCTAGGGCCCTTCTAGCAAAATTTCGAACGGGCCACGGTAAGGCTCTAGAGTGTTTTCATTGATCGGATTCTTTCGTGGAGTCATAAAATAATCAAGCGAAGTGTCCAGAACCAAAATTATGGTCAGATTCGGTGAACAGACCCGTACCCAGTTTTTCAGGCACGCTGTGTACCTACCCCTAGGGCCCTTCTAGCAAAATTTCGAACGGGCCACGGGAAGGCTCTAGACTGTTTTCATTGATCCGATTCTTTTGTGGAGTCATAAAATATTCGTGGGAAGTCTCCAGAACCAAAATTATGGTCAGATTCGGTGAACAGACCCATACTCCGTTTTTCGGGAAGGCTGTGTACCTAACCCTAGGGCCCTTTCTAGCAAAATTTCGAACGGGCCACGGGAAGGCTCTAGAGTGTTTTTATTGATCCGATTCTTTCGTGGAGTCATAAAATAATCAAGCGAAGTCTCCAGAACCAAAATTATGGTCAGATTCGGTGAACAGACCCGTACCCAGTTTTTCGGGCACGCTGTGTACCTACCCCTAGGGCCCATCTAGCAAAATTTTGAACGGGCCACGGGAAGGCTCTAGAGTGTTTTCATTGATCCGATTCTTTTGTGGAGTCATAAAATATTCGTGGGAAGTCTCCAGAACCAAAATTATGGTCAGATTCGGTGAACAGACCCATACTCAGTTTTTCGGGCACGCTGTGTACCTACCCCTAGGCCCGTTCTAGCAAAATTTCGAACGGGCCACGAGAAGGCTCTAATGTGTTTTCATTGATCCGATTCTTTCGTTGAGTCATAATATATTCAAGGGAAGTCTCCAGAACCAAAATTATGGTCAGATTCGGTGAACAGACCCATACTCAGTTTTTCGGGCAGTCTGTGTACCTACCCCTAGGGCCCTTCTAGCAAAAATTTCGAACGGGCCAAAGGGAAGGCTCTAGATTGTTTTCATTGATCCGATTCTTTCGTGGAGTCATAATATATTCAAGGGAAGTCTCCAGAACCAAACTTTAGGTCAGATTCGGTGAACAGACCCATACTCAGTTTTTCGGGCACGCTGTGTACCTACCCCTAGTGCCCTTCTAGCAAAATTTCGAACGGGCCATGGGAAGGCTCTAGAGTGTTTCATTGATCCGATTCTTTTGTGGAGTCATAATATATTCAAGGGAAGTCTCCATAACCAAAATTATGGTCAGATTCGGTGAACAGACCCATACTCAGTTTTTCGGGCAGGCTGTGTACCTACCCCTAAGGCCCTTCTAGCAAAATTTCGAACGGGCCACGGGAAGGCTCTAGAGTGTTTTCATTGATCTGATTCTTTCGTGGAGTCATAATATATTCAAGGGAAGTCTCCAGAACCAAAATTTAGGTCAGATTCGGTGAACAGACCCATACTCAGTTTTTCGGGCACGCAGTGTACCTACCCCTAGGACCGTTCTAGCAAAATTTCGAACGGGCCACGGGAAGGCTCTAGAGTGTTTTCATTGATCCGATTCTTTCGTGGGGTCATAATATATTCAAGGGAAGTCTCCATAACCAAAATTTAGGTCAGATTCGGTGAACAGACCCATACTCAGTTTTTCGGGCAAGCTGTGTACCTACCCCTAGGCCGGTTCTAGCAAAATTTCGAACGGGCCACGAGAAGGCTCTAATGTGTTTTCATTGATCCGATTCTTTCGTTGAGTCATAATATATTCAAGGGAAGTCTCCAGAACCAAAATTATGGTCAGATTCGGTGAACAGACCCATACTCAGTTGTTCGGGCAGTCTGTGTACCTACCCCTAGGGCCCTTCTAGCAAAAATTTCGAACGGGCCAAAGGGAAGGCTCTAGATTGTTTTCATTGATCCGATTCTTTCGTGGAGTCATAATATATTCAAGGGAAGTCTCCAGAACCAAACTTTAGGTCAGATTCGGTGAACAGACCCATACTCAGTTTTTCGGGCACGCTGTGTACCTACCCCTAGTGCCCTTCTAGCAAAATTTCGAACGGGCCATGGGAAGGCTCTAGAGTGTTTCATTGATCCGATTCTTTTGTGGAGTCATAATATATTCAAGGGAAGTCTCCATAACCAAAATTATGGTCAGATTCGGTGAACAGACCCATACTCAGTTTTTCGGGCAGGCTGTGTACCTACCCCTAGGGCCCTTCTAGCAAAATTTCGAACGGGCCACGGGAAGGCTCTAGAGTGTTTTCATTGATCTGATTCTATCGTGGAGTCATAATATATACAAGAGAAGTCTCCAGAACCAAAATTTTGGTCAGATTCGGTGAACAGACCCATACTCAGTTTTTCGAGCATGCTGTGTACCTACACCTAGGGCCCTTCTAGCAAAATTTCGAACGGGCCACGGGAAGGCTCTAGAGTATTTTCATTGATCCGATTATTTTGTGGAGTCATAATATATTCAAGGGAAGTGTCCAGAACCAAAATTATGGTTAGATTCGGTGAACAGACCCATACTCAGTTTTTCGGGAAGGCTGTGTACCTACCCCTAGGGCCCTTCTAGCAAAATTTCGAACGGGCCACGGTAAGGCTCTAGAGTGTTTTCATTGATCGGATTCTTTCGTGGAGTCATAAAATAATCAAGCGAAGTGTCCAGAACCAAAATTATGGTCAGATTCGGTGAACAGACCCGTACCCAGTTTTTCAGGCACGCTGTGTACCTACCCCTAGGGCCCTTCTAGCAAAATTTCGAACGGGCCACGGGAAGGCTCTAGACTGTTTTCATTGATCCGATTCTTTTGTGGAGTCATAAAATATTCGTGGGAAGTCTCCAGAACCAAAATTATGGTCAGATTCGGTGAACAGACCTATACTCAGTTTTTCGGGCACGCAGTGTACCTACCCCTAGGCCCGTTCTAGCAAAATTTCGAACTGGCCACGATAAGGCTCTAATGTGTTTTCATTGATCCGATTCTTTCGTTGAGTCATAATATATTCAAGGGAAGTCTCCAGAACCAAAATTATGGTCAGATTCGGTGAACAGACCTATACTCAGTTTTTCGGGCACGCTGTGTACCTACCCCTAGGCCCGTTCTAGCAAAATTTCGAACGGGCCACGAGAAGGCTCTAATGTGTTTTCATTGATCCGATTCTTTCGTTGAGTCATAATATATTCAAGGGAAGTCTCCAGAACCAAAATTATGGTCAGATTCGGTGAACAGACCCATACTCAGTTGTTCGGGCAGTCTGTGTACCTACCCCTAGGGCCCTTCTAGCAAAAATTTCGAACGGGCCAAAGGGAAGGCTCTAGATTGTTTTCATTGATCCGATTCTTTCGTGGAGTCATAATATATTCAAGGGAAGTCTCCAGAACCAAACTTTAGGTCAGATTCGGTGAACAGACCCATACTCAGTTTTTCGGGCACGCTGTGTACCTACCCCTAGTGCCCTTCTAGCAAAATTTCGAACGGGCCATGGGAAGGCTCTAGAGTGTTTCATTGATCCGATTCTTTTGTGGAGTCATAATATATTCAAGGGAAGTCTCCATAACCAAAATTATGGTCAGATTCGGTGAACAGACCCATACTCAGTTTTTCGGGCAGGCTGTGTACCTACCCCTAAGGCCCTTCTAGCAAAATTTCGAACGGGCCACGGGAAGGCTCTAGAGTGTTTTCATTGATCTGATTCTTTCGTGGAGTCATAATATATTCAAGGGAAGTCTCCAGAACCAAAATTTAGGTCAGATTCGGTGAACAGACCCATACTCAGTTTTTCGGGCACGCAGTGTACCTACCCCTAGGACCGTTCTAGCAAAATTTCGAACGGGCCACGGGAAGGCTCTAGAGTGTTTTCATTGATCCGATTCTTTCGTGGGGTCATAATATATTCAAGGGAAGTCTCCATAACCAAAATTTAGGTCAGATTCGGTGAACAGACCCATACTCAGTTTTTCGGGCAAGCTGTGTACCTACCCCTAGGCCGGTTCTAGCAAAATTTCGAACGGGCCACGAGAAGGCTCTAATGTGTTTTCATTGATCCGATTCTTTCGTTGAGTCATAATATATTCAAGGGAAGTCTCCAGAACCAAAATTATGGTCAGATTCGGTGAACAGACCCATACTCAGTTGTTCGGGCAGTCTGTGTACCTACCCCTAGGGCCCTTCTAGCAAAAATTTCGAACGGGCCAAAGGGAAGGCTCTAGATTGTTTTCATTGATCCGATTCTTTCGTGGAGTCATAATATATTCAAGGGAAGTCTCCAGAACCAAACTTTAGGTCAGATTCGGTGAACAGACCCATACTCAGTTTTTCGGGCACGCTGTGTACCTACCCCTAGTGCCCTTCTAGCAAAATTTCGAACGGGCCATGGGAAGGCTCTAGAGTGTTTCATTGATCCGATTCTTTTGTGGAGTCATAATATATTCAAGGGAAGTCTCCATAACCAAAATTATGGTCAGATTCGGTGAACAGACCCATACTCAGTTTTTCGGGCAGGCTGTGTACCTACCCCTAGGGCCCTTCTAGCAAAATTTCGAACGGGCCACGGGAAGGCTCTAGAGTGTTTTCATTGATCTGATTCTATCGTGGAGTCATAATATATACAAGAGAAGTCTCCAGAACCAAAATTTTGGTCAGATTCGGTGAACAGACCCATACTCAGTTTTTCGAGCATGCTGTGTACCTACACCTAGGGCCCTTCTAGCAAAATTTCGAACGGGCCACGGGAAGGCTCTAGAGTATTTTCATTGATCCGATTATTTTGTGGAGTCATAATATATTCAAGGGAAGTGTCCAGAACCAAAATTATGGTTAGATTCGGTGAACAGACCCATACTCAGTTTTTCGGGAAGGCTGTGTACCTACCCCTAGGGCCCTTCTAGCAAAATTTCGAACGGGCCACGGTAAGGCTCTAGAGTGTTTTCATTGATCGGATTCTTTCGTGGAGTCATAAAATAATCAAGCGAAGTGTCCAGAACCAAAATTATGGTCAGATTCGGTGAACAGACCCGTACCCAGTTTTTCAGGCACGCTGTGTACCTACCCCTAGGGCCCTTCTAGCAAAATTTCGAACGGGCCACGGGAAGGCTCTAGACTGTTTTCATTGATCCGATTCTTTTGTGGAGTCATAAAATATTCGTGGGAAGTCTCCAGAACCAAAATTATGGTCAGATTCGGTGAACAGACCTATACTCAGTTTTTCGGGCACGCAGTGTACCTACCCCTAGGCCCGTTCTAGCAAAATTTCGAACTGGCCACGATAAGGCTCTAATGTGTTTTCATTGATCCGATTCTTTCGTTGAGTCATAATATATTCAAGGGAAGTCTCCAGAACCAAAATTATGGTCAGATTCGGTGAACAGACCTATACTCAGTTTTTCGGGCACGCTGTGTACCTACCCCTAGGCCCGTTCTAGCAAAATTTCGAACGGGCCACGAGAAGGCTCTAATGTGTTTTCATTGATCCGATTCTTTCGTTGAGTCATAATATATTCAAGGGAAGTCTCCAGAACCAAAATTATGGTCAGATTCGGTGAACAGACCCATACTCAGTTTTTCGGGCACGCTGTGTACCTACCCCTAGGGCCCTTTTAGCAAAATTTCGAACGGGCCACGGGAAGGCTCTAGAGTGTTTTCATTGATCCGATTCTTTCGTAAAGTCATAAAATAGTCAAGGGAAGACTCCAGAACCAAAATTTAGGTCAGATTCGGTGAACAGACCCATACTCAGTTTTTCGGGCACGCAGTGTATCTACCCCTAGGACCGTTCTAGCAAAATTTCGAACGGGCCACGGGAAGGCTCTAGAGTGTTTTCATTGATCCAATTCTTTCGTGGGGTCATAATATATTCAAGGGAAGTCTCCAGAACCAAAATTTAGGTCAGATTCGGTGAACAGACCCATACTCAGTTTTTCGGGCACGCTGTGTACCTACCCCTAGGGCCCTTCTAGAAAAATTTCAAACGGGCCACTGGAAGGCTCTAGAGTATTTTCATTGATCCGATTCTTTTGTGGAGTCATAATATATTCAAGGGAAGTCTCCAGAACCAAAATTATGGTCAGATTCGGTGAACAGACCCATACTCCGTTTTTCGGGAAGGCTGTGTACCTACCCATAGGGCCCTTTCTAGCAAAATTTCGAACGGGCCACGGGAAGGCTCTAGAGTGTTTTTATTGATCCGATTCTTTCGTGGAGTCATAAAATAATCAAGCGAAGTCTCCAGAACCAAAATTATGCTCAGATTCGGTGAACAGACCCGTACCCAGTTTTTCGGGCACGCTGTGTACCTACCCCTAGGGCCCTTCTAGCAAAATTTCGAACGGGCCACGGGAAGGCTCTAGAGTGTTTTCATTGATCCGATTCTTTTGTGGAGTCATAAAATATTCGTGGGAAGTCTCCAGAACCAAAATTATGGTCAGATTCGGTGAACAGACCCATACTCAGTTTTTCGGGCACGCTGTGTACCTACCCCTAGGCCCGTTCTAGCAAAATTTCGAACGGGCCACGAGAAGGCTCTAATGTGTTTTCATTGATCCGATTCTTTCGTTGAGTCAGAATATATTCAAGTGAAGTCTCCAGAACCAAAATTATGGTCAGATTCGGTGAACAGACCCATACTCAGTTTTTCGGGCAGGCTGTGTACCTACCCCTAGGGCCCTTCTAGCAAAATTTCGAACGGGCCACAGGGAAGGCTCTAGATTGATTTCATTGATCCAATTCTTTCGTGGAGTCATAATATATTCAACGGAAGTCTCCAGAACCAAAATTTAGGTCAGATTCGGTGAACAGACCCATACTCAGTTTTTCGGGCATGCTGTGTACCTACCCCTAGGCCCTTCTAGCAAAATTTCGAACGGGCCATGGGAAGGCTCTAGAGTGTTTCATTGATCCGATTCTTTTGTGAAGTCATAATATATTCAAGGGAAGTCTCCATAACCAAAATTATGGTCAGATTCGGTGAACAGACCCATACTCAGTTTTTCGGGCAGGCTGTGTACCTACCCCTAGGGCCCTTCTAGCAAAATTTAGAACGGGCCACGGGAAGGCTCTAGAGTGTTTTCATTGATCTGATTCTTTCGTGGAGTCATAATATATTCAAGGGAAGTCTCCAGACCCAAAATTTAGGTCAGATTCGGTGAACAGACCCATACTCAGTTTTTCGGGCATGCTGTGTACCTACACCTAGGGCCCTTCTAGCAAAATTTCGAACGGGCCACGGGAAGGCTCTAGAGTATTTTTATTGATCCGATTCTTTTGTGGAGTCATAATATATTCAAGGGAGGTCTCCAGAACCAAAATTATGGTTAGATTCGGTGAACAGACCCATACTCAGTTTTTCGGGAAGGCTGTGTACCTACCCCTATGGCCCTTCTAGCAAAATTTCGAACGGGCCACGGGAAGGCTCTAGAGTGTTTTCATTGATCGGATTCTTTCGTGGAGTCATAAAATAATCAAGCGAAGTGTCCAGAACCAAAATTATGGTCAGATTCGGTGAACAGACCCGGACCCAGTTTTTCAGGCACGCTGTGTACCTACCCCTAGGGCCCTTATAGCAAAATTTCGAACGGGCCACGGGAAGGCTCTAGAGTGTTTTCATTGATCCGATTCTTTTGTGGAGTCATAAAATATTCGTGGGAAGTCTCCAGAACCAAAATTATGGTCAGATTCGGTGAACAGACCTATACTCAGTTTTTCAGGCACGCAGTGTACCTACCCCTAGGCCCGTTTTACCAAAATTTCGAACTGGCCACGATAAAGCTCTAATGTGTTTTCATTGATCCGATTCTTTCGTTAAGTCATAATATATTCAAGGGAAGTCTCCAGAACCAAAATTATGGTCAGATTCGGTGAACAGACCCATACTCAGTTTTTCGGGCAGGCTGTGTACCTACCTCTAGGGCCCTTCTAGCAAAATTTCAAACGGGCCACAGGGAAGGCTCTAGATTGTTTTCATTGATCCGATTCTTTCGTGGAGTCATAATATATTCAAGGGAAGTCTCCAGAACCAAAATTATGGTCAGATTCGGTGAACAGACCTATACTCAGTTTTTCGGGCACGCTGTGTACCTACCCCTAGGCCCGTTCTAGCAAAATGTCGAACGGGCCACGAGAAGGCTCTAATGTGTTTTCATTGATCCGATTCTTTCGTTGAGTCATAATATATTCAAGGGAAGTCTCCAGAACCAAAATTATGGTCAGATTCGGTAAACAGACACATACTCAGTTTTTCGGGCACGCTGTGTACCTACCCCTAGGGCCCTTCTAGCAAAATTTCGAACGGGCCACGGGAAGGCTCTAGAGTGTTTTCATTGATCCGATTCTTTCGTGAAGTCATAAAATAGTCAAGGGAAGACTCCAGAACCAAAATTTAGGTCAGATTCGGTGAACAGACCCATACTCAGTTTTTAGAGCAGGCTGTGTACCTACCCCTAGGGCCCTTCTAGCAAAATTTCGAACGGGCCACAGGGAAGGCTCTAGATTGTTTTCATTGATCCGATTCTTTCGTGGAGTCATAATATATTCAAGGGAAGTCTCCAGAACCAAAATTTAGGTCAGATTCGGTGAACAGACCCATACTCAGTTTTTCGGGCACGCTGTTTACCTACCCCTAGGGCCCTTCTAGCAAAATTTCGAACGGGCCACGGGAAGGCTCTAGAGTGTTTTCATTGATCCGATTCTTTCGTGGGGTCATAATATATTCAAGGGAAGTCTCCAGAACCAAAATTTAGGTCAGATTCGGTGAACAGACCCATACTCAGTTTTTCGGGCACGCTGTGTACCTACCCCTAGGGCCCTTCTAGCAAAATTTTGAACGGGCCACGGGAAGGCTCTAGAGTATTTTCACTGATCCAATTCTTTTGTGGAGTCATAATATATTCAAGGGAAGTCTCCAGAACCAAAATTATGGTCAGATTCGGTGAACAGACCCATACTCCGTTTTTCGGGAAGGCTGTGTACCTACCCCTAGGGCCCTTTCTAGCAAAATTTCGAACGGGCCACGGGAAGGCTCTAGAGTGTTTTTATTGATCCGATTCTTTCGTGGAGTCATAAAATAATCAAGCGAACTCTCGAGAACCAAAATTATGGTCAGATTCGGTGAACAGACCTGTACCCAGTTTTTCGGGCACGCTGTGTACCTACCCCTGGGGCCCTTCTAACAAAATTTCGAACGGGCCACGGGAAGGCTCTAGAGTGTTTTCATTGATCCGATTCTTTTGTGGAGTCATAAAATACTCGTGGGAAGTCTCCAGAACCAAAATTATGGTCAGATTCGGTGAACAGACCCATACTCAGTTTTTCGGGCACGCTGTGTACCTACCCCTAGGCCCGTTCTAGCAAAATTTCGAACGAGCCACGAGAAGGCTCTAATGTGTTTTCATTGATCCGATTCTTTCGTTGAGTCATAATATATTCAAGGGAAGTCTCCAGAACCAAAATTATGGTCTGATTCGGTGAAGAGACCCATACTCAGTTTTTCGGGCAGGCTGTGTACCTACCCCTAGGGCCCTTCTAGTAAAATTTCGAACGGGCCACGGGAAGGCTCTAGAGTGTTTTCATTGATCTGATTCTTTCGTGGAGTCATAATATATTCAAGGGAAGTCTCCAGAACCAAAATTTAGGTCAGATTCGGTGAACAGACCCATACTCAGTTTTTCGGGCATGCTGTGTACCTACCCCTAGGGCCCTTCTAGCAAAATTTCGAACGGGCCACGGGAAGGCTCTAGAGTATTTTCATTGATCCGATTCTTTTGTGGAGTCATAATATATTCAAGGGAAGTCTCCAGAACCAAAATTATGGTTAGATTCGGTGAACAGACCCATACTCAGTTTTTCGGGAAGGCTGTGTACCTACCCCTATGGCCCTTCTAGCAAAATTTCGAACGGGCCACGGGAAGGCTCTAGAGTGTTTTTATTAATCCGATTCTTTCGTGGAGTCATAAAATAATCAAGCGAAGTCTCCAGAACCAAAATTATGGTCAGATTCGGTGAACAGACCCGTACCCAGTTTTTCGGGCACGCTGTGTACCTACCCCTAGGGCCCTTCTAGCAAAATTTCGAACGGGCCACGGGAAGGCTCTAGAGTGTTTTCATTGATCCGATTCTTTTGTGGAGTCATAAAATATTCGTGAGAAGTCCCCACAACCAAAATTATGGTCAGATTCGGTGAACAGACCCATACTCAGTTTTTCGGGCACGCTGTGTACCTACCCCTAGGCCCGTTCTAGCAAAATTTCGAACGGGCCACGAGAAGGCTCTAATGTGTTTTCATTGATCCGATTCTTTCGTTGAGTCATAATATATTCTAGGGAAGTCTCCAGAACCAAAATTATGGTCAGATTCGGTGAACAAACCCTTACTCAGTTTTTCGGGCACGCTGTGTACCTACCCCTAGGGCCCTTCTAGCAAAATTTCGAACGGGCCATGGGAAGGCTCTAGAGTGTTTCATTGATCCGATTCTTTTGTGGAGTCATAATATATTTAAGAGAAGTCTCCATAACCAAAATTATGGTCAGATTCGGTGAACAGACCCATACTCAGTTTTTCGGGCAGGCTGTGTACCTACCCCTAGGGCCCTTCTTGCATAATTTCGAACGGGCCACAAGAAGGCTCTATAGTGTTTTCATTGATCTGATTCTTTCGTGGAGTCATAATATATTCAAGGGAAGTCTCCAGAACCAAAATTTAGGTCAGATTCGGTGAACGGACCCATACTCAGTTTTTCGGGCATGCTGTGTACCTACCCCTAGGGCCCTTCTAGCAAAATTTCGAACGGGCCACGGGAAGGCTCTAGAGTGTTTTCATTGATCCGATTCTTTTGTGGAGTCATAAAATATTCGTGAGAAGTCCCCACAACCAAAATTATGGTCAGATTCGGTGAACAGACCCATACTCAGTTTTTCGGGCACGCTGTGTACCTACCCCTAGGCCCGTTCTAGCAAAATTTCGAACGGGCCACGAGAAGGCTCTAATGTGTTTTCATTGATCCGATTCTTTCGTTGAGTCATAATATATTCTAGGGAAGTCTCCAGAACCAAAATTATGGTCAAATTCGGTGAACAAACCCATACTCAGTTTTTCGGGCACGCTGTGTACCTACCCCTAGGGCCCTTCTAGCAAAATTTCGAACGGGCCATGGGAAGGCTCTAGAGTGTTTCATTGATCCGATTCTTTTGTGGAGTCATAATATATTTAAGAGAAGTCTCCATAACCAAAATTATGGTCAGATTCGGTGAACAGACCCATACTCAGTTTTTCGGGCAGGCTGTGTACCTACCCCTAGGGCCCTTCTTGCATAATTTCGAACGGGCCACAAGAAGGCTCTATAGTGTTTTCATTGATCTGATTCTTTCGTGGAGTCATAATATATTCAAGGGAAGTCTCCAGAACCAAAATTATGGTCAGATTCGGTGAACAAACCCATACTCAGTTTTTCGGGCAGGCTGTGTACCTTCTAGCAAAATTTCGAACGGGCCACGGAAAGGCTCTAGAATATTTTCATTGTTTCGATTCTTTTGTGGAGTCATAATATATTCAAGGGAAGTCTCCAGAACCAAAATTATGGTTAGATTCGGGGAACAGACCCATACTCAGTTTTTCGGGAAGGCTGTATACCTACCCCTATGGCCCTTCTAGCAAAATTTCGAACGGGCCACGGGAAGGCTCTAGAGTGTTTTTATTAATCCGATTCTTTCGTGGAGTCATAAAATAATCAAGCGAAGTCTCCAGAACCAAAATTATGGTCAGATTCGGTGAACAGACCCGTACCCAGTTTTTCGGGCACGCTGTGTACCTACCCCTAGGGCCCTTCTAGCAAAATTTCGAACGGGCCACGGGAAGGCTCTAGAGTGTTTTCATTGATCCGATTCTTTTGTGGAGTCATAAAATATTCGTGGGAAGTCTCCAGAACCAAAATTATGGTCAGATTCGGTGAACAGACCCATACTCAGTTTTTCGGGCACGCTGTGTACCTACCCCTAGGCCCGTTCTAGCAAAATTTCGAACGGGCCACGAGAAGGCTCTAATGTGTTTTCATTGATCCGATTCTTTCGTTGAGTCATAATATATTCAAGAGAAGTCTCCAGAACCAAAATTATGGTCAGATTCGGTGAACAAACCCATACTCAGTTTTTCGGGCAGGCTGTGTACCTACCCCTAGGGCCCTTCTAGCAAAATTTCGAACGGGCCACAGGGAAGGCTCTAGATTGTTTTCATTGATCCGATTCTTTCGTGGAGTCATAATATATTCAAGGGAAGTCTCCAGAACCAAAATTTAGGTCAGATTCGGTGAACAGACCCATACTCAGTTTTTCGGGCACGCTGTGTACCTACCCCTAGGGCCCTTCTAGCAAAATTTCGAACGGGCCATGGGAAGGCTCTAGAGTGTTTCATTGATCCGATTCTTTTGTGGAGTCATAATATATTCAAGGGAAGTCTCCATAACCAAAATTATGGTCAGATTCGGTGAACAGACCCATACTCTGTTTTTCGGGCAGGCTGTGTACCTACCCCTAGGGCCCTTCTTGCAAAATTTCGAACGGGCCACAGGAAGGCTCTAGAGTGTTTTCATTGATCTGATTCTTTCGTGGAGTCATAATACATTCAACGGAAGTCTCCAGAACCAAAATTTAGGTCAGATTCGGTGAACTGACCCATACTCAGTTTTTCGGGAAGGCTGTGTACCTACCCCTAGGGCCCTTCTAGCAAAATTTCGAACGGGCCACGGGAAGGCTCTAGAGTATTTTCATTGATCCGATTCTTTTGTGGAGTCATAATATATTCAAGGGAAGTCTCCAGAACCAAAATTATGGTTAGATTCGGTGAACAGACCCATACTCAGTTTTTCGGGAAGGCTGTGTACCTACCCCTAGGGCCCTTCTAGCAAAATTTCGAACGGGCCACGGGAAGGCTCTAGAGTGTTTTCATTGATCCGAATCTTTCGTGGAGTCATAAAATAATCAAGCGAATTTTCAAAACCAAAATTATGGTCAGATTCGGTGAACTGACCCGTACCCAGTTTTTCAGGCACGCTGTGTACCTACCCCTAGGGCCCTTCTAGCAAAATTTCGAACGGGCCACGGGAAGGCTTTAGAGTGTTTTCATTGATCCGATTCTTTTGTAGAGTCATAAAATATTCGTGGGAAGAATCGGATCAATGAAAACACTCTAGAGCCTTCCCTGTGGCCCGTTCGAAATTTTGCTAGAAGGGCCCTAGGGGTAGGTACACAGCGTGCCCGAAAAACTGTGTATGAGTCTGTTCAACGAATCTGACCATAATTTTGGTTCTGGAGACTTCTCACGAATATTTTATGACTCCACAAAAAAATCGGATAAATGAAAATACTCTGGAGCCTTCCCGTGGCCCGTTCGAAATTTTGCTAGAAGGGCCCTAGGGGTAGGTACACAGCGTGCCCGAAAAACTGAGTATGGGTCTGTTCACCGAATCTGACCTAAATTTTGGTTCTGGAGACTTCGCTTGAATTTATTATGACTCCACGAAAGAATCGGATCAATGAAAACACTCTAGAGCCTTCCCTGTGGCCCGTTCGAAATTTTGCTAGAAGGGCCCTAGGGGTAGGTACACAGCCTGCCCGAAAAACTGAGTATGGGTCTGTTCACCGAATCTGACCATAGTTTTTGTTCTGGAGACTTTCCTTGAATATATTATGACTCCACGAAAGAATCGGATCAATGAAAACACTCTAGAGCCTTCTAATGGCCCGTTCGAAATTTTGCTAGAAGGGCCCTAGGGGTAGGTACATAGCTTGCCCGAAAAACTGTGTATGGGTCTGTTCACCGAATCTGACCTAAATTTTGGTTCTGGAGACTTCCCACGAATATTTTATGACTCTACAAAAGAATCGGATCAATGAAAACACTCTAGAGCCTTCCCGTGGCCCGTTCGAAATTTTGCTAGAAGGGCCCTAGGGGTAGGTACACAGCGTGCCCGAAAAACTGGGTACGGGTCTGTTCACCGAATCTGACCATAATTTTGGTTCTAGTGACTTCGCTTGATTATTTTATGACTCCACGAAAGAATCGGATCAATGAAAACACTCTAGAGCCTTCCCGTGGCCCGTTCGAAATTTTGCTAGAAGGGCCCTAGGGGTAGGTACACAGCGTGCCCGAAAAACTGAGTATGGGTCTGTTCACCGAATCTGACCATAATTTTTGTTCTGGAGACTTCCCACGAATATTTTATGACTCTACAAAAGAATCGGATCAATGAAAACACTCTAGAGCCTTCCCGTGGCCCGTTCGAAATTTTGCTAGAAGGGCCCTAAGGGTAGGTACACAGCGTGCCCGAAAAATTAGGTACGAGTCTGTTCACCGAATCTGACCATAATTTTGGTTCTGGAGACTTCGCTTGATTATTTTATGACTCCACGAAAGAATCGGATCAATGAAAACACTTTAGAGCCTTCCCGTGGCCCGTTCGAAATTTTGCTAGAAGGGCCCTAGGGGTAGGTACACAGCCTTCCCGAAAAACTGAGTATGGGTCTGTTCACCGAATCTGACCATAATTTTGGTTCTGGAGACTTCCCTTGAATATATTATGACTCCACAAAAGAATTCGATCAATGAAAACACTCTAGAGCCTTCCCGTGGCCCGTTCGAAATTTTGCTAGAAGGGCCCTAGGGGTAGGTACACAACGTGCCCGAAAAACTGAGTATGGGTCTGTTCACTGAATCTGACCTAAATTTTGGTTATGGAGACTTCCCTTGAATATATTATGACTCCACGAAAGAATCGGATCAATGAAAACACTCTAGAGCCTTCCCGTGGCCCGTTCGAAATTTTGCTAGCTGGGCCCTAGGGGAAGGTACACAGCCTTCCCGAAAAACTGAGTATGGGTCTGTTCACCGAATCTGACCATAATTTTGGTTCTGGAGACTTCCCTTGAATATATTATGACTCCACGAAAGAATATCAGATCAATGAAAACACTCTAGATCCTTCTCGTGGCCCGTTCGAAATTTTGCTAGAAGGGCCCTAGGGGTAGGTACACAACGTGCCCGAAAAACTGAGTATGGGTCTGTTCACTGAATCTGACCTAAATTTTGGTTCTGGAGACTTCCCTTGAATATATTATGACTCCACGAAAGAATCGGATCAATGAAAACACTCTAGAGCCTTCCCGTGGCCCGTTCGAAATTTTGCTAGATTGGCCCTCGGGGTAGGTACACAGCCTGCCCGAAAAACTGAGTATGGGTCTGTTCACCGAATCTGACCATAATTTTGGTTTTGGAGACTTCCCTTGAATATATTATGACTCCACTAAAGAATCGGATCAATGAAAACACTCTAGAGCCTTCTCGTTGCCCGTTCGAACTTTTTTTAGAAGGGCCCTAGGGGTAGGTACACAGCATGCCCGAAAAACTGTGTATGGGTCTGTTCACCGAATCTGACCTAAATTTTGGTTCTGGAGTCTTCCCTTAACTATTTTATGACTTCACGAAAGAATCGGATCAATGAAAACACTCTAGAGCCTTCCCTGTGGCCCGTTCGAAATGTTGCTAGAAGGGCCCTAGGGGTAGGTACACAGCCTGCCCGAAAAACTGAGTATTGGTCTGTTCACCGAATCTGACCATAATTTTGGTTCTGCAGACTTCCCTTGAATATATTATGACTCCACGAAAGAATCGGATCAATGAAAACACTCTAGAGCCTTCCCGTGGCCCGTTCGAAATTTTGCTAGATTGGCCCTCGGGGTAGGTACACAGCGTGCCAGAAAAACTGAGTATGGGTCTGTTCACCGAATCTGACCATAATTTTGGTTTTGGAGACTTCCCTTGAATATATTATGACTCCACTAAAGAATCGGATCAATGAAAACACTCTAGAGCCTTCTCGTTGCCCGTTCGAAATTTTTTTAGAAGGGCCCTAGGGGTAGGTACACAGCATGCCCGAAAAACTGTGTATGGGTCTGTTCACCGAATCTGACCTAAATTTTGGTTCTGGAGTCTTCCCTTAACTATTTTATGACTTCACGAAAGAATCGGATCAATGAAAACACTCTAGAGCCTTCCCTGTGGCCCGTTCGAAATGTTGCTAGAAGGGCCCTAGGGGTAGGTACACAGCCTGCCCGAAAAACTGAGTATTGGACTGTTCACCGAATCTGACCATAATTTTGGTTCTGCAGACTTCCCTTGAATATATTATGACTCCACGAAAGAATCGGATCAATGAAAACACTCTAGAGCCTTCCCGTGGCCCGTTCAAAATTTTGCTAGAAGAGCCCTAAGGGTAGGTGCACAGCGTGCCAGAAAAACTGAGTATGGGTCTGTTCACCGAATCTGACCATAATTTTGGTTCTGGAGACTTCCCACGAATATTTTATGACTCCACAAAAGAATCGGATCAATGAAAACACTCTAGAGCCTTCCCGTGGCCCGTTCGAAATTTTGCTAGAAGGGCCCTAAGGGTAGGTACACAGCGTGCCCGAAAAACTGGGTACGGGTCTGTTCACCGAATCTGACCATAATTTTGGTTCTGGAGACTTCGCTTGATTATTTTATGACTCCACGAAAGAATCGGATCAATGAAAACACTCTAGAGCCTTCCCGTGGCCCGTTCGAAATTTTGCTAAAAGGGCCCTAGGGGTAGGTACACAGCGTGCCCGAAAAACTGGGTTCGGGTCTGTTCACCGAATCTGACCATAATTTTGGTTCTGGAGACTTCGCTTGATTATTTTATGACTACACGAAAGAATCGGATCAATGAAAACACTCTAGAGCCTTCCCGTGGCCCGTTCGAAATTTTGGTAGAAGGGCCCTAGGGGTAGGTACACAGACTTCCCGAAAAACTGAATATGGGTCTGTTCACCGAATCTGACCATAATTTTGGTTCTAGAGACTTCCCTTGAATATATTATGACTCCACAAAAGAATCGGATCAATGAAAATACTCTAGAGCCTTCCCGTGGCCCGTTCGAAATTTTGCTAGAAGGGCCCTAGAGGTAGGTACACAGCGTGCCCGAAAAACTGAGTATGGGTCTGTTCACTGAATCTGACCTAAATTTTGGTTCTGGAGACTTCCCTTGAATATATTATGACTCCACGAAAGAATCGGATCAATGAAAACACTCTAGAGCCTTCCCGTGGCCCGTTCGAAATTTTGCTAGATTGGCCCTCGGGGTAGGTACACAGCCTGCCCGAAAAACTGAGTATGGGTCTGTTCACCGAATCTGACCATAATTTTGGTTTTGGAGACTTCCCTTGAATATATTATGACTCCACTAAAGAATCGGATCAATGAAAACACTCTAGAGCCTTCTCGTTGCCCGTTCGAAATTTTTTTAGAAGGGCCCTAGGGGTAGGTACACAGCATGCCCGAAAAACTGTGTATGGGTCTGTTCACCGAATCTGACCTAAATTTTGGTTCTGGAGTCTTCCGTTAACTATTTTATGACTTCACGAAAGAATCGGATCAATGAAAACACTCTAGAGCCTTCCCTGTGGCCCGTTCGAAATGTTGCTAGAAGGGCCCTAGGGGTAGGTACACAGCGTGCCCGAAAAACTGAGTATTGGTCTGTTCACCGAATCTGACCATAATTTTGGTTCTGCAGACTTCCCTTGAATATATTATGACTCCACGAAAGAATCGGATCAATGAAAACACACTAGAGCCTTCCCGTGGCCCGTTCGAAATTTTGCTAGATTGGCCCTCGGGGTAGGTACACAGCGTGCCAGAAAAAATGAGTATGGGTCTGTTCACCGAATCTGACCATAATTTTGGTTTTGGAGACTTCCCTTGAATATATTATGACTCCACTAAAGAATCGGATCAATGAAAACACTCTAGAGCCTTCTCGTTGCCCGTTCGAAATTTTTTTAGAAGGGCCCTAGGGGTAGGTACACAGCATGCCCGAAAAACTGTGTATGGGTCTGTTCACCGAATCTGACCTAAATTTTGGTTCTGGAGTCTTCCCTTAACTATTTTATGACTTCACGAAAGAATCGGATCAATGAAAACACTCTAGAGCCTTCCCTGTGGCCCGTTCGAAATGTTGCTAGAAGGGCCCTAGGGGTAGGTACACAGCCTGCCCGAAAAACTGAGTATTGGACTGTTCACCGAATCTGACCATAATTTTGGTTCTGCAGACTTCCCTTGAATATATTATGACTCCACGAAAGAATCGGATCAATGAAAACACTCTAGAGCCTTCCCGTGGCCCGTTCAAAATTTTGCTAGAAGAGCCCTAAGGGTAGGTACACAGCGTGCCAGAAAAACTGAGTATGGGTCTGTTCACCGAATCTGACCATAATTTTGGTTCTGGAGACTTCCCACGAATATTTTATGACTCCACAAAAGAATCGGATCAATGAAAACACTCTAGAGCCTTCCCGTGGCCCGTTCGAAATTTTGCTAGAAGGGCCCTAAGGGTAGGTACACAGCGTGCCCGAAAAACTGGGTACGGGTCTGTTCACCGAATCTGACCATAATTTTGGTTCTGGAGACTTCGCTTGATTATTTTATGACTCCACGAAAGAATCGGATCAATGAAAACACTCTAGAGCCTTCCCGTGGCCCGTTCGAAATTTTGCTAAAAGGGCCCTAGGGGTAGGTACACAGCGTGCCCGAAAAACTGAGTATGGGTCTGTTCACCGAATCTGACCATAATTTTTGTTCTGGAGACTTCCCACGAATATTTTATGACTCTACAAAAGAATCGGATCAATGAAAACACTCTAGAGCCTTCCCGTGGCCCGTTCGAAATTTTGCTAGAAGGGCCCTAGGGGTAGGTACACAGCATGCCCGAAAAACTGGGTACGGGTCTGTTCACCGAATCTGACCATAATTTTGGTTCTAGAGACTTCGCTTGATTATTTTATGACTCCACGAAAGAATCGGATCAATGAAAACACTCTAGAGCCTTCCCGTGGCCCGTTCGAAATTTTGCTAGAAGGGCCCTAGGGGTAGGTACACAGCGTGCCCGAAAAACTGAGTATGGGTCTGTTCACCGAATCTGACCATAATTTTTGTTCTGGAGACTTCCCACGAATATTTTATGACTCTACAAAAGAATCGGATCAATGAAAACACTCTAGAGCCTTCCCGTGGCCCGTTCGAAATTTTGCTAGAAGGGCCCTAAGGGTAGGTACACAGCGTGCCCGAAAAACTAGGTACGAGTCTGTTCACCGAATCTGACCATAATTTTGGTTCTGGAGACTTCGCTTGATTATTTTATGACTCCACGAAAGAATCGGATCAATGAAAACACTCTAGAGCCTTCCCGTGGCCCGTTCGAAATTTTGCTAGAAGGGCCCTAGGGGTAGGTACACAGCCTTCCCGAAAAACTGAGTATGGGTCTGTTCACCGAATCTGACCATAATTTTGGTTCTGGAGACTTCCCTTGAATATATTATGACTCCACAAAAGAATCCGATCAATGAAAACACTCTAGAGCCTTCCCGTGGCCCGTTCGAAATTTTGCTAGAAGGGCCCTAGGGGTAGGTACACAACGTGCCCGAAAAACTGAGTATGGGTCTGTTCATTGAATCTGACCTAAATTTTGGTTATGGAGACTTCCCTTGAATATATTATGACTCCACGAAAGAATCGGATCAATGAAAACACTCTAGAGCCTTCCCGTGGCCCGTTCGAAATTTTGCTAGCTGGGCCCTAGGGGAAGGTACACAGCCTTCCCGAAAAACTGAGTATGGGTCTGTTCACCGAATCTGACCATAATTTTGGTTCTGGAGACTTCCCTTGAATATATTATGACTCCACGAAAGAATATCAGATCAATGAAAACACTCTAGATCCTTCTCGTGGCCCGTTCGAAATTTTGCTAGAAGGGCCCTAGGGGAAAGTACACAGCGTGCCCGAAAAACTGTGTATGGGTCTGTTCACCGAATCTGACCTAAATTTTGGTTCTGGAGTCTTCCCTTGAATATATTATAACTCCACGAAAGAATCGGATCAATGAAAACACTCTAGAGCCTTCCCGTGGCCCGTTCGAAATTTTGCTAGAAGGGCCCTAGGGGTATGTACACAACGTGCCCGAAAAACTGGGTTCGGGTCTGTTCACCGAATCTGACCATAATTTTGGTTCTGGAGACTTCGCTTGATTATTTTATGACTCCGCGAAAGAATCGGATCAATGAAAACACTCTAGAGCCTTCCCGTGGCCCGTTCGAAATTTTGCTAAAAGGGGCCTAGGGGTAGGTACACAGCGTGCCCGAAAAACTGAGTACGGGTCTATTCACCGAATCTGACCTAAATTTTGGTTCTGGAGACTTCCCTTGACTATTTTATGACTTCACGAAAAAATCGGATCAATGAAAACACTCTAGAGCTTTCCCGTGGCCCGTTCGAAATTTTGCTAGAAGGGCCCTTGGGGTAGGTACACAGCCTGCTCTAAAAACTGAGTATGGGTCTGTTCACCGAATCTGTCCATAATTTTGGTTCTGGAGACTTCTCACGAATATTTTAGACTCCACAAAAGAATCGGATTAACGAAAACACTCTAAAGCCTTCCCGTGGCCTGTTCGAAATTTTGCTAGAAGGGCCCTAGGGGTAGGTACACAGCCTGTTCTAAAAACTGAGTATGGGTCTGTTCACCGAATCTGACCTTAATTTTGGTTCTGGATACTTCCCTCGAATATTGTATGACTCCACGAAAGAATCGGATCAATGAAAACACTCTAGAGCCTTCCTGTGCCCCGTTCGAAATTTTGCTAGAACGGCCTTAGGGGTAGGTACACAGCGTGCCCGAAAAACTGAGTATGGGTCTGTTCACCGAATCTGATAGGAATCATGTTCTAGTTTCTAGTCTAAATGTCATTTGTCTATTTTGAGAGGGGGTCAAGTGCAACTTATATATCTATAAATAGGTATCAATAACTCTTAGGGAGGTAGGATGAGTATTAGTGAGTTTGTTAGGCTCTTTGCTAGGCATTGAGAAGGGCATTGCCCTGGACCATTTCGGTGGTGGTTTGAGTCGTTAGATCCGGTTGGATCATCTTCTTCATTACACTATCAATCTAATTACAGTTTGGCTTTTACTTTTGAATACAATTGTCATAATCAGATTTGAGTCTCTATCATTGGTCCGACCTGCCCTAGACCTGCCGCTTCCCTTTCTTCTTCCATGGAAACTTTGATAAATACACGTTTAGATGCTCAGGAAAAGCAGATCAAACAACTTCAAGGCGATGTCGCTGAAATCAAAAACACTTTGAAGGTATTGGAAGACGATCTAGCTGAATCTTGTGAATTTCGGAAGGTGGTACTTGCTTGGATAAAACGACAATCAAGAACGACGATAACTGTGAACGGGATAGCATTAAATGAGATTACATATCAAACCTGTGATTCGGATTATGAGGTAAGTATGATCACTTCCCTAAACAAAGTTAGTTCTATTGGTGATTTGGAAAGCGTTTGGGCAGCATCTACATGTGTTAATTTCTCAAAACTTGAGTCTGCCCACCAAGTGTTTGATGAAATGCCTAAGAGGTTTGAGAATCAGATTCAAGAGTCTAGTGATGAAATTCTGGTTGGTCAAGGACCAAAACCTAGTCTTGATGCTTCTCCCATCCCAAAATTGGCCCTCCATGGGTTTTCCGGTCCACACACCAATTCAGATGCTCAGCTTGGCGTTCCTCGGGAAGTGAGGGGGATTAAACTATCGGAGTTTTTCGGCTTAAGTCTTCAAGGCTCGATGGTAAATTTGCACTTCAATTTCATTAACACCTCTGATGAGTTTTGCTTACCATTTGCTCAGTTAATCAAAAGTGCTCCCCATTGGTTACTGCTCATTACTCAGTTGTTGTTTTGTATGGATGTTGATCCTAAACCACCCGACCCGTATACAAACCCTCACTTGATAATATTTCATTCTTTTAAAGGGGTGAGGGATAAATTCAGGAACAAAACATTCATGATACACATTTTTCAAACAGTGGAAGAGTTTATTAGATCTTATGGGCATTCCAACTTGGCATGCTTTGACATGGCTAAAATGCATATTCAGCTAATACATCAGTGGCATTACGTTCTTGGAATACATATTCAGGCCATTACACGAGCAGTCATGTTGCTGAGGTTGTTAGATTGGGTCATGTTCATTCAATTCACTCATGGGTGGTGCATGGGAAGGGTCGACCACTGGAAGACGCAACAAAGGGGACTCCAACAGTCTTGAGGACAAGACTGTTTTGAAGGGCAGAGTAATGATAGGAATCATGTTCTAGTTTCTAGTCTAAATGTCATTTGTCTATTTTGAGAGGGGGTCAAGTGCAACTTATATATCTATAAATAGGTATCAATAACTCTTAGGGAGGTAGGATGAGTATTAGTGAGTTTGTTAGGCTCTTTGCTAGGCATTGAGAAGGGCATTGCCCTGGACCATTTCGGTGGTGGTTTGAGTCGTTAGATCCGGTTGGATCATCTTCTTCATTACACTATCAATCTAATTACAGTTTGGCTTTTACTTTTGAATACAATTGTCATAATCAGATTTGAGTCTCTATCAGAATCTGACCTAAATTTTGGTTCTGGAGACTTCCCTTGAATATATTATGACTCCACGAAAGAATCAGATCAATGAAAACACTCTAGAGCCTTCCCGTGGCCCGTTCGAAATTTTGCTAGAAGGGCCCTAGGGGTAGGTACACAGCGTGCCCGAAAAACTGTGTATGGGTCTATTCACCGAATCTGACCATAATTTTGGTTCTGGAGACTTCCCTTGAATATATTATAACTCCACAAAAGAATCGGATCAATGAAAATACTCTAGATCCTTCCCGTGGCCCGTTCGAAATTTTGCTAAAAGGGCCCTAGGGGTAGGTACACAGCGTGCCCGAAAAACTGAGTATGGGTCTGTTCACCGAATCTGACCATAATTTTGGTTCTGGAGACTTCCCTTGAATATATTATGACTCTAGGAAAGAATCGGATCAATGAAAACACTCTAGAGCCTTCCCGTGGCCCGTTCGAAATTTTGCTAGAAGGGCCCTAGGGGTAGGTACACAGCCTTCCCGAAAAACTGAGTATGGGTCTGTTCACCGAATCTGACCATAATTTTGGTTCTGGAGACTTCCCTTGAATATATTATGACTCCGCAAAAGAATCGGATCAATGAAAATACTCTAGAGCCTTCCCGTGGCCCGTTCGAAATTTTGCTAGAAGAGCCCTATGGGTAGGTACACAACGTGCCCGAAAAACTGAGTATGGGTCTGTTCACTGAATCTGACCTAAATTTTGGTTCTGGAGACTTCCCTTGAATATATTATGACTCTAGGAAAGAATCGGATCAATGAAAACACTCTAGAGCCTTCCCGTGGCCTGTTCGAAATTTTGCTAGAAGGGCCCTAGGGGTAGGTACACAGCCTGCCCGAAAAACTGAGTATGGGTCTGTTCACCGAATCTGACCATAATTTTGGTTCTGGAGACTTCCCTTGAATATATTATGACTCCACGAAAGAATATCAGATCAATGAAAACACTCTAGAGCCTTCTCGTGACCAGTTCAAAATTTTGCTAGAAGGGCCCTAGGGGTAGGTACACAGCGTGCCCGAAAAACTGGGTACGGGTCTGTTCACCGAATCTGACCATAATTTTGGTTCTGGAGACTTCGCTTGATTATTTTATGACTCCACGAAAGAATCGGATCAATGAAAACACTCTAGAGCCTTCCCGTGGCCCGTTCGAAATTTTGCTAGAAGGGCCCTAGGGGTACGTACACAACGTGCCCGAAAAACTGGGTACGGGTCTGTTCACCGAATATGACCATAATTTTGGTTCTGGAGAATTCGCTTGATTATTTTATGACTCCACGAAAGAATCGGATCAATGAAAACACTCTAGAGCCTTCCCGTGGCCCGTTCGAAATTTTGCTAAAAGGGGCCTAGGGGTAGGTACACAGCGTGCTCGAAAAACTGAGTACGGGTCTATTCACCGAATCTGACCTAAATTTTGGTTCTGCAGACTTCCGTTGACTATTTTATGACTTCACGAAAAAATCGGATCAATGAAAACACTCTAGAGTTTTCCCGTGGCCCGTTCGAAATTTTGCTAGAAGGGCCCTTGGGGTAGGTACACAGCCTGCTCTAAAAACTGAGTATGAGTCTGTTCACCGAATCTGACCATAATTTTGGTTCTGGAGACTTCCCTTGAATATATTATGACTCCACGAAAGAATCGGATTAATGAAAACACTCTAGAGCCTTCCTGTGGCCCGTTCGAAATTTTGCTAGAAGGGCCCTAGGGGTAGGTACACAGCCTGCTCTAAAAACTGAGTATGGGTCTGTTCACCGAATCTGACCATAATTTTGGTTCTGGAGACTTCTCACGAATATTTTAGACTCCACAAAAGAATCGAATCAACGAAAACACTCTAAAGCCTTCCCGTGGCCTGTTCGAAATTTTGCTAGAAGGGGCCCTATGGGTAGGTACACAGCCTGTTCTAAACCTGAGTATGGGTCTGTTCACCGAATCTGACCTTAATTTTGGTTCTGGATACTTCCCTCGAATATTGTATGACTCCACGAAAGAATCGGATCAATGAAAACACTCTAGAGCCTTCCTGTGCCCCGTTCGAAATTTTGCTAGAAGGGCCCTAGGGGTAGGTACACAGCGTGCCCGAAAAACTGAGTATGGGTCTGTTCACCGAATCTGACCTAAATTTTGGTTCTGGATACTTCCCTTGACTATTTTATGACTTCACGAAAGAATCGGATCAATGAAAACACTCTAGAGCTTTCCCGTGGCACGTTCGAAATTTTGCTAGAAGGGCCCTAGGGGTAGGTACACAGCCTGCCCGAAAAACTGAGTATGGGTCTGTTCACCGAATCTGACCATAATTTTGGTTCTGGAGACTTCCCTTGAATATATTATGACTCCACGAAAGAATATCAGATCAATGAAAACACTCTAGAGCCTTCTCGTGACCAGTTCAAAATTTTGCTAGAAGGGCCCTAGGGGTAGGTACACAGCGTGCCCGAAAAACTGGGTACGGGTCTGTTCACCGAATCTGACCATAATTTTGGTTCTGGAGACTTCGCTTGATTATTTTATGACTCCACGAAAGAATCGGATCAATGAAAACACTCTAGAGCCTTCCCGTGGCCCGTTCGAAATTTTGCTAGAAGGGCCCTAGGGGTACGTACACAACGTGCCCGAAAAACTGGGTACGGGTCTGTTCACCGAATATGACCATAATTTTGGTTCTGGAGAATTCGCTTGATTATTTTATGACTCCACGAAAGAATCGGATCAATGAAAACACTCTAGAGCCTTCCCGTGGCCCGTTCGAAATTTTGCTAAAAGGGGCCTAGGGGTAGGTACACAGCGTGCTCGAAAAACTGAGTACGGGTCTATTCACCGAATCTGACCTAAATTTTGGTTCTGGAGACTTCCGTTGACTATTTTATGACTTCACGAAAAAATCGGATCAATGAAAACACTCTAGAGTTTTCCCGTGGCCCGTTCGAAATTTTGCTAGAAGGGCCCTTGGGGTAGGTACACAGCCTGCTCTAAAAACTGAGTATGAGTCTGTTCACCGAATCTGACCATAATTTTGGTTCTGGAGACTTCCCTTGAATATATTATGACTCCACGAAAGAATCGGATTAATGAAAACACTCTAGAGCCTTCCTGTGGCCCGTTCGAAATTTTGCTAGAAGGGCCCTAGGGGTAGGTACACAGCCTGCTCTAAAAACTGAGTATGGGTCTGTTCACCGAATCTGACCATAATTTTGGTTCTGGAGACTTCTCACGAATATTTTAGACTCCACAAAAGAATCGAATCAACGAAAACACTCTAAAGCCTTCCCGTGGCCTGTTCGAAATTTTGCTAGAAGGGGCCCTATGGGTAGGTACACAGCCTGTTCTAAACCTGAGTATGGGTCTGTTCACCGAATCTGACCTTAATTTTGGTTCTAGATACTTCCCTCGAATATTGTATGACTCCACGAAAGAATCGGATCAATGAAAACACTCTAGAGCCTTCCTGTGCCCCGTTCGAAATTTTGCTAGAAGGGCCCTAGGGGTAGGTACACAGCGTGCCCGAAAAACTGAGTATGGGTCTGTTCACCGAATCTGACCTAAATTTTGGTTCTGGATACTTCCCTTGACTATTTTATGACTTCACGAAAGAATCGGATCAATGAAAACACTCTAGAGCTTTCCCGTGGCACGTTCGAAATTTTGCTAGAAGGGCCCTAGGGGTAGGTACACAGCCTGCCCGAAAAACTGAGTATGGGTCTGTTCACCGAATCTGACCATAATTTTGGTTCTGGAGACTTCCCTTGAATATATTATGACTCCACGAAAAAATCGGATCAATGAAAACACTCTAGAGCCTTCTTGTGGCCCGTTCGAAATTTTGCTAAAAGGGCCCTAGGGGTAGGTACACAGCGTGCCCGAAAAACTGTGTATGGGTCTGTTCACCGAATCTGACCTAAATTTTGGTTCTGGAGACTTCCCTTGACTATTTTATGACTTCACGAAAGAATCGGATCAATGAAAACACTCTAGAGCCTTCCCGTGGCCCGTTCGAAATTTTGCTAGAAGGGCCCTAGGGGTAGGTACACAGCCTGCTCTAAAAACTGAGTATGGGTATGTTCACCGAATCTGACCTTAATTTTGGTTCTGGAGACTTCCCACGAATATTTTATGACTCCACGAAAGAATCGGATCAATGAAAACACTCTAGAGCCTTCCCGTGGCCCGTTCGAAATTTTGCTAGAAACGCCCTAGGGGTAGGTACACAGCGTGCCCGAAAAACTGAGTATGGGTCTGTTCACCGAAACTGACCAAAATTTTGGTTCTGGAGACTTCCCTTGAATATATTATGACTCCACGAAAGAATCGGATCAATGAAAATACTCTAGAGCCTTCACGTGGCCCGTTCGAAATTTTGCTAGAAGGGCCCTAGGGGTAGGTACACAGCCTGCTCTAAAAACTGAGTACGGGTATGTTCACCGAATCTGACCTTAATTTTGGTTCTGGAGACTTCCCACGAATATTTTATGACTCCACGAAAGAATCGGATCAATGAAAACACTCTAGAGCCTTCCCGTGGCCCGTTCGAAATTTTGCTAGAAACGCCCTAGGGGTAGGTACACAGTGTCACACCCTCAATTTTCCACAAACGGGGTATCCGTTAGGCGCGTGACATACCAGGATCTCAAGCCATTAGTTACAGTAACACTGACTCAACTGAATTAATATAAAGTTTAGTTTTAGAATAATCCAAAAACCGAAGTGTTAAAATGTAAGTTTTTCAAAGTTTAGCGGAAGCGTTTAAATAACCATAATAAATGAAACCGGTGCTTAAAGTCCAGCACACAACCAATAATTAATTTAAACCAACAAAAACTTCAATAAGTTCAAAACCCATGCATGCTGTGTCCTATGTGCACAAACTCCTAGCCACCTGAGAAAACATACTGAAAACGGTCAACACATGGTTGGTGAGCTCAATGAGATAAGTAACCGAAAAATTAATTAATAAAAGAATTTGAACCGATAAACATCTTTACTATTGCAGGTTAGCTAGACCACCTCGTTTACTACATGAGCACGTCGAGATTAAACTGAACGAAACGATAATAATTTGCCTTGTTATCACCACGACGGATGACCAAAAGTTAAAGGACCATTTGCACCACCTGGAAACCAATCCAGCATGGTGGGGTCTGCCGAACCCGTAGTACTACTCAAATTTCCCCGTTATACCCACTGTATATTAATAATCTCGACAAAAAGGAAAGGACTTTAGAGCTGGGTGGAATCATGCTCAGTAAAATAAACAGTTAGACAATAGAAAGCCTGTTTTATCAAAACCGTTGCCCGAAGGCCCTGCCCGAAGGCGTAAAACTCAGCCCAAGGCTGTTTAAAACCGTTGCCCGAAGGCGTACAAATGCGGCCCAAAGCCATTTAAAAGAGTTTGTATGTTTTCTCCCCGAAAGGATTTAAAGCGGGCAAAGAGACTCACCTTTGAAGCGCACAGCAAAAACAACAGCACACAGAAACCCAAAAGACTTAAACTGCCCTACAACCTGCTTAATAATTATTCTAGTCATTAGCTACGAATTCGCGTATATAACTACATAAATTATATACACAACTACATATTTACAGACAAGAATTCATGTACACCTTCATCCAACTCAATTTACATTTATGTACATCTACTTTCATGCATACACATACTAAGTTATTATATGTAAAATTCTATAACACTTCATAAGCTTGTCATGCATGTTCTCATACCACCATCTACCGACATGCATCATTAATATCTAATATATATATTTCTGTATCAACACAATCATGCTGGCAAGTTTTAGTATATAAATTGTGCATACATATTGATCATAACATCACGCATATACATGTTTACTATCATATGTACCTACATATTGTTTGCTTATTTGCGGTCTCTTCCACCTATGTAACTAACACCATAACACATATACATATTTATATATCGGTTCACAGAAATAGTTTCTCCCTTACAGTTGACTACATACATAGAATCAATACACCTATCTCAATACCGTACACACCACATGGTCACATATCCGTCCAATTCCTACGCACACAACTTGCTTATATATTTACTATTATATGATACACATTTCCATGTAGTCATCATATATCTCTATTTTATCCTTTACATGCAACGATTTACAAAACATGTGATGTTTACCTTCATACTTATACACTTGCACTCAATTACATATTCACATATACATACACTGTTACACATATATACACATCACATACAAACATACAATCATGATGCTGCTTTACCACATATATATATACATTCTGATTATATATATACATATACATACGGTTCTATATATACATATCACAACTTCAATTACAATATATATAAACCAAGATATACATACAGTCCTACGCATCTTACATACATATAGCAGCACGTATACACAGCACATACACCTCATCGGATGATAACCGAAATGAATCGAACTCATAACGATTAGTATAGGCTCCGAAAACTCACCGAAACACGACGAAAAAGATGATCGGTACCGAAGCTTTCGGCTGCTGCTACGGTTCGTTAATGGCGACGGGGAAGTGAGACGGTGTGGACTGCTTGACCGATAACGATAGGGAATCGATTTGAAACGTGCTGTAATGATCGTGAACGTTAATACATATATATATACATATATACTTATTTAAACATGATTACGGTTCAAGACTTACCGGAAAAACAGACAGGATGAGCGGAATTACGGATAGGTGAGGATCGAAACTGCTATTGGGAGGCGAGGTCGTATGAGTGTGTGTGTTTGAGAGATCGTGCGGCAAGTTTAGGGTTTTTAGAATGTGTGTGTGTTTGCTGCCGTCGAGAAGGAAGAACCAGGGGGGGCGGGTGGTTTGGTTTAAATAATTAAAATGTTACACATATAGTCCTTGCACATAATGAAACTATTAAGTTTTATCTTTAAAGTTTATAAACTAGTTTTATTAATTACACAATTAACCCAAAACTTATATGAAACTTAACGGAATAGTCATCAGATGGTTAACGGTGTTAACCTGAATTTGCGGGTTGTCACACACAGCGTGCCCGAAAAACTGAGTATGGGTCTGTTCACCGAATCTGACCATAATTTTGGTTCTGGAGACTTCCCTTGAATATATTATGACTCCACGAAAAAATCGGATCAATGAAAACACTCTAGAGCCTTCTTGTGGCCCGTTCGAAATTTTGCTAAAAGGGCCCTAGGCGTAGGTACACAGCGTGCCCGAAAAACTGAGTATGGGTCTGTTCACCGAATCTGACCTAAATTTTGGTTCTGGATACTTCCCTTGACTATTTTATGACTTCACGAAAGAATCGGATCAATGAAAACACTCTAGAGCTTTCCCGTGGCACGTTCGAAATTTTGCTAGAAGGGCCCTAGGGGTAGGTACACAGCCTGCCCGAAAAACTGAGTATGGGTCTGTTCACCGAATCTGACCATAATTTTGGTTCTGGAGACTTCCCTTGAATATATTATGACTCCACGAAAAAATCGGATCAATGAAAACACTCTAGAGCCTTCTTGTGGCCCGTCCGAAATTTTGCTAAAAGGGCCCTAGGGGTAGGTACACAGCGTGCCCGAAAAACTGTGTATGGGTCTGTTCACCGAATCTGACCTAAATTTTGGTTCTGGAGACTTCCCTTGACTATTTTATGACTTCACGAAAGAATCGGATCAATGAAAACACTCTAGAGCCTTCCCGTGGCCCGTTCGAAATTTTGCTAGAAGGGCCCTAGGGGTAGGTACACAGCCTGCTCTAAAAACTGAGTATGGGTATGTTCACCGAATCTGACCTTAATTTTGGTTCTGGAGACTTCCCACGAATATTTTATGACTCCACGAAAGAATCGGATCAATGAAAACACTCTAGAGCCTTCCCGTGGCCCGTTCGAAATTTTGCTAGAAACGCCCTAGGGATAGGTACACAGCGAGCCCGAAAAACTGAGTATGGGTCTGTTCACCGAAACTGACCAAAATTTTGGTTCTGGAGACTTCTCTTGAATATATTATGACTCCACAAAAGAATCGGATCAATGAAAATACTCTAGAGCCTTCACGTGGCCCGTTCGAAATTTTGCTTGAAGGGCCCTAGGGGTAGGTACACAGCCTGCTCTAAAAACTGAGTATGGGTATGTTCACCGAATCTGACCTTAATTTTGGTTCTGGAGACTTCCCACGAATATTTTATGACTCCACGAAAGAATCGGATCAATGAAAACACTCTAGAGCCTTCCCGTGGCCCGTTCGAAATTTTGCTAGAAACGCCCTAGGGGTAGGTACACAGCGTGCCCGAAAAACTGAGTATGGGTCTGTTCACCGAATCTGACCATAATTTTGGTTCTGGAGACTTCCCTTGAATATATTATGACTCCACGAAAAAATCGGATCAATGAAAACACTCTAGAGCCTTCTTGTGGCCCGTTCGAAATTTTGCTAAAAGGGCCCTAGGGGTAGGTACACAGCGTGCCCGAAAAACTGTGTATGGGTCTGTTCACCGAATCTGACCTAAATTTTGGTTCTGGAGACTTACCTTGACTATTTTATGACTTCACGAATGAATCGGATCAATGAAAACACTCTAGAGCCTTCCCGTGGCCCGTTCGAAATTTTGCTAGAAGGGCCCTAGGGGTAGGTACACAGCCTGCCCGAAAAACTGAGTATGGGTCTGTTCACCGAATCTGACCATAATTTTGGTTCTGGAGACTTCCCTTGAATATATTATGACTCCACGAAAAAATCGGATCAATGAAAACACTCTAGAGCCTTCTTGTGGCCCGTTCGAAATTTTGCTAAAAGGGCCCTAGGGGTAGGTACACAGCGCGCCCGAAAAACTGTGTATGGGTCTGTTCACCGAATCTGACCTAAATTTGGGTTCTGGAGACTTCCCTTGACTATTTTATGACTTCACGAAAGAATCGGATCAATGAAAACACTCTAGAGCCTTCCCGTGGCCCGTTCGAAATTTTGCTAGAAGGGCCCTAGGGGTAGGTACACAGCCTGCTCTAAAAACTGAGTATGGGTATGTTCACCGAATCTGACCTTAATTTTGGTTCTGGAGACTTCCCACGAATATTTTATGACTCCACGAAAGAATCGGATCAATGAAAACACTCTAGAGCCTTCCCGTGGCCCGTTCGAAATTTTGCTAGAAACGCCCTAGGGGTAGGTACACAGCGTGCCCGAAAAACTGAGTATGGGTCTGTTCACCGAAACTGACCAAAATTTTGGTTCTGGAGACTTCCCTTGAATATATTATGACTCCACGAAAGAATCGGATCAATGAAAATACTCTAGAGCCTTCACGTGGCCCGTTCGAAATTTTGCTAGAAGGGCCCTAGGGGTAGGTACACAGCCTGCTCTAAAAACTGAGTATGGGTATGTTCACCGAATCTGACCTTAATTTTGGTTCTGGAGACTTCCCACGAATATTTTATGACTCCACGAAAGAATCGGATCAATGAAAACACTCTAGAGCCTTCCCGTGGCCCGTTCGAAATTTTGCTAGAAACGCCCTAGGGGTAGGTACACAGCGTGCCCGAAAAATTGAGTATGGGTCTGTTCACCGAATCTGACAATAATTTTGGTTCTGGAGACTTCCCTTGAATATATTATGACTCCACGAAAAAATCGGATCAATGAAAACACTCTAGAGCCTTCTTGTGGCCCGTTCGAAATTTTGCTAAAAGGGCCCTAGGGGTAGGTACACAGCGTGCCCGAAAAACTGAGTATGGGTCTGTTCACAGAATCTGACCTAAATTTTGGTTCTGGATACTTCCCTTGACTATTTTATTACTTCACGAAAGAATCGGATCAATGAAAACACTCTAGAGCTTTCCCGTGGCACGTTCGAAATTTTGCTAGAAGGGCCCTAGGGGTAGGTACACAGCCTGCCCGAAAAACTGAGTATGGGTCTGTTCACCGAATCTGACCATAATTTTGGTTCTGGAGACTTCCCTTGAATATATTATGACTCCACGAAAAAATCGGATCAATGAAAACACTCTAGAGCCTTCTTGTGGCCCGTTCGAAATTTTGTTAAAAGGGCCCTAGGGGTAGGTACACAGCGTGCCCGAAAAACTGTGTATGGGTCTGTTCACCGAATCTGACCTAAATTTTGGTTCTGGAGACTTCCCTTGACTGTTTTATGACTTCACGAAAGAATCGGATCAATGAAAACACTCTAGAGCCTTCCCGTGGCCCGTTCGAAATTTTGCTAGAAGGGCCCTAGGGGTAGGTACAAAGCCTGCTCTAAAAACTGAGTATGGGTATGTTCACCGAATCTGACCTTAATTTTGGTTCTGGAGACTTCCCACGAATATTTTATGACTCCACGAAAGAATCGGATCAATGAAAACACTCTAGAGCCTTCCCGTGGCCCGTTCGAAATTTTGCTACAAACGCCCTAGGGGTAGGTACACAGCGTGCCCGAAAAACTGAGTATGGGTCTGTTCACCGAAACTGACCAAAATTTTGGTTCTGGAGACTTCCCTTGAATATATTATGACTCCACGAAAGAATCGGATCAATGAAAATACTCTAGAGCCTTCACGTGGCCCGTTCGAAATTTTGCTATAAGGGCCCTAGGGGTAGGTACACAGCGTGCCCGAAAAACTGAGTATGGGTCTGTTCACCGAATCTGACCTAAATTTTGGTTCTGGAGACTTCGCTTGAATTTATTATGACTCCACGAAAGAATCGGATCAATGAAAACACTCTAGAGCCTTCCCTGTGGCCAGTTCGAAATTTTGCTAGAAGGGCCCTAGGGGTAGGTACACAGCGTGCCCGAAAAACTGAGTATGGGTCTGTTCACCGAAACTGACCATAATTTTTGTTCTGGAGACTTCCCTTGAATATATTATGACTCCACGAAAGAATCGGATCAATGAAAACACTCTAGAGCCTTCTCGTGGCCCGTTCGAAATTTTGCTAGAAGGGCCCTAGGGGTAGGTACACATTGTGCCCGAAAAACTGTGTATGGGTCTGTTCACCGAATCTGACCTTAATTTTGGTTCTGGAGACTTCCCACGAATATTTTATGACTCCTCGAAAGAATCGGATCAATAAAAACACTCTAGAGCCTTCCCGTGGCCCGTTCGAAATTTTGCTAGAACGGCCCTAGGGGTAGGTACACAGCGTGCCCGAAAAACTGAGTATGGGTCTGTTCACCGAAACTGACCATAAATTTTGGTTCTGGAGACTTCCCTTGAATATATTATGACTCCACGAAAGAATCGGATCAATGAAAATACTCTAGAGCCTTCACGTGGCCCGTTCGAAATTTTGCTAGAAGGGCCCTAGGGGTAGGTACACAGCGTGCCCGAAAAACTGAGTATGAGTCTGTTCACCGAATCTGACCTAAATTTTGGTTCAGGAGACTTCGCTTGAATTTATTATGACTTCACGAAAGAATCGGATCAATGAAAAGACTCTAGTGCCTTCCCTGTGGCCATGTCGAAATTTTGCTAGAAGGGCCCTAGGGGTAGGTACACAGCCTGCCCGAAAAACTGAGTATGGGTCTGTTCACCGAATCTGACCATAATTTTGGTTCTGGAGACTTCCCTTGAATATATTATGACTCCACGAAAGAATCGGATCAACGAAAACACTCTAGAGCCTTCTCGTGGCCCGTTCGAAATTTTGCTAGAAGGGCCCTAGGGGTAGGTACACAGCGTGCCCGAAAAACTGTGTATGAGTCTGTTCACCGAATCTGACCTAAATTTTGGTTCTGGAGTCTTCCCTTGAATATATTATGACTCCACGAAAGAATCGGATCAATGAAAACACTCTAGAGCCTTCCCGTGGCCCGTTCGAAATTTTTCTAGAAGGGCCCTAGGGGTACGTACACAACGTGCCCGAAAAACTGGGTACGGGTCTGTTCACCGAATCTGACCATAATTTTGGTTCTAGAGACTTCTCTTGATTATTTTATGACTCCACGAAAGAATCGGATCAATGAAAACACTCTAGAGCCTTCCCGTGGCCCGTTCGAAATTTTGCTAGAACGGCCCTAGGGACAGGTACACAGCGTGCTCTAAAAACTAAGTATGGGTCTGTTCATCGAATCTGACCATAATTTTGGTTCTGGAGACTTCCCTTGAATATATTATGACTCCACGAAAGAATCGGATCAATGAAAACATTTTAGAGCCTTCCCATGGCCCGTTCGAAATTTTGCTAGAAGGGCCCTAGGGGTAGGTACACAGCATGCCCGAAAAACTGAGTATGGGTCTGTTCACCGAACATGACCATAATTTTGGTCCTGGATACGTCCCTCGAGTATTTTATGACTTCATGAAAGAATCAGATTTATGAAAACACTCTAGAGCCTTCCCGTGGCCCATTCAAAATTTTGTTCACGGGGCCCTAGGGGTAGGTACACAGCGTGCCTGAAAAACCGAGTATGGGTCTGTTCACCGAATCTGACCATAGTTTTGATCCTGAATATTTCCCTCAAATACTTCATGACTCCACGAAAGAATGAGATCAATGAAAACACTCTAGAGCTTTTATAAGGCCCGATCGTAATTTTGCTAGAAGGACCCTAGGGGTAGGTACACAGCCTGCCCGTAAAACTGAGTATGGGTCTGTTCACCGAACCTGACCATAATTTTGGTCCTGGATACTTCCCTTGAATATTTTATGACTTCACGAAAGAATCGGATCTATGAAAACACTCTAGAGCCTTCCCGAGGCCCGTTCGAAATTTTGTTCAAGGGGCCCTAGGGGTAGGTACACAGCGTGCCCGAAAAAATGAGTATGGGTCTGTACACCGAACCTGACCGTAATTTTGTTCCTGAATACTTCTCTCGAATATTTTATTTCTTCACGAAAGAATCGGATCTATTAAAACACTCTAGAGCCTTCCCGTGGCCCGTTCGAAATTTTGTTCAAGGGGCCCTAGGGGTAGTAGGTACATAGCGTGCCTGAAAAACAGAGTATTGGTCTGTTCACCGAATCTTACCATAATTTTGGTCCTAGATACTTTCCTCGACTATTTTATGACTCCACGAAAGAATCGGATCAATTAAAACACTCTAGAGCTTTCCCATGGCCCGTTCGTAATTTTGCTAGAAGGGCCCTAGGGGTAGGTACACATCGTGCCCGAAAAACTGAGTATGGGTCTGTACACCGAATCTGACCATAATTTGATCCTGAATACTTCCCTCGAATATATTATGACTCCACGAAAGAATCGGATCAATAAAAACACTCTAGAGCTTTCCCATGGCTCGTTCGTAATTTTGCTAGAAGGGCCCTAGGGGTAGGTACACAGCCTGCCCGAAAAACTGAGTATGGGTATGTTCTCCGAATCTGACCATAATTTTTGTCCTGGATACTTCCCTGGAATATTTTATGACTCCACGAAGAATCGGATTAATGAAAAACTCTAGAGCTTTCTCATGGCCCGTTCGTAATTTTGCTAGAAGGGCCATAGGGGTAGGTACACAGCCTGCCCGAAAAACTAAGTATGGGTATTTTCTCCGAACCTGACCATAATTTTGGTCCTGGATACTTCCCTAGAATATTTTATGACACCAATAAAGAATCGGATCAATAATAACACTCAAGAGCTTTCCTGTGGCCCGTTCGAAATTTTGCTAAAAGGGCCCTAGGGGTAGGTACACAACCTGCCCGAAGAACTGAGTATAGATATTTTCTCCGAATCTGACCATAATTTTGGTCCTGGATACTTCCCTGGGATATTTTATGACTCCACGAAAGAGTCGGATCAATGAAAACACTCAAGAGCTTTCCTGTGGCCCGTTCAAAATTTTGCTAAAAGGGCCCTAGGGGTAGGTACACAGTGTGCCCGAAAAACTGAGTATAGGTCTGTTCTCCGAATCTGACCATGATTTTGGTCCTGGATACTTCCCTGAAATATTTTATGACTCCATGAAAGAATTGGATCATAGAAAACACTCTAGAGCTTTCCCATGGCTCGTTCGTAATTGTGCTAGAAGGGCCCTAGGGGTAGATACACAGCCTGCCGAAAAACTGAGTATGGGTCTGTTCACCGAATCTGACCATAATTTTAGTCATGGATACTTACCTCGAATATTTTATGACTCCACGAAATAATCGGATCAATGAAAACACTCTAGAGCCTTCCCGCGGCCCGTTTGAAATTTTGTTCAATGGGCCTAGGGGTAGGTACACAGAGTGCCCGAAAAAATAAGTATGGGTCTGTTCACCGAATCGACCATAATTTTGGTCCTCGATACTTCCCTCGACTATTTTATGACTCCACGAAAGAATCGAGTAAGTGAAAACACTCTAGAGCTTTCCCATGGCCCGTTCGTAATTTTGCTAGAAGGGCCCTAGGGGTAGGTACACAGCGTGCCCGAAAAACTGCGTATGGGTATGTTCACCGAATCTGACCATAATTTAGATCCTGGATACTTTCCTAGAATATTTTATGACTCCACGAAAGAATCGGATCAATGAAAACACTCTAGAGCTTTCCCATGGCCCGTTCGTAATTTTGCTAGAAAGGCCCTAGGGGTAGGTACACAGCATGCCCGAAAAACTGAGTATGGGTATGTTCTCCGAATCTGACCATACTTTTGGTCCTGGATACTTCCCTGGAATATTTTATGACTCCACGAAGAATCGGATCATTGAAAACACTTTAGAGCTTTCTCATGGCCCGTTCGTAATTTTGCTAGAAGGGCCCTAGGGGTAGGTACAAGCCTGTCCGAAAAACAGAGTATGGGTATGTTCTCCGATTTGGTCCTGGATACTTCCCTCGAATATTTTATGACTCCACAAAAGAATCGGATCAATGAAAACAGTCTAGAGCCTTCCCGTGAACCGTTCGAAATTTTGTTCAAGGGGCCCTAGAGGTAGGTACACAGCGTGCCTGAAAAAATGAGTATGGTTCTGTTCACCGAATCTGACCATAATTTTGTCCTGGATACTTCCCTCGAATATTTTATGACTCCACAAAATAATCGGATCAATGAAAACAGTCTAGATCTTTCCCATGGCCCGTTCGTAATTTTGCTAGAAGGGCCTTAGGTGTAGGTACACAACGTGCCCGAAAAACTACGTATGGGTCAGTTCACCGAATCTGACCATAATTTTGATCCTGGATACTTTCCTAAAATATTTTATGACTCCAAAAAAGAATCGGATCAATGAAAACACTTTAGAGCTTTCCTATGGCCCGATCGTAATTTTGCTAGAAGGGCACTAGGGGTAAGTACACAGCATGCCCGAAAAACTGAGTATGGGTCTGTTCACCGAACCTGACCGTAATTTTGGTCCTGAATACTTCCCTCGAATATTTTATTACTTCACGAAAGAATCGGATCTATTAAAACACACTAGAGACTTCCCGTGGCCCGTTCGAAATTTTGTTCAAGGGGCCCTAGGGGTAGGTACATAGCGTGCCTGAAAAACAGAGTATTGGTCTGTTCACCGAATCTTACCATAATTTTGGTCCTAGATACTTTCCTCGACTATTTTATGACTCCACAAAAGAATCGGATCAATAATAACACTCAAGAGCTTTCCTGTGGCCCGTTCGAAATTTTGCTAAAAGGGCCCTAGGGGTAGGTACACAGCGTGCCCGAAAAACTGAGTATGGGTCTGTTCACCGATTCTGACCATATTTTTGATCCTGAATACTTCCGTCGAATATTTTATGACTCCACGAAAGAATCGGATCAATGAAAACACCCAAGAGCTTTCCCATAGCCCATTCGTAATTTTGCTAGAAGGGCCCTAAGGGTAGGTACACAGCCTGGCCGAAAACCTGAGTATGGGTATGTTCTCCGAATCTGACCATAATTTTTGTCGTTGATACTTCCCTGGAATATTTTATGACTCCACGAAGAATCGGATCAATGACAACAATCTAAAGCTTTCTCATGGCCCGTTCGTAATTTTGCTAGAGGGCCCTAGGGGTAGGTACACAGCGTGCCCGAAGAACTGAGTATAGATATTTTCTCCGAATCTGACCATAATTTTGGTCCTGGATACTTCCCTGGAATATTTTATGACTCCACGAAAGAGTCGTATCAATGAAAACACTCAAGAGCTTTCCTGTGGCCCGTTCAAAATTTTGCTAAAAGGGCCCTAGGGGTAGATACACAGCCTGCCCGAAAAACTGAGTATGGGTCTGTTCACCGAATCTGACCATAATTTTAGTCATGGATACTTACCTCGAATATTTTATAACTCCACGAAATAATCGGATCAATGAAAACACTCTAGAGCCTTCCCGTGGCCCGTTTGAAATTTTGTTCAATGGGCCTAGGGGTAGGTACACAGAGTGCCCGAAAAAATAAGTATGGGTCTGTTCACCGAATCAACCATAATTTTGGTCCTCGATACTTCCCTCGACTATTTTATGACTCCACGAAAGAATCGAGTAAATGAAAACACTCTATAGCTTTCCCATGGCCCGTTCATAATTTTGCTAGAAGGCCTTAGAGGTAGGTACACAGCGTGCCCGAAAAACTGAGTATGAGTGTGTTCACCGAATCTGACAATAATTTTCATCCTGAATACTTCCCTCGAATATTTTATGACTCCACGAAAGAATCGGATCAATGAAAACAGTCTAGAGCTTTCCCATGGCCCGTTCGTAATTTTGCTAGAAGGGCCCTAGGGATAGCTACACAGCGTGCCCGAAAAACTGCATTTGGGTATGTTCACCGAATCTGACCATAATTTTGATCCTGGATACTTTCCTAGAATATTTTATGACTCCACGAAAGAATCGGATCAATGAAAACACTCTAGAGCATTCCTATGGCCCGATCGTAATTTTGCTAGAAGGGCCCTAGGGGTAGGTACACAGCGTGCCTGAAAAAATGAGTATGGGTCAGTTCACCGAATCTGACCATAATTTTGGTCTTGGATAATTTCCTTGACTATTTTATGACTCCACGAAAGAATCGGATCAATGAAAACACTCTAAAGCTTTCCTGTGGCACGTTCGACATTATGCTAAAAGGGCCCTCGGCGTAGGTACACAGCGTGCCCGAAATAATGAGTATGAGTCTGTTCACCGAATCTGACCATAATTTTGGTCCTCGATACTTCCTCGACTATTTTATGACTCCACGAAAGAATCGGATCAATGAAAACACTCTAGAGCTTTCCCATGGCTCGTTCGTAATTGTGCTAGAAGGGCCCTAGGGGTAGATACACAGCCTGCCCGAAAAACTAAGTATGGGTCTGTTCACCGAATCTGACCATAATTTTAGTCATGGATACTTACCTCGAATATTTTATAACTCCACTAAATAATCGGATCAATGAAAACACTCTAGAGCCTTCCCGTGGCCCGTTTGAAATTTTGTTCAATGGGCCTAGGGGTAGGTACACAGAGTGCCCGAAAAAATAAGTATGGGTCTGTTCACCGAATCAACCATAATTTTGGTCCTCGATACTTCCCTCGACTATTTTATGACTCCACGAAAGAATCGACTAAATGAAAACACTCTAGAGCTTTCCCATGGCCCGTTCATAATTTTGCTAGAAGGGCCCTCGGGGTAGGTACACAGCGTGCCCGAAAAACTGAGTATGGGTGTGTTCACCGAATCTGACAATAATTTTGATCCTGAATACTTCCCTCGAATATTTTATGACTCCACGAAAGAATCGGATCAATGAAAACAGTCTAGAGCTTTCCCATGGCCCGTTCGTAATTTTGCTAGAAGGGCCCTAGGGGTAGGTACACAGCGTGCCCGAAAAACTGCGTATGGGTATGTTTACCGAATCTGACCATAATTTTGATCCTGGATACTTTCCTAGAATATTTTATGACTCCACGAAAGAATCGGATCAATAAAAACACTCTAGAGCATTCCTATGGCCCGATCGTAATATTGCTAGAAGGGCCCTAGGGATAGGTACACAGCGTGCCTGAAAAAATGAGTATGGGTCAGTTCACCGAATCTGACCATAATTTTGGTCCTGGATACTTTCCTCGACTATTTTATGACTCCACGAAAGAATCGGATCAATGAAAACACTCTAAAGCTTTCCTGTGGCACGTTCGACATTTTGCAAAAAGGGCCCTCGGCGTAGGTACACAGCGTGCCCGAAATAATGAGTAAGGGTCTGTTCACCGAATCTGACCATAATTTTGGTCCTCGATACTTCCTCGACTATTTTATGACTCCACAAAAGAATCGGATCAATGAAAACACTCTAGAGCTTTCCCATGGCTCGTTCGTAATTGTGCTAGAAGGGCCCTAGGGGTAGATACACTGCCTGCCCGAAAAACTAAGTATGGGTCTGTTTACCGAATCTGACCATAATTTTAGTCATGGATACTTACCTCGAATATTTTATAACTCCACGAAATAATCGGATCAATGAAAACGCTCTAGAGCCTTCCCGTGGCCCGTTTGAAATTTTGTTCAATGGGCCTAGGGGTAGGTACATAGAGTGCCCGAAAAAATAAGTATGGGTCTGTTCACCGAATCAACCATAATTTTGGTCCTCGATACTTCCCTCGACTATTTTATGACTCCACGAAAGAATCGAGTAAATGAAAACACTCTAGAGCTTTCCCATGGCCCGTTCATAATTTTGCTAGAAGGCCTTAGAGGTAGGTACACAGCGTGCCCGAAAAACTGAGTATGAGTGTGTTCACCGAATCTGACAATAATTTTCATCCTGAATACTTACCTCGAATATTTTATGACTCCACGAAAGAATCGGATCAATGAAAACAGTCTAGAGCTTTCCCATGGCCCGTTCGTAATTTTGCTAGAAGGGCCCTAGGGGTAGCTACACAGCGTGCCCGAAAAACTGCATTTGGGTATGTTCACCGAATCTGACCATAATTTTGATCCTGGATACTTTCCTAGAATATTTTATGACTCCACGAAAGAATCGGATCAATGAAAACACTCTAGAGCATTCCTATGGCCCGATCGTAATTTTGCTAGAAGGGCCCTAGGGTTAAGTACACAGCGTGCCTGAAAAAATGAGTATGGGTCAGTTCACCGAATCTGACCATAATTTTGGTCTTGGATACTTTCCTTGACTATTTTATGACTCCACGAAAGAATCGGATCAATGAAAACACTCTAAAGCTTTCCTGTGGCACGTTCGACATTATGCTAAAAGGGCCCTCGACGTAGGTACACAGCGTGCCCGAAATAATGAGTATGAGTCTGTTCACCGAATCTGACCATAATTTTGGTCCTCGATACTTCCTCGACTATTTTATGACTCCACGAAAGAATCGGATCAATGAAAACACTCTAGAGCTTTCCCATGGCTCGTTCGTAATTGTGCTAGAAGGGCCCTAGGGGTAGATACACAGCCTGCCCGAAAAACTAAGTATGGGTCTGTTCACCGAATCTGACCATAATTTTAGTCATGGATACTTACCTCGAATATTTTATAACTCCACGAAATAATCGGATCAATGAAAACACTCTAGAGCCTTCCCGTGGCCCGTTTGAAATTTTGTTCAATGGGCCTAGGGGTAGGTACACAGAGTGCCCGAAAAAATAAGTATGGGTCTGTTCACCGAATCGACCATAATTTTGGTCCTCGATACTTCCCTCGACTATTTTATGACTCCACGAAAGAATCGAGTAAATGAAAACACTCTAGAGCTTTCCCATGGCCCGTTCGTAATTTTGCTAGAAGGGCCCTAGGGATAGGTACACAGCGTGCCCGAAAAACTGAGTATGGGTGTGTTCACCGAATCTGACAATAATTTTGATCCTGAATACTTCCCTCGAATATTTTATGACTCCACGAAAGAATCGGATCAATGAAAACAGTCTAGAGCTTTCCCATGGCCCGTTCGTAATTTTGCTAGAAGGGCCCTAGGGGTAGGTACACAGCGTGCCCGAAAAACTGCGTATGGGTATGTTCACCGAATCTGACCATAATTTAGATTCTGGATACTTTCCTAGAATATTTTATGACTCCACGAAAGAATCGGATCAATGAAAACACTCTAGAGCATTCCTATGGCCCGATCGTAATTTTGCTAGAAGGGCCCTAGGGGTAGGTACACAGCGTGCCTGAAAAAATGAGTATGGGTCAGTTCACCGAATCTGACCATAATTTTGGTCCTGGATACTTTCCTCGACTATTTAATGACTCCACGATAGAATCGGATCAATGAAAACACTCTAAAGCTTTCCTGTGGCACGTTCGACATTTTGCTAAAAGGGCCCTCGGCGTAGGTACACAACGTGCCCGAAATAATGAGTATGAGTCTGTTCACCGAATCTGACCATAATTTTGGTCCTCGATACTTACTCGACTATTTTATGACTCCACGAAAGAATCGGATCAATGAAAACACTCTAGAGCTTTACCATGGCTCGTTCGTAATTTTGCTAGAAGGGCCCTAAGGGTAGATACACAGCCTGCCCGAAAAACTGAGTATGAGTGTATACACCGAATCTGACCATAATTTTGATCCTGAATACTTCCCTAGAATATTTTATGACTCCACGAAAGAATCGGATCAATGAAAACACTTTAGAGCTTTCCCATGGCCTGTTCGTAATTTTCCTAGAAGGGCCCTAGGGGTAGGTACACAGCCTGCCCGAAAAACTGAGTATGGGTCTGTTCACCGAACCTGACCATATATTTGGTCCTGGATACTTCCCTCGAATATTTCATGACTTCACGAAAGAATCGGATCTATGAAAACACCCTAGAGCCTTCCCATGGCGCGTTCGAAATATTGTTCAAGGGGCCCTAAGGGTAGGTACACCGCGTGCCCGAAAAAATTTGTATGGGTCTGTTCACCGAATCTGACCATAATTTTGGTCCTGGATACTTCCCTCGACTATTTTATGACTCCACGAAAGAATCGGATCAATGAAAACACTCTAGAGCTTTCCCATGGCTCGTTCGTAATTTTGCTAGAAGGACCCTAGGGGTAGATACACAGCCTGCCCGAAAAACTGAGTATGAGTCTATACACCGAATCTGACCATAATTTTGATCCTGAATACTTCCCTCGAATATTTTATGACTCCACGAAAGAATCAGATCAATGAAAACACTTTAGAGCTTTCCCATGGCCCGTTCGTAATTTTCCTAGAAGGGCCCTAGGGGTAGGTACACAGCCTGCCCGAAAAACTGAGTATGGGTCTGTTCACCGAACCTGACCATAATTTTGGTCCTGGATACTTCCCTCGAATATTTTATGACTTCACGAAAAAATCAGATCTATGAAAACACCCTAGAGCCTTCCCATGGCCCGTTCGAAATATTGTTCAAGGGGCCCTAGGGGTAGGTACACAGCGTGCCCGAAAAAATGAGTATGGGTCTATTCACCAAATCTGACCATAATTTTGGTCCTGGATACTTCCCTCGACTATTTTATGACTCCACGAAAGAATCGGATCAATGAAAACACTCTAGAGCTTTCCCATGGCCCGTTCGTAATTTTGCTAGAAGGGCCCTAGGGGTAGGTACACAGCGTGCCCGAAAAAATGAGTATGGGTCTGTTCACCGAATCTGGCCATAATTTTGGCCTGGATACTTCCCTCGACTATTTTATGACTCCACGAAAGAATCGGATCAATGAAAACACTCTAGAGCTTTCCCATGGCCCGTTCGTAATTTTGCTAGAAGGGCCCTAGGGGTAGGTACACAGCCGGCTCGAAAAACTGAGTATGGGTCTGTTCACCGAACCTGACCATAATATTGGTCCTGGATACTTCCCTCGAGTATTTTATGACTTCATGAAATAATCAGATCTATGAAAACACTCTAGAGCCTTCCCGTGGCCCATTCGAAATTTTGTTCAAGGGGCCCTAGGGGTAGGTACACAGCGTGCCCGAAAAACTGAGTATGGGTCTGTTCACCGAATCTGACCATAATTTTGGTCCTGGATACTTCCCCCGACTATTTTATGACTCCACGAAAGAATCGGATCAATGAAAACACTATAGAGCTTTCCCATGGCCCGTTCGTAATTTTACTAGAAGGGCCCTAGGGGTAGGTACACAGCCTCCCTGAAAAACTGAGTATGGGTATTTTCTCCGAATCTGACCATAATTTTTGTCCTGGTTACTTCCCTGGAATATTTTATGACTCCATAAAAAAATCAGATCAATGAAAACACACTAGAGCTTTCCCATGGCCCGTTCGTAATTTTGCTAAAAGGGCCCTAGGGGTAGCTACACAGCATGCCCGAAAAAGTGAGTATGGGTATGTTCTCCGAATCTGACAATAATTTATTCCTGGATACTTCCCTGGAATATTTTATGACTCCACGAAGAATCGGATCAATGAATACACTCTAGAGCTTTCTCATGGCCCGTTCGTACTTTTGCTAGAAGGGCCTAGGGGTAGGTACACAGCCTGCCTGAAAAACTGAGTATGGGTATTTTCACCGAACCTGACCATAATTTTTGTCCTGGATACTTCCCTCGAATATTTTATGACTCCACGAAAGAATCGGATCAATGAAAACACTCTAGAGCTTTCCCATGGCCCGTTCGTAATTTTGCTAGCATTCCCGAAAAACTGAGTATGGGTCTGTTCACCGAACATGACCATAATTTTGGTCCTGGATACGTCCCTCGAGTATTTTATGACTTCATGAAAGAATCAGATCTATGAAAACACTCTAGAGCCTTCCCGTGGCCCATTCGAAATTTTGTTCATGGGGCCCTAGGGGTCAGCGTGCCCGAAAAACCAAGTATGGGTCTGTTCACCGAATCTGACAATAGTTTTGATCCCGAATATTTCCCTCGAATATTTCATGACTCCACGAAAGAATCGGATCAATGAAAACACTCTAGAGCTTTCATATGGCCCGATCGTAATTTTGCTAGAAGGGCCCTAGGGGTAGGTACACTGCCTGCCCGAAAACCTGAGTATGGGTCTGTTCACCGAACCTTACCATAATTTTGGTCCTGGATACTTCCCTCGAATATTTTATGACTTCACGAAAGAGTCGGATCTATGAAAACACTCTAGAGCCTTCCCGTGGCCCGTTCGAAATTTTGTTCAATGGGCCCTAGGGGTAGGTACACAGCGCGCCCGAAAAACTGAGTATGGGTCTGTTCACCGAATCTGACCATAATTTTGGTCCTGATTACTTCCCTCGACTATTTTATGACTCCACGAAAGAATCGGATCACTGAAAACACTCTAGAGCTTTCCCATGGCCCGTTCGTAATTTTGCTAGAAGGGCCCTAGGGGTAGGTAAACAGCCGGCCCGAAAAACTGAGTATGGGTCTGTTCAACGAACCTGACCATAATTTTGGTCCTGCATACTTCCCTCGAATATTTTATGACTTCACGAAAGAATCGGATCTATGAAAACACCCTAGAGCCTTCCCATGGCCCGTTCGAACTATTGTTCAAGGGGCCCTAGGGGTAGGTACACAGCGTGCCCGAAAAAATGAGTATAGGTCTATTCACCAAATCTGACCATAATTTTGGTCCTGGATACTTCCCTCGACTATTTTATGACTTCATGAAAGAATCAGATCTATGAAAACACTCTAGAGCCTTCCCGTGGCCCATTCGAAATTTTGTTAATGGGGCCCTAGGGGTCAGCGTGCCCGAAAAACCGAGTATGGGTCTGTTCACCGAATCTGACCATAGTTTTGATCCTGAATATTTCCCTCGAATATTTCATGACTCCACGAAAGAATCGGATCAATGAAAACACTCTAAAGCTTTCATATGGCCCGATCGTAATTTTGCTAGAAGGGCCCTAGGGTAGGTACACAGCCTGCCCGAAAACCTGAGTATGGGTCTGTTCACCGAACCTGACCATAATTTTGGTCCTGGATACTTCCCTCGAATATTTTATGACTTCACGAAAGAATCGGATCTATGAAAACACTCTAGAGCCTTCCCGTGGCCCGTTCGAAATTTTGTTCAAGGGGCCCTAGGGTAGGTACACAACGCGCCCGAAAAACTGAGTATGGGTCTGTTCACCGAATCTGACCATAATTTTGGTCCTGAATACTTCCCTCGACTATTTTATGACTCCACAAAAGAATCGGATCAATAAAAACACTCTAGAGCTTTCCCATGGCCGGTTCTTAATTTTGCTAGAAGGGCCCTAGGGTAGGTACACAGCCGGCCCGAAAAACTGAGTATGGGTCTGTTCACCGAACCTGACCATAATTTTGGTCCTGCATACTTCCCTCGAATATTTTATGACTTCACGAAAGAATCGGATCTATGAAAACACCCTAGAGCCTTCCCATGGCCCGTTCGAAATATTGTTCAAGGGGCCCTAGGGGTAGGTACACAGCGTGCCCGAAAAAATGAGTATGGGTCTATTCACCAAATCTGACCATAATTTTGGTCCTGGATACTTCCCTCGACTATTTTATGACTTCATGAAAGAATCAGATCTATGAAAACACTCTAAAGCCTTCCCGTGGCCCATTCGAAATTTTGTTCATGGGGCCCTAGGGGTCAGCGTGCCCGAAAAACCGAGTATGGGTCTGTTCACCGAATCTGACCATAGTTTTGATCCTGAATATTTCCCTCGAATATTTCATGACTCCACGAAAGAATCGGATCAATGAAAACACTCTAGAGCTTTCATATGGCCCGATCGTAATTTTGCTAGAAGGGCCCTAGGGGTAGGTACCAAGCCTGCCCGAAAACCTGAGTATGGGTCTGTTCACCGAACCTGACCATAATTTTGGTCCTGGATACTTCCCTCGAATATTTTATGACTTCACGAAAGAATCGGATCTATGAAAACACTCTAGAGCCTTCCCGTGGCCCGTTCGAAATTTTGTTCAAGGGGCCCTAGGGGTAGGTACACAGCGCGCCCGAAAAACTGAGTATGGGTCTGTTCACCGAATCTGACCATAATTTTGGTCCTGAATACTTCCCTCGACTATTTTATGACTCCACGAAAGAATCGGATCAATGAAAACACTCTAGAGCTTTCCCATGGCCCGTTCGTAATTTTGCAAGAAGTGCCCTAGGGGTAGGTACACAGCCGGCCCGAAAAACTGAGTATGGGTCTGTTCACCGAACCTGACCATAATATTGGTCCTGGGTACTTCCCTCGAATATTTTATTACTTCATGAAAGAATCAGATCTATGAAAACACTCTAGAGCCTTCCCGTGGCCCATTCGAAATTTTGTTCAAGGGGCCCTAGGGGTAGGTACACAGCGTGCCCGAAAAACTGAGTATGGGTCTGTTCACCGAATCTGACCATAATTTTGGTCCTGGATACTTCCCCCGACTATTTTATGACTCCACGAAAGAATCGGATCAATGAAAACACTATAGAGCTTTCCCATGACCCGTTCGTAATTTTACTAGAAGGGCCCTAGGGGTAGGTACACAGCCTCCCTGAAAAACTGAGTATGGGTATTTTCTCCGAATCTGACCATAATTTTTGTCCTGGTTACTTCCCTGGAATATTTTATGACTCCACAAAAAAATCAGATCAATGAAAACACTCTAGAGCTTTCCTATGGCCCGTTCGTAATTTTGCTAAAAGGGCCCTAGGGGTAGCTACACAGCATGCCCGAAAAAGTGAGTATGGGTATGTTCTCCGAATCTGACAATAATTTATTCCTGGATACTTCCCTGGAATATTTTATGACTCCACGAAGAATCGGATCAATGAATACACTCTAGAGCTTTCTCATGGCCCGTTCGTAATTTTGCTAGAAGGGCCTAGGGGTAGGTACACAGCCTGCCTGAAAAACTGAGTATGGGTATTTTCACCGAACCTGACCATAATTTTGGTCCTGGATACTTCCCTCGAATATTTTATGACTCCACGAAAGAATCGGATCAATAAAAACACTCTAGAGCTTTCCCATGGCCCGTTCGTAATTTTGCTAGAAGGGCCCTAGGGGTAGGTACACAGCATGCCCGAAAAACTGAGTATGGGTCTGTTCACCGAACATGACTATAATTTTGGTCCTGGATACATCTCTCGAGTATTTTGTGACTTCATGAAAGAATCAGATCTATGAAAACACTCTAGAGCCTTCCCGTGGCCCATTCGAAATTTTGTTAATGGGGCCCTAGGGGTCAGCGTGCCCGAAAAACCGAGTATGGGTCTGTTCACCGAATCTGACCATAGTTTTGATCCTGAATATTTCCCTCGAATATTTCATGACTCCACGAAAGAATCGGATCAATGAAAACACTTTAGAGCTTTCATATGGCCCGATCGTAATTTTGCTAGAAGGGCCCTAGGGGTAGGTAAACAGCCTGCCTGAAAACCTGAGAATGGGTCTGTTCACCGAACCTGACCATAATTTTGGTCCTGGATACTTCCCTCGAATATTTTATGACTTCACGAAAGAATCGGATCTATGAAAACACTCTAGAGCCTTCCCGTGGCCCGTTCGAAATTTTGTTCAAGGGGCCCTAGGGGTAGGTACACAGCGCGCCCGAAAAACTGAGTATGGGTCTGTTCACCGAATCTGACCATAATTTTAGTCCTGAATACTTCCCTCGACTATTTTATGACTCCACGAAAGAATCGGATCAATAAAAACACTCTAGAGCTTTCCCATGGCCCGTTCGTAATTTTGCTAGAAGGGCCCTAGGGGTAGGTACACAGCCGGCCCGAAAAACTGAGTATGGGTCTGTTCACCGAACCTGACCATAATTTTGGTCCTGCATACTTCCCTCGAATATTTTATGACTTCACGAAAGAATCGGATCTATGAAAACACCCTAGAGCCTTCCCATGGCCCGTTCGAAATATTGTTCAAGGGGCCCTAGGGGTAGGTACACAGCGTGCCCGAAAAAATGAGTATGGGTCTATTCACCAAATCTGACCATAATTTTGGTCCTGGATACTTCCCTCGACTATTTTATGACTTCATGAAAGAATCAGATCTATGAAAACACTCTAAAGCCTTCCCGTGGTCCATTCGAAATTTTGTTCATGGGGCCCTAGGGGTCAGCGTGCCCGAAAAACATAGTATGGGTCTGTTCACCGAATCTGACCATAGTTTTGATCCTGAATATTTCCCTCGAATATTTCATGACTCCACGAAAGAATCGGATCAATGAAAACACTCTAAAGCTTTCATATGGCCCGATCGTAATTTTGCTAGAAGGGCCCTAGGGGTAGGTACACAGCCTGCCCGAAAACCTGAGTATGGGTCTGTTCACCGAACCTGACCATAAGTTTGGTCCTGGATACTTCCCTCGAATATTTTATGACTTCACGAAAGAATCGGATCTATGAAAACACTCTAGAGCCTTCCCGTGGCCCGTTCGAAATTTTGTTCAAGGGGCCCTAGGGATAGGTACACAGCGCGCTCGAAAAATTGAGTATGGGTCTGTTCACCGAATCTGACCATAATTTTGGTCCTGAATACTTCCCTCGACTATTTTATGACTCCACGAAAGAATCGGATCAATGAAAACACTCTAGAGCTTTCCCATGGCCCGTTCGTAATTTTGCTAGAAGGGCCCTAGGGGTAGGTACACAGCCGGCCCGAAAAACTGAGTATGGGTCTGTTCACCGAACCTGACCATAATATTGGTCCTGGATACTTCCCTCGAATATTTTATGACTTCATGAAAGAATCAGATCTATGAAAACACTCTAGAGCTTTCCCATGGCCCATTCGAAATTTTGTTCAAGGGGCCCTAGGGGTAGGTACACAGCGTGCCCGAAAAACTGAGTATGGGTCTGTTCACCGAATCTGACCATAATTTTGGTCCTGGATATTTCCCTCGACTATTTTATGACTCCACGAAATAATCGGATCAATGAAAACACTATAGAGCTTTCCCATGGCCCGTTCGTAATTTTGCTAGAAGGGCCCTAGGGGTAGGTACACATCGTGCCCGAAAAACTGAGTATGGGTCTGTACACCGAATCTGACCATAATTTTGATCCTGAATACTTCCCTCGAATATATTATGACTCCACGAAAGAATCGGATCAATGAAAACACTCTAGAGCTTTCCCATGGCCCGTTCGTAATTTTGCTAGAAGGGCCCTAAGGGTAGGTACACAGCCTGCCCGAAAAACTGAGTATGGGTATGTTCTCCGAATCTGACCATAATTTTTGTCTTGGATACTTCCCTGGAATATTTTATGACTCCACGAAGAATCGGATTAATGAAAAAACTCTAGAGTTTTCTCATGGCCCGTTCGTAATTTTGCTAGAAGGGCCATAGGGGTAGGTACTCAGCCTGCCCGAAAAACTAAGTATGGGTATTTTCTCCGAACCTGACCATAATTTTGGTCCTGGATACTTCCCTGGAATATTTTATGACACCAAGAAAGAATCGGATCAATAATAACACTCAAGAGCTTTCATGTGGCCCGTTCGAAATTTTGCTAAAAGGGCCCTAGGGGTAGGTACACAGCGTGCCCGAAAAACTGAGTATGGGTCTGTTCACCGATTCTGACCATAATTTTGATCCTGAATACTTTCGTCGAATATTTACGACTCCACGAAAGAATCGGATCAATGAAAACACCCAAGAGCTTTCCCATAGCCCATTCGTAATTTTGCTAGAAGGGCCCTAGGGGTAGGTACACAGCCTGCCCGAAAAACTGAGTATGGGTATGTTCTCCGAATCTGACCATATTTTTTGTCGTTGATACTTCCCTGGAATATTTTATGACTCCACGAAGAATCGGATCAATGAAAACACTCAAGAGCTTTCCTTTGGCCCGTTCAAAATTTTGCTAAAAGGGCCCTAGGGGTAGGTACACAGTGTGCCCGAAAAACTGAGTATAGGTCTGTTCTCCGAATCTGACCATGATTTTGGTCCTGGATACTTCCCTGAAATATTTTATGACTCCATGAAAGAATTGGATCAAAGAAAACACTCTAGAGCCTTCCCGTGGCCCGTTTGAAATTTTGTTCAATGGGCCTAGGGGTAGGTACACAGAGTGCCCGAAAAAATAAGTATGGGTCTGTTTACCGAATCAACCATAATTTTGGTCCTCGATACTTCCCTCGACTATTTTATGACTCCACGAAAGAATCGAGTAAATGAAAACACTCTAGAGCTTTCCCATGGCCCGTTCATAATTTTGCTAGAAGGGCCCTAGGGGTAGGTACACAGCGTGCCCGAAAAACTGAGTATGGGTGTGTTCACCGAATCTGACAATAATTTTGATCCTGAATACTTCCCTCGAATATTTTATGACTCCACGAAAGAATCGGATCAATGAAAACAGTCTAGAGCTTTCCCATGGCCCGTTCGTAATTTTGCTAGAAGGGCCCTAGGGGTAGGTACACAGCGTGCCCGAAAAACTACGTATGGGTATGTTCACCGAATCTGACAATAATTTTGATCCTGGATACTTTCCTAGAATATTTTATGACTCCACGAAAGAATCGGATCAATGAAAACACTCTAGAGCATTCCTATGGCCCGATCGTAATTTTGCTAGAAGGGCCCTAGGGGTAGGTACACAGCGTGCCTGAAAAAATGAGTATGGGTCAGTTCACCGAATCTGACCATAATTTTGGTCCTGGATACTTTCCTCGACTATTTAATGACTCCACGATAGAATCGGATCAATGAAAACACTCTAAAGCTTTCCTGTGGCCCGTTCGACATTTTGCTAAAAGGGCCCTCGGCGTAGGTACACAGCGTGCCCGAAAAAATGAGTATGAGTCTGTTCACCGAATCTGACCATAATTTTGGTCCTCGATACTTCCCTCGACTATTTTATGACTCCACGAAAGAATCGGATCAATGAAAACACTCTAAAGTTTTCCTGTTGCACGTTCGTAATTTTGCTAGAAGGGCCCTAGGGGTAGGTACACAGCCTGCCCGTAAAACTGAGTATGGGTATGTTCTCCGAATCTGACCATAATTTTGGTCCTGGATACTTCCCTCGAATATTTTATGACTCCACGAAAGCATCGGATCAATGAAAACACTTTAGAGCTTTCTTGTGGCCCGTTTGAAATTTTGCTAGAAGGGCCATAGGGGTAGGTACACAACGTGCCCGAAAAACTGAGTATGGATCTGTTCACCGAATCTGACCATAATTTTGGTCTTGGATATTTCGCTCGAATATTTTATGACTCCACGAAAGAATCGGATCTATGAAAACACTCTTGAGCCTTCCCGTGGCCCTTTCGAAATTTTGTTCAAGGGGCCCTAGGGGTAGGTACACAGCGTGCCCGAAAACTAAGTATGGGTATTTTCACCGAATCTGACCATAATTTTGGTCCTGGATACTTCCCTCGACTATTTTATGACTCCACGAATGAATCGGATCAATGAAAACACTCTAGAGCTTTCCCATGGCCCATTCGTAATTTTGCTAGAAGGGCCCTAGGGGTAGGTACACAGCCTGCCTGAAAAACTGAGTATGGGTATGTTCTCCGAATCTGACCATGATTTTCGTCCTAGATACTTCCCTCGAATATTTTATGACTCCACGAAAGAATCGGATCAATGAAAACACTCTAAAGCTTTCCCGTGGCCCGTTCGTAATTTTGCTAGAAGGTCCCAAGGGGTTGGTACACAGCCTGCCCGAAAAACTGAGTAAGGGTCTGCTCACTGAATCTGACCATAATTTTGATCTTGGATACTTCCCTCGAATATTTTATGACTCCACGAAAGAATAGGATCAATGAAAACACTCTAGAGCTTTCCCATGGCCCGTTCGTAATTTTGCTAGAAGGGCCCTAAGGGTAGGTACATAGCATGCCCAAAAAACTGAGTACGGGTCTGTTCACCGAATTTGACCATAACTTTGATCCTGGATATTTCCCTCGAATATTTTATGACTCCACGAAAGAATCGGATCAATGAAAACACTCTAAAGCTTTCCTGTGGCCCGTTCATAATTTTGCTAGAAGGACCCTAAGGGTAGGTACACAGCCTGCCCGAAAAACTGAGTATGGGTCAGTTCACCGAATCTGACCATAATTTTGATCGTGGATACTTCCCTCGAATATTATATAACTCCATGAAAGAATCGGATCAATGAAAACACTATAAAGCTTTCCCATGGCCCGTTCGTAATTTTGCTAGAAGGACCCTAGGGGTAGGTACATAGCCTGCCCGAAAAACTGAGTATGGGTATGTTCTCCGAATCTGACCATAATTTTGGTCCTGGACACTTCCCTGGAATATTTTATGACTCCACGAAAGAATCGGATCAATGAAAACACTCTAGAGCTTTCCTGTGGCGCGTTCTTAATTTTGCTATAAGGGCCCGAAAAACTGAGTATGTGTATGTTCCCCGATCCTGACCATAAATTTGGTCCTGGATACTTCCCTCGAATATTTTATGACTCCACGAAAGAATCGGATCAATGAAAACACTCTAGAGCTTTCCGGTGTCCCATTCGAAATTTTGCTTGAAGGGCCCTAGGGGTAGGTACACAGCGTGTCCGAAAAACTGAGTATGGGTCTGTTCACCGAATCTGACAATAATTTTGGTCCTGGATACTTCCCTCGAATATTTTGTGACTCCACGAAAGAATCGGATCAATGAAAACACTCTAGAGCCTTTCCGTGGCCCGTTCGAAATTTAGCTAGAAGGGCCCTAGTGATAGGTACACAGCGTGCCCGAAAAACTGAGTATGAGACTGTTCACTGAATCTGACCCTAATTTTGATCCTGGATACTTCCCTTGAATATTTTATGACTCCACGAAAGAATCGGATCAATGAAAACTCTCTAAAGCTTTCCCGTGGCACGTTCGTAATTTTGCTAGAAGGGCCGTAGGGGTAGGTACACCGCTTGCCAGAGAAACTGAGTATGTGTCTGTTCACCGAATCTGACCATAATTTCGGTCCTGGAGACTTCCCTCGAATATTTGTGACCTCACGAAAGAATCGGATCAATGAAAACTCTCTAAAGCTTTCCCGTGGCCCGTTCGAAATTTTGCTAGAAGGGCCCTAGGGGTAGGTACACCGCCTGCCCGAAAAACTGAGTACAGGTCTTTTCAACGAATCTGACAATATTTTCGGTCCTAGAGACTCCCTCGAATATTTTGTGACCCCACGAAAAAATCGGATGAATGAAAACTCTCTAAAGCTTTCATGTGGCTCGTTCGAAATTTTGCTAAAAGGGCCCTAGGGGTAGGTACACCGTCTGCCCGAAAAACTGAGTATGTGTCTGTTCATCGAATATGAACATAATTTCGGTCCTGGAGACTTCCCTCGAAAATTTTATGACCCCACGAAAGAATTGGATCATTGAAAACCCTTTAGAGCTTTCATGTGGCCCGTTCAAAATTTTAATAGAAGGGCCCTAAGGGTAGGTACACCGCCTGCCCGAAAAACTGTGTATGGGTTTTTTCACCGAGTCTGACCATAATTTCGGTCCTAGAGACTCCCTCGAATATTTTGTGACCCCACGAAAGAATCGGATCAATGAAAACACTCTAGAGCTTTCCCGTGGCACGTTCGAAATTTTGCTAAAAAGGCCCTCGGGGTAGGTACACCGCCTGCCCGAAAAACTGAGTATGGGTCTGTTCTCCGAATCTGACCATAATTTTGGTCCTGGATACTTCCCTCGAATATTTTATGACTCCACGAAAGCATCGGATCAATGAAAACACTTTAGAGCTTTCTTGTGGCCCGTTTGAAATTTTGCTAGAAGGGCCATAGGGGTAGGTACACAACGTGCCCGAAAAACTGAGTATGGATCTGTTCATCGAATCTGACCATAATTTTGGTCTTGGATATTTCGCTCGAATATTTTATGACTCCACGAAAGAATCGGATCTATGAAAACACTCTTGAGCCTTCCCGTGGCCCTTTCGAAATTTTGTTCAAGGGGCCCTAGGGGTAGGTACACAGCGTGCCCGAAAACTAAGTATGGGTATTTTCACCGAATCTGACCATAATTTTGGTCCTGGATACTTCCCTCGACTATTTTATGACTCCACGAATGAATCGGATCAATGAAAACACTCTAGAGCTTTCCCATGGCCCATTCGTAATTTTGCTAGAAGGGCCCTAGGGGTAGGTACACAGCCTGCCTGAAAAACTGAGTATGGGTATGTTCTCCGAATCTGACCATGATTTTCGTCCTAGATACTTCCCTCGAATATTTTATGACTCCACGAAAGAATCGGATCAATGAAAACACTCTAAAGCTTTCCCGTGGCCCGTTCGTAATTTTGCTAGAAGGTCCCAAGGGGTTGGTACACAGCCTGCCCGAAAAACTGAGTAAGGGTCTGCTCACTGAATCTGACCATAATTTTGATCTTGGATACTTCCCTCGAATATTTTATGACTCCACGAAAGAATAGGATCAATGAAAACACTCTAGAGCTTTCCCATGGCCCGTTCGTAATTTTGCTAGAAGGGCCCTAAGGGTAGGTACATAGCATGCCCAAAAAACTGAGTACGGGTCTGTTCACCGAATTTGACCATAACTTTGATCCTGGATATTTCCCTCGAATATTTTATGACTCCACGAAAGAATCGGATCAATGAAAACACTCTAAAGCTTTCCTGTGGCCCGTTCATAATTTTGCTAGAAGGACCCTAAGGGTAGGTACACAGCCTGCCCGAAAAACTGAGTATGGGTCAGTTCACCGAATCTGACCATAATTTTGATCGTGGATACTTCCCTCGAATATTATATAACTCCATGAAAGAATCGGATCAATGAAAACACTATAAAGCTTTCCCATGGCCCGTTCGTAATTTTGCTAGAAGGACCCTAGGGGTAGGTACATAGCCTGCCCGAAAAACTGAGTATGGGTATGTTCTCCGAATCTGACCATAATTTTGGTCCTGGACACTTCCCTGGAATATTTTATGACTCCACGAAAGAATCGGATCAATGAAAACACTCTAGAGCTTTCCTGTGGCGCGTTCTTAATTTTGCTATAAGGGCCCGAAAAACTGAGTATGTGTATGTTCCCCGATCCTGACCATAAATTTGGTCCTGGATACTTCCCTCGAATATTTTATGACTCCACGAAAGAATCGGATCAATGAAAACACTCTAGAGCTTTCCGGTGTCCCATTCGAAATTTTGCTTGAAGGGCCCTAGGGGTAGGTACACAGCGTGTCCGAAAAACTGAGTATGGGTCTGTTCACCGAATCTGACAATAATTTTGGTCCTGGATACTTCCCTCGAATATTTTGTGACTCCACGAAAGAATCGGATCAATGAAAACACTCTAGAGCCTTTCCGTGGCCCGTTCGAAATTTAGCTAGAAGGGCCCTAGTGATAGGTACACAGCGTGCCCGAAAAACTGAGTATGAGACTGTTCACTGAATCTGACCCTAATTTTGATCCTGGATACTTCCCTTGAATATTTTATGACTCCACGAAAGAATCGGATCAATGAAAACTCTCTAAAGCTTTCCCGTGGCACGTTCGTAATTTTGCTAGAAGGGCCGTAGGGGTAGGTACACCGCTTGCCAGAGAAACTGAGTATGTGTCTGTTCACTGAATCTGACCATAATTTCGGTCCTGGAGACTTCCCTCGAATATTTGTGACCTCACGAAAGAATCGGATCAATGAAAACTCTCTAAAGCTTTCCCGTGGCCCGTTCGAAATTTTGCTAGAAGGGCCCTAGGGGTAGGTACACCGCCTGCCCGAAAAACTGAGTACAGGTCTTTTCAACGAATCTGACAATATTTTCGGTCCTAGAGACTCCCTCGAATATTTTGTGACCCCACGAAAAAATCGGATGAATGAAAACTCTCTAAAGCTTTCATGTGGCTCGTTCGAAATTTTGCTAAAAGGGCCCTAGGGGTAGGTACACCGTCTGCCCGAAAAACTGAGTATGTGTCTGTTCATCGAATATGAACATAATTTCGGTCCTGGAGACTTCCCTCGAAAATTTTATGACCCCACGAAAGAATTGGATCATTGAAAACCCTTTAGAGCTTTCATGTGGCCCGTTCAAAATTTTAATAGAAGGGCCCTAAGGGTAGGTACACCGCCTGCCCGAAAAACTGTGTATGGGTTTTTTCACCGAGTCTGACCATAATTTCGGTCCTAGAGACTCCCTCGAATATTTTGTGACCCCACGAAAGAATCGGATCAATGAAAACACTCTAGAGCTTTCCCGTGGCACGTTCGAAATTTTGCTAAAAAGGCCCTCGGGGTAGGTACACCGCCTGCCCGAAAAACTGAGTATGGGTCTGTTCTCCGAATCTGACCATAATTTCGGTCATGGATGCTTCCCTCGAATATTTTATGACTCTACGAAAGATTGGAATGAATGAAAACTCCTTAGAGATTCTCCGTGGCCCGTTCGTAGTTTTGCTAAAAGGGCCCTAGGGGTAGGTACACCGCGTGCCCGAAAAACTGAGTATGGGCCAATTCACCGAATCTGACCATAATTTTGGTTCTGGATACTTCCCTCGAATATTTTATGACTCCACGAAAGAATCGGATCAATGATAACTCTCTAAAGCTTTCACGTGGCACGTTCGAAATTTTGCTAGAAGGGCCCTAGATCGGAGGAATATTGCACCATGATCCCACCTTTGCCCATACAATTAGAGCCAACTCGTAAGTTGTAAAAAGATGCTCGACAGATTTAGGAACTAAGTCACAAAATTTGCAAAGTGGCGATTCAACAGTGATGTTTCTTTTAGCAAGGGAATCAAGTAGGCAATCGATCTCTGTTTGCTCTCCAGTTTAGAAGGTTTGTTTTTTTGGGCATCCAATTGTTCCATTTGAAATTGATAATATCATTGACTGCAATCTTATCTTGAATTGTGCGCTTTATGAAACTTGTATCAAAACCATGATTCTTTGCGTCAAAATAACTATTGTCAAAGTCATGAGGTCTAAGTTGTAGGTTGACTAAACTTACGGGGTTAATAGGCAAAGTCATCACTACATGTTAGAATATATTAGGAGTATATAATTATGGATTCAAAGCTCGTTGGTGACAAAAAAAAAAGTATAATGTAAGTCATTAAAAATAATTTTGAGGGACAACTTTTAATATTGTTTTATTGACAAATGTGTATGTCCTTTGTCGAAGAGTGTTCGCAATTCATTCAAGACATGATGCATATTTAGCCTTTAGATTGGAGTAGAGTATAAATATATATTGGGGAGGCTAAATGATTTTTAGAATTTTAAGTGATGTACGTTGTAACTAAAGGTTGACAACTTAGAATTTTATAGGAATTGTCGTAAAAACAAATATATATATATATAACCTAAGGTAAGGTGGATAGAAATTTGTACTTATAGGTCGATTCGTCGTATTTTTTTAGTAAAGCAAGTAGTTCAAAAAGTCCATTATTTTCTAAACCTTATTCATCACACGCTAATCCATAAGACATTTATTTTTCCTTATTGGTATCTGATTTTTTTTTTACTAGTGACACTATCTCTCTCGTTCTTTCTCACATACTTTTTGTTGGTGTATCTTACATTAGCAAATAAAAGTGAGAGGAGTTCATCTCATCACTAGATATAAATAGACTAGTTAAAAATAATGATCATAAGGGTGAGGAGAGTGGGACCCACATTTACAACAAAAATATGAAAGGATATTAAGGTGTGAATCGGAAAAGTGTTCCCGTATGGGACCGATTTAGGGCCAAACCCACTCGGACTTCACTCCGTCCATCTAATGAATCGCATATAAAAAACATCATATAACATTATGCATTTATGTAATTGGGTTCTCTTGATTACACTCTTGATTCATGTGTTTTGAAATAGCAATGTTTCTCACATATAAACTGGGGAAGTATAGGTAAAAAACTTAGTTTTATTGGAAAAACCCATGAAACTTAATGTGTGAATGAGATCAAGCCAAATTCATACTTTCTTCCATTTTTGTCTTTTTGCTTCTGAGGGCATAATGGTCCTTTTACCCTCAAAATATTTTTTCAAATACGACAAATCTTTTACCATATCATATCATAATTTCACATTTTATCTCATTCAAAAATTTCAAACTCATTCTCTCTCTCTAGATTCATCTTCAACATCTACAGTTAACTAGCTCATATCCAAATCGACATCCAGATCTACAACAACGACATCGTTATTCGTCGGACCAAATCTGCAACAACGACAACTAGATATGCAACAACGACATCAAGATCCACTCACCACCAGCTCTATTGCCGGAAAACGATACGCCACCGTTGCCGGAAAACGACACGCCACCGTCACATTCTAGATCGGAAGATGTACAAACACGTCCAAACCGATTTATAAGTTTGTGGTGGAGCCTGTTCGATTTCTTCATGGTACGTTTCTTTCTTCAATTTCGCCCGCAAGAGTATCAAGAATCTGCGTTTCCTTTTGTTGAAGAAGATGATATTAACAATCCTGTATGAAATTGATGAAAATCTTGAATTTATTGGTGCGTGAACTGAACATATTCTTCATGGTACGTTTCTTTCTTCAATTTCAATCTTATAGTCTTGTATGTAAAGCTACAAAGATAAGGTAAAACGTGTTTAATACAAAACAACAAAACAACTTTTACCTACAAAAGCACAAGATATGCAATAAAAAACGTAAATAAACATTTAGCAGATGATATAAACATAGATGAATGCTATGTCTCTGTTCTATAACACACGTGATAGGAAAAATAGCAGTAGTCAATGTTAGAACATAGAGGGTCATATAATAATCAACATTCTTTAGACAAATAAATCATTTGGCAAATAAAAAACTGATATAGTATTGTTTATTATTATATTGTTTTACCCATACTAGTTCATCTAATTTATTACCAATTTTCCCTTGGCCCCTTACGATTTACAAAACACAAACAATATATGAAAAATAATTGAGTAATAATTTGTGTTCTGGTATCGTTCTTAGGTTAATCGTCTCTGGTGACCAGCACAAAGGCGAAAATTATGTTATGGTAAGTTTTACTTTTGGTAAGTAATAAAAAAGTAAAAACGGTAAAAACATGTAACACGAGGTAATATATGTAACTTTGTTTTATTGTTTTTTTTTAATATCAGTTGAATATGTCACAGTATGTAACATTTTTAGCTTTTACTTTGGTGTTTTTTATGTTACAATATGTATCGGTTAGTTTTTAATAAAATATGTAACACAATGTAACATGTCTGACTGAAGCTTAACAATCTAGTTTTGTTTTTAATAAAATATGTAACACGATGTAACAAATGTACTAGTTATTTTTTCAAGTGTTTTTAACCATCTATTTTGTCTTTGCTGTTCGAATGCTTGACATACGTACCGGTTAGTTTTCAACTGATTGTTCAAATTTCAGTTAAATATGTAACAATATGTAACTTATGTGATTTTGCTTTATTGGTTTTTTTTAATTTAAGTTAAACATGTAATAATATGTAACTTTGTTTTTTTATTCAAATATGTATATGATGTAACATATGTAACTTTGATTTTTTTTAAGATCCAAATATGTAACACGATGTAACATACGTAACTTAGATTTTGCTTTTTTGTGGGTAAATGAACTTTTGTATCAAATATGAAGAGATTATCAAGAAGAAGCATGTATGAAGCATGATTGAAACTATGTAACACTATGTATGAACTAACATTATTTTTTTATCAATTAAACAAAATATGTAACACGATGTAACAAATTTAATCCATACAGTTTTGTTTTTTAAAATATATGTAACACGATGTAACGAACGTAATCGTTCAGTTTTTAATAAAATATGTATCACATTGTAACATATGTAACATGATGTAACAAACGTAACATGTCTGAAGTGACACATAATCCATTCATTTTTATTAATATGTAACAAGATGTAACAAACCTATCAACTAGTGTAACAATGTGTAACAAACGTACCAGCTAGTGTCAATGAAAATATGAAATAACAAAAGTATGAGAGATAAATTATTAAGTTTGTGAGACAAATTATATTAAATAGAAAAAATAGGAGAGATAAATTATATTAAATAAAAAAGTAAGAAAGAGAATGTACTTATAGAAAGAGGTCAAGTTATAAGTGAATTCCCAAAGTTACCCTTTTTATACTTCTTTTATTATAATATTTGATTAAAAGCAAGAATGAATATCAACCTACATCAATGGTTATTATAAAGTTTCTAAGACTTTCATAATATGAGTGGGTTTTTATATTATCCATCCCCATATAAACTACCAAAAATGAACAAATTCTAAATACATACAAATGTCTCCCACTATTTCGGGCCATTATTCATCCACGTGAGGGGCAAAGATTTGAAACATGTTTGTTTGTTTTTGGGCGATAGTACATTAGTACTCATAGTAGCCACATGTTTTATCGTGAAAGTAGAAAATAAACAAAAATAAAAAGTATATAAACTTATTTGACATGAGCACTTAAAAACAACTACTTTATAAACTATAAAAAAACACAAGTAAAGGTTTTCACACATTACGACGACACCCCTGTGTGGTTAAGTAATGTGATGCATGTGATACCGGAGACAATCTAATACTAACGAAAGGAGGCACGCTTGTCTCAAACACGCAAAGTAACAAGATGAAAGGAGGTTGGAAATTGTGTAATGATCAATTATAAATTTTTAATCACCTAAACCAATCACGACCTATTATATTAAACCATGCGAATGTGCGGGATGACAATCCTTATATAATATAGGAAAACAAAAAATATGTGGCACATTTTTAAAGCTTCTGGCTTATGTGGCATTTTGAGAATTTTTTTCACAATAATGATTTTTTATTTAAAATATGTATATAAAATATATTATAATAAAACTAATTACATTTTTGGTCCGCTAATATTTTGGAGAAATTCTGAAAAATTTAAGAGTATTTATATTTTTAACCTTCTACTACAACGGGTTGCATGAGTCGGTTTATATTTGATAGGGTTTAAAATGAAACTTATGAATAAAGTTAATAATAACATACAATTAAAGACCTTAGTATTTTATAAATATACATAACATTTTTATACGATTTTAAAAACAATAAAGTACACCATAAAACTAAGCATTTTATGGTGTAGTAAATTTAAGTATAATATTGTTATACTAAAAGTCTAATTTTAAAAATATATCATGTGTTCCGGTTTACTACGGTTTTGTCTCAAAACTGATTGAAACATTCATCAATATCGTTAAAAGCATCATTTGAATGGTGTGCTTCTGAACGTAACGCGAACACTAAACCAGTATTTCATATATCATAACCTCTATACTTACCACGATCGATACGGATCCAATACGCTCATATCCAACGAGTAGCAAAACACTTCACAATCATGATCAAATGGCAAAAAAAAAAAAAAAGGGCAGCACACGTGCAAAGGGTGTGGTGGTATATGTATCACATCTCCACTAAAACTCAAATCCTCTTTCTTCTTCATAAACCCAAACCCTCGTGGCGGCTTCATTCAATCTAGGGTTCTCTTTCAAAACCCTAGTCTTGTTTTTGAAGATCTATCAATCTATCTATTAGCTCCAATCATGGCCACTGTTGCTCCTTCTGCAGATCGTATCCTTCTCTTCACTACTGATTGTTTACTGCTACTGTTACTGTTGTTTCGTGATTCGAACTAGGTTATATGTGACATGATTAAAGCTTGTTTCTTTGTTGGATCTTATTGCTTTATAGATGTCAGCTGTATGTTACATAAAATTGAAGCTTTTGTTTGTGACACGCGTCGATACCAAGTTTATCTTTTTATTGTTTTTATGTGTTTAAGTCATTGATGAGCTGCTCATTGCTACTGCAATTTTAAAAACATAATTTGATAATGGTGATTTTGAAAATTCAGTTACTTTTAGCTTATGTTGGTTGGATCATGATATGGATAATTACCACAAGTCCACAATGCCACTATGAGTTCTATTTATAGGAGTTAGAAGTTTCATGAGTTTATTTATCTCGTTAAGTTCGTTATCTTGATTCAAGTTTTCAGTTTACCGAATGATTATGAAAGAAGTGGGCTTTCTTTAACTTCTTCTGCTACAGAAGCTGCTGATTTGCTCAAGAATTTATCATTAGATGCTCAATCGAAGACGTTGGAAATTCCCAAGCCCACTAAGAAGGTAACTCATAACGTATATATAGCAATATATGAATATGAAATACAGTTGATTGTTTTATTGTGCTGAATATATTTGGTGGTTATGTAGCTTTCAGTTGATAACACCAAAACTGAGAATGGTCAGAACCAGCCTTTAGGTAGGTCTGTTACCCCTTTGATTCCAGATTTCATGGATCCAACTGTGGCTTATTATCCCAACGGTTATGCTTCTCCTTATTATTATGGAGGTAAATCAATGCAGATTTTATGTAGATTAGGGATGTGTTTTGTGTTTGATATCGTTTTAGATGTGAATGTAGTTTCTTGTTCTTAACTATGGATATCTTTTTATTAGGTTACGATGGGACAACAAATAATTGGAGTGACTATTCAAGATATGTTAATCCTGATAAAGTTGATATGTCTCATGTAAGATATTACTTGTTTTTTTGGTTGTTATAACTAGTTTTTGGCTTTTGATGATGAGATTGAGCTGTGATTTTTATAGGGTGTTTATGGGGATATGTATAATGGTTATGGTTATGCACCATATGGTCCCTATTCCCCTGCTGGTCATGATGGTCAAGTTTACGGAGCACAACATTATCAATACACCAGCCCTTATTTTCAACCGTTGACTTCGAACAATGGGCCTTACTCATCAGCCGCAATACCTCCCAAAGGGGAGAATGCACCGTCTGCAACTGCTGACCGGGCACCTTTGATTGTGGACTCAGCTAATGGTGTAAAAGGAACCACTGGTTCAGCCTTTGTGAAACCAACACCTTACCAAAATTCAATTTTCAATGCAAATGGTTCATACAAAAAGGGTTCACAAAATGGTTTTCAAGATCCAAAATACTGTTTTGAAGGGATCCATTCTTCTGCTCCCTGGTTAGACGCTCCATTGTATTCTGATGGACAAACAAAAAACAATTTCAACATTACCCCTGTTACCAATGGGAATGGTGTTGCATCAAAAAACCAAAACTTCCACTCTCATTCTCATGTCATGGTATGCAAACTTTCGTTTCTTAATCAACTTTCCAACAATATTAATACTTTCTGAAACTCTAATGTTTTGAAGTTGGTGCCATTACAGGGTTTTCAGAGTCCAAAACCATCCTCAGGTGCGAACACAGCAAGTGGGTATATGAACCAAATATATGCAAACAAGTTATACAACCAATACGGAAGGGATTTTCAATCTTTCTATGGGTATGGAGCAAATGGGTATGCTTCTCAAATTAATGGTCGTGGTTGGTTAGCAACAGATAACAAGTACAAGCCTAGAGGCCGAGGCAACGGTTTCTTCTTTTACAACAATGAAAATGTTGATGGTTTAAACGAGCTAAACCGTGGACCTAGAACCCGATATGTTAAGAACCAAAACGTTTTGACACCTACTAAAGGTGTTGAAATGGAGGCTGAGGTTGTGGAGAAGGTGAGTTCAACCCCAAACCGTGAGCAGTACAACCAACCTGATTTTCCTCACACTTATGAAGATGCCAAATTCTTTGTTATTAAATCCTACAGCGAGGATGACGTTCATAAAAGCGTAAAGTATAGTTTTTGGTCAAGTACACAAAATGGAAACAAGAAGCTTGATGCTGCTTACCAGGAGGCCCAACAGAAGTCTGGATCATGTCCCATTTTTCTTTTCTTTTCGGTAAGCATTTTGCCATGGTTTGACTTATGCTTTTTTTTTGTTCAATTTTTTTATCTCACTGTAAAATTGTATAATCTTTATGCTTTTAGGTTAATACAAGTGGACAGTTTGTTGGCGTTGCTGAGATGGTTGGCCCGGTTGATTTTAACAAAAGTATAGAATACTGGCAACAGGACAAGTGGATTGGTTGTTTTCCTGTAAAGTGGCATATTGTTAAGGATCTGCCAAACAGCTTGTTGAAACACATTACTCTAGAAAACAATGAGAATAAGCCTGTAACCAATAGCAGGGACACTCAAGAGGTAGTTGTTGCTATAAAATGTGTTTTATATCATAAAAATTATGATCCCACTGCTGTTTAATCATTTACATGTTTTTTTAGGTTAAGTTAGAACAGGGTGTGCAAGTGTTAAAAATCTTTAAAGATGAAACTAGCAAGCAATGCATTTTAGACGATTTTGATTTCTATGAAGACCGACAAAGAAGAATTCAAGAAAAGAAGGCAAAACAACACCAGTTTCAGAAACAGGTTTGATCTAAATGTCTAAACACATCATTTTTTATATCTTTTGAAGTACAGTTCTCTAATAACTGGTTTTTATTTTGTTTTTATATTCAGGCATGGGAAGGAAAAACTGAAGAGGTAATTAAAGCAGAAGTCGTAACACTAAAATCATCAGAAGTTTCTCAGGACACTCTGAAGGAAGCAACTTCTGCTCATGTAAATGGAGATGTGAAACCTACAGTAAATGGTGTTGCTAATGGTTGCTAAATTCAACCATCTGGATGGGCAGTGGCGTTTCAGCTATTCGGGTGATAGATTTGTCAAAGTGGATATTTCAATAGTTGCAGCTCGAGCAGTATCCGTTTTTTAAGCATGTACGCACAAGAAGGTTTCAGGAGGTTGCAGTGGTCATGGTTGTCATCGTGGGGCTGGCGTGTAAAATAGAAAGTGGATCAGATTTGAAACTCTGCTGGGTTGGATGGATCCATCTTCTTTAGTTATAGTTTTTAGTTTCTGACAGGGTTGGGTTTTAGGTTTCATTGAGTCTTCAATCTTTTATCATGTTTGTCTTTCTTTCTCTTTTTCTTAATCACTCCTTGTGGCTTTTAATATTATTTTTTTTATGATTATTAGTTATCAAGTTTGTGATGTTGTTGAAGTTGGTTTTAAAGATTTCATGGGATCTTGAGATTCGTTCTTTAGGGGTAACTTTTTTGTGATTCTAACGCTCTGTCCCGATTTATTTATTTAACGAAAGAAAAGAAAAGAAAGGAAAAAAAATCTTTTTTTTTATGTTCTTTTTTTCCTACCTGTTCCTTTCAATCTAATCACTCTTTTGAAGTTTTGAACTGTTGTACCGTGTAGCTTTTAGCATTTCAGATTTTTCAACTGCCACTTAATGCTATTGCTTGCTTTACTATTTACTCATTAGGTAAAAATTAACATACACACAACTTAACAAAATCAACTTCAAATCAGCTAGTATTTGCCTCTTGCTAATTTTCAATGTCATTTCTTGCTTGCACTATAAATTCTCAATCCAGATTTACAAGAAATAAAAACCAGAAAAAGAACTAACAGCCAAGAAACAAAACAGAATAAGAAACGAAAAAGATTGAAGTTAAATTTTTGGAAAAACCTAACCAAAAATCTAAAAAACTGGTTCCAAAATAAAACTGCTTATAGCTAAGAATACTCTCAAAAGGCGCCTGACCCTCACTAAACAACATAGGGATCATCTCCAACTTCACATTCTACTAATATCCCACATTTTTCTTCTTCTATTTGTACTTTTTTCTCACATCTTTGATCGTGGGCGGTCAAATCAACTCATTTGTAAACTCAGTGATATACCGCCCACAAACATTGCTAAAATTAGCAAGCATTTGCAACTCCATTTACAACAACATTCATCTCCGCTGGTTTAGCAGCATCATCTTGCACATTATCAACGACTTTGACCTCGTTGACCAAATCTAACACGCCATCAACTGTTTTCAGGACTTCCCCTTCAGCTACTTCTTTGATCTTCCTATCATTAACAAGTTTTCCTTCCAATGACTGAAAAATAGAAAAATAAAGCTATGTCAAGCCACTGCCAAAATCATATATATAAACAAACATTTAACAAATTAACTTACCTGTTTCTGAAACAGTTGTTGCTTTGCTTTTTTCTGCTGAATTCTCTTCTGTCGATCCTCATAAAACTCAAAGTCATCTAATATGCATTGCTTGCTTAAATGTTCTTTGAAAACCTTAACCATCTGCAATCCTTGCACTAACCTCACCTGAACAAAGAAGAAAGATTAACCGATCTAACCAAACAACATACAAAATGTAATGTTTAAAATTTACTAAAAGAACTACCTCTTGGGTATCCCTGCTATTAGTAACAGGTTTGTTTTCATTGTATTCGAGAATAATGTGCCTCAACAAGCTATTTGGTACATCTTTAACAAAATGCCACTTAACAGGAAAACAACCAACCCACTTATCCTGTTGCCAATACTCCAAACTTTTTTCGAAATCTACTGGACCCACCATCTCGGCTACACCAACAAATTGTCCGCTTGTATTAACCTACAACATTTTCAAAGATCATCATGATTTCTGCTGGGCATGCAACATTTTAAAAGATTTAACAAGAACAAAAATACTTACAGAGAAAAAAAGAAACACAGGGCATCCTTCAGACTTCTGCTGAGCCTCGTGGTATGCTGCATCAAGTTTCTTGTTTCCATTTGGTGTGCTAGCCCAAACATTATACTTGATGCTCTTATGAACATCATCTTCACTATATGACTTGATTATAAAGAACTTGGCATCAGCATACGTATCAGGAAAGTCTGCCTTGTTGTATTGCTCTCTATCTGGAACCTCTTTTATCTCTTTGACTTCTATCAACTCATTTTTAACAACATCAGTAGATGGGCTGATTCCATTTTGACCCTTAACGTCCAATGCATCTGGTGTAAATGGTTTTTGGTTCTTGGCGGTTCTGATCCTAGGACCCCGGTTTAGCTCATTTAAACCATCATTGTATTCATTGTTATACCCATACAAACCATTAGCTCTCACTCTAGGTTTGCCCTTAGTTTGTGAATCATAAGCATTCGATCCATAACCATAACCGTATTGATACAAGTTCCCATATTGACTATATAGCTTGTTTGGGTACAATTTATCCATATATCCAGTAGACGTACTCATACCAGACGCAGAATAAGGTCTAGGCTTCCCAAATGTAGAACCAGTGTTTCCCTTAGAACCCACACCACTTCCAACGCTTCCTTTGGTTGTGTTGGTGTCAGTGGCTAACGGCCCCTTGTCAGCATTTGCAGGTGTAGTTGTCTCACCAGTTGGAGTCAGTGGTTGATAATATGACGGATAACCATAACCATATGGTGCATAGCCATAACCATAAACACCCTGCAATTAAAAAACAGACAACAAAAAATAAACAAAACGAAATAATGCTATAAAGTTAAATAAAAAAACATCATAAAATATGCTTACATGAGCCAAATCAGGGCTGCCAGAATTCATATAACCAGTGTAAACATCCCAATCACTTGTTGCCCCATCATAACCTACATCAAATCCATAAACTTAAGTAACCGAACCGGCTAGACACATAACTAATTTGTCAACAAGCATCAAATACCTCCATAATAGTACATGGTTGAAGGGTAACCGTTGTGATAATAAGCCGATTTTGGATCCATAAAATCAGAAACCAAAGGGTTTAAAGCCCTTTTGTTAGGTTGAATATGACCATTTCCAGAGTCAACAGAAGACTTAAATCACAATCATATACACAAACATAAACCAAAATTAGAACAAAACTAAACAAGAAATGAAATGAAATACAAAAATAATCTTTAAACATTATAACATAACTAAACAAACTCACCTTCTTAACAGGATCCTTAGTTTCAGAAGATTTAGTTTGAGGATCAAGTGATAATTTCTTCAGCAAACTAGCAGCATCTGCATCATAAAGTAGACAAAAACATATTTCTTGAGAACAAGATTAATAACATAAGCATATGAAGCATAAAATGAACAAAACAAAGCAACATTCACATCATTTCATAAACGAAATCAAGATTTAAAACACCATTTTAGCGAACATTGTAAAATGATAATGCAAGTTGGTTAACCAAGATCTGTAACAACAATTACAAATGTAACAACAGGATCTTGATGTTGAATAAAATGTACCATCTGAAGGAGGGTTGCCGGCAGCCATGACGACGGATGTATGATGATGATTCCTCCGCCGCCGCTACGAAAGATGCGAGGGTTTAGGGTTTGGAAGAATGAGAAAGAGGGTTTTGTTGGATTGAAAATTTGTGATTAAATACCGCTACACCCCTCACGTATATACTTTCACTTTTTCCCCCTTTGCTTACATTTCTATCCAATAATAGACTATTAGATAACTAGAAGTCCCGTCCTGAGTCTTCGTTTTTATCGAATATATGTCACATAAGTTTTTCTTGTATTTTCTTAGTTTGAAGTGTTTTGTCCCACTTTTCCCCAAGTTTTTCTTTTGTGCATATATGTGTGCCAAGGTACAAGTGAGTATGATTTTGAGATGTCTGGGATACAAATACACCACACGAACAAACAATAGGTCATCGATATTCAACCAGAGATACATATACGCCACTCTGATTAACAAATTGAGTCTAGGAAGGACACCTAACATGTTACAGTTGAGTTAACAAATACATATCAATTTAACTTAGATCCATTAACATACAACCAAAGAGAAAATCTCGTAATCAAAACACACACTACCATCTGCCATTCCTTTCTTCAAATACATATATTTAAAAACTATAAAAGAAAACTTACATACCCACGTAGCCTAGTTTTAAGGAATAAAACTTGATTAAAAAAATATATAACTAAAATAAAACTAGAACATAACCTGTGGTTGAACCATATATGTCTATCAACTTTATTCTAGACCCACCGTGTTCTTCTATAGCACATACTTTGTAGTTTGTTCATGTTTATTGGTTGTTATACCATCACCGATGATCAACAATGAAAGCATTGGTTGAGCCAAGTTATAGTTAGGACTAACCAAATTATGATTATATAATCACAAGCATAATTAAACTATTTAATAGAGTTGCTAACACTATCAGCTCGCTACAAAATACATTTAAAAAGTTATTTAAGTGTTTTTTTTCTTAAATTGCAAACTATTTTAAGATCGTTAGTAGACATTGATCTTTATCAAATACAGACAAAATATTTGGTTTAAACCATATACAAAGTACTAGTGTGCTTAGTCCATGATGATGCCTTAATGAGGTGTATTCCAAAAAAAAGGTTGAAGGCAGAAAAATTACGAAGGAAAAAAGAGCAGGTAGGGGCAACGATCATAATTAAGATGCTGACGTGGATTAAAAGAAGCTAGATTAGCACACAGTAGAATACAAAAAACTAGGTCACTTAGGCGAATTTATAAGACAAATTTTACCTTTTGTATACTCGATTCTCCTATTAACAATTGATACAACTATACATCACGAGTTCTCATATTTTCTATCACAAATTTAATCAGTTGTTCTAAAGCTATTATTCCCAAAATCTAGTATCATTTGAGAATATATGTTCTAACAATACCATTCCCAAAATCTAATAACTGAATTGTAATCTTCCAATAAGTTGAAACAAAGTGATGATGGTTAGCAATTTCTAGGCAAAGAGGTTTGTAGTTTCATTATGTTTGTTGTTATATAGATATTATATATTTGTTGTTAAAGTCCCATCACTTGACCAATAAACAATTATCTTAAGTAATAAGTTATCTTAATAGTGAAACTCAGAAAACTAAACTTTCCTTTTTTGGATTGAGAAAAAAGCTCATAACCAACCCTTAACCTTTATTAACTAGTATATTTACAACCATTACATTTTAAAGTTTAAACTTATAACCTCAACTTTTCAAAGAAAAAAAAAAGATAACATGCTATCAAAACGTCTCCACTAAAAAAATATCTAAGGGGCCATATAGAGTGAGACATAGCACCACTTGGGATGGATTTAGTTGCATGGGTACGGGTTCACATGAATTTTTTATAGAAATATTTAAAATAAAAATGGAGTGAACCTATAAATAATCTTAAAAGAGTAAACATATATAATTCAATGGAAAAGACTCTTGATTTCTCTCAAAAGTCTTTAGTTCAAGTCTTACTCTTGACACTTTTTTTCATGACTGGAAGTTGAATACTCGGTGTTTGTTGCAAACATTTGAATTGTTGAACGATTTACTTTATTACATTATCGATTGGAACACGAGTACTCACTCTTTGTTGTGCACAATACATTGAAGACTAATGTATTTTGGGTTTCGACTAATGTGGTTAGGTTGACAATTTTTGATACGTACACGAATACATAACACAAACCTACATGACCTTAACAAGTTTCGTATCCTAAACCAGGTAGATTGTTTACCTGTTAATTTTCGTGTCTAAACAGGTAAAATACATGTTCACATGTTAAGTACCCCATTAGTAACTAATAATAAGAAATCTGAGCACATAAAAATAGAGAACTCATACAAAAAAATCCCTTGGATCCGTTACTATGATCTCCCAACTCGCCACAGCCTAGACACAACACCTCGCCACCCAGCGAGCTCTCACCATCTCCCCTCTCACATCCGAGTCCCTCACGACAACTCAACCTCCTCACCCACCTCCCATGCGCTCCCTCCACCTTTAAAAACGTCATCCCTCACCCAACCCGACAACCAGTCAAATACCTATGTTATGAAATCACAAGGGGGTAAAACACACAATTCATAAAACAATAAGGAGCAAAGAGTAGCATAACGTGTAGAAGGGGGCGTGGTGCTATTTGAATCACCTCTTTTTCATGGATCAAATCAAAAACCCATCTTCATTCAAAATACCCAAATCATCTTTACTTACTTGTGGCCGCCGAAACTCTATACCCAATTTCAAAAACCCAATTTTTTTCTGGGGTTTATCATCTATCTTCAAGATCTATCAATCTTCTACCTCCAATCATGGCCGCTGTTGCTAATCATGCAGATCGTATCCTCTGTTTACTAACATACCTCTTTTTCTTGTATCTTGATTCAAATTGAGCTGATTTTTATTACTTGTCAAGTTTATATATCGTTTCGTGGATCTGAGCTCGAATTTATTACTCTTCTATATACTACTTGATGATGCTTATGAGCAGTTTCTTTTTTCACTTTTTGTTTGATTGATACTGGAGCTATAATTAATTGATCTGGATGATTTATCAGCTTGTTTTCATTTATATGGTTTGTAAAGGTTAAAATTGATTTGATTATTGTGATCAAATGATTATAGTGATTGATTATTTGATAAAAAGTGGATTTTGTTTACTTAATTTGATATAGAAGCAGCTGATTTGTTGAAAAATTTATCTTTGGATACCCAATCAAAGAGTTTGGAAGTTACAGAGGCTGCAAAGAAGGTGAGAAATTTTGTTTTTGTTTATTAAATCATGTTTGTTTACTACTAATTAGCATTATCAGCAGACTAATGATGCTGTTTGTGTACCTTGCAGGCATCTGTTGACTCGGGAGTCAATGGTAATGGTCAAAGTCAACAGCTTGATAGGTCTGTTACTCCTTTAATCCCAGATGTTATGGATCCAACAGTGGCTTATTATCCTAATGGATATGCTTCTCCTGCTTATTACTATGGAGGTAATTGAGAGTAGAGTTATAATATTGCAATGCAAGTTTATGTAAATTTGTTATCGTAGGATGCGTGTTGGTAAAAGTTGAATACTTGGTTAAAAAATTGTAGCTTTAGGTGATATATTATTAAAAAAAATGAAAGTTGATATAACTTATAATGTTCTTGATGATGATAATTCAGGTTATGATGGGGCTGCTAATGACTATTCAAGATATGTAAACCCTGATGGAGTTGATACGTCTCAAGTAAGAATATGTTTTAACGCAGTATTACGTTTAGTTCATGTTGTTGTGTTGTTTACGCTGATAATGATATGTTAATTACCAGGGTGTATATGGGGAAAGCGGGTCGGTTATGTATCCTGGTTATGGATATGGTTATGCACCGTATGGCCCATATTCTCCTTCGGGTTCACCCGCTCCAACTGCAAGCCATGATGGTCAAGTCTTTGGGACCCAACAGTACCAATACCCGAGCCCATACTTCCAACCCATGTCTCAAACCACTGCCCCTTCCAAAGGTGATTTCACCAGAGGGACTTCCAATGGAAACACTGGTTCCGCTCCGGTCAGACCAACAGGAAGTCAGAATCCGGTGTTTAACTCAAATGGTGGGATGAGTGCACAAAACGGGTTTCAGGATCCAAGATACAGGTTTGATGGGGCTCACTCCCCAGTTTCATGGTTAGACAACACAGTTTACTCCAGTGGACAACCTAGAAGCAACACCAATTCTGCTCCTTTGTCAAATGCAAATGGTTTTGCATCAAAGAATCAAAACTTGCACCATCATTCTCATCTTGTGGTACATTTTTTTTGTTATCTTGTGTTATTATTTATGTTTTTTTAACATTTTCTACTATTTTATGTATCCTATGACTTATCCTTATTTTGGCAACCTGCAACAAAATAGAAACTGGCTATAATGTATAAAGTTATCTTGCTACCAGTTGAACATATAAAAATTTGTAAAAAACTATTTTTTCAAAAGTTTCGTGTTCCTTGATTTATTAGTTTATAAAAGGCGTTAAAATGTTTTGCTACTGGTCAAATATGTCGTTTGTTGCGTCAATTGTTGATTAAACTGAACTTTTAAAAAGCAGTAGTAAATGTTAAACTGGTTAATATTTTATGCTAAGTTTAAAGATGGTAGCTAGATTCAGGAAAAGTTTAAAGTTTGTTTTTTCTTTGTTCAGTTTGCTTTGTTTGTAACATTTTTCGTTACAATAACTTATTATTGGGTTTGTAGAGTCCAAGACCAATGCCTGCCATAAATGCAGCAAGTGGATATATGAATAATATGTATCCAAACAAGTTATACGGGCAATACCGGGGAGCATACGGGTCAGGTTTTGGATTTGGATCCAATGCCTATGGTGCGCAAAACAGGCAGGGTTGGTTAGCCTTCGATAACAAGTACAAGGCAAGAGGACGAGGCAACGGTTTGTTCAATTACAACAGTGAAAATAGTGATGGGCTGAATGAGCTAAACCGTGGCCCACGAGGCCATATCACCAAGAATCAAAAGGTTCCTACAACAGTCAGCGTAACCACCAATGAGGACAATGGTAACTTGCCCAATACTGACGAGAAAGATACGCTGTGTGCAGCGCCAGACAGAGAGCAATACAACCAGACGGAATTTCCAGAAACCTATACAGATGCAAAGTTTTTTGTTATTAAATCTTATAGTGAAGATGATGTTCATAAAAGCGTTAAGTACAATGTATGGTCTAGCACACAAAATGGAAATAAGAAACTCGATGCTGCATATCATGAGGCTCAACAGAAACCCGAAAAATGCCCAGTTTTTCTTTTCTTTTCAGTAAGTTTTCTGTTATCAATTAAATTCAACAACAAAATGTTAACCCTTTATACATTTTAGTTACTAATTCTTCGTTCACAGGTCAATACCAGTGGTCAGTTTGTCGGCATTGCTGAAATGGTGGGCCCGGTTGACTTCAACAAAAGCTTGGAATATTGGCAACAAGATAAATGGGTCGGTTATTTTCCCGTTAAGTGGCATATTGTTAAAGATGTACCCAACAGTTTATTGAAGCATATTGTTCTTGAATACAATGAGAATAAACCTGTTACCAATAGCAGGGACACCCAAGAGGTATTTTGTGTATCTTTTTTATATAATTGGTTCATCTTTGATCACATTATTGTAAAATGCTAATGTATTTTGTGTATGTTTGTTCAGGTGAAGTTAGAGCAGGGATTGCAGATGATCAAAGTATTTAAGGATCATTCTAGCAAGCAATGCATATTAGACGATTTTGAGTTTTACGAAGAACGACAAAAAAGAATTCAAGAAAAGAAGGCAAAAAACCAGCTTCAGAAACAAGTAGGTGACATTGTGACTAGTTCTACTTGATTGTTGTTTAATGTTTTCTTTGTCTAGTTAATAACATGTTAGGTTTGTTTTTTCATAGGCATGGGAAGAGAAACCAACGATAGTTGAGAAGACGAAAGATGAGGAGGTTACTGCACCAGATTTGGTGAAAGAAGAGGTCAAACTTACTGATAATGGATCATTTGATAAAGCAAATTGAATGGGATTATAGCAAAAGATACAAAGCACTATAAAAACCAAGAAATTGGGTGATTAAGGGACAAGGGGATGTAAAATAGATAGGTGTTTTAGGCTTTTAGTTTTCTAACAGGGTTTTTATTATATCTTCTCTTTGTTTGGTTATCATCTTTCTTTTTTGGTGTTGTTTTTGTGGCATGTGATGTTTGTTTTGCTTCTCCTTCTATCCTGCTTTGTAAATCTGCGCTTCTATAACGTTTGTTTTGAATGTTAGTTTTGCTGCTTTTCATAGTCGACTTGGCTTCCTTCTATTAGATATTTTAGTGATCCGATGCTGCGTATCTTAATGATTGTCAAGTTCGTAAGTGCACTGTGCACATGATATGTTCCTAGCATGCAACCCTATAAACCAATCCACCCATGAGACACGTTCACCATTTGATGATTGTTGTTTAATGTTTTGCTTCTCCTTCTATCAGGTGTAATACACCATGCCATGTCACTCTTAAATCTTACAAGCAATCGAGTAGTTTTATTATTTCCTAACTACACCATGCCATGTCACTCTTGGATTGATATATTTCTTTACAACAACACAATGTAGTTTACCAAAGCATTTGCTTCAAGAACCAATATCTACTCGTACAATAGGGTCTAGAGAGCAGTAACTGAAAGCAGATAATTTTCGGTTAAAAGCTCGTTTTTATTACATTTTCCAAGCTATAATTTCTTTGAAGCACAATCTTGTTTACAAAGTATAATCTCTTTGAAGCACAATTTTGTTTAAAGCATATAACTTTCAGTCAAAATCTATCAAAGTGTTATATAAAAACGTATCAAACTTTTATTTAGCTTAAATTGAATATAGAAAATTTAAATAACATGTTGCAAGTGTGATTTGATATATACAAAGTAGATTGGGGTTTACTGGTTTTTTTATTGTAAAATTATATAGTTACCGCTTTGAATGGCGTTGTTTTGTTCGTATTATACAATGTATAGTTGTTTAGGTTTGTTTTTTGTATAACTCATCTAAATACTGCCATAGTAACAAATATGATGACCAAATAGAAAATGGTTCAAAAAATTCCATTGTAACTTAAGAAACTTAGATCACTAGTTAGAGTTTCATGATTATTGATTACTAGCACTAGTTATTTCTGATGTACATTTAATAAACATTTATTTAAGAGTAAAAAAAATAAGGATGCCTCAGAGATCTTGGTGGATAGTGAATCATCAAATGAGCAATATTAACTCATCAAGAGTAGCAAATATCTTTCTTACATCACTGGCATCAACACAAAAAAATGGTTGTAAAAAATGAAAATTTTTATTAAAAAAAAAAAGATGAAGTGAAGGATAATGAGTCAGAAGTAGCTGGTTGTAATAAGATCACATTAAAGAGAAAATCATTGGGAATCCGTCTGATTTTATCATCATCCTCATTATCATCATCATCGTGAAATAATAGCAAATGAAAAATCAAAAACAAGTTACAAAAAACAGAGTTTGAAAACGAGATATAATAAAAATAAAAACAAGATGTATATGAAATTATGAGTGATTGGTTATATACGTGTGTATATATAGTATTGAAGAAATGGCTATTGAAACCCTAGCTAACTTAACGCGGCGGATTCATTGTTTTGTTTATGGGCCTCGGTTAACATTTGGACCATCAATTTTATGTACATGAGTACATCATGCCCATTGGCCCGCCTATAAACCATAACAAACATACCCAACAATTTTAGAGGTTCACAAATCGGGTATGAATGTATGAATTAGTATGATAGGTTCCGGTTTGGGTGAATTATGATGTATTAAATTTTTTGGTTTGCTTATGTTAATTAGTTTTTGTATGTTTGTGTTCACTTGTGTTGGTTGCATTCGTGAACTATCCGTTTAGTTTTTTAATGAATGAACACGAAAATTTACGTTTTCTTAATGATCGAACATGAACAAGAAAATCGTGTTTGATTGTGTGTTCATGTTATGTTAAAGTTAAATGAACAAACACGAAATGTCAATGTTCGTGTTTGCCCATACGGTTCTGAAGGGCGTTTGATTCGTTTACAGGCCTAAGCAGAAGTGTTCGATTCTTAACCCTCAAATCGATACGTGTTTTTCCTTTGCATGCCGCTCATACATTTACACATAAGTGCGTCGCATGACAACATCTTATATGATCAAACTCAAGGGCGCAGCCAAGTGGAGACCCGGGAGGGTCCGGGCCCTCCCATTTTTTCCGGTTAGTAGTTGCGATTTGTCGGTTTTTAGTTGATTTTGGTATATAAATTGGGTACGGGCCCTCCCATTTTTAAAATCAGGCCCCCTTTGTTATAGGCACCATAACTTTAGGCCCCCCTATTAACAAAAACTTGGCTTCGCCACTGATCAAACTTAAAATCACTATTTATGAGAGGGTTTCCTCTACACCCACACAACCTTACTTTCCAATCCCGCACCTTTTTGACCGGGGGTGGATCCAAAGTCCGGTCACGGGGGCAAAATCACAAATAAAAAAAGCTTGAATTTAAATAAACCGTGTCCCAAAACTTGTTAAAATGACTATTTTTGGCTAAAAGGCCTCCATTTTAATCAAAATTAGGTTAAAAGTGTCCATATTTAAATCAAAACTAGTTCAAAATTTAAGAAGTCTACACCACAAAAGCGTGGTCTATGGGGTCCTTGGGGCTTGGGCTACCTACTACAAGGCTATATCCGTCACTACTGTTATCAAATGCTCGTTAGAGTTTTTAGAATGCCGGCCGCCTAGACTTAATCGTCCTGTTTGAATTTTCTACTACACATCCATTTCCAAGTAATGTCAAATCCCAATATCCCATAACTCTAAACGTCAAATGGCTGTTAAAAATGTTGTTAAATCTGATGACCGCTCTCTTTTATTGTACAGGGTTGTTTGTCGTTTGGGTGTGTAATGTTAATAATGTAAATGTGTTGTGATCAAACACACACGAAAAGGGAGAGACAAAACACGACGTCGTTGTGGTGATCGACTTCACCATTTCGACATCGTCACTCGCCTGTTGCTCTTGTTAGGGTTTTAAATGCACCTTCAACACTCAACACTCATCTCATATTTCATTTCATCACAATTAACTGATCAAGTTACTCAATTCTGAGCATAATTACCAACATAATGAAGATAAACACATCAATCTTCTCATTCCTCGTTTTGAGTTCAACGTTGTTTCTCCGATCCATCTCAATTTCATCCAATGATCTGCTCGGAGTTGCTCCTCAAGGTCCAATCGTAACTTTATATTGTTTGCTTCTAATATACTTCTATTTTTATATTCTGAGTTTTGATTGTTTTGCATACCAGACGAGTTGTATTACAAGGGATTATGGTCTTCAGGAAAGGTTAAATGCAAAGATGGATCTAAAACATTCACTAAGTCACAGCTTAATGACGATTTCTGTGATTGCTTTGATGGCACTGATGAACCAGGTTTTTACTGTTATCCACTGATGATTGACTTATTCTATAACAGGAGTGTTTTTTTTATATATGTTTGAGCAAATTAATGATTGAATGCAGCTTGACAATGGTGAAAGTAATGCACTTGGCATAATGGTGTTTTTGGATTTGCAGGAACATCAGCATGTCCTACTGGGAAATTTTATTGCAGAAATGCTGGATATAGTCCCCTTATTGTGTTTTCTTCTAGGATTAATGATGGTATCTGTGGTAAGTAATGCTTTGACTCATTAATTCTTAATCGTAGTACATGTAAGAAACTACGATCCATATTTTCTGAGGTGTAAACTCTCAGTGATTATTAAGTAAGGGGCTTTGGCTAGTACATGTATTTAAGGACCCTTTAGTCCTTTACGGATACATCTCTTGTTTTCAGTTATATTTTTGGTTTTTATTAGTTCCCTTTATTATTTCATATACTAACTTGTTTTTTTTTAACAGATTGCTGTGATGGAAGTGACGAGTATGATGGTAAAACTACGTGCAAAAACACCTGTTGGGAGGCTGGAAAAGTGGCAAGAGTTGAATTAATGGAAAAGATTGAAATATTTCAGAAGGGTGTTGCCATACGAAAGCATGAAATCGAGCAAGCAAAAGTTTCATTAGCACAAGATGAAGCTGAATTGTCAAAGCTGAAGAACGAGGAGAAAGTTCTCAAGGGGATTGTTCAACAACTTAAGGGTATTTCTTTTTTCAGTATCTGCAAATTGGCTTTTCCAATCAGACTATAGGCGGCAGTTTTAACATGTTTGTCTATAAATGGGTCAATTCATGTTATGTTTTATCTTTAATGGGCCAAAATCGCCAAAGGTGTATTTTTTAATTTGCTAATCCCTTAGTCATTTCATTTAAAAAGTTTAGATAATTGTTGGAATAATATAATTTTTGTAATCAGACTTATTGTTTATAATTCTAAATATTTATGAACAAAACACGTTTCCCTCCTACCCAACCTGGCTCCTTTTGATCCACTTCCCTTTTTAGCTAAATGTTTATTATTTTTTACTTGCTGGAGATATGACATAGCCTGAATCAACCCATGCATAACTAAAGGGTTTGAAATTGCCACACATATTGATTGGGCATTGTTACATACTTACATATGTTGTTCACATATTTTACTAGGTAATATTAGTCATGATATGTCTTTTGTGTCACCATTTCTCTAGAGCACAAGGAAAGAATAGAGAAGGCAGTGGAGAAAGAACGCATCCAGAAAGAGAAAGAGGAAAAGCAGAAAAAGGAAGCTGAAGAATCAGAATCGAAAAACAAAGTTGAAGAAAAAGTCGATGTTGAAGAACAAGCGCCTGTGAAAAATAATGATGATGAAGCTGCAATTCTTGATAACTATTCTTCGGGCCAGGTTGGAGTGACCCTGCAAACTTAAAGTTCTTAGAACCTGAACATAGCATTGTGATAATTAGATTTTGCCTAGACTGACCCTGTTGGATATGATAGGGTGACAAAATGGGTGGGTTGGATGGGTACTATTTTCGTCGGAAATTTTGTTACATTTTCTATAAACAGTTAGTATGTCAATTATGATAACAAAAGACACCATTTCAGTAATGATTTTTCCTGAGTATTGATAGCATGCTATATGCATTAAAATATACCAGTTAGAGACAAACATAGCCTAATTCATTCATAACTGAACTGGTAAAGGTTTCTACATCTTGTATGTTTTTTGCATCAGTTGATGTATATTAGTTAATTGTTATATATACCCCCATTCTATTCTGGTTCTCATACTTTTTTTTAATTAGAATTTAAAGGAAGTTCCTGCTGAACTGGCTGTTGATGTGGTAAAGAATGATCATGTATCACTTGAAAATGGAGAAAAGGTGGATATTTATAATACACGTTAAATTCTTGTTTAGAATATTCCATGTGAGCTAATTTCTTGTTCGAATGCTATTATTTTCTTGATATAGCATGATCCGGTAGATGAGGAAGTGTCTGAAGTTGTACATGGATCTGAACATAATACAGGGCTTGGAAGTAAGGTATATTAGTAATTTAAAAAAAAAAATTTATTTTCAAGCAGTCATAACAATTGTCTAGATCTATCTAGTCTGGTAGCTTTGCAATCCCTGACAACTTGACAAATGTTACAGTTATTGATTTTTCTGTTGATATTCTAGTTCATATCAGGTTCCATACCTAGATAGAGTAATTGCATAAAAAGGTAAACAAATTTTAGGGCAAAAAAACCATCAAAGCTTTCAAAAGTTGTGATTTAAGGCAACCAATCTATTTTCTTTTCAGTTAAGGTAATCTCACCCTATCAACGGTTAGAAAGTTAGAATTGATGACGTGACCGTACATGTTGGTAAGTTTTGGCCGTGTTGGCTCTTTTTGCTGGCTTGTCAAGTGACAACCTGCTTAGTTAGGTCATTGCCTTATATCACTGTTTTTGAAAATTTGATGGTTTTTGGCATAAAATAAGCCGGCTATCTTTCTATGATGACATGACTGTACATGCCTGTAAGTTTTGGATGTGTTGTCTCTTTTTGCTGGCTTGTCAAATGAAAACCTGCTCGGCTAGGTCATTGCCTTATATCACTGTTTTTGAAAGTTTAATGGCTTGTGGCCTAAATTAAGCTGGCTACCTTTCTATGGGATTTGCTCTTTTTGATATGTTCTGTTCGTATTGATTCTATGTAGTTTTTCTATCTTAAAGTTCTTGACGAAATCTTAAATTATCATCTCATATTTTCCCTTACAACTTTAAGTCACATTTGGATGTTTGTTCAGGGAGAAGATGCAACCAAAGACTTTGAATCGTTATCGAGGGAAGATTTGGGCCGCGAAATTGGTTCACGATGGACTGGGAAAAAAACTGATCAAGAACATAATGTTAATGATGCTAAAAATGATTTTGAGACATCGGGTTATGTCCATGATGAAGAAAATAACGAATATGATACTGAAACTGATGAAGATCATCAACATTATGATGATGCCACTGAGGCACACATGGACGGTGTTGGAGATGAAGCTAATGAGGAATCAAGTGCTTCATACAACTATGACCCAGATGATGACATGGACATGTTAGGTATGCGGTTGTTGTTTGTAGAGGTGGCAAGATGTGGGGGAACGGGTTAAATTATAGGTAGCACTAAGAAACAGACCCTGTAAGGTTGACCCATGTGTTTTTAGAAACTTATTGTAGATAATGAACGCATCGATTATGACTACAAAACACTACTTTTACAATAGTAATCTAAATCTTTGAATAAGACAAATTAGGAGCTTGTAAGCGTTAAAGATAGACTTTGTAAGTGTTAAAAACTGTTCATGGATTAACCCAACCTTACCTGGCTCGTTCAGCCCATACTAAAAAACACACGTTTCAAACTGAACCCATTTGGACCTCCTTACCAATCCGACCCAACCCAACCCAACCCACCTGTCACGCACTTGTACCTACTGTGCACTAGCCATGGAGTAATTTCACTGGCTAATGATGAATTTTTCCCTTTCCAATTTCCCATTTCTAAGATATGGAAACCGAAAGCAGCCCATCATGGTTTGAGAAGATTCAAAGAACTGTGAGGAATATCCTGCAGACTGTCAACCCATTCCAGACGCCAGTAGATATATCGGGTAAAACCAGGTTCTTTTAGAATGTAAAGATATAACTGAGCTTTTCTTAATTCTTTTTTTGTGTGTATGTTATGTAGAAGCTGAAAATATACAAAAGGAATATGATGAGGCCAGCACAAAGTTATCTAAATTAAAATCGAAGATATCTCGCTTAACGAAGAAGCTAGGGAATGATTTTGGTATGTTTTTCTTTTCAAATTACGTTCAGATAACAACAGAAGTCTTTCAATTCTTCTTCATTGACCCGTGTTTGACTTTGCAGGACCAGAGAAGGAATTCTACTCATTATATGGTCAATGTTTTGAAAGCAAACAAAACAAGTTACAGCCTTTGCAGTTTCATTTGTTTGGTTATTTGTTTTCCTATATTTTTTCTTATTAATCTAATTTTTTTTATTGTCCCTGCCTTTTTGTTTTCATTCCAGATATGTTTACAAAGTTTGCCCTTTTAAACAAGCCACACAGGAGGAAGGGTACAGCACCACGCGATTGGGGTAAGTCAAAGCATGCTTGGTTGAGACGGGTCCATTTTTAGTATGGGTGGAGTCAGTTTGAACTGGTTGTGTTGACCCATTTTAATTTATGTATAAACTAATCATGCGTCAATTATGATAAGAAAAACAATATTTTATGGCATAAACTAATGCTTATTCCTTCATTGATGTACAGGAAATGGGAGAAATTTGAGGAGTCATATAATGTTATGCTCTTTTCAAATGGTGACAACTGCTGGAATGGTCCTGATAGAAGTTTAAAGGTATTAAACTTCATTGTGTCATATTAGTTCATCTTAAGATTTCATGACCACACAATGTTTGTATTAGATGTGGCAATTTCGACCCTTTACTTATCAATGGGTTGACTCAGTCTATGGTTTATGAAGTTAGCTAAAAGATCAAGGGGTTTATGGGTTTAAAGTTGCTCAAAGTGTATTTTTAATGCATTAAATGTTGGACCAAGTGTGTTTTGGGTCAACTAACCTGATCGGCACGAAAAGTTTCCCCTTTTGACTCGTTACCCATGCAACCCACCAAATTGCTGCATACCTTTATGTTTGTCATATCATATTTATTTCATTTCTGAACAGCCATATATCTGGTGCTTTATCCACAAATGACAGGTCAGGTTAAGATGTGGATTGAAAATAGAGGTTGCTGACATAGATGAACCAAGTCGTTGCGAGTAAGTCAAATGAGTTTAACTTCTCATCTCTACATTCATCGCAAATCTATATAATATTTCAAGGTTTTAGGGGATGCAATTTTTTGGGGGGAAATTTTTTTTTGTTCTATAATAGGAAATTTAAGAGGGAAATTTAATGTAACTTTTTCACCATGTATAATAAGTTGATGAACCCAATTTCTTTAATATTAAATAATTATAATTTTTTAAACATAATGGTTATATTTTTTATAAATATTATTATTTAACCCATGTTTAACACACGGGTATTAAACCTAGTTATATATAAAAATCAAATAAGTAGCCATAGATGTGTAGAAATCTGTAAATTGCTGAACCAAGTAAATGCCATTCTCTTTCCTTCTATATTCTGATTATTAGCATTTGTGTGATAACCAATCATACAAAGGTTGTACCTTGGCCTTGATAATATGGGCTTTTCTAGGTTCTAAATCGGTATTTTGATGGCAGATATGCGGCAACATTAACCACCCCAGCTCTTTGCTTAGAAGGAAAACTCAAGGTATTTTCCACCATTTTACTTCACAATTGTAACATACTATAATTTAGTAGGATCATAGATCCCAATCTATTCAGTTAGATTTTTCTAACCATTTTACCTGAAATGTTTCAGGAGCTAGAAGATGAACTAGGCAAGCAACCACGATTACATGATGAGCTTTGAATCTCCCTGGCCTTTTTTAACAACCGACGTGTTAGAGCCAGTGTTTTTGAGAAATCCATGTACTCAAAGGTTTCTCGCTCAACATAGGTTTTAGCGGCGATGTAGGTAAACACCATGACAAGTGAAAGATGTCTCATTCTTCCATTTTTGTTGCTAGAAAGTGATGGATTTTGATGACATGTGGAGTGGTGAGGCTTGTAAGCAGGAATATTTTATACCTTCAAGATATAAGAGAAACATCAAAACGACTAAAATAACAAACCGCGCGTCTGTTCATTTGATATAAGCAACTTAAAAAGAATAGATAAACCATAAAAATAGACTTGAAGGACTTAAGCTAGCGTAAACATGCATGTCAATAAACGTAACTTTAGTTAACAAAGGTGTTAAACTCGTCATTATGTGGTTTAATTCTGGATTTGAACTCAAGACCTCCAATCTAATAGAGACGTCCACCAAATAGACTAGTGTGCGCTCATTCATGTTTAAACTTTTTGATATAATATACTGATCAACTAGTCTAGGTATTTAATAAACCTTCAACTGAAATTGACACTATCAACCATCATCGTTAGTCAAACGTCATAGGGGTTTCTCCACTACCATTTCAAGGTGTAATGGAGATGGCGGGAGTACACAACCGAAGCTTTGAGTCGAAACTTTACATGACAAAAACTTCAATCTAAACGTTACTTGTAAAGAAAAATCCAAATAAAAGATTTAAATCGATGAGAGGTAGTTGATGGCGTCGACATGTTTCCGTCAATGGCAAGAGGAGCTTGTTGGTAATTACAGTGTTGTGATGGTGAGCAATTTCAAAGGTGTTGGTAGTGAGTCGATGGCTTCAAGCGCCAGTACGTGGTGGTGGTTTCATGTGTATGGGGGTAGTATGTATGTATGTATGTGTGTAATGTTTGTTATGCTGTGTGTAGTCATTTTTCATTGACTTGAAACAGCAACACTAGTAACCGAATGAAAATGGTTAAAAAGTAAAAGTTTTAAACTAAAAACATGAGGGACTAAAATAGAAATTTATTTTTGTTTTATATAATTTTTGACATGCAAATTAAGAAATGAAACCGTACACACACATATATATATACTAGATTAGTACCCGTGTACTACACGGATTTTTGTTTTATAGGTTTAACTCAATTTAGATATCAAATTTATTTTTAACATATCTCTTATTAAATCAATTTGGATATTTACAAATATATTCATATAAAAATCATATGTACAATAAAGGATATGATTTATAATAGTTGATAAACTTTTAGTATTATGAACACATCGGGTTAGGAGATAATTCATGATAATTGTTAATTTTTTTATTTGAACATACCGAGTTAGGAGATAACTAATGATAATTGGTAAAACTTTAATTTGAACATATCGCATTAGGATAAATCATAATAATTGATATGTTTTTTATTTGAACATATCAGGTTAGGAGATAATTCATGATAATTGGTACATATCGGGTTAAGATATAGATCATGATAATTGGTAAATTTTTTATTTGAACATACCGGGTTAGGAGATAACTGATGATAAATTGTGAATTTTTAATTTAAACATATCGGGTTATTTCGAATATGGAGCATACCATGACCCGTCTAAAAATTCTCCATCAAATTAATTAGAACATGACACCTAAGCAAAATCCTATATGGAATAGTTAAAATTGTGACACGTAGACGTGTTACTCAATTATTAAAATAGGTAGATTAATATATATATATACATAGAAAATAATTAAGTTACTCGATCCTCCCGCTTCTCGTGCACCGTTTCTTCCATTGATCGATCAGTTAATTTTGCTTTCATTTCGTTGATCCACAAATCCTGCAACTGATCAACACGTACAAATTTTCATTTCAGTTCCGGCCTTTTAAATAAATTCATCACACTCTCTTCATACAATCGATTGATCATAACACGTACAAAATGGATAAATTAAGCATCAATGATATCATGAGCGAATCAAAAACAGGATGGAAACATCCGAAAACGAAGATCATATGCACTCTAGGTCCATCTTCACGATCCATTCCAATGGCTGAGAAACTTTTGAGAGCAGGTATGAATGTTGCTCGTTTCAATTTCTCTCATGGTTCTCACGAGTATCATCAGGAAACCCTAGATAATCTTCGTACCGCCATGAACAACACCGGTATTGTTTGTGCCGTCATGCTCGATACTAAAGTACGCAATTCCTTTCCTAATTTCTTCACTCTCATTTCATTTACATCCATTACACACACACATATATATATATAATAATATGCTCGATACTAAAGTACGCAATTCCTTTCCTAATAGATATATATATGAGATCGCTTATGAATTGAATCCAGGCAGGCCACGTACTATATATTTTCAAAACATAAAATGTTCATATGAATTATTTTACAAGCAACTTCATTTTAAACATATATATGTGTCATGATCAGTATTTAATTGTTATTGCATTGCATGCAATTTCAATTAGCATATATAAATGGAAACAAGTCGATTTATATGAACATGCATTAGCAACGTACACCTACACGTACATTTCACACAAATCCTTCCTTTACATTTACTTTCATAACCAAATTATTATAATAAATTAATTTGTTGTTTTTAGTATCCTATAACTAGTTTATAAATTCTTAGGCTCAACAAATCTATGAATGCTTACGCTTTTTAAAAAGTTAATTAGACATAACTCAATGTTTAAAGTTTATTAATTAACTTTGGTTGGTTTTTGGGTAGCCTCTTTTTATGAGAAAGAAAATTAAGTCTTGAATCCGCTAGCTTGACATCTGAGCGGATTCAATGTCCGAGACTCCTCTTTCTCGAAAAGCGGACTATCATAAACCACCAAAAATTTTAAAATATTCTTGGGATATATGTCTGAGTGAAAACTTAGAGTTAATAACAGTGTTGAACAAAAGCTCATCTTAATTTGGAGAAAAAAGTTAGAACCTTTTCCAATTTGCATACAAACAAACAGTCGATTTTGTTTCTAAATAATATATTCTCTCAGGGACCAGAAATTCGAACCGGGTTTTTGAAAGATGGGAAGCCGATACAGGTGACCCAAGGTCAAGAAATAACAATTTCAACTGATTACGACATCAAAGGTGATGAAAAGATGATATGCATGAGCTACAAAAAGTTAGCCCATGATGTGAAACCAGGGAGTACTATACTTTGCTCAGATGGAACCATTACATTCACTGTTCTTTCATGTGACACTGAAAAGGGTTTGGTTCATTGTCGTTGCGAGAACACATGGACGCTTGGTGAACGCAAGAATGTTAATCTTCCAGGTGTCATTGTTGATCTCCCAACTTTGACTGAGAAGGACAAAGAAGATATCCTTAAATGGGGTGTTCCTAATAAAATCAATATGATTGCTTTGTCTTTTGTCCGAAAAGGTTCAGATTTGGTCGAGGTTCGCAAGGTTCTTGGAGAACATGCTAAAAACATCATTCTTATCTCAAAGGTTCCTTCTTTTTGTCTCTCATTTTGGTCTGTTAATTAAGAGTTTATTCATTTTGTTCGAGTCATAAAAACTATGTTTGATAGGTGGAAAATCAAGAAGGTGTTTCTAATTTTGATGATATCCTAGACAACACGGATGCATTCATGGTAGCACGTGGCGATCTGGGAATGGAAATCCCCATTGAGAAAATATTCTTAGCACAAAAAGTTATGATCTACAAATGCAACATGAAAGGAAAGCCTGTTGTAACTGCTACCCAAATGCTGGAGTCAATGATCAAATCTAATAGACCCACCCGTGCTGAAGCCACTGATGTAGCCAATGCGGTCCTAGACGGAACCGACTGTGTCATGCTCAGTGGTGAAACTGCAGCTGGTGCTTACCCTGAAATCGCGGTACAAACCATGGCTAAGATCTGCATGGAAGCTGAAAACACTATCGACTATTCACTTGTTTATAAAACTATCAATGCAAATGTACCTGTGCCAATGAGCCCACTCGAAAGCTTAGCTTCTTCTGCGGTTCGAACTGCTGTCACCTCTCGGGCTAGTCTCATACTGGTTCTGACTCGAGGCGGGACCACAGCTAAACTGGTGGCTAAGTACCGACCTCCTATGCCTATACTCTCTGTTGTGGTCCCTGAGGGTTCAGATGAGGCTTCAAAAACTGATGAAGGCCCGGCTAGAAGGAGTTTTGTTGTTCGGGGTTTGGTTCCAGTTTTTTATACAAAGCCGCTCAAAGGTTCTACTACTGAGTCAACTGAAGAAGCACTGGAATTTGGATTGGAACATGCTAAAACTGTAGGACTCTGCAAGGAGGGTGATTCAGCTGTGGCTCTACACCGCATTGGAACCTCGGCTGTTATCAAGATTGTGACTGTTAAGTGATCGGCTTCATGGTCATCTCAGTTTTCTGGTCTGTTTCTTCAAATAATAAACCATGTTTAAGTTTCTACTATTTTTCGCCTGGTGGCGAGTTACTGCAACAATGTGTTATTGTTTTATGATTATCTAGGGGTAAGATTGAGTCAGTTTGGTTTTGTTGAGTTGTAACCTAATACATAAACCGGATTGAAATAGAATGACTCATAACCCCAAGTTCACTTTCTGTTTTTGCCTTTTTAAGCTTGGGTCATAATGGTGCTAAACATGTCGTGTTTATGGGTTGGAGATCCAACTTCACACAAACCCAAACATGACATGAACTTGAAACCGTCAGGTTAACCCAAACCCAATCCGTTTAGCCAAATGTGTTTAGACACTCCAACCATCTGTTTAGACAGAACCGTTTTTATGGTTTTTGGTTGGGTTTTGACATGACCCTGCATGCAGTACATCACATGGTGCAAATAACTATTAGCAAAGCTTATAATAAGCATAACATGATCAAAATGTAATAAACCAACATGTGTATCATTGAGAAGCTCCAGCCAGCATTGCTCTACAAGAATGTACGAAAAATCTTAAAGGCATGCAATCGTTCGTAATTGGGTACACAAAATTAAGCATCGAAACATATTTGACCGATCTATGTACATGTTTCTGTAACAGCGTATTAACATTATGAACAAAAACTTACAGCACAAGTTCAAATATCACCTTCACCCTCACTATCTTCATGGCTTGTTGGCTCTGACCCTGACCTCAACCCATGTGGAGTCGATGAAATCATCGTCAAATTCGGATTTGTGGTCATTTGAGCTCCTGATGTCGACGAAAACAAACTGCTAAAGGGCCACGGGAGAGGGACGGTGACTGATAGCCGTCCCAATTCCCCATTTTCATGCTCGAGCCTGTTGACCGTGATCTCACGGGAAGCCTCTCGATCGCGTTCAGGTTTTGATTCATCCGCAGGCAATTGAAACCTACAAACTGGACATGAACTATGAAGGTCTAACCATGGTATAATACAATCACCATGAAACTTATGTTTACAAGGAAGTTCTTTCGCTTCATTCCCGACATCAAACTCTTCCAAACAAACCGAGCACTGGACCGATTCCTCGGTGATTTCCACCATTGGCAGGGCCACCACCGCCTCCTTTTTAGTCGGTGGTGTTCCATATCGGGCCGGGTCGTTCTCAGCTAAATGCTGCAGAAGTAACTCTAGACCCGGCCCAACAAAGTAATCACCTAATGACCCAATAGGTTGGTTTGGTGGTGGGCCACCTGTATTAATCGGGCCACTGCCACCACCACCCTGAACAATGATGGTTTGATTAAAAGAATTAATGAGAATTACACGCTCATGATTATTACTATTATTGTTATTATGAATATTATTGTTATTTGATTCTGTTGTAATTCCGGCACGAATTCCCTGAAGGATTTGGAGGATGGAGGCGGAGCTCCTACGTCTCCGCCTCACAATGGAATCCATTTCTCTATCTAATTCAGGATCATTATGATCGTCATTTTCATTATTATTATCATCAGATTCAATCTGTCTGAATCTCCGTCGACGGTTAGGGTTACTAATCATTCCGAGCAAAATCGGGGCCCAAAGTGAAAGTGAACGGTCAGATTCCGAGTCTCCGGGGTGGTGGTGGTGATGATCACTCCTTGCACTATCCAATTCCTCTACGAATCCGCTATGACATAACGAGCATTTGATCGTTTCCGCCTCCGTGATTGTTTCGACTGCTCTAGAGCATTCATGGCACCAATATCCCATTGATTCACTTCCTTCTTCCATCTAAAATCATCAACTTCATTCACTACAATTGAACTATATTTTAAATATATATATATATATATATGTGCCGTTTATGCATAGTTATGTTATGATCCAAAATCTATTAATATTGTTTTTAAACAACTTAGTTTTGAGCCATTGGTTCTACTATCAGGAGTGTAAAAAATGGAGCGGAAGGTTGAAACCCCGGTCGTCAACTCGAGTAAATGTTGTTCGGTTTTGCTATTTAAAAAAGACTTAGCTATCAATATGAATATGAATGTAAACACCATTAAAAAACAATAAAAAATAAATTTTGCTATCTAAAGCGAGTTAATGGTGGCGTAGCTCGTTGTCCGATTGTATTAAAAATCTAAAAGCTTAAGCTGAATGATCAAAAGTCAAAACCCAAGCAAAATTTGACTAATATGAAACAACATAAATTTATAAGAAATTATTAAAATTTGGAAAAATATAAAGAGAAAAAGGAAATGGAAATGATGGAAAAAAAACAAACCTGTTTGTTATCTTCCCAAGAACCTAAAAAATTGTCTTTGGTGGAAAATTTGAAAAGATATATTTGTTGTTGGTTTGTTCTTGGGATAAATTTCCCCTACCTCTATTTGATTGATTGAATTGTGAAATTGATTGAGGGGGGTTGGGATTGGGGTTTGTTGATTGTTGTAGGAAGTGGATTTGGGAATTTTACGCGGGGAGGGGGTTGGTTGTATGATGTTGAGACAAAATGATTATAAAATGGGTGGGGACATAAAATAACAACAAATCAATAATACCCTTTTACTTCTCTAATTTTTAATATCTATTTCAAGCCCAGGACAAAACCTCTTCCTTTGAGGTTTAGGATAAAACCATTGAAGTTTTGAAAGTCACGGGTTTTACTCATCATCACTAAATGCTGCTGGACCAAATGACCGGTGGCTTCTAACCTTCGTTCTATTGTTAGTGAATTTGAGTTCTACTCTATACCGTCTTATACACACATAATTGTTCAAATAGCTTTTAACTATTATTTTTTACATATAACATAATATTTTTTATAATATTTTAATCTTGTTTTTATAGATAATAACTATATGTGTAATGTGTGTATATTAGTTTTTTCTAAATAAAATAGCAACACAATTTGATTAAAAAAATGAGCTATCTTAAGTAATATATAATTCACAATGTATCAAAAGAAAAGTAAAATTAAACTCCGTAATGCTATTCCATATTTTAAATATATAAATACATAGTCAATAGACATTTTTTAAATCAAGTATTGTATAAATATAAAACAAAATGATAGGATTTGGAAATAAGAAATAGTACAAAGTCACATGGACATTTTAGTCCCTCAAACACTCTTCTAAGTCGTCCCAATTATTACCCACCGAACCCACGTTTACGCTCTTCGTCATGTGCAATAATTCACCTTGACCAGCTAGCTTGTGCAATTAATATAGATCTTGCACATTCACTTTTAACATGTACATGTACAACCCTTGTCACAACTCTGTTTAACATATAGTCATATTTCATAGTCCGGAGGCGCTGGATTTTCTAAATAGTGTTTAACGGGTCGAGCATAGTAATTCTCCATCCCCCAAGACCAAAACTATTGTTTATACAAGGATCGGTTTTTCTATTCAAAATTTTACGGTACAACTTAATTGTTACCCGTTTATCTGACACTTAAAAGCTTTTATGATGCTAATAAAAAGTATATAACGCTTTGTCACAAGGCATGCATGTCGTTATAATACTAAACTGATTCTCGATTCCAATCTATACATTTGTAACCATAAGAACGAACATGTATGATGCATCAACATCAAACTTTTTAGACTATTTTTAGATTGACAACCACGACGTAATGTTCGAACAAGAAAATCATAAACGTATAATGGATATACAATATGCATCCGAAATTAAGCATATTACTTTTGATTTAGTGTTCACATATAAACCATGGCCACCTTGAAATAAAGCTTAAAAAAAGAAATATATAATCGCGGTGATTCATTTTCATGTTATTGTAAGTTAAAAACCTTTTGTTTCATAAATAAACCATGGCCTCAGCTCCTTGAAATAAAGCTTAAACGGAACGATTAGTTTGGTAGTTTTCCCATAATGTTTGCTTGCACATTTACAATTTGTTCTCTGCATGTTTTGATTTCACATTTTGTATTTAAACCGGCCACTTAGTTAGATGAAAGATCGAGAAGATAAGAAAATTGTTGAATGTCCAAACTTTAGTTTATGTCTCATTTTGTGGTTTTGGGAGTTTGTAAGTTTTATTCGTAAACGTATCAAGTTATGTGTGTAAGGTTTTAGAATGAGAGAGAGTTGTCTGGCTCTGCTCTAACATCCTTTCATTCATGTAGTATCCAAATTGTAACCACAAATTAATATCTATAGCACTGCAAATCCAATTCTGAGTAGAAGCAAGCCTAATGGGTCAAAAAAAATAATACTCTTAACAGTTTACCTGAGTAGAACCAAGCAGCAAACATCCAGTGGCAACTGGGCCAAGCTCAGCATAAAAAAACAACCTAATAACCAACAAATTGTCCGCTTTGCTACATCAGAGCTCACAGATTTGATTTGCTTTTGGTTGCCCAGGTGAAAACTTCCCAGGATGGTCATCCATCCTAAGATTGCTGTCATCTGAGCACGCTTAACTGTGGAGTTTTCCACTCATCCACTAGCATTAAGCCCTAAAATGCGTTGTTGGTATTTGAGGTCGGACATCCCTTATAAATCCCATATCTCTTCTGCCCACGGCCGATGTGGGATTTGCCTAGGATGTTACACTGAATTAGGAAGAAAAAAGCACATAACATAAAGAAACCAAGCTTTCCTTGGAGATTATGGTCAGAGAACAAAAAGAATGAACCCGTCATCATCTTCGGTGGTGGTGTTGGGAGTGCCGGCTATTACAAGGTGTGGTTGGAAACCACAAATCGCAGGAAACGAAGACAGTCCCTCAGCATTAATGTCGACATCACCATTACTGCTATGGGGCTCAAAGATGGTCACCGTCGCCAACAATATGCTTATTAAAGTAGTATAGATAATGGCCCATTGGCGGTAATTAATTATATTAGTGTTTGAACTTAGCTGTGTGTTATGAATATAATGTTGTGCTCCTAACACTTTGCAGGAAATAAAAAAAAAACCAACGCAGAGGGTAATGAATAGATGCAGTAGAAACACAATTAAGCATATATATATATAATGCAAGCTAGGCAGCTAAAAACAGCACACATATGAAACCAGGTAAATTTAGTGCATAACACATAAGTGTGAAGCAGACACGGGACAGGAACATCTTAAACACCAACACGAAATATATTCTTTTTGTACCACAGCAAATTAAAGAAAAAAAACAAGAGTTTGAAGACGACATATAATATATATATATATATAGGTAGCATATATATATAGTTGTGTAATATTAATTAATTTGCTAAAGATTGAGATATGAAATTAGTGTCATCTAGCTCCTGAAGTTGATGTTGAATACATGCAATCCATCTTCACTTTTGACCACCATTCTCAACCTAAGAAGCAATTAAGAAGTTGTATTAATTTGAACAATGGCAGGCAGGGTGTGTGTTTTCAAATGTAGTTGAAGAAATTAATACGATAGAGAGATTAAGGTACCAGCTGGCCGGCCGGGTGTCTGCTAGTGATTGCCTTAATTGCCTGATCGAGTTGTTGGATGGATTTAAAGTTACCTTCCTAGCTTCCAAACATTAATTCTTTATGCATCTTAGCTGCATGCCATCTAATTAACAACAACAGATCAACGGATGAAGAAAATTAACACATATATGAACATACATACATAACATAAACAACAATTAATTAAGCTAGAAGAAAATTAATTATACAATCAGTAAGTAAGTACCTTCTCAATTAAGGCTACCATCAACAATCTCAGATTCTAGAGTGATGGCAAAGTATAAACTCCAATAAATCATCTACATATATACCGCCGGCCAGTAGGCCAGGTCGATGAGGTATATATTGATAGATCTCAATGGAAAGCTGTTCAACTCCATCTGAAGCCTCCTTCTGAATTAAGTGCACTACGTACATCTACCAAGAACCAAATCTATACCTTAGTTCATAATCAGCCTCGCCTGTCACTTCACCTTTAGCAGCTGGCATCTCCATCGCATGCATGCAACTATTTCTCCCTCCCGGCCTCTACGTATGTATTGATCCAATTGCTAGGCATCAATTTTATGACGCATGCATATATGCATGCCTGCCTGCCTGCCTGCCATTTAATTTCATTTCTACAAGATTCACTAAACGTGATGATCGAGACTATAATTAAATGTTTTAATCCTTTAGTTTGGCAACATATTTCTAGTTGGTGCAAAATTCCACCCTTGTTCGCTTTCACAACTAAACACATATTGGAGGCACATAAACACATCAATGTTTCAAGCAAGAAAAAGAAGATTAGTCAAGCCATTATCCTCACTGCCTGTTGGAGTCTCTGGAAAAAAACAAGAAATGAAAGAATCTTCGAAGATAAAGAGGTCATCTTATCGAATCTTTTGCAAGACATTAGGTCTTTAGGATTCATTTGGATAAAAAATAGATCTTCTTTGAAGTCGATTATGTGGAAAGATTGGTGCACTTTTGGTTTGTAATATTGGGGTGTGCTAGCTTCTTGTTAGTCCCCTTTCTTTTTATGAAGTTTATCATTAAAAAAAAAAGACTAAATTGGTAACTTAATATGGACATTAATAAATGGAACAACATAATCTCTAACAAACTATAAATATAAATGATCATTCGTATACTTAGTGAAGTTTAAAGACGAAACCTATAATCCCTAATATAATATAGGAAAACATAATTTGCTTATGTGGCGGATTGAGAGTTAAATTTTGCTTATATAGCACCGTTTGAGAATTTAACTCATAATAATAATGTTATATTCAATAACCACGTACATTTTGGCCTCCTAATATTTAGTAAAATTTTGAAAAATTTAAAATTAATTACATTTTCAACTCTCTCCTATTAGGGGTGCGTATAGATCGACTTATATTTAATAGGTATAAAAATAAAACTTATGAATAAAGTCGGTACTTTAAATACCTAGGTATTTTATAATCATACATAACTCTTCATACAATATTATATTTAAAAAAAACTACACCATAAATTCAATAATTTAATTTTCTTTAATTTGAGTATAATATTATTATACTAAAAAACATTTTTTGAAAATAAATCTTGTGTTTTGGTTTTACCACGGTTTTATCTCAAATTAATTAGAATCGTTCGTGCCCTTATGAATATTCATAAAATCACCTCTTGGATGTTGTTTACCCAAATATAACTCGGACACTAAACTAGTCACATAAAGACACATTTACTGTATAATACAAGTAAAAGGAAATGTTTCAAATATCCGACGCACATTTCTATCTTCATAATTAATTTTGCTATATATACATGTGTCTTACCTCCTCAATGCTACCATCGTTAATCTCAAACAACCACTAGCTTAGTCTAGTAATAAAGATGCATATTCCATCAACCAAATAATTATGGGTTTAAATCTGACTTTTGGCATATATAAAATCAAATAGGTGCCGGAAAAGTTCAAATAAAAAACTAATCTCAATGTTGATTAAGATATTCTTACTTTTGTAATTATGTGCATGCATTTGTTACATATGTTTTATTTAAGTTTTCCGGTGTAGCCTCTCTATAATCTTATATGACAGAGGTAAGATTTGTCTATCACCCTACTCGATTGAGTAAGATTTCATTTGGTATTTTTTTTTGTTAGTTTCAAGTAAATGCATTCGATGCTAGTTTTGCATTTTATAGATCTTGTGTACATTTTATTAAAGTGAAAGACATTTACAATAAAACTATTAGTCGATATATATTAGTTAGCTTTATATTTAGAGATAGATTTGTTTATGTTTGGTAATTATCTCTTCCTTAATATTTGGTGTATGCTTTACCCTATTTAAAGGGTCTTCTGATCAATGACAAGGGCAATCAAACTTAATACTGTAACATCCGTCCCCTCATACCACCAATATTGTCCGCTTTGCTACATTAGAGCTCACGGATTTGCTTTTGGTTGCCCGGATGAAACCTTCCCAGGATGGTCACCCATCCTGAGATTGTTGTCATCCGTGCACGCTTAACTGTGGAGTTCTCCACTCATCCACTAACATTAAGCCCCAAAACGCGTTGTTGGTATTTGAGGTCGGACATCCCTTATAAATCCCAGATCTCTCCTGCCCACGGCCAATGTGGGATTTGCCTAGGGTGTTACAAACACCCCCCCTTTTGGACTCATCGTCCTCGATGAGGTTTGCCCCACCATCCATCTCTTGGATGTGGGATTTGCCTAAGGTGTCCTTCTGAACACCCCCGGGGACTCACCATCCTCGATGAGGTTTGCCCCACCATCCCGAACGGCACAGGAGTTGCTCTGATACCACTTGTAACATCCGTCCCCTCATATCACCAATATTGTCCGCTTTGCTACATTAGAGCTCACGGATTTGCTTTTGGTTGCCCGGATGAAACCTTCCCAGGATGGTCACCCATCCTGAGATTGTTGTCATCCGTGCACGCTTAACTGTGGAGTTCTCCACTCATCCACTAACATTAAGCCCCAAAACGCGTTGTTGGTATTTGAGGTCGGACATCCCTTATAAATCCCAGATCTCTCCTGCCCACGGCCAATGTGGGATTTGCCTAGGGTGTTACAAATACCATAAACACTTTTATGGTATCAGAGCCTAAATCCTAAACCCTAATTCAAAAAAAAAAAAAAAAAACTGTTTTTTTTTTTTTCCAATCTGATTTCGATCAAACATGACAGGAAAAGAAGAAAAAATTGAATCAAGCACAGCCAACACCAACAAAGCTCTTCACCCAGCATACACCGTTACTAATATCAATTCAAAAGTACGAACCTTGGATGGTAGCAAAGTCACATACTCATCGTGGCTAAAGTTGTTTGAAATCCAAGTTAAGGCGTTTCGTGTTCTCGATCACATAGATGGAACGAAACCGCCTGAACCCACTGATGACGGATACGTTGAATGGTGCCAAATTGATGCTTTGGTACTCCAATGGATCACGAGCACTATTTCGGATGAATTACTAGCACGGGTTCTTCCATCTACAACCACCGCTGTTCAAGCTTGGACTAAAATCCAAGGAATATTTATGAACAATAAGAACGCTCGGGCTGCTGCGCTGCAACATGAACTTTCTAATTTACAGTTGAGTTCTTGCTCCTCTCTAGACGCCTACTGTCAAAGAATCGAAGATCTGGCAAACCAATTGGATGATGTAGACCACCCTGTATCCGAGTCTGATCGCGTGTTGCAACTGGTTCGTGGCCTGCCCAAAGAGTATGATGTGGTCGGATCATTAATCAACCAACAAAGTCCTTCGTGGGAGACAGCCAGAGATATGCTTCATCTCGAACATCAACGTCAGACGGCCACTGCTCGTGCCTCTGCAACTGTTCTGGCCGCACAAACACAGCAACACCACCACTCGAACCACCCCAACAATCGATCCACAGGCTACCAAGGGCGTAACTTCGACCCTAATTACCACAACAACAGGGGCGGCAGTCAAAATCAAGGGGGCCGAAATCAAAATCAACGACAGAATCGTAATCCAACTCAGCGAGGGGGGAGTCAAAATCAGAATCAACGGGGTCGAAATCGGGGCCAACAGAATAACTCTAACACCACTCCTACACAACAATGGAACAACGGTTACGGTTGGGCACCAAATTGGCAGCCACCTCCCTCTCCTTATCCAACTGCAGCCGCCAACCAACACCATCCCTATCTAATGGTCAATCGACCTTGGTTCAACAACAGCGGCCCAAACAGCAGCCCAAACAGCGGCCCAGCTTCACAGCACCCACAACAGGCCCAGTTTACTGCAGGAAGTCAGTTTCCAGGCCCACCAGGCCCACCAACAGGTTACAATAACGTCTTTAACCCGAATGATTTGGCTCAAGCTATGCAACAGGTTAATTTGACTTCCAACGATCAAAATTGGTATATGGACACAGGGGCAACATCTCATCTCACATATGATCCAGGTAAGATTTCCACACCCTTGTCATTTACTCCTATAAAATCTATTTTTGTTGGGAATGGCAAAACTATACCAATTCATGGATCCGGCCACACCCACCATGCCACACCAAACCGAACTTACACCTTAAATAATATCTTTCTCACACCAGATATCATTAAGAATCTTCTATCCGTCCGAAAATTTACAATTGATAATGATACTATTGTTGCTTTTGATCCATATGGTTTTTCTGTGCATGACCTACAGACTGGAGCTCTCCTTTCCCGCCACAATAGCCCAGGGGAGCTTTATCCATTAAACACTGCTTCCGCATCTCCCGCACCGTATGCTTTTGTCACCACCAACAACGATCAATGGCACAATCGTTTAGGTCATCCAGGAGATTCCGTTTTGAATTTATTACTTTCTCGTTTCATTATTTCTTGTAATAAACAATCTAATTCACCTTTATGTCATTCTTGTCAACTTGCTAAAAATAAAAGATTGCCGTTTTATGAGTCTACGTCCATTACATTTCGCCCGTTTGATATCATTCATTGTGACTTGTGGACATCACCTATAACAAGTAAATCAGGTTTTAAATATTATATGGTGCTAATCGATAACTACTCACACTTCGTTTGGGTCTATCCACTAAAATACAAATCCGACACTTTTACAAACTTTGTTAAATTTCACCGCTATATAAAAACCCAGTTTAATTGCAATATTAAAGCCTTTCAATGTGACATGGGGGGGGAATTCGATAACCACCAATTTAAATCATTCGCCGAAACAAGCGGTTTTGTTTTTCGATTCTCATGTCCTCAAACGTCCCAACAAAATGGTAGGGCGGAACGTATGATTCGCCGACTCAATGATATCATCCGAACCCTCCTCTCACATGCACACCTCCCCCCCACTTTTTGGGTAGAAGCTCTTCACACTGCCACCTACCTACACAACATCCTACCTACAAAACGCCTCAATTTCTCAACACCTCATTACGCCCTTTACCTTCGCCACCCGTCCTATGATCACCTTCGTGTGTTTGGGTGTGCATGCTACCCAAACACCTCTGCCACCTCTCCGCACAAACTTCACCCTCGTTCCCTTCGTTGCATTTTTCTCGGGTACCCTGCCGATCACCGCGGCTACCGGTGTTACGACCCGGCCACTAATAAAGTTATCTTATCTAGACACGTGGTGTTCGACGAACAATCTTTTCCGTATCCTTCAACAACCACACCAGACACATACCAGTGCTTCGATGACCCCCCATTCCATTTGCACCATACCAGCCCAACTTTCCCTGGCCCAATCCAACAACCCACTACACATCAACCATCAACACAGCCCACACCCTCCCCACAGCCCACTACCGCTCCTATCTCCCCTATACAACAAGAGCATGTCAACCAACCATCACCTTACCACTCAACCACATTCCAACATACCACTCACACTTCCTCTCCACCTTCCCCACAACCCCCCTCACTCTCGCATCCTATGACCACCCGCTCTCGAGCCGGAATCTCTAAGCCTATTTCCCGCTTAAACCTCCACACCGCCACCATCTCCCCAATACCCACAAATTATCAAAAAGCCCGGTCAGATCCAAATTGGAGTGATGCCATGACTAGTGAATTTAGAGCGTTACAGGATAATGACACGTGGGAATTAGTACCTAGACCATCTAATCACCCGGTTATTCGTTGTATGTGGTTGTTTAAACATAAATTCAGATCTGACGGTTCCTTGGAACGGTACAAAGCCAGGTTGGTTGTCAATGGTAAGTCCCAAACGGTGGGTGTTGATTGTGATGACACCTTTAGCCCGGTTGTCAAGCCGGCTACTATTCGCACTGTCCTAAGCATTGCTGTTTCTCAGTCTTGGCCCATACATCAGTTGGACGTTAAGAATGCATTCCTACATGGTGACCTTAAAGAGACGGTATTTATGCACCAACCCCCAGGTTTTACTGATCCTCAGCGGCCGAGCCATGTCTGTCGACTCCGAAAGTCATTATATGGGTTGAAACAGGCACCACGCGCATGGTATATGCGATTCTCGAATTACATCACTTCACATGGGTTTCGTCGTAGCACGTCAGATAATTCGTTGTTTGTTTACAATAATGGACGAGATCGCGCATACTTGCTTCTTTATGTAGATGACATTGTTATTACTGCCTCTAACCAGCACTTGTTGACGTCAATCATCGACATACTTTCTCGAGAATTTGCCATGACAGATTTGGGCCATTTACATCATTTTTTGGGGGTCACTGCTTCTCGAAGCTCCAAAGGCTTAGTTTTATCTCAGTCTTCATATATCAGAGATATTTTGCATCGCGCTAACATTACAGGCTGCAAACCGTGTGCTACACCAGTTGATACATCTTCTAAACTCAGCGCGACGGATGGGAATTTATTACCGGACGGGACGCTCTACCGTATGTTAGCAGGAGCCTTACAGTATCTCACCTTTACTAGGCCTGATATCACTTATGCAGTTCAACAGGTTTGTTTGTTTATGCACGCGCCACGGGATACTCATTTTGCATTTATGAAACGTATTTTACGTTATTTGAGTGGTACTATTGATCTTGGCCTTTGGTTAGTTCCGTCGTCTATCTCATCACTTACCGCTTACTCTGATGCTGATTGGGGCGGGTGCCCGGATTCGCGTCGGTCTACCTCAGGGTACTGCGTTTTTTTGGGGGATAACCTGTTGTCCTGGTCTTCTAAAAGACAACCTACTATTTCAAGGTCTAGTGCTGAGGCTGAATATCGAGGGGTTGCCAATGCAGTTGCTGAGACAACATGGTTGCGGAATTTGTTATTTGAATTACATATACCATTGCAAAAGGCTACTATCGTTTATTGTGACAATGTTTCCGCTGTCTACTTATCTCATAATCCTGTACAACATCAGCGTACTAAACATGTTGAGATTGATATACACTTTGTCCGTGAGAAGGTTCGCATGGGTCACATTCGAGTTCTACATGTTCCGTCTTCAGCTCAATATGCAGACATTTTCACCAAAGGACTACCTAAGCCGCTGTTTCAGGATTTTCGTGATAGTCTGCGCGTTCGTTCCACTGACGCTGCAACTACGGGGGAGTATTAGTCGATATATATTAGTTAGCTTTATATTTAGAGATAGATTTGTTTATGTTTGGTAATTATCTCTTCCTTAATATTTGGTGTATGCTTTACCCTATTTAAAGGGTCTTCTGATCAATGACAAGGGCAATCAAACTTAATACCATAAACACTTTTAAAAACAAGATGATGACAAAACTAGATAAAATGTGTCTTTCATTGATGGATCAAAGTTGGTGGCGTGGATTAAAAACATGGCAATACATGTCTTATATTGATTATGTTATGTAGTAGTTGGCAAATTCATTATGTTTTAAATTTTAATTAACTTAACACCCTTTTCTCCCCAAATTAAGATAAAAGAACTAATAATCATGTTCATCAAGAATGTATGTTTTTCTGTCCACAAACCACACTCCAAAAATGCTTTGTTTTTCTAGTAAACGTCTTAACCTTAAATTAGCTGATCTTATTGTTAGTAGTGTATTGACGGGTCCTGTAAATTTGTATGTAAATGGTTTTAATGGGAAAAAAAGAAATCAACCGTGAAATTTGGTTGTCTTTATACCATCACATGGTATTGTACTTCAAATAAATAAATATCTTTATATAGTACAAAAGACACACAAGCAAACAGCAATACTACATATGGTTCCAAATCTAGGACACTATAACAAACAAAAAAAATTATGTTTTTCAATGATTTTATCATTCTGCACCATCCAAAGTCACTCCTACTTCTCTACTAAAACTTCATAATGTGTTTCTTGATCAGTTTTTTGACCATTTCATTCTTTTTTATCAAATCAAATTTTATATATCTTCATCTTGACCCTTTCAATTTCTTCATGTCTAAATATTCTTAGATAATCTTGACCACTTTGATGTTAAAACTTCTTTTTCTTAGCATCCAAGTTATAAAAAATTCATATTTTTATAATAAATTTGATTAACTAGAGATAGAGAATGAGAGGGTAACTTCCTAAGATGAAGTGGGTCAGTTTCTGATGATGGGTTAATTCAATACCTATTCCCAAAAGGCTATATCACATATTCATTTTGAAGTGTGTGTATGTTTGTGTTCTTCACACCAAAAAGTATGTCTAAAGGTTATTGTAGCCATGGAAGCTAATTCAGCAATTAAAATCAAGAAACAGTTGATCTTCAAGTTACCATTTTTATATGTTTTTGTAGCTTTTGTTCATATGAACATTGAATGATGATGAAGATGAAGAACACCAAGAAATCTTTTAGAAGTTTATCTGAAACAATTCATTCTCTCTTGGGATTCAAGAATGAAACAAATTCCACCTGGGCTAACACTGTGTGTGACATCATCAAAAGCTTACCATCCACAGCTGATTATGAAAATGATTATGATGACTCATTTCATGGGCCTGATCATGATCTTGATGAAGTTATCATTTCAAACATTCATGGTAAATGTCATGTTAAATTTATCTGCTTTTCATTATGAAGTTGAGAAAAAAGGTATCTTTATGCTCTAAAATCATCTATGTGAAGCTAAATTTTGTTTCTTGATTCTCAACAGATGAACTTGCCACCCTGAATGAGGAGGTTAGTAGATTAAATGCACAAAGAAGGCAACTTCTCAATGAATTTTTGCAAATGAAAGGTAAATAAATCTAATAAGCTCGTCTTAATAGCAAATGGGTCGATTTGGGTCATATGTTATTTTAAACGGGTCAGAACAACATTTAGCTAGAAGGGAAACGGGTTGCTGAAGTCTATTTTTAATGCATACAACTTCTCAAACTCTTATGTTTGCATATTTAAGTTACAGTTATGACTATATTGTTTTTGTGGTCGGAATCAACACACTGGATAGTTATAAAAATGGATACATTTCTTGATCTTCCCACATTTAACAAAGATAATCAATCAGTTGGGTGCTAAATATAACTCTTTACCTTATTAACATTTCAGGAAATATTCGTGTGTTTTGTCGAATCAGGCCCACAGTAAACGGGGAGAAATTTGGCCATCAAAGGCCCGTTGTTCCTGTAGATTCAAACGGCATTCTCATTAACTTTGCAGAGAACAAGCGAAAGCTATACAATTTTGACATGGTTTTACACCCTGGTTCAACACAAGGTGCTTTGTATATCTTGTCAATGTTGTAGTAACTGGGCGGGTTGGGTAACGGGTCAAAACACGTACTTTCCCTCCTGTTTGAACATTTGTTCTCTTTTAATCTAAAATGCCCAGTTTTACCCTTTTGACATGTTAGAACTATAACAATATCCTTATCAGCCTATTCATATGTAAACGGGTCAAAATTTCCACCTTTAATTTCTTTTAAATTCAACTTCTATCCATAGTTCCATGCACTAAAAACCTAACAGATGAATTATCATGATCTTAAACTGTCAGATGAAGTATTTTCAGAAATTGAACCGGTTATTAAATCTGCTTTGGATGGATATAATGTCTGCATATTAGCATACGGGCAGACGGGCACAGGCAAGACTTTCACCATGGTAACATCCTGACATAGTAATGTTTGGATAAACATATATATACCCTTCTACTTATCTGATTCTTTATAAAAAAAACACCAATACATTTATAGGAAGGAAATCCAGATTGCCCAGGGGTGGTGCCCCGAACGATTGAAGCACTATTTAAGCAAGCCGCAGATAGCAACCATAAATATCTTTTTAGTTTCAGCATGCTTGAAATTTACCTTGGTCAACTCAAAGATTTACTAATACCTCATGCAAGAAAAACAACTGATCCTTTACCGCCATGGTGAGTTTAATGTATATAACATGTGGAAAGTTTTATAAATTCATCATACGAGTTGTGGATGCTAAAAATTATGTGAACCGGAAACTTTTTACCTGCAGTCTTACCATCCAAACGGATCCTAATGGCGGGATTGTGATTGATAATCTTGTAGCCATCCAAGTAAGCAACTTTAATCATGCAATTAGTCTGTATAGGCTCGGAAGCCAGCTCAGGTCAACTGCTTCTACAAATTCCAATAAAGTTTCAAGTAGATCACATTGGTAACTTCTTTTTTCTTTCTTGAAACAAGAGCATGAAGTTAAATCCTCATGATGTCATAAACATGTTCTTTTTTTTTTCACTATTTTCAGCATGATTCGTGTGTCAATGACTTGTTCTGATGCTACTGAAAGGCGAAAACTTACGAATAAAATTTGGATGGTTGATCTTGGAGGAAGTGAGCGTGTTTTGAAAACAAAAGCATGGGGGAGAAGATTTGAAGAAGGAAAAGCTATTAATCTTTCTCTTTCAGCCCTTGGTGATGTCATCAATGCCCTCCAAAGAAAAAATAGCCACATACCTTATAGGTAACTGAAAAGAAAGATGCTCAAATGTTGACCATTTTTCCAAAGTCAAACGCATTTTTGATAAATATTATCAGTTTTAGATTCAATCAATGAAACAAAAGATATTATAAGTAAGCAGTTGCACACTAACCTTATGAATGGATTGATTCAGGTTATGTTATATCTCTAATGGGTCAAACTAAATAGAAAAACTAGCTTAAAAATTGGTCAAATCTTTTAAATGCTCAAAAGATAAAAACATATTAGATTAATTTTTAGAACAAATTAAGATTAGCATCGAAATTATGTCATTTCTTAAATAACTTTTCACACACTAACATTTATATAAGTTTTAGACAAAAGGTGAACCATTGACATGTTCTTGTGTTTTACAGGAATAGCAAGCTGACACAAGTGCTTAAAGACTCATTAGGTAATTAAACGAATGCTCAAAAAATTATTTTTCACGAAAACTATGAAACAAGAGGATAATAGCACATCTTTATTTACCACCCTTGCTAAGATCAGTAAGTTGAGAAATCTTCTGGAATCTTTGGAACCGAATCAGTCTTATCATTTCACATAATTTTCTGGTTCCAAGTTCAAACATAAACTGTTTCTGCACACCGTCCTTAAAATCCTGACGTAAACTGTTTCTACATCTTGTTCTTCCCAGGAGAGGATTCCAAAACATTGATGCTTGTTCATGTCAGCCCCAAAGAAGAAGATATATGCGAGACTGTATGTTCTCTAAATTTTGCACTACGCTTGAGAAGCATCCACTTAGGGAAGACTGAACCGAATGTAAGTTGATCAAATCTTAAGCTTCTAATTGCTCCATAAATATGAATATTCATATACTTATCCGCTTACATACTTGCATGCTCAAATATTCAACATCTACCATAGGACTGAATCGCTGATGTAAGATGTGGCAGTTTCAAACACTAGATTAACAAGTTGGTATTTTTTTAAAAATAGGGTGTTTTCCCATTAGTGAGAACCGCCCCTGCCAAGAGCGGGTTCTCACATGCAAAGGTTAAGTCATTGGAACCAGAACTTTCCCTCGGCAGTTGTGGGTTCTCGCTAAATGACAAATGTCGAGCAACTCGTTCACTTTTTTTTAAAGTTAACAGGTCAAATGAGTGTAATCAAATATGTTACTCTTACCCTTTAAGCCCCTAATTCTGTAATCGAAATTTGGAAAGCAGGAAACAAGAGTAATGAGGGAAGAAGCAATGACTAAGCTGCAACACAAGATGCAAGAGATCGAAAACAATCGCAACACATTCATAAAACAAATAAAAAAACTGACACAAAAACTGGATTCACTAACAAAAACATCAACACATCCAAACGACAAACTAGACGATTTACCATCATCGTCATCTTTAAAAGCCCCTCAAAATCCATCTCAAATCACCATAACTCCCAAATCATCATCAAAGATCCCAAGATTCATGAAACCCACAATCTGCAGCACAAGAAAATCAGGAACAAGCAATCAAACACCATACAAAAAAAACATCAGACCTTCAAGAAGAAAACAACTACCTTTATCACGTGCAGAATCAGTTAATTTTCCATTAAAAAACATGACAGAAAGTTATTCAGGAAGCAGTATCTCAAGAGCAAGTTGTTTAGTGGGTTTTAATGATGATGAACTAGATTTCAGTTCAGTAAACGAATCAGAGACAAACCATAACCACCGGGTTGTATCAAACCCGACCCGTTTAAAGAAAAGTAAACCCGAAGAACAAATGAAACAGGGGAAATCAAGAAATGTGAATTTGGCAGGTAAAGATTCAAGCTTTGAGTACAATTCAACAATTGGTTCAGTTGCTAGTGCAAAATCATTTACAGGTGTTGATGATTCATCAACTGATTGTGATGTTTGGTGTCGGATTATGCCATGTGATGCTATTAATGATACTGGTTATCATAATGATGATGAGAATGAAATTGATTGGGTGGTTATTTCACAAGGGTCAATACAGTTGGAAGATGATTTGCCTGCAAAATGTTTGTCAAATGACAAGATTGTTCTAGAGGATTTGACCAATCATCATTCATCACAAAAATGTGGAAATGAACAAAGCAGAGGTAAAACAAACAAAATACATTGATCATATGTTTTATGTTTCTGTAACCAACTTCAGTAAAAAAAGTTAACAGGAAAATGGAAACTGCTATAGACACATTAGTTGTCGTAAACAAACGGGTCATGTATGTAGCGAAATAGGATTATACGGCCACATCAATCGCTTTTGTGTCATTCAGACAATCTATATGACCCGTATAGTTTTCTCTGTAAGGACAAAGGTGCACATGATACAAAAGGTTGACCCGAATTTTTGTTGAAAATTAATAAAGTTTTCAAGAATATTTCAGTATAAGAAATATGCAACTCTAACTTTTTTAGTAATAAAAAGTATACTTAGGGTGATTGACTATTATTGTCATTTGACATAGTCTGAAATTGACCATTTTAATGTAAATGAGTATTATGCTAATTATCTGACAGTCGCTTTAATCATCCATTTGGCAGGTTTATCAGATGTCCTAAAAGAACAAACTCTGATGATGTACAATATTGTTCTTCTAGGATTGGGATTTAAAAGCTTGGGCTTTCACAATGATTTCTTCCAAGCTTTGCTCAACTAATTAATTAATTAATGATGTATAAAATGTTCAACAAAAATTCATTATGTAATTATATATATGATGCATCATACCATGCTGCAACAAGTTGTATGTTATGTATGTTTATAAATCGATAACGCCGGTGTATATACATTTTGTCTTGTATAACTTGTCTAGCAGTTCATTACAACTTTTTTCCGGTTAATTTCTTTCATGCTCGTGATAAACATCTATGCTTATCACCTTCAGTTGGGAAGTTTTCAGAGGTAAAAGTCGAGAAGAAAGACCGAGGGAGGAAGATAAAAGAAATATATAAAAGACATAGAATAGAATAGACGTAAAGAAAAGTGAATATAAGCGACATATCATATAAGTCATACAGGCCATATCAAAGGAAATGGTAAAAGATCCAAATTAGCGACAATAAATATTTAACTTGACAAAAAAAATAACTGACATAATCAATTAGAAAATAATAAATGTGACGAGTAAAACTGATGTGCAAACTTGATACAATTAATTAACTTATATGACACCATAAGACAAATGTGAAGTTGAATGGCTAGTGATGGTTTTTCTTTAGCATCTATTTTAAAGATTAGTTTGTCATCAAGATTTAAAATGACGTGAGCAATTACTTCATCATATTAATTTTTAAATTTATTTATATTATTTGAACTGGTCATCCTTGTTTCTTGTGGAGTTGGAAACAGGAAACATCCCTTCACGAGTTGCTGCGTCTTAACTACCATTAATTGTAGTTATTTTATATAATTGTTTGCACATGTAATAGTGACGCTTGCACTTATGTTATGTTGTTTTAATCTAATAATAATATAACTACACTTGCATGTAGCTATTTCTAAAATTATTGTATAGTTTATTTGAGTTGTACGTGTTAATTAAATTGTGTCGATTTGAGCTGATACAATATTAATACTTGTTTATCGACCTATAGTATATATATGTCAAGTAACTAATGATAACTAATATTTAAATAATATCAGTTTATTATTCATAGAATAAGAAATAATTATAACGGGAAATGAATGTAGTATATTTAAGAGATACCATTGCATGATATATTGTTAATATTATGACTGAACAAAAAATACGATGCCAATATAAAATAGATAAAATACAATCTATCTTATGTATTTAATTAATTTGTTACGGACACACTAGTTTTATTATCACTCTCACGTCACTACAACACTTACTCTAAATCATTATCACTCTCTCACAACTCGTCATATATATGTGACGTCCAGTGATCGCCTACATGACACCACCTTTTTACATTTTTCTAATCATTGCCGCCCTCCATTTACATGTTGTCTTAACATTGAGCCCAATCATGTTAGATTCTTGTTGAAATGATCAAACTCATTATCATTACTTCATTAGGGGATTAATTTGTACACTACTTAAACTTGATTTTACGATGTTAATGGTGTTGTCTGTTGTGTTGATCTCGTCGAACAAATGAGACTCATTCCTCTGACATGTAATATTTGAATGGAAAACGTTTGTCTTGAGCGTTGAAGTGCCCTCGAAGCTATGACTCTTTAATTGGGTCCTCTAACAATTAAACTTTTCTTGTGGTGTGCGCAAGTTGCTTAACAATAGAAATATTTTGATATGGGGTTGTCATCTATTCATTATTCATTCTCGAAATATCTATTCGCGATGCTGGGAATGAATCAGAGTTGGGTAGAATGTTACTATACCATACACTTAGGGAGTTGTTTGATTATCCAATGGACCTTAGGGTACCTAGACTGACCATAAGGTCTATTTATTGCATTTTCATGGCTACATCTAATTGGTTTATTTGGAAAGCGAGGAACGGCTTCATTTTCAACTCCAATCGATTGTCGGTATCGAGTGTAGCAGAGAAAGTGACTATAGTTACGTTTTCATGGTTGAAGTCCCGTGCTAAGAGAGTCGGTGTAGCATGGCAAAATTGGTGTAATTGTCTGTTATAGTGTAGACGTGATTGTTTTAAGCCTAGCATCTTGCTAGTGTTTCTTGTTACGAATAAAATTACCATTAAAAAACGACAAATATTTTTACTAGAAGTTAAGATTTAAATTGTGGGTGAGTTTGGTGGTTTTAAATTGGTTAAATTCATTTGATTCTTGTGCAGCAAGAATAATATTCTGAAATAAAATAAGAAAACAAAAGAAAGGGCCCTAGTGAATAGTGATGGTCCAAATTAAGATACACAAAATCAAGCAGATACATTGAATGGCTATTTATTTGCAAGTGGTGGTGGGCGCTGACTGATTTGTCTTGCATGTTTTGTTTGAATAAACGAAAATTATTATACCTTCATCAAGCAACCACATAAGCTTTTTTCGAAGAAAATTATTATATTCGCATAAATGAGCTTGAGCTCCAAGTTAAAAGTTAAAGCTAAAGTGAAGCACATTATCTATACTATTAAATGAGATTGTTGGTGTTACACTTTATCCAAAATAAAGTTTGACCCTCAAATTAACTTAAAAAATATTTTTAATTTTATTCGTCCAGCTTAAATTTATTGTACCTTTAACTCCTGATTACTTAGTTCATTTATAACTTTGACCCATCACTTAACTTTTAAACAGTTATAGCTTTAACCCTTTAGTTTTGACTTAGTTATCATTTTGACGCATATGTATTAATAAATATTCGTCTTTTAATATGTGATGCATTACGAGACTTTACATTGTAAAGCGTGGAATGTTAAACTATTTCTTATCAACGTGTGTGACGAAGTTACATATGCAAAATCTGCGTCTGCTGCATCACGCCACTCGTTCACATATATCTAGTTTAATAAATAAACTGAAGCCCCAACTTCTCATGTTCCTAGGCAATGTGATGTGAAAATTAGAGAACTTAACATCTAGGTGGTATTTTAGGTGTATAGATAAAGCGGTTTAAGTTTGTTTTGAGATAAACCCTTTGAGAACCTGAAACACAATAAAAAGTTTTATTTGTTTTTCAAAAGGTCGTTAATATAAAAACAGTATATGTTTTTGTCTTTGAGTAATGGTGTAACAATGTCATCCGGAAAAAAAATGGATTTTTAAAATTTAATCATCATAGTATTGCAAGTTGTTTGGTGTAATCAATCACATCCACATATTTCATTATGTTTACACGTTCGCTAAGACCAACACTTGGGACTCAATTGACTATAGTACGTCTATAGATAAGTCCCAACTTATTGTATCCGGGTCAAGTTTTATACACCGGTTCATAATTTCCCAAAATAATAGATTTTTTTTTGTTTGTGTTTTTATGGTTATTTTGTTATCTAAACGATAAGAGTTTGGTTTTTCTCAAAATTGCCACAAGCCTACACAAGCCTACAAATGTCCAACCGAATTTAAGATAACAACCAAAGTCACTCACTCCACATTGAGCAATGAAAAAACAACTAAACTCCCATCACGCAAATCGACTATGAGCGAACAACGACAAAAGTCACTCACTCCAAACACTAATCGTTTTTTTTTATAAAACGAGCCAATAATGCCTAAAGTATTGGCGCATCAATGGATATAAGATCACGACCAAAGTTACTCAATGTAACACGAGGAAAAATCAATCAAACTCGTGCCATGCAAATCTATTGTCAACAAACACTGTGGCAACTAGTATTTGTATTAAACGACTCCTGCTATGCATATGTATTGTCAATGTAACACGAGGAAAAGTCTATTTGTATTATACAAGCGTATACTAGTATATATGAATAAATGATGTTGATATAGTTTGAAATTTATTACCTCATAAATTTGCACGTGCCGTCCACTTTAAAGGAAGCTTCTGTATGTCGCACAGCACCCATCACATCAAGCTGGGACCCAGTCAATGCCACATAAGATCCACCTCTCGTATAAAACCCAACCATCATCATCTCATTTCAATTCACACACACATATTCAACTTTCATCATAAACAAAAGAAAAAACATCAAATAAACATTCAATTTTGATTCAATTGCAGTAGAACATGAGATCACCGACAAAATCCGTAACAAAAAGAGTTAGAGATGCTGAATCGGAGCTGAATTTACCTCCTGGTTTTCGATTTCACCCGACTGACGAAGAGCTCATCGTTCATTACCTCCGTCGTAAATCGCAATCGACGACGGACATAATTAGTGGCCCTCCGCCACCGTCGATCATCGCCGATGTTGATCTCTACAAACATGACCCATGGGAGCTTCCTGGTACGTTTGAATTTGAAGATTAAACAATACTAATCGCTTTACATATTTGAGCTAATTTTGTGACTTATTTTTTGCTCTGTTTTGTGTAGAAATGGCTCTGTTTGGAACAAAAGAATGGTATTTTTTTACACCAAGAGATAGGAAATACCCTAACGGGTCTAGACCGAATCGGGTCACCGGAAACGGGTACTGGAAAGCAACAGGAGCGGATAAACCCATCGGTTCAAAATCCGACCCGAATGTAACACTTGGGATCAAGAAAGCTTTGGTTTTTTACGCCGGAAAAGGAGTTAACGGAATTAAGACGAACTGGATCATGCATGAATATCGACTTACTGTTTCTAAGGTCAGTTTTTAATAATTGTTTTGCGTTCTTTTAGGGTAGTTTGGTCATTTTACACATGTAACTATAAAAGTAATTAGTTTTTTTTTTTCTTTTTAACTAATTAATTTGACATCGTTATTGTATGATATATATATGTAGTTGGATGATTGGGTACTATGTCGTCTATACAACAAGAAGAACAATCCGAATGAGATAATCATCGTACGAGAAGATAACAATAATCTTCATCATGCATCTCACTTACAGAAAGAAACTAGTTGCAGTAACAACAGTGAGAGTTTTGATTCGTTTGAATATTCAGACGGGGAGTTTAGTGGCAACTTTGAATCATTAAGCAAGGTAGCAAATAGTAGTGAGCAAAGCATGAGAGGATTGATGGAAGGTTTGATGAAAAAAGAGGATGATGGGAATGAATGGCTTGACAGTTTGAGTTTGGAAGATTTGCAACATTGTTTGGAAGAAATGCCTCCTGATAATGAGTTTTATGATATGACAATGTTTTATAACTCAAATCAACAATATTAATTTTCCAATTAGCTAGGACTCATTATAATTATATATTGTTTTCTAGCCTAGGCTAAAAATGTGAAATATGCAAGATTTATTTCATTCATGTAAATACCATTGAATATATTCATTCTTGTGAGTTAAGATGTTATTTTTTCAACATGTAAAGAATTCATTATAACTAGATATAACTTAGGGCCGCGCGATGCGGCGGCCGGATCTCGCATATATGACTTTCTCACACGCGTTGATAACAACGTATTATGCCTCATATGCGCGTTACACCACGTATTAAAAAACGAAGATATATTAACATACAAGTCAAAATGATAACTAACTTAAAGTCGGGGTGTTAAAGTCGTAAACATGTCAAAATAGAGTAGGAGTAAAAGTTGTAAGTTTGCTAATTCAATAGGACTGAAAATGATACAAAGTCAAAGTTAATGGTTAAAGTTGTAAATATATTAAATTTAAATAGGAGTGTTAAACTTGAAAAAAACAAAGTTGAGGGGCTAAGTTGGAAGGTCTAACCGACCTTCCAAATTAGTATGTTATAAAATTGTTATAAACTCCCTTTATACAAGTACAATAGTTTATTTTAGTTTCACTTAGTTAAAATCACTATCTGAAGTGTTGAACAGCTTGATTGGTTTTCTTATCAACAAGCTTTTACTTAAATACAAAAATATATAACTTTGAGAAATATTAGATAACATACTTTATGTACTATATAATTATGATTAGTTTAATGTACGCGCTATGTTTAAAAAAACACAAAAGCCTGGTAGTGATTTTAAGGATATTAATAGAGGTACAGATTGCTTCAATCAGTTTTGAGACAAAATCGTAGTAAAACCAAAAAACAAGATTTTATTTTAAAAAAATTGATTTTTAGTATGGCAATATTAGACTAAAATTAAAAACAAGTAAATATTTGGTTTTATGGTGTAGTTTTTTAAATAATGTCGTATAAAAAGTTATCTATGTTTAGAAAATATTTACATATTTAATTGTAGGTTATTACCAACTTTATCTTTAAGTTTCATTTTTATACCATATCGAATATAAACCGACATGTACACTTAGTAGAAGAGGGTTGAAACTACTACTAAATTTTTAGAATTTTACTATACTAAGATACCAAAATATAATTAGTATTATTAAAATATATTATTAATTTTTTTATTGTGAAAGAAGTTTTTAAATTACACCTCAAAAGCAAAACATAGATCTCAAATCAATGACATATAAGCAAAATTGTTTTGCTTTATTATATTAGAGACTAGATTAAACCTAGTATCTTACACGACTTGAAAGATAAAAGAACACACAGTTTTAAAATTTTACAACAAAGTAACATTCAAGTTATTAAATACGCACAGGTTAAACATGACTTTTAGATACATACACATATATACATCGCTTCTCTTTGGTATACAAGAGTAAATTGTTTTCACGTATATTTACCTAAGTAGCACTGGAACAGGTACGTGACTGGGATACGGGGATAGGAAATGGCAAAACTTAAAAATTTAAGATACGGGTACAGCAAAGGTACAACAATAAAAAAACATAAATATATTAAATAAATTTCAAAATAAATATATTGATGTAAAGTTTGAACTCTTAAAAATACTAATCTTCAAAAAGTAATTAATTATCAATAGTAATATCATTTTCAAACTCCGGTTCATCTAGTATGAGCCATACTATATGTATAGAATAGTGTCTTACGTTTGAAATTCATGGAAGCCGGGTATAATATTTATGAGTAATTGGCTTTTTTATTTATTTAATGAGCTTTGAAATCCTAAAAATAATAGGAAATGTTTAGGAAACGGGTTGGAAACGTTCCCGAAATTTGGAAACGTTTGAGAAACGTCGATCCCCTAGGCGTTTACGTTCAGTTATGTTAATTCAGCGATACAAACATATCTAAGTTATTCACAAAGAGCTCAAATCGTTAATGTTAACAAGTCAAGCTCATTTATGTGAGTCAACTTTGTTGATCTTAAAGTAACGTTTCGATTTCAGATCAATAATTTTTCGTCAATTCAATTTTGTTGGTGGTCAACAATCCTTAAACAGTTGGTTAATGCATGCAACTTGCAAATAAAGTTCCAACCAGAAAACGTTAGTAGTGACGGTATATATTGACGTAAGAGATTACGTCATCTTCTTCATTCAGTCTTTGTCCCTTTTGGTGAGTTGGAAATAAAGTGAAAACAAAAAACGTCAGCAGTGGCGTATATTACAATGAACTTATTCATCCCAACTAAGACTTTGACCTTTTAAGTCAAAGTCAACATACCAAGAAATCTTAGTATTAATTTTACAAACTCATTTGTGGTTTTAGAGCATTAATTTTATAATAGCTTATCTACATCCATGTGATTACATTAAAATAACTATTTCTATAATTTTACATATTCATTTAGTGTTTAATCTAAGACCCGACATATTATATTCAAAAAAAAGTTTCTAATCCAAACATGTTTGACCTAATTTAATTTTGACTTTCTAGCTTTGACTTGATTTGTTTACACAAAATCAAGTTTTATGCATTTTTAAGAACAATTCTGAAGTGCAGTGGCTAGTGGCAGATTTTGAACTCTTGTAACACAGGGGCTAAAAATCACGAGGCGAACTCAATATACATATAATACATGTAATATTATTTTTACACGGAGGCAAGATCAATATATATAATTTGAAGGTATCGGGGTAAAAATCGAAACTTCTTGCAAGAAAACATGTAATGCCGGCGCCCATCACAACCCCTTAAAAGATGTGCCCTTGCTGAAGTGAAGAGATCATAGTAAGTATGTTTGATGCGTATGAACGGTCCATGAACCTTTTGAAGATGCCCAAAAGGTAATATTAATTGTAGAAAAGTGTGGTCACAAAAATTATAGTAAAAAGGGTCCACACGACCCCTCTTTTTGTAGACAAACAATTGACCCCTCATTGTCTTCGGTCAATCCAGAGAGACACAAACATGTGTTATTATTATTTTATGAAAATTTTGAAGTTACGTAAAATAAAGTTTACATACATGTAAACAAGCTTTATAATAATATATTTGAAACAAGTTGTATATGTTTGTGTGCGTGTGACAAATTGAGTTTCCGATAAGTTTATTATTATATATTTATGTACTATAACCCGTTACTTGTTTGTTTAAACATTTACGTGTTTGTATGTATGGCTGTGCGTCTTGTTCACACTTTTTTAATATAGCCAACATGCGGTTAAAAAAAAATATAAATATAATCGACATTGTTTTTGTATTTTTATGTTATTTAAAATAACATAGTGATTAACAGGAGAAATAAAATATACATTCTTTAATTAGTATCTTAAAAGAAAAGATAAATGCAAGATGGTGATGCATCATGAGATTAAAAAAAGATTGGATACAACGAATGAAGGCATACAAGTGGACCATATATGTTTAGTTTGAACAAGGTCAGGATATGAAAAGAAGCCCAAATATTGTTTAAGTAGGACTATGGGTTATGTCATGTAGGCCCCAAATATATTTTTTATAACTTCCTTGCACATCACGTTACGTACTCACACACTGGAGTATTGTTAAATCAAAATAGCTAGCTGATACACAAGAAGGGAACAAGAATTTGATCGTGGGTTAGGTTTTAATCAGGTTTTGTTTAAAAAAAATCAACTAACTAAAAATGCCGCATCATATAAAAAATTTCATGTTGTCAGTCCAGTTAGTACATAACTACCGATATTAAAAAATTTAACTGAGGGACAAATAACAAAAAAATAGGATGAAAGTTGGGACTAGTGAGAAAAATTTTAAAAGATGGATTATCATAGACACATATATTTTAAAGGTTGGATTATTTAAATCCAAATTTCTATTAAAAAAACATAGCGGAGTTAAGTAAACATAACGGTTTGACCACTAATGAAAAATAATTAAAAAGTTGAGACCAATGATAAAACTTGTTAAAATTGAGATTATTATTTATTTGGACCAATAGTTAAAAGATGAAATTATGTATATGCACTTTTCCTTTTATTTTATTTTTTTAAAACAATGATTGTTACAATAACCTATGACTAATACATTTGGAGGTTTAAGGACTGAGATCAAAAATTTTCCTCTAACGTCAATATCTGTTTTACACTGGCATTATGGCTCCCCTATTATATATTATTGTGAATACTTATTATATATTTATATTGAAACACGTATCTAGTATTTATGTTTAAGGTAGTTTCCACTTTAATTTCGAACTTTATTTACATCGAAATAAATGACAAACAAACAACAAACTACAACGCTAATCCTTTTTTTAATAACAAAACTAGGTCGTTTTAGACAATATATTTACATTTATATTTAATTTTGTGTCTAGTTCGATTTCTTAAAGTCCTAGGATGCTGTTATTGCTGTCAGCTTGAGATCAAGTGTCGAATGTTTGGATAGAAAATAGAATATTTATCAAAATAGATTATTATGTCGGCCCTAAGACGGAAAATAAATAATAAGGTCATATTCTAATTTGCACGTGTTAAAGACATCCTCTTTTGAGTTGTGGATCCCATGTCGGCTTTTTTGTCCCATGGCCCATGCCATCGTCCATCAACACTTACTCACATTCACACCACCTAGGCTATAAAACCCAGCCCCCCCTTACATTTGGATTGGCAGTGCAGTGCTTCATCAAGTCTCAGCTTCAATATTAATTTCACATACATACATACATTTCAACCTCAATTATTATCACTTAAAAAGATAGATATATATATTCGATCAAGTAAGTTTTAGAAGATGAGATCGCCATCAAAGTCTGTTATAAAAAGCCTTAAAGATGCTGAATCCGAATTGAATTTGCCTCCGGGGTTCCGCTTTCACCCGACTGACGAAGAACTCATCGTTCACTACCTATGTCGTAAATCCCACTCCACGTCACCCATCATTGCCGATGTTGATATCTACAAACATGAACCTTGGGACCTTCCTGGTATATATATTTTTCTCAATTCTGTTCCTTACTATCTATTTATACACCTGATTGGATCTAACTTTTGCCTTGACTTGTTTAGAAATGGCTCTGTTTGGAACAAAGGAATGGTATTTTTTTACACCAAGAGATAGGAAATACCCAAATGGGTCCAGACCAAATCGGGTCACAGGAAACGGCTACTGGAAAGCAACTGGAGTGGATAAACCCATCGGTTCAAAATCCGACCCGAATGTGAGAGTTGGGATCAAGAAAGCTTTGGTTTTTTACGCCGGAAAAGGAGTTAAGGGAGTTAAGACGAATTGGATCATGCATGAATATAGACTTACCGATTCTAAGGTGAGTTTAATACTTTAATCTTCTTTTTCAAGGGTAGTTTGGTCATTTTACAAATAACTAACAGGAAAATTTAACGTTTATTAGGGTAAAGGACAAAAACAGTAATTTACTCGTGGTTAAAAATGATTTAATAACCAATGAATTTGACATGGTCATGTTATGATACTTGTAGTTGGATGATTGGGTTTTGTGTCGTCTCTACAATAAGAAGAACAATCCGAATGAGATTATCATCATACCACAAGATAACAACAACAATCATCATCTGCTTCCTGCATCACCATTACAGAAAGAGAATAGTTGCAGTCACAACAGTGACAGTTTTGATTCAAACGAATGTTCACATGGTGGTAACTTTGAAGGTGACGTCGTGTTTTCACCAGAATCGTTGACCGAAGTTAAAGATGGTAGTGAGCATACAAACATGGGATTGCTGGAAAGTTTGATGCAAAAAGAGGATATTAATGATTATGGGAATGATTGGCTTGATGGTTTTAGTCTGGAAGATTTGCACCATTGCTTGGAAGCAATGCCTCCTACTCAAGATCATTATGAAATGCCAATAAACTATCATAACCCAAATCAACAACATTTTTCCAATTGGTTTTGATTGTACTAGGATAAGATTTATGAGTGTTTGATTCATAAATTGATTTCATGCACCCATAACTGCCAAATTTTGTTTCATATTGGTTGGAGAAGCAAGATTTGATTGATGTAAATAGTAGAGAAAGGTGCTTCCTTCTAGTGTTCTGTTAATCAGCATATCTGAGTCCTTAGAGTAAACCGCATTTGATATTAAGGATAATCGCAAGTCAGTTGGCTTCTTTCGATTACCCTAGAGCTGAAATGAAGAAACAAGTCCAGTTTTTCGCTACATAACTTCACATTAGCATTCAAGCATTACAATTTTCTTTATTGAACTTTATATCCTACTAATTGTTTTTTATTCCTTTAAAAACACAACTTAGAGCATTCAAAGTTCAACCATTTGGATGATACAAAGGGGAGAATAGTCTGTAAAATACCTTTCTTCTCAGAAAATGTAAATGCAAATTGACTACAAGCACTCTTATAACTAACATACTACATCAAAACATACGTGAGGTTGTTGCAAGATCCGGCTAAGCTACTTACCAAAAAGATCATATTTAAAGACCCAAACACTTGCAAACACCACCAAAATACAATCAACAAATGTAAACAACTAAAAGAACCGAACCAAAATTTCCAACTACTACAAACTAATGTTTTTCTTTAGTGTTGTACCTTTCATTTTTCTAGCTTAAAAACAATTATGGCGATACCACACCACCCTTTCTACTTGTATGTATCTACAGCAAATGTACAACTAAATATAAAAATTTACAACCATTCCTTTATCGGATATCACTTTGATGCAACCGATGCACCCCACCCCACCCACGCTCCTTCCCTTTCTCGATCATCACCAAAATAACCTTCAACAACTCATCTGCGTCTTCTTTACACGAACACTCCAAGTTTGTTTGAAAAAGTGGGACCCGCGTAGGCTGGTTATACCATCTTTTCACGCCAACCTGTCTTTGCTGGTTTGGGTTCCTTAAAACCACATCGGAACTGCTTCCAACTATATGCACAAGCTCCGCATCACTATCTACATGAATCACACTATCCAAAGTAATCTCAGCTTCTATATTCCAATCAGGGTCAGCCAGGACGCCACGAAACTCAGGCTTCCCTAAATTGACAAGACTCGAGCAGCTAACGATTAATATAAGCCGTTCAGTAATGACAACGAATTTGCCCCTTTGTTTGAGTGGTTTTGATAGGATTAGGGTTTCATCTTTTAACATTAAGCTGTCATCTGAGTTGGATAGTACAGATACACCAACTGCTTCTTCCCATAAGTAGGGCTTTAAAGGGCGGTCTTGTCTTAAAGGTCTTGGGAGACGGACCCGCAGATGATGGGATCCCATGTGGTAGAGCTTGCTCCGGTTTCTTATACTACGGGCTGTTTTTTCTGTGACTTCAAGGATGCTAGCAGCTGGTCTTGCCACAAGCCCGGTAACTCCCAGAGCAAAACCTGTCAAACGGTGAAAGTTGTAAATAATCTATATATCAAGATCCAATATTTCTGTTATGGTATTAGAGGTGAAAAATGGATGGGTCACATGAGTCGGTTGAATAACAGGTCAAGACAACACGGGTGAAAACTTGTCACGCTTTAAATGCGGGACAAAACTGGGCTGGGTTGGTTATAATCCATAACAAATAGTTTTTTTTACCAATGAAATTTCCTGTTAATGACCAATTGCCACCCAAAGCATCACTCAATGATCAGACCACCACTAACAGTTTGAAGTTAATTACAACTTCCATCTTTTAGTCACTCTGCAATTCCAGAATAACAAATAAGTACCTGAGAGGACTCCTGGAAGACCATGTTTCTCAGCTCCTCTTATTGGTGACTGGAGAAGGCCAGTGAGCCCCTAAATATTTTAAAAATATATAAAAAGGTGATTAAACAAATGAATTGTATCAGGATAAATTAGTTAATAACATGACATAATTTGGATAAAGAAATAAAAATTAAAACCTCCAAAAGTTCATTTATCACGCCTTTGCCATGAGGTGACATTCCCTTTTGTTGCCTTTCCATCTCGGTTGCAGTAGGGTCATCCATTGTAAAGGCAACAATACCCTGCAAGTATAAAATTTAACAGTGCAGAAAAAAACAAAAAAGAAGGTAACTGTTTATTTGATTTTAAATCAGGAAAAAAGTTATACCTTGTGTGCAGCTCTACTAACTTGAGTGGTAGCATCACTAATGGCATAAACTGTATTACTAAGAAGACTAGTAGTTCCTTGTGCCATGCCTGTGATAAGTCCAGCTGGACTCTGGAAAAGTAGTTTTACAATGTATTACTAAAGGGCAATTTCCACCTATTAACTTATGAATCAGGTCGCCTAAGGTTGTGTTTTATCTCAAAGAGGTTAAAACTCTGACAAATTCCATGTTAATGCATACATAATTAACACATTAATTATTAGAAAAGAATCCAGAAAATGGAAGAGTTTGCAGGTCAACCCAAGCTGATTTGTACTAAAAGTGTCCTGTCCAAACCAAAATCTGTTACCCAACTAGCATATCTTGAGTCCTCCAAGTAAAACCATTTGCCCTGGCTATGAGCTAAAAAAAGCAACATTATATTACCTGCATAAAGCTCCTGGCAGGAACTGACAAGAAATCTTTGATTCCAAGTCCTACACTCCTTGCAAAACCCATGGGATTGCCTATAACCCCAGCAGAACCAAAAACCTGAAAGATACGCAATAATTTTATATAGTGTTAAACACATTCATATATCAATTCTTACAAGCTAAAGGCATCTATACGCGAACCTTATACATTTCATGAAGAAGTTGTCGTGTGTAATGAATAATCAAGATCTCTCGGATGGATTCCAAGCTAGCCAACTGGTGAGAAATTGTCAATTGCCTCAGATGAATTCGTGCTCCCTCCACATCGGCAAGAGCCATTAGACCTCTCTATACACAAGCACCCACATTAGTAGTGTAATGAACAATACACACAATAATGAGTTCTAAGAATATAGTGTCTGATTTTGTTTAAAAACTGAGTAAGAAACAAACTGAAGTTGGATATTTTCTCAGGTGCCACCCTTACATGGATAAGATATTCTCCTGATGTAAGTATTCCATTTCTTAGCATCCATGGACTGCTTGAAAAGCTGCAACATGAAAAATAAGCCCCGCAAGTGAACATGTAGTATTAAAATATAATATTTGATAAAAATCATGAAAAACAGTGAGTTAATAACCTCAGAGTCAAAGTGACAGGGGCTACTTCAAGCACTTCAACATATATTTTCTTCTGTTTCCGTGCTAGGAGGTAGATTTTCTGCCAAGGTGCTCCGATAGGAACAACTGATGGCAGCAAGAGGCAGATTTGACTTTTAACAAATGTAGGATTCCCATTTGACTTTTCAGGTTGCTGGGTCTCAGAAAATTTAGTTGCCATAGTTACACTGAAATTTGAGGAGATAGGATGCACGACTGAATCCTTATGTAGCATTGCTCTGCTATGAAACCTTGAAGATACTGTCTTATAAAAATCAAACAGACCTAAGATGACATCTTGCTCAAGCTCGAGATGGAAATCTGTCATTCTAAAACAGGAAAAAAAACTTAGTTATTCAGGTGGCAATCTCAATCCGTTGCCTACAAATGAGTCAATCCAGGTTATATTTCATTACTACTGGTCCAAATGGTCAAAAAGGTAAAATGGCACCCAAATTGTATTTTAATGCACAAAAAACCCTAAATAATTTATTACTACTGTTGGAATAATGGTTACTTCAGTAATAATATTGGACATATTTATCAGCATAAAATGAATTTAGTTCATCTCTATCTAGTCAAATGGGACGAATAAGTCCTACTGGTTAAAGGGCTCTCAAAATGTATTTAATTCTTAAAACCTACTAAACTATTATTTTTTAACAGATTAAACCATTGTTATAAAAATCTTTGTAAGCATATTTGACATACTTACTTACAGAGCTTCTAAAATAGGAAAAAAAAGGTTTTGGGTCAACCTTCCTGTTAGCACATACCTTAAATTTATATGCTCAAATGAAAGTAACGCTCTATCTTTATTCCTCCATTTTGCTGCAGCAAGTGACAATACAGGTACGCATGAGCTGTCAGATGTAAACTGTTTCATATGTCCTCCTTTGACCTTCAAACTATCATCTTTAGCTTTAATCTGAGAAGATGGGATTTGCTTGTATTCATGGTCAAAAGATAATATAACAGGGTAAGGTGTGGATGGAAGTTGGTTATCAATTTGCAAAGCAAAAATATTTAAGGAAAACTTTTGCTGGTCCAAACTCTGAACTAAATCAATCACTGTGTCCCTTGCACAAGCAAAAAGCAACTCCTACAAAGTGGGAAAGTTTATAAGTATGGTAAAGTGGCTAAACTACCTCTAGGTTTGTAGCAAACTTTCAAGCAACAATACCTGCGGTTGAGAACTCATAACGGAAATCCCAATGAAGGGAATGGCAACCGATAATCTTTCTTTGTAAAGAGCAGAACTTTCCTGCCTTTGGTCAAATTCTGTTTTATCATGTAGTTGAAAAGAATTTGGAGTTTTTATATCATCGAAACTATGATAACTAGAATCAACAACACTGAGAACCTATATGATAGTAAAAATACCAATTAGACGAAAAGGAAAGGTTATGAAAATTAATATATGCATCTGAAACACAAAAACTATACATACCTTTAGTGCCCCTTCAGCATGAACTGATAACAGCAATCTTCTTTCAGGCTTCTGCTAAATGATATCATGAAGGATGAGCGAGTTGCAAATAAACTACCAAAAATCATATTAGCTAATTTTGTGAACTGAAAAGAGAGTCCTAGTGGTTCATAAATTCTGTGAACTCTTAGTATCTTTAACATCATAAGTTTGATGATATCATGGGGTGGTCAGGCAAGATGAGTCGTGGTCAAAACAGGTTTGGATTGAGAAGTGTTGTATCTAGTACATGGGTGGGGTGGGGTTGATCACAAACATTTCTTTGCCAATCATTTATAGATTGTGAACACGCTAAATAGGATTACAAAACTATGTTATTACAATATAACCTTTTATAGATAACACAGTTTAGGAGGTTGTAACTTGTAACTTTTAAGCAATGAAAATACCCTTGTACTTTCAAGTTCAAACCATCTGACTCACTTCTCTTTAAGTTAAATATTTTTATTCGGCCAAATGACCCATAAGAATGATTAAGAGTTCGGGATATACATAATACTACTTTATAAAAATTCTGGTACCGCAAGAGCGATTAAGATTTCGGAATATACTAAAGTAATGTATATCAACTGTACCTCAGAAGTTGCAGGTAAACACACTGGTTTGTACTCTTTTGCTTCATCAAGAGTATATGACCCTATTACCCTCTCAGCAAACACCTAGGACATAAGATCAGAAAATTAATGAGAAATAACCTTTCACATGATCACAATATACAAAAACTAATAATCATAAAAAAAGTTATATTCACAAAAAGAATGCACACCTCAACAGTTAGACGATGTGGGTAACATGGTTCATCCCATGCATAAGGGCAAGACGTATAAGAATGAACAATAGTCTCAAACGCTTCACACTTTTGTTGATAAATTCTTAGTCTCTGCAGCCAATAAAGTTCATTCATAAATCATGTATAAATGAGCAGTAGCTGTAAAAGTTCTTGTCCACGGTCCTTTAATATAACCCGAATGACCTGTCTTGTATCTGTTTTAGGCCACCTTGGCCCATGAAAATGTAGTTAAAGGGTTGAAATGAGTAGAACTTAGTAAAGGTGAAAATCAACCGGGCCAAACTAGGTTGGAAACTGGTTTACGTGGGCCATTATTTTAGCAAGGGAATGAGAAATAAAGCAGGTTTTTTCCACTTTTAAATTCTTCACACGAAGCTTATACTACAGTATTTCAAAACAGGTCAACCTTTACCCATTTCAAAATTGCACGTTTAGACCCGTTTCAAAATGACATGGGCCTACATAAGGCATACAGATCAAGAATAGATTATTTCCTGTAGACAATATTTCAAGAACGAACCTCCTTTGAGAAATTATCAATCCTGTATGGCATAAAGCCAGTATCATCATCAGATAAAAGAATCAAGTTTGTCCCAGAATCACCATACGGATTCCCAAAAATCTTTGCATCTTTAATCGCATCATCAGCATTTTGCACTTCCACACGTACCATATTAACTGCACTAGAAACATAATTTCGCATTTTCAACTGCGTATCGCCTAACTGTTCTGGAAAGAAGCATCCAGACCATTGCCATCCAGGTTCATCAAAACGAACGGAAATGAGTAATTCCCTGGCATTTGAATGTATATGCATGAGACAAAAGATAAAGACAGCTAAGCACAACTAACAACATCTACCCATTTATGAATGAGTTAATTAGAGCTATGTTTTATCTCAAATTAGTTGACACATAAAGCTTAAAAGGAAAAAGGATATCAAATGGCAAAAGTCACCCAAAGTGTATGTTAATGCATAAAACCCCCCAGCTTGTATTGTTAAAAAATATAGATTGGTCATGAAACTATATGATTTTTGAAATAAAAATTGAATTTTGAAATAAAAATTTATTTTTGGACAAAATATCTACTGACTACCATCAGTATGCTTGTTTTGCACCATTACGGCCCCATTTTGCCATCTACTGGTAATCAAACATAGAAAATTACAGTTGGAATGGAAGCAACACTAGAGCTGCCCATAAAATATATTAACCACTAGTTCGGAAAAGAAACAAGATTAAGAATATAAGCAATAATTACTGAAACACACACTCAAGTACAAGTCTTGCTGTTACATAACTTTCACAAGTATGTTAAAGACACAAGGCCAGTCTTATTTTCTTTCACTTGGTGTGCCTGTATTAGGTACCGTAATCCGTCGAGGTAGGGGGAGAAACTGAAAGCTGGTTATAATGAGTTAGCAACTCAATTTAACAAAAAAAATTCTACCTTGTTATATCTGTCCAATGAATATGGGAGTGCTGGCCAACTTTCAAATGATAAACGAAGTCAGATCCTTTCTGCCTAAAGCACAAGTCCTTACTGCATGCATTGCTAATCACATATCTGGAGTATAAGAAATAGATAAAAAAATCAATAACCAATGATTCAAACCTCAAATTAAATATTAGAGGTGGCAGTTTACACCCATCTAAAAATTAATGGGTTGAATTGTGGTTGTGTTTTATCTCCAACAGGTCACACAAGTAGAAAAAATAAATTAGCCAAAAACAGGTCAGGCTAGACAAGTTTAATCCTTGAAAAAAAAACTTTGAAAAAAGTCTTTCGGTCAACCTAACTTGACCAGATTTTTAGCACAAACAAAATTTGACTCATTATCGAACACGAAGGACCCACCTGCTATGCCAAATCATTTTATTCAATATTACTAAATATAAACTAAAATAGTAATTTTTTTTTAGTAATATAAATCCTGAAATAGCTTTTTTTCATCATGTTTGAAAGGCAAAATATTCAAGAAGATATCACTTTTGGACAAAGAGTATTGAGGGACAACCCAAACAGACCCATTTTGACCCAAACCAAAAATATTCCACTTTGCCCTGAACCTGCATTGACCTATTACCCAATCCACTGGACCCCACCCATTTTTTCATCTCTAGTAACTAAGATGACAACAGAGACATCAAACCATGATACCTGGGTTGGAAGTTAATAATCCTTGTCCTTCCAGAGAAAGGACCAGCGACAGCACTAGAAGATACAGATAACACATATGAAGCATTGTTTGATGACTGGGGAACAAGAACGGTAGTTGAGCCAGTTGGTGGAACAAGAAAAAACTGACTAGACCATGCATAGTCAAAGCTACCTTCCACATCAGCATCAAACTGGCACCGACTAACCCTAACCATAATCTCACCCGAAGAAATATTAGGATCAGGAGAATACATGCAAAAATTTACCTTTTTCCCCTTAGTTTCATCAAACTCAATCAGTTTCACATTTGATTGACTTCTTGAAACTGAATCTTTTTCCTTCTCATTCATTAATGATTTTTGTGTGTCTGTATTCTTCAGAAACTTACCATGATGCGTGTCCAAGATCTTCCTAGTGGAAACAAGATTATTATTTTGGGGAAACCTCATTGTACCATCATTATGCAGAAACTGATTAGATGACAGAAGGCCAAGACCGTCTTTTTTTCCTAAAAATAAGTTCTGCTCATCCAAATCATAACATGAAGGCACAGTACAGCCATGCGTGGTCAGTGCAGTGGTAGAGTTGGTAATTATCAGCGGAAAGCCACAGCAGTTATACAACAAGAATGGAACAAATATGCAAATTTCACGGGCCCCAGAGAATGCGGCCATCACCTTTTCCATAGTCACGTATAACGAACCTAAACAAAACCCCAGCAGCCACAATAATCAGCTTTTTGTTGATGTGTTAGGTGTTCAGAATTAGAGTTAACAGAATAACCAGCCTAATTCATCTTTTTATGTGAGTTCAGGTTTTGGGTGAAATTGGAACACGAAATCAGTTTTAACAGTGCTTTTTAATAGGTACCCCCACCTGAGAAACAAATCAGCTTTTACTCCCTGTCTCAAAACTAATGGCCACTTTACTACTTCAGTTCGTCCCAAGTAAATCGGGTATATAAATGATGTTTTTTGGGTTATACAAATATTTTTTTATTATTGACCCAGATTATTGGCCACTTTAGTAGTTCTTCCCAAAGTAACAGTGTATATAAAGCGTGTACTACTTTCGCTTTTTTTAATTCAAATGATTTTTTTTGTGGACAATGACTTTTGGGATGGGGTGAGCATTACTAAAACTCTTCTAATAACCCAAACAAAATTCTGATCATCCAAATAACCTAAGTAGTTTAAACTAGTACTTCGGTAATATGATCTTCCAGAATAACCTTAATCCAAACCCAGAAACCCTTGATCAGTAATCTGAAACCCACCTCAATAAACCAGCCCTTATTTGGGAAACTTAGTTTGGTGGCTGATGAAAAACCCAATTACATTGAATGAAACTTTAACCAAAAACCTGCCATTAAACACCCCTATGTCGGTGTACACTTACGTGTGTGTCTGTGAGAGAAAGAGAAGAGAGAATAAAAAGGACTAAGTATGCATTACCTTTAGAGGTATCAGAACTAAAGTTAATGGATTCAGATGAAGAAAACTTTGTTCCACTGAATTTAGCCATTTCACTAAACTTCTCTGCACGAGGAAACTTCAGAACAGATGGTCTAAACCCATGAATGTGGAAAGTTAATGAAAGATCATGGGATGAATCAATATGATAAAAACATGTTTCAACCTGCAGATGTTAAAATGAATACAAATAAATACGATGGAGCGAAGTAAAATAACTGTTCAAAACCATAACAAGCTACCAACCTCTGAAAGCAAGACGTTGCGTGTAACTCCACCACTCTCAATCATCAAAGATACTGTAACTGGTAAATAATTTTTTACTATCAAAGGACTACTTATTGTAATCAGGTGAATACACCGCTTATTTGAGTGATCTTGATTTTCCATCTTGTCTGGTTGCTTTAAGGAATCATGAATATAGAGAGATGATGAACCCTTGTTTATTCGTCCAATCGAAGGTAGACACATGTCATGCACTGATACGCAGCATCGAAAAGGATCACTACTTGGAAGAGAAGGATAGCAGACGAATGAACGGAAACTTTTAATTTTTATTTTAGTTTCACTTGAAAGAATATTAGAAATACTATAAGCTTCACTCCAAAGATAAGTGCTGCCAAGTGGACGCCATCTTATACGACCAGTTTCAGCTAAATGTAGAGGAAGAGGAAACTCGTGACCCGGATATACTGGGTCCAGAATCTGAAATTGACAAACTTCATGCATGAGACAGATATATGCCAAATCAGCTTCAGTAGCATTATAAAATATTTTTTCTACAAGTGGGTACCTTAGGAGATACACCAAATGGAATATCAAACCGCACTTCAAAGGGCACTGATGTTGCATTCAAGAGTATGACCTAAAAGATAATAAAACCATTAGAAATAGAGATGTGCAAAGACCGTCTCTCGGGCCAGTTCTAACCAAGATGCTAAAAGGTCCTAACAGAAGTCAGGCCCACATAAAAACCTGACTGTTTTGGGCCTGGTAGTAAAACCGAACCCTAACCAGGCATAGTCCTTTTTATTTGAGTTTAGACATTTAATTATTTGTTATTACAGATAGACATCTATATAAATTATAATTACAAAAATGTTATACCTTAAAACAAGATAATATGAATTAAAAAGATAAAGCACATTGAAATTTAGTTTTTATCAAGAATAAATATACCTAAAAATTAGTTTTATAAATCACTGAAAAATACAACTTAACATTTACATTACATGGTCAAAATAACTAGACTTATTTTAAAAGATTGATCACTAAATTAATATCAGAAAATCACACACGCATGCATGTATGGACACAACTATTTAGCTTCTTACTGGAACCTAAGACTATATGACCAGGCATTTGGGACTATCCAGGCCTTAGACCGGGCCTAAGTTCCTAACCAGGATTTTTTATCAAATACTAGGACAAATAAGCAGTTTTCAGGGTTAACTGAGCTTATGAATGGGCCTAAAAGGCTAAAACCTTTTTTGTGTCAGTCCCGGCCTCGGCCCAATTGTGCATACAATGTTGAACTAAATATGGCTAACCAGCTGGACTTACAGTCGAGTACAAGCGCACTAACTTTGTGTATCTCTGAACTGAAACATCAACTATTACAGGAACAACATAGCTACTAACACCTTTAGTAGTATCCCCACCATTTTCAACTCCTAAATTAGTCGACGAATTAGAAAAATCCACCTCAAAGAAGCTCACACCAACCAAATCAATAGAAATAGGAGTTGACAATGTGGAAGTTCCTTCAAGTTGAACAATGATGTGATGATGTTTTCCATCAGCAACATGTTTGTCCCCTAGGTTGTCAGAAGAATGGCTGGTTTTAAAGCTAAAATTCTGTTCATCAGAGTTAGCATCATCAATATACACTGGGCAAGAAGAGCCTGGCTGCACGTATTTTCCATCTTTGAATGATGATACATTAAAACCATCAGCAGTTTTAGAACCTTTGTAGATATAAAACACCAGAGGAAGTGAGGTTAAATTTTCAAGTGTGTATGGGGCGTATGGGCTGGCAAGTGTACTTTCACTAGTGCCTGATGTTTTCAATCTTGAGCTTTCAGAAAGAACATTTGGTTCCATTAGATCCCGTGCATCCTTAGTCATATCATATGCTCTGAAAGCGACCTTCAGAAAAAAAAAATTGGGAAAAAGGAATTAATAAAGAGATTCACAATATGTGACATCAATGAACTTCACCTTTGTAGATGAAAAAAATGGTTTCACAATGTGTGAATTGCTAAAGAAGGAATAAATGGATTTGGGTTAATTTATCTCAAATAAGTTATATCTTTGGGAAGTCTTCTGGCGTATTTTTAAGGCATACAACTTCTTGAATCAATTTATCCAGATATTTAAATTATTATTCTAACAAGGCATACTAGACCATAGTTATCAAAGGCGCAGGGCGCACTCTAGGCGAGAGGGTGGGACTAGGGCCTAGGCGAGAGGCGCAAAAAAAGCGTGGGCCTGAAAATTAAAAAGCGCACTAAAAGAAAAAAAGAAATAAAATATAATTATGTAATAGAAATTAACAATTACTTCAAATACCAAATTCCAATATCATAATGGCATAATCTCAACAGAAAATAACCAAATTATCTCATATACCAAAATACTTCAAAACCAAATTGTTAATACTTGGAAACAAAAACTTCATAAAGTAATATAAATAGTAATATTTGCAAACCAAAACTTCATAATTTTTCAAAATCATCATAATCAACTTCAATCACCTTGTCATCATCTTCCTCCATAAACATCAATGAAATATTTTAAAAAACGACCTTTAACTTTGGCTGGATTAAGACCTCAGAGAAAAGATTTCTTGATTGAATAAGGTTCAAGTTTAACCCTTTAAAAACTGATAAAACTATCGGGAACTTTAGGAACCAATTATGTAGTAAAAATCGGTAATGTCAGTTGCTTAATTTAGATTAAATAGAAAAATAGTTGTATATGAGATTTTTCAGGGACTAAATATTCGTAGCAAAGAAAAGCGCAATTATAGGGACTCGCTTTATTTGGTCGCCTAGTCCCTCAGGCGAGGGCTTTTGATAACTATGTACTAGACACATTTATTATTTCAAATATGAACACAAAAGTGTTTGCAAGACAGCCAAATTCAACCCAGCACAGCCAGGCCCAATTTAACCACATAAAAAAATTGACATGGTTTAAACCACTTCCGAACCGGCCCCATGTTGCCGCCTATAATAAAAACCAATGCAATAACTTTTCATATCAATAAATCAAAATGCCATGTATGTCAACATGAAAGACATCTAAGAACAGAAATACTTAATCTTAACTACCTCAATAAAGGATTCAGTAACATTAATATTGAGATTCATTGTTGACTCAAGATGAACATCAGTCATAACCGCACTGTTCTCAAGGGCGCTCTTTCCATGTTCTCTTCTTAAACTTACTTTAAATTTCCAAGGTTCAAGAAAAGGTTCCCACCAAACCTGAAATAAAGTTAATAAATAATTATAATTGTTACATAAACAACATTGCACGAACTATCGCATGATGAAACCATTATATTACCTTGTGAATGTTATTATAGTTCACTTGAAGCTCACTGTCAATTGATCCTTCCATTAGTCTTTCAGCTATGATGCCATGAAATAACAGGTTTCCCATGATAGCTTCTAGAAGAGGGCCATTGGAGCTCCACTAGATGATCAATCACAGACAAAACATAAGCTCCATCAGTATACTAAACAACAGCTTTGATAGTTTAAAGTAGAGGTGGCAATACTGATTATTATTAGAGTTCGGTCAATTTGGGATATGGTTTATCTCTAAGAGGTCAAACAGAAAAAAAATCAAAGATTAGGCTTGAAACAAATTGTGTGTTCGAATAGGTTGAAAGCTGCCTAACTTTTATTGAAATCATATTAGGCACTAACTATTTTTAGAATTTTAGACTTTGGGCAAAAATTGATCCCGGTCAAACTACTAGGAACAAGAATCACCCATCTTGATGTGGCTCTTTTTCACCTGATCCATTTTGAGCTGTTACCTATATTAATCGTCATCTACCAACTCCACTCGATCAAAAGCTAGAATGTGTCCTTAAATGAAATCTAAACTAGTCATATGTAGTTATGTACTAAAATAGTTATAAAAAATGGAACATACCTTCTGGTCCGTCAAAAGAAGGGAAAGCTTTCGTAGATAAAAACTAAAATTTACAGCACATGCTGGAAATTGAGGGGACCCACTGTCATCCGGAAACACAAAATGCATGGTCTGCCAGAAGTAAAATATGTCATGTGAAAGCCAAACATCAAGACTATCACACTTAACATCTGTCTTCATATGCATTTGATCTGTGTTATCATTACCAACATCTGCTTCAACATCAACCTGCAATAACTGCAACAATGGCCATGAATGGACCCTTTTGTTCTGACATACTTCAACTGTTCCTGTTGTTTTCTCAATATTTGACTTCAAAATTGCTCTTTGACCATTAACATTAATCTCAGTGCACCTACTTTGCAAATAAATAATAAGAAACCTGTAGTCGTTTAATGAATTCTTCTCTCGAATTTGGGTTTCCCCAAAATACTTAAATGATTCTCCTATGACTTGAACAGGAACACAAATCTTTAATCCAATATGAGTTGATTTCAAAATTAGAGAAAACGGATGTTGAACTGGGTCATCTGAAGATAAATAACTTGCCACAGTGGCAGATGGAGACGTGTTTTCTGGATTATCAACATGGTTAACCCGATTCAAATCAGATTTTATCACTACGTCATCAAAGACTGCACTTTTAGGAAGTTGTATGGAGGAAGAAACAACAAAGTCAACAACTTTACTCCAGTCGGGCATATATAACCAAATGTTAGCACAAGGAAGGGCAAAATGAACCTGATTTTTGCCTTCGTCCGACATCAAAACATTTAATTGAAGCACAGGTACATTTTGGGTAGAAGATATGCATTCCAGTAAAACAACCGAGTTAAGCAGAGATTTGAATTTTAAAGAACGGAACAACATATCCAGACAATGAGGTTTGTCATCTTTTAATGATACTGAACATGTAAATTTCATGTCAAATTTGGCAATAAGTTCATGAGAAACCGATTCTGTCTGCAGAGAATAAAGATTTACCGACATGGATTGGATAGAAAATCTACACTCTGTAAAGGTGACAGTTGAAGATTCAACAGGAAGCACATGATTTTCTTTAAGATTCCTCTTTGCCTGGAGAAACTGTAAAACATCAGAGGTGAAAAACCGCGATAGATTTTCAACAAATGAGAACTCATCAACAACATCCTGTAATGCTCCAAAGCAGCCAACTACATCATTTCCTAAAAAAAAACATTACATTAGTTACAAAAATCAAATGTGTACAAAATAGTAGTCACGGATCTAGAACTAGAGGGGGTTCATCAAAACATAGCCAGATTAAAAAAAGAGTGAACCAAACATAAACCATATACAAAATTGGGTTTTGTGGTTCTAAAATACAACTATGAAGAGAAATTTTTTCACGTTTGAAAAGTAATAATCTAGATAAAACCCACATGATTCTGGTTTTTTTGAGAACTCTATAACCAACCAAGAACTAAATATGTAGCTGGTAGTGGTTCAGTCCAGTCAGCGAGTATGAACCGGACCAAACTGAAACCTAAAAATCAAGAATAATGGAACTGAGAATCTGACGATTTAAACCATTTAGTACCAAACTGGACCGGAAACCAAATATGAACCAGGGTTTTACAGTTGAATAAGATTTATATAAATATAAAATAAGGTTACTTTAAGTTAGGAAATTAAATACTAAGAAAAAAAGTGGTTCCGATCTGCTTCCAGAATCCATATCAGACCAAACCAGAACCAACTTTACTGCACTCCCACCCTAATCTAGAATCAAAAAGAAATTAAAGATAATATTCTACCCTCAACAATTAATTGGCAATAGCTAATCCTTGACATGACACAAACTGCAGGAGTGGTACAAGGAGGCTTAGATCCATATGGTATTCTGATCCATAAATCACCACTAAAAGGTGCAATCAATGCAACACTTTTTTCAATATCATAATTAAATTTCAAGGAATCAGAAGTTTCGTCTTTTTTTAGGATATGATGTAGAGATAACTCCCGCCCGAATAAATTTAAACAATGATTTTGATCTGCAATAAATTTATCTGGAACACAACACTCCGCAGGAATTCCTTTTAAAAGGATATCAGAATCACAATATTCGATAAAGGTGCAGTACATCTGTGGAATATCAAGCTTTAGAAACTGGCGATCTGCATTTACCACCGGTGCAAACAAAATAGAGTCCAATATCTCAAACTTGTAAGTCAAACTAACGTTGGCCACTTTGTCATTGTACTCGTTGGCATCAAAGTTCCAATCAGGCAATGAGAAGTAGCCAATGAGAACAGCAAGAAATTCAGGTGGTAATACGCATGATACATTTTGAATACTAAAATCCAGTTCAACGCTAGAAGCTCCTAAACCATGATTTTGTTTTTTCACACGAACATTAATCACAGGGGAAAGATTCGGTGATGCTGGGCCCCACATGGAATCTTGTAAAGACTGTGGGCACCAGTAAGAGGAGAGGATTAATCCTTCAGTAGAACAAACCACATCCAAACAATCGTTACGTATAGCCAAACAAGACTTAGCAGCAGGAAGCGTAGCAGACACAACAATGCATTTAGAGTCATGAAGATGCAATCTTATGGTGCTGAGATGAAGATTGATAACAACCAGATCTACTGACTCATAATCCAACGATTCATGTTCAATCAACGGGGTGTATAGTTTCTGAAATTCCTTTTTTGCACAGAACTTTGAACTGTTTATTTTACTCTCTCTTATATTAAGAACCTTTTTCCAGTCTGGATTGATGTTAATAAGTGAATCTTCAAGGTTAAGAAGTGACTTGTCATTGTGTATTGTAACAAAAGGGTAATGATCCACTGAGATGCTGTCCCAATCAGATGAACTGGTCTGAAAGAAATTGGAGCAACCAAACCTTTGAAATTGAAAATAAGAACCCAATTGAAAACCATTACTTAAATCTTGATTCTGAACATCAGCATGTGAAGGGGTATATTCAGATAGCTTATTGAAAAAGTCAACCAGTAATCCAATAATATATGGGTAGCAATGAAGGTCGACGTCACTTAACCATATGCTAAACTTGTGGTTAACTAAATCACCATCATAATGTAACATGAGGCACCCATTTGGTGAAACATTTATTTCATCTTCTTGTTGTTGTGAATGGGTAGAAAAGTTATTTTCAGATAAGCATATTATAAGGTCCTCCACACTTTTCAATGAACGAGATGTTATTTTTAAAGCTCTTGTACACATCCAGCAAGCATTTTTTGATTCCATAATAACAAACCTAAATAAGAAAAAAGCAAGAAATTATTCCCAGAAATACTTTAAAGTCCAGTAAAGTCTTCAATATATCAAATCTCATGACTCATGCATGATGCCTAATATTTATTTGTAGGAAGGGAGCCGCTAAAAGTTCAAATGTGTGTAACAGAAACAATCCCTGTAATATCCCACTCAACCAGTCAGATCTGAGGAGGGTGAGATGAGGGTGAGCCATACCTCATATCTCCATTGAAGTGTTTGATGAAATTTCGAACCAATTAAGTCTAACATATTCACATTTTATATATGTATAGTCTCATCTGAATGCACATATACCACAAATGCAAAAATTTAAGAACTGTGAATTTGACAACTTGCTTCGATAGAGAATGAATCCAGATTTGAACAAACACTTCATTAAGATTTAAAATTGTATATAAGGGTTTAACTGACTAGAATTAAATATCGTAAATGCCCTCATTTGCTTTTTGTCTTTTACTAACCATGTTACTTTCATTAGTTTAGCTGACTACCTTTCAAGAGTAAATCTCAATTTGCTTTAAAAGAGACAAACATACCTAATATCCAAGTCCTGCAGAGAAACAGTAAGTGTGCAGCTAGCCTCTAAGCCATTTTCAAGGTCAACAATGACACTGGCAGATTCCAAATTAGCAATAACAGAAATCCGAGAGGTGTTAACACTTTTTGGATTATTTAAATCTATATCAAATGGCAAAGTTGGTGCCGATGCCACCAAGTCTGGTGAATGATACGGAATATTGAGACTTTCAACGAGATCCAAAACAGCCCCAATTATTGATGGCGACAAGTGCGCCCAAAAAGTTGCCACCACTACATAAACCTGAAACCAAACACGACACTATACTGTGAGCATTGTTGAGGTGGTAAACCTTCAATACAAAAACCTCACACGCACAGAAGTAAATCTCATAAAAGACTACAATTGATTTTTAGTCCATATTTAATCCAAATATACATCAGCAAAGTTAGGGTGTAAAGCAAAGCATTTTAAAACTGATTATCTGATTACTGAAACCTCAGTTAGACGTAATCAGTTTTAAATTGTTTGGATATACTGGGATTCTGTTTTCTAACAATCTGATTATTTAAGCGCCAAAAATTTGGTTTCATACTAGCTGCAATGAAACTGATTATACAGTTAATGATTTACCCATTAACTCAACAAAAAAAATGTAAAACTCGTGTTACCATTTCACAAACCATGTTTTGCTACACGTAATGGCCCTTTTGGTAATATTAATTAGTATTTTCTTAACTAACCGTATTTTTTAAGTGCTCAAGAAGCTGATTATTACAACTTCAAACAGAAGCAGCAGATACACATCCAATCACTGTCTTCTACAATCAGTTTTATTACAGCTTATTATCTATGCAACATTACAAAATTTCTTACAAAACCACACATCCCAAACAGAACCTTAGTAGTGTGAATGTAAACACACACACAGATTGGTATGTTTGTTTATATATATGTATGTATATAGGTTGCCCTTGAATAGAGAACAAATTTGCAGTAGAGAATTATGAGAACCGCATGACAGCCTTCCTTAATTTCTCATCTCAAGTGATGCGTTCTCTCAGTTCTCTATTTAAATTTTGTTGATTTTGTATCAAGCACACCCCTATATTAAATTCATCATGCAGTAAATGTTAGCTAGCCAAAAGGTTTACCTACCTCCAATGCTTTTAATAATGACTCATCCTGAACAATGCACCTTGCTATGGCAGAAGAAGCATTAACTTTCTCCAAAATAGGTAGAGTATACGGATAAAAAGGCACAAACAGATTTATCTGCAGGATGCTAAAGATCAATTTTTGCTAAAAAAAATAGAAAAAAACTGGCTGGAAGTGAGAAAACGCTGACCTCAAAGTCGATTAGTTTAGTTTCAAAGTGATCATGCAGATCTTGAATCTGAATTCCCTTCAGGAGCTCACTTGAAGACTCTATATCTACCAAATTCCTCACGAACTGAGATGGTACATTGATATCAGGAGCAAAACAGCCAATATCACGCTTCGATGTGAACGTAACAGCTGTTAATCCAAGTACCTGGTCATTTTGGTAATGAAGTTGATAACTTAAGAATGGGCTACGAAAAAATGACTACAAATGATCATCTTTAATAAACAGGCTGAAACTACAAACCTAGGATCCAAAAGACATAAATTGAAAGTTTGTAATAGGTTGCAGGTACAATGGGGTATAACAAGTATAATTATTATATATACACACATATATTAAAACACATGTGTATTTATACACATCATAGAACACTTTAAAGCACATCATTCAAATAGAACAAAAAATGACAGAAAATGATTATATACTAATTAGTATATATATTAATTGCATATGCTATGGAATGTGTGCTCTGCCTTTCAGACTCCAAGCTTACATGTGAGCAAGTTACAAATTAGCACAACTGTTATAATTATAATACATAATAAAACACTAAGAAAATTACATACAAAACTCAAGGTGCAACGCATAATATGGTTCTCACACATTCAAAAGACCATGAACCTATCACTATTCTGAAATCTTTCAGGATAGGAAGATTCAAAGTGTGATAACATGAGCAATTGACCAATTCAAAAGAAATAAATTACCAATTGATGCATCTCTGACTTCCCGTTTTTCCAAGGAATAATTATCTTAACATTTATCATACTTATATCCAACATCATTCTCTTTCGACTTGACAATATGTATCTGCAAAAATCATAAGATGGAACACATAGCTGAAATAATATTCTAAATACTATTTAATTAGCCGTCATATTACATCATTTATCCTATTAGATCAGAAGACTAGACATACTCAGCTTTTGACAATAGCCGTGACTTCACATCATTGATCCTATTCAGTGATTTTAGTACCTGTAACATGAAACATATTGAATAGTTCACTCAAAATCTGATAGCGCAATATAGGTTAATTTTTCATTAAAGTTTCAAGAAATTGTGTACGACTGTCTACACTTTGTCATCTAACAAAATAGAATTTGTTACTTCTATATTGAAAAAAGATTGAAGTCTCTGAACACAGATGAATGAAAACAACCAGGCCAGCATCAGTATATATTTTGGCATCAGATTACGGAGCAAAATGACTACCAGCAACCAAAGTTTTTAGAAAAATAATTGTATCATGTTGATTTTGCACTAGAATTTAATTCTCGTGTGTTTACACAAAATAAGGGGCTTATGGCATATGGTTAATGCTTAAAAGTGGAACTACAAATACTCTTAGACAAAATAATTTGATATATTCAAATACTGTATGTGTGGTACAGATTTCCAACAAGAACTATCATTTTGGAAAATTAGTATGCAGTCTACATGTAGTTCTTAAAATATAATGCATGTGTTGTGAGTTGTGGGGGGAAACCAACCCTTTCTTCATGAGAGATATAAGAACTCAGAACAGTATATAACTCCATGACATTCAAAAAAAATGTTGCATCAAAAGTCACTTCAATTGGCTCCAGCGTGACCTGGAATAAAGCAAATGTCATTCTCACTATCAGAAAATTCATGGCTAAAGAAGTAGTTGTTTAATGATTTGTTTTTGTAATCAGAAAACTGCAATCAGAGTACCTTCAATGACAATTCACCCTCACGGTTTGTTTTTGGCATGTAAGCTTGGATATTTAGAGATGGTTTTCCCACTTCAGGAAAACAATCCTCTGAAATGCCCTGAGAGAAAATTGACAGTGCTTGTAACAATTAAGAACAAACAAAACAAAACATCGGAGAAGAAGTTAATCTGGATTCGTAAGTACGCATTAGTAGGACATTCACACAAATACTACATCACAATCAAGGTAAAAAATGCACATGATGAAAAACCTTTTTAACAAGTAAGATGGCACTATCGTTTAGAGGATTGATCATCTCAACAGCATCAACTGATGCGGTAACAACAGCAGATTCTTCCCAAATCATGCACTCCACAAGATTCTCCTCAAATACTAGTTCGGCGATAGCGCAATCAAACTTTCTAAAAAAGAGTGCATCAGAACCCAGTCAATAAATTCAAATAAGTGAACTTAAAGATTGCTAGAAATAATTCTTAGGAAACCTTAAAACTATACTAGGGATGCAGTAAAAATAGTACCTGTTGCGCAATGTTGCAGAGATTCGATTTATAGAGAATTTAATAGAGGACAAAAGAATGCCATCACTTCCGGTAGCATCTAAAACAGGGGAGGGTGCAGGATGAAACTTTGTTGCCTCATAAATATCCTGTCAAGTTATATGATAATCAGATCATGTTTAGTAAGGTAGCCTAATCCCCTATTTTCAGTTTGTAGTTTCTATAGAAATCAATTCAGTGTTGTAAATACTTGAATTCCAAGGCATGGATAACCTGTTGACTTCTTGATCAGTAATAAAAATTATGAATCACCTTTACAAGAAACAACTTCTTTTATTTGCTATATTACATAACAGATCAAATTGAATCATAACCAGGTTTAGCTATGTACCTTGATTACTTCATCTGAAACAACACCAGAAAACTGGCTGGAATCATCTGTACCTCCTGCCCCAAGCATACCACGGGACAACCATTTCAACCAACCTTGGGGCTTGCTTGATGATTGGTCATCCTCAACCAACTTGTCAAAAGCAGCATTGGCGTCATTAGCTCCAATACCAACAGCTGAGTCCACCAAGAAATCCTACAGAGGTGTTATGGTAGATAAGGTTAATCATAATGATACTGAGCTTGACATGAGTAAATGATCATGATCATATACCTGAATCTCTTTTTCAGCGGCGGACCTGTAGCTTAGGATATCATCTATATCAGATGATTTCTCCATTTGGTCCAACTCTAAAACAATTGCATCATCCAGAGGCTGATCACATATTGCCAAATAATAATTATTACAAGAAAGAGTAGCTCGGAGGGGGGGTGGGGAGTTAATCCAGGTGTGAAATACTTCAATTTCAATTTTAACGTGTACCTCTTCTTTCCGAAGGCATTCTAATTTCAATTTATACAGCTTTACATACCGCCTTTTTCTGCCTCTGTACAAGAAAAGATAGTTTTTTAAAGCAAGAGGTAGCAAGATACAAAAAAAATCCGATCAGTACAATCTTTTGTACTGGTAATACTCCTCTACTGTAAGATACAGGAGCATATTTTTTTTATCTTATAATTGGAAAGAAGTCAGTACTTGTAGAAAAAATATGATCAATATTGATGTAAAGCAACTTACACACGTTCTCCTAGGTATTTCCATGAAGTTTTTTTTTGTCTTTTACGAACATCAGATAGAACAGACTGTTGAGCATAGTGCCACCACTTTATCTGCCATCCCATCTGTCTCTCTGATAAAGGACTCTCCCAAGGACGAAAACGTCCATATCTATGAACATTATAAGAAATGTGATACTTAGAGAACCTATGAGTATGAATACTGTGAAAAGTTTTGTAGAAACAAACAAGTCAGATACGAAGTAGGCTTGACCATTATACAGAAGCAATTTAAAAAATTAAATATATGCATATATAACAGCAACAAAAAGAAAATAATCGTCTGTGTAATTCCTGTAAGCTAATAATGAATTTTTGTTTTCATACAAAACAGTAACCCAAAACATAAACTTTAAGAATTCAACATTATTATCATCCGTATATGCCATGTTTACATAAAGGAATTATGTTCATGAACCCTAAACAAAAGCAAACTACTCCTAAGAGCATTGACAGTGAAGTTCCTATATTAATCCTTATAATTTAACTAAAAGTCACTTTGATCCCTAGGCTTCGTTCATCTCTTAACCCCCCACCCCCACTCCAAATCTCATTCCTTATATTTATCCCAATTCAAACATGTAATACTCTTAATCAAATTTTTCTGTTCTTTCTCTCCGTCCACTCATAAAAGAATTGCAAGGGAGGAATAATGAATTGGTAAATATTATATTTTTATGTTTTCCTTATATTTTAAAGACAAGGAGAATTATAGGGATTCCAATGTGAGTGCTCTAAAAGACTAATAAATATGTCATCAGTGCCACTCGAAGTTAGAACTCAGTAAAAGTGCTGGTTTCTTATAATTATGGCGAATCATATTTGTACAGAGGCAAAAGCTACTTGGTGACTTTATATTTTGGTATCTAATCAGAAATTATAACACTGACTTATAAACAATATTTTCACTTACTTCTCTCTTAGCCGACAGGTGCATAGATAATCATATAGATACAATATTTGCTGCAACTGATCTTCATTCAGGGATAACACCTAAAATTTTGGCAACATGTTAGTAGAGTAATATACATAACACTGGATAGTAAGGCTAGTAAATGATTAAGAAAAAAATGTAAAACTTGGGAAATTAACCAGGCCAGATAACTCAATATCAACAGAGTATTGTGCTGCATTATTCTCAAGCCGTCCAGACCTATTCACCTGTAAAGAACAACAGTAGAAATCTAATGCAGTGTTTGGTTCGCAATAGGAAATCACTATGGGTATGGGTTTTACAATAGAAGTGGAACTGGAAACCCATCCCTTCTAAAAGGTATGTAGAATACCCAACTTTAGGAATATGATACCTAGTTTCAAACTCATTCAAACCAAACACATTCTATCATTTCCATTTTCATTACCTCATATCCACCCCCACCCCACAACTACTTCACATACCCAGCATAAATTAAGTATGGACGCATTGCATGACTCAACATTACAAGATACCAAAAGATTGCATGACTCAACTTTTACGCTTAGGAAATTAAGTATTGGTCTGATAAAAAGTACAAACTGTGTGCATCTTCTCTGAAGTGAAGTCACTTATACAGTACAATGTGAATAGAAAAGAATAGAGGTGACGTTATAGGGGGTTGGACCTGCACCACCAACTCCTGAAATGTCAGTCAAGGGCCAACTCCAAGAAAACAAAAAGGACACCATCATTGTCATAAACCTGGTCACGCTAGGAGACTTGTTGGGAACTTGAGGAATAACAAAAAATTGGAAACCTCGACAGAACAAGCCTTGAGGCTATCAACTGCATTTGTGAAGGCGTATGTGAAGAACATTGGATAAAGAAAGGGCTGCAAAATGTAATGGTTACTGAAGCAATTGCCATTGAACTCTATTCCGATGATAAAATGGCAATCAACATATCTCATGATCTGGTTCAGCATGACAGGAACATCATTTCATCAAAGAGAAAAATGAAGGCGTCTTATGCATAACATACGTGTCTGGTAAGAACAAACTACCGACGTCCTTACTAAGTGTCTAGGACACATTTTGAGAACTTCACATGCAATTTGGACCTAATCAACATCTAGGATCCAACTTGTGGTGCAGTGTCGACTGTAGAAATCCCTTGTATAAGTTATAAACATGAAATTATATTTTTTTATCAACTATGTGCTGTAGCTTAGGCTCACTGACAGAAATCTTGTTTCCTTTCATATGTTGTAGGATCTCTATATAAGAGAGATGATTGTACAAAAGTTATATATCAAAATATAATGAAAAACATCATGTTTTCTGAAAAATGTACTATATGCAGATCTGAATAGTCATCTAAAAAAAGGTTGTAAACAAAGAAGCGTCTAATTATATACCTGACTTATTTGAAACAAATAATTGTTTATTTTATTACTAGTGCATACCGAGAGAGAAGCAGATACATCGACAGGGGCCAACAAGTGAATATGCTCGTCACTTTGAGAACTTGCAGCAACCATTGACATGGAATCTTCACCATTGTCAGTGTAAAGATCTTTGGCACATCCATGAGAGGTTCTACAGTATATTTCCAAACCTTTAATCTCAATAAGTTTGTTTACTTGCCCAATCCTCACCTTTCCACTTGATAACCTAATATATTTATAGAAAGAATGATAAGTTCAGTCAGACGCACAATACATCATCTTCAAGCAGTCAGTCTGAACTAACAAAATATATTCAAGATTTTAAAATATTAGTTAGTCAATAAACTGAGTAATGGTCAACTGGATATATACTATAATGTATACAGTTGTGAGAACCTAAGTACGTGATTGAAGAATCTTTTTGCTAAGATACTTGGAGTAAAAACAAGGCAGTATGTTGTATGGTAAGACATACCCTGTGAGATTTTGCTTCATTGCAGTCAAACTAGTTAACTTCAACCCAAATATAGTTTCTGCCTGCAAAACATCACAAATTAAATTGTACTGTTTCAACTAATATGATCTAAACCAAAAAGTGTTCATCAACTAACATACACGTAAATAATTAATGATGCTTTCCCACCCCAAAACTATATATAAGTTTTGACTTTCACGTAAGAATGTAACTCTTTTTTATATAAGAAACTTGCAAAACAAAGAGGCTGGTGATTGAAAGATTAAAAAAGCACATAATTATCGTATTAGACAGAAAAAGAAACAATTTAAATTCTCCAAAGTTCTTAATGAAGGGAGTTCCTTCATTAAGAGGGAGTTCCTTCATTAAGTCTGATAAAACAAATCAACAAAAAGAAAGCCGGAGTACTTTGATAAAGCGGCCTTTTGAAGGTTCAAAGATAATCTACATAACAGGACAGACCTTGTCATTTGACACGTCTCCATACACGACGTGAACATTCCTGATGGTGACTTGAATGCCATCAATAATCTGAATAAATGATGAAAATAGATATTAATTTAGCTACTTTAGGAGCTTTGGAAATTCAAAAAAAAAACTTATTTTCAAGGAAGATAAAAAAAAACTATTACATCATAAATAACTCTTAACAACCTAAGGGGACAAAATTAAGAATGCATGTGATATGATCATTGTTGAGAAGTTAATGCAACAAAGAATCTCGCTACCTTCGCAGTAATGTATGATATAAATGATTTCCCAGTCTGATTATCTGGAGAAAAACAAGAAAACTTATTTAGCACCAAAAAATGAAGATACTAGCCAAGCATAAATAATTATTTTGTAAACACCAAGTTTAACAAGTTCAAACTTATATACTCTCACTGATAGAAAAAGCCCAACATTTTCCTTTTTAAATTTTATCCCAAGAAATGCAATGCTTCCATTTCCTAATAAGCTATTAATCCAGATCTACCTAATTTTCCTCTTAAAATTTTATCCAAAAAATGCAACACTTCCATTTTCTAATAAGCTATTAATCCAGATCCACTTTTTCCCATTACTAACTTACTACTTCCTATCTGCAAAACTAACATTACTTGGGGCGCAAGCACATATATTAGCAGTAAATATAACTACATAGCAATCAGCTAACACTCATTTCTACCTATAACTATCATCAAAATGCATGGTTATATAAACAATCTTAATGAACTCGATGTGAGGCATGGGAAATACAAAGTTCCATTAAAATGCAATCAAAATAGCAGAAATTCAGTAAGATACAAAGACTACCAACATTCAGAACTTAATAGCTACAAATTCAACTTTATACACCTTTATAAAGCCCTTATCCAGACATATATAGATATTTGACCAAAAACCAAACAAACTAACTTAACTGCGTGTCAAGTCAAACTTCAGATTTATTTTGGAGAGAATATATTAGCAGTTATATAACTAACAATAAATAACTAATACTCACTTGCACCTGTAACTATTATAAAAATAAACAGTTATAGAAGCATGTGACTCAGCTGGTGACATTTCAAGAAAAAACTGTCTGTCTATATGCAAAGTCATTGGAAAACATAGTTTTGCTAAAACATGCTGAGTTCGAAAATATTTCACTAAAATACAAAGGCAGACAACAGTCATAGTCTTCTAGCATCTTTTACAAAACTTACCAAAGACTATGACAGTTGGTAATCACCTATTTTTACAAAGAGTGCAACCAACTAAGCTACATCTTATGTAGCCTATGTTTTTGTTACGAGTATCAGAATAACATAACCAGTACCATAGGAGACATAAAGTCAGCAGGAATCCTAAACTTAGTTAAAAATGAGAAAACCCGAAATCTGAACAGCCTTTTTAACCAAAGTTTAAGATTATTGCCAAGGAGCTTAGCATCACATCATTAAAATCTCTTTTAAAACACAATGCAGGTATGCCGTCCTGTTTGTTGTTCAAAACAAAGAGAATTCTAGATAATCTAAAGCATACAATACATCGTAAAAAAATGAGTTATAAAAGTGTAGCTCACCACATACACGTTGTGATAACTTTGCCAGTTCTGCTGTAGCAAGTTTGGCCTTTTTTGCAGCAAATTCTCTTCGTTCAACATCATTAGTGCCCCACTACAAAAAGAACAATTGTTAAAATTCAATATAACAATAGAAAGAAGAAGAAAAAGCTTCCAAGCCCTGTTCTAAAAATAAAGATCCCAAATTCAATTGTGTTATCAGCAGTTTTGGACTTTTGGTAAGATAATATAGAGAATATATTAAAAAAAACTCCCATCCATTACTGCATAGCTTGTTTGGTTAGCATAAAAATATGACTTTCCGCATCTATCGTAACTTTCTGAAATTGTGTCTCATCAAAATAAAAGAAAGAAGGAAGTTAAATAATATGATTGAGATACACAATACTGGTATATTGAAATGAGATTATAGAGTCACCTCTTCATCCTCACGTTGAGAGGCACAAACTAATATATCCTCCAAAACTATAATGATTGGGTCCCATCCAAGCTTTTTCCAAGGAATTCTAATGCTTAGCCTCCCAACTCGACCTACCAAATACCCACGGATGTTAATGTGAGACGAATAGAAATTACGAAAGCACAATAATGATGATTATCTTAAAAAAAAAACCAAAATAATTATGACATTAAATCACATAAGAAAAACCTAGTTTGAAGAAGAAATGTCGATACAAGTTCTAATAATGTTCTACAGGGATATTCCTAACTAAGCCCTTCAAAAACAAGATTGTTTACACTATTAATCGCAGGCATAAATGGAATTTGGAACTATATTCATGTGTATCATGACAAGTAATATCAAAAGGTATACTTTCATTCCATGTGATATAAGCAAAATAATTGAGGTACTTGCATCATAACAGTGGACAACATGAGAAAGAGCATTATGTTAAAAGTTGATATCGATCACCTTGCTTTAGAGCAAACGGAAGTTCGAGGTAATCAAAAGCTTCGAGAATTAACTCCACATTTTCCAAAAATACTTCCTCTGCATGAAAGATGAAGCACAAATTCAGCTACAGTGGTTTAAATTGTAAGTAATATGTATGCATACAGATGACAATGACCTTAAAGAAAATCATCAAAGAGCAAGATAAACAGTGGTAACTGACCATTCCACAATGTAATCTTGAGTTGCTCCCTGTGTATATCTTTAATATACTGTCCAAGATAACCTAAAATCAGCTGCCTTACTAAACCTTCAAACATTTCCTACACAACCAAATAATCTGGAAAAGTGTCATTCACACAAACTGGGAGGCAAATTAAAGTATATTAGTAAAAGTTGTAACCTCAAATTAGCATGAACAATTGAGTGATTGCATCAAGTATTGAGAACGAATGAAGCATACGGAAATGATGAAGAACCCTAAGTGATAAGAAAACACCGGCTATAGTAAACAGAAACGAAACATGAGCATCACTCACTCTGCGGTGGTGTGGAGCGGCGGCGGACACCGGAGGCGGTGAAGGAGAAGGGGAGTTGGTCGCGGGAGATTGGGAATAACGGAAACGGAGAAAGGGGAGCGAGTTGTGTGTTTGCCAGAAATTGGATCACAACCCCTAAAACGGTGTCGTTCTGCCTCTAATAACACCCTACTATGTTCTTGAAGCGGATGTGAATTTTTTATTAAAATGTTCTATATAGAGAGATGTTAAGGTAAAAATAAAGTCAATATATGTTTCACTAATTTAGTGCCCGCGTTACGTTCGGAAACACAATTCAAGTGATGCTTTTAAGGATGTTCATGAATGTTCCATTCAGTTTTGAGACAAAACCGTAGTAAGATGGAACACATGATATAGTTTTAAAAATTAGATTTTTAGTATAGCAATATTATACTCAAATTAAAGAGAATAAAGTGCTTAGTTTTATGGTGTAGTTTATTTTTTTAAATCATATAAAAATGCTATGTATATTTATAAAACACTAAGGTCTTTAATTGTATGTTATTATTAACTTTATCCATAAGTTTCATTTTAAACCCTATAAAATATAAACCGACTCACGTACACCCCTGTAGTAAAGGGTTAAAAATATAAATACTCTTAAATTTTTTAAAATTCTCCAAAATATTAGGGGACCAAAAATGTAATTAGTTTTATTGTAATAAATTTTATATACGTATTTTAAATAAAAAAATCATTATTATGAGATAATCTCTCAAATATTATACTCAAATTAAAGAGAATAAATTGCTTAGTTTTATGGTGTAAGTTATTTTTTTAAAATCATATAAAAATGCTATGTATATTTATAAAACACTAAGGTCTTTAATTGTATGTTATTATTAACTTTATCCATAAGTTTCATTTTTAAACCCTATAAAATATAAACCGACTCACGTACACCCCTTGTAGTAAAGGGTTAAAAATATAAATACTCTTAAATTTTTCATAATTCTCCAAAGTATTAGGGGACCAAAAATGTAATTAGTTTTATTATAATAAATTTTATATACATATTTTAAATTAAAAAAATCATTATTGTGAGATAATCTCTCAAATAATGCCACATAAGCTAAAAGCTATGAAAAAATGCCACATATGATTTTTTTTGTTTTGTTATATTATATAAGGATTCAGTTTTATTTAGTGTTTCTTTATCTCTTACCATTTAGCACTTAACTAAACTATTTAGATGTTTTTTTTTATGAAACAAATGCTCTGAGTGCTGAATCTGAATAGCACTGAACTGAACCATTAAGATGTGAAAGAAACAGCCCCTAAGACATGGTTCTTCCAACACACTTTGTGTTACCAATAGACCACTAACCTCATTGACAGCCGATGTTAAATAAAATTCGTTTGGAAGGATCACCAAAATCTAATTTGCTACGTATCCTTATATTTTTGTTCAATTTATAATTACATTTTAAAGGTATCATTCGTGTTGTTTAATTTGATAATCAACTTATTCGGGTTATAAATATTAGGTTGAATGCTTATTGGCTTGTGTTAAAGATTATTAGTGATCTCATAAGCCCACATATCAACACTTTAAGTCGTTAAGGTCAGTTTGGCTTGTGTTAAAGATTATTAATGATATCATAAGTCTACATATCAACACTTTAAGTCGTTAAGGTTATTTTATAGAATTTAGTGATGTGTCGATTTCATGTTCATTGAAACACCCTAATTTTGTATACATAATATAATAATAAATAATATTCTTATAAGAAATCAATAAATTTAAATAAATTGGTTGAATTGTTATTGTTATACGAAATATATACTTATAAATTTTATTTATTTGTGGAATATATCTAAATTTCAAATTGAAATTTGATATGTTTTCCAAATTTTTCAACGATCTTATCCCAGTTATATCGTATAGAGTTTAAGTTAATCACAAACAAATCTGAGCATTCATATTTTACTGCGTGTTTAACATGTGTGTATACACGAGGTTCTAGCCTAATATAGTCTATACTACAATGCCGATGGTGTAATTAGGTCAACCACCTCCGGACATGTGCAGTGGCGAAACTAGAATATTTTAAGTGGGTGGTCCGAATTAAACCTTGTATTTATAGGCATATTGCTCAACGCTATATCAACGACATGCCCTGATATAAATTTAACTAGTCAACATTTTGCCACACCTAATGTAAAGGACATATCCTCAGACATGGTAATCTATGCCAAGGAGATTTATTTTCGGAAAAAGTATGAAAAATGTTTTTTTATAGTGTATATGTTGGGTAATTTAAAAAAAATATATGCACCAAAATATACAAACATAAAAACGATTGCCAGCTTCTTTAGATGGTTGCTTTAATGTTTGAATATTACTTTTTGGCTTTGGTTATATATACCATCAAATGGGTTATTGAAAGCGTCAATAAAAAGATAATGGTGTCTCAATAACCTATAGGATATGTATTTTTTTAGTAACACCTTACTTTCAATTGTTAATTGATTTTTTAAATATATGACTATATATAACTAATATATATGCTATTAAAATACCAAACAATATTAAAAAATAGCAATAAACTAAATGAAAGGACAAATCCATAATCCATAAAAAGAAATAAATTAAAGAACAGGCCTTAGCAAGTTTTAAGTTAAATACATTAATAAAAACTAACTATGATAAAGAATACTTTCTGAAATTAAATATGATGACTTCAAGTTTTTAATTTGACTTATCATTTCAAGAGTATGGGCCTCATTAACTTTTAAACAACCAAGCCCGATGTATCATGTCATCTTCTTCATTCACCTCTTACCTGGTATACTTGAGCAGAGGCTGCAGAGCTGCATAATGCTGGTGACAAAAAAACAGTCAGGCTATCTCATTTTTACTCGTTTCTTCTAATCTAATATACCTTTCGTCTCTTCCTACGATGATTTAAGAGGGTCAAATTATAAAAAAGGCAATGAAGCCATATACCTATACTTGAAGAAATCTGCATCGCCGTAGGGTCAAATGACCCCATTGACCCCCTTTGGTTTCGCCGGTGGCCATGTGTCAACACCACATTGGCCCACCAATTACATTTTCTACTTTGACATATTTACGCATTTAATCAGTAGACTTTGACTTAATTGCAATTTTGACATCTAAATTATTTGACATGGTCTATTAGTCCCCAAACTCTGGTCAATCTACGACTTATACCTCCGACTTTGACTTAATTGTAACGCGTGTAGCGAGGTGACAAACGCGATATCCGGTTGTCGCATCGCGTGGCCCAAATATATATCTAGTTTTTATTCCTTATAATAGTAAAGTGGAACGGTAATTCCTTATAATACAAATGTAATGTTGTCGTCGCAACACGCCAATACACGTCACATGTCAAAATAGAAATAAAGCGTCTACTTAAACCCAGCCGTCGCAACGTGCGGTATGTGTCACAATTCTACTTACTACGTAAAAACAAAGAATGGTAAACACAACAGAAGTGTGTTTGCAAACGTCTGGATGGGACTAAGAAATCCTAGACACTTCTGACTAAGAGCAACGACCACTCTTGCCCTCGTCGTTTCATGTTTCATATGCGAACATTTTATAAATGAATGCCAACATCTCCAATAAGATGGTCGAACCCCACAACTTGGATGCTTAACTTCATAAGATTTCAATGGTTTTGGACTTTGGTGAAATGATAGCTTACATGGACCGTGCACACATATTATTATCTAAGCTAATAGTTGAATTTATGGTTACGCTATGTAAGAAATTGAAACATATAATCTAAACTCTTTGTTTTTAAAGTATTATATATATGATTTTATGATAGTATGAGCTAAAGATTTTGGTGATTTTTTATACAATTCATATTAAACTTGATTTTAGAAAATTTAAAGGCTCAAGTAAGAACATTAATCTTAGTCCTTATTCGAATTGGTTGTAAGTTGTAATTTTCAATCAAATTAAAAGGTTGTCATTTTATACAAGTCGATATAGTGATTGCTAATCATTCAATATCCAATCCTACAGTCAAAACTTCATATATTCTGTATGTAACTAGAAAGGGCTACAAAGTTAACATAATTACCATATTATAACTATATATTGCAAAGTTGTTACTAACTAGATTTAACACCAGACCGCATGTTGCAGCGGTCGGGTCACACAGTTGAGTCTTACGTATTTGACTTGGTCATATGTGTTGTAAAAAAAGTCTCATGCCCCATACGTCACGACAAAAAACGTAATGTGTCACATGTTAAAAAACGATGGAAGTCGTACTATATGTCAAAATAGAGTAAGAGAGCAAAGTCAAAAACTCATCAGGGGCTAAAATGACAATTAGTAAAAGTCGTACTATGTGTCAAAGTGGTATAAGAGATCAAAGTCAAAAACTCATCAGGAGCTCAAATAACAATTAGTAAAAGTCGGTGACTAAAACTGTCAATGCGTTAAAAGTCGTGGATTAAAACCGTTAATACGTTAAGGTACAAAAAAGTTGAAACGTGACGTGACTGAACGGGAGAGGCCGGTGCAAAGCACCGACCTTCCCTATTAGTAGGTATATAAATATAAATAAATATTTAAAAAAAATCTTATGATGGTTCAAGCTTATTTTAGTCAACTTAAAGGTCACACTCAACTTATGTGATAGTACTTATTCCGATTGATACATTTTTCAATGTCGATAAATAATTCAAAGCCGAGGTTGGCAAATTAAACAAACATGTATATTCATTCATATTCATACTTATAAAAATCCAAAAGGGTTATCGAGTGTTTTCTAGAAACAAACCATCTCACAAACTTATGAGAGAGTAAATAGTACATTTAAAAGTGAAGGGACTGAAAACGAAACTAAACATCGCCTATATAAGTCCCTTGATTTTGTACTTCCGCCCCATTAAGTTCCGTCGTTAAGATATTCGCAGATACAAAACCCTAAAATTGATTCAGCCTAAATTTCAAGCTCTCATTCAATTCCACATCACGCTGATCAAGTTCTATAATTTGTATCCATGGTATGTCTTTATTCTCGTTTCGTAATAGTTTTATGTACGCCGATTCGATTCATATACGACGCTTGAAACTCTCTAGGCGTTAATGATTTAATCTAGGTATTTTGGGATCGGAAAGATCAGCTCATGATTATGAACAGATTTTTTTTTTAAATTTTCTGTAAAAAATATCCTAGGTGTTGATGCGTTGATCAAGTTATGATTCTAGATGCGTGTAATATGTTGATTTGGTATTATGTTTATTTGATGTTATTGGTAAATACTTGGTTGGTTGGAAAAGTTTTAATTTTTAGAGATTTTGTTTCGTATATTGAAGCAATTGATTTGATCAAAATTCACATGAGCTGCTAATTTGGTTCAAACATATTTTGCTGATTTTCAGCTTAAATTGTTTAATCAGAACAACAAACACTTTCTGAATGAGGGATTGCATTTCAAGAACAAGTGACAAAAGAGGGCAACATGTTATTTGTATTTAGAATGATTGGCTTTGGTTTAGTGCCTTTTGCTGTTTAAAATCATGATTCATTTAGGGTCCACAGTTTTTTCTTCTTGCACATGTTACTTACTGAACATAGGTGTCGTAGAATTGTAAAAACACCGTTGAATGTCTATGAAATGTATAACTTGCAGTGTCTTTTCTTGTCATCCTTAGTTATATTAAAAACATTACTGTTGCGCATCTTCAACATCACAATTATATGTTATTAATGATAGTTGCATTGTTGTCTTTAGGAGCTTCAGTGTTTCATGGATAATCTATTATCTTTCACTTAATTTCGATTGTTGGCTATTAAATTTTGTGGTTTGCTATCAGGGAAGTTTATTACACACTTTCTTCTGAGTCCTGAAAGTTTTCTTGCAGCATGATATATATACTTCTTTTTTTGCAGGCTGCTAAAATTCTTGCAAATTTGATTGTAATGGGAGGTGGAATCTTGGTTCGGGGAATGGTTCAAGCATATCGTCAAGCCCTTCAAAGTAAGTTTCTGATACGATTCTATATTTGTTGCCACACTATTGGTAATGTATTGCATTTCCTATTGTTTGCTATGTTAATGTGTGCCCTGATTAAAACCTTATAGCATGGGTTGACGATCCCAGTTTTAGTTAAGGGTTGCAGCAGAACTATAATTCTAATAAAAGTCAAGCGTCTTGTTTTTTATCATCTTAGAAACTGGTGGATATATCCAAAGGTTGAAACAGTTCCGAGAATGCTCCATACTGTCTACTTCTGGCTTACTTTTCATTTGCTATAGTGATGTGGGTGATTGGTACTCTACAGTGGGAGTAGATATCAGTTTCAAGTTTAAAAATGATGATTGAAGTATCATAACAGCGGATGCGATGGATTACATATTTTTAGTTTTTTTTTTCTCGTTTATGAAATGGAAGGTTACAGTTGCTTCAAACACTATGGGCATTAATGATTTCGTTTAGGTAGTCTGGGCTTTGGGTGATTAGTGCATATTTATGAATGGTTCTGCTACATGATTTCTCCGTTTTTTGCAAAAAGAAAATATATATTTTTAGCCGTTATATCTCTCATTCTGCTTCGTATAACTTTACACTAAGCATTTATACATGTTTCTTTTCAATTTTGTGCTTTCTTAGCCATTAGGTTATACAATCTATGAAGGATCAGTTGGTATTTCTGTATTGATTCTTTCATGTGAGATTCATGCTATATAAATGATAATTTCTATAGTGCGTAATGTTTTTATTTAAGGGACAGGCAAGCTTGTGTTCTAGGTTGCTGTATGAACCCTTTACATTTCCAGTTATTTTTGTTTGCGTCTTTATTTTGATTTTCATGCTAATCATAAATTTGCAGATGCCTCGAAGACAGGTGTTGCTCAAGAAACATTACAGAATGCTGTGCGTAGAGGAAGCAAAGCTATGACTGAACAAGAGGCCCGACAAATTCTTGGTGTCACCGAGCAGTCTTCATGGGAAGAAATCGCACAGGCAAGTATATATATATATTTTTTAATAATGTTTTAGAAGGTTTATGCATGGTTTGGATTGACCCATTTGACCATTTTTTATTTTTTAGCTACATTCTTTTAGCTTCACTTGTTGACCCATTATCGATAAATCATAGCCTACAAAATGCAATTATAGATAAATCATAGCCTACAAACTGCATGTTTGAGGCTGCCACCTTTTTATTTAGTTCGGCGTGTAGCAAAACGCCATAAGATTCAGCACAAACACGCTGTTAAATATCTGTTGCATTATTGTATTTTTTAATAACTATCAGCTCATATATTCGTTTAACCTTCTACAGAAATATGATACCCTATTTGAGCGGAATGCAACGAATGGGAGTTTTTATCTGCAGTCTAAGGTTCACAGGGCTAAGGAATGCTTGGAGACGGTTTACCAACCGAAAAATCAGCCGGGTGGTCCTTCGGGTTGACTTTGACCTTTTTTGATCTAATGTCTCTTAAAAACATTTGTATATTTGTAGTCTTCGATCCGGGTGATATGAGTTATTGTATTCTTAAATTATGCTTTTGCATTTGCAAGCCATTATCAGCCACTTTCTCTTGTTGTGTGACTTGGTGAATGGTCTCAATAACACTAGTGTGAACAATGAATAAGTTCACATTCTGGATGGTTATAACTTTATTTTGTGCTTATATTATGTTTTTGTAGTCTTTTGTATCCGTACTTTTAGAAACTCGCAAGTGCCTAGCTATTTATGAATCTCCATAGTCTAATAATAGAGTAACTAATCTCCACTTGTCAAGATTTAAGGCTTGTCGCACAGATTTTTTCTAGGTGTCAAGCTCTCAACAGCTAGCTCATGTCAAAAATGTGAACTAATTTTTGGGAACTGGAAGATTTGCACAATCGTTTGGAACCAATGCCTCTTACTCACAACTTTATTAAATGCCAACTAGTTACCATAACCCCCCAAATCAACAACACTTTTCCAATTGGTTTTGACTACTATGATGAGACTTAAAAGTGTTAATACATAAACTGATTTCATACACCCGTAACTGCCAAATTTTGTTTGATATTGGTTGGACAAGCAACATTTGATTGTTGTAAATAGTAGAGAAAGGTGTTTCATTCTAGTGTTTTGTTAATCAGTTGTAATACGCAGAGAGAGATAGAGGATATCACTAGCATATATCTTAATCCTATAGTAGACAATTGGCTAAATTTTAGATTTCAGTAGAGCTGAGGCAAAAAAAGAACCAGTTTTTGGCCATGTGACTTTATATTAACATAGAATCATTACAATTTTTGATGCTAACTTGAAGACGTTTCTAACAAGTATATCATAATGGATGTTACGAAAGTAAGAACAGTCAAATACCTTTTTTCTTATAATATTTAAATGCATACGTCTACCAACATTATGCAAGATCAGGATAAGCCAATTACCAAACAAGATCATAACCACTCTTTTAAAGACCCAAACACTTGCAAATTCAAAAACTCAAATGTAAATAATCCTATTTAAAATAAACAAATACCCCCCAAAAAAACCCAAAATACAAGCAACAAATTAATGGATCAGTGGAAAAAAACTTAAAGCACAATCAATAATCAATGACTACTTGTATTCTTTACTAATCTAACATAACATTGCAACTTAGTTATAAGTAATATGTGATTTTCACTAAAGATCATGTTATTTGTAGGTACACCAAGTAACGATCCATTTTCAAGCAATCTCATGGACGAGAAAAGAAAACCGTTCACTATCTCGTTTGACAAGCTTGTTTCACAAATTAAGATTGTGAGGAGCTCGTGAGTCACTCCCTCCTCCATATATTGGTTACAAGCACACTCAAACACTAAAGAAATATGAGAGAAACACTTTTTATTGAGGGTGTTTAATTTTAAAGACTATAGAAAAAAGATAATCTGTTGCTTTGTTACTTTGTTTGTTTAAACATACTTACACCACAATTATTGTTATTGATGTTAATATTAACAAGTGAATAAACTAAGTAACTATTCATCCTGCAACACAACACACAAAATGTATCTTTCATCCTCCGTATGCCACCAGCACTCTCTTCCATCATCTCCGGCCAAATTAGCTTCCAGTTCAACCAATTTCACGATCAATCATATCCTCACTAACAAAACCTTTGTATCTAACAATCTACTTAGGCCACGGCTTTCAGTCCGCTACAATTCGATCATTACAGGTTCATACGGAGGAGACAGAAATGATAACGACGGCACTGTACAGTCTTCTCCGGCGAAGAAGCTACGGAAGTTGCTTGATTCACCTGGAATTCATCAAGGACCTGCTTGTTTCGATGCTCTCAGTGCCAAGCTTGTAGAAAAAGCTGGATTTCAATTCTGCTTCACCACTGGTACCTTTTGATCAATCGCATGCAATTTTGATTATTCGTATGAGTTTTGTAGATTTAGGTTTGAATTGAAGTTAGATTTGTGAAGTTAGGTTCTATTGAAGATCGTAGTGTTTGATATCAGTGAAAAATAGAGATATATTTTGATGCAAACTGCTATTAATTTAAGTAATTAAAATGTTAGGGGAGGAGTAGATGGTTAATTTTGACTTTCGTGGTCAAACTTTTGAGGTTTGAATTTCACAAGTCATACAAGTTCTCCAGTTATTGAAATAAAGTGGTACTTCATTGGACAATGAAGTAAGTTCCAAAACATGAAGTATCTATTTTGGATTTGGGAATTCAGTTGTTTGACATTGAAAGTCAAAGTGTATGATCTTTTATTGGATCATGGGAAGTAATTAACAGATGTATTACATACTTGACAATTGTTTTGCCCTTAAAATGTAAACTAGATTTGCTAGTGTTCAAGATGTGGATTCGGTTATGCTGATTTTTATTTATCTGAATAGGCTTTGGAATATCTGCTGCTCGGTTAGGCTTGCCAGACACTGGACTAATTTCTTATGGGGAAATGATTGACCAAGGTCAACTCATTACTCAAGCTGTTTCTATTCCGGTTATAGGTGATGGAGATAATGGGTATGGAAATGCTATGAATGTGAAAAGAACTGTTAAGGGGTATATTAAAGCAGGATTTGCAGGAATAATTCTTGAAGACCAGGTTCATTTCTTAATCTCTGCTTAATAGGAACAAAAGATATTTTATTGAAAATTAACACGAGAAATACCAAATCAGCTTCCTCTCAAGAGGCAGTCATCTCTCCGGACGATGCTTAATGAAAGCTTAGAGTACGTATAACATAACACATACTGTGTATTCTACTATATTCTATATAACAAAGGGATAATATATTATGGTAGTACTCTAGTTCCACTTTCCCTAATAGGTGACTAGTTACAGTAATACTAAGGAAATATTAAAGCTACAATGTCAAATAATTAACCTTAAATTGTGATCTAGTACTACTATAATTATGTTTATCTTACAGTTCCAGTTTCTGCAGCACAGTTCTGTTGTTCTGTGCTAATGAATGGTGTAGATGTGTGTTTTCGAAATGATTATAGTAATTTAAATAGTTAGACTCATAACCTGACTACCAGAGGATGAATCACACTTAAAGGTAGCATACTTAGGTAATCTTACATGCATGTTCAGTTTGCTTAAGCATCTTTTCTCTGAGTCTGTGTATTGTGACCCAAATGATCAGAAAATCAGAATCGTAATATTACTATTATTAATTAAAAATTTAAGCTGGTTACTGTATCTTTGATGCTAACCATCAATGTAAACACACTACCCCTCTCCAAATCTTATGCAGGCATTATACCTTAAATCAATCTGTGTCATATATATATTTCCATATATAGATCTCACGTTGCTAATAATGTACAAATGGCAAGGTGTCTCCAAAAGCTTGTGGTCATACACAAGGCAGGAAAGTGTTATCTAGAGAGGAAGCTGTAATGAAGATAAAAGCAGCAGTTGATGCTAGAAAAGAAAGTGGTTTGGATATTGTTATTGTATCAAGAACTGATTCTCGCCAAGCAATGTCCATAGAAGAGGCACTTTGGAGATCACGGGCTTTTGCTGATGCTGGAGCTGATGTCATTTTTATTGATGCTCTTGCTTCAAAAGAAGAGATGAAAGCATTATGTGAAATTTCTCCTCAAGTTCCTAAAATGGTTAACAAGTTCTCTTTACCATTAGCTGATAAATCATGTTTTATATTATTATCTTGAGAATTGGTTTTCTCCTGCTTTAGTTCTTGTACTCTTTTGTATATCTGAGTCATTGAAAAATGGTTTTGTTTACCTTTTGTAATCGGTAAATTTAACATTTTTATATTAAACTTAACATTACATAGAATTCTAACATTTTTATGTATACATTTAATTTTTTTAGACTGCCATTTGTGGCATACAAAATAATACAATGAAAAACTATGTCGGTATTTTATGTAAGAAAACCCAAATTACTGTTAATAGTATTAGCATCATCATCATTATGATTATTTTTTTATTCGTAATGTAGGCGAACATGCTTGAAGGTGGGGGCAAAACACCAATACTCACTCCTCTAGAACTTGAGGAAATTGGATATAAAATTGTAGCATATCCTCTTTCCTTGATGGGAGTATCTATCCGTGCAATGGAGGTAGTTTTTAAATATTTCACTTTGAATTTTGTTAAAGGTGGCAGTTTTAACCCATTGGCTTTTGAGTGGTTCGATTTGATAATTTTTATCTCCAATGGCCTGCATCTAGCTTCGAACAGAAATCAGAAACCTCTTGAAATGGCTTACCAAGTTTGGGTAATTGAAGATGATTAGGACTGATGCCTCTGATCTGGTGTTCTATAATCATTAAAACATCCGTTCTCTTATGTCCAATCTTAGATGATTTAATTTAATCATACCAACTTTAAGACTTTGGGTTAGTAATGGCTTACTATTGGTTGATCTCAAGATGGCAACAAGAGTTTTCTTCTAATTTTCAACCCTTAAAAACCATAGTTCTTCCATTATTAATCCTCAACATCATAACTTAATGAATACTTAAAAGTTTTACCTGAAACCACATACCTATTGTAGTGGATGACCCAGATGATATTGAAACTCTTCTGAGTTTTCTTGTTCTTGGCCGATTAATACTAGCATCACCACCAGAAACCTTCTCTGTTTTTCACTTAAGTCACTACACAAAGCTTTGTGAGAGAGTGGAAGGAGCAAAATGAAGGAATGAGGAGCTTTGCATGTGTATTTATGCTTGGTAAATTTTTACAGCTGTTACAGTAGCCTTGATACGTGTTTTGTAGCTTTAAAAGGTGTTCAACGAGCTTAAATTGTGGCATCTTCGACTTTTGCTGCGCTGACACTCATATGGCTTGTATGAGTGCTATATGGCCCGTATGGCCATCCATTATAAGGAATCACAGTTGAAAATGGCTGATACATATAGAAGAATAAGTGACTTTTAAATCAGTCACGAATCTCTTTAAATTATCACTAATGGCGATTTAGTGACACCTGTTGACCGTCCCCTGAACACTGTTCCTTGAAGAGTCGCTAATGACACCATTCGGAATAGCCATGAAGGCTTTTAGTGATGCTTTAGCTGTACCATAACTACCCGTCACGATCTCTGGAATCTTCCAATCCTTGACATTATCATGTTTGCCTATCTATTTTAAAACCCAAAAAGGACAAAATGATTTCCACATATATTATATATACTAGCATTACATTTTGGTATAAATTCATCAACTTTTCCAGTCATTGTTGTTACTAACAGGGATAATCTGTTTAAAGGGTTTTAAAAGTTGATCAATGTTTTCACATACGTGAACTGCAAAAAGTAGTTCCTACATAGCTTGTTTATGAAGTTTAGCATGACATCTGCAGGATGCATTGCAAGCAATTAAGAGAGGACGTGTGCCTTCTCCTGCAAGCATGCCATCATTTGAAGAAATTAAAGAAGTATTAGGTTTTTACAACTATTATGAAGAAGAAAAGCGTTATGCTGCCAAGAGCAGTCAACCTGTGTGGCAAACAGGTCTACGAACAACCAGTTTTTCTAACAGTTTTTTGTTTTACTTAACAAAATTGTTCTTTACCTTCTACTCTTTCCTATGATTAACCTGGTATATGTATTTCTCAGGTAGCAGCAACCCCTACGGTATCCAAAGAAAGAGTGAAGATAATACAGAACAAACAGGTCAACGCTCAACTGAGCCTATTGTTGAACTGTTAAATCCAGATAATTACACTAAGTATGGTGGAGGTGATGCAAATAATCCTTTCTCAGGGATCTGGTCCCGCACGCTGAGAGTTAAGATTATTGGGCGAGATGGCTTTGAAAAACTTGACGTCCGAATTCCCGTATGGCATTTCTTCTCAAAACTATAGGAATCAATCAATGCACATGTTTTGACCCAAACACACAATGTACACGCAGTAATACTTACCTTTTTAATTCAACCCATTTACTTATGATATAGGCAAATTCTGGTTGTCTTTTATCTCCAACTGGTCAAATACATTTTTTGCTAAAAAGGAAGTGGATTGAATAGGTCTATAGTAGCCTAAAATCTATATTTTAGCATATAACTTCTTATATCTTTTATTCAAAGATTTAGATATTATCGTAATAATATGTTTTGCGTTAAAAAAATTTACCCACCGTACTGAAAATGAACCATTGTGTTTGGGTAGATTTGGATTGTGTTTTATTGTAAATAGGTTAAATAAAAAATAATTGCTATAAGGTTAACATGTCAAATGGGTCTAAACTCTAAACTCTAAACACACTAAAAAATGGCCAAAGTCTCTCCTATAACCTCCTCAATATCTAGATTGCTATTGAAAAAAACAGGACATAAAAGTGTTTGCAGGTCAATTCAGCCTGTCTTGGTTTGGCCATTACCAAAAACGCTCATTGCGACATGAACCGTTACTCAACCCATTTGACTTGCACATCATCTACACATATTAATTGAACTGTGAAATTATGTGCGGTAATTTTGACCATATCTGAAGTTGCTTGATGAGCATATTAAAGAGCTAACACAGTTTGTAATTTTTGTGAACATAAAAATTTTAGGCCGGTTTTCTGGATGGCATCACCAATATTGTCCCAGGTATTGTATCTTTAAAGAAACTTTATGTAAATTCGACCCATTTACTTTTGGATGGGTCAATTATGGTATGATTTATGTCTAACAGGTCAAATAACATTGTAGCTGATCATGAACGCTGATCAAAGTGTGTTTTTATTAATTGTTTAAAAAAAACTCTACAGTGTTACAAAAATGTGTTTTAAGGCTTCATATGATTAAACATTGTAGCTGATCACTCAATTTATCACCTATGAATAAGAACATAAACTTTGAATGTTATACAGCTTTGGGAGGTGTGAACATCAAGTCATTGCTGGATGATGCTTCATATGAAGTTGGAGGAAAGTTATTGCTAGATTTTAATGACTCAAGGGGTGACAGGATACAAGTATTTTTGGAATAATATATGTCATATTGTCATGTCCTAGAAAACAATATATTTTTGTCTGATTTATTATAAATAAAGCTGCTAAGTCTTGTTGCCAGTTTAATATCATTCTGATTGAATTGCACCGTGGCGTAGGCAGGATTTTGCTTTTGGTTGGGACAGATATGTTTTACTCGCTAATTAAATAAAGCTTTATCAAAGTTATCAAATAAAGATCCTAGTCAGCTCAATTTTGTAGTCAGTTAATCGGTTTCATGTGTTGTAGTTCATATTGAAGCATGTCTTAATGTATGTCGCATCAAAGACAAGGTAAGTAAGCCTATTAGCGATAATATGATATGACATTATGAATTGCAACGATTTGGATTTTAGATGTTAGAACTAGCGATAATATGTTATGACATTATGACTTGCAACGATTCGGATTTTAGATGTTAGAACTATTAAAGCCAGTGAGATTAATCGATTTGTGGTAATACTACAGAAGGGGAGATTAAGGTGTTTAGTCAATAGGACATGATATATTAGATTAGAAGAAACGACAATTTACAATATAGTGGCTGGTAAACGGGCAACAAGTTGCGCCGCAACCCCCTTTTGAATAGCAAAGTCAATCCTACTAAAAATAAAGTTTTTGGTCTTAGTCAATACAGATTTCTATTAGTCAATTAAAGAGAAGTTGAGATTTCTAGTAGTCAATTAAAAAGAAGATTTGATACAGAGCAATTAAGATAAAAGCTAAAACACTTATAGACAAGCTAATCCATGTCTTACATTCTCTACTAGCCTTCCTTATATAACCTGTGATAGTCCCTAGCATTTTCATATAACTTGTTAGGTCTTAATAACTGTTGAGTTAGGCTGTCTAACTGGGTTCACTATGTGACTATGATGGTGACTGGTGTTGACATTAGGTGAAGGTTCATACTGTTCATAATAGCCGGTCATTAAAGTTTACTTGTATGGTTTGTTTTAGTTCTTTTATTCTATTTTCTTTTAATAAAGTTGGTTAATTTATGGCTGTTAATTCATCAATTCAAGTCAGCACCATAAAAATAACTACAGAAAAAATTGAATAACTAGAGTAATCTTTAACAAAGGAATAAAAAATCACAACAAAACTACAAATATTATAATTTAGCAACCATCATTTACATGGCCAACAGTAGGATGTATGTGGTATCTCAACTCTCTAAGGAGACTTGTGTCTGGTTCTTCCTAGACGCATGTTGTGGTGACCCGTCCACATACATTCGATGTAGCGATATTAACCTACGAGTTAGTAGCATTTTCACAAATGTGTGGCAGCAGTTCAAACCAGCCTCAACCCTTGATGTAGCATAGTCCCATTTCCTCTTGCATCTTAGCGTATGGCCTCGCGTCTGATAAACACATTTTTTATTAGAACAAAAAGCAACAAAGTTGAGGGACCAATCTTGACAACATAAAAAAGTAGATCTATCTTGATATCTTAGCGGGAATAACGGACAAACATACAGCTAGTTCCTCTTCACTACCCAACAAATCTTCCTTCCATTACACAGATCTGAAATTCTCACACACTCCAATACACTAAAATGACCAAAACCTCACCATCTTCATCACCTCTCAAAAACCCATTAATCAAACTCCTTTTCATCTTAATCATCTCTTCACTTTCATACATTCTTGGCTCATACAGATCCACCATCAACACACCCCCCACAACCAAAACTCAAACCAGCTGCTTAAATGAGTTAAATCCCATCACCAATTTCACAACTTTAAGCTCTTTAACACATCAAAACACTCACCCACCACTCAATTTCGAAACCCATCACACACTCTCTCTGCCACCACTAAACCCACCGGAAAAATTCAATCTTTGCCCTATAAACTTCACTCATTACTGCCCATGTCAAGACCCAATAAGAGAAAGAAAATATAAAGTTGAAAAGTTTTTGCATAGAGAACGTCATTGTCCGGCCACCGGAGAGACTCTCCGGTGTCTGGTACCGGCGCCGGTGGGGTACAAGAAGCCATTTCCATGGCCTAAAAGCAGAGTTGAAGCTTGGTTTAGTAATGTGCCGTTTAAGACATTGACTGAGTCGAAGAAACAGCAGAATTGGGTAAGATTGGTGGGTGATCGGTTGGTGTTTCCCGGCGGTGGCACTTCTTTCAAGAAGGGGGTGAAGGGTTATGTGGATGTATTGAAGAAAATGGTGCCACTTGAATCTGGTGTGATTAGGACAATTCTTGATACAGGGTGTGGGGTAAGTCTGTTTCTTGAAATTAAGACTGATTTTCAAGATTCTGGTTTCATTAGTAGTTAATGTTCTTTTATCAGTTAGTGCTTTAAGTGGGCCCAAATGAACTTTTAATTATTTGATACTAGGATTTTGGTTTTATTTTTTGAGACAATTAGGGAGTTCAAGAATATTACAAAATTTCATGTTTTTTCTCATAAAAATCTAATCTTGGAGGTTATACTACTTAAGAAATATAAAACGGCTTGTAGCGCGGTATTAAGGTGTGAGTTCACGTATGAAAAAACTAGTTAAGAAATAGCTTAAGGACATTTTGACCAAATTTTTTTAAGTGTTTGAAACAAATGTAGAACATAACCTTAATCGTCTCATTTTTTAGCCAAATGAGTTAAACAAGACTTTTGATTATTATTATTATGGTTTACACATGGTAGGTTGCAAGCTTTGGAGATTCTTTAATGGATTACAACATCATAACAATGTCATTAGCTCCAAGAGATATACATGAAGCTCAAGTGCAATTTGCCCTAGAAAGAGGTCGTCCTGCCATGCTTGGTATACTTAGCACTTATAGACTACCCTACCCATCAAGATCATTTGACATGGCTCATTGCTCACGTTGCCTTGTGCCATGGACCGAAAATGGTATTTAAATTAACCAAGTGGCCTTGTTTTCATTTTTTTTCTTCCACCTTATCATACGGTGCGTATGCATGCTATATAAATTCAGGTGGTAAAATGGGTGGGTTGGGTAATGGGTCAAATGGGCTTAGGTCAAAACGGGTAAATTTGTATGGTTCATACGGGTCACACAAAGTTGACCCCAAAAGTTTTCCTTTCAAAACATTTGCTTCAAGGACTATTTTTATTGTCCTTTTTATCTTCTACCTATATGCGGGTTGAGTAACTAGTTAAAATGTGTGAGTTTTGGTAGGGATCGGACGGGGACAAGTTTGGTTGTCCAAAATGTTTATTTTTCCTAAAAGTTGTAATTTTTGAGCTTATAATTGTGTATAAAGTACAATTATAAAAGTCTATAATCTCAATACCACACTTTGGTTGGCTTTCGAGTTTCAAATATATAAACTTTAAACCAATTATACAAATCCTTTGCAAATTTCTGATTCTACCTTCACCAAAGATAAAAGTTAAAACATTACTCAAATCAAGTAATCAACTCATGTGGGACTAGCTCACTTGCTAAAGGCATTGCCTTTTAGATGGGGATGTCATGGGTTATATCCTTGAAATGATGATATTTGTTGTAAGTCTAATAGTAGAGGTAGTTTGACTTAAAAAAAAATAGTTAATGGGTCAAAGTTGTCAAGCTTATGAATGGAAACTGGTGATTTCGTGTGCTATATGAGTTTCATCTAATGGAAACTGGTGATTTTGTGTGCTAGATGGGTTGTATCTAATGGAAATTGACCGGATTTTGCGGCCTGGAGGTTACTGGGTGTTGTCAGGCCCACCTATTAATTGGAGAAAGAAATACACAGCCTCTGATGGAACCACCAAGGATCCTAAAAAAGAACTGGCCCGTTTAGAGGATCTTGCTAAACGGTTGTGTTGGAGAAAGCTTAAAGCGAAAGGCCCGATAGCCGTGTGGCAGAAACCTAACAATCATATTGAATGCAAGAAAAAAGATCCAAAATCTCCCAAATTTTGTGACCAAAATGATGATCCTGATAATGGTTGGTATAAAACAATGGATGCATGCATCACCCCTTTACTTAAAGTAGAAAACATGCAAGATGTCTCTGGGGGTGTTCTTGAAAACTGGCCCAAAAGGTTGAATACCATTCCGCCTAGAATTGGGTCAATTCCTGGTTTAAAAAGTCAAGATTTTGTTGATGATAATCTAATGTGGAAAAAGAGGGTTTCTACATATACGCACGTTCTAAAATCGTTATCAAGTGGTGGGTATAGAAATATTATGGATATGAATGCAGGGTTCGGTGGGTTTGCAGCTTCACTTTCAAAGTATCCAGTTTGGGTCATGAATGTTGTTCCTCATGATGCAAATTATAAAACCCTTGGCGTTATCTATGAGCGTGGTCTAATTGGAACATACATGGACTGGTTCGTTTTCTTTTTGTCCTTCCTTTTTATGGTGCAGTTGGCTTTTGGTGTTAACCGTCTCTTGTGTTGTTGGCTGCAGGTGTGAACCCTTTTCGACATATCCTAGATCATATGACTTGATACACGCTGACAATGTGTTTAGTCTGTACATGAATAAGTAAGCCATTTAGCTCCATTGCTAAGTTCTGAATATCTCTGAATGCAGTTGGGTTTGGTTTAAACCACAAACCTAACCGAAAAGAAAAAGTCAAATTTGGTCTGAATGCATTTATGCATACTCTTTTGGTTAGAGGTGACAATTCTGACCCAATTACTTATAAATGGGCTGATTCGGTTTCAGTATAGTCAAACGGGCCAAACAAAAAAAACTTAAACTTAGCTAAAAAGGAAATATGACACGCAAACGTAAAGGATTCGGAAATTTTAGGATTATAATTCGAATAATACAGTTTTTATACTGATAATATAAAATATTTTGACAAGAGTGTTTTGGGTCAACACAACCTGACCCATTCCCATCCAATAAAATATTAACTGTTTTGGCCTTTGCTTGACCCACCCGAACTACCAGTTTTGCTCCCCCTGTACTTTAGGTCATGTTATGGTAAAACAAAATGGATGAGACACTAATTAAGCTTATTTGTTTGATCTTGATAACAGGTGTGACATTCTTGACATATTCATTGAGATGTACAGGATCATTCGGCCTAAGGGGACAGTTATTATAGCAGATCATGTAGACATTATTGTAAAGATAAAAAGCCATACAGATCAAATGAGGTGGCATACTAAATTACTAGATGCCGAAGCGGGCCCCTTTGGCCCTCGAAAATTACTGTTTCTTGACATCTAAAGGCATGAACAGGTCAATTTAATTTAGCAGTAGATTATGTAAATCATAAATGCATGTTTATGTAAGAAACACCTTGAGAAATTTAAGTGACAAATATTCTTACAATTTGACTATCAATTATATTAAAAAGTCAACTGTATGCTTTTGACAACTTGTGTAATCTTTATTTAACTTAGCAGATAATCAAAACATTTGACCCCAAAAGTCAAACCGTACCCTCTTTCTTCCAAACAAGTGGCTTAACAAACGATTCTTTTTAACTATTTTTTTATAAAAGAAAAAGGCCCACTAAATTTGCAGTATTTAACACCTTTGACATATTCCAAGAAGTCAGGAACATATTGAGAAGGGATTATATTTCTTAATATAAAAAAATAAAACATTTTTTTTACAAAACAAAATAATGTATTATTTTTTACATAATAAACCTGCATACTCAACTTTGATATATTTACGACTTTGAACCTATTACTTTGACTTTTTAATGTTTTTACTCATGAGGACTTATACAACTTACAGCTTTAACTAGACATATTTACGAAAACTTACGTACACAATACCTAACCGATATATCACGTGGCCCAACCAAATATCTAATTGGAAATACAACATAACCAAAAACCAATTTAAAATAAATAATAATAAAGAAATATTATTTGAGCATGAGAAGGCGTGATGTCGTGTTATTTACAGTTGCAAGTTGCAGCAAATTGACCCAATTCTATATTCAATTCCAATTAATTCATCAAGGCCGTTGCTAATTTAAACCCCAAATTCAGTTGTATGTAATTGCAATTGTAATTGTAATCGTAGTTGTAAATTTGTAATTTTTTCTTGGTTGCTTTTGTTTGCTTATCTGTCAACAATCCCCAATTTCTCCAAAATGCACAATTGAACAACTAAGGAGAGCCCTAGATCAACCAATAATCACAACAGGTAAGGTAACCCTTCAATTCCGCTTTTTTTACTATCAATCAATCAATCAATTTCTAATCGTCTCTTGTTACCGGATCCAATTTCCTTCATTCATCATCACTTTGCTTCAAAATCGATTTCATTTTCCTAATTTCAAGTTTCTCATTTTATTATCACTATCACATTCTTGGAGCCTCATTTTCAATTTGTTTCTGCTTTCTGCTTATAATTTTTACACTGTTATGGACTCGCGTCATCATTTTCGTGGCATAGTGGTATGAATTTTTTCAATTATTGTTACATGTGTCTAAGTTCTTTGATACCAAATTTGTATTTTGATTTACAACATCTTGTTGATGGGGAAGATCATTTAAATCACAATTCTTTTCATTTTGAAATGTTATTATCAGCATATACATATTTCTTATTGTAATTATGATATTTTTTTATTATTATTTTTGTTTGGATGTGCATATTGACAGTGACTATTTGTTTAATGCAATTTAAGACACAAATCTGAACATGCTTATCTGTTCACTTTTGTGTTTACAGTTTGTTACTGACAAATCTAATTATTGCCATTATTTGATCAATCATCCACATTATTATTATTATTATTGTTCCCTTAGTTGATCAATCATCCACATTATCTGTATGTATTTACAGTTTGTTACTGACAAATCTAAATATGTTGTAAAGAAGTTTTTGGGACTCTTATTTAAAGTTGTGTGTTGAGTGATGGTTTCTTTTTATATGTTATATGATACTTTTACATGTTTGAATGGGGGGTAATTAGGGACACGTGCCACCTGGATACTTTAGACGTTTGGGGAAACCAAGGGCTCAAGACGATTTAATATTGAGGAAGAGAGATAAGATGCGGAGGTGGTTGTGTTGCACTTGTCAGGTTGAAGAAACTTATCCCTCAAATGAAAATGGCTTGATGAAAAGCCACAGTGCTCATGTTGATGGTATGATTCAATGATTTTAAATATCGTTTGAACTGGAATTAGTGACTCATCAAGCCATTTCCTTTTAATATCGTTTGAACTGGAATTAGTGATTCATAATTGCTATCATTTTCAGAATAAGCACAAGATGGGAAATTAGGAATGTATGGCGATTAATTGCTTTGCTATCTTACTTTGGTTAAGTGTGTGTTTGGATGTCTGTAGTAGGGGTTATCTGATTATTTAGGGTACAAATTATCAGTTTGATACTAGTTGCAACAAAAACGAGTATTATAGAGTAGAGTACTTGGAGAGAGGTCCAATGGATTGGAGGATCGCAATTCGTTAGTTTGTGGTCAATTTATATCACGGTTTAAGCTGTATTAATACGATTCTGCTTCATATGCACTTATCTAGAATGTGTACGGGCTACACTTATCTTGTTTAAATTTTAGTTTCTCTATAAAATGCGTTAATGTTTTTATCTACACGTAATGCAGGGCGTCAAAAGGACAGAGTACCACCTCCTGTCAAATTTGATCCACAAAAAGCAGTGCCAACAATTGAAGTGCCAGCACTTTCACTTGAGGAACTGAAAGAAAAAACCGAGAATTTTGGATCAAAAGCATTGATCGGTGAAGGTTCATATGGAAGAGTTTATTTCGCAAGTTTAAACAATGGTCAAAGTGTGGCTGTTAAAAAGCTTGATGTCTCTACTGAGGCTGAATCAGATAACGAGTTTCTGACTCAGGTAACTCAATGTTTTTGAAGTAAATAATCATTTCCAAACTAAAGGGGTGTGACCAGACTGGACTGAACTGAGACACGGACAAAATAAGTGGATCTGAATACTGAATCGATTGGAACTTTATTTGGTTCTAACGACACACTCTTTTTTTTAATTGTTGAACCAAATTTGGTTTATAGAAAAATCTAGAACCCAAAATAGCCGGTTTCAGTACTAGTTTTGTCTGGTCATGTTCTTTACTTTTAACAAATATTAAAAACTGCTAAAAATTATATTGATCAAGCTGCTAGAAAGTTGCTCAAAGCGTATCTTTATTGCATAAAACCTCTTAAATCCCTTTGTTTTAAATATATTATTATTGAAATTATATATTTCTATTAGAGACACCACAGTTTATAAAATAATCTAAAACTCCGGACAAGTGATTTTGACCTCGACACTTTCTGGACCATAACAAGATCACCCATTTTGACCTGGTTCTGTTTTGGTCGGCTACCTGACTTTCATGATCTACCCATATTGCCAATTTGAGGTAATTTTTTTCCTTTCTTTATAATGTTTGCCTTCCTGTTCAAGGTTTCCATGGTCTCAACACTGAAACACGACAATCTTGTTGAGCTGTGTGGTTACTGTGTGGAAGGAAACACACGTGTCTTGGCTTATGAATTTGCAACCATGGGATCTCTACATGACATATTGCACGGTACAAAAATGCTTGTTTTGTAATTTGGTTTTTGTGCTCAATTATAATAATGGGTTATATAAGTTGAAATATAGCTCGGTCAGTTTCTTATATCTATATCTATGCGTATTAACATGCAGGCAGGAAGGGTGTGCAAGGAGCACAACCAGGGCCCGTGCTTGATTGGATGCAGCGAGTAAGGATTGCTGTTGATGCAGCAAAGGGACTAGATTATTTGCATGAAAAGGTCCAGCCTTCAATAATTCACAGAGATGTTAGGTCTAGCAATGTGCTACTATTTGAGGATTTAAGAGCCAAGATTGCTGATTTCAATCTTTCAAATCAAGCACCTGATATGGCTGCTCGTTTACATTCTACTCGTGTTTTGGGAACTTTTGGCTATCATGCACCAGAGTAATGCTTATAAACCCTTCTCATGAACATACATCTAGGGGTGACGACAAGATGGATGAATGTGTCGGGTCATATGTCAAAATGGATAATTTTTTAGTATGGGTCAAGACAGGCTGGACCGGGCTGGGGAAGTATTCAATCACATCTTTTTTAGTTACACATTTATATTTTTAATACAATAATTTCAACCTTTTTAATGACCTGAAATAAAAGGTTTTCTGCTCTTGAATACATTGTGGATGACTTTTCAACCTGTCTGGCTCATTTGAGATAAACGACGACCCAAATGATTTGTTTTTACTTAAATTAATTATTTAAATGAGGCGAGTCTTGCAAAGAAAATATGATATATACACATGAAGAGCATGTTGTGGTACAAAACTAGGTGTGGTTGGTGTTGTCATTGGTACCTTCAAAGATTGATATTCATACGATAATAAACACATTATACTATTACTACATGTTTTTATCATGAAAAGGAACTTGTCATTTAGCTAAATGTCTTTAATGCACCGTTATGTAGATATGCAATGACGGGGCAGCTGACACAAAAAAGTGACGTATATAGCTTTGGGGTTGTTCTTCTTGAGCTTCTAACTGGTCGGAAACCTGTTGATCACACTATGCCACGTGGACAACAAAGCCTTGTCACTTGGGTCAGTATTTTTTTTTTTCATTTTATGGGTCCCAATAGTGAATCCATGTAGTTGATATGAGGAGAATCAAAGATGGGCTCTGCAAAATACCAGATGGAAAGTTGAGAAAATTGTCAAAAAACATCTTTCTTAGATGTAAATTCACCTAGTTAGACCGGGCAGTATGTCAAAACAGGTTATTATTATAAAATCAACGAGTTTCAGATTATTTTTTTATAACAAACTGACAAAAATTGTAAATTTTGTGTGTGTTGGGATGCCAAACTATAGCTCTTTTGAACAATCCAAAAAATGTTAAAAATGGTAAATTTTTTTGTGTATTGGGGCCCCTTCCATTCTCTGTATATAGGGAGAGATAGGTGTCCCAAAAACCAATGGGTATCTTAATAATAACCCCCTTTCTTATATAGTTATATGAGTTAGTTGAGGTTAACTTGAAACCCTTTTCAATACGCACAAAAATATTGAATAAAATGATTTAGGAGGTTTATGCATAAAAAATACACTTTGGGTTTTCAGAATTCTTTTTAGCTATTTTTGTTTTATTGTTTCTCATTAGAGATGAAACAACAACCTGATAGAACCATTTAGAAATAAATAAGATGAATTGCCACCTAAATATATTATTGTTCAAAGACCTATTTGTCTTTGGACATTTTCTAGCGAGCTCAGACCGTGGGTCCCATTTGGTTGAGAGTCGTGCATATAGGACCCGCAAAATGGGGAGCATGAGTGAAGAGAAATTATGTAAATTGTGAACAAGTGGAATTGATTTTTTTTTCTTTCTTCCATATAAGGCTACTCCGAGGCTGAGTGAAGACAAGGTGAAACAATGTGTTGACCCAAGGCTCAAAGGAGAGTACCCTCCTAAAGCAGTTGCAAAGGTCTATATCTATCTTTCCATCAACAATATTAATGTTACATCGTTATTGTTTGATTGGATGGTAGAACATTTTGTTTATCAAACACTAAACCCACGATAATTAACCAACATTTGTTTTGTTGTTGTAGCTGGCGGCCGTGGCAGCTTTATGTGTGCAATATGAGGCTGAGTTTAGGCCTAATATGAGCATTGTTGTGAAAGCTCTTCAACCACTGTTGAGAGCTCCTGCACCAACAGCTCCAGAAGTATAATATAGGCAACAGAAAAATGAGGAAATTTGTGACTGTTGATTTTTATATCTGCAGCAGCTTTAGGATTGTAGATTTTGGTTTGATCCGAGGCATATAATAGTGTTATCTTTGTATTTGTACTTTTTTGGTTTGAAGACATGGTCTATGTGCAAGATTGGTCTGTTACATATATTTGGTTTGTCATGATTTGTTCAATAATGAATACATGGTTTTTATGATCTACTATCTATTAGATTTATTCTTGTTTTGTTCACAAGTGAAACTGGTGGTCCACAAAGATATACGGTGTGAAACCAGTTGTTTTTAGGTTATGGTTTGGTATGGCATGTATATGTTATTGTATCAGTTGTTTAGAGATTTGTTAAGCTTGAGTCAAGACTCTCAAGTGAAGTTAGTTTCCTCGCACATTTCAATGGAGACGTTGAGAGGTAAAGACTCTTGTGTCACTAATGTGGTTACATCATGAAGGTTACACAATCAACCCTTGTTTTGGTTTCCAAACACAATCGTAGCAAAATAGTTAAACTTGAAAGGAATAAAAAACCAACATTTCGAAATAGTTATAGAAAACACCAAAATTAAACTATTAATAACTTCGTCCCCAGTACGTCCACTTTTTTGCAGGTTTCCCCGATGCAAAGCATAATGTGCCTGTCACAAAAAGCAAATATAAAAGGTGAAAACAGATAAAATGCAGCTCATGCTTGCAATGCACATATAGAAAAAAAATACTAAAAACAACATGCATCTAACATGATCTAAGTGTTTGTTTTACTTTTTGTAGCTGATTTTGATTATTAGCCAAAATTGGTTTTAATTGTCTACCTTCATCATCTTTGTTTGTTAAATCGATAACTGACAAGTGATATAGCACTTGTCTTTTTTGTAATTAGACAAAAAAATACCTTGGGGCATTTCTGGCTGGTCAAATGGAGAACAAAGTGTCTTAGCAGACCCTGTCTCCCCTTTTGTCTTTGTTTTCACCTCCTTCTCGACTTCCTGAAGCGTAATTAACCATAAATAGAAGTGAACCAAACAAGTAACAATTTCAACCCATTTAGGGTTCTTTTTATAGAATATACAGCCACCTAAACGCATTAGTTACTTATTAAAATCTTATTTACTTGATGCATTAACTATCTATAGTTAGAAAATAAAAATATGGACCACAAGTGTTTTCTTGTCCCATTGGAGAGCAGAAAACTTTTACCTCTTCATCACACCACGGAGCCAAGATCAATTTCTTTTGAGCTAATGCTTCAATGAACTCATCCCATGTTTTTGTAACTTGAATACAAGCATCTCGTTTTCGCTTAGCAACATCAAACATGTTTTGTTGAATAGTGTCCAGCATACCCTTTACTGTATCGACCAAATCTACCATTGGAATGTCAACTTTTGCTCCATTGTCACGACGAACAGCACACACCTGCAAATATACATCAGGCTTTCGAATAAAGATTTGCAATTAGAGGTAACTGGTTAGATCACATCATTTTATAAGTATAGAGGTTGATCTATCTATCTATCTTAATTACCTGCTTATTAGTAAGATCCCTTTGTCCTATTTCAATCCTTAGGGGAACGCCTTTCATTTCCCAATGAGAATACTTCCAACCAGGTCTATAATTCTCTCTAAGATCCGCTTCGGCCCGAACACCTGAATCACATAAAGTCTTGACAGTGGCAGAACATGTATTTATTATTTTTTCCTTAGTAACTGCGTCATCGCTAGGCACGTGCACCACAATAACTTGTACTTTGGAAACTTTAGGGGGCAAAACCAGGCCTTTATCATCACCATGAACCATCACCATCACTCCAATCTATAAATTAACAGTACATTTATACATCAAAACTTGTTACCTATTTTTATCAAAAACTGTAGGAAAAAAAAAGATGATTCGTTACCGTTCTGGTACTATATGCCCAGGAATTCTGCCAGACCATAGCGTTTTTTCCCTTTTCATCTTGAAAGTTAATATCAAACATTTTAGCGAAGTTCTGGCCCAAGCAATGTGAAGTCGCACCTTGTACAGCTCGACCAGTATTTGGAATAAAGGCCTGGCAAACATTTATCATGAAAATGCATGTCCTTTGTAAGTTCATAAATAATAAAAACTTGTATACGCACCTCAACACTAGTAGTATAGAGCCCGCCTGCAAATTTCTCCATCTCACTCTTTTTCCCTTTTATAACAGGGACAGCCAAATACTCCTCATACAATTGTCTATACAACTCGAGGATTTCAAGAACCTCAGTGTCTGCCTCCTTTTTGGTTGCAAAAGCAGTGTGCCCTTCTTGCCAAAGAAACTCGCGACTCCTATAATATTGGAAAGTTAAGCATGCAAGACAGGAAGAGCAAATCAGTAATCAAAATCATATAGATATACCTGATAAATGGAGTAGGATTACTGAACTCCCATCGAACAACATTGGCCCACTGATTACGCTTGAAGGGCAAGTCACGGTGTCCCCTAATCCGCTTAGAAAAAAAGGGATATATGATAGTTTCACTAGTTGGACGAATGGCAATAGGAACCTCTAAATCAGAGTCACCTGCTCTTGTGACCCAAGCAACCTGAAAATATATATAAATCTTAGAATATATATGCAATTACTTAACGACACATGAGGATATGAATTTACCTCAGGAGCAAAACCCTTTATGTGATCCTTCTCTTTTTGCAGAACATCATTGGACACAAAGAGTGGAAAATAGCAGGGTTTAACATCCATCTTCTCCATTTCTAGATCAAAGAATATCTGCATAAAGCAATCAAAACTTAGAAAACAATTTATTCATTCCATCATGCATATATATATATATATATATATATATATATGCTTCTTAATTCTGTGAATAATGTGGGAAAAAAGTTCCATGCTTACTTGCATTCTTTTCCAAATGCCCATTGCCCATTCATCGATGATGTAACAGCCGGATATATCATAATATCCAATCATTTCAGTTTTGGTAACAACCTATATATATATATAGGAGTGAAAGAAAAGATGAGTTAAGATACATTTACAAGGGGACACTTTATTTATTAATAAGAGATGCACTAGCTAGGTCTAAAATATGTCTGATACGGGTCACCCCTCTCATCTTAAATTAACCTGTGCATGCATGTAGCACATTTCATTCCATGCATGCATGAATGAGTAGATTCCATTTTAAGTTTAATGAAACAGAAAATTACAGCTAGCAAAGTTTAGAGTTTCTTCTCCATTTTAGTTCTTTATTTCCACAAAAAACAAGTCTAATTATATGCAATCGGCACCTAAGTTATACTAGACATTAATTAATTAGTGCAGTGTATAAAATAGATCGAAGAAGAAGCGTATACCTCAGAATACCATTCCCCAAAATTGGCATGTTTAGAATTGGCAAGACATAGGCCAGTTTCTTTCTTCATTCCCTCTACATTAATATAGTCAGAATATTTAGCTAGTCATCGTCCAACACAACCACAAAACAAAATCTGAGTTCATATATGTATGCATGCAGAAATCAAACGTATCGGGCATTGCATTGTGTGACTTAGTAATCATCAAAGTTAAGTTTTCAACAAACTTATGTGTGTGCGATCCGTAAAAGTATAAAACTTACTCTTAGATTTGGCAATAGCAGTAGAGTTGTCTCCCAGCTTTCCATCAGCCATATCTCAACTGCATGCAATAAAAAAGGTAACATTAATAAATAGATGATGAACCAAAGATTGTAGTGGCAGGCAGGTAAAAGGCCGGTAACAAAATAGATAGATAATAGTGAATTAGCTAGCCGGCCATGACATATAACAAATTAAATTAATCAAGTAATGAACTTTACCAACAAATTAAGATCGATGATGTTGCAAGTTTAGGGATTCAAAGCTAGCAAGAAATATATATATTGGTTAATTCAGGAACAAAGTGGATGATCGGCCGGATTGTGATGGATGCTGGTTTTGATCGATCAGTCGAGGACGAGGTAGGTTTTTTTCTGTGTACGCGCGTCTTTTTTAGTCCAGTTTTTATATGGGCTTATGGCTTGTTTTGGGTTGCTTCTTTTTCAAGCCCCGCCGGTTTTCTATCATAATTATATATATAACGCTTCAGTTGCTTACTTTAACAAATAATTCACCCTTCAAAAACGATAATTAAAAATATATATTTTATAAATACATGTTTTTTCATGTGTTAATATTCTACTAACAATGTTTCAAGATAATAAGGTGTGTTATCTTGTTCTGTTTATTTTTTTTATCTATGTTTTATCACACTGATCGATTTATAACGTGATAAGTATTTTGGATTTCGATCGATCTTTAAATCCTGCATTCTTCGTTTATATAAGAGAAAAAGCTAATTAAAAACAGTTTGTATTGGGCCAGTGTTGTGTCCAAACGTACATATTAACTAAATTATACAATTAGTTTTCATGATCTAACTTTAAAAATAGAAATATCAAACTCTACAAGCGTACTGATCATGCGTACTGTAGTCAGGTAAATTCGAGTATCGAACTTGATGACACGTTAAACAGCTTCGAGTAATCATTTATTATCAAGTTCTTGCCGGTTTTGAAAGATGTATTTTAATTAAAAGAAAACCAACTGTAAAAAAATTAAATTAAAACTAGAGAACTTAAAACTAAGGCAAACACAAAATTAGGAAACTAACTGAATGCGAATTAAACAAGAACAAATCAAGGATGATAAAGCAACTATATAGCCTGGAATCATGTTGGATCTAAAAATACATCTATCTTGGAGACCCACTTAAGTGTTGTTAGATCTTCTCTTGATCTCACTAACCTAACCTAATGGCTTTTTAATGGACGTGTGAAGCTCACCAATTGTGTAGGTTAGATCTTCTGTTGTTTTCATTAACCTAATAAGATACTCACATTTTCAAATGACTCGATCACCTCTTGGTCTCACAAATCGCAATACGTCCTGGAGTGAAAGTGATGTAAGAAACAACCTAATGACACTATTTTTAACCGGAACAACAAGAATTACTAAATTACTAGGGTTAATCCACTCTCGTGCAACTAGATCCCTAAAACCTAATTACCAAGACTACCCTATAATATATCAACTCATGGTCTTCGGATTAGTTAGTTTACCAATTTTAGATTGAATATATTATCTGTTATGTGATCTATGCCTAAGAGTGTCAACTAAAATATAAAGTAGTGTGTGTAACGAAGTTACAAATCCTTTGCGTCATGTTTGCAGAACACATGTGAATTTCACCAACATAACATATGTAAAGAAGTCACAAAACGCCTTAGTACACGCTGACAAGGCTAAAAATACTATTTTAAAAAGCTATATAAAAAAAATAACATTGAATAAAAAGACTTATCTCCACTTTAAACCAAAAAAATGAAAAATTGGCATCTAGTATTTGGGTTGGTTTCATCATCATGAGCGTTGGTTCAACTCATAAACCCTAGCTAGCTATAAGCTACCATATCTGATTGTTGATCGATCACCAATTTAAATTAAGCTGAATGTGGTTTGAGAATTATCTGATTCACATCAGGTACCAATCGATCTCTTCTTCATTACTCATTTGTTTCATTTCCTTTACACTAAACTCGTTTCGCCTAATTTAAGCCATTGATAGCTTTATATTATGATAGATTATCAATCGTCCGTTACATATCATTTGCTGTGATTAGGAATAAAAATGCATATGAAATAGTTTCATGTTTCCAGTTTTGTATCATAGATTTGTTTGTTTTATCTTTGTCTGTAAAACTGATATCCAATATACATCTATAATGTTTAATTTCATAACTCATGAACATGTTTTGTAACTGATACATATTATGATTATAACCACATGATTATTGGTCAAACAGAAATACCTTGAAATGGATATGATTAGCCAGCTTCCTTCAAACATAATAGAAACCATCTTATGTCTATTACCGATTCAAGACGCAGCAAGAACAAGTATCCTCTCTAAGGAATGGAGGTACCATTGGATCAAAATTCCTAAACTCGTGTTTGATGAGGATACATTTGAACTACTGACAAATGGTGTTGAGCCCTCTGTTATGGAACCGACGTTTGACCAATCAAGTCCAACGGAAAACATGACCAAGTGGCGTAGACTATTTGATGGTATATGCCAAGTTCTGTCACTGCATGAGGATCCAATACACGAGTTCACTCTTTCTATCACAAACGGTTCTTGGATTGAGATTGACCATATAATGTTTCTTTTGTCACAAAAAGATACTATCAAGAAGTTAAAACTTGAATTTATTTCGGGGTTTGTGTTAGAACTAGACATCTTCACTCTTCCTCAATTAACAGACTTGCATCTCATTGGTTGTGATCTTAAATATGAATCAATGTCTAATGGATTTAGTAACCTTGAAAGCTTATATATGCAAGACGTAATGGTTTCGAGAATATCACTTTTACTTGTCTTATGCGATTGTCCATTACTTAAGAGTGTGTCTCTGGTAAGTTTTACTAAAACTAAACATCTATTCTCATCAACTTCCATAAGTTACTTTAATATTGTTCGGTTGTTGTAGGATATCGACAATTCAGAATTCCAAGAAAGTGATAACTGCACCATAACAGACCTATTTGATTGTTTACGCGTGGTTGAAAACCTGTCTATTGGATTTGGTGCCATTGAGGTAATATTGTCCACTTGGTGTATAATTGATTCAACTCATAGAAAAAACTAACATTTCATATTGTTTATATTTGTTTTGGACTTTCGGTTATGGTTCAAGTTTTTTGCACAAGGAGTATTTCCACAAGAGCTTCCAATCACATTAGACCACCTCAAATACTTATGTTTAAAAGATATATGTTTCATTCACAATTATGGGTTGCCTGTTCTTGCTCTTTTGATCAAAAGCTCCCTAAACTTGGGGAAACTTAAGATAGAGGTAAATACTATATTACGTAAACAGTTTGCATCATATTCTTTTTAATTCTTATGCCGCTAACACACGTATTATTGACAAAACTTGCAGATTTTAGATGATTCATGGGTTGAGGTATCTGAGAGAAGAGACTCCTTCACACTCGAAGATGATTTCGATGTATGGATGGTGCATCTGAACGAACTAGAGATTACAAACTTGGTTTATAGAAATCTTGAGTTGGATTTTGTGAAACTCGTCTTGGCAAAGTCGCCTGTGTTGAAGAAGGTGAGGATATTCCTCAACAATGAGGTTACGGAGGATGAAGCGTTGGATGTTTTAGGAACTCTTAAACAAACCCCACACGCATCTCCATCTGTAGAAGTTATTGTTGAAGTTATCGAAGGCTCTTGCACAAGCTCCCGAAGTGTAATGTAGATACCTAGGAAAAATAAGATTTTTATTACCGTTGAATTTTATAGTTTGAGTAAAGGGGAATGTAACTGGGTAAAATTTGTATGACTGTTGATTGCATCTGCAGCTTTGTGAATGTAGCTTTTGGTTTGAGAACATTAAGGTGCACTTGGGTTAATGCAAGTTTCAAGTGATTATTGAGTGTTGTGGACACATTTAATGGTTTGTAACCATTTTACTTGTGGTTTCTTATGCAACCTTGTGTTTGTGCTTGGTTTAAACATGATCTATACGGAGTTTTAAGTAGTTGAATACATATAAATATTTATAGTGACGAGGTCGGTACTGATACCGAAAATACCGGTATCGAAAACGTGGAAAGTGGGTACCGGTACTGATACCGAATCTATCGGTACGATATAGGTACGTAACACGTACTTTTAGGTAAATTTAAGGTATTGGTACCGAACCGATACCGAAAATATGGAATTTATACAGCCATTGTATTATAATAAGAGGCTGGAAACAAACACATCATAAACCCTCTTCAGTCTTCACTAAACCCCAAATATGGCGGATGATTTGATCGTCAAGAGTATTCAACAAACCATCGATTTACAATTAGGTTTAATTCCCGAAACCAGAAGAGACAATCAACCACTTCATCAGCTCAATTTACTCAGTCCCGTAGATCAAATTGACCATTCACATGTCCACCAAAACCTGGTTCCAAACGACGCCACAAAGGTCACCAATTCATCAAAAATTGATGAGCTAAAACCCAAGAGTGATGAAATTAAGAAAGAAAAGCGGCATCGAAAGAATCGAAAAGGGTTGAAATAGCATTTGAATGATGATTTTGAGAGGCAAAGTATGTGTGATTGTGATAAAAGAGGTGATAGGGAAAGAGTGAAGTACAATAGGGAAGAACTTGAGGGTTTAAGGTGGTATGTTGGCATGGGACAACAAAAGAAGAAATGGATTGAGGTTTATTCTGGGCTTGAAGTTGCTGTGGCTATGGAGTATGATCATTTGGCTGCTTCTAAGCATGATAAAGATGGAAATTATGTGAATTTTGACCCCCGAACTCAATTCGCCAACAAAAAAGGTGTTGCTGCTGATTTAATTGGTATGTTCTGATTATCAATTTTCACTAGAAGTATAAAAATAGTCTTGAAATGCAGTTGTGTTGGTTTTTTTCTGTGCTATATTGTGTGGTTTTAGCAGTTGATATAGAATTGTTGACAATAAAGCTGAATTTTTTGTTGTTTGGTTCATTTGTTATAAAAATAATTACGCAGATGGATTATCATTCGTAAAATGTTAGTCACACTTCATTATGCCATAACACACATGATAGGTTTTTTTATCTTGAATGTAATGTGGCTGAGACTCATAATATGCAGAAATGGTCAGTCACAAACCATGTTTTTGTTAACAAAGTTGTTTCTTCTATTGTGTATTTGTTATTGAAGGAGTGAAAAGTGTCATATATTGACTGATATAACGATACCTTTCAGGTAATGGGTCTGAAAACATTGGTTGTGAAATGCAAAATATGAACCCAGTGGATAATGTATCTGATATGCATGTCGATGATTTTGATGGAGAGGAAGATTATGATGAAGATGAAGATAGTGATTCAGAATATGTTAGCATCCAAAGGCCTGCATTTCATGTCACTGGAGAACCTGACTTTGATTCGGGTCCGCCACAAGATGGGCTAGAATATCTTAGGCGAGTCAGGTAATATTACACCTCTATCTTTGTCTTGTGTTAGAAATATTCCGTTTTTGCTAAATGTGAAAGTTTGATCCATTTAGTTATAAAATGGTCAATTCGTGTTACTATTTTGTTATCTTAAAAGTATCAAACTGGTTAAATAAAGGGAGATAGGACGAACAAAATCAAAATGACAAAAAGCTTCCCCAAATTTTTAATGTATACATTCTTAGTCTTTATCTCGAAACTTGTTATAGAAGGATAGAGTTGGTAATAATATCTTCTTCGATTATAGTTAGAAGTAAGTTAATGGACAAAATGGTGTTTGTAGCTCACTGTAACCTAACCCATTTTGACATGTACCACAAAATCACACATTTCACCTGACTCGCCAGTTTTGCCACCTCTTGTGTCATTTATCTTATTTTTATTTATCGGGGCTATAGAAATTTTGTTATTTTTGTTTTGTTTAAGAACGTGTAGATGTGTAATTACTTTTTTGGACATTTCTTAGAACATGAAACATTGTTAAAACTATGCCACAGAAATAAATACATTTATGCTCTGCACATGTTAGGATTAGGTAAGGTTTGTCTACATCCCACCCTCCATAGATCAATCAATAGATTACCTATGAGTGAGATTTACCAGGCATAGCTATGGTTATGGGATATGTTAGGATCAAGAGTGAACTTGCATGGTCCACTCAGTATGCCCGTGCATGCTCCAAAAAAGAATATAATATAGCATACTAATAGCTGTTTATGTGCATAGATGGGAAGCAAAACGTATACCAAAGGTGAAGATTGCAAAGGTGGAAAGAAAGGTGCTAAACAAAGAGCAAACTGTTTATATGCCAAGTATGCCTGATATTGCAGCATGCCCACAGCATTTAATGCCATCAAAAGAGTGGGAGGATGTTTTTCTTGCTGATTTTTCAAAGCTTAGGACAGTAAGTTCGCTTTTACCCTTTTTACATAAACTGAAATCACAGTCTAAAGTTATCAGTGACTCACCGCTTAGGTGTTATTAGAGGGCCCACAAATGATATTCACTAACAAATTATGAAGGGATGTAGTTAAAATTAGTTTCTATGTGTAAAAATCAGTTTCTGCTAATCGAGTGGGTTAGTATAAGAAAACTGATATTTGCAATGCTAAAACAACACTTGCACAAACCATTTTCAACCCGTCCTTATTTCTTCTCACATTAAGTCAATCGTACCCACAATCATATCTTCGTTCTTATCGTACGGATAAGACCCGAAGAACAACGATTTGGATAATGTAAACAAAGAGGACCATGTGACTAAAGTTTTATTTGCTTTGTAGTTTGACTATGGCTTTTAACTTGAGGTTGATGGTTTGACACAAAGCACTATGCTTGACATAATTAGAAATCTTGTATTACTTCAATGGTAATCTAATTTGGTCAGTAAAATAGTTTAGGAGGTTTTATGCGTTATAGATACATGTTGGGTGACTTTTCACCCAATTTGACTTGTGTTTGTAGCTATGTTTCTATTTTACTAATTTGACCCTATAGAAATTAAAGGTTGACTTGTGACCCGTTGAAACCATTTTGGCTCGTTTTGTACTTTTGTTAGCTATTTTTTTAACCCATTAGAAATAAAACATAACTGGAATCAACCTAGTCATCAGTAAACAAGTCGAATTCTCAACCTCTAGTGACAGGTGTTTTCAGCAACTTTAGTTTGTGATTGTTTTTTATTCTGCTATAAAATTTCAGGCATTATCTGAGGTTGAAAGTTCTGCTTCTACATTCTCTGACCAAATCGAATCAATCCCTCTTGCCCAGAGCATTATAGACAATGTGATTCAAGAAAATCTTGATTTCTGTCAGACAGATGACAACACAATCGTACTTCAAGAAAATCTTGATGTAAACCAAACAGAAGACAAAACCTTAATCACGAAGTGTGATTGGCCTAGCTTGAGAACCATTATTGAGATGGAACCCAGGGCCTGTGTGATGATGCTGAGGAAGCGGATAGTATCCATGGAGCAGATGAGCTATCTGGGTCGACCTGATTGTGCATGGTTGTTTGCTCTTTGTGCAGCCATTGATACACCTCTAGATGCCGACACTAGTGCTTCACTTCGTTGCCTTTTGAGAAAATGTGCGACCCTACGAGCTGAAAAAACAAGTGTTGATGATGAAGTTATCATGCTTAATATCTTGGCAACTATATCGGGCAAGTATTTTAGGCAGCTAGAAACAAATTAGTTAAAACTTAGCGGAAATGAACGATTGAGTTTTGATCTGAGATGGGAATTTGAGAAAGACGGTTTTTTGAAACATGGTTTATTTTATATATACTGTTGCTAATTCCATGACGTAGCACACTGTTCTGTCTTGGATGTTAAATTTTGGACTGATTTGTATAATGCAATCAAGTCGAATGCAAAAGCTTATATATTGTTGGTTCGATTTGATTTGATTTGATTGGTTACACGGATGATTACTCGAAGTAATACATGCATGTGGTGTCCTCATGTTCTGGTTTTGTCACGTCAGGGATATATTCGTTAGGGAAGTAGAGCTCTTATAACTATTTTCATCTTTAAATTATAAGAGAAATTGTGTAATTTCATTCTCACGTCAAGAACCCGTATCCTCTCCTTGTCTCTATCCCCTAAATTTTAATAGAAAAACACTATGCTTCCTTAAATTTGGGTCACCACTCACAAACACTCAAAATACAAGTATAGAAATCTGATATGAAAGATTCCTGAAAAATGTGAGATAATTTTAGAAAATGATTTTTCTAAAAGTTACATGTACGAAAATATAGAATCTACTGTGAATGCTTTTATTATACCTTTATTTAAGTAACAATTGATAAAAAAATTTTATTTGTAGTTAAATCACCAAAAAGTAATGTATTTTTAATAGTAGACTAAATTAAAGTTTTGTCATTTATGTTTATACCCTAATTCAAATGTTGTTTTTCTTAAAACTTTTCCGATTTATTCCTATATGTTTAAAAGAAATTACACATTTTGTCGTTCTTAGTGCTAAACACATTAGAATCAAACAATTCAAAGACCATTGACATAAATTGAAATTTCCATAGGGTTCTTACTACAACATTGCACTTACTTAGTCGGGACACTCATACATGATGTGCGGATTATAACATCTTTTCCACAATCACATCAAACCATCTTCCTCAATTTGGTTTTTTCCTTCGGTTGGGCTTAATCTAAAGGGGAATAAAATGTGAAAATGGTTAATGGAAAAAGACATTTCAACACTCACATGGGCATCCGGTGACCACTTTTAACGTAGATAGTTATTATTTAACGGGAGTTAGTCGTAAAGAGGTGATTTGTAATATGATTAAATCCGGAAAAAAAATCATAATTTGAAAAAGAATGGGTATAAAATGTTTCTAAACAGTCGTTGTATTGGGGTGAAGTTGATTTTGAACCCTAAACCTTGCAATCGGCTTATGCTTCTGGTTATCGACCTGCTGGTGGGGGGTGATTTGCTTTGCTTATCATCAAATAGCGTACGTTTGCCCAAACCTATTGTTTTTTCTTTCATTTCGATTACTTTTCCTCCCTCATATACGCACGAATTTTACATAATTTCATGACATTTTTGCAATTTTGTTTGACATACATATATATATATATATAGTCACTTTAACTTCTTAGCATCAAACGTTAGTAGATTGTTTCTTTGCATTTGTGTTTCTCAACGTAACATCAACTATTTCATATATGCTTTTGATTTTTATTCATACACAGCTGCTATGATCAATTTCAATAATGATAATGATGTTTCTTGTCATTATGCTTGTTTTATGTGTTCCTTAATAGTGTTATATCTTAAATAGTTAAATAGATTGTCAGAGTAGCTAATTTTGCTGCTGTCAACCAGCATATATCTTAAAATGGATCGAATCAGCCAGCTTCCTCCGGGCGCAATAGAAACCATCTTATGTCTACTACCGATTAAACAGGCTGCAAGGACATGTACCCTTTCTAAGGCATGGAGGTACCATTGGATCAAAATCTCTAAACTTGCGTTTATTGAGAGCATTTTTGAAGAACCAACTGATGAGGCTGAGCTTTCTGATTTGGAGGAGCAAGCGGCTGAAGAACCAAACGAGACGAAAGAAATGACCACTAGGTGTAAATTCTTTTATGCTATATACCAAGTCTTGCTTATGCATCAGGGTCCAATACATGAGTTCATTCTTTCTATGGAGGCAGATGGCTCCTGTGTTGAGATTGACCATATATTACTTAATTTGGCAAGGAGAAATACTGTCAAGATTTTAAAACTTGATTTGAATGGGGAGTATAAGTTACCCTCATATCTCTTCTCGTTAAATCAATTAACGGATCTGCATCTCAAGCGTTGTTGTCTTGTCCGTGATCTATCATTTAATGGATTTGGTAGCCTTACATCTCTATATCTGGAAGGACTAGTTATCAATGAAAACATGTTGTTGCGTCTTTTATCCGGTTGTCCATTGCTTAAGAGATTGACTCTTGTAAGTTCATTATAAAACAGAGTTTCAATTCTAATGGGTTTTCTTCATGTAGCTGAATATTGTATTTTTTGCAGACATATGATGATAATTTCAGTACCCGTGTGACTAATCTCTTCAAGTGCTTACCTGTCCTTGAATATTTGTCTATTTCGTCTTTCATCGCTTCGGTAATTTTGTCCACTTGGTATACACTTGCTTATACTTTTGTGTGCTTATTATCTATTACTAATCTTTGTTTTGTTTATGGTCCAAGTGTTATTCTCTAGTTCCAAATGAGCTTCCAACAACGTTGGTTCACTTGAAATACTTGCGTATGGAGTGTGCTTGTATTGGTCATGATGAGTGGTTAGGTTTTTTTGTTTTCTTGATTGGAAGCTTCCCAAACTTGGAGAAACTTAAGCTAGTGGTAAGTAACATTAATCTATGTACGTGTTTTGATTCTTATGATATGCCACACTGACATGACATTTCATGTAGATGCTAAATACCAGTGAGTGTTCAGACCATGCGACATGGTCCTCTACACTTAAAGATTATCCAGATATTAAGTTGGAACATTTAAACTATTTGGAGATTCATGATCGTAGGAACACAAAGGATGAGTTGGATCTTGTGAAGCTTATATTGGCCAAGTCACTTGTACTTAAGAAGGTGACGCTATTCCGATATGACAAGTTTGCTAAGAATGAAAAATTGATGCTTTCACATATCCTTTTAAGCTCTCCACGCGCATCACCGGTAGTAAAAGTTTATGTTAGACAGTTTGTTTGCTGAAATCCAACTGGTAGGACCCACTTTGTGTTTTTTTTTTGCTGCTTAGTGAAATGAACATATTTGTTTTGGATTGATATTGGATTTTGTAAAAGGCTATGCTTTTCGGGTACTAATGGTAAGGTTGATATAGCACTGAAAAACCAAGCTCAAAGGTTGCCTATCACTTGCTAGAATTTTAATTACAATTTAGGGTCTCGACTTGTGGATATATAAAGTTATGAAGTTCGGGGTTGATGACTTTGATTTTAGAAAGTTGAAGGACTTGAGTTATCTTTTCTAGATACTTGTAATAAAAAAAGGCGTATCTGGTGTTTGATTAAGCTCCCGTTTTACCAAAGGTGAATTCACTGTATACAAGCAAAGAACAAGCAGGGTGTATGTTTGTTTGATCTAAAAATGTGCCATGGGTAGGATTATGGGAGTCATGAATATATTGTGAGTTTATGTTTGAACTTTGGTCATTGCTGATGCATTAATGTGTAGGATGTTGTTGAGTTCATATACACCACAGTTAGCAAGTAAACTGTTATGCATGTGTGAAGGTTTTGATCAGGAAATAGGCTTAGTCAAATTCTGGTGAAGTTAAATTTGTTAAATGCAACGACTTATAAACCACAATTGATCCAGATCCAAATTGGGTAATGCTCAAATCCCACAATTGAAACTTGAACAATCCTATAACAGAGGACTTATTAGGACCACGATGAAAGGAACAACAATGGAGGGATATTCCTTGGAATTTGTTGTTGGTAAGTTGGGAAAGATGACCAGGAAGTTTTGAGTGTTTGGGAAAGATAACTTGATGGTGGTTGTGGATAGACGGTAGACCTGACAATCATAACCCATTTGCTTGAAATTGGGTCAACTTGGGTTTTGTTTTAAAAGATATGGGTTAGGATGGGATGACCGAAATTCTTAATGGGTTAAGATGAGTTTTTTAAAACTGCAAAAAAACAATCTAACAGAGTCGGATGTGCCGTAAGAAAATACCCAATTGGACAACTTAATATCTTCATTCTTTCTCCATTCTAATCTAACATAATCGAACGTGTAAGGTATTTTTAATCCTAGCTGAACCATCGATTACTATTTTTGCATTTCATAATAATGTCGTGTTACAGATATTTTTAATTCTACATCCGGTATGTAGAATCGTCGAGTAGGACTTGTAACCGAGTGCCGATACACACGTAACACGAAATTGGACTCCTGGCCGAGCGACCATACAAGCGTATTGTGAAATAAGACTCGTAAACGAGCGGTACTCACGTAACACGGAATCGGACTCGTAACCAAACTTTGGTACACATGTATCATGGAACCGGACTCATAATCGAGCGATGATATGCACATAGCACAGAATCAGACTCGTAATTGAGTGATAGTGCACACGTAACACGAAATCAGACTCGTAACCAAGCATCGGTATACATGTAAAGGTAAGGGTTTTAGTCGAGATGCTAACATTTATAGACTAATGGGTTCTTTATTTGAGCCTTTTAATGAGTTAGATGTTTGAATCAGTCAAAAGTGTTTCATACAATCAGATTATTTGGTTCATGTTAAGATATATATTTATTTCTAAACTGAGTAAACATTATGTTAAGCGTGAATGAGTACGTTTAGTGGTTTAGACTTGACACATTGTAGCCTAACTTAATTTGAAATAAAAGTTGTGGAATGTACATACAATAAAATACAATGATTTGAGCCCTAACCGCCCGGTGCATGGTTTTCTGGTCGTCGACGGTGGACCACATTAGCTGATTCGCCGGTTTGCTTAACATAAGCCGTATGATCAACACAACAGGTGTTTCATGTTATCCTATTCCTATACTTACTTTGTTCATTGCTTCTCATTACTTTTACATGCTTAATTTTGTTGGTTCTAAACTTGAATTACAATTGTTGAATTTGATGAGGATAGTGATTCAAAATTAGACTGGTTGTGAATTTTTCCATGAATTTTGTTTTATATATGTCTTTGTATCTTACTCAATTCACAACTCCTCCAAAATTCATTATCTTAAATGCATCTTCCTTCAGACATGGATAGAATGAGCAAGCTTCCTATAGGCATTATAGAAACTATCTTATGTTTCCTACCCATTCAAGAGGCTGCAAGGACAAGTATACTCTCTAAGGAATGGAGGTACCATTGGATCAAAATCCCTAAACTTACGTTTGATGAAGATACGTTTGAGGTATCCACTCATCTATCTGTTTTGGAGCAAACGTTTGACAAACCTAGCCAAAGGAAAGAAATGTGCAAGAGGCATAAACTTTTCTATGCCGTATATCAAGTTCTGTTGATGCATCAAGGCCCAATACATGAGTTCACCCTTTCTATGGTAATAGACAAGTCTTGTGTTGAGATGGACCATATACTACTTCATCTGTCTAAGAAAAATACTCTCAAGATGCTAAAACTTCACTTCTTGTTTGGGCGGAACCCTTGGGTGTATAGGTTACCCATTTCTCTCTTCTCATTACATCAATTAACAGAGTTGTATCTCCATAATTGTGCTCTTTTCCAAAAACGTTCATTCTCTGAATTTGGTTGCCTTACAACTTTATATGTCGACTGTGTATGGATGGATAAGAAAACGCTTCTACGTCTTTTATCCAGCTGTCCATTTCTTAAGAGCTTTACTCTCGTAAGTTCAATACAGATAAAACCTCATTCATGTGGTCTTTCATAACTTTATCCAATTATATTGTAATTTTTTGCAGTATAGTGACGGTGAAACTCTAATTGATAGAGGAAAATCCACCATTATTGATCTATTCAAGTGTTTACCTGTGATTGAATATCTCTCTCTTTCGTCTAACATCGTTGAGGTAATTTTACCCTCTTGCTACATACTTGATTGGTTACTTTGGTGTGCTTGTTAGTTATTACTAATCTTTGATTTGTCTATACAATTGTTCCAGTGTTTTGTTCCACAGAGACTACCGAAAAAGCTTCCAACAACATTGATCCACTTAAAAGGCTTGTTTTTGAATTCTGTGTGCTTTAGTCACAAATACGGGTTACATTTTCTTGCTCTTTTGATTAGAAGCTCCCCAAACCTGGAGAAGCTTCAACTAGATGTAAATAACAAGAATTTATTTGTTGTTGTGTTCGACTTGTTTTTATTCATATCTCCATATACATTGACACAAGACACTTCATCATGTAGTTGGTCCCGGAACATATGTTTGATGAAGAAGAAGAAGATAGTGATGATGAAGATATGGGCTCTTTTACATTTGAAGATTATTCAGATCTTATGTTTGATCATTTGAACCAAGTAGAGATTATATGTTTTAGCTACTCGGAGAATGAGCTGGATTTTGTGAATCTTATATTGGCCAAGTCACCTGTGTTAGAAAAGGTGGTGATATGCCTATATCGTCTGTTCGAGGAGGGTGAAGATTCAGAGCTATCAGATATCCTTTCATGGTCTCCATGTGCATCACCTGTTGTTGAAATCACTGTTAAGATGTTTGAATGCAATCAGTCATGCATGTAGTGGCTATGGTCTTTTTGTTGACTGTTTAGTAGAATGAATGAATTTGTTAACATGTTATGTTTTTAGTGAAATGGGCATATGATAAGTTACCAACCACAGATCTACACAGCTTATACCCGGCAACAAAAACAATGTACAAATAGGCAGATCTACAACGCACTGATTGATCATTTTGTTTTTATCTGATATGAGACCGACACTTTAGAGCATTCACGGTGCAGTGCGTTTCCTTTCCTGTATAGTTATGAGTGAGTTCTATATATTTTAAGGAATAATAAATTGTTAGTGTTCATATGTACATTTGGAGAAATATTGTTCACTCTCATTAATTTATGAGTTAGTGTTCAAATGTATAAAGGCAGACAAAAATAATTTCATAGAGAGAAATATACTGATTTTTAGTTTAATTATAAGGATGAGATATGAAACTTAATGTGAATGTTGTTACAACATTTCGTTGTGTGAAAGTGACTATCTAACGATCTTTAAACATTTTTTGTTATGTTAGTTAAGTGTTTCCTAATAAAAAATATGCAAATGAAGAAACTCATAATACAACTTACTTGGTAATGGAATGGACTACCAAATGACATGAACGAATGAATGAATGAATGCAATGAATCATTTAATTCTATTATCATGTTTAGTTAAATTACAATAATGAAATGAATCAATACTTGTTTTTTGATAGACAGGAAAAACAAATGAAAGAGATCCAAATCTCAAAAAACGATAAAAATACATTGTCATGGTTATAAATCGGGTCATGGGTCAGGATATGGATCGATATTGGTCGGGTCACATGTTAGTTCATGACTCGAGACGTAAATTGATTATGGGTTGAGGCATGATTCTTTCTTTGATACTTATTGATGATCAACTAAAAACACAAATTTGCATTTTCTTACCGATAGTTCATTCTATTCCAGACCAGACCCTAGTTGTTATTTTCTTCCGTATCCTTGGTAAGATGGAGATTTTGAGCAGCAGAAAACGAATGGAATGGATTAACCAGTCAGTGAGGTGATTTGAACCCTAACCCTAACCCTAACCCTATTCCTGTCCCGTCTATGCTTCTGCTCTGCTCTGCTCTGCTCGTCGACGGCGGTTGCTCTAGCTGCTTCTCCTTATCATTAGCCCTAGCTACCATCAACAGACAACAGGTATGTATTATCTTTCCATTTCTGTTACTTGTTATTATACATCTTCTGTTAAATAAGTACATTTTCAGAGCAACAAGAAGAACCTGAGATAGATGGATTGCATCAGCAAACTTCCTATAGGCATTATTGAAACCATTTTATGTCTACTACCAATTCAAGATGCTGCAAGGACAAGCATCCTCTCTAAGGAATGGAGGTACCATTGGATCAAAATCCCTAAACTTGCGTTTGATGAAGATACGTTTGAGGTATCCACTCATCTCTCTGTTTTGGACCAAACATTTGACAAACCCAGCCAAAGGAAAGAAATGACCAAGAGGCATAAACTTTTCTATGCTATATTTCAAGTTTTGTTGATGCATCAAGGTCCGATACTCGACTTCACCCTTTCTATGGAAGTAGACGACTCATGTGTTGAGATTGACCATATAATACTACATTTGTCTAAGATAAACACTATCAAGAAATTAGCACTTCACTTTGATGATATCGACTGCGAGTATACATTACCTGTTTCTTTCTTCTCCTTACATCAATTAACAGAATTGTATCTCGAGGATTGTGTCCTTTCCCATCAACCTTCATTCTATGAATTTGGTTGCCTTACAACCTTACATTTGGAACGTATATGGACATATGACAGAAAGCTTCTACGTTTTTTATCCAGCTGTCCATCACTTAAAAGATTGACTCTCGTAAGTTCTCATTCTCATGCTCTTCCATATATAACGTAGCGTATCTAAGTATTCTAGTGTTTTTTTTTGTGTGTGTGCAGAATAGTCGCAACATCTTTCATACTAGTGTAGATCTCACCGTTGTTGATCTATTCAAGTGTTTACCTATGATAGAATATTTGTCTTTTTTGTTTGACACCATTGAGGTAATTTTATCCACACGGCGGTACATACATTCATACTTTAGTGTACTTTGGTTTGCTTATTAGTTTTAACTTTGTTTTTGTCTATTATTCAAGGATTCCATTCCAAATAGACTTCCGAAAGAGTTTCCTACAACATTGGTCCACTTGAAATGCTTGCGAATGGAATGTTTGTACTTTGCTTACGAAAATAGGTTACGTTTTCTTTTTCTTGTGATCAGAAGCTCCCCAAACCTAGAGAAACTTGAACTAGTGGTAAATAGCAAGAATCAATATTGTATTCTACTTGTTTTTATTTTTTATTTTAAAATACACTCACATGAGACACTTCATCATGTAGATGGAAGATCTTGATTGGTCTGGCGAAGAGGAGTCCGACTCCTTTACACTTGAAGATTATTCGGATATTATGTTTGAACATCTGAAGGAATTAGAGATTAGAAATTTTAGTGATGCTGATTATGAATTGGATTTTGCGGTCCTTTTATTGGCGAGGTCACCCGTATTAAAGAAGCTGACGATATTAACATTTCGTGGATTTACTGATGACGATTTATCAGAGATTTCAGAAATCCTTTTATGGTCCCCGTGCGCATCACCTGTGGTGAAAATCAGTGTCAGGAGAGCTTGTTTAGATTGAATTAATCATGCATTTGGTGGTTTTGTTCTTTTTGTTTGGTGAAATGAACCAATTTGTTTCAATGTAAGATGAGTTTTTGGGATGGTTAATGTTTGCATCAAATGAATTTCTCCATTATTGCTAAAAAAAGTCGCATCAGTACTTGTAGCAACAACATGCCTGTAACAAAATCCATCTCCATGCAATCCAATCCTTGACCATCGAGGATTATGATTATAGAGGCCAAAATGCGGTCGGTTGCGGACACGCGGGTCATGGTTAGGGAAAGGGTGAGACCAAAGGGAACCAATCATATATGATCTTATGCATAAAAGAATGACTGATTTTACTAGCTGCAGAGTTGGCTGTTTGACTAAATAGCTTACTGTCATAATGCTCATCTCGGTTCGTATTTTTAGGGGCTGTTTGGTTTGCGGAATTCATGGGAATTGAATTTGATAATAAAAATATAGGATTTTTCAATTAAATTTGTGTTTGAAGGATAAATATAAGGAAATGTTTTACATCAAGTTCCCTTGGCTGTAGGGTTTAGAAATCCCCACTATGTGGAAGGAAGTTGAAATCCCACAACTAAGGGAACATGGGGTAAGACAATACCTTTTATCGTGACACAAACACAACTTTAATTGAAAAATCTTATATTTTCAATATCATTTCCAATTCCCATATATTCCGCGAACCAAATGGCCCTTTAATATCCGCATAACCACTTGAGAGTCTAATAAACTTCCTTTATAATACATGCTTTTTTGAGTATTTTTTAATAAGCTTTGTTTTGTCTTAAATAGACATGACCTTCATGGACGTCGTCGTGACTCACCCACCTATCTCTATTCAAGGGCGCTCCAGAGTCTAATAAACTTCCTTTATAATACATGTTTTTATGAGTATTTTTAATAAGCTTTGTTTTGTCTTAAATAGGCATGACCTTCATGGACGTCGTCATGTCTCACCCACCTATCTCTATTCAAGGGCGCTCCACTTCTATATATTTTTTATTCTAGAGCACATAGAATCATTCACAGACGAATATAGTCAAGCGACTCTACTATATAGTCAGAGGCCTCTTGGTCTCTTCTATAGAGTTTTACGACGTGTTCCCGACTAACTGAATGAAGGAAAAGAAAGAAAACTGAAAAAAGAAATTGATGGTTTTTAAAGAACCTTTGAGTTTTGATCTATATTTGAGATTGTTAGAATATGCTATTATGATTAGTGATGTGGAATCTCACTGATCATGTGTTGATGATTGAACGTTTATGAAAATCAATGCAAAGATGTTATAATAATTTGTAGATAATTGTATTGAACATGTGAAAGGTTACATAATGATAAAAAAAATGAAATTACCGGCAACTCTCACACACTCATTACAAACCACCATAAAACGATGGGGAAAACCCACACATACATAATGAAAGGGAAATCATATTTGTAGTGAGTCATGAATTTCACTAGCCGTCTCCAGTGAGAGGCTCTAAAGTTCAACGGCTTCAACTGGATGTGGTGGTAATATAAGCTTCTCTAATGGGGTTGTGTCATGCAGTGTTATTAAACCGGACGGTCCGACCGGTTGGACCGCGGTCAGACCGCGTTTTTTGAGAATCACGGTTCAATAGGTCACAGTTTGATAGGTGTTTGTGAACCGCTGCGAACCGCTCGAACCGTTATCAAACCGGTCGAACCGGACCGTTTTGAACCGTTATTGTACCGTTTTTTCTTGGATTTTATGTTTACATCTTTAATTTTTTGTGTTTTAGGTGATAAAACTCAATATGTTGATGTTCTGAGTGATGAAGATGATGAACTAGTTTTACTTAATGAAGAAGAATTGGATACGTGTCGTGACATTTGAATTTAGAACTTATGATAATGATGATTTGGTGTTATTTGGTGTTAAAATTTGTTTAAATTATGAATTTTTGTTGATTCTTGGTGTTAAAATCTGTTTATAATTACGACTTTTGTGTTATAACTTAAGATTATTGAACTTACGTTGTGTTTAAATTAGAATTCTTATGATATTATTTTGATAAATGTATATTTCGTCAGACCCCGGTCCAACCACGGTTCAACCCCGGTCCGACCATTAATATTAAAATAACGGTTCAGTGTCCGGTCCGGTTTTCAAAACATTGGTGCCATGTCACTTCATCATTTTTCACCCCTTCTCCATCCACGTCAAAAAGAGTTGTTGCCACAAAAATTGCCTCACCTTGTGATGACGTCCCCACCTCGTTCCGAAACTCGGGAGACCACCTCGTCAATCCTAACCTATTCTCGTGTAAGCTCTCGCGAAACGAGGTGGTCTCGTTGCCCACCTTCCAGTGCAGCGGATAACCTTAAAAAATTCACATTTGAATCATTTCCTGTATCCTTCAAATTAGATAAAAAAAATTACTATATTGTATATAATTCTAAGTTTAAAGGTCGGTGACACCCTTGATCGTCAACGTATTTTTTATTTTAAATTTATACATATTTATGATTTTGACCCATGACTTTGACATATTTACCTTTTGACCATCGACTTTGACTTATTATTGTTTTAACCCCTGATGACTTAGTCACTTTACATTTATGAACAGTTACTCTATTTTGACATATTTACGACTTTGCTTCCCGACTTTGGCATCTAAGTTTGGATATTTCTTTTTCTTTTAATATGTGAGTTTACACCATAATGTACGAGACATGAATGTCTTTTACGTGTTTACGACTTTGACCCTACTATTCAACTTTGACATATTTTTGGCATTGACTATCCAATTTTGACTTATTTTTAATTTTGGCATTTACGTTTGTTATATACCCGTTTTTTAATATGTTACACATTATGACTTTATATCGTAACATGCTAAAGATGACATTTTTTTATTTACGCGTGTGACGAACTCGCATACGCGAGATCTAGCCGCTGCAACGTTTGACGGCACATAAACCTAGTTTTCTCTAAATTTTAGTAACCAGTTTAAAATATTAAAAGGGTGAAAGGATGAGAAATATAGTTTCTTGATCCGTAACCTATTTCCGTGTAAGCTACTGCTTCTGCTCTGCTGGTCGACGGTGGTTGTGGAACGGCGGTTGTGGAACGGCGGTTGTATGGTTCTCCGGTTTGCTATTCATAAGCCGTAACTATCATCAACAGCCAACAGGTATGTGTTCTTCTTCCATTTCGATTAAACTATATATATGCTGCTTTGTTCATTAATGGGAGCTTCATTCTTTAAGTTTTGTTTTCATGGAATTTTATTTATGTTAGACAACTACTTTGTTCAATCAAATTTCATAATAACTCTTGTGTGTTTATCAAAAGACTTATTATTATTATTATACATCTTATGTAAATAAATACATTTTCAGAGTAGCTGCTGCAGTCAACAACAATAACCTAGCTATTATATTATATTATATTAACCTGAGATAGATGGATAGAATCAGCAGGCTTCCTATTGGCATTATTGAAACCATTTTATGTTTCCTACCCATTCAAGATGCTGCAAGGACAAGTATCCTCTCTAGGGAATGGAGGTACCATTGGATCAAAATCCCTAAACTTGTGTTTAATGAGGATACGTTTCAAGCATCGACTGATGATGGGGCTGAGCTATCTGTTTTGGAGCAAGCTTTTGACAAACCTAGCCAAAGGAAAAAAATGGGCAAGACGCAAAAACTTTTTTATGCTATATCTCAAGTTTTGTTGATGCATCAGGGTCCAATACACGACTTCACCCTTTCTATGAAAGTAGATGACTCATGTGTTGAGATGGACCATATAATACTACATTTGTCAAAGAAAAGCACTATCAAGATTTTAAAACTTGACTTTGATAATACGAACTGTGAGTATGAGTTGCCTGTTTCTCTCTTCTCATTACATCAATTAGCAGAATTGTATCTTGAGGATTGTGTCCTCTCCCATGAACCTTCATTCTATGACTTTGGTTGCCTTACAACCCTAAATTTGCAACGTATATGGACATATGACACAAAGCTTCTACATTTTTTATCTGGCTGTCCGTCACTCAAAAGATTGACTCTTGTAAGTTCATAACATGTCTTTCTCATGGTCTTCCATTACTTATCTAAATATTCTTCTTTTTTTGCAGAATAGTCGCAACATCTTGTTTACCAATGTAGGTCTCACCGTTGTTGATCTATTGAAGTGTTTACCTCTGATAGAATATTTGTCTTTTTGGTTTCACACCTTTGAGGTAAGTTTATCCACATGGTACATACATAATTTAGTATACTTTGGTTAGCTTATTAGTTTTTTCTAAACTTTGTTTTCGTCTATTATTCAAGGATTGTATTCCAGAGATACTTCCAAAAGAGCTTCCAACAACATTGATCCACTTGAAATGCTTGCGAATGGAGATGTTGTACTTTCCTTACAAATATAGGTTACGTTTTCTTTTTCTGATGATCAGAAGCTCTCCAAACCTAGAAAAACTTGAGCTAGTGGTATATAGCAAGAATCTATCTTGTATTCTACTTGTTTTATATTTTCTAGTAAAATATACGCACAATTGACACTTGATCATGTAGATGGAAGATATAGATTGGTCTGGCGAAGAGGAGCTGGACTCCTTTACACTTGAAGATTATTCAGATACTATGTTTGGACACCTGAAGGAATTAGAGATTAGAAATTTTGGTGATGCAGATTATGAGTTGGATTTTGTGATCCTTGTATTGGCGAGGTCACCTGTATTAAAGAAGGTGACAATATTCACATTTCATGGATGTGATGATGACGAATTATCAGAGATTTCAGAAATCCTTTTATGGTCCCCGTTGGCTTCACCTGTGGTAAAAATCAGTGTCGGGAGAGGTTAGATTAATTAGTCATGCATTTGGTGACTTTGTTCTTTTTGTTTGACTTGTTAGTGAATTGAACAAATTTGTTTCCATGTGATATGAGTTTCTGAAATTGCTAATGTGAATTTTCCATTAGTGCATCTTTATCCCCTTCAAAGTTTAAGCCACATTGATATGGTGTTTGACTTCAAGCCAAAGTAAAGTCATAGCAACATGAACGGGCCATTTTTCAAAATTTACTTGAAAATTAATAAGAAGAAAAATTATATTAGGAAGTTATGTGCAATCTATCCAATTTATATGCTATGTGGTATTTGGTGAATTAAGTTGGTTAAAAGCATTTCTCCAATAAATATGCAATGAAAGTTACAAGCCTCGTCAGCATTTATAGCAACAGCAGGCCAGAAACAACTTCTATTTTCAAGCTGTTATTCACCATTGGATTATGATTGCTGAGGCCAAGGCTGTCAACCACCAATTCTATTACGGTTGTGGCTGTGGACATGTGGGTCGTGGTCGGGGAAGGGGGCAAGGCCAAGGGGGTACCATGACTACAACAACTCTTCTCCTAACAATAAACAAAACCATTGGTCCTCAAGCCCTTGGGCAGGCTCATGATTCGTTAAAAGTATGTCCATGCAATTGTATCATGATACTCAAAGAGTGTTGTTGGTTCTGGTTTTGATTGTTTATGTCATTTGGAGGCTATTAGAACTTCATGTATGTGTTCATTTTTGTGTTTTGACTTTTGAGGTTAACATGAAGTTTATTTCATCTATTTTATTGCATGTCTACAACTCATTTACATGCCACCTTAAATTCTTTGGTTCGTTGCTTAACATAATATAAACTTTATCAAAAAAATATAAAATTAAATAAAATACAGTTTGTACGAGGAATTTGAACCCTAACCATATTTCAGTGTATGCTTTTGGTCGTCAAGGGTTGATCGGAAAAAATCAGGGTAAATTGCTTTAATATGTAAGGGTGTTGATTTGAAAAGAGAATTGGTTTTACCTGATTGATTAAGTATGATCTCTAAAGCAGTGGCGGATCCTGAACATTTTCAGCACGGGGGCTGAAAATCATAGGACACGTAATTTTTTTTCTTATCACTATGTTTCGGGTTATATTTTCGGGTCGAAGATTTTATTCGGGTCGGGTCAAACAATAACAACACTAAATATCTAAATTTCTTCATTTAAACAAATGATTCAACTAAAATATATAAAAACTTGATAAGTTTTAACAAAACAAATACCTAAAATATATATGATAATGCGAGAAAAATGGTGAGTACTTTAAAGAAGAATTACAACGCTACCCGACGACATTAAGATCTTTGAATTCATCGATTATACAGTCGGAAACAAACTTTTCAGCAACTTCTTTTTCCAGGTAAATCACCAAGCTATCCGCAAAATACTCATTTGACATCTTATTGCGAAGACTAGTCTTAAATATTCATTGCTGAATAATGTTCAAATGTAACATGCCCATCTTTTTTACGAGGCCAATAGTTAGTAGACTTGTACGAGCACTCAAATCCGGCATTACTATTTGATGCATGACACACAAAAAAGCATATATGTGTTTTTAGTTGGTTTTTTTAGCCCAACCCAATTAATTACCCAATTGTAAATTATAATGGAGTAATAGGTTTAAATTGTTATGGATTTAATTTGTAATGGACTAATGGCCCAACTACCAACTAGTATACGTGTCGTTCATTATTGACGGGGGCTAGCCGCGAGCTCAATATATATAAAACACATGTAATTTTTTTACACGGGGGCTAAATCAGTATATATAAATAAATTTAAGGTATCGGGGTAAAAATCGGTACGTCGGGGCAAAAAACGCGCAGAGGCCGGCGCCCCCGTTGGTCCCTTAAAGGGTACGCCCCTGCTCTAAAGGTTCTTATAGCTTGAAAATCTAAGATTCAGAGGCAATGAGTAATTTAGTCAATTTACACATGACATGAGTAATTTAGTTAATTTACACATGACTAAGGAAAAAATTAACATATTTAGTAAGCAAATAAGGATGTTCGTTAAAGTCAGTGACTAAAATCGTAACTACATAAGTAAAAAAAACAAATGTTGAAAATGAGCAAAATGACATAGTTGTAATTAACTCAAACTTAAAGACTAATTAGCAAGATTATAACCGACCTTGCTAGTAAATATATAAATATAAATGATCAAAAAGGTGTAAAATGGATAATAGTTGCCCAAAATTTGTAATTTAAGTCAAATAAAAAGAACGCCGTTCAAAAAAAAAAAAAAAGTCAAATAAAAAGAACGGTACTAGGAACCGACGGATAGTTGCGCATAATAATAGATACTTGATTTTGAACCCTAACTTAACCTAACCCTGTTCCGGTGGTGGTGGTGTTGGTCCCTGGCTTGTTTATTACGTTCATATCAGGTAACTCTCTTTCTTCATTTCGTTAATTGTTGATACAGTCACCTGGTTAGCTAAGGTGCTGTTTGTTTTTTCTGCAGGGAAATGTCTGCAGTCTGCGGACCACATCTGCAGACATCTGCAGAAGAAGAGGTGGACCAAACATCTGCAGTCTGCAAGAAAAAGACTGTTTGTTTTTTTTGTCTTATGCAGTCTACTACTGTAATAAACAAAAATTTAAATAAACCGATTTATTAAACTTAATTAAGATTCATAAAAACCATAATAACACTAAAATCATATTCATAAAACCACAATAATATTAAAATAATATTCATAAAATAACAATAATATTTAAATTCACTTGCTAACCTTTTATTAAACTTAATAATACGTCGACAAACCAAACATACTCAACAAATTAATTCATTTGCTAACCTTTTTATGCTAACCTTTTTGTGTATTTTTTGTTACAATTGTCACTAACAAACCATACAAACCATCCCTAGTTTACAGCCATCCCATACAAACCATTACACCATACAAACCATTAACAATAACAAGAACAACAGCAGGAATAAAAACACTCAAATCGATTAGCAGGAATCAAGAACATAGCAGGAATCAAATCAATTGAAGTTTATGCTCCTTTACGGGGATGAATTGAGGAAGTGGCGGCGGCTAGAGAGGAAGATGGGGGTGTGACGGCGGCTGGAAAGGGTGGTGGAGGTGCGACTGCGGCTGGAAAGGGAGGTGGTGGTGCGACGGTGGCTGGAGGGTGGAGGTGGTGGTGCGACGGTGAGATGGGGGTGTGACGACGGCTGGAAAGGGAGGTGGAGGTGCGACTGCGGCTGGAAAGGGAGGTGGTGGTGCGACGATGGCTGGAGGGTGGAGGTGGTGGTGCGACGGTGGCTGGAGGGTGGAGGTGGCTAGTGGGATGCAGGATGTGGAGAAGTGGAGTTGCAGGTTGGATCAATTGTTTAGAGTGAAGAGAAGAGAAGAGAAGAGGTGAAAAGACATAGGTTTATGTCTGCACCAAAAAGAGGACGGAAAGACGTTTTTTAATGAAATGTCTTCCAAAAAACAAACAGTCTGCAGACATAAACGTCTGCGCGTGGTCTTCTCCGTGCAGACATAAGAGGTCAAGAAGACCTTTTTTAAAAAAACAAACACCCCCTTAATTGTTTTTGATGATTGTAAACATTGACTGACTTAAGCTTGGAATGAATTATAAGATGTATTTATCATATTATTTGGTGTTTGTGATTAGGAATTACAATGCATGTTCTGTTTACCATAACCATTACTCCTTACTAGTTAGGGATTTACTTAAGATTTACATTATTATTATTATTGTTATTAGCATAATGCAACTCAAAGTCTAGTCTTATTGCTTCTGCTTTTGATTGTTTGGAAGACTTTGAGCCTCCTTTTGTGTTTGTGCGAGTATATAGTTTATTTTATGTCCATTTTCAGTGTAGATAATCTTGCAGCTAACGAGAGATGGATAGAATCAGCGTGCTTCCTATCGGCATTATAGAAACCATCTTATGTCTACTACCGATACAAGATGCAGCAAGGACGAGCATCCTCTCTAGGGAATGGAGGTACCATTGGCTCAAAATCCCTAAACTTGCGTTTAATGAGGATACGTTTGTGGTATCGACTAATGATGGGGATGGAGCTGCACTGTCTGTTTTGGACCAAACATTTGACGAACCCAGCCAAAGGAAAGAAATGACCAAGAGGCATAAACTTTTCTATGCTATATATCAAGTTTTGTTGATGCATCAGGGTCCAATACACGACTTCACCCTTTCTATGAAAACAGATGACTCATGTGTTGAGATTGACCATATAATACTACATTTGTCTAAGATAAACACTATCAAGATTTTAAAACTTAATTTTGACAATATGCACTCTGAGTATGAGCTGCCCATTTCTTTCTTCTCCTTACATCAATTAACAGAATTGTATCTCGAGGATTGTTCTCTTTCCCATGAACCTTCATTCTATGAGTTTGCTTGCCTTACAACCTTACATTTGGAATATATATGGACAGAAGACAAAAGGCTTTTACGTTTTTTATCCAGTTGCCCATCACTTAAAAGATTGACTCTTGTAAGTTCATATTAGAATAATATGTCATTCTTATGGTCTTTCATAAATATTCTAGTTTTTTTGCAGCGTAGTCGAAACATCTTTTATACTCGTGGAGGTCCCACTGTTGTTGATCTATTCAAGTGTTTATCTCAAATTGAGTATCTATCTGTGTGGTTTGACACTGTTGAGGTACATACTTGATTATGCTTTGGTTTGTTTGTTAGTTAGTACTAATCTATGTTTTTGTGTAATTTTCTAGTTTTTTATTCCAAGCATATTTCCGAAAGAGCTTCCAACAACATTGGTCCACTTGAAATGCTTGCAAATGGAGGGTTTGTTCTTTACTTTCAAATATGGGTTACCTATTCTTCTTCTTATGATCAAAAGCTCCCCAAACCTTGAGAAACTCGAGCTAGTGGTACATAACAAGAATCTATTATATGCTGTATTTTACTAATTGTTTTAATTTTTATTTCAAAATACATTCACACGAGACACTTGGTCATGCAGATGGAAGAGGCAGATTGGTCTGGCGAAGATGAGTTGGACACCTCCTTTACGCTTGAAGATTATTCAGATATTATGTTGGAACATCTGACGGAATTAGAGATTGGATATTTTAGTGATGCAGACTTTGAGTTGGAGTTTGTGATATTTGTATTAGCCAGGTCACATGCACTAAAGATGGTAACAATAGACTTACATCGTGGATCTGATGAGGATGATGCATCAGAGATTTTAAATCTTCTTTTATGCTCCTAGTGTGCATCACCTATGGTAAAATTCAATGTCAAGGAGTATCCTTTTAGGCTCCCTGTGCGCATCACCTGTGATAAAAATCGATGTCAAGAAGTTTAGATTTGACTAGTCTAGTTGTGTTTTTCTTTATGACTGTTTATTGAAATGAACACATGTAAATAAAGTTAAACAAGTTTCATTGACACTTGTAGCAACCGCAAGGCTGATATATATTCCATCTTAAAGCAATCCTTGACCACTGGACTATGATTATCGAGGCCAAAACTATGACAACAACCAATCCTATTGCAGTCGTGGACGTGTGGGTTGTTGAGGAAGGGGGCGAGGCTGAGGGGGTACCACGGCTACAAAAACCTGTCTCCTGACAATACACAAACCTGTTGGTCTTCAAGATATTGGTGTCCCACGACTTGTTAAAAGTATCCTGTAATTTCCTATACGATCGTATATATCAAAGAATGATTGGTTTGACCATTTGCAGAGTTAGTGTCCACGTATTCACATGATATTACATATAACAAACTCTTTTATAAGACATGCATTTAAGAGTATTTTTTTTAATAAGCTCTTTTCTGTTACAAAAAGATGCGCCTTGGCCACATTAAGTAAGTTGGAAAACATCTTACATCAAATGCACATCTCCACCATGGTTAACATATGTGTTAAAAGAATAACAATAAACAAGTAAAGAAAACAAGTCTCATCGGTGGTTGTAGCAACAGCAGCCCTGAAACAAAATCTATCTCCGAGCAATCATTATGATTGAGGCCAAAACCACGACCGCCATCAATCCTATCGTGGTCGTCGACGTGTGGGATGATATACCCATAATAATATATTTAATAAGTAAAACTATGATTCATTACCCAATAATAATTCACATTGATAATTTAACTAATAACACTACAACTTTCATTTTTTTACTAGCAACAATCTTAATAACATAATTATCATAGATTATACTTGATTTGATTTACACTTAATTTTTAGTCTCTTTTATTTTGTATGTTTCGTCATTTCACTCACATTGATGATTATTAGGACGGTGTGATTGCATTGTGTGATTGCTTGATTATTATCTGTCATTGAGTCATATATTTAACTAGATTATACCCCGTGTGTTACACGAGTTGAATAACTAAAAATATTTAAATTATTATCGAACATAATAAACAAAGAATCATATGACGAGTATTACACTATAATTCATTATCATCTTGGGTATGTTCTCTAACACCAACGAAAACAAAACCCATATAGGAAAAATTAGAAGACAAATTACGAATTCACAAGCAGAAAATCCGATTAAAATCGTACAAATGGATGACAACTTGTTCTGATACAAGCCATGAGCTTTGATATGAAGATAAGAGACCGATAAACTAATGTAGCAGACAAAAACATTGTTTAAATAGTATTTAATACAAAAATCAATGCTTTGGAATATTATTGATATATATTTTAGTACTCCCTCCGTCCCATTAGAAGTGTCCTAGTTTGAAAAACACAAAGTTTTAGGCACATTAAATGATGGGTATTTTTGCTTGTCATTTGACAATAATACCCTTGACAATAAATATTATTGTGGGTCCATCATATTGTTTATTTTATGTTATTAAGGGCAAATTTGGAAGTTTACCAATAAATTTTAAAAGTGGACACTTTAAATGGGACAACTAAAAAAGACAATATGGACACTTCTAATGGGACGGAGGGAGTATTTGATATTTTTACTTTTGTAAGAATATGATAATTATTTTTGTAATTGATAGAGAAATATATTACTAATATAGTAATTATTTTGTAACTGATATGTAATATATTATATGATGTTCGTATGTTGTGTAATAGCAGGAGGAATAAATATGTAATATATTATTGGCGGGAAAATTTTGCCAATAATGGCTCCATTACATGGCATATGTCATCAAAAACTCTCTTTTATTAGTAGGTATAGATTATTAAAATTCTTTATTTTAAAATTAGATTATAGCATACTTAATAAAAAAAATTGCTCAAAAAACTAAAAAATGCAGGGACCAGTAACTTTACATAACTTGAACCCTAACACTGTTCCGGTTTATGCTTTTGCTTGTCGAGGCTGGTTTGTTGGTTGCTACTTATCAGTTTTGCAACAGGTATCATCGATTAGTCTTCACAATTGATTGAATATATGTTATTCACTTTTTATGAACTTGTGTTTATTTTACATGGTTTTGTTGATTGAAAACTTTTATTCTTTGTTTCATTTGGATAATGTGATTAGAAATGATAAATGTTATAATAATTTACCATCATGCTACTCATAGTGTAAGTGGTAGTGTTATTGGTTCTGATTTTATTTGGGGATTTTATAACTTCATATCTGTTTCTTTTTTCTTGTCTTTAGAAGCTAACATGAATATTTTTCTGTGTCATCATATTTCATTGATTGACAATTGTATGTTTGATTTTTGAATTCATAACCACTTTTGCAATGTTGTATATGTATTATGCTCATTTTGTACGTGACGGCGTTGTTAGTATTATGTATTTTGCAGCCAACAACAACATCTTAATTAAGATGGATAGAATCAGCAGGCTTCCTATTGGCATTATTGAAACCATTTTATGTTTCCTACCCATTCAAGATGCTGCAAGGACAAGTATCCTCTCTAGGGAATGGAGGTACCATTGGCTCAAAATCCCTAAACTTGCATTTGTTGAGGATACGTTTGAAGCATCGACTGATGGGGCTGAGCTGTCTGTTTTGGAGCAAACGTTTGACAAACCAAGTGAAAGGAAAGTATTCACCAAGAGGTGTAAACTTTTTAATGCTATATACCAAGTTCTGTTGATACATGAGGCTCTAATTCATGACTTTGCCCTTATAATGGATGTTGATGGCTCTTGTGTTGAGATTGATCACATTATACGTCATTTGTCGAAGAAAGATACTGTCAAGATATTAAAACTTGACTTGAATGGAACATATAAGTTACCCCTATCTTTCTTCTCGTTACATCAACTAACGGACCTGTATCTCAATGATTGTGTTCTTGACCATCATCCAACATTTAATGGATTTGGTAGCCTTACAACCTTACACGTGGAACTTTTATGGGCTTGTGAAAAAATGTTGTTGCGTCTATTATCCGGTTGTCCATTACTTAAGAGATTGACTCTCGTAAGTTCATAACTAAATAGAATGTCAATCCCATGATCTTTCATAACTTATCTAAATATTGTAAATTTTTGCAGTATTGTGATGCAGCAACTCTTTATGATAACAACGATTCCACAATTGTTGATCTCTTCAAGTGTTTACCTGTCATTGAGCATCTGTCTCTTTGGTTTTACATAGTTATGGTAATTGTATCTCCATGATATTAACTTTATAATACTTTGCTCTGCTTATTGGTTATTTCTAATCATTGTTTTGACTATGGACCGTGGCTTAAGTGTTTTGTTCCAGAGAGACTTCCGAAAGAGCTTCCAACACCATTAGTCCACCTGAAATACTTGTGTATGGAAGATATGTGTTTTAGTCACAAATATAGCTTACCTTTTCTTGTTCTCTTGATTAGAAGCTCCCCAAACCTTGAGAAACTTAGGCTAGAGGTAAATAACAAGAATCTTTACCGAATCCTTCTGGTTTTGATTCTTATGTTAAAGTATACTCACACAACACGCTTACTTGTAGATTATTGGTGAGAATTGGCTTAATGGATATGAGTTCGGTACTTTAATCATCGAAGATTATTCAGATATTGTGTTAGAGCATCTGAACGAATTAGAGATTCTACAATTTAGCAATGGGGAGATAGAGATGGATCTTGTAAAGCTTATCTTGGCTAAGTCACCTGTACTAAAGAAGGCGCGAATATTCGTATCAGACACGCTTGGTAAGGATGAAGAATTGCATATTTCAAAAATCCTTTTAAGCTCTCCATGTGCGTCACCAATGAGAAAAATCATTGTATGACAGTCGAATTCCAGTTAGTTATATCACTTGGTGCTTTTGTTGACTTGTTAGTGAAATGAGAAGATTTGTTTCGACCCGATATGGGATTTTGAGCAAGATGATCTTTTGTAGCTTGAAATTTGATAAATGATTATGCATTTCATGTCACTATTCTTTTATTTCCTTGGTAGTTTTGTTGAGGTGTTTTTTTAAATCTCCTGTTTTCAAAACTCTAGTTCTTTTATATTGTTTTTCTGGTTTTTTTACGTTCCTGGCTATCTTGAATCACAAACTGTTTTCTACACATATAATTCCCGCTAACGTGCTGGTAATAAGACCTCATAAAGTCCCGATAACTCCCTAAACGCCGAGTTAGGACTTATGAGGAACATGTTACCTGCCTCCTCCACCACCCTTCAGGCGATCATTACTTTTCTTATGTTTTTAACTTAGTTGACAATATCAAAAAAACACTAATTTTGCAATCATTGAATGGGCTTTATAAGATTAATCCATTACATCACTTTTTGTGATATAAAGCCCCTTAACGAGGGTGGCATGAGTCGGGTAATGCCACTTAAAGGGCTTTATAATTCAAGAGCATTAAAAGAAAAACATAATATTTTTCTAACATTCACCATTTTTGCTAATTGAATAAGTTAACTAAAGAACATCGCCAATTGCATTGTTATGAGATCATTTGCTTATAAGTTTTCTTAAAATGACAATTCATACACCTATATGTAACACACGTCTAGTGCTATATTACAATTTACTATGTCACTTGAAGCCACGACCTTTAGGGGATGAAAAGTTATTAAAAACATGAGAGTATCATTATTTGAAAGTGGACCATTATACCAAATATCTTAGTTTCATTTTGTTGCAAACAAGAAGGGTGTTCGAAGGTCATCTCGTAGAATAGAACGTGAATATACATCATATCGTGATAAGGTAGTGTAGAATAGATCAGCTACGCCAAAAAAAAAACGAGGGTTGCAGTCGTAGATTTGATGTGTTTGGCGTGTCACCTGCATGATTATGGCGATGTCAATGTTGTCACAAGATAGAGAAAAATTAGAATTGAAGAGAGAGCGGAGGGAGAAACGGTTTTCTAGGGCTACGGATATCTTTTCTTATTGAGTAAAGAGTAAGCTGCAATTTTGGTCCCTGTGTTTTGACATTTTTACTCCGCTTGTGAAGGAGACTTAACGGAAAATTGGATGAAGTTAGTGTTTGAGACCATTTCTGTTAGAAAATAAAAACACAGAGACCAATACTGTTAGGGTGGGACTGCAATTGTTAAAGATATCAAAACACATGAACCAAAACTACAGTTTACTCTTGAGTAAATTTACATTTTGGTACATGAGATTTAGTCATTTTAACCACTGTGGTCCAATTTTGAATTTATTGTTATATGAAAATTCGTGGTTTGTAAATGATAACTATTTTGGCCCCTAGTCAAACGGTGTTAAAAAAAACCTTTAAATGAGTGCATGTAATAACCTCGAATCACTTTTTAGCTTTTCTTCCCCGTTAAAACTCCTTACTAATACAAGACCAGAGTTGTAATCAGTTGTATGAGAAAAAAAAATAAAAAGTAGGTATAATTTCATATATATCCCTACAAAGTTGCATAATATCATATTTACCCAAAGTACAAGTTTTTAATGCATAATGTACAACACTTTTTACGCATAATTTGGGTAAATATGATATTATGTAACTTTGTAGGGGTATATATGAAATTACCCCTAAAAAGTAGGCCAAAATGGGTAAAATGATAAACCTCAACTACCAAAATAACTACCAAAATAGAAATTTACTCTTTCCTATTCCATCTTTCAAGATGTAGTGATTTTTTTATTTATTTTTGTCAAAACCAATTTTAAATTAACGTTTCAACATATATGGTGAGCTTATGGTGTTAAAACCCATCCGGAGAGTAGTCAAAGACCATAAACTGTATATTTATGATGACTTTTTTATATTTTAAAAGATAGTTGTAAATAAATGACAAATAAAATATTTTTAAAAAATCATTATTCATCTGTATATTTAAAAAGTCATTCTTCACAACCTATGAATTTGTAATATATTTGAGAAGTGGTTGTTAGCAAGAAAAAAGAAAAAAGTAACGATACAAGTAAAATTTTTTTTATCTATTTAAATACTAAATAGCATTTAGATTTTGTTATAAGTTTTACTTTTATGTAAATGAAAATTTTCATACGTGATTACTAGTGCCTCGAAATTTGATTAGAACTTTGTGTTATATCAATTTATGATAAATTAATTAAAGATACAATATAACTTTTCATTAGTTTTAGTGTTACATAATCTATCGTGGTGAGATGCTCTAACTGATAAATTAATTAAAGATACAATATCAGTCGGGATGTCATATTTCTTTATTAATTTTTGTAATTGGCTCTCGGTTAACTTAGAATAGTACAGGTGCATGTTATTTTTTACTTTGTCAGCCATTTTTGGTAAAAGGTTTACAACTAATTTGAAGAACAAAATACAAACAAGTCGTACAATAAAAAGAACAGACGAGGTAAGAGTAATCAATTACCTTCGTAAACAAACATGATAGGCTTAGTGATCTTTGTACAAGGAATCGGTTACGTGTTAATTGCAGGATTCAAACGGAGAAGAAACCAAGGGACGAGGGAAGATTGAAGTTTTTGAAGAACCAAAAGGATGAGGGTGATAGACGCTTTTGGGGAGAAATACAAAACAAAGAAGATAAGTGTGGGCCTATTAGGGATAAGGAGCCTTTATATATGAATTTTGATGGAAGGTGAAGAGGTGCGGTGCTTTTATTTTAAAGAAGTAATTATAGTCTATATGTATTTGTAAAGACTCATACAAATAGACTAGAGGGTCTTGATGAGGTACGGTACTTTCAAGGACCGGAATGCTTAATTAATAAGGTGCGGTGCTTTTGAGGATCGAAACACGAGGACAAGAGGGGAGCTGTGAAGGTATTAACATGAAAACTGATGAACGAAAAAGGAAAGAAGGATGAAAATATCGAACCATGTGTAGGAACCTATAAATAAGTAATGAGACTCAGTTGAAAAGTTTCAGAATTTTCACACCTTAAAAAACACTCACAAAATGTATCATCGTTTATGTTAATAAAGCCTTTCATTTCTAATTTTCTATCAATCGTAGAACAACAGTCGAGGTCGATTGGAGTATTTGATCATTGTTCTAACACTAACCGCTACCAAAACGACTCAACCCATACGATTTGCGCATGCTTACTTGCTTGTTTTGAACCCTAACCCAACCCCCATTTCATTTCAGTCTGTGCTTAGTTGTTTGCTTCTGCACTTGGTATACTTTTGAAATGACATAAACCGTTTCATTTCAGTTTGCATTAATTTAATTCTTCAGAAAGTGTGTGCATTTCATTTCAGTTTGTATTAATTTGGTTTCCCATTGTTATGGTATATACTTGTTGAGTTTCCGCTGGTTTCGAGTAGTAAGCCCTAGTCCCGGAGAAGAAGAAGAAGAAACCAAGCTTCTATCTATCTGGCTGTTGCTGCTGCTGCAGCATTTAAATTACGGACGGATGAAACGACACCGGTTCCATGATAACCAGGTAACAATAATCGCACACCAGACCAGACCAGACCAATGCCTTTTTTGTGCCATCCTATTTTCTTTTAATATGGTTTTGATTTTGTTTCTTTCCATCATTATCATGCTCATCAATTCACAACTCCTTTCCTTTAAACCAGAGTTTATCTTCAACAAATTTGCAGGGTAACTATTTTTACACCCAACCACAAGATCTTAAGATGGATAGAATCAGCGTGCTTCCTATAGGCATTATAGAAGCCATTTTATGTTTTCTACCAATTAAAGATGCAGCAAGGACAAGCATCCTCTCTAGGGAATGGAGGTACCGTTGGCTCAAAATCCCTAAACTTAAGTTCATTGAGCCTGCTTTTGAGGTATCCACTGATGAAACTACACTGTCTGTTTTGGAGCAAACGTTTGACAAACCTAGCCAAAGGAAAGAAATGTGCAAAAGGCATAAACTTTTTTATGCTATATATCAAGTTCTGTTGATGCACCAAGGTCCAATACATAACTTCACCCTTTCTATGATAGCAGATAAGTCTTGTGTTGAGATTGATCATTTACTTCTTCATATGCCTAACAAACATACCCTCAACATACTAAAACTTAAATTCTCATTTGGGCGGAGTCTTTGGTTGTATGCGTTACCCACTTCTCTTTTCTCGTTACATCAATTAACAGAATTGTATCTCCGTGCCTGTGCTCTTTTCCACGTACCTTCATTCATTGAATTTGGTTGCCTTACAACTTTATATTTGGACTGTGTATCGATGGATGATAAAAGGCTTATACGTCTTTTATCCGGTTGTCCATTGCTTAAGAGCTTCACCCTCGTAAGTCCAATACAAAACTATAAACGTCATTCCAGTGGTCTTTCATTGTTTATTAACATATTGTAATCTTTGCAGGATAATGATGGTAGTCTAATGGATGGTGGAAAATCCACCATTGTTGATCTATTCAAGTGTTTACCTGTCATTGAATATCTCTCTATTTCGTCTAACATCGTTGAGGTAATTTTACCTACATAGCACGTACTTAAATTATTTACTCTGGTTTGCTATTTAGTTGTTACTGAAATTTGTTTTTGTCTATTGGTCCAGTGTTTTGAGCCAGAGAGACTACCCAAAAGGCTTCTAACGACATTGATCCACTTAAAATGCTTGGATATGGACGTTTGCTTTAGTCACAAATACAAGTTACCTTTTTTTGTTCTTCTGATCAGAAGTTCTCCAAACCTCGAGAAACTTAACCTAATGGTAAATAACATGAGTCTGTTCTATGTAGTATTCTATTTGTTTTGATTCTTATCTCAATATACACCGACACAAGGGGCTTTTACATGTAGTTCTATCCGGAATTTTGGCTTGCGGAAGAAGAAGAAGAAGATATGTGCTCTTTTACACTCGAATATTATTCAGATCTTATGTTTGAGCGTCTGAAAGAAATAGAGATCTCATGTTTTAGTCACTCGGAGAATGAGTTGGATTTTGTGAACCTTGTATTGGCCAAATCACCAGTGTTAAAGAAGGTGCTGATACGCCTATGTCCTCAGTTTCGCAAGGATGAAGATACAGATCTTTTATATATGTTGTCATGGTCTCCATGCGCTTCACCCATGGTTAAAATCACTGTCGGGAAGTTTCACTCTGGTTAGTCATGTCTGCTTTAGTTTTTGTTTTGAGGTTTCCATGAAATTTCTTTTACCTATAGCTTTGTATGTTTGGTTTCAAATTTCATTAAACAGATCTGCAGAGTAGCCATCTTAAGATGGATAGAATCAGCAAACTTCCTATAGGCATTATAGAAACCATCTTATGTTTCCTACCGATTCGAGAGGCAGCAAGGACAAGTATACTCTCCAAGAAATGGAGGTATCATTGGACCAAAATCCCTAAACTGAAGTTTATTGAGCGTGAATTTCAAGTGTTGACCGGGCCGTCTGTTATGGAGCAAACGTCTGACAACCCAAATAAAAGGGAAGACGTGATCAAGATATGTAAACTTGTCTATTCTATATATCGAGTTTTGAGGATGCACCAAGGTCCAATACATGAGTTCACCCTTGCTATGAAAGTAGATGGCTCTTTTGTTGTGATTGACCGTATAATAGTTCATTTGTTTAAGAAATATACTCTCAAGAAATTAGCACTTTACTTTAATGATTGTGGCCTTGAGTATGAGTTACCTGTTTCTTTCTTCTCATTGCATCAATTAACAGAAGTGTATCTCTGTAATTGTTCTCTTTTGGGTGCCCCTTCATTCTATGAATTTGGTTGCCTTACAACCTTATGTTTGCGGCGTATAACGACATATGATCAATTTCTTGTACGTTTTTTATCCAGATGTCCGTTACTTAAGAGATTGACTTTGGTAAGTTGGTAATAAATAAAATTTCATTCTCATAGTCTTTTTCTTTTATGACTTATCTAAATATGCTAATTTTTTCAGCATACTGACATCATTCATACCAGAGATCGCTCCATTGCTGATCTATTTGAGTGTTTACCTCTGATTGACTATTTGTCTATTTGGTTTCACGTAGTTTTGGTAATTTTATTCACATGGTACACACTTGATTATACTTTGTTTTGCTTATTAGTTATTACTAATCTGTGTTTTGTCTATTATTCAAGTCTTTTATTCCAGAGAGGCTTCCAAAAGTGCTTCCAACAACATTGGTCAACTTGAAAAGCTTGGAAATGGATTATTTGTGCTTTAGTCACAAATATGGGTTACCTTTTCTTATTCTTTTGATTAGAAGCTCCCCGAACTTGGAGAAACTTCAGCTAGCGGTAAATAACAATAATCTATATTGTTTTCTATATCTCAAAATTCACTCCCTCTCATCATGTAGATGGAAAACAGAGAGACCTCTCCTTTTGATGAAGATATGATGGGCTCCTTTACACTTGAAGATTATTCAGATATTATGCTTCAGCATCTGAACGAATTAGTAATTCTACGTTTTAGTGACACAGAGAATGAGGTTGATTTTGTGAAGCTTGTATTGGCCAAGTCACCTGTACTAAAGACGGTGATGATATTCCAACGGCGGCGTTGTATTGATGAAGATGAACATGAAGATGGTCATGAAGATGAAGATGAGGATGGACATGAAGATGAACATAAAGATGAACATGAACATGAACATGAACATGAAGATGAAGATGAGGATGGACATGAAGATGAAGATGAAGATGAACATGAACATGAACATGAACATGAAGATGAAGATGAAGAATCGGATATTTTAAAAATATTTTTATGTTCGCCTTCCGCATCACCTGAGGTAAAAATCATTGTTAGTAAGTTTTTGTCCAATCGTTCTTGAATTTAGTGGCTTTGTTTTCTTTTGTTGACTCTTTATACTATAACGAAACGAGTCAGTTTGTTTTAAATCTGATATGAGGTTTTGAGATAGATCATCTTTTTGCTTCTTGTATTTGTTTCTGGAAAAATAAGCCCACACAGCTCAGTTTTGACTTGCTAGAAATTTAACCACTAGTTACATTATCATGCTAATTGTTATTCCGTAATTTAACTCAATGAAGATTAACAAGTAAATTGAGGAGAATAACATGTAACAAAAAACAATTGAAACTGATTGGTATGGTGTTTGACTTTCAAAATAGATATGGTCTTTAGCAGTTGATGGGTCTTTAGCAAGTATATCGAGCAACTGATTTGGGCAGTGGGAAATCGATACACTAACAATCTCATATTATATTCTTACATGTTTCAAAATAGCATGTTTTTGGTTATTTTATTTTTAAATTAGTTTTCTTTACTCTTAAAGTTACTTTAGTGTATGTTAATATGTATTTTAAATTTTAATCACCACGTAATGTTAATTAAAATTTGCATATAACATTGCGGCGGACTTATTTGATACCTACATTTAGTTAAAACCTATAAAATCAAAATTTCATGTAGTATATGAGTACTAATCTAGTAATACAATATATGAAAATGTGGTTTTTTATGTTCTCTGATTTTAATACATTTTTTTTATGTGGCATGATTTTAGAACACCTCACGTATTTATTTATCTTAACCTTTTTTTAAAAGATATTCATTTTGAGTAAAAATACATTTTTCTTTTATCAAACCATAGTTGTCAAAGGCGCAAGACGCACTTAAAGCGCAAAGGGCTCGCTTGGGGCCTAGGCGCAAAGCGCAAAAAAAGCGCTCGCCCAGGATTAAAAAAGCGCAATAATAAAATGATTAAAAATATATATATAATAGGCTTAAAAATATTATACTATTAGTATTTTGAGAATATAATAAAAATTTAATATACATACACCTCATACAAAAATTAAGAAACAAGTAAAAAATAAATTAGAAGGAAAAGCAAAAGTTCCCATTGTGTTTTGCTGTAGATGACTAGTCTTTTCACAAACATACAAGCTTGTCTTTTTTCTTTTTTTTCCTAACTTTACCCCTTTCACACATCCCCCACTCTCAACGTCAGTCTTCCCCTCTCACCCACTCTCACTAGCTCTCACTATCTGTAATTTAAGATTCGGCAGCTGAAATCCGGCGACCTGCAACTCCGGTGACAAGATGGAAGAGGAGAAAGAAGAAGCAGAAATGATGATCGCTGAAGGTTAACCAACTCCTCACTTCTCTTCTTGTTCTTCAGTCCAGTTCTTCTAAGAAGTTGGCCGAATCTCACCAGAATCTGACCGAGATCTCGCCGGAATCTGGCCGGAACTCGCCTTGACCATCACAAAGCGTTAAAGCTACGTTGCGCCTTGAAATTGCGCCTAGGCGCAAGAAGCGAGCGCTTTTGACAACTATGTATCAAACGATACTACAAATTTCTTTCTTTTTTATGACCGAATATGTTTTAATAATAATCATCAAATATGAAGTAATTGATTAAGATCCATCAATTTTTGAAGTAAAAAACAAGTTACATTATAATACGAATTAAAGGTTGCAATTTAATTACAAATATAATGTATATTTTGATACTTACGCACCTTAGTTTTTGTGTACTTACAAAATTTATTTACTAATATGGTGTACTTTGTAAATTATTACTAAAATGCTTTTTTTGTCATGCATGCATTGATTGTTTTGTTTCTCACCCCTAAATATTATTGGACTACTTTAATTCATTTAATCTAAATGTTAAGACTTTAAGTATTTTTAAATTATATATGTTTATTTTTTAGTTATTAATTGAAATATCGTCAATAACATGTGAATGTTTTATCTTCAAAAACATGTTTATTTGTTGTATATAACTAAACCATTAAGTTTCGTGCTGTTGGTTAATAAAAAGTCAAATCGTTTTGGTATTTATATTCAATATTTTGACAGTAATATTATAAGTATGTAGACTCCGTAATTGTTATTAATATATTTAGCATTTCAATTTTGACAATACAAATAAACAGGTTTACAAATTTTTAATAACAATACTACTAATACAAAAACTACATAAATTTTCTCTTATAATAAATTGCTAATCAATGGCATCGCATTGTGCCACTTGTCAACACCACAATTACTCTTCATATTATATCATTTACATTTGTTAACTTTTTCATTAATCATTTATATATAAAATTATATAATTTTTTTTATCGTTTAAGCTGTGAGTACTCACGGGTGTTAACCTAGTTAACTAAATAAAACAATTAGATGCCTCCATTAAAATATTAACGGAGTTCTTGATCGTAAATTATCAGTATCGTGTTCGTGTTTGTCTGTTTATTTTTTTCGTTTATGTACGTGAAGCGTTCATTTGTTCATTTGCGTCCGTCCATGTACGTAGAGACTCGGTAACGTGTTCGTTTACATCCGTTCATTTACGTTCGTTTCACGTACGTTTGTTTTATTCGTTACAATCTTAGTTTAGCTTGAACAAAGTTTTTTATTTTATTTTTCAGCACCATGAGCATCAAAATAAATTAAAATGAAGAGCCAAGGTATTTGCTCCAGATATCGTTAGTTTTGTCAAGAATATAAAATAAAAAAACAATTATGTGCTTCAAATGTAAACATGATAATATTATACTATATTGAAACTAAAACATCATGAATAGTGTTTTTATAAGAGTCACATGTAGGTGACTTAAGGCTACATTATGCATAAAATATTGAATGTGTATACATGCATGTATTCTTATGAGAGTCATGCATGTATGTTTTGTGTGCTGTGTGAGGCGTTGCATTACTATTAGTTGGTGGTTTGATGTGTTGTGTTCCTATTGGTTAAATGTCATGAAATATTGTTTTGAGTGTGACTTGAGGTGTTGTATTGTTATTGGTTGATTTGTTGCATTCCTATTGTTGATGGTTTGAGGTGTTCTGTTGTTATTGGTTGAAGTCATGATATAGTGTTTTGTGTTGTGTTGCTATTGGTTGATGGTTCGAGGTGTTGTGTTGTTATTGGTTGATGTCATGTGTGCGTTTTTGTTGTTGGTTGTTTTTTGTTATTTTATATGTTTTTTAAATCAAATTTATTTGTTTTGATACAGTTTTGTTTATGGGTTATTGGTATTTGGTAGGCCTTGCAAGAAGTAATAACCCGCTTAAAACTGTCGCGCAACGCGCGACAGCGTGAATATACCTAGTTTATATTAAAAAAGTAATGATAGATATAATAAATAACGTTTCTTACAAAAATTAAAAAAGTTATAAAAATTTTTGCATTAAGAAAAAAAATTTAAGAGCTATCCAGTAAGATTAAAGGTGAGAAAATAAAAATCCTTGAATTCATAACAAAAACACTATTTTGATAAATATTTTTCAAAGTACACCTATTTGGTAAATAAGTTTTACAACTACACCATTTTGGAAAAAAACTCAAAAACCAAAATAGTATAGTTGGAAATTTTATTTACCAATTATGGTGTAGTTTGAAAAATAATTACCAACATAGTGTTCTTTTAATGCTTTACTAGATTATCACTTGTGTACTACACGGATTTTAGTTTTATATGTTTTAACTCAATTTAAATATCAATTTTATTTTTAACATATCTCTTATTAAATCGATTTGGATATTTACAAATAAATTCATATCAAAAATATATGTTACAATAAAGGATATGATTTATAATAGTTGGTAATTTTTATTTGAACATATCGGGTTATGAGATAATTCATGATAATTATTAATTTTTTTATTTAAACATATAGAGTTAGGAGATAACTAATGATAATTGGTAAAACTTTAATTTGAACATATCGGGTAATGATAGATCATAATAATTGATAAGTTTTTTATTTAAACATATCAGGTTAGGAGATAATTCATGATAATTGGTACATATCAGGTTAAGATATAGATCATGATAATTGGTAAATTTTGTATTTGAACATATCGGGTTAGTATTAATTTTTTTATTTAAACATATCGAGTTAGGAGATAACTAATGATAATTGGTAAAACTTTAATTTGAACATATCGGGTTATGATAGATCATAATAATTGATAAGTTTTTTATTTGAACATATCATGTTAGGAGATAACTTATGATAATTGGTACATATCAGGTTAAGATATAGATCATGATAATTGGTAAATTTTGTATTTGAACATATCGGGTTAGGAGATCGATAATTGATGATAATTTGGGAATTTTTAATTTAAACATATCGGGTTATTTCAAATATGGAGCATACCATGACCCGTCTAAAATTCTCCTATCACATTAATTTAGAACATGACACCTAAGCAAAATCCTGTGTGAAGTAGTTAAAATGATGACATGTGGATAAGTCACTCAATTATTAGAATAGGTAGATTGTTTCTCACCCTTAGTGCAATTAGCTATTATACAAAAGGAATTTTAGATATTTTTTAATCATTAGAAATGATTTCTTATAAATATTTTAGAAACGATTTTTGAACTAAACTTATTTTATCTTTGGAGATATTTTTATTTTATTTAAATCGTTATCTAATAATTATTTTCTAAGTTTTAATCGTGGTATTTATATAGTATAAATATACTTTTTAAAGTCATGTTTTTTTGAAGAAAGATGTGTCCATTTATTTATTTAAACTAGTTAACTAATATCGCCATGGCATTTTGAAAAAGTTAACTAAGATCTTAGGCATGTTTTGGAAGTCGAAACAAACTTTAAAAAGTTAGGAACCGGCCAGTTGTTGCTACGAAGCCATACTATAACATTAAAGTGGTTAACCTGGCCATACTATAAAATAAAAAACCTTAAACTTTTTTAAAGAAAAGAGTTTGAATAAGTCTCGGAGTCCGATGCTTTATATGTTCCCGAGTTTAGTTAACGAGGGAAAAGAAAGGAAGAAAATCCTTTCTTTTCTCTTCCCTTCTTTTCTTCTCCTCTTTTCTTTTCCCTTTCCGTCCTTCCATTTCCTTCCGATTTGGAAGGAAAGAATTTTCTTCCTTTTTTTTTTTGTTTTCCTTCCATTTCCTTTCTTTTATTTCCTTTAATGAAACTCGGGAACACAACTCCTTTTATTTCTTTTCTTTTCCTTTCTTTAATTAAACTCGAGAACACACCTAGTTTTTTCTTTCCTCTCATTTCTTTTCTTTTCTTCTCTTAAAGTAAACTCGGGAACACAACTCCTTAGGGTGAAGGAGTCTATTTCGATTAATTAGTTAACTAGGATAGTGCCCGCGTGACACACGGGTTTGAGTAAAAAAAACTTTAATAAAACATATATTTTTTAAAACACTGTAATATATACGTAATATAAAATTTGAATCTCATGAGAAATATAACTACAATGTAATCCACCGGTTAATATGGATAAATAAATATTTTAAAAACTTAAGTTTGATCACTTATATGATAAGATTTAAAATAAGTAGATAAATACATAAAAATATAAATTTAATTATATTAAAAATATATGCGGGTAGTGTTTTTGACCCGAATAAGGTCCACGAGTCTTATAGTCAAAACGAAAGAAACAATATGGTTTGGAAAACAACACCCAATTGTTGATTCTAAGAATATTTATATGGGCATGAACGGTTATAATTAGTTTAAAACAAAACCGTTGTAAAACCGGAACACAAGATTTGTTTAAAAAAATTGTTCATTTAGTATAAAAATATCATACTCAACTTAAAGAAACATAAATGCTTGATTTTATGAAGTAGTTTTTTTTATAAAATATAATTTCATATAAGAAAATTATTTATGGTTATAAAATACCGATGTATTTAATTGTAGACAATTACAAACTTTATCCCAAAGTTTTACTTCTTATCAAATATAAACTGACACATTCACACCATGGTAGGAGAGGGTTGAAAATATAACTACTCCTAAGTTTGTTAAAATTCTACTAAATATTAGGGGACCAATATGTAATTAGTGTTATTAAATTATATTATTATACACATTCACACCCTGGTAGGAGAGGGTTGAAAATATAAATATTCTTAAATTTGTTAAAATTACTAAATATTAGGGGACCAATATGCAATTAGTGTTATTAAATTATATTATTATTATTATAGAAAACTGACACATTCACACCCTGGTAGGAGAGGGTTGAAAATATAAATACTCCTAAGTTTGTTAAAATTTTACTAAATATTAGGGGACCAATATGTAATTAGTGTTATTAAATTATATTATTATACACATTCACACCCTGGTAGGAGAGGGTTGAAAATATAAATATTCTTAAATTTGTTAAAATTACTAAATATTAGGGGACCAATATGCAATTAGTGTTATTAAATTATATTATTATTATTATTATAGAATATATACATACATTTTTTAAATAAAAATTATTATTATGAGATAAAATCTCAAATAATGACACATAAGCATTGAAGCCCTTAAAAAATGCCACCTAAGCAAAATTGATTTTGCTTTATTATATTAGAGATTAGGTAGATAAGTATAACTAAGATGGCCGGGTTAATTAGTATTAGTATTAGTATTATTGTTTATCATTCAACTAGTTTAGTGCCCGCACTACGTTCGGGAACACGACATTCAAGGGATGCTTTTAAGGATATTCATGAACGTTCCAATAAGTTTTGAAACAAAACCGTGGTAAATCGGAACACGAAATATATTTTTAAAAATTAAATTTTTAATATAGCAATATTATACTCAAATTAAAGATAATAAAATGCTCAGTTTTATGGTGTAATTTTTTTTTTTAAATCCATATAAAAAGGTTATGTATATTTATAAAACACTAAAGTCTTTAATTGTATATTATTATTAATTTTATCCATAAGTTTCATTTTCACACCCTATCAATATAAATCGACTCATGTACACCCCTTGTAGTAGAGGGTTAAAAGTATAAATACTTTTAAATTTTTCAGAATTCTCCAAAATATTAGGGGACCAAAAATGTAATTAGTTTTATTATAATATATTTTATATACATATTTTAAATAAAAAAATTATTATTATGAGATAAACTCTCAAATGATGCCACATAAGTCAGAAGCTTTAAAATGGTGCCACATAAGCTTTTATGGTTTTGCTATATTATATAAAGATAAGTACGTACGTACGTGTTTCTTTCAATTCTTGATTACTAGCTTCATTAATTTCTGGTCATTGTTGATTAATTAAGATGGATAGAATCAGCATGCTTCCCATTGCCATAATTGAATTCATCTTATGTCTTCTACCGATTCAAGTGGCAGCAAGGACAAGTATCCTCTCTAGGGAATGGAGGGATCAAAATCCCTAAACTTGTGTTTGATAAGGATACGTTTGAAGCATCCACTGATGGGGCTGAGCTATCTGTTTTAGAGCAAACGTTTGACAAACCTAGCCAAAGGAAAGAAATGTGCAAAAGGCATAAACTTTTTTATGCTATATATCAAGTTCTCTTGATGCACGAGGGTCCAATACACCCTTTCTACCACAGTAGATAGATCGTGTGTTGAGATTGACCATATCATACGTCATTTGTCAAGGAAAAATACGGTTAAGGTATTAGAACTTGACTTTAGTAGTATCTACAAGTTACCCTTATCTTTCTTCTCATTCCATGAGTTGACGGATCTGTATCTCAATCATTGTATTCTTGACCATCAACCATCATCCAATGTATTTGGTAGCCTTACAAAGTTGTGTTTGCAAGACATACAAACTTGTAAAAAAGAGCTTCTGCTGTTTTTTTCAAGCTTAAGATCCTAACAATTGTAAGTCAATTCATTCATAGTTATAAATTAATTAAGTAGAATGAATGTCGTCATAGTTAGATCGATATTGTAACTTTTGCATGCAGTTGAGTGATGGTGGAAATATCGATGATATCGATTACAAGGCAGATTCCAGTACTATCGCTGATCTCGTTGAGTGTTTACCGAGCATTGAATATCTATGTTTTATGTTCTTCTTCTTTTTGGTAATTCTACCCGCCCACCCACATGGCATATATATACTTGATTATATTTTGATCGATCGATCGCCTGCCTATTTAATTAGCTAGATGTTACTAACCTAACCTTTGTTTAATTTGTCTCAAAGTGTTTTCTTCCGCTTCCAAAGGAGGTTCCAACAAAATTGGTCCACTTGAAAGAGTTGTGTATGGAATGGGTATGGTTTGGTCACAAGTATTCAGTACCTTTTATTCTTCTAATGATTAGAAGCTCCCCAAACCTGGAGAAACTTCAGCTAGAGGTAAATAACGTACAAGACTCGACTCTCTCTCTCTCTATATATATATATATATGTTGTATTCGATCTACTTAATTGTTTTAATTAATTCTTATACACTGAAACATGACCCTTGATGCATGTAGATTGATGTCGAAGTCTCTTTTGATGAATCTTTTTTGGGGTCTTTTGTACCGGAAGATTATTCAAATATCATGTTGGAGCATCTTAATGAAATGGAGATTATAGATTATAGTCATCAAGAGAATGAGGTGGCTTTTGTGAAGCTTATCTTGGCCAACTCACCTGTACTAAAGGAGGTGAGGATATTCATGTGGAATGAGATTCCTAAGAGGAAAAAAGTCAACATTACAAAAATGCTATTAAGCTTACCATGTGCATCACCTGTCGTCAAAATCATTGTTACTTTTGCATTGCCTTTTTGGCTTTGTTGACTTTTTGGTCAAATGATCCAAAAACTGGGTTTTCATTATCTAATGACAAAATATATATGATATTAGTCATTTGGTGAATGCTTTTTGTCAATTTTCGAAAGTTGGATATATAGATTTCTGATTATATTTGATAGTTTTAGTCATTTGTCTTGTAATGGTTAAAAAAAGGTTTTGTTTTGGTCATCTAATATTTTTTTCTATAAAGCTGCTTTTTAAATCAAATATTATATTTTAATTAAAAGTTGTTCATATGCACCAACCTTTAAGATCAAAACTTACACTGTTATATTTTTGTACCACAATCGATACCATACATAAATTGATACGTTAGTAACATAAAATCTATCTATACCTTCTAATAAAAGAGGGTTTTGAAAGACACTTGTCATTCAATGAAGAGGATGTTGGAACATTTTTCCCTTCAAAACTAAAAATCTTTTATTTAAAGCTATGTATGGAAGGAAATCGATAACATTAAATCACCCATAATTTTCTCTTCCAAAGTTTCAACTTATCTTATTTACATCCCTGAAATAACCATTAAAACATAAATAAACAACTTAAACAAATAAATGTATTGAAATTTACGACCCAGACACATGCATGCCGACCTGTACGCTCGGCTCAGTACATATGAGTGTCACCGTAATTTTTCCGGAAATCTATGATCTGAATTATTCTTTTTAACGGCAAATGTGGGACCATGCTTCGGAAGATATATATTATTTTTCCGGAAACCTAGAACTCCATTTTTATTTTTTTGTTCTAAGTGACACTTGAACCTAAGACCGTCTCATTTTTATAAATCTTGGATGCCTCACCTTAACTACTTGAGCTAAGGATCATTAGTATCTAGATTATTTGTATGTCTGTTTTTCTTGGTTTTTTTAATTAATTGGTAGGATTTATAAGATACACAGTTTAAAAGTGTCAATATCTGATTTGCTACCAATAGTGTATTTGTTGTTTAAATATATTTGTTGAAAGCTCATATTTGTTCATGTAATATGTAGTTTATTTTCAAATGTTACTTTTTCATAAAATTTTAGAATTGTGTTTTTATGCTACGTTGTTAGCATTTAGCCCGTGTGACACACGGGAAATAACCTAGTATTCTAATAGACAGACTTCTGGTTGATGTTTATATTTGTTAAATCGATGTGACTTTGAATAAAGATCTCTAAAACAAAAAGATAATCGACAACTTACAAAACTAGTATACCAGACCCACAAACCGGTATGTGACACTCACGTCATAGGAATGTTGGAATATTTTATAAAACACAAATAATAGTTTGTGAAAAATACAAAAGAATATTTGATTGGTGCAACTTTTTAGTTAATGTGAGAGTTTTATTAGATGAGATGTTTCATATCATTATTCATGTTTAATGGAGTGTTTTACTCATTGGTTATGGGTAATAAACGAGATGTTTGACTCATTTTACCCTATAAATACAAGGAAGTGAGAGTTGACCCGCTAATTGCATTACACTCAAACACTGGTGTTTATGATCTCCATTCATTACACGAGTGTTTAAGTTGTTTACCTAGTTTCTCTTATTTATTTATGATTATAGGCAAATTGGCTAAAAATAATCTCAACTAACACCTATTGGCCGAGAATAATCTCAACTCATTTTATTCCCTTCGGTGGTCCCAAATCCAACTTTTTTGGCCTCCAGTGGTCCGCCGTTAAGTGCACTTAACGGCCGTTAAATTTTTTTAGATTTTTTTCGAATTTCAAAACATGGTTTTATGGATATTGATCGGGAGGAGTATACAATTCAATTGATGTAAAGCTTACTTCGAACTGGTGTTCCAAACGACAAAACGGTCTTTAATCAGGTGTTTAAAACCTAACGGTGCTTTAACCGGATATCAAAATTAAACCATTTGGAGCAACAATTGGAAGTAAGGTTTACATCAACTAACTCGTATTCTCCTCTCGATCAAAATCCCTAAAATATCGGTTTGAAATTCGAAAAAAATTGAAAAAAAATTAACGGCCGTTAAGTGTACTTAACGGCGGACCACTGTAGGCCAAAAAAGTTGGATTTAGGACCACTGGAGGGAATAAACTGAGTTGAGATTATTTTCGACCAATAGGTGTTAGTTGGAATTATTGTAGGCCAATTTGCCATGATTATATTATGAGTAAATATTGTGTCACTTTATTAGACTATAAAATAAAATTCTTACACCAACCAACCCCTTTCCGGCGTATACTTGAGCTCGTCACGGTGGTGCATATATGCTTCATTGGTTTGCTTACCAAATACCATACCAGGTTTTTTCTTTTCGTATCGATTTGTTCTCATATACGACGTTAGTGATTACTGGATTTGGCCGGGTAAATTAATTAATGATGCTAATACCTTGAAAACTTTCATTATCCTGTTATTGGTTTATACATTATCAATTCTTTATCATGCTGTGTACTAACTTTTTTTTTTTCTATACATTTGGAAACTTATAACAGTGTTTGCTGCATTGTATTATTATTTAAAAATTTAGCCATTATGTAATTTGGTTCGTTTGTGTGTGTTAAACATGTTAAATAGATTTTTTACAGCAACTAATAAGAAGATGGATAAAATCAGCAAGCAAGCTTCCTACGGGCATACATTTTATGTCTACTACCGATTCAAGAAGCAGCAAGGACAAGTATCCTCTCTAGGGAATGGAGGTACTATTGGATCAAAATACAATACCTAAACTTGCGTTTATCGAGGATACATTTCATGAATTGTTCGTTAATGAACAAAAGTTAAACAAAGAAAGGTCTAAGTTTTTGTATGCAAGTCTTGCTTATGCACCAAGGTCCAATACACTACACGAGTTCGCCCTTTCTATGATAGCACTTGACTTTGGTGTTGAGATTGACCATATAATTCTTCTTCTGCTCAAGAGAAATACTGTCAGAATATTAAAACTTGACTTCAATGGGAGCTATATGTTACCGTTATCTTTCTTCTCATTACATCAGTTAAAAGATCTGTATCTCAATGGCTGTGTTCTTGACCATCATCCATTGTATTCAGTAGCCTTACAACCTTAAATATTCAAGAAATATTTAGTTGTGAAAAAACGCTTTTGTGTTTTTTATCAAGGTGCCTGTTACTTAAAATACTTGTGTATGTTTTTGTTACGAATATGGTTTACCTTTTTTTGTGCTTTTGATTTGAAGCTCCCCAAACCTAGAGAAACTTAAGGTACAGGTAAAAACAAGACCTAGCTATATGGTGTCTGTCTTCTACTAGCAGAGCCGGCCCATGGGGTGTGCGGGGTAGTCGACCGCACGGGGCACTCGTTTGAGGGGAGGCACCAAATTTAAAAAAAAAAATTATATATAATTTTTTATTTTCACTAATTCAAATACTTTGATTTTCTTATGTTTAATTATCAAACGTTTGTTTTTTGGTTAAAAATTTAGTTTATATAATGTAGTGCGTTGATGCTTCCGGTTGAGGGGTCTTTTTTTCTCGTCTCGCACAGGGCACTCGATTCCTCGGGACCGGCCCTGTCTACTAGCTTGTTATGTCAAAATACACTGATCACACATGACACTTATTTTAGATGTTAGATGAAGACTCGCATGGTGAACTTGAGATGGCATCCTTTACAACCCAGATGTTATGTTGGAGCATCTTAAAGATTTAGAGATTCTAAATTTTAGCAACGATGAGAATGAGTTTGCTTTTGTGAAATATATGTTGGCCAAGTCACCTGCACTGAAGAAGGTCCTACGGGAAGAGTTTACTAAGAAAAAAAAATCACAGATCTCAAAAATCCTTTTTAGCCTCCAATGCGCATCACCTGCGGTAAAAATCGTTGTTAATTACTTGGTGGTTTTAGTAAAATGTACAACTTTGTTTTGGTTGAATATGGGATTTAAAAAGGATGATCCTTTGTATAAAAAATTATGTTCTTTTTTGGTCTTAATGCCAACTGCAAAGGGCAACATTGTGATTTGGAATGAGAATGCTGCATATGTACTAGTATCTAGTGGCTGGGTCGAATAACCCAACTGCTGGACCATGAATACTCAGTTACACGTACGTTGAGGATCCTGGTCAAAAGCTGAATAAAATTAAGTAGTAGCTGCCTGCAGACAGTTATTTTCCCTTCCTTGTTAGGTTTAGTTATTAATATATACCATAATAGACCATGAAAGTTGTAAAACTCTTAAGGTACAGAATAGCAAATCATGCGGTGCAAGAACAAAAACGTAATGGCAGCCTCACATGTAAGAGTATTAAGTGTTTTGGAGCAAACGTTTGACAAACATGACCAAGGGGTGTAAAGTACTTTATGTTTATACAATGCATTTCATATTGACATCGTCCAATCTATGAGTTCAACCTTACAACGAAAGAGATGGTTTGTATGCTGACATCGTCCGTATAATACTTCATTTATTAAACAAAACTACTCTTAAAATATTAAAACTGGACTTGAATGGGGGATAAGTAACCCTTATCTGTCTTCTCGTTACATCAGTTAATGTATCTATATCTCAATGATTATGTTCTTGATCATCAGCTATTGTCCCATGTAGTTGGACATTTGGTCGCCTTAAAACCAACCATATAGTTGCTAGAAATACACATTCATTTTAAACCACTCTTGGTTGCTTGGTTTCTATAATACAAAAGTTATTTTGGTAAAATCTGAACTATTAAGTGTTGAATTAATAAAAGGTCTGAACCAGTAAAAGACTTATCAGCAAGGGTCAAACTAATAAAGATGTTTGGTTGGATCTTGAAGAACTGTGTACAATGACTATAACTATCGCCACTAGTGAAAATTCCACCATTGCTGATGACATTTAGTGTTTTCTCATTTCCTTACAAATCTCTATACTAGATTATTATACTTTTAACCACAATCGGTAAATTGACAAGTAACATATATTCTTACTAGCTTTTTAGTCTAGTGATACTTAATCTTTATTTCTATTAAACTGATGTGACTTTTAGATCCACCAAATAGTTGTATATTAGAAGTAAAGTAGGTTTGAGACTGACTCGTGTGATGTGACGACCAGATCTTAGTTGGGGTTCATTTGTGACTCATTACACGCGTTACAGTGACATTATGTTTTTGACATTTGTCACGCGTTGCGGTGCCGTTGTCGCTTTGTTCCACGTGTAAAAAGATGATATTGTCCCACACGTAGAACATGCCATTAATGTAGTTATCGAATTTTTTATGTCTCGTACGTTACAGTGTAAATTCGAAATAAATGATGTCATAAATTAAAAGTGTTTATATCCACACTTGAAGGTCAAAACCAAAATTAGGAATCAACGTGTTACGATAGATACAGGGACTAGTTGTGTATTTTTAACAAGTCGAGTTGAGCCCTAACCCCTTTCAGGTTTATGCTTCTGCTGGTTCAATGGTGGTGGTTGGTTGATTGGTTTGCTTACATTACATAATAACAGGTATTCTCTTTTCATATCGATCAATATGCTGACGTTATTGATTACTACTGTGGGTAAGATGATTGATATCTTTGAAACTTTGACTTTCATTTTATCTGTTTAGCCCTTGAATGCAAGCAAGGTTTTACATTCCTATTATTTGTTGCATTTGGTGGGTTAACAGTGTTTGCTGCATTGTATTGTTTAGAAGTTCAGCTATTATGTTTCTATTGTGTGTGTATTAATTAAACATATAGTTTTTTTTTTTTTTTTTTTGTTAAATAGAGCAGCTAACAAACAAGAACATCTTAATTAAGATGGATAGAATCAGCAGGCTTCCTACCGGCTTAATTGAAACCATTTTATGTCTACTACCGATTCAAGAAGCAGCAAGGACAAGTATCCTCTCTAGGGAATGGAAGTACTATTGGACCAAAATCCCTCAAATTGCGTTTATCGAGGATACATTTCAAGTGTCTAACGGTGGTGGCGAATTGTCCATTCTGGAGCAAAGGTTAGGCATAATAAGTGACAGGAAAGTAATAACTGCGAGGTGCAAGCTTTTCCATGCTATATACCAAGTTTTGTTAATGCATCAGGGTCCAATCTATGACTTCACACTTTCTATGGTAACAAATGGCTCACGTGTTGAGATTGACCTTATAATTCTTCATTTGTTCAAGAGAAATACTATCAAAGTATTAAAGCTTGACTTTAATGGGAGCTATAGGTTGCCATCATCTCTCTTCTCGTTACATCAGTTAACAGATTTGTATCTCATTGATTGTCTTCTTGACCATCTCCCATCAGCAAGTGTATTTGGCACTAACCTTACAACCTTATATTTTCAAGAAATACGGACAAGTGAAAAATTGCTTCTACGTCTTTTATCCAGTTGTCCATTACTAAAGAGATTGACAATTGTAAGTGGATAATAAACTTAAATTTAAATCCTTATGGTCTTTCATAACTTAGCTAAATATTGTAATTTTTGCAGATGAGTGACTGTGGAACCATCTATGTCAGTGGAGATTCCACCATTACTAATCTCTTCGAGTGTTTACCGGTCATTGAATATCTGAATGTTTGGTTTTTTCTCTTTGAGGTAATTCTTTTCACATCGTGTATACTTGATTATACTTTGGTATGCTATTTAGTTATTACTAATCCTTGTTTGGTTTAAGTGTTTTCTTCCACTTCCGAAAGAGCTTCCAACAAAATTGGTCCACTTGAAATGCTTGTGTATGGAATGTGTATGTTTTTGTTACGAATATTCAGTACCTCTTTTTGTTCTTTTGATTCGAAGCTCCCCAAGCCTAGAGAAACTTAAGCTAGAGGTAAAAAAACGAGAATCTATGATGTATTCAAGTTTTTTTCTGATTCTTATGTCAAAATACGCTCACACAAGACACTTATTATAGATAATAGATGAAGACTGTCACGGTGAACATGAGATGACCCCCTTTACTATGGAAGATTACCCGGATATTATGTTGGGGCGTCTTAAAGAATTGGAGATTCTACATTTTAGCAACAATAAGAATGAGTTGGATTTTTTGAAATGTATCTTGCCCAAGTCACCTGCTCTGGAGAAGGTGAGGATACTCATATGGGAAGAGCATGAAGAGGAAGAAAAATCGGAGATTTCAGAAACCCTTTTGAGCTTTCCATGCGCATCACCTGTGGTAAAATTCATTGTTAGTTGAAATCCAATTAGTCAACACTGGGTGGTTTCGTTGACTGTTTAGTGAAATGTACAGCTTTGTTTCAATTGGATGTTGGATTTGAAAAGATGATCTTGTGTAACTTGATCTCTTAAGTTTCTATGCTTTTCTGGTATCAATGCAAAGGGCTAGTTATTCTTTATTTTCAACTCATGTATGTCTCTCTTTGGATTGCTTTACCTCTCTATTTGGTATTATCTGAGTGTGTGTCTGGCCCAAAATCTCTCATGTTTGTTTCTTTTTACAAGTTTATTACAATATCCTTATACAGAAACCGGGTCAAAAACCTTGTACAGGAATTGTGTCTGTAATTTCCATTTATAAACAAAAAAGTTCTTACAAAAGAAACAATAAAGATGAGAAACAAAACAACTTTTAACCTACAAACATTCCAAAGGGTGCAACTTTATTTCATTCAAGATTCAAGCCACATTGATATGTTGTTTGACTTTAACCCCAAGGTCAACTTGAAGCCGAGTCTTTAGTAGTTGATGGGTTGAATGGCTTTTGTTCAGCACATGTGAGCACCTCGTGGCCCCCGGCATACTCACGGCCAACACCCATCAAGTCAAGATAATATAGGTAATGTGTAATGATGGTGTTCATGTCATCAATATCGCCTTTGCCACATGTCCGATCGCCATATAGGATGTTCATGGTGCACCCAAATCCAGGAACACGGTTAGATGAAGTGTCGTTTTTGGTAGGTTTGAATGAACCAACCATGCAATCATGGGCTGATGGTTGACCCTTTTTCAATGGTGTAATCCATTGAAAGATTGCAGCTTGGAAGGCTAGATTGGCGTTTTGTTCAAGGTATTCAGGGTGGTGTAAAAGATCGACGTTTAAGCAGTCGCCAAGGTATCCATAGTTGTAGTTCCTGAAACAACTCAACAGTTAGGGTTATGTTTTATCCGGGAGAAAAACACACTTTGACTAGTTACTCAACCCAACCTGCGAGGCTGCGACATTCCACCTTTTTAAGAAATTGAATATTTTTGTGGTGTGTAGAGAACAAAAAGAATTAACTTTTAAATTTTTAAGAGCAAAGGAAGGTTGGGTTTGGATCATACCAAAAGACGGGCAAAGCACCACGACCAAAATATAAAGCACCAGGGGCACAAGGGTACGTGTATTTGTAGTTATTGTCACAGTAATCTTGCATAGGGCTCATTTCTTTGTTGTAGCATAACCCCCATGCTGTGGGCCCACCAGTTGCCACTCCATATCCACCTAAACAAATTTTAAGCAAATATGTAATCAAACCATCTAATTCTTTGGATAAAAACAATTTAGGAGGTTATAAGCATTAAAAAGAACTTTTGATGAACGCTAACGTTTACGACCCATTTGGCATGTTCCCCTTTTAGCCAAATCTTTTACCTTGACGAATTTCAGATAACACACAACCCAAATTGACCCATTAGTAAGTGAGAGCGTCAAAACTACCACCTCTATGCATAACAGGATTCCTCATCAATAAAGAATGGAAGTCAAGCAATTAAACTTACAAGAAGTTTGACTTCCAACATGAGCAAGAAAAGCAGCAATCTCTAACATTTGTGTGGTCTTGTTGCCTGTGGTACCAAATCCTAGGGGCTGATAAATGGCTGAAGCAGAGTAAAACCGTGTATTATGATTGTAATTGATTGACTTAACAGCTTACAAATAAGGCTCTATATATAGAGCTTGATATTACAATATATATCCTCGAGAATAGTAAATGTAAAATACATATCCTAATATAGTCTAACATTCCCCCCCAAGTTGAGGGTGGGGAGCGACCTGCAACTTGGATCTTAAGAGAAGAAATCTTTGTGAAGGCAAAGGCTTAGTAAACACATCAGCAATCTGGTCATTTGTAGAGATGAACTTGATATCTAGTTGTCCTTGAGCTACCTGTTCTCGGACAAAGTGAAAATCTACTTCAACATGCTTCGTGCGAGTATGAAACACAGGATTAGCTGAGAGATAGGTAGCTCCAAGATTGTCACACCAAAGAGTCGGTGATTGTTTGGGTGTGATGCCAAGCTCACGGAGAAGGGCCTTCAACCAAAGTAATTCTGCAACTGTGTCTGCAAGGGCTTTATATTCTGATTCGGTTGAAGATCTGGAGACAGTTCGTTGTTTGCGAGCAGTCCAGGAGATAAGATTAGAACCCAAATAAACTGCGAATCCCCCCGTGGACCGACGGTCGACAGGACAGCCAGCCCAATCAGAATCAGAATAGGCTTGAATGGCAGTATTCTGCCAATGTGCATCTGTGAAGGCATGCAAAAGAGAACCTGAGTTATGCCGTATTAGAAGACCCAAATTAGTTGTGCCTTTGAGATAACGTAAGATGCGTTTGACAGCTGACCAGTGGTTTTCTGTTGGTGCATGCATAAATTGACACACTTTGTTTACAGCAAATGCAATGTCTGGTCGGGAGAGCGTAGCATATTGTAAAGCTCCCACTATTTGGCGGTATTGTGTCGGGTCTGAAAGAAGAGGGTTGTCATCATTAACTAATACTTGAGAAGTGCTCATAGGGGAGCATACTGGCTTGCAATCAGAGAGACCAGACCGCTGTAAAATGTCCAAGATATATTTTCGTTGTGATAGGAGGACATTCTTGTTATGATGAATAACTTCAATTCCCAAAAAGTAGTGAAGTTTGCCAAGATCTTTGATTGCAAAGGAGGTGTTCAATTGTTTAATAATGCTGTCAATTGCTGAGTTGTTGTTGCCAGTGATGATGATATCATCCACATAAACAAGAATATAAACCAAAGTAGCGCCTGCTTTGAGGATGAACAAAGACGGATCTGTTTTAGACCCGGAAAAGCCAAGTTGTTGGAGAACAGTTGATAGACGATTAAACCATGCTCGAGGAGCTTGTTTTAGCCCATACAATGATCGATGAAGAAGACAGACATGATTCGGTTTGCTTTGGTCTACAAAACCTGGGGGTTGTTTCATGTAAATCGTTTCAGATATATCGCCATGTAAAAATGCATTCTCGACGTCTAATTGACGAAGAGACCATTGATGAGTTACTGCCAGGGACATAACCACTCGGATAGTTGTAGGTTTGATAACAGGGCTGAAGGTTTCGTTATAGTCAATGCCCGGTTGTTGATGAAACCCTTTTGCCACGAGTCTTGCTTTGTAACGAGTAAGCTTGCCTTGCGAGTCCGACTTTAACCTGTACACCCACTTACAATCAACCAAATTAGTACTTTTATCATAAGGGACTAATGACCATGTTCCATTCTTAATAAGCGCCTGAAACTCTTGGTTCATGGCATGACGCCACTCCGGGAATTTATTGGCGACGGTAAAGGAAGTAGGAACGGTGGGAGGAGTGGGAGAAACAGTGGCTGTGTTGGCTGATGGATCATATGGGGTGGTTCGTTTTGGATTTTGACGTAGGTTTGAGGGTCTAGAACGATGTGGGGGTGGGGGTGGGGGTGGGGGTGGTGTTGGAGCAGATGATGTTGGAGAAGTATTTGAGGTAGTTGAGGTTGAGGAAGTGTGTATGGGAGATGGTGAAGAGGGTTCAGGTTGTTCAGTGGATGGTTGGGTGTTCTCAGTATTTGCTGAGTTTGTGAAGGAGTGTTCAGTTTCGGGTGGTTCTGTGGAGTAGGTTGGAGGTGGGTCTGGAAAGATGGAAACATATGGGGATGGGTTGGAGGGTGGTGGTGAGGGGGGAGGTGGATTGAAGGGGAAGATGTTTTCGTTAAAGCGGACATGGCGAGCGATATAGATACGTTCGGTTGCGAGGTCAAAACACCTATAGCCATGATGTGTGGGGCTATAACCGAGAAAGACACATGGTGTCGAACGAAAGTCCATTTTGTGGCGATTGTAAGGACGTAGATAGGGAAAACATTGACAACCAAATACCCGAAGGAAAGTGTAATCTGGTTTGCGATTGAAGATGTGTTGAAAGGGAGATTTGTTAGATGAGATTCGGGATGGAAGACGATTGATTAAGTAGACTGCAGTTTCAAAGGCAAAATGCCAAAATTTGGGTGGAAGGTTGGATTGGGCTAGAAGAGCAAGCCCGGTTTCAACGACATGGCGGTGACGACGCTCGACTATACCGTTTTGAGCACTCGTATAGGGGCAAGAACGTCGGTGGATTATACCAAGGGAGGTAAAAAAAGATGAAAGATTTCTGAACTCCCCTCCCCAATCGGTTTGAACACTTTTTAGTTTGGTATTAAATTGCCTTTCTACCATTGTTACAAAATTTTTAAACATAGAATAAACATCAGATTTGCGTGCTAAAGGGAAAAACCACATAAAACGAGAGTGATGATCAACACATAGCATAAAAAACTTATAACCATCAATAGATAAAGTGGACGAGGGCCCCCAAACATCACAATATATCAAGTCTAAAATGTTATGGCTTCGAAAATTCGAAGATTGCAGTGAATGCTTAGATGATTTCCCTAATTGGCACGACGTACATAATGAAGAACATATTTTTGTAGAAACAGGTAAAGAATAATTAGAAATGACTGAATTAAAAACACGTTGATGTGGATGACCGAGGCGTTGATGCCAAACAGTGGAGGATGCTTTGGTGGCGGTGAATGCAATCTTTGGAATAGACTTGAGCCGAGGGAGTCGGAAGGAGTAGAGACCATGTTCACTTGGGCCCATGAGGAGGATAGTGTGTGTAGACTCGTCCTTCACAACAAAAAAGGAAGAGTGAAATTCAAAGAAAACATTATTTTCGAGACAAAATTGTTGAACAGATAAAAGATTCTTTTGGATATTTGGTACGTGAAGAATATTAGAGAGATTAAAGGTTTTGTTGGGTGAACGGATTTTGGAAGAACCAATATGAAAGATGGGAAGAGGCTTACCGTCACCAACGTGGAGTGAATCATTACCTTGATATACCTCAGAGTTGTCAAGGCTTGATAAGTCAGGAGCAGCATGACTATTAGCCCCCGTGTCAGGGAACCAAGATGAGCCAAGAGTTGATCCAGCATCTGAGAAGTTGGCAAAGTTTGCTTGAGTAGGTTGTTTGGAAGAACCGGGTTGATTTGGGCATTGAGATGGGAGATGACCTATACCGCACCGGTTACAGTGGCCGTATACCATGTTTTGCGTGGATGCCCATGAAAACTGCCTGGAAGAATTAGTGTCACGGCTGTCCCGATTTCTGTTGTTGGAGTTGCCACGTGAATTGCCCCGATAATTCCCACGACGATTACCTCGATTATTATTGATGGAACGTGAGGCATAGGAAGCTTGTGGTTGATTTGACGATGCAATAGGGCTAAGTTGGTACCCTAACTGACCCGCTAATAGTTGAAGGCTGTTGAGTTGAGATTGGATAGCACTGATATTTGGTGGTGATGGGCTAGCTGTGGCAACAAAGGCTTGAGCAGGTATGGCAGCAGGTGAAGAGCTGTTGTTGGTGTTGATCATATAGTCATGATCATGAAGTAAGCCATATAGTTCATTGAAAGTGATGGGTGGATGGCGGGCTAGCAGGTTAGACTTCAAACCATTGTATTCTTCTTTAAGACCCGAGATGACAAGCATCACCAGATCCTTATCTTTCATCGGTTCACCGATATTTGCAAGAGCAATGGCATACTCTTGTGCTCGAGTAAGATAAGCGGTTGGGGTTTCATCTCCTTTCATCATGATTCGAAGAAGTTGGGTTTTTAGAGTGTACTCACGAGATGATGTGTTTGGTGCATAAGCGCGTTCCAGAGAGAGCCAGACTTCTCTGGATGTTTGGCCTTGAACATGTTGAAAGGCTGCTTCGGAGATGGTGGATGTAATGAGCATGCGGACGTGTGCATCATTAGCTATCCAATGCGGATAGCTAGGGTTATCACTGGTTGTGGTTCCAGAGGTTACAGTTTTGGATGGACATGGTATAGTGCCATCAACATAGCCAAACAAGTTATTAGAGACCAAGAATGGTTCGATCATGGATTTCCAATATCCATAATTTGTAGGAGAGAGGGTAAAGGCAAACTTATGGGAATTGAGGGTTATTTTCTCTGCTGAAGTAAGTGCAGCAATAGTTGCCATACAGATTTTGTGGTTAGAGGACAATCGGAGTTGTTTAAGATGGTTGGAGGCAGCAGGATTAGGGTTAGGTTTTCTTGGCTCTGATACCAAGTAAAACCGTGTATTATGATTGTAATTGATTGACTTAACAGCTTACAAATAAGGCTCTATATATAGAGCTTGATATTACAATATATATCCTCGAGAATAGTAAATGTAAAATACATATCCTAATATAGTCTAACAAGCAGTGATAAAAGACTTAAAATCCCAAAAACCAACAGCATGTGCCACTGGAGTATTTCTTTTAGAAAAAAGATTCTCAAATTGATAATAATCAAAATATTGTGAGGTTGCAACAATATTCTAACCACCCTTTACATTCCCAGCCCTGATCACAAACTTTTTTTCCCTTAATTTTTTTCACCAATATAGGTGAAGTGTCAGCATCCACAATTGACACTATTACAACTATCACACTTAACACCACAACACACATTTGCTTTGTCTCCATTTTCTTTGCTGCAAAAACAAAACACCAGATTACAAACTAAGCTTGTTTCATTAAAGAAAACGAAAGAACATAAATTAATACCCATTGAATTATCTATCTTTTTCTTGTTAACTGTGGGAGACTAATGTAGGAAAGTGAACACGAATAAGAGTCAACCGACACTTCAAATTCCTCTTTATTTTCTCATTTGTTTTGAGAAATGAATAGACGAAATAAGGATATCAAATTCCATATCGTTTTATGGGAAAAATACATGAATTACACAGACATCTAATGCAAAAAGAATGTTTCTTTCCAGTGTTTTGATAAAACTACACGGTTAAGTTGAATGAATTCGAAAGATCTTATAATATATCAGGAGATTTAGTGAAAATACCTAAGAGAAGACATGAATTAGAGATACCCAGCTGCATGCGTAATAAAATGTATTCGCTAATCAATAAACCCAATAACAAAATTTGTTTCCTGCTTTTAGATCAATCAAATGTTCACAATCTGAAATCAGTAAACCAAAACACCCAAAGCTAAATTAAGCTCCCTTTTCTTGATTATTTGGGCATTTAGTCAAGATACGTGTGCTGAAAGAAACTAAAACAACATACACAGAAACAAATTTAATTTGTTACTTTTTAGCAGAACATAAATAAAGCAAAACACCCAATACAATACTATAAATTTTTAGGGCATTTGATGTAAGTTTCTTGAAAACACATAAATTATAAAGAACATACTAAAGCTATAAAGAACAAATGCAACTAAAACATTAATAAACCCATGAAGTACGTAATTATGCTTTCAAGAAAGTATATATACTAGTATAGTATGCAACTTACTGAAAGCGGAGAATTGTTCACCAACAAGAAGTGATTTTGTTTACAGTTTATTTGATTTGATTGAAATGCAAGTGGTTTTTGTATGTTTTAGTTTACTTTGTTTGCAAGGCAATGAAGGTGGAACGTGTGTTAGTAATTAGATGAAGTATCTTTGTCAACTGAATAATATATGATCCTGATGTTTGAATCACGACGACTCACCAACACCAGATACAAGTCAACTCATCACCGACAACTCATTGTTCCGGGTTTGGACTTTGACTCGGTGGCTCACTCACTTGAACCGTCAGTTTGTTTTTTCCCTTTTGGTGCAAGACTGTCGGTATGTATGTTTAATGGCACGTTGCTCTACTCTATATATACTTTTTTATTCAAAAAAATATATATATTTGTCGTGATTGTATCTTAGGATGCATAACAAGACACGCCTTTGTTTAATAGAAGAACAAAAGTTACATTTCGTAATATTTAAATCCCTATTCTTTTAGCTATGAGACATTTCACTTAACTATCAGGATGCTATTTTAAGAACAACAACTTGATCAGTTGATTTGAAACCTCACATTTTAGCTAAATTGAGTACGCAAAGTTGAACATAAACTAGTAGAACATGTTTAAACTAAAATCGAACCGATAAATTTCACATTAGGGTTGCGATGTGTTTTTGTCCATGTTAAAAGTTTTATATATAAAATAGAAATGTGGTTCTGCTTTGATTTAATTTGTAAAGTCAACTATTGATATTTATACAAATGGGATGAACAAGTATTTGGATATGCATTTATGAGCATTTAGATCTGTTTGTTGCTATGCATGTGCGTGTACTCTCCTTGATTTAGTTATGTGCATTGAGTTTGTTACTGTATTAATCGATAAAGGATTAAATAAGAAGTAAATTTTCTTTAAAAAGTGGAGGAGTGTTTAAATCATATTAAAACCGGGACAAACGACCTTTGATTGAGCTCAAGAATTAATTCATTTAGAGTTCGTTTGACCGATTTTTATATTGCTAAATATCACTTCTCACAATTTTTAGACAAAATTCACTTTATAAGACGATCATCTATATTAGTCTATAATAACGATGTATCTCTATATCATCATAGTGATACATAATGTATTACTCACCTTTAAAAGGGAAAATGTAAAATGTGCATTTACTTTTAAACCCAAAACTCCATATGTAAAATGTACAAGTGTGGAAGTGGTAATGAGTGGCTTCAAGTGACTGAAAGTGAACTTAAAATCCAACCCACAAACACTACGCACATAAGTTGCGAGGTGTCCCTACCCTACTCAGTTCAAGGTCGATAACTTCGTCTCATACACCCCCTCCACTTAAGGTCGCTAACTTTGTCCTTTAACCCAAATGTTTCACTAAAGTTCAGAGAAGTGACAAAAACACTGCTAGCAAGTTAATACAACCTATATAACATATGATATATGATACGATACAACTGCGACCGCGTGTAATTAGGGCCGGCAATTGGGTCACATGTTTAGGCACGATAATACACGTTAAATAAAAAAGTACGCTATATATTTTTAAAATAATTAAAATTATGAGCTTAAAGTTTATAATTTCTTATTTTTGTTGCATAAAACATATAATTGACACACTTAAACAATTAAAATCATGTATTAAACATTTAAACAAATCATTTTAATCTTTAATATATATGTTAGACGTGTGATCTTTAACTTGTTAAACACGATAAGTCACGAGTTGTAACTCATGCGTGAAAATGAGTAAATCACAAGTCAGACAAAGATTTGACTCGGACCTTCAAATTTCTATCATTTGATGATTAATATTAATAATTAAATATGGGGGGTTACCTTTTCCCAGATCACAGCAAAGCGTCAACAAACGCCACGGTGATGTAATTTCTAAGCAAATCCAAATCCAAATCCAAATCTATTCGATCGATCGATCGATCTGTACAACAAACTTTCATCAGCATCTTCTTCGCATCTAACACAACCTCAAATTCTCTACCATCTTCTATATTCTAGGGTTTATTTCGCGCTTCATTCAACCTCAACCAAAGCAACTTCAACCTCTCAGATCTAACCTCATTCACACTACCGCCTCATAATTTGTTTCCTATAATCAAGGTCAGTCTTTACCTCATTGTTTTATTTTACACGATTCATCGTCTGTGTATTTTGATATGGACTTTACAAGATCTGAGCTCCGAGGAGCTGAATTGATCCTTTCTTACGAGTTAAGATCCGATTGAATTGTAGTTTAGCATTAATCGTATCTAGTTCTCCAACTTGTTGTTAATCAGAAATGTTTTTGCATATTCAAATGCATATGATCTGTGATTTAGTATGTGTAGTAAATGATTTAGGTTCTGGATAACTAATTAAGACTGATTTATTTTGTTGGAAAAAAAAGCTAGATTTGATATTTGGAGGAAGAAGAAGTTAGAAGAGCAGGGAGTGATTGGATGATGAAACAAGGGATGATAGAATGCAGTGTCTGTCATTCCAAGTTGGTGAATCCGTCTGCAAAAACTGTTTCCAGGGCTTATGATAGACATCGGAGCAAGTTTTCAAAAAAACAACGGGCACTCAATGTTCTGTTGGTTGTTGGTGATTGCATGTTAGTTGGCTTACAGGTAATCTTCTTTTGCAGTTATGTTATGTCACATGGGCTAGATTTGTCATTTTTTCAATGCTTTTGTTTGAAAGGTGTTGCATTTTTGTATCCCAAGAAAAATTCGTCAACTTTTGTAAGTCCTGTGCTTATATTATTTAGTTGTTCCCCAAGTCCCAATAGACATTTTCACCAAAGTAATGTAAAGTTCAAGAATATAAGAATACATATTCAAAAAGGCTATTGTGAGTATCACATTCTGCTTAAAGAATAGTAATTCATGAAGACCAAACTATGTTTCAATTTAAACAGTTCAATAAATCATCTGATATATTCTGTTGTGGTGAGGTCTGTGTTATAATATCCTACTGATATGCTGGATGTAGTGTGTATACTTTTCATAACAAAAGCAAATGTATAATGTCCAAACTGTTATTGACTGAATATTTGTAGGTATATAAAGCTGTGCACTATGTTCATGCATTATCTTACAATTCTCGTTTGCTTTTACAGCCAATTTTGGTGTACATGTCAAAGGTTGATGGAAAGTTCAAATTTAGCCCCATAAGTGTTAACTTTCTGACGGAAGTTGCAAAGGTTATCTTTGCACTTGTAATGCTTCTTATCCAGGTAGGGTTTTCTTATTTTAAATGCTTTATGTTGATCACTTTGTTATTGAGAACTTTCTGTGATCTAAGTTATTGAAGAGTTGGTCAATATAAATGAAGATGCATTTAGTTATTCCTGAATACGCAGGGCTAACTTATTTTCTGTGATCTAAGTTATTCAAGAGTTGGTCAAATATGGTTTTACAGATTGCTAAAGTCTTTCTTGATTTTCAGGCTAGAAATCAAAAGATAGTAGAGAAGCCACTTCTTTCTATATCCAGTTTTGTACAGGTACTGTTACCAAGTTTCAGTCTTGGGTCAACATATTACATATTATCACCTTGGTTAGTGGGTTTCCAATAACAAAGGCAGCCCAAATCAGTAATGTATGGACCTCGTATTTTTGAGCCACATTATATTGGATGCAATTATACCTTTTACTTGTCTAAAAATGCTTTTTTTCTTAATAATTTATTTATTAATACTTTTTGGGCCACACTATATGATCTCTTAAATATTAGAAATTCTAATTTAGAATAACTTCTGATGTCAGACCTTCATTTAATGAGATATTAGCCAGTGATCAATGTGACAATTTTACACAGTACAAAAAGATGTTATGAGCTCACTTCACATTAGTATTACTTGGTAGCCTTGAACATTATCTTTCCTGAGCATACCTCGTATGAACCCTTAGAAAAAAGTTAGTGATAAAAGAGGAGGTAGCCCAGCAAACAGAACAGTGAAAATATTGTTATTAGAGAGCCAAAGAGCACCTAAAGTTCACTATTTTGATTTAGCGATGTGTTTGTTAAAGAAAAACTTTTCTGTCTTGCAAATGTTACAAAAAATGAGCCACACTTTTGGTAGATGCGGTTATTGCGTTCTAAAGTTTATTTTACTTGCGTTTATCTCTAAGTGCTTGAAGCTATTTCAAATTCTAGAACCTATAGATGCATTAATTCGTTTCTTTCATTATAAACTTCGAGCTTGTAATTTGACGTCTGCCATGTTTTTCTGCAGGCAGCCCGCAACAATGTGCTTCTTGCTGTTCCAGCACTCCTCTATGCTATTAATAACTATCTAAAGTTTACCATGCAGGTACTTATAATGTAATAGTTCTTCTGATATTATAAATATTCTATGAAAACATTGAACTGTTAATTTTATTATTGATGTAACAGAAGGAATGACTGATGAAACTTAGAATATAGTTTCTTAGTTGCTTTGTAGGGATAGGCAGACCGGAAGAGTTATTGTTTTCTCAAAAGGGTTACAGCTTACAAGAGTCCTATATTTGTAGGCTAGGTAATATTTGGGTACTGAATACTGAAGTTAGATTATAGTAACAGTATTTTGATAATAATGTCTACTATAAATCTTCACTACTTCATGTATATGGCGATCATCATCGGTTCATGTTTATTTCTAAAGTAGTTTTGACTTTTGAGTTGTTTACATGCATTAGACCTTAGATTTTACAATCTTTGGAAGCCTAAGGTGTGGGGCTCAATGGTTCATAGATACAGTTTGGTATTCCAACAAAACACTCATCAATAGAAAATCATCAATTTGTTTCACACGTTTATGCATTCTATGTTTTGCTGATTACTGGCAAACAGCGTATATCTTGAAATTGTACCTGGAGCCTATTATCTAATACTGACAACGATTTTGCAGCTCTATTTTAATCCTGCAACTGTAAAGATGCTAAGCAATCTGAAGGTAAAATATCTGTTGCATTGTTCCTTATGTCTTAGTTTTTAGATCACATAAAGCTTTTATCATTACATCATTACATCTTATCTATCAACTGTTTTGAACTATACAACTGTGTTCTGTATTTCTCCATCAACATATGTCCGCAAAATTACTTTTCCATATTCATATCTATCATCAATTCTGTTCGTATGCAGAAAATGGAAGACATATTTCTGACACAAATATTAGCTCCCTAATTTGTTGTCTTTATTCTTCTTTTTAAACCATAATACCTACTAAAATTTCAGGTCTTGGTGATTGCGATTCTGTTGAAGATAGTAATGAAGCGTCGATTTTCAATAATTCAGGTCTGTTTTGAGCTTCTTACTTTTTTTCTTCATGAGAACAATCGCCATATTGGGTTTACTTTTCTATGAGCATTAGTAATAAATTGAGAACAAATATTCTTCTTTTTGTTTTTCCCAGTGGGAGGCTCTTGCTCTGTTGCTTATTGGAATTAGCATTAATCAAATGCGTTCCTTACCTGAGGGCTCTACGGCAATGGGGCTTCCAGTTGCAATGGGTGCATATATCTACACAGTTATATTTGTAAGTTGGTTTTGAATTCTTTGCAGACTGATGTTGACATACTTCTACATGCTGTCCAGGCACACTGAAATGAAATGCATTATGCTTTTTTATTATGTAGTTAGCATCTCATTGTAGTTTTTTTAAGTTTGTATACTTAAATTAACTTGACGAGTGGAATATACAGGTCACTGTTCCATCTATGGCATCAGTTTTCAATGAATACGCGCTCAAGAGTCAATATGATACAAGCATTTACATGCAGGTGATATTAATATTTCATTTGTTGTACTTTATCATCTTCCCTTTTTAGCCGAAAAGAACATTCATGTGTAACAGATTGATTTTGGTTTATTTGTTTTGTTAAATTTTTCATTATAAGAAGTGAAATGGGCTTTTTGCATAGAATACTAATATACGTTTAATATTATCTTGTTTTAGTACTTGCACTTCTTTTTTACACAAGTCATTAAAAGATGATTGTTTATCACATTTGGGTAGTTATGTGGGCTTCTTGTACAAGACACCATTCTTCGATTATGTGGACTTTTCTTATAAAGTTCCTCAGTATCAGTTGACATCAATTTCTTCAACTTTTTTAAAACTCTGAAAGCAAATTGCTTTTGATTTATTTGTTTGTTTACAGTATCTGATATGACAGTTTTTTCCCCATAAAATACCCACTTTCTTTCTTGTCATGTTTTAGTTTTTGTAAGTTTTGTGTGCATTCAAGTCATTAAACAATGGGCATGGGCATTTTTCAACTAAAGGGCGATTTTTTTTCTTCTAAACTTTTACCTTGTCTTGAATTGCAGAATTTGTTTTTATATGGATATGGTGCAATATTTAACTTCCTAGGGATCATTGGAACTGTCATTATTAAAGGTACTTTGACCTGAATATTCAGTCTCCCAATTTGCATCCCTATTGATTTAGACAAACTGATTAAAGTTGCATTGTTACTTATTATACATTTTTGTAACTAATATGCATAAATTTTAATTGTTGTTTAACGTTATCTTCATGCAAATTAGAGATGGCAAATTCGGAGGGTCAGGTGGGTTGGGTAATGGTTTAAAATCTTTTGTTATGGATCAAAATGGTCCAGGTTGAACCGAAAACACCATCTTCAATCCATTTAGTGACATTAAAGGGACCAGAAGTTTCGACTGTTATATTTAATCATCTACATTAAAATCTTTATTTGGTCTGTGATCATGTGTTTCAGGTCCTGAAAGCTTTGATATTTTGCAAGGGCATTCAAAAGCTACAATGCTTTTAATTATAAATAATGCAGCACAAGGAATTTTATCTTCATTTTTCTTCAAATATGCTGGTAAGATTATGAACATGTTCAAAGTGTATTATTAAACAACTTCCAGAAAGATTATATTTATAAAACTCATCACTATGTGTCATAAAAACATTATCTTGGTTTTACATAAATTTCTAAAAATGGCTTACGGCATGCAGATACGATTTTGAAAAAGTATTCGTCAACGGTTGCCACGATCTTCACAGGCTTTGCATCTGCAGCTTTGTTTGGTCACACTTTAACTATAAATTTTATGCTTGGAATTTCTATTGTTTTCATTTCAATGCATCAGGTATGACATCTTAAGAGGCTGTCCTCCTAAGACATTCAACTTCTTATGTGATTTTACTAATTTACCACTTGTTTGTTTCATTCTTTTTCTAGTTTTTTTCCCCTCTTGCAAAAGTTAAGGAAGAAGAAAAGGGAGTATTGGAGTTGGAGCCGGTTCAGAACAATCATAGGTACTCAACTATTCTTGACAGTCCTTTCACTTAGCTTATTAAGAAAGTTAATTATTCTTTCTTTCTTTCTTTCCTTCTTTTTAATATTTTTTAAGAGACTTCACTTTTTTTTACTTGCGAGTAGGGACCAATTCGTAAATATAGCAGCAGGGGCAAATGAGGAGGTACAAATGCTCAGTGATATATATAATTTCTGCTCTTAAGAAGCTGTTTTTAACTTGTTTATACTCCTGCAGGCTAGTCATGTAGTAGTTGATGAAAGAAGACCTCTACTTCCAACTTGAATTAATCAGAGTAAGTCATCAATGTACAAGATATGGACTATAACACTAAGTAATTTTTTGGATAAAACGATTTAGTATTTGTATTCTTTTGCACTTAATTTATTACACTAGTTTCCTCACCGTGTCACATTAGATAAATCATAATATAAATGGACCTGATTATTTGTGACGTCAATGCAGGTTTCTTCATTGAAGAATTTTTCTGGCTCTAGTTGTGGAGGGTGCAGAAGATTCACACTTTAAGAAGAAAAGAAAACCCTTTACATAGGTATTATGGTCATTGTGGATATCGTTGTGAGAGTATACTCCACTAACAACCAATCAAAAGACGAATTTAAGTAGCCGATGAAATTGGCCTTGTATTCGGACTACGCTATCATCGTATACAGGTTAAGAAGACAGAAAAATCAGCAATTTATTGGTATTGTTTACTTTAAACCATTCATATATTCAAGTATAGTTTATTGTCATTGTGGAGCCTTCATTAGAAGCTTTTGCTTGTGGGTAAGAATTACAGGTGTGTGTTTTCCTCTCTTATGATATGGGTTTTATAGCATGAACTTTTTGGTTACATTTTTAAGAGAACAAATTACATTTCTCGTCCTTTATGTATGTCGATAATTACAAATCTCGTCCTTAAACTTCACTATTTACAGTGTTCATCCTTTATGTTTATAAAAAATTACTATTTTCATCCTTTCGACTAACGATCGTTTATTTTTAACGTCAAATGATGACATGTGCTATTCACTTAAGGGCAAAATAGTCTTTTTGTATACTAAGGACCATTTATGTAATTTATGTTTAAAATGAAAACCTGAGTATCTCCTTCCACTAATCACTATTAACAAATCCACTGCTGCTAGAACTAAATTGTTGTTTCTAGGGGTGTTCATGGTTCGGTTTAAAACCGTGAAACCGTCCAAACCGGTCATCGGTTTGGCTTCATGGTCGGTTTTATTTTTAACTTTCGGTCGGTCGGCTTCAAAAAATTTAAACCGTAATGAACGGTTTGGCTTATGGTTTTTACCAAAAACCGGTCGGATAAAACCGGACCGGACCGTAGGATTTAAGTATTTCAAAACTATATATTTTTTATATTAGATATATATAATTATTTATAATATTTCATATTATATATTAGTAAATGTTTTTTTTAGTTTTAGCATAGCCCATTAGCCCGAGCAAACTAACGTTTAGATAATTAAAGCCCAAAATGATTAACCTATATATTTTAGCATAGCCCATTAGCCCGAGCACACCTAATTACTTTAAGCTTCTTTGTTTATTTTGGCAGCTTATTCTAAGCTTTTGTTAGAATAATTTTGTACTTATTATGTGTTTATTTGGTGTTGATTTTTTTGACATCTTATATTAGCATAAAGATGAACATGTATAGTATACAAGCCCAATATAGGCCCAAACCGTGAAACCAAACCGGAGCCAAACCGTTAGTAACGGTTTGGTTTGGTTTGGTTTGTGTTTTCAATGGTTCGGCTTCGGTTTTCGATATGCAAAAACCGTACTAACGGTTTGGCTTACGGTTTGATAAAAAAACCGTCAAAACCAAACCGTGAACACCCCTAGTTGTTTCCTCTGCCACGGTAACGAGAAATTACCTTCACAACAACATCCATAGCCGGAACAACTCTAGCCATCGCCATCACAACACTATCAATCACCAAACCATTCGAATAACTGTTTCCGTTTTCCGTTAATCTCGACGGAGGACCAGAAACTAGGACTTTTTCAAGTTTTTCGGGTTTTTTCAACCGGCGGCGACGGAGGTGGCGGTTATCGATGTTGAGAGTGTGAGATCTTCGATTGAGTTTGAGATGAGGGTGATTTTGATGTTTGGAGATTTAGTTTTGGGGACTGATTTTAGGTTTACTTCCTTGTTTTGTTTGTTATCGACCATTTTGAGCTTCAAAAATAATACATATAAGATATAATCAATTTATAAATGATTGTTGGCTAGAGATATGTGATCAGAGGAGTGGAGGAAGAGATCGAAGGTGAGAGGAAGATGAGGAAGAAGATGGGGTATGTGGGTGGGCCATGGGTTTTTTTTTCATTTTTTTAATTAATATATTTAATGGAAGAAAACATAAATTACATAATAGGTCCTTTAGTTCTTAAAATGACTATTTTGCCCTCACATGAGTGGCACATGCTTGCATTTAACGTTTAATATCGACGGACGTTAGTCAAAAGGACTAAACTAGTAATTTTTTATAAACATAAAGGACGTTTACTGTAAATAGTGAAGTTTAAGGATGTGATTTGTAATTATCGATAAACATAAAGGACGTGAAATGTAATTTGTTCTTTTTAAGATTGGTTTTATAAGCATATATGAGTTTTAGTTGTGCATATTGTTGAAAAAGAAAGCAAAAGCGGAAATTGTTGTATTCAAAATGAAAAGTTTTTCCTTGTGTCATTTACTCTTAAATCTCGATTATATTTCGTATAGTTGATCCCAATTATCTTTGGCATACTTTCATTATTGGTTGCGCGGCTAGCCAGCCAGCCGCCTTCTTTCCAAATCCAAGTAGATGTCAAACGATTGGTTACGTGAATAGTTTCATGAACGAGGATTTATCCATATGTACTTACGTCACAAACAGCCGGACTGAATTAATCACTTATACGTGCTAGAGTAATTAATTATTGAGCATGCATGACTCGTTGAGCTTAGAGCTTGCTAAACGTACACTTGGGATATATATATATATATAATTAGCTAGCCGGCCAGCAAATGAATAACTCCATCTAGCTATAATTAAGTAGCTGATTAATTAGGTGACATACTTCTCCGGCCAGGTCCTAATTCCGCAATCTATGGTTGCATACGTACGTGTGGTGTAATCTTAACAATAAGTTTACGGACAAATTAACCTTGTAGTAGTAATGGTGGTAGTATTTGTTACGACTCCAGGCTGGAAAATTAAGGATGCAAACACGTACACCAATCCATAAGAGCTAGGTGAGGTAGCCTATATATGATCAATCATTTTTACACTTGGAGATCCAAACATATATATATATATATATATATATATATATATATATATATATATATATATATATATATATATACTGTGAAGATTCAATTGAATTGAAACGATTCACTACTACCAATTGTATTATACGAAAACGAATTACAGAAAATAAATTGAAGTGATGAACTCGATTACCTAACCTTTTATAGGCTAATCATCACTTAACAAACACAAACTAACATTCTGTTTTTGATATTTCTGGTTAATTGAAAACAACCTAGCTATTGCTATTTGCTATTCATACCCATATGACCACTATTCAACCTTCACATGTTGCCGAGGAAATAAATCTGCCACATCCTAACAAACTTAAAGACTCATTCTACTACTTGCAGCTCAAGATAAATAACAAAAAGAAAAAATAAAAATACTTGTATAATAAATGAGTAATACGCTAAAAATGTTGGTTTAACAATGTATCAAAATAAAATATTGCTACTCTTTATTTTTATTTTTTTATAAACGATGATTGACACAACGGTAATACCATAAAGATAATATTAATATGAGGTGTAACATTCACACACGAACTCGTTTAATAAATAAGATTTTAATATCAAATGTAACAGTGAATAGCTCAAAAGCTTGTAGCATGATGAATAGACCCAAAAGAGAGGCCAATAGTGTTACATAATAGAAGTAACTACAATATTTAACCACCGGTTTGGTTTTGTCTCACTTAAGACACGAAATCACATAATTTAGTAAAGAAAGAAAAGAAAGCCAAATTGATTGGTAGTAGGATGTGGTTGTAAATAAACAGGTTTTAATTAATTAATCATGCCAACCACACATACATACATATTTGTTAGTAACCGCGGACCAAATTGTTAACAGCAACATTGAATTTAAAGGAAGGAGAAATGATACATCACATCACTTCAGTGACTGCTTCTGCAGAAAAGATGAGATCCATTGCTCATAGTGTAATTGCTGCATCTGCTGAGAAAACAAGTCTTTCAGCAACAAGATCTGGTTTAATTTTATGAGATAATGAGGAAAAGAGCTAGGGATGGACCACATTTGGGGCTACTTGCACTGGTTTGCTTGTATGCCTGTATTATTGAATGTGGTGTTGAATCTTAATTGCCTGTTTGGGCCGTGGAATTAAAAGGGTTTACAGCAAGCATCACATCACATCACAGTTAGTTAAACAAAGTGAGGGTTCAAAATACCAATGTCCATGTATTTGTAAGTAGATATAGACGGTCATTCAATACAAAAAACTTGAACCAAAAGTGATGGAGGTAAGTATTTAGGCCAAAAAACTTGAACCAAAAGTGATGGAGGTAAGTATTTAGGCCAGCCTCCTCGATCTGATGTTTATTTCATTAATTACTCATTGTTTCTAATTTCTACTTAAATAAATGTACGTACGTACGTACGTTGTTGGGTAACAAGATCCTTTTTATTGTTCTCTTTGCATGCTTTGATTATCCCTAATCCTCCAACCGGCCATTTGGGTCGCTTTTATCTCACTCCAAACTCTATATCTAATGTATACAACCTCCTTCCTAAATGAACCATTCCACACCCTACTAGTAAGTAATATTATATTTGAGATTCATAAAAATAAATAGGCAAATTGACCAACAATATATTTTCTACTAGCAATTTGATAAAAACACTTTTCACTTTACTTATTAACAAAAATCTCAATCGCAATCTCAATAGCCTTCTCTTTTCGATTTATCAGGTTAAAAAGATTGACCTTTAATTTAAATAAATAAACAAATAGATAGCGTACATGATCTAGTTGTTTAGTTGAACTATCTTTTTTAATTAGACAAGCCATTTTTTTCAAACCATTGATCAATCCACTTGACTAGTTTAAAAACTTCATTATTACTCACTAACCTGATAAATATGATTGAATGAAGAGTTAAGAGGGTTATGTTTAGGTTGATAGGAGTTGTTGGAGATCTCTGGGGGTCATCATTTTTTATGTATCTGTAGATGACACTTAAATGCTTGTTTATGTATGTCTTAGAATCATAATTATTATATGAATTGTTTATGTATGTCTTCAGCTCTTTTTATCTTTTGGAATTGACAGATTATTATTATTTCTTGCTATAGGTTGTATGTCATTTTGGTTCTCTTTTACTCGTTGAGCCTATATCTCATGTGATAAGAGATAAGTTTGTTTCCATGACACCCCTCTCCAGACCATACATACTCTATTAGTAAGATTTATATTTGATTTAGGATGATGTTTTTTGCCACAAATAAAAATGTTGTAATTACTCACGACCCAACAAATCAACCCATCTATTGACCATCCTACCCTACCCTACCCTAGTTCAGAATTCATGTACAACCCCCTGAGAAGCCACAAATAACCAACTCACTAATAAGATGATTTAGATAGATAGTCAACTCTGCTTTAAACTTTGTACATTGCCAAAACACTGCTAAAGGGAGGGACAATTATACCCCTATAGAAGATGATTGAACAGACACCACTACTCTCAATTCTCAATTTCAAGCTTTGGCACAACCTTTTTCTTATTTGCAATTGCAATTGCCATTGAACCATTCTTCTTCCTTTTCTCCTGAATTTCACGAACATATTCCGTCACAATCACATGAAACTTTGGAACAAATTTATCCATACAAGTTATGTTCAAACCCGCCTTCCTCAAAGCCCGAACCACATGTTGTTGAGCTTTCAGAAAATGAATGCTGCAAAGTGAAGGTACAATTGACCGTAGCACCGGCTTTCCACATGGTACAAATCCTGCATGTGCACTATACATACATAACAAAAAACCATTGTTAATTGTTCTTGACTTCTTGTTTGATGGAAATTTTGTCACCCACCAACAATTACAAGACGAACATGCGCAGTAATATAACATGGTTCATTCATCCGTGTGTACTTCTTACAAGGTTATAATGTAACCAACAATAATTGTTGAATGATAAAAACAATTCGATCTTTAGTCAACAATAAGACAAACATATGCATCAACAAAAGCCAAGCATGCATTAACAAAGAAATTCAACACTTCTGAGTACATATCATAGAATTGACCAAATATCATATGTTTCAGGTAAAATTGCTGTCATCTAGATGCAGATTAAGCATTATTTCTCTTTACAATTTCTAACATATCATATGATTAGGCATAATCTCACATATAACATGCATGCAAACATCAATCAACCTCCATAAATGACTCAGTTAACCTAAACAATTATGAAATTGATAAACAAATACTCAATTACGAACCTCTTGAGGAAGAATTCACATGGTTTATAGAGTTGCTGCTTCGGATCGGACAATATATGCTTATGACAAAACCTGGTGAGAGTCATGGCCTTCATCATACATCCATTGAAAACACAGGGCAAGCTTTTGCCATTGTCTACATCGCCACTTCCTTCATCAATTCCATCTCTAACTTGTTCCTGTTTCACATTATCCTTTTCATCTTCGTTACGATCTTCCTGAAACGGACTGATACCGAATTTCCACATATACTCTCTGTACCGAACCCTAACTTCCTCCATTAATCCCCAATAATGATCACGATAACACTTTGAAAGTTGTTGCATGTTGTGCGATCGCCTCTGGAGAACTTGTTGACGAGATAAATGTGTGGAATTGGATAGAAACTCATCCTCCGGCGACAGTTTGACAGCTGTAACGGAATTGTTGGTGATTTGGAGATGTGTGGGTTCAGAATCCATCGGACAGTGATGATTTGTCTCCGGTTGAGTGAGATGGTGGTTTGTCGCCTGAGTTGAGGCCGGCGGCGGAGATGTTAGGGTTTGGGTGGCGTTGTTGAAGCCATGGAAGTGCCCGGGAGAAAGGGAAGTGGTGGTTTGTAACTTTAGCATTGCTTCTAAAAGTGGTCTCCTACTTTACTTTAATTACAATAATGGTACTTTATAATAGAGAAAATGTCACAGAAACACAACCAAGTTTTAATTTTTTTCCAACTAAGTCACCAAAACTTTGTTTTGTTTCAATTAGGTAACTTATCTTTAAGTTGTGTTCCAATTAAGTCGCTTAAACTTTGTTTTGTTCAATTGATAACTTATCTTTAATTTTTGTTTCAATTAGATAACTTGACTTTATAAATATGTTTTAATCATAAATATTTAACTTGTATAACATGTAAAAATTTCTTTTTAACACAAAAATTATACTTCAAAAAATTGTTTTTTTACGATTTTTTTAACTTTTTTAAAATTTTTAAAAAAATCATTTATTAAAAATGTTTTACAATTTAAAAAAATTAATATTCACATATATACGATTGAAACATTAAAATAAATTTAAGTTATCTAATTATGACAAAATAAATTTTAAGTGACTTAATTGAAACAAAATTTAAAGATAGTTATCTAATTGAAACAAAACAAAGTTTAGATGACTTAATTGGAACAAAACTTAAAGATAAGTTACCTAATTGAAACAAAACAAAGTTTAAGTGAGTTAATTAGAACAAAATCGAAACTTAGTTATGTTTCTATAAAGTCAACTCATCACTTTATCATAGGCTTATACTACTAAAGAGGTGTAACCCGGAATATCAGGTTATCCGAACAAAAAATGAATCATACCATTATATATTTTAGTCCTTATTTGGAAGTACATATATTTGGATAATGTGATTCACCAAAACAAATAAAACAAGAAAGTTATATTAGATTTTACATATACCCAAGGAACCATAAATCCCGAAATCAGAATTAGCATCATGGAGGGCTACAAAATACATACAATTCAGTTCAACTAGTTGTATTTGTTGCTCGTTTGTTCTTCATGTTCGGTTTTTTGTCATTTACATTAACTTTCCTTTGTACACATCAGCTCAGAAAAAAAAACGCAGTGACAAAGTTGTAGTACAAGTTGCAAGTAGGGGGAGTTCCTACCTACCATCCTTCTTTACCTAAGAAGATGGTTTTTCGATATGTTATCATATCTGAATAAACATTTGATTTTAGCTTTTATTGAATAAGCAGAAACCGTATCCAAATATATTAAAAGCGTTATTTTGAAATGTCCAAAAGACATTAACAAATCTGATACCAATCCAACCAATTTTGTTTCAATCTCCGATCAGCCACCACTATCATCACACTTCTAAACTAAACATATCAAACCATAATAAGCTAACAATCCAACCAAAAAGAGTTAGAAAACATTCAAGACAAAAACCTAACATTTTTTTGAAATTATACATACAATGACAAGTCAACATCACCATTTATACTAAAAATGCAATTTTTTTAAACCAGAAACATAGACCAAAATGCAGACCAAAAGCATTAGCCAAACCAAAGTTAACAACAAATAATCAGTCTCAACAAGTGTCAAACAATATTATTACGTACCATGGCTACTATGATGTCACACCATGGAGACATCGAAACCCCATCATCATCTTTTTCAACCTAATCACCGCTGGCAATGGCAAAGATGTCTCGGGTGAACAATCATCGTTATCGACATTTAATTCGAAAACATCGAAAGGTAGTGAAAACGTGGATACAAATGCTGATGCAAATCTACAACAATCACCACAACAATCAATATTCAAACATCACCACATGTCTATAATTTCTAACATAATTGATAATCAACATGCATGGCTATGCTACATACTTAATCCAATGATGAACTAAAGGTTTATGACCCAAGTCACTCCACAAAATATTAGGAAAAACTGACTAAAGTCCCACCGTATAGCACAAGTAAAAAAGAGATAGTTTGGTTAACACACAAATATCATTAACAAACTCATTGTTACGAGGAAACACATCTATTTGATACTTGTAAAGTGGTTACGTAAGTTACTTACATGTGATCGCACATGATTGCATGAAGCTACATAAAATTTATTTACGCTGGAACATAATAACTATATGATTCATAGGTGTGGTCATTTAGTTCATTGACACTTGTTAGTGTGGTAAAGAACTATGCAGTCTTAAGGTCACAAGTTTTATCCTACTAGCGTTAAAATCTTGTTACCGCTAACAATGGTTGTTATTGAGCTCTTTAAAAATATACAAGTTAGTGGGTTTTACGAGTTAGTTGATTTCTTTTAGAACGGGTTAGTGTCATCCTCAAACGTGTTGAAATCGAATATAAAGAGGTATGCATCTAAACTCGAATCGTTATTGTCCCAAAAATAAATAAATAAATAAATAAATAAATAAAGTATATTTATTTAATGATTTAAACAAGTAAGATGTAGGCAAGGCACACACGATTTGACTTGCAAGAGAAGGGAAATTAGTATAGTAATAGTAATAGTAATAGTATACATAAGCAGACACGAATCGACAATCAATGGCATCATTGTTTACAACACTCACCTCTTTTCTCCTTGTTGCTCTCGCTATCTTCTTGTTTTACAGACATCCGTCTTCTCCATTCATGGCTCCCAAATCCGTTCACGATTTCACCGTCAAGGTACTTCAATCCCATCCTCAAAAGATCCATCATTGTTTATGTTTATCTTCCACTAATTACCTTCAAATTTATTAAGTGTGTTGTTAAATTTGCAGGATATTCGTGGAAATGAGGTTCCCTTGAGCTCTTACAAAGGGAAGCTTCTTTTGATTGTTAATGTTGCATCAAAATGGTAAATCACTGAATCTTTCACTTCTCTGTTATATTTTATTTTCATTGCCACTTGATTCTCTAGATTTCAAACTTGTAAATAATGAAGCTGTTAACAGATAATCAACAATCTGATTGTCTACTTCATTTAACAAAGGCTTGATTTTGTTCATTAATATGAGAAATGCTTCAATTATCTCACTACCTGCAAAATATGTTTATAAATTAATTATTGGGAATATGCACTTCTTGATAAAAAAAAAATAATAATAATTCAAGATGTGTCTTGCATCGTTATGGTAGCATTAACTTTGCCATGCCATTGTGATGTATGATTTAAAGATGCAGTTGGTGGTTCATACTTGAGAATATTCATATCTTTTTTTATTTATTCATATCATCACAACCTCCATTTCAAAAGACCCACCCTTCATTTGACTTACCGCATTCGACTTATGAATGCCAAATATCTCACCTTTTACCTCTGAAATCATCACAAGTTAGGTCCTTTTGTGTATAGTAAATTTGTTAGTACAATAGTTTTCCGATATGACTTATAAGTAATGTCAAATTCATATGTCCATTTTGAAACGTCGAAAATTTGTTAGTACAACCTCCATCACATGATCAAAATGAATTGACTTATTAACTTAAGATCGAGAAAAAAAATATGTGTTTTTGTAATAGAGAACTGGCATTAAAAATTCACATTATAGTTACTCTTCATTGGGAAAGTCCAACAACATTGACAGTTCAATTTTCAAAACTAACTGAATTTTATTCATGGGATTTGTAAGTTGATCGTGTCTATAAAACTCACTTGTTATCTAACCCTTTGGTTACTTCAACAGTGGACTAACGGAGTCAAACTACAAAGAATTGAATATCTTGTACCAAAAATACAAAGATCAAGGTACTATCATCATTATTCTGCATGAAAGTAGATTCATTTTTACTTTATATTTCAATAGTTTCATGGCTTTGATATTCATTTTGTGGGCAGATTTTGAAATTTTGGCTTTTCCTTGCAACCAGTTTCTTAAGCAAGAGCCAGGGACAAATGAAGAAATTCAAGAAACGGTATGCACAAAGTTCAAAGCTGAGTTCCCGATATTTGATAAGGTGAGCTTTGATTTTTAATTTTCCTGCAGAGTCCCTTTTTCTATTACGGTATAGTTTTTTTTAAGCAATCCTGAAAACTCTCAGGACTCCTAGCTTGTGTTGTATGAAAATGCAATAAGTTGTTTGAATAAGCAATCCCAAACACCCCTATGGTTATTATGATTTTCTGATTGTTAGTAAAAAACCAGGGCTGAAGAACAATGTAAAAGGCTATTGCAAGAAAAATGATTAAGTTATATTAAAATTAGCTACCCATCCAGCTATTCATGTCTTCAATAATCTAATCTAATTCTGATTTTGTTACGACGTCCGGACACCCCTTTAGATGAAGTTTGCAATCACTTATTCGTTCATCATGAAAAATGTATGGTGTTACCTTTTTTTTCATATGGAAGTAAAAAAATAACTACAAGTTACAAATAGTTATAGCTGCTTTCATTTTCAAAATTTCTATTAAAAAAAAGAAACTTTGCAATGAGTATGGGAAATTCGAAACTGGAAATTGGTGCACTTTTGAAGGATAGAGGGAGAAACTTACAAGAGATAATTTTGGATGAATGCAGATTGATGTAAATGGCAACAATGCAGCACCTCTTTACAAGTTTTTAAAATCAGAGAAAGGTGGTTTCTTGGTTGATGGCATAAAATGGAATTTCACCAAGTTCTTGGTGGACAAGGAAGGAAAAGTTATCCAAAGATACGGTCCTCGAACCCCACCTCTAGAGTTCGAGGTAGTTACTTAAAAACACAAGTATTTATTTATTTTTGGCCTTTTACTGAACTCTTGAATTACTTTTTTGATTATGAACAGAAAGATATCCAAAATCTGTTGAACTCATCGCCATCTTAAGAGACATGTATGTATAATTAAGCAATGGGGGTATGTGTTTTAATAAAGGTCTGTCTGTGTATGGTATGATGTTTTTTTTATAGTAGTTGTGGTTAACTGGTTATGTGTTTGGAGTTGATAAAATAAACAATACTCTTATCTTGCTTTTGTACCAGGAAATTATATCAAAATTCATATCCTTTTACTATAATAATTTATCACCTTGAAGGCCATCATCATCTTGGTTATTGGTTAATATACCACTTATGACTTTCACCATTCAACTATGAATTGATTTGTTATAATATAAGAACAATATCATTAAAAAAATATTTGATTTGATCAAAGGAACTTGATCATTAAACCAGTTATGAGCATGATCTTAGCCTTGTAACTTAATTTTTGCATGTACGGGATAAAGTCATCTTCATCTTCACACTTATATTAATCCATTTTCGTGTTTCTTTTACATGAGATGAAGTAACTTTTTGGTGATGTTTTTTTTTATAGTTTTGTCAAATGTTTTTTTATTTTATTTAAATGTTTTTATTATTTTAATATAATTTGGATGGTTAGGGTTTTATAATCGAAATCTTTTTTTAAATTAATCTATTTACAACGAAACAGATTAAGTGAAAGAATTGATATTTCTAAATATATGAGTTTTTTGTAGTCTTTTCTTCGTTTCTTTTTCATCGAGCTACCTAGTTTCTAAAATATTAGGTTTTGCTATCCAAAAAATGTCGCAGCTTGTTGTCCATTTGTCCTCTATTTCGATGTAATTAATATGAAGTATATAAAAAAAAATTATTAATCTATCTTAATAAAAGGGATTGTAGCCTAATGATAACCAATGTGTTAGTGAAATGGTGTCCCTTAGTGATTAAGTGATACCGAGTAAAATGATATAGTTTATGATATAGTTTAAGGGTAGATTATTTTGTGTGTAAGTTGTTTAATTTTTTAAAACATTTGTTTTAGAAAACACAATAATAGATTCATACTTGTTGATAAATGTCGGCGAACTTTCCTAAACGATACTTCTCCCTCAAGTTTCTAATGTTTTCCCTCTTATCAGTCAACTTGTTTCTATTTTTTTTTGTTTTAACTTTTTATTATTCTAATATTCAAAGTTATTCTACAATCCATATATCATGTTGCCAACATGTTTATTTTTACCAACGCGTCGTATAAATTTGATGTCAGTAATCACTATATCGCAACTTAATACTATTTGTTCAATCGTATTGTATCTCAGAACTTCTCAAGTTTCTCATCATTACCTAATGCGTGAAAACTAATGTAAAAATATGAATTAAACTTAAACCTTAGGGACTGTTTGGTAAAATTTGAATCATTAAGTGTTATATGGTTAGAAAGTCTGAACCATTAAAATGCTCTATTAATGAGATGGATGTTAGAGTAGTTTTTTAGATGAAGGTAAAGATTATATATGCTCAATTCAGCATATTTCACCATTTAAATAAACCATTTAGATACTTTTAATCAAATCATTAATAGGTGAAATAAACATCCTTTAGTCTAGCGGAGACGTAATAGTTAGCATTCCCATGTAGGTCATTGGTGGATTATTAAAATAAAATAAAATAAAATAAAATAGTATTTAAATAATGTATATAGGCCATCATCAATAATAACCTAGGAAGGAAACAGGCAGAGAATGGATTGGGATGAAGAGGAGATGGAAGTAGCAGTAAGTCAGAGACCGGAATGGTCGGATGTAACTCCGGTGCCACAAAACGATGGTCCTAATCCCGTTGTTCCCATTCATTACTCACAACACTTCGCCGAGGTTATGAGCTACTTCAGAGCTGTATATTTGGCTGATGACCGATCTACTCGTTCTCTTCATCTTACCGCCGAAGCAATCCACTTAAATCCCGGAAATTACACCGTAATATTATATATCTTATTATTATTATTATTATTTAGGTATACCTATACCTACCTCAACTTCACTTGACTGCAAACTAACTAGTTCTGTATTTGGATCTGTAAAATTACAGATTTTGCTGCTTTATTACCTACACTTGCACAATTTGGTTTATATAAGTTTTATTATCTGGATCCTTCAACACAACACCTAACTCCCTCCACATGTAATGTAGTTGATGATGATATATCAAGTTTGGATCTTTATCAATGACTTTTTTTATATTCTATAAAAATCATCTAATGCATTCTGTGTCAATAAACTACCATATTACTTTACTTGTAAAAAGACCACACAACCATCACTTTTGGATTTTATTTTGATATATGTCAGATTTATGCTAGCGTTTGTTTAAAGATGATTTTCCTTGTCTTTCACAGGTGTGGCAGTTCAGACGTGTAATAATCGAGGCTCTGAATGCAGATTTGCATGAAGAATTCAGATTAATTGAATACCTTGCTAGCAAAAACTCAAAAAACTATCAGCTATGGTGACACATCATCCTTTTATACAACTCTTATATATTTCTTATGCTACTAGTGAATTAACAAATCATGAATACTCTTCCTTGCTGGATCAAATCCCTTAACCCTATCAGAAACTTTTAATCAAGTTTCTTAAAAATAGTTGTTAATACAACAGTTATTGTTTGGATGATGATACTTGTATTTGTTTCTCCCATATTTGTGTTTTATAATATAAATCATTGACTATGAGTACTCTAGGGCTTGTAAATATTGATTAAAAATATTGTTAGTATAGGCACCATAGGAGGTGGGTTGCTGAGAAACTGGGTACTGAAGCTGCTGCTAGAGAACTTGAATTCACCAAGAATATATTCTTAAACGATGCTAAAAATTATCATGCTTGGTCTCATAGACAGGTATTCCTCACTCATTTTTTTGTTTGTTTGTAGATCACCTATATTCATGTTCTACAGTCTTATTTGTAGCAGCTTTCGACTTTTATTTTAACTTTACAGGCTTCTTTTGTTAACAAATACATACACATGTTTTTATGATTTATTTCCTCTCTTCAGTGGGTTCTCCAAAATCTTGGAGGCTGGGAAGATGAGCTTGCTTACTGTAATCAACTCTTGGAAGATGATGTTTTCAACAATTCTGCTTGGAATCAGGTTTGCAATTTCAGATCTTTGACCACACACGTTTGTATCTTTCATTACCTTTGTTAAAGTAAATGTCCAACTCGTGTTTGATGATTAGTTTCCACACATGTTATATTTTATCTCTAATGGGTCAAAGGCTAAATTTTAAGAAGTAGCTTTATAGGAATCCTTTTATTATCTTTTAATTAAAAAGATAGACTTTTTAACATAACTTCTATAGTCATATTTGAATTTTGGCTCACTAAAATTTTATAGAAAATATACAATTTGAATACAAAGTGTATTGGTTTGACAAGCCCGACCCAATCCCTTCCAAACTATACCAAAGAATTACATGTTACCCAACCTTACCATTTAGCCTCTGAATTTGTAACTTCAGTCTGTATTAATATAAAAATCTTCTTGAAGTTGGATATGATAGCACACACACATACCTTGAAATATAAATAAATTAGGCATTATCTGATCAATATCTCATTGCATATGCCATATGTACTGTGGAATAGTTGTTGCTTGAGATTTACACAACTATGTGCTGTGTTTGATTTGGTAGATCACGACAACAGGCCAAGTTGGCATGTGGTACACTTGTGGTAGCTTGTCTTTTTTCCTAGCTATAGATTTAGGGAGTGTGTGTTATCAAACTTATCATCTCATTATAGTTAATTACATGAAATCACAATATGCTTACACTATCTGGATTATGTGTTTTTGGTTTTTATTATGCATATTAAATAAGTTTCACAAAAGGACTCCTGGTTTTTCATAAAAATGTAACTTTAGTAATTTTGTGGATTCCAAAAACATATAACTTCAAAACAGCCTCAGCACATCTCAACACCTTATTTTACAATCCGTTTATTATAACAATTCTAATTATAGATTTATAGCATCACACAATCACTTCCTAAAAACGCTTCCAAGCATTGGACCCGCCTAAATCTCCAATGACCTGTCCTGCTTCAACCACTAGTAAAATATGTTATGTTTCTACCCAAACGTGTTTTACCCAGCTTACCTATCTTTACTTTGTTTTTTTTTTGGCAGAGATACTTTGTTATAACCAGACATCCAGGATTAGGTGGCATAGAGGCTACACTAGATTCAGAAGTTAGTTACACCATAAAAGCCATTTTACACAGACCAGAAAACGAAAGCGCGTGGAGATTCCTTCGTGGTCTTTACAAAAACAACATGCAGTCATTTGTAACAAATCCAAAGATCTCAACACTTTGTCTGAATGTGTTAACTTCCAAAGTCAACCCTGTGTTTGCTCTTAGCTTGCTGTTGGATCTTATCTCAAATGGTTTTGAACCAAACCAGGATCTGAAAAATGCCATTAAAGCTGTTATTCCAGAGTCAAACAGTGAAGATCCAGATATTTCAGTAACGATTTGTGCAATTTTGGAGATTATCGATCAAATGAGGCAAAATTACTGGAGGTGGAGAAAGAATAATCTTCATTCTCAAGTTGCAGAGGGAGTTGCAAACCTCTATATCCACTGAAGCTTTGAACAAGAGTTTGGTTTTGGTTTTGGTTTTGGTTTTGTTTATTCTCTTAAGTTGATGAGTTGGATGATAAAGTTATTGTAAACATTAGGATTTGTCATTCTGTGTGTGTAATGCATAGATTGATTATAAATGCAATATATTGTGGTGGTGTTTGGTGCATCAAAACTATAGCAGCAATTGTTATGTTAAATTTAAGATCTTGCACTGCACATAGAAGTTAATCATGTTTAACCTAATCAAAGTTGTTGATTCAACACAACAAGCACAATAATTATAAAAAATGGGCTTGGATTTTCCAACCGACTTATAAAATGTACTTGGCCCAAACCGATCCAAACTAACGTTCGTTTTGTGGGCAAGTTAAACCAACCAACCGATGGTTTTTGAAAGAGGTTGGAATTGGATAATATATTCTCGCTCGCGTATATTCCTGATCAATCACCACTTTTTTACAAATTAAAAAGATGAAATTAAACCTCTTCTGTTCCTTAAAGTGTTTCTCCCATTTGGTTTTCACCCGAGTTGTTTATAATTTGGTTTTGACCAGAGTTGTATGTATAATAAATCAAACACAAATCCAAGCTTTTATTATTATTATTATTATTATTATTATTATTATTATTATTATTATTATTATTATTATGTTAGTTTTTTCTTCGTTTTGGTATTTTGTTTTGAGTTAACCCCAAATACATTCATTCAATCAATCAAAACCTTAGAAACTCGATTTTCTCACCAACTTGAACCAATTATTATTATTATTATTATTATTTGTATCTGATTTCAATCATAACAAACAACTTCTCCAGCTTGCTTCCTAATTCAGTTCGTTCTTAGGTACGCCAACTTCGATCATCATAATTATTTTTATTATTCATTTATTTGTAATGTATAATTATGAGTTTGGGCAATATTTCACTGAAATTTAAGAGATTAGTTGATGATTGGTTTTGGAAATTGATATATAAATTCTACTTAGATTATTGAAATAGAAATTCGGTAGCTGGATGATTGAATAATGTAATTTCATTTGAATATTATATGGTTTGAGCTCATGTGTTTATGGTGACATATATAGGCTCCTGTTTATTACAGAATATTATCTTTTGTTTTGATAGTATCTGGCTCTGCTATGTATATAGATATAGATATAATGCGTGCACCATCGTTGCTTTCACAATGCTTGCCTGGCTTGGCACCAGACCAAAGCATTTCAGCTGCATCGGATAGGGAGATGCATATGCCTTCCCCAGCTGTTGAAATTGTCATTATTCTTCTTCATATCTTGGCTTTTGGGATTTTAATTATTCTACCTGAAACTGAAATATATATATATATATGTATTCAAGACAAGTTCATCTTATTCTTATCTATGCAGATGGAACACCCTTACAAATATGGGCATCTTATTCTTAGTGTGTCAGACATGATAGGATCGGAATTGATTCCATCAAAAACCGATGGTAACTTCAATTCAATATTGAATCACTTTCAATTCTAAAAGTGTCCTTGATTTTGCAACGACATGGTAGCTGTTAAATTTGGAACTGAACTGTTGTAATATACATACATTTGTTTATGACATCATCAATCTTATTACAACTCTAACTGATGTTGCTGTAGGATCTTTTAAATTGTGGGATACCTCATTTGAACTTGTGAATGTTCTTAAACATGAGATTCGGGACGCACAATTAAGTTTTAGAGGCAAAAGAGTGCTCGAGGTATTCCCTACCCTATTTAAACATCACACATTGTGTATATACTTGTGTCTCTTATTTGAGCTCTATTAGTACCTAATATACTCAGTAATATGAAATAGAAACATGTAGTTTTATTAGATCATGTCCAAGTTACCTTGTCTTCTAAATTAACATTCTGGTAATGATGCCTTTACACATGCTATTCCTAAATGGTACTTTGCGTATAAGAATTCATTATCTCTCTTTTTTTTTTTCTATTCATATAGCTTGGTTGTGGCTATGGGCTTCCAGGAATCTTTGCTTGCTTGAAGGTACATGAAGCATGCTTTTTATACATTTCATTTAGTTTTTTTTCTTTTTTTTCTACTTACGTGCCTTTTATAAAGATATGGATCCAGTTGCCTCTAATTGTAGGCGTCAGGCGTGGATGTTACCTACTTTCTTGCTTGTCTTTAGCTTTAGGTGGGCTTTTGGTTATAAGTGTGCCGGCCTTTAGTTTAGTGGCTTTTGGCCTTAGGGATTTCTATGCCTTACTATTCTTTTATCCACTGTTATTTTATCTTCTGATGATAATAAATCCTATAGAGAATATTAATATATATTAGAACAATACATGGACCAGTTCAGTTCCCAACATAATAAAATCTGGAATGATAACAATTGGGTGTCAGAACATGGGCCAATCTAGGGTATTGTGTGATTTATCATTATTTTTTAATTAAAATAAGCATTCTACTATTGAACATCACAGGGAGCTTCAGTAGTACACTTTCAAGATTCAAGTGCCGAAAATATTAGAACCACAACTATCCCAAATGTTATGGCAAATTTAGAACCTGAAAGTTCACTTACTCCATCGAGACAAATTATTTCTCCTGTGGTTAACTTTTATGCCGGAGAATGGGAAGAACTTGCTAATGTTTTATCTGTTGTAGAAAGTAATTTACAAGAGTTACCAAAAACAACAAACGTTAGTTTCACAGAAGATGATTTCATGGATGGATGTAGTAGTCTAGATGGTAGTATTATGGGACAAGAACATTCTTCAACAAAGCTTTCAGGAAGTAGGGTTTGGGAGAGGGCTAATGAAACAGATCAAGGAGAAGGTGGATATGATATTATTATGATGACTGATATTCCGTATCCGCCGTCTTCTTTAAAAAAGTGGTATGCTTTAATTAAAAAGGTACGTTTTTTTCTACTGATATTGAAAATTGCCTTAAAGTATTTTAGTTCATACATATGGTCTTTTTTTCTTATTGAAAGTGGAAATTTGCATTATTTACAAAATGGGGTAAGCTAAGAAGTTTAGTTAAGGGAGATCGAGGGTTAAATGGGTTGAAAATTATTGTATTCAAAAGCTCAGGATTTTGCAGATCACTTTATTGAAAAAATGGTTTTTTTTTTTTTCTAATAATATGATTCGTATTGGAAATGTATTATTTATATGATTAAAGAAAGGACAAAACATATTTGATATTTCCGGGTGGGTCAGGAAACTCATTGCCCTGCATGCCAATTTGGATATCTCTAAAAAAATAAATTAAGAAGGTATGGATAAAATAGGTCAACTCAAGTGTATTCATTCATAAGGCATAAAAAGGTAAATAGGTTACTATGAAACCCATTGCCCTATTAGTGTTTCATTTTTCTGACCTGTTATAGCTAAACTCTTATTATTCTTATATTTTTTTCATCAGTGTTTGAAGCCTCCTTACGGAGTGCTATTTGTGTCTGCAAAAAAACATTATGTCGGCTTCAACAGTGCAGCAAGACAACTGAGGAGCCTGGTAGACGAAGAGGGCGTGTATGGGGCACATTTAATTAAAGAAATAACAGACAGAGAAATTTGGAAATTCTTCCTTAAATAAATATATATAGTATAAAAAAATTCACACAGATTATAAAATAAAGGAAAATAGTAACTCGCAAAGTATATATTAGTGTTTGATAAATTCACATAATACTACAATTTACGTGATGCTGCTAACTTGCTAACTCTCCTTCCATACGCCCCTTGGATAAAGATTTACTTTCTTTTGCACCTGTATATTTGAAGATTTAGTGGTTTTATAATGCCAATTTTCTATTTCCTGCCTATTTTTGCTTTCAGTTTATTTGTTCAGATTTACGTATGTTCTGTTTCTTGCAGTAATATGAACTTATATTGTGTTGTTGGTGGATTTAATTCATAAAGTTTGGTTTATTTTATTTAATTTTAATCTTTGGTGATGTCATATGATGGATTATATTTTTCTGAGGATATAATTTCATGCATAACCTGCCTTTAGAAAGTATAAACTACATTCATAACAATAATTTATTATATCGTATGTGACGTATAAGTGTTGTTGGTACACGTATAATAGGACTCTGAAATACTATGTGCATCAACAACTCACTTATACCATGTAACAACTCATACTATACATGGCTGGTGTTAGTATAATAGGACCCTGAAATGATGTAGAGTTGATATGACCTGAAATAATGTATGGTTGGTGTGATCTAAAATAATACACATAGGGTTCACTCATGCATTTAAAAGTTTTACTAATTATATTTAATCTGTTAAAACTAAAGGCCTTGTAACCATTTTATAAATTTCAACATATATTACAAAAATAGCAATACATCTATAATTTGTGTTGGTAGTTTATGACCTACAATGCAGCATAAAATCAGAGATGGCGTATTCAAATCCTTGTAACACAAAATAACACATTAATTAATTGGAACAATTGACAAACACATACTTCCAAAGATAACTCCTATACATTTTGTTGACAAAAGTTTTACACAACACCCATGTCTTAATTCATCATATATTTAAACCAAAACTCATTTAGAAATCTTATTTTTACTTGTAACTAAACCTACACCTACACCTACACCTACACAAAGGAATCAAGGTAACCATACTTATGTCGTTTCTTGTACTGTAACAGACTAGCGTATGTACGGTCCCACACCCCAATATAAAGCGATTCGTCATCAGGACTAAGCGACACCCCCGAGATTTCTCCAAAAAAGTCAATTTCTTGCCTTTTTTCATAGTTTAAGTTGGTGTCATAAACGTGCACAAAATCAGCAGGCTCAGCAACCACCAAAAACTGCCCATCTGAAGAAAACCGGAGTGACCGAACTGCCCCCATGTTGCCCTTGAGAACTGAAACCGGATTTGAAAGGTTTCTCAAATCCCATACCCGGCAGGTCTTGTCTTGATTCCCTGTAGCAAATAGTTTTCCATCTGGATGCCATGCAGATGCAAATGAGTAGTCAAGGTGACCTTCAACTGATGCAGCCGTCTGCAAATTAAATATGAAATATGAGCAAAAAATTATTATTCCATGAAAATAATTAAAACATTCAAATCACCAGATCAGATATGAGAAAAAGGGTTGAATGAGAATGTAGATTGCTATGTAGCGACATTATCAATAAACATCAAAATAGCCCATCCAACAAGCACCAAAATGGAGCGACGAGCTATTTCATGAAATTTGTCTAAACTCTAAACAAAGAAACTAAAATATTAAAAAATCTCCTTAAAAGAAATATATATAAATTTAGAGGTAGAAATTTCAACTTATTTACTGATGAATGAGATGATTTAGGTTATTCTTTATCTAACTGGGTCAAATGATTTAATTTTATCTAAAATAAATACAGGTAAATGCCACCTAACTGGGTCAAATGGGTAATATGCAGTATTGAAATCCACTAAATTGCTCAACTTAAAAATTAGATTACAGTAACATTGTTTTTGTAAATCCTATTCAACACATTAATTGTAGAAGACCTTCAACCTTTAACAACATCTTCAAATCAAGATCAAAACTTTTCCACACAAGTGTCAACCCAGTTATATTTCATCTCTAAAGATCAAACGAGTAAAAGGGATTTAAAACTAAGACAAGTCGAACAGGTCAAGTAGACTCAAAACATCTTTCTGATCTTTTGAACATTTTCTTTAAACTATGTGAATGCCTTACAATAGTCATCAGATTTTTTAAATAAAGCAAATATTTTTCACAGCCATATTTAACACATTATTTATAGAAAAAATGTTTCAAAATAGACATAAGATGGCTCAGGTCAACCTGACCCATTTTGAACCATAAATGATATATTGAAAAGCATAGCATGTATAATATCATACTTTTCCATTTGATGAGTCCACAAGAAGTCCATCAAGATGATCTCCAACGACAGCTATAAGCTTGCGATCTGGGCTCAATGATGAATGCTGCAACCATTAAAGAAAATAAAACTTTATTATCGAAGATTAAAGCACAAACATGAATCTTTGCTAAAAATTGTATTGTTGTGCACACTTAAGTAATAAGATGATGTGACCACTGGCTGTGACAAGAGTGGAAATTGGTCCAAGTGTAGGGTGTAGACTTTCAATAGACAATTATATTATGTTTTATCTCATGGGTAAGATTAAAGATATCATGTTTCATCCCATGTGTAATTTCAATGCATAAAGCATTTTAAATCACTTTGATTAAAAAAAGTTTACCGACCCCATCTTAACCAATTACTCAGCCTACCCATTTAGCCACCTCTAGATCTTAGCTCATCATGATACAGATAAAAAAAACCTTTAATAAAAAACCGGGAAACCTAAGACCGGAGAGGAGAATAATGGTGTCGAATTTGTAAAAAAACTTACACTTAAGTAAAAACATATAGTAAGACTAAACTTTGGACAAAAATTACCCACTTTGAACCAATCATGTTTTGTCCAATTACCCAACCCACCCATTTCCCACCTCTAGATCTTAGCAAATGATATAGATGAAAAGAGATCAATGCCCTCTCCGTTCAGGAAAATAAGAACCAAGACATATCAAGACCACATAGATAAGAAGAAAAGGTGTAAAACTTGTTATGAAACTTACGATCAAGACCACAAAGGCTTTGCCACTTCAAATTTATAAGAAACTTACATTCACAGGCCAAGGAAAGTGAAAGTGATTCATAAGCTGAAAACTTTCCATATCATATTCTCTGACACCACCATCATTGTTTGATGCCATAAAATGCTTTCCACCACTACAAAGAAACTCAACAAATAATATGCTAGCATCAGCAAGACCATATACAGACGAAACAATTTAACCCATTTAGTTATGAATTCAAATGGGTTCAATTCAAAATTATATATAAAAAAGAAAACAGATCAAAGCGTATTTTTAATGCACAAAGCCTACAAATTCAGTTTATTCAAAAAATCAGACTTTTAGCAAAACTATTATTAACTTTCTTTGCCATAAAGTAACTGTTATAGCAAAGTTCAAATTCTTAATACAAAAAATGTGTCGCGTTATTTTTTATCTCTCATGATGTAGGTAAAGTAAACACATAGCTAAAAACATAACAGGTCAAGGGGCCCAAACTAATCGAAACCCACCAAAAGTGTATTTAAATCAATCAAATTCAAAACTTACGTTTTTATCAAAGTAATACAAATTTCTTAAACTTTCTTTGGCATGCTAGCTGTTTATAACAAAGTTAAAAAAATTTGGACAAGTGTTCCAGGTTATGCTTTGCCTCCAATGACTCGGGCAAAACAAACAAATCACTAAAAAGGAAACACATCTTCACCCAAACGAACCAAGAGCCACCAAAAATGTATCATTATTGCATAAAGCCTCGTAAATAATTTTAGTCACAAAAAAAAAATCGACTGGAACAACACAAATTCCATAACCATACTTGTCAAGCTAACTTTTATTGCAGCATAAAGTGACATAAGTGTTTCTAGCATACTTAATCACAACTCGTACCAAAACATGGTTTTACATATACCCATCAGAGTCACTCATTTGACCATCTCTAGTTTAGACAAACCAATCTGTCCTAGGGTGCAATTACCTCAAGCTGTCATATATCTCAACAGCATTTGTTATGGCATTGTCATCATAAGTTGTTCTTGTACAGAAACTTACTCCCTGTTTATCCACCCGCTGCATCATTTAATAAAAGAAATAAACATATTACAGACCAAAAATACAAATTTAAAATTTACAACTAGCAAGAACTTTATATATGAATTACGAAAAAAATTGAATGTGAGTATCCAGTGAATTCGTCAATAATTAGAAATCTTATTATTAATGATTGCTAGCCATTTATTAGAAGTGTGACTGAATAAATTACAATTCAGTTGATATATCCTTCTTTTTAGTACCCTTGATTTCGGCCAGATAAGTTGCCTCTATTAAAATTCTAAGGCATGTGGGTATCCTCTCACACCCGGGTGTAAGATTTAAGCTAGCAGGTTAACGGGCATGAAACACCACTCCCTAGGGGGTGAAGGGGCGTGAAAGGGGGTGAGCGCTAAGGGTTAACGGGTTATAAAGTTGGATGGTGGATGTGGATCCCCCTCTACACACAGCTAACTACTGTTGAATAGAAAAAAAAGGGGTGTGAAAGGGTGGTGAGAGTGTGAGACCTTTCATTGGTTTAAAGAGTAGGTGGTGTGGAGTTAAAGGGGGTAAAGTGGGGTTGTGGTGCTTACGTGGAGTGGAAAGGCGTGAGACCACACCCATGGCCTAAGTTCCTAATTGTCAGCAACTAGTTTAGAAGACAGTCTAGTGGACTAATAGATAAAAACCCAATTGAATAGGGCAAAAAAAAAGTTACAACATAGAATACATAAAATCAGCATTAACAAAATATCAGTTGACCTATACTGCAGGCCTGCAGCTAGAAACCAAAGAGGTTAAACGAATGAAAGTAAAAGATCAAATAAAATAATTTTTGAACACCTAAATATTTTCTGACCTATTTAATTGTTGACCGATGTAGTTAAAAATTGACCCTCCACAAAAAGAAAACTAAAAAAAATAGAATAAATGCTTAACCATTGTACTGCAATATACCTTACAAGCAAGCTCTCCTTGAAACCCACCTGCAACTAAAAAATCATCCTTTACTGCTAGAGTACTAATCTGAGTATGTGTAAAACCTTCCAGCAAGCTCCCAGCATGTTTCTAGATGACCACAAAGCATATAATACTAAGAAAACTAAAACTCAAATGGAAAAAAAAACAAGAATGGCCAATACATCATAGTCAACAGAAATTACCTCAGTAGGTGCTACATGACCAGAAAAGTTAACGATCTCAGTCATCTTGTGTAATAATGATGACCAATGCATCATTGAGTAGTTAGACATGAGATATACATCATGTTTTGAGGTAGCCCACACCAGATTCCTTAGCTGCAAAATAATAATATTACTCTATTAACATCCAGTATAGGTAAAAACGATAAAATATAGTGGGGCGGTTTGGGAAAAGGACCAAGCAGGTAAAACTGGCAGTGTTGTCTTGATCCCGTTTTTTTGTCTAAGAGGTCAAATAAATGTATTAGTTTGAGAATATGATTACACAGATTATTATATCTCAATAAGAATCTCAATTTTTAATAGACCTGGAAGATTTTATGCATTAACAGAACAGTTTAGGTAACTTCAGCCTGTTTGTCCAATCAACCCTTTTAACTAGTTGTAGTTTCTTTTAGATCCATTTTCTTTATTTTATCCCCAGTTTGATATTTTTGTATTATTGTCTCTGTATTGTATGGGAGGGTGTGTTCCTTGAGCAGGTTTGCCACCCTCAAGTGGGATTTTACTGGGTATGTTTGCTTATGCTCAACCTGATAAAATATTATCATAAGGGATACGGGTAACAAATGCCATGTCTAGAATTGAAAGACGATTTGTAAATAAAACAAGTTAAAAGGTAAAGGCAAATACCTGAAAGTGAAGGATTGTAGGCTTCACCGATCTGGTATTGTGGAAAAAGTCATAGTAGTTGCCACCCTTGGGCTTTTGTTTACATTTCTACACATACAACCAAGATTTTGTTTTAAAGCAAGAGGATGATGGGAAGAATATAATAAAAGGGAAAGAAATTGATACCTTATCAACAGCATCACCTGATAATGGAATGTTTTCATAGTTTCTATATTGTCCGAGCCTTGTCTTCCTGTAACTTTGTCTTGTTATATTCAAATTTTCCCATGGAATCCCTTGAATGTCTCTGCCTCTCCTTGCTTGAGAAGAAGACGTATCCTCCTCCTCCTCCTCCTCCGCCTCCTCTTCCTTAAAAAAAAAAAAATAAGAAAATGAATCTCCATACAAGTACACAAATGCAACACAATAGTGAGAAAAAGGCAAGTAACCATATGATGATGATAATGGAGTTGATCTCCAGCATCGGGGTCAAAATCCAAAACATCTACTACGTAATCCATATCTTCAACTTCATTATTGGGCATTCTGTAGTCCCTGCATTGTAATAATTGTTTACTAAACTAAAATCCTTCTTCAACACATACTCTACATATCAAAATCATCACAATCAGGAAACAAAATAACATACATATATATATCAAAGCGAGTCTAATAATAAAAATTCGAAATTTAACTTAAGAAAAATATAGACATTAATCCGAATGGAATGGAATGGAATGGATAGGCGTACGTACGTACATGGCTAATTAAGGAGATGAGAAACCCTAAACAAACAAATTGTTAGTTGCAGATATTTGAATCTACGAATGATTATGATTGTGATTGTAATTGTAATTGTGATTGAATTTCTTCTTCATGATCGATCGAGGAGAATTCAATTATTCTTTCTTGTTTGTGGATGAATATATATAATAAAATGGAGGAATTGAATTGAATTGAGTTCAGTTGTGTTAATCAATCCAAAGGCAAAGATAAATATGATGATGATGATGATGATGATGGGTTGGTTTTTTTGGGATCTGACCAACATCATTCATTTAACACCTTCCTTCTAATCACATTACTTTTTTTTTTATTTTTATTACCGCTCAATACAAACACCTTACTCCAAAATTTATTATTTTTTTTATTAATTAAACAAACAAATATATATATTTGGATTATTCATCTAATCTAATAGACCATCCTTAAGTTTTAAGAATTTACGGTGTGGGAACCATAACATCAATGGGCCTTTAAATAGATACACATTTAACATTTTTTAGTTAAGTTGGTAGCCTTCTACCCTCTCTACCACAATCATTATCAATCAAACTCTATCGGATGAAAAGGAGCGAGCGAGTGTAGGTTACTCCTAGAATATTGGGTCTTAGAATATCACCGTCAATGTCAACCACACTCACCGCTCCCTCATGGAGGGAGAGAACATCAATGTCATCACCATCATTCTTAGAACCTGAACATCACCAACCGTCGTTTCCATCATCAACTTATCGGTTCATGTATGATCTTTAAATTTAAAACACTCAATATGTTTATATAAGAAGAAACGACAATTTACAATGTAGTGGCTGGTAAACGGGCAACAAGTTGCGCCGCAACCCCCCTTTGAATAGCAAAGCCAATCCTACTAAAAATAAAGTTTTGAGTCTTAGCCGACGAGGAATTGCTATGCACGACCCGCTTGACCCTGTTCAGAAATTCCACGGCCTCCGGGGCTAGAAAACCAAAAGTATCGAAAGCAAAAGGGATAAACACGTGTTGATTCTCTAGGCAGGCTTTCTCGTGTTTACCCACTTTGGCTGATTCCGCCTTCAACGCTGCTTGACCCACAACAAACCCATTCTCTCTAAGCCCAACAAGAGGGGACACTCCTGTAAGGTCCAAACACGCATGTTTCCCCCCAGCCCACCCAAACACAAGAATATCAGCGGGTCGCAAAGTAGATCTCCCTTCAAGCGGATCTGTCAAAAAGTTCACGGGCACCTCCTTCTTGGCAGAGATTCCGGCACGCTTAAGGACGTCATATAGAACGTCCCTAACCAAATCGTGTCTGTATTTGAACCCGGGCAACTCCTTGCAATGAACCGCATGCTCGCCAAAAGAATCCAAACAAGCTTTGCGGCAAATTGGGCAAGGCTCATCGGGGGGAAACAAAAGAATCATCAACCGATACTTAAGGATAGTCCGGTATTCTAAAGCCGACATGTGTTGGCCGAGTCCTTCAATGGGGATGACGGTCAAAAAGTCCTGTGTTGACCTGTTTTCAACTTACGGCGGTGTCGATCAGCACTTCTCCGACTCAAACTAGAACACCCAAATCGATCAAAATTTGATATTTGACCGGCTATATATAGCGTTGGTTATCAACTTATTTGTGGTGGCATCAATTCATGGATGAAGCGGTTGCGATGGTGCTAGATGTAATGGACCCTTGCAATTTGTGGTGTTGATAGAGAACACGTAAAAGTTAAGTTCCCGGTTACAGGTTGTTGTGGACAATTCAATCAATGTTGGTGGCGCGCTACCAACATTCATGTTTATCAATAAACAATTAGATTCAAATTAGTTAAACTTACAAATATTTTAATCATTTCATACCAAAGAAAATTAAGCTTAGCCTTGCCTACACTCTCCCTTTCTTATCAACATTAGTTGTATCCCATCTCATAAATAATTTAACTAACCCCATCCGTGGCTTTCCCTATGTGTATCATACTGACCCCATATCATACATAAATCTTCATTTAGACTTGCTCAAAGCATACAACGGATACTCAGAATTTAGCCACTATGATAGATCAGTCTTATAAATATTCCAGATGTTTTCATCAGACCTGTTTTCACCTACTAACCTGACCATTTTGCCGAGCTTAATCATGATCCAATGCCATACTATAACGTTCGTAGACACTATAGTACACAAACAACCAAAGACCTAAAACAAACTGCAGAAACAAAAAATGGTATTAAAATATTTTGGGGCAAAAAAAACTCCTTTACGGCTATCCCATCTGCATATTGTGACATTATTTACAGAAATCACATTTTTTGTTTCCACTTAGTTCTGGGATCTTTGACTTGCTACCAAACAATTGATTTAATACATGTGTTAAGTTTGCCTAATTCTTTAGCGTATATATCGTGTACCTAACCATTAGAAATCTCAGGTATCAAGATATCATATGGTAAAGTAGAGCAGTTAATATAATAAATGATATTAAATATCCACGAGGAATCCGGCTGCCACGAGATGGTATAGAACGAGGACCTACTAAATGCACCGATCCTGTGATTTCATCCCTCAATTTGATGGTTGAAGAGCCTGAATGCAGAAAAGCAAGTCAGCAGTTAGGGCTAGTATCAATATATGATTGAAGAATTCCAAATAGAATTCTAACGTTCTATGAATATCCATCCTGTTTCCTAGATAATAATTCGGTGCAGTCCCTGAGCATACAATCAATATTCTTGAATTTTTTAAGAATTGAAACATTACAGAAACAAGTGATGAGATTCAGTTGCAACTTAAACATGAAAACTCATCCCAAAAGACTAGTCTAAGTGGGAGAGGGAGCCCATTTGGTCTACAAACCCCAACATTTGTTGCTCGTACAACTATTGTGGGAAAAATCCCATACCTTGCTATGGTTTCAGCCTGCAACAGGTTCCTGCAGCTATGAAGGCTCTATTGCAGGGACGCAAAGAGAGTGGGACTTAGTTGACAGAAAATAGGCATAGAAATGTCACAACGGTTCAAGCAACAAGATACCGATTCAAGCATGAAGCGGCGACTCAAGAAGGGATACGACGGTTGGTGAATGGTGATTAACTACCTTAACTGACTATCATTCTTATGAATGAAATTATTTTCTTGTTAATCTTGTGTTTAATTCGATCCTGTGGATAAGAAATCCTGTTTCGAACAAGGAGTTAGCCCAACAGGGAGAAAAACCTTAGGGAAAGGAAGGAAACTGGAAATTTGAATTGGTGCATTATTTGTGGGTTTTGAACATTATGGGGCTTGTGGGTACTTTTAGGTACAAATATGGGTGCCTCGTCTCATGAAGGTACTTTTGGGTTGTTGCCCAAGATCGTATATGATGAACAATCAATTGAATGAACAATAATCAAATATATAAACTTGAATCTGAAATTGAAATTGATAATTGATAACTGTTGTTTTACAAACTTGATGATCCTATCTATTTATACATGTCGGATTTCTTCACCGGTTGTCTTCAATCGTCGTGTCCACATGTTGCCGTCGTTTCTTGTTGCCGGAGATACACACACGTGTATTTGGTAGGTTATCAAGTTCTAGACTTGACACTATACACCCTTAATCTATTTACATATTACATAATCTATTCTAAACATAAGTTTAACATATGACACTTTGGACCCTTAAACTTTCCTACATGGATTAATAAATTAAAGTTCAATACTCCTCCCTAATTTCTTAATCCATGCCTTCAATATCTTCATGCTTTGACATCTTCATCCAAGAGCATTTTGTAGGAGTCCCTTGTCGTTGATCTTCGGTTTCTTTCCTTGCTTGCCAGCATCTTTAACTTCATTTGTAGTAACATGAGCTTGGTCTTGATCACGAACAGTTTTTCCAATGTCTTCGTTGTTTCTTTGAGCAGCTTCATCTTTAGGTTGTACAAAATCTTCTTGAACATTGACATGTTCGTTTCTGGATTGTAAGTCGCGAACTGCTTCTATTTTCTTTCTGTTGTGACTTGTATACGTAATTTTGACAACTTTGTTCTTTGGTGATAAAGCATCCTTTGATGACGTTTCTACTTGTCCAATGCATTCCTTTTCTTCATCACACAAACTATCTTGATTTCCATCTTGACGTTTTGTAAGAACTTCTTGGTTTTCATGAATTCTTTCAGTGAGTATATCTGACCATTCTGGTTCTTCATCTTTGAAGTATTCTGATAATGCGTTCCAGTAGTTTCTTTCCTTTTCATTTTCTTCTTCCTTGTCTGAGAAACTGTTTTCTTCATCATCCTTGTCTTCAGTGATTGCCATTAATAGTGTTGGTTCCTCGTCTTCTAGCAAGAGGTTTGACTCTTCTTTTCTTTGGTTTGGTTTTGGACAATCCGAGGCATAATGTCCAAATCTATTGCAGTTATAACATTTAACTTTGCTTAAATCCCGTGTGAATTTCTTTCCTTTGTCGTAGGTGTTGCTTCTGTTTCTGTATGTATTCTGCGAGGTACTGTCATCTTCATCATCTTCTTTTCTTTCTTCGTGTATGAACCTTTTGCCACGCCAATTTTCTTGTGATGACTTGAACCTTCCTTGTCCTCGGTTTCCAAATCGTCTTTCTTGACCATTGTTCTTGTCTTGACGTGTGAACAATAGTTTATCTTGAGTGTCCACTACGTCTCTATTCAATAAATTGGTCCGTTCTTCAAAGGCTTTTAATCTTCCTATTATTTCATCTAGGGTAGTCGTTTCTATGTCAACAAATTGTTCTATGGTTGCGACAATCTGAACGAACTTCTTTGGTACAGAACTTAGAAGTTTCCGTACTAAAGTTTGTTGATCAAATGTTGATCCTACCCCACTTGCCTTAGTAACAATACTGCTTAACTTGTCGGTAAATGAATCGATTGTGTCTTCTTCTTTCATCTTTAACATCTCAAATTCTGTTTTGAGTGTTTGAAGACGTGCCTTCTGCACTAGATCCACACCAACATGCCTTTTTTGTAGTGCTTCCCAAATTTCCTTTGCGTTCTTACAACTTGCAACTTGTAATATCATATCTTCTGGTAATGCTTGAAATAAATATGCAGTTGCAGACATATCTTTCTTTTCATCGGTTTGTGTGTCAGGCTTAGGTTCTATCATTTCCCATAATCCATTTGCCTTAAGTATGGTTTTCATACGGATTGCCCATACAGTATAATTTATAGGTTTTAATATAGGACATGAAAAATGGGTAGTGGAACTTGTTTCCTTATGTATGATAATTTCCTTATCTTTTGATCCTGACGGCGATGTTTCGTTCGGCATGGTTCCTAAAGTTTTCTTCTAAAACTTCTAAGAACAAATATTTTTCTAAAATGGTTTTCTTCGAATGTATGATTCCAAAAGTTCAGTCTAAACTTTCTAACAGGAATAAAACAATTTCTAATAACTAATATCTTAACTAGTCTTAAAAAAATAAATTCCAATTTAAATAGGAACGTGAAACCTGAAATTTTGCGAATCTTCCTTGCGTTGTTTCTGAATTTTGATCAACAAAACGTAGACGCTTTAGATCTTTTCCTTCCTTTGATAGCAAACAATCCTTTTGGTTGTGTTCTAAACTTTAAACAAATCAAACAAAAGTCTAGTGCTTCTTTTTTTCTTTAATCCGATAGCCAACAAAATCCTTATATATATTTGTAGACTAATTTCTTCCAATGAATTTTGCTTTATACCACACACATAAATTAATCAACCTTTTCTTTTCTTACTTTTGTCTTTGTTGACACAAAGTCAACAAACACTAATACCTTTTCCTTTATAAAGATTCAAACCACTTTTGGTTTGTCTTCTTCCTTACACACACCAACCAAGCAATTGCTTTTTTTCCTTCTTTTTGCCTTCTGCAACTCGTAAAAAAACCTTTGGTTCTTTCTTTAAATCTTTGATTAACTAATAGCCTGGATCCTTCTGATTCACGACTAATCTGCCTTCTTCCTAATTTGCGAACAACAATCGTGCACCCTTATGGTTTCCGATTTTGAACGATAAACAGGATAGTCTCGAACCCTTCTGATTCTTGACTGTCTTCAACAGTGAGCAACCCTTCTGGCTTCGTTTCTAGATCACCCGTCTGGTGCGGCCTTCTGCCCTTTTCCAATCGGTGCCTTATGCGTGATCGGTAGTCGATGGTGAGAATCCAAACGCCCTTATGATGTTCGTCTTCCCCAAATCTGTAAGTTTCTGAAATCAATTTGAGCCTTGTGCTCTGATACCAATTGTTGCCCAAGATCGTATATGATGAACAATCAATTGAATGAACAATAATCAAATATATAAACTTGAATCTGAAATTGAAATTGATAATTGATAACTGTTGTTTTACAAACTTGATGATCCTATCTATTTATACATGTCGGATTTCTTCACCGGTTGTCTTCAATCGTCATGTCCACATGTTGCCGTCGTTTCTTGTTGCCGGAGATACACACACGTGTATTTGGTAGGTTATCAAGTTCTAGACTTGACACTATACACCCTTAATCTATTTACATATTACATAATCTATTCTAAACATAAGTTTAACATATGACACTTTGGACCCTTAAACTTTCCTACATGGATTAATAAATTAAAGTTCAATATGGGTTAAATGAAGTGGCAAGTTTTGATTGGGTGGCGTTGAGGGTACTAGTGGGTAAAAAACTGAGGCGCCCCTCCACCCTTAGAGAGATATTTAGGGAAAAGGTAATGCCGTTTCATACGTCCTATCATTCCTTACATTCAGTTTTAGATCATCTTCTAACTAGACGTGTGTAATGAAGTCAAGATTAGCATATTCAGAAATCAGGATAAGACAAAGTAGATAATATGCTAAAATTGATTTAGCAACTTACAATTATACTCTGTCCATCCAATTGTTTGATTTTCAAGATCATATAAAACCAGCTTATTTGATAGAACCAAATCTGCAAATCAACCAAAAAGTAGCACCCAGAAATGACTAAAGTGTTACTATGATCAGAAAAATTTACAATAATATAAACTGAACAAACTGAATAAAGCTTGATTGACTTCCTAGTTATTGTAGATAATGCCCAAGATCATTTTTAAATATAGTTTAAGTCAAAATTGGTTTTTTTCTAACAGTAATTCCTAGATTTTCTAGGATTAATAAAAAAGCCTGCACCCTGCAATATTTGAACTTTGAACCCTCAACATTTTGGTTGTGGTGCAAACCACTTAACCAATAGGATATCCCTTAGGGGACAAACCATTTAAAGAGCCTAAACTGATAATGATTGCCAAAAATATTAGTAAATCAAATATGTTTGAAAACAAACATATATGTTTGAAAACAAACATATTACATTTACTTTCTCCTCCAAGTTTGATATAGATATATACTCTTCTGCCATTACACCAAATGCAGAAAGTAGTGCAGTCATGCTGAAATGATTAAAAGTCCAATTAAAGAAACTGCCTTTAGCACTGCAAATGTCATATTACTCATACCTTTAAAGTGAGCCTGAAATTGTATATTAATGATGTTCAAGGTACTTTATTTTTACTTATCACTTGTAAATAGAGTACAACTAATTCTCATTGCAATAGCAAAAAAGAATTGACTTGGCCATAACATCCATATCTAACTTTGTTTGGGATATTTGAAATTTTCAATGGTTTCATATTAGTGTGAAAATAATAAAGAATTACATAACTAAAACGATTTCATTCATTTAAAAATTTAATAAAATGAGATAGAGCAACATAAAGATGGATGGGGTATATGGAATATATCATATGACATTGAAATCCATTCATCATTCATGGTCTAAATCTACAACCAAGTGATAAAAAGTAAGATATTGAAAATGTGCATGACAAGTGACATCTCCCTCTAATTATTATTATGATAGTCTCTTTTTTTTTTAAAATGTAGATAGATTTTTATTTAAGGTCATAAAAATATGTAACAATTATGAAAAACAATATATGAATGTAAGCATTTGGCTTTTTAGTTCTTAAAGGGTTACACAGGATAATTACTTGTACAAAAATATAGTGCTTTACCTCCCAACAAAATTGTGTCAGTTGTACTTATTGAATCCAGACCATTGTTTTGCCAACCAAAACACAAAGAATCTTCCTGCAAAATCTCAAATAAAGTATTGAAGCTATTGATTAAACATGAAGGAATGTTAGCATGTAATATATGCATAATTTATCTAGTAATACTTAAATCTTTAGCATTTTTACTGTGTTGATTTCTTTAGCAAGAACCAAAACGTACACATTTGACTTGATAAAAACATATTATGATCAACATTAGAACGTAACAGCCTAAAATTCAGAAACGATGAAATGAATGCCTTTACACAAAATAAAAAGAATCCAACCGGAGATACTTACGAAGGCAAACAAATAATCATGAGGATAAACCTTCAAAGAAAGTGAATTTTCAAAATAAAATGTAACCGCAGGAAATCCATCATCAACACTGCAAATGTTGAAACAAAAGTTAGCTAGCATTATATTTTTTAGTTTTTTAAAGAAAGGAAGATATACCCCCCCCCCCCCCCCCCACACACAAGGAAAATGGGCAAGTTGAGTAACAGGTTTAGATCAAAAAGGGGTATTTTGGTATGGGTAAAACATGTTGGGTCAAGCTGATCTGAAACATTTAGTCCAAAGTTTTGTAAATATTTAGTTTATTAAATATATGATTACATTAGTTGTATTACCTCAATAGTAATATAATCTATTCAGAAGGTATATGCATTGAAATACACTTTGGATGACGCTCGACCCTTTTGACCGCTTTCCTTGAAAGCTAACCCTTTTTATTGTACCCACATGACCAGGATATAAAACATTTCCTTAATAAACCTTCCATAAGTGATTGGTCGACTTTTAATCCATTTGGCGTGTTTCCTTGTTAGCTAGTTCTTACTATTTTACCACCCTGGCCTGTTAAAGATAATACCTACCCCGATCAACCATACATATGTGCTCACTACTAAAAACAATTCTATATTATTGCATTAAGATACCAAATTTAAGCCATGAAAAAAGTCCTGATTTTTTTTTAGGAAAGACTGTTTAATAATCAAGAATACAAGAATAATAGCATAATGACTCCACATCCATTATACCTTCCAGAGAATTCAAAGCATGTATACTGGTCATGAAGAGTGCGTAACCTCAAATCAGGCTGCACTGCAACTATCTAGAGAAGAAGAACTAAAAATATAAACACAGCATATGATGCATCATCTACAGAAGCAATCTTTTCAATAGAACTAATAGCATAACTCATTAAAAAGCTCACCTGATACACCAAGGGCTTGTAGATTGCATCTGGAAGATAAGCCAATGTTGTACCACTATCTATTATTGTTCTTCTCTTATCCCCAGAAGCATTTGTACTTGTTGAAAGATTCAATAACTGGGTACCAACTTCAATCCCCACAACATTGGCAGAATAATGAGGCCTGTAGTTTTAGAAATGAACCTTATTAGCTAGCAAGTGACATAATATCTAAGGCACTAAAAAGATTAAAAAAACAACAAATTACACTGGATGGCATGAACATTAAGGTTACAACTTACAACATTCAGCATGTCCTGTTTACATTTTGGATGCTATCATGTAGAGAATCATTATGTATGTACTGTATTATGCACATGTAACTGCAAAGCATATAGGTAGGTGTGTGCATGTGTGTCTGAAAATGGAGTAAAGGATGTTGCATGGTGCTTGCTTTTGGTAGGGGTGGAGGTGAGCAGAACTACGCATGCTCTACTCAAACCGAGCCTAAATTTGCTGCAGACAAGCTCGAGCCTAAATTGGAGCTTGTAAAAATAAATGAGCTCTAGGCAGCCCTACCTTCATACATTACTACGGCACTACGCAAAGGTGGATTGGCTCGCCAGCCTAAACAAACCTACTAGTTATACAATATAAACATTTTATATTTTTTTCTGAACAGCATAAAACTCTCTATACAATATGATGAAATATTACTAAATAAATATTGATATGAATAATTAGTACTATAACAAAAAAGTTGGCTAAGATTATTATTACCTATAATTATAATACACACACATATAAGAGATATTTAAATATACAAAACCACGCATAAAATAATTAAATGAAATCACATATGTCAGGGAAAGGTTCAGGATAATAGTTAGCCACATAGCTGTTAAATTTGGAGGCTGATAGATAAATATGCTAATATTTTTGCAAAGAACAAAACTAGAAACAAATATTAAGAAAAACAACTGACCACACAAATCCACTGGAAAGTATCCTAACGAATTTTAAACAAAATACAGAAAAATAATTGTTTTATTTTTTAGCAGAAAGAGAGAAATGCCACATACTCATCTGGGATCAAAGGTGTTGAATTAACCTTTGGCTGAACAACATGTCCAATTGCAAAGATACCACCACCATTGTCACCATCTAAACAATGTGCAAACATCTTTTTCACTTTCCCAGATGAAGCCAACTGTGATATTATGGACGAATTAGATTTTCCAAAACCAAGAATTCCATCAAGTGCTTCATCAGAAGAACCCAGGTTACCAGATTGTCTTGCACCACACCTGATTATACAACAGTAACAAATTGGAGGATTCAGTAACTTCTCAGTCAATTACCCTATCCAGATGTCCCAAAATCCACATGTCAAGTACGTGAGTTATGTAGCAAATATGCCAGTTATCAAACAATGACCATACAAATAAATTTAATTTAAACAACTAATATGTCACACTATATAAATGATAAGTATATGATAAATGATGCGTGCACTTCGGTTGAGAGTTTATGTGTCTTTGTCTCTTAGAATTTTATCAAAATTGAATGAATCATCACATATGATTAGGTGCATAATTGACATATTATCTTCCGTCTTTTTATTAAAGGTGCTTGTGCAACACATGTGAGAATAACCTAGCATGATATAAGAATCTAACAAAAGCATGTAGTATTTAACATTTCTGTTTGAAACATGATTAGAGATGAAAACATACCCAAATATAACACTCCCATTTGCTAGTTTAGTTTCTAAGTCACCTGACACACTGTCATATTGGACAACATCCATTACAAAGTAACCAATACTGTAGCTCCCATCACCATAAGTCTCGGTATATAAACAAGATGCATTGGGTTTACAGCCGGTAACGGCACCACCATTGATCTCTGCACAAAACTCTGACGAACATGTAACCGGTTTCCATGTGAATGAATCTTCTGGATCGTATAGTGTAAGTTCCAGCTGTTTAAGGCATTATAAGTCAAAATTGTTGGCTTCCTAATATCATTTGAATAAAAATAGATATTTAGTACAGGTAGATTAACTGAGAATAGAATACCCCATGATAGCCTCTTTTTGGGCATTCTCGGCATTGTATACAGTTGATCCACATTATATCACTTCCTGTGTCTACTTGTACATAATATTCCTTTGGCGGTGTTCCAATTCCGATTCTAGCATAGTACAAACTGCAAATATACGCTACTTGTTTGTAATTACAAGTATAAAAGTTACCACCTAACAGCACCTAGTTCTAATAACTGATTCAGTTAAACCAGCATACATGCCATTTTTCAGGAGATTTTAAATCAGTAGTGTTCACCATTTATTTAACTACTACAATTATGAATATAATATTGAGTATAGCAGGTTGATTCCAGCCTAGAAAAGCCCTAATTCTCAATGCAAATCAAACAAGTTTTATAAAAAGTAGAATTGGCTATGAAATAATAATAAAGCAATAAGATGTGAAGTATGAAGAGATTGTATCTACCCAACGGCATCAGGACGACCGGTTCCACCGAGAGGTAGATCGACACCTGATGCTAGAATCTGAAGGTGACGGAGGTTGTCGTGAGCTTTGAAAAGGCTAAGCGATCGTTCCTTGCCGGAGAATTTGGAATTTACACCGAAAACAGCACCACGGAAACTGTCGTCATTATTTGCAGAGACGGAAACAGAGATCAGAACTAGAAACAGAGAAGAGATGAGTTTTGGCATGATCATCTTCTATTGGAAGTATAACGTCGGATGTGCTACTCAACGCCGGCGACGAACCAGGAAAAATAAATAAACGAAGACGACGACTGCTGACAAATATATAATATAATATAAATTAATAAAGCTAATCAAAAGATTGTCTTTTAAATCTATCTACTGCAACTACAACTTTGCCTAATTTTATTACTCATCTATAGGGCTGGCAATTTCTGACACGGACACGATAACACGACACGACACGACACGAAATTAACAGGTTTCGTGTTTGACCTTAACAGGTGCCGTGTCATTAACAGGTTAACACGATAAAGACACGTTAATTATCGTGTCTTAACAGGTTAAAGATCTGTTAACACGATAGGTCACCTGTTAATATTTATATAAATGAAAAGTTAGTGAAAAATGAAGGTGAATATGTACTTCAATGAAAATTAGTAGAAAGATCAAAGACTCTTATGGACTTTGATAGACTTTTAATCTTTTTTCATATTTGTTTATCAAAGATTATTATGATAAAATAGTATTTTTATGGACTTTCGTTGTTTTATGGCTTAATAATTATCATGTTAAGTCATATTTAGTATTTAAGACTTACGAATTTTTTTTAAAAAAATATTTTTTTTAAATGGATTTTTATCGTGTGATATCGTGTCTTATCGTGTGACCTGCTTTTTATCGTGTTCGTGTTCGTGTTTGGAAAAAATGACACGATAAGTTATCGTGTCGTGTTCGTGTTTGGCCTTATCGTTCGTGTCTTATCGTGTTCGTGTCTTATCGTGTCGTGTCTGACACGATATGCCAGCCCTACTCATCTAACTTCAATTCACTTCTCTTCAAATATTTGATAAAAAAAAAAGTTACCCCTCACTAGTCCATGATAGTTAGTTAGGCGTGAAAAGAGTCAAAAGAGGAGTCCGTAGTAATTACGTGGTAACATTTCACGCAAAGTACGATATATGATGACGGTTTCTTTTTTTTCGGGAAGATGATGATGGGCGTGAATCTTGTTCACCTATGAAATGCTTTGAGGGCTTGTAAACAGACAAGGTGGAGCAGTGGAGGGCGTGACACGCTCACTTTTATTATACAATTTAATATAAACATTTACTAACCTATTGGTATTTGGTGGAGACATTAACTTTTAGATTTGAAGTTTTAAGTTTAAATTTAGACATGATTGTAATTTGATGTGATTTAAAAAAAATAAGATAAAGTTGTCGTTAAAAAAAATCCACTCACTTATATGACTTATATATTTATGTAATAGGGGTGTTAAATAATGCCTAAAAAGCTTAGAATTGCCACTTTTTATGTTTATGTAAAGAGGCGTTCAATAATGCATAAAAATTTAGAAAAAAATATCACCTTTTGTTTTTTGATTGAGATTCTTTTGCATATCTCTTACACTCCATAAATCATGATTATTCGTCATGCTATGGAAAGGAAATACACACAACAATTCTCATTATAAATTCTTCGAATTCTAACAACATTTTTAGAGAGATATAGAGAAAAGATGTATGTAGAATCAAACATTTTTAGAGAGATAAAGAGAAAAGGTGTATGTATAACCAAAGATGATAGAAAGAAAAGAACACTACGAATACGCATAGACAATAAGTTCGATTTACAAATAAACACATGCTTTCACTTTAATAGAATAAATTATTTTCAGTTGTGTTCTATCATTCAAAAATATGTTAAAGCTTTGTATTGTTAAAACTAGCGTCAGCAAGAAGTTATGATACATTTTTTTTCACATTCCTTAAATTATTATACTATGATAGTCTACATATCAAACTATAAGAAAATGACATCACTAGATACTCCATTAATATAACTATAACGTATAAAGCGTTTTTTTGCTCAAAGATTTTTAAAAAATATTGAGAACCCTCTATAGATACGTCGTTTTAGCAATTGAACTTATCTATCTGTATGTAACAATCTTCTCTAACAACTTATGACACGACTAGCTTACATGACATGACTCGAGGAAAATGGATTGGGGGCATATATAAACGCGTTGATTTGTTAATAAGATGTCATAATATGTTTTATGACACGGCATATTTATGATCTTATTTATTAAAAAACCAACTCAATAGAGTGGTAAATAATTAGATATATACAACTAAATTAGTTGTGATTTGGTAACTTTTACACATTGAGTGAAGCAAATGCATAGGACCATGAATACCTAGATCGAGAATATGATTATGCTAAGTGGCTCTAAAAGCTTAACTAATTTAGAAATCAAAGCGGTTAATTCTATGCGATAGATAATGTTCCTTTTTTATGTTTCTAACACCATTTATTTTAAGATTTTGACTTTAATGTTAGAGAATGTACAAGTTTAGATTGATTTGGGTTTCATCAAGCTTAAAGTGTTATGGTGCAATTGTCAATTGGTAAACAGCTGTACAAGTGTTTTACGGAAATCATACTCAACTACTTCATCACCACCCTTGGCTTTGTTTAGTACGGAGTAGTATATTTACCACAAACGTCAATCCTAAGTTTTTCTTAATATACTTCATATTATTTCCTCTGATTGAATGTGTCAATTATGCTTTTAAAGATTGTGACTTTGCTCGATGTTTCTTTTTTGTTTGTTCGATGGCATATTTTTTTTTAGTTAATAGGGTGTAAATTAAGACGCAGACCTGTGTACTAATCCTGGAAAAACGGACGGGTCTCGTGACGGGTTTGGGTTAAAACAAGCTCTAAAGAAGGATCAATTTGGTTTGGGACATAATATTCTTAGAATTTTGATGATATATATTTTCTTGAGTTTACTGGGCGTAAAGACGGAAACCTAAATATACATTTTTACAGTATTCTACAAATCATATACAAATATGATAATCGTTACTATATCTATTATACATCTAAAGTTGTTTATCAAGTTGTTCTTGCAGTTTTTTTATAATAATGTCTTTTTCGGATATAATCTTGTTGAGTGTTTCATTCTCTTCTTGAAGCAACTCAAATTGACACAATATACTTGTTATTTGCGCTTCAATAGCCTCATCACTGAGCTCAAAAACGCTCTCAACCACCCTCAAAATCCGCCACAAGCTCACCACAACAATCAACCCAACACCAACCCGTTCCATCAAGATTTCAGACAACAATGCACCAATCAAAACCACAGCATCAGCAACCAACCCAGGTCGTTTGAAAAACGAACTCCCGCACCCTAATACTAGTGCCACACTTTTGGTAGCAAGAATCACCAAGATTCCAATTCCTACCCAATGGTACCAAAAATCAACTTTTTTGTTGATTTTGTTGCTTCCAGGGCAAGAAACAATAGTTGTTGAGAGTTCAAGAACTACCATAACAAGATCTACAAGGAGCAATGTGAGGGCAATAACATGAACCGGGGTTGATTCTAGGAAACTTGTTAAGTGGTTTCTCCAAGAAGATTTGTTGTTGGAACTTTGTTTGGTTGATCCTGAGAAAAATTCCCATTTTTGCCTTCTTTTGCATGATTTGATTAGATTTTGGATTGATATGTTGATAGTATCGGTTGTTACTTTGGCGGTGGGTGGCGGTTGTGATTGGCGGTGTTGGATTTGAGTTGAATCCATGACAATGGTAGGTTGTGTTGTGGTGTTTGTTATTTGTATGGAAAGTTTGATATAATGCTTAGCTTAGCTTAGCTTAGGTTAGGTTTATTAGAAGGCAAGTTTTTAAGATTTGATCCATTGAGATTGGCCTTTGAAGTGAAGCTGAGAACTTGTTGTCATTCAGCCAACTCTTTGAACCATTTTCACACATCCTTGCTTAAATTCAAACTTGGTCATGCATGCTTTTAATTAATCTATATACTTAATTTGTATTTCCTCATGATAACATGGATACCGGTTTGCACCATTCACCGCCATGACTAATACATAAGAAAATAAATCATACCGGTAATATGGTTTTCTTACACACTCAAACTCAAGTTTATTATACAGTTCTCGTTTATGTTTTTTTTATATATAAGTCTTTAAACGAACTTGTAAATCTATCATTGGGTTACAATCCTTAATCACATTAAAAATAGAAATGTGTTCCTAATAAAGCCGGCCATTACTTGGATTATAAGAAGACAAAACTTTGATCTTGCATAAAAATAGAGTTTAAAATAAAAAAAATATAGAAAAATGAGTGACGTGATGAGTGAGTTGATGTTGTTGAATAAAATGAGTGGTGAGAGTGAAGAGAAGAGAAGAGAAGAGAAGAGAATGGTGGGAAAAGTGAAGCTAGGTTCACAAGGGCTGGTTGTTTCTGCACAGGGATTAGGGTGTATGGGTATGACCGGCACCTACGGTCTCCCCAAACCCGAACCCGACATGATCAATCTCATCCACCACGCACTTCACTCCGGCGTCACCTTCCTTGACACTTCCGACGTCTACGCCTCTAACGCCAACGAAATTCTCATCGGAAAGGTATTAACTAATTGATAGATTAGATTAGATTATAGATACGATACGTGAATAGTAGTGAGGGTTTTGATTGATTTCAGGCTTTGAAACAAGGAGGAGGACTTGGAGATAAGGTTCAAATTGCTACCAAATTCGGAATCCGACACGTGGATGGAAAAACAGAAGCCTGTGGTGATCCGGCGTATGTCCGATCCTCTTGTGAAGCTAGCTTGAAGAGACTTGATATTGACTGTATCGATCTCTACTACATTCACCGGATTGATATTCGAGTCCCAATCGAAGTCACGGTTAGTTAGTTAGTTGTATTAACTATTAACATAATAACTTAAGAATAATTATAATAATAATAATGTTGTTTGTTTATGTTAAGAAAAGATGGGAGAATTGAAGAAACTGGTTGAGGAAGGGAAGGTGAAATATGTTGGACTATCAGAAGCTTGTGCTTCAACAATTAGAAGAGCTCATGCTGTTCATCCCATTACAGCTGTACAGAACGAGTGGTCTTTATGGTCTAGAGATTTGGAACATGAAATTGTTCCTACTTGCAGAGAGCTTGGCATAGGAATTGTTCCTTACAGTCCTATTGGCAGGGGGTTCTTGGCTTCCGGTCCCTCATTGGTTCATAACTTAATAGACACTGACTACAGGAAGGTAGGTATACTTTACCATTTCGTCATAAATTAATGAACTACTAGTAGTAGTAGTAATGAGGTTGTCGATTGGCTGAATGGAATGCAGAGAATGCCAAGGTTTCAGAATGTGGATCACAACAAGACTGTTTTCGAGCGAGTGAAGGAGATGGCTACAAGGAAAGGATGCACTGCGGCTCAACTAGCCCTAGCCTGGGTGCACCACCAAGGAACGGATGTGGTTCCAATACCAGGGACCACAAAGCTTGAAAACTTTAACCAAAACATTGGGGCTCTATCTATTAAACTAACAGCAGAGGAGATGGGTGAACTAGAATCATTTGCGTCAAGTGAAGCTGTGAAGGGGGAAAGACATGCAGCTATGCATATGACATGGATAAATTCAGAGACTCCTCCATTGTCTTCTTGGAAAGCCAATCTATAAAGATGTTTTGTGTTTATCTACAAACTTAATTGTATCTTGTCTTGTGTTTACAAATAAACAATAACACATATATATATATATGCTAGCTTTGGCGATTGTATATCACAAGACAAGATTGTATATATATATACTTGCAGTCTGTCACTAGGTTGGCCTGCAGGAGAAGCGAGTAGTAGCCTAGAGTTTAAACTAAAAGCAAAAGTCGTTAAGCTTTGTATGTAGACACGAACCAATTCATTCCTAACCGCTAACCAGACCCAAAGCCCATTTGGTTCCAACCCTATCGTCACCTAAACCGACAAGTCCTAACCCCATTCAATCCGTTGGTTCTAGAATGATTCAACAAATCCTCCTAAATAATCACTAACATTCAAAATAGCTAATATATATTTCAATATTAAATTAAGCGGTAAAAGCAACGTCCTATCTTTTCTGTTTTGAAGTGAAGAAGAAGAAGAAGAATGGCTTGGGTGGTGCCAAAAGTGAAGCTAGGTTCACAAGTTCTAGTTGTTTCAGCACAGGGACTAGGTTGTAGGGCTGGGTATGTCCGAGAACTACGGTCTCCTCAAGACTGAACCCGATATGATCAACCTCATCCACCTCGTCAAGTTAACCAACGATCAGATTCGTTTCCCATGTTTTTGTATTTTCAGGCTTTGAAACAAGGAGGACTTGGAGAGAAAGTTGAAATTGCCACCAAATTTGGAATCCAACGTACAGATGGATCCGGCATATGTCCGGTCAGGCTAGCTTGTGATAGGGATAGGGATATCAATGGGGTGGGGGTTTCCTGTTACGTACGCACGTTTTTAAGTGATCAAATTTTATGTGTTGATCTTGTATCATCTATTTGATTTGATTGGTATGAACATATATAACCTCATACAATAATCAATATAATTTATCTTTCATACATAGATTCTACCAATTAAGGCAGCAAGGGGAGGGAGAACGTACTTTGACCACAATAAACTCAATCGTGAAATGGCACAAAAAAAGAAATGCACCCCGTCACAGTTGGCATTGGCACCAATTCAGGGGATGATGTATGTCCTATCCCTGGTACAACCAGGATTGAAAACCCTTGCGGTTAAACTCACGGCTCAGGACATGGCTGAGCTTGTATCTATGGCTTCATTCAACCCTAGCTTTCCTCCGACTAAGAACATTGCCATATTGCACATGCATGCATTTTGTAATTCCTCAAGTGTCTAGTGTGTTTGTAATTTTGGATATTTAAGTAACATTCTCGGTTTTGAACTCTTCTTATATATATATACCCAATATTAATTTATTTGCATTACTTTTTGTTCTGGCTAGCTTGGCCAATTAGCAAGTAGAGCTCAAGGAAACTTTGGTTAAACTCAACTTGATAGCTCAAGGAAACTTTATAATATATATAATGCATGCTCGATCAGGTTCCGCTCCTATAGCTTGAAGATACACTATATCTTGAGCTTAACTTGTTATACAATTGAATCTTGTTTCACGCTTCAATCAAACGACTCAATCTCGAATAACTAGATAAAAAGGCAACGTGCGTTTACATAACAACTGGTGATCGAGCTGCATCATCTAAAGAAAAGTTCACATGATCTGTGGGACATTAATTATACTTGACAACTCACAACTCTAAAGAATACAAATCAGATCGAGGCTTATATATTGTCATAAACTCACAGCCTCTAGTTAGTATATATAGGCCGGATATATATGAACTCTAGCTCAAATAATATAACATACAAAACACAAAACAACATGATCGAAAACATTCAAGCAAAACTATCATGTTAATCAAGCTTTCCATAAAGACAATGGTGGAGTACTTCGGATGGATGTTAATATATATATATATATATATATATATATATATATATATATATATATATATAGGGGAGGGATCAAGAGAGAACTCCATATTAAGTTGAGAACTAAAGAACTCCCAAAAGACAAGGGATGGAATTTTAAAGTGGAGGGGCAAAGTTGGAACTTTAAATATATAAAACTTTAAACATTTCTATCTTTTGCATACGTTAAGTTTTTAAAAAATTTTTCGCACCATTAGATCAAGAATTTTAGTATCTTTCATTTGAGTATAAATAACGTTATAAAAAAATAAAATTTTCACGTTTTTTTAATTTCAATACTTCATATATGTAGTACACGATATTATATGTTTTTAAATTGGGGAAAGTGAATATGGTGTTGTTATGCACCTAAATTACAAGACAAACCATCAAAAGTAGTACTTTGATAAAATAACAAAAGTTCCTTGATATTGATGTTGATGATACCATCATAAAAAAAACAACACCATCATGCCTTAATTCTAAATTTGGATTTTTCTTATATGATCGTACTGATATTGCTAGCAATTACTTGGTTCACGTTATGTGATGTGGTATGAATATGTGCAGCAGAGGCGTATCATAATAACAATTATACGAGTCATGTTATATTAATCTGTTAGTTGGAATTGAGAAGCCAAATTGACGTACAATCGATTTTTAAAGGGCGAGTAATCATTTTCTTAAAATGAATGACGATTATTGAGTAAATGGGAAAGCGAAGAATTATGATCTAAGAGAAGAAGAGTGAGTCGTCCATTAAAATTGAATAAAGACCAATGAGTTAAGTTTTCTAATAAAAAATAATGTAAGTTATTTTATCAAAACTACGTAATTTTAATGGTTTACGTGTAACTTAAGTGCATAATATCACCGTATTCACTATTCCCTTTTAAATTTTATAGTGTTGCATATATGTAGTATCGTATACTACATATATGTAGTATCATGCTACTACAGATATGTAGTATATGCAATACCGATGCATTATTATCTTATACTTTGAATCTCAGGTTTATTTTATTTTGTTATGATATTTATCGTTTATTTATTAATTTATTATTATCTTTATGTTTAGACATAATATAAGCATTGATTTTGTTTTCATTTGTAATAAATTTTTTTAATATGGAATATTATGAACTTTGTTATTGGTCATTTGAGATCGTATTATACTTTAAATAATTATTAGACTCTTGAGTCATTTCGTCGTTTCAAAAAATACATCAAGTAAAATTATACTACATATATGTAGTATCAAAAAAACCAAAACGTGATTTTTAAATTTTTTTATATAAATAACGTATGAAGAAGTTATTAACGTTTAAAAAAAATATATAATCAAATACAATATCGCAATACTACATATATGCAGTATGAAAATTAAAAAAACGAGAAAAAAAATATTTTTTATAACGTTATTTATATTCAAATGAAAGATAATGAAATTTCATTATTTTTCATTTGAGTATAAATAACGTCATAAAAAATATTTTTTTTCTCGTTTTTTTAAATTTCATACTACATATATGTAGTATTGCGATATTGTATTTGATTATATTTTTCTTTAAACGTTACTAACTTTTTCATACGTTATTTACATTAAATAATTTTAAAAATCACATTTTGGTTTTTTTGATACTACATATATGTAGTATCAATGTACTTGATGCATTTTTTAATTGGTCAAATAACTCAAGAGTCTAATCATTATTTAAAGTGTACATACGATCTCAAATATCCAATAACAAAGTTCATAATATTTTATATTAAAAAAACTTATGGCAAATGAAAACAAAACCAATACTTATACTATGTCTAAACATAAAGATAATAATAAACTAATAAATCAATGATAAATATCATAACAAAGTAAAATAAAGTTGAAATTCAAACTATAAGATAACAATGCACAAATATTGCATATATGTAGTAGCATGATACTACATATATGTAGTATAGAATACTGCATATATGCAGTACGATAAAATTTAAAAGGAATACAGTGATGTTATGCACCTAAGTTATACGTAAAACCATTAAAACTATGCAGCTTTGATAAATTAACTTAGATTATTTTTATTAGAAAACTTAACTTATTGATCTTTATTTAATTTTAATGGACGACTTAGTTTTCTCCTCTTAGATCTTAATTCTTCTCTTTCCCATTTACTCGATAATCGTCATTCATTTTAGAAAGATTACCCGTCCTTTAAAAATCGGTCGTACGCCAATTTGGATTTTCAATTCCAACTAACAGATTAATATAACATGACTCATATAATTGGTATTGTGATATGCCTCTGCTGTTCATATTCATACCACATCACATAACGTGGACCAAGTAATTGCTAACAATGTCAATACGATCATATGAGAAAATTAAAATTTGGAATTAAGGCATGAAGGTGTTGTTTTTTTTTATGGTATTATCGAAACTAATATCTGGGAACTTTTGTTATTTTATCAAAGTACGTAGTTTTGATGGTTTCTCATGTAATTTAGCTGTATAACAACACCATATTTGTTTTCCCTAATTTAAAAACATATTGTATCGTATACTACATATATGTAGTTTTGAAATTAAAAAAACGAGAAAAAATTATTTTTTTATAACGTTATTTATACTCAAATGAAAGATACTGAAATTCTTGATATAATGGTGCGAAAAAAAATTTAAAAACTTAACGTATGCAAAAGATAGAAATGTTTAAAGATTTATATATTTAAAGTTCCAATTTTGCCCCTCCTTTTAAAATTCCATCCCTTGCCATTTTGGAGTTCTCAAGTTCTCAACTTAATATGGAGTTCTCTCTTGATCCCTCCCCTATATATATATATATATATATATATATATATATAGGGTAGGGTTCAAGAGAGAACTCATTTTAAGTTGAGAACTAGAGAACTACAAAAAATACAAGGGATGGAATTTTAAAGAGGAAGGGTAAAATTGGAACTTTAAATATATAAATCTTTAAATATTTCTATCTTTTGCATACGTTAATATTATTTTAAAAAAATTACACCATTAGATCAAGAATTTCATTATCTTCCATTTGAGTATAAATAACGTTATAAAAAAATTTTTTTTTCTCGTTTTTTTAATTTTCATACTGCATATATGTAGTATTACGATATTGTATTTAATTATATTTTTCTTTAAACGTTATTAACTTTTTCATACGTTATTTATATTAAAAAATTTTAAAAATCACATTTTGGTTTTTTTGATACTACATATATGTAGTATCAATGTACTTGATGCATTTTTTTAAATGGTCAAATAACTTAAGAGTCTAGTAATTATTTAAAGTGTACATACGATCTCAAATAACCAATAACACGGTTCATAATATTTCATATTAAAAAAACTTATGACAAATGAAAACAAAACCAATACTTATACTATGTCTAAACATAAAGATAATAATGAACTAATAAACCAATAATAAATATCATAACAAAGTAAAATAAACTTGAAATTCAAACTACAAGATAACAATGCAACAATATTACATATATTGCACATAAGTAGTAGCATGATACTACATATATGTAGTAGCATGATACTACATATATGTAGTATACGATACTGCATATATGTAGTATACGATACTGCATATACGCAATACGATAAAATTTAAAAGGGATACAGTGATGTTATGCACATAAGTTATACGTAAAACCATTAAAACTACGTAGCTTTGATAAATTAACTTAGATTACTTTTATTAAAATACTTAACTTATTGATCTTTATTCAATTTTAATGGACGAATCAGTTTTCTTCTTAGATCATAATTCTTCTCTTTCCCATTTACTCGATAATCGTCATTCATTTTAGAAAGATTACCCGCCCTTTAAAAATCGGTCGTACGCCAATTTGGATTTTTAATTTCAACTAACAGATTAATATAACATGACTCATATACTTGGTATTGTGATATACCCCTGTTGTACATATTTATGCCACATCACATAATGTGGACCAAGTAATTGCTAGCAATGTCAATACGATCATATGAGAAAATCTAAATTGGAATTGAGGCATGACGATGTTTTTTTTTTGTGATGGTATTATTGAAATTAAAATCTGGGAACTTTTGTTATTTTATCAAAGTACGTAGTTTTGATGGTTTCTCATGAAATTTAGCTGCATAATAGCACCATATTCGTTTTTCCTAACTTAAAAACATACGGTATCGTATACTACATATATGTAGTTTTGAAACTAAAAAAACGAGAAAATTTTATTTTTTTATAATGTTATTTATACTCAAATGAAAGATACTGAAATTCTTGATCTAATGGTGCGAAAAAAAATTTAAAAACTTAACGTATACAAAAGATAGAAATGTTTAAAGATTTATATATTTAAAGTACCAATTTTGCCCCTCCTTTTAAAATTCCATCCCTTGCCAATTTTGGAGTTCTCAAGTTCTCAACTTAATATGGAGTTCTCTCTTGATCCCTCCCCTATATATATATATATATAGGAGGAGGTTCATTTGAGAAGGCTCATATATTGCAAGAAGAAAAAGAAGAAACTTAAATTACTAAAAAAACTTATCAATAGTTCAATTTTTTAAATAAATTCACTTCCTAAATACAAATGTGTAATGTATAAACTAAAAAAAATCATTACAATATTTTTTACGTATGTATTTTTAGCGTTTTTAATTTACCTACACATGTGTAGGTTATGTGACCTACACATGATTTCCACATGCGTAGGTTTAACAAATAAACGAAATTTATTCAATTTTATTTTTTGAATATCAAAATTAATGAATAAATATTGCATTTCTATCATTCTTTTGTATGTTAAAAACGTTTTTGGTTGAAAAAAATGAAGAATTTAGTTATTTCTTACACTTCTCGCAATATTTGCTCTTCTCAAATGAACCCTCCCCTATATATATATATATATATATATATATATATAGGGGAGGGATCAAATGAGAACTCCATATTAAGTTGAGAACTAAAGAACTCCCAAAAGACAAGGGATGGAATTTTAAAGTGGAGGGGTAAATTTGGAACTTTAAATATATAAATCTTTAAACATTTCTATCTTTTGCATACGTTAAGTTTTTAAATTTTTTTTCGCACCATTGGATCAAGAATTTCAGTATCTTTCATTTGAGCATAAATAACATTATAAAAAAATAAAAATTTCTCGTTTTTTTTAATTTCAATACTTCATATATGTAGTATACGATATTATATGTTTTTAAATTGGGGAAAGTGAATATGGTGTTGTTATGCATCTAAATTACATGACAAACCATCAAAACTACGTACTTTGATAAAATAACAAAAGTTCCCTTATATTGATTTCGATGATACCATAACAAAAAACAACACCGTCATGCCTTAGTTCTAAATTTGGATTTTTCTCATATGATCGTATTCACATTGCTAGCAAATACTTGGTTCACGTTATGTGATGTGGTATGAATATGTGCAGCATGAGCATATCACAATACCAATTATAAGAGTCATGTTATGTTAATCTGTTTGTTGGAGTTGGAAAGCCAAATTGGTGTACAATCGAATTTTAAAGGACAAGTAATTTTTTATTAAAATGAATGACGATTATTGAGTAAATGGGAAAGAGAAAATTATGATCTAAGTGGAGAAGGTCGGTTCGTCCATTAAATAGAATAAAGATCAATGAGTTAGTTTTCTAATAAAAAATAATTTAACTTATTTTATGAAAGCTAGGTAGTTTTAATGGTTTTACGTGTAACTTATGTGCATAACATCACCGTATTGACTATCCTCTTTTAAAGTTTATAGTATTGCATATATGTAGTATCGTATACTACATATATGTAGTATCATACTACTACATATATGTAGTATATGCAATATTGATGCATTGTTATCTTATAGTTTGAATTTCAGGTTTATTTTATTTTGTTATTATATTTATCTTTAATTTATTAGTTTATTATTATCTTTATGTTTAGACATAGTATAAGTATTGGTTTTGTTTTCATTTGTAATAAGTTTTTTTATATGGAATATTATGAACTTTGTTACTGGTCATTTGAGATTGTATGTACACTTTAAATAATTATTAAACTCCCGAGCTATTTGGCCGCTTCAAAAAATGCATCAAGTACAATGATACTACATATATGTAGTATCGAAAAAACGAAAATGTGATTTTTAAATTTTTTTTAATATAAATAAGGTATGAAAAAGTTAGTAACGTTTAAAGAAAAATATAATCAAGTACAAATTCGCAATATTACATATATGCAGTATGGAAATTAAAAAAAACGAGAAAAAAATATTTTTTATAACGTTATTTATACTCAAATGAAAGATAAAGAAATTCTTGATCTAATGGTGCAATTTTTTTTAAATAATATTAACGTATGCAAAAGATATAAATATTTAAAGATTTATATATTTAAAGTTCCAATTTTACCCTTCCTCTTTAAAATTTCATCCCTTGTATGTTTTTTAGTTCTCTAGTTCTCAACTTAAAATGAGTTCTCATTTGAACCCTACCCATATATATATATATATATATATATATATATATATATATATATATATATATATATACTATATATAAAGCATATTAGAAGGGAATTTTAAGATACCCTAATTATAAGAACACTTACTTATTTTCATGCACAATGTACAATCAAATTTAAGGGCAATATAGTACTTTAAACATTATTTTCATATTAACTCTCCTAAATAATTAATTATAAACCCTAACTTAATTATTTCTCCTTGAATAGTTGCACTTTCAATGGATCAAACCCTTTCAACCTGAAAATCTCTATTTTTTTCACTTTCTCGCTGATCGTCTCTCACAAAAGTAATTATTTTCCCTCATTTCAAACCAAGCAAGAAAATCTTCTCACTTGAAAAAAACAAAGATGCAGACTCCATCATCATCATCATCTTCGACGGTGCTTTGATTCATCGACCAAAGCTTTCACTTTTGATGGAAGCTCACACCATGTTGATTTCATCATACGATTTTGCTTTCAGGACGGTTCGATTCATCGTATGATTTTGCTTTCAGGACGATTTCGTTCCACAATTACGATTTTGGATTTTCCTCATCAGATTTCAGATTCTATTAATGTACCATGTTTGATCATTACTTTGTTTCTCTATTGGTTGTCAGTTTTTGAAGTTAACTGGCTTTACGAAATCTCTACTAGATGGGATATAACTAATTATGTTTTTAAATTGCAGATGAAAACTAGAACATACGAGCTTAAGGTTTATGATGTCTTTGATTGGTGTATCAGGTTCTTGATTTTGTTCTTTAAAGGTTCTAACTTTGAGTTTTGTTCTTTAAAGTTTGATATTTTGTTTTTTTTGCTTATTTGTTCAGATGATGAACGCGATTCAGGTTCTTATTTTTTTAATATCATGGTTAACATGTAAGTTATACCGCTAGCCTTTGTATTATTGCAAGAACACTTATATTTTATGCTTATTTTCAATGGTGTCATTTATTTCTATATGATCAATAGATCCAGGTTAACTCTCCAAATCTTCAATGTTGGAACTTGGTTTGATTCAACATCAAGTTAAAAAACTCTTATTAAAAGATTTGTGGTTGTATATGATCATTAGATTATTTATTTTGTTGTGGAAATGAGGCTACTAGGGTGTAGACCAAATCTAAATAGAACCAAAAAAGGTGTTGGATTTCAATATGGTGTTGGTGGAATTACATTTACAACTGCTCTTATATTAGTTTGCATTGTGTGATCTCTATCTTTTTATTGTTTTATTTAGTTTATTTCATCATTTGCTATTGTGTATGATTCATATTATAATCTCAATAATCAACTAGGTGTTGCTAATATCTATAAGGTGCTAATGATTTTTTTTAATCTATAGTGCTCATTTTAATTTTGGTTGCGATAACTATTATTAATTTCTTTGGCTATTCGTGTAGAATTACTACTAACCTTTGCACTTTGTTGTTTGAAATAAAAATATGAAGAACTGATTGGATCAAACCATATCTTGCAGCCAAGAAATTATCACCATAGGTAGGTATTGTAACATTTACACCATTACATTTAGTGTAGTTAATACAAATGTGTATCTAATGGTTCTTATTAGATGAGAGTTCTACAACAAACAATCTAGGTTTATGTTCATATAAACAAACACCAAAGATGACCGAGAGTTCTATATTACAGCTACTTCAATTCCTATATTTCATTCGCTGTAGGTGAGTACTATAATGGGTAAGTTAAAATATGTAGTTTTTTAAGGTTGTGATTTCACAATTTGTCCTTTAAGTTGTTGCTTTTGACAAGCTTTAAGGCATTCTAATATACTAATGTTATATTTCAGCTATGATTATTCATAGAGTTTTAAGGTTATTAATCAACTCGGACATCCTTCCATCGATTTCATCCACTACTATTTGTCTCTGATCCGACTCAACAGGTGAGCTTATTTTTCAGCTTGGTTTATACATCTATTTTGATTTGATTTAGTTTACTTATTGATTTTGTTAGTTACTGTAGATTGAATTTTTGTACTTGATCTTGGCGTATTATAGATAAATAAGTTTTAGCATGGCCATTAAATCCTTAAATTCATGACATGAGTGTTTTGACACTATACTTTTATGTTATTATTTCATGATTGGTTTGTTATCATATTGTCTTAACAGGCTGATAATGTATGTGACAAGACTATACACCTTTCTCATCAAAGTGATGACAGTAAAAGATCAATTGCTGCAATTTATCAAAGTTTATGTGTATTTACATATTTTGTACATAAATTACCGGTCTTTGTTGATGCTAGATCATAACATGCAGCTGAAACACAAATTTGTCATTCGAAAGTATTGCATTATATGTAGTTGCTTCACTTGAATTGCACAAATAAGTTAAATTACATTGTTGTAGTTGCTTCAATTGAAAAAAATAAATCTCTATGTAGGTTGTCAATTTTGTTTGGTGCAGATCAGCGCATCATGGCATGGTGCACATCATACATAAAAAAATTCTTTTCTTTTTGGAGTTCAATTAGTGACATTACATCATGGTGTTGCATTGCTGTTACGGTCCTCTTTGCTCTCTCTCAGATGTTGATTCCCATGTTTCACCAGAATTTACAGGTATGTTCATGTTACCCTTGTTCTTCTATTTCTTGAATATATGTGATAATAGTGTCAGATTTTCAAAGCATTTTGGAAACAAGTATGAGCCACGTGAATAGGTAAAAAGATGACATTTTGGCATACAACATGAAATGAGAGTTTAAGGGTTAAGAAGATGCAATGAAAGTTATATCAAACTCCAAAATCAAACTTGTTTCTACATGACCTAAATCAAGAAAGGTTTCTTTTACCGTCTCCAAATAGTTTAGATGTTCCTTTACTTTGTTTAGCAGTAGCATTTAAAAATGATGTTGTTTCTACACCATAGGTTTGTTTATAACTCTAGCATATATTGTTGGTAAACTCAAAACTAACTTTCTAACATTTTCCTAACATGGATTATGCACAGGTTGAATGCAATAAGGTAAAAGACTTTATCATACCTAGAATTAGTAGCAATGTGAGTCATGTAAATGTAGGTGAGCAGTGTGTTAACCCAAAATGGGTTCGGGCTGAAATAGATAATTATTTTCTAGGTTTAAAATAGAGCGCATTTGAATTGACCCACAAACATTTCTTCCTCTATTTTTTTTTAAATACATAGTTTTGATAATACTTATTATATTTTAAACTAGATTATTATTAAATATGACGTTACAGGATGTAGCATACGTAAAAGCCAAACTTTAGAGAACTTTCAATTTGTTTAACTCATGTGACTTATTCCCCTTTTAGCTATTTTTGTTTTGACATGTTTGAGATATAGCACAACCTTGATTGATTTGTTTTTTTACATATTGTTTGATATAGGTCTATACATTTTAGGAAGTTGTAACCCTTTTAGCTACCTTTTATACAAATGTTCCTTTGTGGTTTAACATTTCTGTGTTGTTCTTTTGGAGCTAAAAATGAACATTGTCACAAATTTTGCATAACATAATCCGATATAATTGCTTGTACTAAAAGTTTCTATTGTGTACTAGGTGGATTAAGGACATTAAGTGAAGAACCTTTTTGAAATATGTATGTATGGTATGAAAAAATGAATAAATTAAGAAGGTACGCATCATGGATATAAACACTAATATGTTTGCAGCTGAACAAAGTCTCATCTTTGGCTTTGTTCCCCTGTCAGTTCAAATAAATAAACCAAAAATATTTGTTTGTGTCATATGGCTACACCACTAGGTAAAGCTTGGTAAATAAACCCCATGGCCCAAGTTTCATTTTTTACATCAATTTGATCAACTTGAACGTCTAAATGTTTTCATGTCGAGTAGATCTTATGAAGGAACATGTTAAATGGTAGATTTTTATCTACTATAATGATATTATGATTAAATACATTGAGATGTGAATTTTAGGTTAAACACCAAGAGACGCAAAGGTGTTGAATGCACATCATAGAAGCAGTAGACTTGAAGTTGTCAAAGAAACTCTAATCTTTTAGATCCACACACATCAAAATTGTAAGTATGGCTGTCATTGGAATGCAATATGTACAATGATTGTATGGAATATAAATAAGTTATGGTTTGATAGATGAATTATAAATGAATTGTGAATAAACTATTGGTTGTGGCTATATGTATATGATCGATTAAGATCATTACAATTTTTAACCAATAGTGTTAGTTATGATTTATTTGAAGCATATGAGATTTTTTTTGACATTAGCCCTTAGTGAATTTGAAGTCAAGATTGATAGCTACGTTGATTCATGAGATAAGAAAGGTAGTCGTTTACCTGAAATGAGCCGTCTTCTTTTATATAGTAATTTTGGCTATAATGAATTACGTACAGACTAAAAGGCGAAGTGGAGAAACATTACAAAATCAGGAATCTTTGGTATAGTCACCAACTTCAAATATCGAGTACTTAGACTTATGTAGAATATATTGGTCTTAGGTGTGAATATTACAAGAAATTGTGTCCGGTTACCTATAGCTCTACTTTGATCTAACAAAACAACTTTATTATGTCAATTTAGTACATAGTCTTTATAGTAGTTGTAAATTTCCGTGTTGAATCGTGTGAGTTTGCTACTAAAGTAAACTTGTCGAGCAATGTGATTTTTATTAATTTGTGTTTTTTTAATGAGGTTAGCTATTTTTTACTTATTATTTTAAATGACGTGTACTTATATAAAATAATATATGATTGAGATGAGATTAGAGATCCATATGAAGTTAGAAAAATACCTGAAAACGAGTATCGTGACGTAAAGTGTCGTCCCGCAGCATCGCGCGGGTCCCTTCTAGTATATATATATATATATATATATATATATATATATATATATATATATATATATATATATATATATATATATATGTCGGGAAACCATCCATGTACCGTCCACCCTTTGCCACTTCAGCAGAAGCAATTAATGGTTTCAAGCTCTGCCATGTCATCTGTGGTTAATTTTACAGACAAAGCCCCGATCTTCCCCGTAATGCTCATTTATAAGCAGCCTAGTGGGACTCCTACAAAGCTGCAATCACAGTGGAGGCTCACCCCAACTTTTATTTCGGGCCAAGTTGGTCGGAGGCAAAGATTCATCAACCAACCGTTCCAATAAGAAAACCTTGACGGAAAACTTTGGAGTTTTTTATTTTGTATTTTATACTTTCGTCTTTTTTTCTTATTCTTTTATTTATTTATTATTTAATTTGTAAATTGTTGTGTTTAGTTTCAATTTTATATTAATTATTATTATGTAATGGATTATTATTTCACAGTTGGGGTGTATCTAGTCTTAAGAGTTAGAAAATGTTGAAACAAGATAGAATGACATAACACGTTATCATTAGAGAAAGTTATCTTGTTAGGATCTTACTCTGGGCGCTTCTAGTACCTTTAGTTAGTGTGAGGGTGACCACGCTCACCATGACGTTTCTAACAACTCTTTTATATCATAATAAGGAAATTATCCAAGCGCGTTACGATGAAACATGTTTTGTAGACAATAAAGAAGTTAATGTGCTTGGGTGCTTAAAGAAAGGTTACCTAAAAAAATCTAGCTAATACATACACTAATTAAATGAAAGGAAGAAAAAAAACCTAAAAAAACACATGACACCCACACCAACAACTAACATTAGTTGTAAATACGTTTAGTATATATTACTAATTAACAAGATTGGAGAACTCCATCTGTAACGTTCTGAGAAGAATTCTCCGACCAATAAGGAGAGAGTAAAAAAAGGACCTTTAATTTGTTTATGCCTTCCTTCCATTTAAGGAAATACAATATGAACAAAATGCGCCACCACCACATGTAGCCTAGCCTAGCCTAGGCTGTAAATAATATCAACTAATTTAACAAACATATATATATATATATTTACAATTCATCCACTCGATCTTAGATCTGAGTGAAAATGGAACCCGTTCACGCATCAGTCCTTCCTGATGTTCCCGGTGAAAAGACCAAAATCAGCACCTCCATCGTCGACACCGCCTCCTCCACCATCCAAACATTCGCCCCTACCAAAAAGATCCACCAACACCTCTGCGTGTAAGTCCAACCATTGCATTTTCATACATTCATATCTATCTATCTATCTATCTAAATAAATCATTCATGCATGCATTTCTTTAGATTTCACTTTTACGCCGATGACATGACTCGACAAGTGGAAGCACACCACTATTGCTGCCATCTCAACAACGAAATGCGCCAGTGCCTCATCTACGACCGTTCTGAGCCTGACGCTCGCTTAATTGGACTAGAATACATAGTCACGGAGGAGTTGTTTCTAACCTTGCCTGATACTGAAAAACCACTTTGGCATAGTCACGAGTATGAGGTGAAAAGTGGCGTGCTTTTCCTGCCCGGTGTTCCTGGTGCCGTTGAACGACAAGAACTGGATCAACTGGCCAAAACTTATGGGAAGGCCATTCATTTTTGGCAGGTGGATAAAGGTGACGAACTACCACTAGGCCTACCGCAGGTCATGATGTCTCTAACACGAGATGGCCAGCTCTACCCTAACCTCGCTAGAGGTATCATTTCCGGCCTTCACTATTTATAATTTGCTTGTTTCATTAATTAAATAAATAGCTCCCTGAGTTGTTAAGTATTCGTCAGGCCTCTGCATTGAATGTTTAGCATATATAACAATGCATTGAATGTTTACAGATATGGAGAGTCGATATGGTGTGACCTTCGAGAAGGAAAGAGAGAACAGGGCATACATGGAAGGTTTAGCCCACGGTGTCCACCCAAAAGCCAATGCTGCAGGAATCGGGCTCAAGACTGTGCTACGAGAGATCGAATGCAAGCCTTCCGGCCTCCCTAGTCTTGAACCTGTTCCCAGGGCTCTCACTTAAAGCTCATCATTTCTTGAGGTTTGTTTTTAAGGTTGATTGTTTTAGAATAAAGATTGTGACTGTATGAATCGAACATACATGACGTAAAACAATAGTTACAGGTTTAATGTGATTTCTGTACAATAAGTAGGCAACTGTACGTAATAATTCTTTCACGTATATCAAGAAGTGGATCGGAAGTGAATATCAACTCACGGAACACGCTCCAGCACTCTCTGTAATGCACTTTTTATCCCACCTTGATCCAGTGAAGTTACAAGTTGTATTTCTTGTACCTGAATCACATTTTCAGCCATGTTACTCATCTAATACAGAACCATTTTAAGTTGAGAACCATATATAGTTTATGTATATTATAGGAGATCATTCAATACAGAACCATTTTAAGTTGAGAACCATATAAGAACCTGTACATTCTCACAGCTCTATACTTAGAATTGGTTTTCTACTGAATAGCCCTCTAGTTTGTATATACTTAATGAATGACCATTGGAATATAGTTTTAGGTCAAACACAATAAAAATAAACGTTTTATAAATAAATATTTGTGAGCTGTGTGGTTTAATGAGTTTTCCTATATTAAAAGATTGGTTCTGATGAATATATCTCGGCTTCAAACTCAAGCCATCCATCCACATTAAGTTTGAACTAGGCTATAAAATTAAGCTTGAGTCTTCTCAAGGTATTTTGAGCTATCAATACAGCTCGAACTGGTTCAAGTGATGAACCTGGCTCGACCCGGCTCAATTTCAGTCCAAACTATCCACATACCTGTCTCCCTGCTCGAGCAAGTAGAGTGAACTGATTTCCATTAGGTGGTGCCTGTAAACAGTGCAAGATTATAAAATGTATAGACCATGTTTTTTAAAGTCAACAATATTGATACAATCAACTTACATTCGACAACCAAAGTTGTAAATCCTGTGATACCACTCGTTTCTCAAATCCTTGACGAGTTATCTTTACGTCAATTATGCTGGTTTGGTAAGCCGATAAGTAAAAAACCACAAATTGTTCAAGTTTAAAAGACTTGGTGGTAAATCATAAATTTCATTATACCCGTCTTCTCGTTGAAGCTCCTCGATTATTGTTTCAAGGCCCGGAAGTGGATCGATAACATAATCAGCGGCGTTGTCTGAAGTAGAACCAGCTGAACCATCCTGCACATAATAGGCTATATATGATTATGAGTTGAACAGGCATTATGTTGAAATATGACGGAAAAACAAGTGATGAAAACCATAACCTGAGGAATGACTTTCTCCAAAGTTTCAAGTAGTGGATCTTCCTCTAGTTGCTTTATTGACAATGTAATTCTTGATTTATTTCTGTATATTATGAGATTAAATCAAAAAGCCTGCCATATGCATGATAATGAAAATTTTATAAAAGAGAGCATTCACAATTGGGTACCCAAATACAAATTATAATAATTTGTAGTAGAGTGACCTATTCATCTATCAGTTGATTGCCATAAAGTATAGAAAATAAAGAAGGGAATTGTGACCTATCAACTCCAATGACTTTGACCTTGACATCATCCCCCTCGTTCAAGATATCTCTCACATCTTGAACCAAATCCCAGGAGACCTCGGACACGTGTATAAGTCCAGTAAGATGATACAAACCTGCATGCAATATATATATGGTTCCTGAGGGAGGCATGAATTAATTAATATAAAAGTAGAGAGCGTAAAAGTTTATATACCATCTGGGAACTGCAAGTGAGCAAAGGCACCATAGTCTTCAACAGAGCCGACTTTTGCTTGATAAACATTTCCTATTTGAACAGAATTTGAATACTTTGACCAAGCAGCTTCTTTTTCAGAGAAGATGAGTTTCCTTTTGTCTTCTTCTGCATGAATGACCTAAGCATGCGTATTTGATATCAATTCAATTCAAATAGAGGTAGATATGAAGTAGAAAAAGAAAAGGAAGCATTTTGGTACCTTGAGGGAAATGAGAGAACCAGTTAGAGCTTTTGCAATCTGTTGAATGGTTTTGTCTGGTTCTACATAGCATCAAGTTGTGTATTAGCAAACAAGAATCGAAGCAAAGCATGTAATGAAATGGAAGTAGGTACCTTTGCAAGAATGTGAAGGGGTGAGTTGTGGATATGGAAGAAAACCGATGAGAGAATAAAAGCGAATTAGTAAACCACCAGCGTTGGATCCTTCAACTCTGCCTTGATATACAATTCCATTTTCCAGATGAGCCCTTGCTGCCTTCCAGTCACTAGATCTCTGTTACTTCTTAATTTGCACAACACAAACTTACTTTTAAATAACATTATATTATATTATATTGAATGAAAGCACCCACACCCACACCCACACCCACCCGAGCTTGTCGAACCACGTCTTGATCATCGTCGATGAGATCAATGATTTGAGTAAGCTTAGCAGAAGGAGTAGGAGTAGAGGAACATCGGCAAATGAAGAACAGGTTAGATTTAGATTTGGATTTAGATTTGAGAGCCAAGTGAGAAACAAAAGGAGGAGGCTTGATGATGATGACGATGGAGGAGGAAGAGGTTGGTGCAGCAGCAGCAGCAGCAGCAGCGGCGGACGTTTGCATTTTCCACAAGATATGAATTTCAGAGGAAGAGGTATGTATGTATCAACCTCCCTCTGTCCATGGATAACGATCAGATCAGATAGATTATTATGACAAATGGCCTCGTGTCCTTCTCATGCCCACTCACACATTTCTAACTTGTACTCGTACCCCCATCCCCCTTCAAATCACACTTCGATCTCAAGTTCCCTTATATTTTTATCTATTTTAACCTTCTAAGACTATATGTAATGGTTAATATTCCGAAGGGCATTTTCTGACATATGAATGATGACTAGACAATGAGCGTTATACTAAAAAGTGACATAGTGAGATAATGCCCCTTAATCATTATCAAAAGAGAAAAGTGAATGAGATTGTATGAGAGAAGTTGGGAAAAGAGAGAGGGACGCAGACGTTATAGAGCTCCAAGGAGACCTGACTCATAACATAAAACCAAGTGTAGTGAACATGAAAGAGGCAATATAACGCCCCATAGCATCCCACCCAACCACTCCCCAAGGTGTTACAGAGCTTTCATGTGATATATACACATAACGCTTGTTGGTTGATTCATTCAATGAATTTGAGCGTTTGAAATTATAAACAATCGCATTTTTTAAATAACATACTACATAGTTAATAACAAAAGCCCAAAAGATCATAAACTCAATAAAGTATCGTTGGAAAAGATGAAACTAAAAGCAGCTCAATTAAAATAGTGGGTCTAAAAGTGCATTATAACCTAAAAGCACCAACTATAATTAAACGCACACTCTACAACAAAATGCGCTTTTATGAATAGACATAACCTGAAAACAACTAAACCTAAAGCTTAACGCATCCTACATGTTGTACACGTTGAAATACAAGTGCTCCGGAAGGACAAATTTATATATACATCTAAAATTTTGTGTTTTTATCTGTTGTCTCTAATAGGTTCTCTCTTATTACATTTCTAAAGAGACCATGTGTGCTAAATGAGATTGTCTTTTCTCTATCATATCATATACAAAAATCAAAACTTTAAAATTTTTGTTACTTAAAATTTTGTTATTTTTAATTCAAAGTTTAACCTCTTCATCATTATAATAAATATCATATTTCTATTATCTATATTGAAACATAAACATTATGAACAATGTTTTGTGTGTTGTGTTATGTTGCTATTTATAAATGGTTTGAGGTGTTGTGTTTCTATTGGTTTCTATTAGTTGATGGTTTTGAGGTGTTGTGTTGTTATTAATTGATGTCATGAAATATTGTTTGTGTGTGACTTGAAGTGTTGTGTTGTTATTGGTTGATGATTTGAGATGTTGTGTTGCTATTGGTTGATGCATATGTGCGTTTGTTTGCTGGTTGTTTTTTGTGTTTTGTTTTTGTATTTGATTTTTTTGTGGGTTGTTGGTAGGTAATTTGCAAGTAACCTGCTTAACAGCGTGAATAATGCCTAGTTATAGATTAATTTACAAAATTCATGAATAGTGTTTTTAATATTATAGTGTTTTACGTTTTTCTTAACGGCGGATTAATTGTTATAAGTTAGTATCACCAAATGTTATTGTCTGGATTAGTACCTTCAGATAGGCAAAAGTTTCTCATCTCACCCTTAACCACTAGACCAAAAGATCATTAGCAGTGTTTTATGTTGTGTGATTTTGATAGCAAGTTGGTAATTTTGATTATTGTAGCATTTTGGTAATTTGTGTTGTGGCAGTAAGATTTGTTTGGCATGTGTGAGTATGGGTAGTCACAAACAAACACAGGCAATGTGAGTAGAGTGGTTGTATACAAATGACAGAAATATATATAATTGTTTCATTGGTTTCTTTTCGTTTCGTTGTAACAAAACAAAACAAAACAAAATTGTCATGTTTTGGTGCTTTGCTTTGCTTATATATCGAATCCAAAATATAACAGTGTTAATTGCAGTTTTTTCATGTTTTGGATAGTAAAACATTTGTAAAACTTACGTCCTTAAATGTGGTTTAAAAATCTTTTTAACACATAAATATATGCTCAAGAACGTTGTAGTAAGATATACGAGTTTGTGATGTATGAATGATGTTGAACAATGGTGTTCCAAATCCTTTTGTATAAAATTATTCACCGTATACACCAGATGGTTTAGCATTTATAATATAACTGGAATTAGCTAGCTAGGATGACTTGCCAACCGATAATGGAATAAAGATATAGACGTGATAATTCTCTAGTAACATAACTTAATGTTTATTAACTCTCCTCGAAACAAATCTTAGGTCTTAGGATTTACAACTCATACTTCAAGACGACGTCCTACACAGAATCATTGTTGTTGCTTAATCGCATCAGTTCTATAATTTAGTCATGGGTTGTATATTTCATCATCATATATTTTCTTGTTTTATTTTTTTCAAGGAAATATTGAATCTTGATTGTACAAATAATAATGTTGAGGTCCCATTATGTTCATGTTGAAATTACTAGAAAACTATTTCTAATAACGTACAGTACGTTAGTTTTCTTAATTATACTTTCAGCATGCTATGTTTAGAAATTAATGACTATATATATGTTTTGTCACTTTGTGTGTGAGAAGATTGCAAGCTGTGGCTTAAGTTGCTATTTGTTGATCATAAATCATTGTCAATCCAAAACACTTGTTTCCTTTGTAATTCAAAATTGTCTCAAAACAGCCACAGGTTTAGATTTCAACCAAAAATAAGAATGAATTTTAAAACAGAAAGACAAGAACCTGTTGCTGGCTATTAAGAAAACTAATAAAGAGAAAGAATCACTGCATATATATGCCAATTTAAACATTTCAAATAATTTGAGAAATGAAAGAAGAAAAAACAGTATACTAGAGTCATTTAAAGAATGTCAACCTGGAAAAAGAAAATGTACAATAAAATTTGAAATTCACAGTAAACTAGGTTTCCCTCTATGTTGATGTTCTATCACTATCACAAACGGTGACATGTCGAAGCTCCAGATTTCGGGAATTTGGAGATGTAGCAGTTGGAACTCCCATATCCTTAGTTTTATGAAGAAGAAAAGTCCCACACAGAATTGTCACAAAACCACATATTTCTGTTGCAATTTGTGACGCACTTTGATCATCCCAGTCCTGTAACACCACAAATCTAATCAATTATTTGCATTTATATTTGTTTGTTTGTTTGTTTGTTTCAATGACACTTTTGATCCATTTACTTATGAATGAATTGATTCAGATCGTGTTTGTTTTATCTCTAATCAACACAAAACAAAATGCATTTCTAGAAATAATATAAAATGAATTCCCCATTTTCCAACTCACCTTGAACATGATAATACTAGCTAGGATAGTGAGGCTTGTAAACAAGACATAGTATACTGGAGAAACCACATTGATATTGAAGGTATCCAATGCCTGCAACCAAATTTACCAACATCATTAATAATGGTGCAGCGATGCTAACAGTTTTATTTTTCAGCTACAAATGTTAATGTCAGGGTATACATACCTTGTTCAAATAGTTGAGTTGCATGACACAAAAAACAACAAGAAGCAAGGTGAAAAACCATGTTTGGAAGTATTTAAACTGATTGCTTTCTGTAAATGACAGCTTAATAGCAATTCCCACCGCTTTCACGCACATAACCTACATTCCCCAAAAAAACATGAGAATGCGATAAATAGGAAGAAAAATTAAATAAATAAATAAATCAAAGATGAAGAACAGAAGACACACTGTCAACGAGCCCATAAGAGAGCAGATTCCAACATATATGATTAGATGAGTTTGCCCATAAAGTGGCACGTAACGGTAAATAAGCACACCAACAAGAACCAATACAGTGCATGCATAGACCATAAACCCTGTTAACATCATAAATTCTTCATTAGGACTAACTACAAGTATTCTAAATTTTAAGATAAAATCATAAATTATATTATTTCTCCCTTCCCCTCCCATAGAAAATATATAACCAACTTCTAAATTTCACATCACTTGTATACATTTTCTAGCTATACTACTTGTGATTCAGATCATTCACAGATAAAATAATGGCCTAATTGCTTAACTGTCTTTTATCCATTTTCTAACTTTAAGAGATAATTTGTGTTTTAAATGGTCAGAAAGACATACCTGGCTCTGTTGCAAAGTACCAAACTTGTTTGACTGAACTAACTTGAGTCTCATGTGGAGCATGTAACACAATTGTGGTCGAACCTACCAAGCAGAGTACACACCCAACTACACCAAAAATATGCAACCTTTCGTCCAAAAAATAATGGGCTAATACTGCACTGCACAAGTTACATAAAAATCACACCTTTGTATCCTTGAATCCAAATTATAAAGACTATAGAGAACACAAAAACTCTTATAATTTGGATTCAAAGTGACATCAAATTATAAAATAGCAAATTTGTAAAGGAATATCCGGTGCACTACCTGACTATTATACTTAGAGCTCCCAAAGGAGTAACAAGAATTGCTGGAGCAAATGCATATGCTGCAAAATTTGCTATTTCACCCAAAACCACTGCAAATCCATAAAACATAAGTTAAAGAGCTAATCTTCTTCTTCTGTAAAAATTATTGTCCACAAACAAGAAAAAAACAATTAAAGAGGTACTGCAATGTTTACTTGGTGAAATGTCATATGTATTTAAGATTTTTCAACCCAAAATGACTCATCTTGAGTAAAATTAAGGATTGAATGAGCATCTCTATTGGATTGTATGATATAGCAGTGTCATTCAATTTATAGAGAGTCATGTCTTTTGTGAAAACTAGGTTTATGTAATAAAAGATAATGAGATGTAATAAGAACTTACTGCTCACCATCCCAGCCCACCACATAGGTTGTAACAAGTATGAGTGACCTCCTGAACCTGAATTAATAATAAAAACATCTGCTGTGACAAACTAATGTAAATATAGATATAAACATTCAGGAATGATCTGTAATATCAATTGGGGAATTCAACAATGATTTTGAAGCATAATGTGTATTATTATTATAAAACTTCTTTAACAATGAAGGCCAAAGAAATCAGTGTACCTTTGTTCTACATGTGGCCGGGTTATATACGGTATTAACATTGATCTAGCCTAAACTAGGGCTTTGCATTACAATGATTGGTGATTAAGGATAAAAAACAACAGAAGGGTTCTATCTGCTAATTGATTTTGAAATATGCAGTTTAACTAAAACAGTTGAGTTGAGTTGAGTTGCAAGTAATAAATATACAATAATCCCAAACATGATGAAAACAGCTTATCAAAAACTAAGAAGTTGTAACAGCAGTAATATATACATATATACTTGATGAGAGAAAAAGAAATTAAAAAAAAAGAAAAGAAAAAGAAGATGAAGTAACCTGCTCTGGTTCCTGAAAGAGCAGCCTTCATGAGACCCTTTTTCTTAATGATAAAGCTAGAGCCAATAAATATACTTGATGATATAGCTAGAATAAGTCCATGAACATTATCAGATGATATTTCCCCCATCTAAATTTAGGCACAAATAAACCCTAAACCCTCCCTCTTCTACAGGATCAAAACAAAAACCATAACTTTTTGCTAAAATAGATATCTTTTGTGTATTGAATTCACCACCTATTTTGGAATGTAAAAAAAATGAAACGATAGATACAAGATTGTTTGTGGTCTACTATATCTATCTATCTATCGATTTCTCTTCACTCTCTCCTGAGGCTGTTATGTTATTTTGGAGGCGAGAAGAGAAGATGCAATACAATGCAATGCAACCCAATTTTCTTTTGTGTGTTATAGAAAAACAACGAATGAATTATGAATGAATGAATGAATATAATAATAATATAAATAAAATAAATCAATTCGCACCACAGCTTATTTTTGCAAGTATCCCGCGTTAATTGAAATTCCATTTTTACCCTGAGATTTCATTTCATTTCACTTATTACATGTGCCTTTGTATTTTAGTAAAAGTGGAATATACTAAAGAATGAACCTTACTTTTTTTTTGTTATTGTCGTTTGACGTAAAGATAAGACCGTTGCATTCATAATGTGCACTATAATAACCGAGTTTAAAACCCTAATATGTTCTTGTAAGAGATGTTTATAAGTGACCTATTTGGACTTCTCAAAATTACAATCGTAGCAAAGTATTCACACTAAAAGAATTATATGAGTATCTAAATTTATACTCAAAATCACTATATATTTTCTCTTATTCTATTTAAATTATATTATTATTATTATTGTTATAGTTTATATATAATATAATCAGGGCCGTCTTTACAGGCTTAATAAGTAATGTGTTTGCCTCAGGCTCCTCCCATTTGTAGCACTGTAATGCCGTATTATTAATATGAAATTATAGGTGCTATGTGATAACATATAAAAGCCTATTTCTACTTAAATGCTCATACTTACAAGTTCAAATACTACAAATTTAATAAAAATCTTAATGAACATGAACGTATAAACTTATATGAACAAATAAAAATAGTTTATGATTATCGGTCCCTAACCCGAATAAAAAGATTTATATTATTTTTTTAGAAAAGGTCTTTTTTTTATAATTTACTTGAAGCCCCTTAAAATGTTAAGACGACCTGAATATAATCCGGTCATAATTATTTAAAAAAATAATAAAGATTGAGTCACTAAAATATAAAAACCTGTCTCATCTGCATAATAATCCCACTTCCCTTGGCAAAAACACTAACTAGTTTAGAATCAAAGAGAGAGAGAGAGAGAAATGAAGAGAGGTAGGGTTGGTGGAGAAATTAATCCATCGTCCGCATCTGTTAATGATGATGATCAGTAAGTCATCACAATTCATCCAATTGTATTGTATTGTATTGTATTAGTGTTTTATTGATATGTATATGGTTTTGGTTTTGACGGGTGGTTGTAGAGAAAGAGTACTGGAACCTGCAAACAACAAGAAGACGAAGAAGAAGATGATTTCACTCTCGGATTTCTTACAACGAAAGCAGCTTCCGCCGCACAAATCACTCCAGGTCTTCTTCTTCTTCTTCTTCTTTTTTACCTTACCTGCTAAAACTAAAACTAAAACTAAGTTTAAATTTCTCAAAACCATTGTTACTTTCTTCGATCATTAGTTGGAGTTCAAATTTAAGTTTTTAGGGCTATCTATAAGTATGTATGTATGTATGTATATGGCCGGGACGGGATCATTCACTAGTAAGTAACTCTCTATTGTCTATTGTGATTGCCAGGCTAAAGATACACCATTTCTCTCCCCAGGAACCACTTCTGCTGCTGCTACTACTCATCACAAAACCAACCAACTACATTCTCTTGATACTCTTCTTCAACACTTCAACCACAATAATAATCATCAACATTCTACCACTCTCACACACATTCAGGATCATTTCCCAGGTTTCTCATCTACATCGTTTGCTCTTCATTATTTCTTTTAAAGTGCTATCAATATACAACTATACTTGAATATTTGTTTTGTCAAATTTGTTACCAAAATGACCTCATTTGTGTTAATTGGCTTTGGCTTAATGTCAAATTTACCTAATCTGTTTCTATTTCTATATCAACTCAAAGTATATTTTCGGCAATCAATGGTTTTTCTTCTCACTTTTAAACCCTTCTTTGAACCTACCTAATTATCATATTTTTATATTTGAAATTGTGCATTTGAGTCAACAAAAGATGTCTTTTTGTCATGGCTCATGATGTTGACTGACTTTAAACAATTCTGTTTTGTTTGGAGTATCATTAATATGCTCTATCTAATGCCCACACAAACACATCATTTAAGAACTTAAACGCACAACATTGCCACAGAGTGATATTTCTTTCTTGAAAAAAATAATTTTCATTTACACTTGAGTGTTTTTTATGGTCACAAGGTAAACCATTTGCTCCAAAGGGTGTGGTTATTCTTGGAGGTGATCCAATGCCGAAACAAGCAAAATATCCAAACTCATTCATCACAAAAGAGAAACCACCACCCCCTGTATATAACCACTGTAAGTACCAATACCTTTAAAAACCTAGCATTTTCAAAACAGGTATGTGACATTTTCATATATAATATAAGCTGCTGTTTGGTTAAAGGGCATGTGAAAGAGGCAACAATTATAGTTTTTTATATGTGAGTTTTGTTGATACACATGGTATTCAAAATTAGGAATGAAACCCATTCCAGCCTACTATCAAATCGATAACCCTAGTAAATTCCTCAGCATAAACGAAATGCTACATAATTAATTAAGGGGTGTTCAGTGTGGGATTCATATTGTTTATAAGTTACCCATTCTTATAACAATACTTATAAAACCCATATTTATATTGATTCTGAGTGCTAACCAAATAATCTAATTATATGTCCATGAACAGATGCAAGTGGTAGTGGATGGTGGGACAGTGATATGGAAGGCATTGACAATGATGAAGTGGGTTTCAATGAAGTGTGGGAAGGGGTGGGGTCTGCCACAATTGGTGGACTCGATTGGCATTAACCCAACACTCATTTTGATGTTAAATGGATTATCATTAACTGCATCCACAACAACTTAGACACAATTATGTAAAATGGCGGCTTGATAAGGGTCATCCTTTGTATAAATGATGATATTTTATGCAACTAGACTAAGCTAAACTAGCAGCTGTAACTCTGCATTGATGCAATCCCCTAGTAGTGTTGTCTGAAGAATGTCATTAATCCCTGCACATGTTATCATATATATATGTGGGACAAACATCATAGGAATAATTTGTCTCAGCAGGAAGGATGGGGTCTAGTTATTACTAGACATGGATATAATCCACATCAACCGGAAAATTGACCCAATCCATTTTATATTCAGGTTGCTTGGGATTTGGACTAGTTGTATCTTGGCTTGAAGGGTGAAACGGCCGTATTATCATGCCAGTATAGCGGTTGAACTTTTGAAAAGCCGTGTTTGGGTGTTTAGAATAGCTAAAATTTGTGTGTGTTATAAAATGAGTGTTTTGGATGAGTTTTATGAGTTAGTTGGACCCTAAAGTGTTAACATGAAGAAGGAATAAAAGGATTAATGCAAGTTTTTTCTCATGATTTCTGATTCAAATTTAACAGCTTTGTGTGCTTATTCTCCTTTGTTTGTTTGGTTAACTGATAAGCTTAGGTAAATTGTTTCCACAACACCTAGTCATTGATCCGTGTTGACACCCGGGCGGAAAAAAACAAAGCTAAAGATTAACAAAGTGAGATATTATTTGATATAAGTTGAAGTAAGTTACAATTAACCAACAACGGTCAAAATCTATAAAAATGTAAACATAAGTTGAACGTTTAAACAGTGACCAAAGATAAGTATTAACAAATCTTATTAGATTTTAATACTTCTAATTATAGGGTATTTGTCATCGTCACTCCCAATTAAGATTTAAGACCATTACTTTCACCACTCTTAACATTATACTATACTTGTGTCACTTCGCATTTATACACGTGGTTTTTTTCTACGTGTCATGTCTCATGACCACCTTCATGCTAACCACCAACATACATGGTTCACGTGTATATGGCGTAGTGTTCCACACATGGTCATAGGTCATATCAACACACGGTTTTGTTTCTCATAATTTTAAATGATACAAACATAACATATAAAAGCAAATAGTAGTTTGATTAATTGAATGACCCAATTTATGGTATGATTAAACATATTACATTTTTAATAAGTAAATTTTGTATTTATTTATAGGAAGACTGGATTATAAAAATCTAAACATTTATTTGTTGGTTAAAAAAATCTCATCTAAGAAAATTATTGCTAGAGATCCAAACTTTCAAACAAATTTTTTTGTAAAGAACCCCCGTTAAAAATACTTAACGACGTTAAGTTTTCTCGAATGTGAAACTAATGATTTAGAGCTTTTAATCGAGAGGATGATACGAATCGATTGATTTATATGCTACCTCGGACTGGTGTTCCAAATGATGAAACAATGGATTAAATGATCTAAGATTTAACGTATCGTAAAACCGTTTCATCGTTTAGTGCACCAGTTCACATTAATTCATTCGTATCCTCCTTCATACTAAAAGCCCTAAAACTTTAGTTTCAAATAAAAATAACATAATGGCCTTAAGTGTTATTTAACGGGGGCTTTTTAAAAAAAATAAGTTTAAAGTTGGAATGTCTAGCAAAAATTTTATTAGTTGGAATTTTTTGCGGCCACTAGGTAAAAGCTGAGAGTTTTAGGACTTTGTAGAAACATAACCAAGCTTCAATTTTGTTTCAATCAAGTCACTCAAACTTTGTTTTGTTTCAATTATGTAAATTATTTTTAAGTTTTGCTCCAATTAAGTCACTCAAATTTTGTTGTTTCAATTTAATAACTTATCTTAAGTTTTGTTCTAGTTAAGTCACTCAAACCTTGTTTTGTTTTAATTAAATAACTTAAGTTTACTTTAACATTTCAATCCTATATATGTGAATTTTAATTTTTTAATTGTGAAACATTTTTAAACGTTGAAAAGTTTTAGAAATTGAAGAAAAATGGTATAGTTGTTTTTTATTATAAAATTTGAATATTAAAAATCAATGTTTACCTTTTATTAAAGTTAATTATTTAGGATTAAAATACATTTATAAAGTTAAGCTATCTAACTGAAACAAAATAAAGTTTGAGTGAATTAATTGAAATAAAACTTAAAGATAAGTTATATAATTGAAAAAAATAAATTTTGAGTGACTTAATTGAAACAAAACTTAAAGAAAGATTAGTTATCAAATTAAAAGAAAACAAAGTTTAAATAATTTAATTTGAAAAAAATTAAAACTTAATTATGTTTATGTGACATATTTCTATTTTAAAATCTAATTTTTCTTATTTATATAAAAAGTAAGGTTTATATGTTGGTGGAGATGAGATGGTAACGGCTACATTTCAATTTTGAGTATCAATCAAAGCAAAGCAAAGCAAAGAAAAGAAAAGAAAAGGCTTTCCTTTTTCGCATTTCAATTTGAAATTCATCGAAACGGCTACAAACTTTCAATTTCAGCGTCTCTCTCTTTCTGTGTTTCTTCTTCGTTAATCAAGAAAAGAAAAGGAAATTGTGAGTCCAGTCCAATGGCTCCTACACCGTCGGCTGCTGCTAAATCAAACCATACGCCCTCAAAATCAAATCTAAGAACGCCTCAATCGAAGCATCGCCTCAATTTCAATTCCACAAAACCCTCACCCAACACTAACCCTAACCCTAACCCTAACCCTACATCTGCTGCTGTTGCTGATCACCCTGTTGAAGTAATCGGCCGGATCCGGGATTATCCTGACCAGAAAGACAAAGACAAAGCTTGTATATCTGTTAACCCTGACGGCCGTTCTATCAGGCTTAAAACTGAAATCGGCTATCGGGATTTCACTCTCGATGGAGTCTCCTCCTCTGAAGATGAAGATCTTGATGTCTTTTATAACAAGTTTGTGCAATCAAGAATTAATGGTGTGAAGTTGGGGGATAAATGCACTATTATGATGTACGGACCAACTGGTTCAGGAAAGAGCCATACCATGTTTGGGTGTGCTAAGCAACAGCAACAAGGGATTGTTTATAAGTCTTTGATGGATATTTTGGAGCATAAAGTTGGTTTTGTTCAAGTCACTGTTTTGGAAATTTACAACGAGGAGATTTATGATCTCTTGTCTACAAATACCAATACCAATACCAATGGTAATGGTGGATTCAGCATTGCTTGGTCAAGAGGCAATGCTTCCAAGGTATCTTATCTATCTCCTTTTTCTATTTTATCATATATAGAAATGTTTATGTTTATGTTTGTTGTAGGTAAAACTTGAAGTTATGGGGAAGAAGGCCAAGAATGCCACCTTTATCTCTGGGACTGAAGCCGGGAAGATATCCAAAGAGATTCAAAAGGTCGAGAAGCGGAGAATCATTAAAAGCACATCTTGTAATGAAAGAAGCTCCAGGAGCCACTGCATGGTTGGTTTCAATCTCTTGAAACAAACTTTTAGGTTTGGTTCACACTTTACTAAACTCTTGTGGGTGCAGATTATTCTTGACGTCCCAACTGTTGGTGGTCGACTGATGCTTGTTGATATGGCTGGCTCTGAAAACATTGAACAAGCTGGTCAAGTTGGTTTTGAAGCTAAAATGCAGGTAGGTAACTATTACAAAGCTCACTAACTACTATGCATGCTCTTCATGTTTAATAATTAGGTTGAACTTGCAGACAGCTAAGATCAATCAGGGTAATATAGCTTTGAAGAGAGTGGTCGAGTCCATTGCCAATGGTGATTCTCATGTGCCATTCAGAGATAGCAAGCTAACCATGCTGTTGCAAGTAACTCCTCCATCTCTCTGTTAAAATAATATATATATATATATATTTTTAACTGTGTGGTTAACATGATATATATCCTTCAACAGGATTCGTTTGAAGATGACAAGTCAAAAGTCCTTATGATACTATGTGCGAGCCCAGATCATAAGGACATGCATAAGACGATTTCAACGCTGGAATATGGTGCAAAGGCCAAATGCATCGTCCGTGGGCCAACCATCAAGGGAGAAGACTCATCTTCGTCAGATGTGATGTTGGGATCAAGGATTGCAGCTATGGATCAGTTCATTAGCAAGCTGCAGTTGGAGAATAAGATACGAGAGAAGGAGAAGATTGAAGCTCATAAACAGCTACTTAATAAAGAAGAAGAAATAGCACTTTTGAGAGCTAAACTTGCAAAGGCAGAAGAGAAGAAGAGTGAGATTGACAATGACATGTTGAGGAGGGAATTGGATAGAAAGATAGAAGAGTGTCAGAAGATGGCTAACCAGGTTATTGAGATGGAGAGGAGGAAGATGGAGCAGAAGATCCTCCAACAGGCGCAAGAACTTGAAATGCTGAGGCGACGTTTGGAGGAGATAGAGTCTGAATTGACGACTTGTTCAGCAGAAGGAAAACAAAATGAAAATAGAAATGGTTTATCATTATCTATGGAAGGAAGCAGTTTTGCCAAGAGACTGATGGATATATGTGGCAATGATGAGGATCCAGGGATGGAGAAGTCCATGGATTTGGATAAATCATTGGATATGGAGATGGATAGAAAACAACGTGATCATCATAAGATACAAGCCATTCTTGGGTATCCCTTTGTGGAGGAGAATGACGATGATGTTTATGTTCCAACATCAACAAGTAAAGCAGTATTGAGCACTGTCTTTGAGGAGGAAGAAGACGAAGACGAAGAAGAAGTTATTGAGGAAAAGAGGGTGTATTCAGAATCAGTCAAGAATCCTCCTCCTCCCCCTGTCTCTGCTTTCAGTTTTGATATTGATTCTCTATCAACAACCGCTGATGAGTGCATTGGCCAGGATACAACATCATCCAGGGAAGTACGTATCAAAAATATATTTACACTTTGTGGAAACTACAGGGAGCTTTCTCAACACCCTACCAACAAGAGTATTGAAATTAATCCACTTGATGAAACCAAACAGAGTTTGTCAATGAGCCAAGTTTTGAGTGATTCGAAGGAAAACTGCAGCCCCCCTTTCACTTCTTTGGTTGCAAGCAAGCTCCCGTTCACTTCTTTGGAAAACAAGCTCCCGCTCACTTGTTTGGAAAACAAGCTCCCATTCACTTGTTTGGAAAACAAGCTTCCATCAGCATCAGCGTTTGACTAAACTTTCTTGTGTGTAAACAACTTTATTTCTTTCTTTCTTGTCTTTGTTTTGCATTCAGATGTAATATGCAATGGTAGTATTTTCTTGTGCCAAACATAAATTGATCTGATTGTTGGTAATTGTTACATGAAATGATTTTAGTGTGCTATAATATAATAATATTAGTAGTTGAGATCTCTTTCATATAATAATATTCAGATCTTACAATCTGCAATCTGTATGGAAGGAAGGTTGCAATTGCAATATAATCTTGTGTTCACTACTGATAGTATGCATAATCATGTCTTTGGTGTTGTTGATCATGTATGTATGATTAGAAGGAAGTTACATTCCAACTACAGTTCAGTAATGCAAAGAAGATATAAGATAAAGTGCATTGATAGTTTGGTATAGCTAAAAGGTAAGTAAGTGGGTCTCATTTGTGCAAGTTTAGAGGTATGTACCTAGCTATTTTTATATTGAAATGTCACATATACTTGTGGTTGTATGTAGGGTTATTTGATCTGTTAATTGTATTATTATTATTATTATAATATAACATAGATCTGAATATTATGTTTAGAGGTTTCATTCATGTTTAAGAAATAAAATATATACAAGAGGGAGGATGAAAGGATTCATAATTATAATTATAATTATAATTATAATTATAATTGGGTTTGGACGGGACAACATTATATGTCATTTGTTATAATATGTATGGAATGGAGCGGAATGAAACACACTTGTTATATATATATAGTTGGATCCTTGTGTTTTAGTTGGCTCCACACATGTGTTTAAATTAAATTAATTGATGACATGATTGATAGTACATAGTATTATGTTGGAGTGAGTAGTAAATAAAATTTTCTTTTCATTGTGTGTGTGACAGACATGTTATGGAAAATATGCATGATTTAAATCTTTGATTGGCTTCCTGTTTTAGTTTGGTCAAAAGATGATGTTTACTTAAGGAAATATATTTGACCATCTAGGGCTTAACTTTGATTACAAACTTTTTGTAAAAAAATATTAGAATTCAAATTTTCTCATTGTTTAATAATAATAATAATAAGTATTTGGGTGTTAAGCATCGTAGTTTGTAGAAAAGGTCCAGTGATTGGGCTGACGTTAGTGATATGCATTTGAGGTGTTGGATCACGTTATACACCACATTTCTTCTGGATCAACTATCACGGGTGATTCAATTTGAATAGAATAGAAATAAGTGAATAAGAAGGATGGAGATGAGTAGTTAGTAATGTAATGTGAAGTGGAAGGAAAGTGTTGAGCTCCAAATTTGATTTGATTTGGTTTAAATTGAAGTCGGTGGGGCTGATGTGATGAGTCTCATTTCAATTGGATTTGTTTTCTTATTTCCTTCAATATTCCTTCCTTTCCTTTCCTTTCCTTTGGAAGATTTTGATTATTTTTTATTAGCTTATAACTTGTAATCACACACAACACAACACAACACTACACTACACCACACTACACTGCACTTTTTCTCCCTCAACACAACACAACACTAGACAATTCACAGGCAAAGCAGAGTGTTAATAAACAGATAGATCGATGGTTAGTGGCAGTATCTTCCATTTTACAAACAATTCAATTCAATTCATTAATTTGATTTGATTTGAATTGAATAGTAATATACTAGTTTAGGTTGATTTTTGATGCTTGGACAAGGAAGCTAAACACTCATGCCAATATTCTCAAATACAGATTTTTATATCTCAAGACAAGGCATAGGGTAATTCTATTCTTTCATACCTGCCCCCTACTTTTCATCCATCATCTGCAATGCAATGCAATGCAATTTCATTTACTCTACTCTTGTCTCTTGCACAAACAAACAAACAAACAATATTAACAACCTTAACGCTGCTTTTTTTCCACACCATCCTCTTTATTTTCTCACCAATCTTTTCCACAATGCTGCAGATGTTACAACTTCAGTTTTTATATTGTATTCCAGATCATCATGGGGCTGGAATCTAAGTGGCCAACATTCTACATATCATGCATTATTCCCACGCGCATGGAATGCTATCATTTTCGCATTACAACTTTCTTAACATTCTCTAAATTGTTTTACATTACCTTCTTTCACTTACCCTTTTTATTAGGCCAACCTGACCCACAACTTAAAGTGTCATGTCGTCAAATCTCACCATTTTTGCCTCATAATTACCCAGACACTAGTCTTCCTACTCTTTTTATTTACACGCTCGTTTCTTCTTTATTCGTTAGTTGGTGAATACTGGGAAGGAAAGGGCACAAGTCAGCCTTCACTTTGACTTTTCAGCATTTAAAAATATTCGATTTGATTTGTTTAACTTAAGTGTTGGGTTTGTATTATAGAACTCAATAGGAGGTATATCACATCTTTCTGGAGATCAGAGCCGTTTATGTAAGTATGATTTGCTCCATGCTTAAGATAAACAGCTCCTTCCTTTCTTTTTCATAACTTTGCTGTTCTTTCAATGACAGAGGTGAAGATGCTTCTACATCACAAGTAAGTCAACTGTATATATTCATAATTAATAGGAGTGGCAATTTCAACCCGTTTACTTATGAATGGGCGGTTTGTTTCAAGTGTACGGGTCAACCAGGTTAAACGCCTAGCTTAAGTAAACTGTTCAGATTGCTCGAAGGTCAGCCAAAGTATATTTTGAATATAAAAACCTCCTAAACCTTTTAATTATTAAAAACCTAGATTACAATTGTTTAAACACAATTAACACTTACCTATTTTCAAAAAACTAAAACAAGTTATTGCTTTGCAGGACAGCTAATCCTGTTACATTTGCTGTTGCGGCCTGTGAAACCCAAAATGTAAATGTTACACTTTTACCGAGTTTTGGTTTGTCTGAAGGAAGCTCTGTTACTGCTAAAGAAATGTGGGGTAAAATGGAACAGGTAGTTATTTAATTGCATTATAGTTTTTGTTTTTTGAACAATATATTTTTCTTTTGTAGGATGGGCATTTTGATCAGGGTAACTTTAGCACAGGCCCAACAGTTCCTTCATCAGCTGTGGATGCAAATTGTGCTGCAGTATCTGCTTCTACCCAGCGTTGAACCAAATGGGAAGTGCACAGTGGCATTTGCTATTGCATGCTCATCTCCAAAAGTTCAATTTATGAAAGGAAAATCATATCACAGGTTTTCTTCATATTCATGTGTTTATTTTCACGATTAGTTTCATATATATCCTTTTAAATGTTGAAATATCATATTTGCGTTTTCAAAACACTAAAAATGTCATATTTTCCTGTTCCATGATAAAAACAGTTACTTGTAACATGCTGTTGCACTGAATACAGTAAAAACAGTTTTTACTATCATGCAATTGCACTGAATCAAGGGAGAGAACATATGTGCTGAGATGATTTACAATTACTATGTTGTTATTCACCATGGAATAAAATAATATGATATTTTTAGTGGTTTGAAAGGTTAAATGTTATATTATCAAATATAGAAGGATAGAATTGTGAAGTTTTAGAAGGTAAATAATTAACGAAATTTGTGTTATAATATTCTGTTATATGTTTGTTGACTTTTCTTTTCCAGGCGGTATGGTACTTCTGAGAGGGCGGCTGAGGACTTGGTTCATGATGCTCTAACAAGTGAGCATTGTAATCTTGTAGTATCGTTATTTTATGCTGATTAATTATGCGTTTACAAATTATTTGCTGCATTCGGGTATTTTGATCAGATTACAAGAGGTGGGAAGAAGAGATCGATAAATGGCAAAATCCAATCCTGAGAAATGACAAGCTACCAGAATGGTAACTTCTTTATAACTGTTACAATTATTTTTTAGTTTTAGGGGTCAATTAATCAGTTGTGTAGGCACATCTAAAACACTATATTCTTGCACAATGCACCATGTTTATGGAGGATTAATCATCTCATTCTAATTTATTAAATGTGGTCATACTCATCTTCAGGTACAAATTTACATTATTTAATGAGCTGTACTTCCTGGTTGCTGGTGGCACAATCTGGATTGGTACCAATCTTTATCAAACACAACATACTTGAGTTTTCATGCATTGCAGCTTGGCTTTTAATTTCAAATATTTTCTTGTTAATATTTTTAGTAACTGGTATTGTTTTCAGACACACCGCTACCAGCAGCTGACTTCATGCATGACCAGAAATATCAACCGAAAATAACAAACACAAATAACGGTCATAATGACATCAATGGAAATGGTGTCACGTATGACGAGGAAAATTCTCTTACAGCTTCTAGTGAAGACGAGCCTGAGGAAGAAGACACAATACGACGTTCTGATATAAATAATAACGATGAAGAGGTTGGTAGCTTTCTATACTTGGAAGGTATAGAATACATCATGTGGTGTACATATGATGTTCATTTCTATGCATCATTTGCTCTTCTTGAACTCTTTCCAAAAATCGAACTCAGTATTCAACGCAAGAGCTGTTTTATTTGAAGATCAAAGAAAAGTCAAGTTTCTAGCAGACGGAAAATGCGGGATTCGGAAAGCCAAAGGGGCGGTCCCACATGATCTTGGAACTCATGATCCATGGCATGAAATGAACGCATACAACATACATGATACAAGTAAATGGAAAGATTTGAACCCTAAATTTGTCCTTCAAGTTTACAGAGATTTTGCTGCAACCGGTGATTTATCGTTTGTGCTGCCATGGCTTACATGGACCAGTTTGACCGAGATTCCGACTGTTTAATCGAAAATGACGGTTTCCCAGACCAAACATATGATGCGTGGACGGTCCATGGTGTCAGCGCATATTGTGGTTGTTTATGGCTGGTGGCACTTCAAGCAACCGGCTGCACAGCTAGGGGACTCAACCACTGCTGAAGGGTATAAACTTAGGCAAAAACCGCATTTGAATCAAAACTATGGAATGGATCCTACTTCAATTATGATAGCGGGTCAAGTAGTAATAGTAAGTCGATTCAAGCTGATCAATTAGCGGGTCAGTGGTATATGGCGGCATCAGGTTTACCGAATTTGTTTGATGAATTTAAGATTCGAAGCAGTTTGCAGAAGATTTATGATTTTAATGTGATGAAAGTTGGTGGGGGCAGTGAATGGTATGCATCCCAATGGGAAAGTGGATGAAACTTGTATGCAGTCTCGTGAAGTGTGGGCTGGGGTTACTTATGGGCTTGCAGCCACTATGATTCATGCTGGTATGGAAGAAGAGGGTGCTGAAGGTATATTTACAGCTGGGTGGTCAGAAGACGGCTTCAGGTAAGTTTCCTGAATCCTTAGCTCCTTAAATTGTTAAGAAAGTAAAAAAGATTATATTATGTATTTGCAGATACGCGTTTCAGACACCAGAGGGATGGACGATGGATGGGCACTTTCGGTCACTTGTATACATGAGACCGCTTGCGATTTGGGGTATGCAATGGGCTTTATCTCCTGCAAAGGTAGTTTTAAGCGCACATGATGGATAGAGTTCATGAATCGCCTGTGGATTTCAATTCCACCACCAGAGATGGGTGTTAAAAAGTCAAGTGTTTGAGCGGCTCTGTGCACTTGCTAGTATAGTAACAACTCCGGAGGGTGGCTCTTGAAATTAAGTGTATAGCTAGTTAGTTTGTTAATCAACGATTGTTGTTGAATACGGAGGAGGATTATATATAGTGTGTACTTGTTTATTCTAATTGAGCAGAGTCCCTTTGAAGGGGAAACGATACACATACCGAAATGGACAACTTTTTTTAAGAGAGCAATAGGTGTCTTTTGGGCATGCATGCATATTCTATATATACCAAGAATGGAATGGAATGGAATGGAATGTACATTCTAAAGATCGAGAATATGAAAACATAGGTTTTCAATTTTACAGACAGCCACAGGTGATGAATGGCAAGGTGAGGTGAAGAATGTTTTACAGATTGTATGTAATGTATTGTACATCTAACATTTACTTTGGAATTTTGATGCATGTGACTTAAACTATTTCTTTGGAAAATAAAATCACTAACATTTAGTTTGGAAAATAATAAGAATTCATATGTACTCTAGCTATAGATATAATTAATGTAAGTCCAGTCCTTCCTTTTGTACAAAATACTACAACTACATAACCAACCTAAGACTTTTTCACATATCGATGATCGATCGTAGTCTAGTTAAATGCTTTACACTAAACCCAGCCTGAAACTACTCAAACTACTCCAGTAAAAATTGGAAAGATGGATTTTCAAGCAGCGGACCACTTGGTTTTATATCTACAAAATTCTTCTCGTTGAAACACTGATTAATTTCTTCTGTTGAGAAAGGAACACTGCAAAACCATAATATATAATCAACCACCTTTTCTTTTCTTTTCTTTTCTTAATAACTAATTATAATAATTAATAGTTTCTATATGCACATACCTACAGTTGCCATCCAGCAAATAAGAGCTTTTCTCATAATCAGCAAAAACTTTCAACTTGTTAATAACCTGTTTTAGACTCACATTATTATTATTATTATTATTATTATTATTATTATTATTATTATTATTATTATTATTATTATTATTATTATTATTATTATTATTATTATTATTATTATTATTATTATTATTATTATTATTATTATTACTAAATTGGTAAATCAAATAATCAGCTAATATGAATGAATCGATGCATACTTCTTGGGTTACAGTTCCTGTGTCTGGATCATACGTGTAGAGTGTACACAGTCTGTAATGCTGATGAACACCTAGAACCTAAACGCACACATTCTTTATTTCAATCATCATCATATCATATCATATCAACAAACACATGCACGCAGAGACTTACAGGGCACAACTTGGTTGTTAGTTCATCATAACCAATTTTAGATTTCTGTTGTATAACCTGCACAACACAAATAGTAAAAGGTTTAATCATCTGTCAATTAGTAACATTAAATAAACCTATACTTGGCATACCAGAAATCCAACTGCTTGCCTTGAGTGTTGAAGTTCATCTAATGATGACCCTACATACTGATTATATTTTATCAAATGGTTAGGACCTAATTTACACATACACACACACACACACTGATATATATATATACATATATATATATAAGAAAAGACTCATATATATAACAGAAGACTCGGTATTGATCACCTCATTTGAGGTCCGCCCACACCACTGCTCTAGCTCAGCCAATCCTGCTTTCACATATTCCCCATTTCTGAATGTGCAACACTCATGGTGTAATAGAAGGCTGTATGCATGCGTGCATATAATAAAATACACCAAATATATAGGACTAAATTAATGCAACATGTTATAATCTTAGTCTTGTGGCATGCACAATAAATAAATACCTGTTGAAAATCTCTGCATTGATATTAGAGAAAGCTTCAGTGATTATCTTTTGAATGAGAACTGGTGGCACCTGAGGAGGTCCCAGGAGCATATAATTAACTGGGACATGTTTTTTATTCTGTTATGTTTAATAACAATATATTATAATAATAATAATTAATACATACATGGTTTTCCTTCAATATAGTGAGTGTGCCATTTAGGCATTCAATGATAATTCCCCAGTGACTAGGTGGAGGCGGGTTATCATGTGATGTTCTAGCTGCCTGAACCACCGTTGAGATAAAATATAACAAACAATTACCTCATTTAGTTTATAATATAATAGCAGGCTGCAGGTACGTACCTGAATGCAATATGAGAGAAGTGATGATAAATCCTTCTTGAGATTGTAACGAATAATTGCAAAGATTTTTTCAACATAAGCAGTTAATTGTTGCTTAAAAAGAAAAGCTGGGTACTTGGCCTCCACATGGCGCACTAAATCATTTGATGATTTATTAAATCCCTAATCACATTATTTAACTATTTAAGTCCCATATATAGCATATAATATGTAAATATGTAAGTTATTAAGTTACCATCCTTCCAAAAATTGATGGTTTTGGAGATTTATGACCGCCTGGGCTTAAACTCTTCTGAATCAAAAATAGCAATGTGGATGTGGTGGACAGCCAATAAGCCATATGTTTATTATCATTCTCTTTCTGAAAGGCAGGTGCATGTTAATTGAATACTAAAATGCCATTATAATTATATATATATATGGAGATATTTAAAGAAGAACATAACATGCCTCTATTGCAGAACTGATGACCTGAATAACACGATCAAATACACTAGTTTTTTCAGCTTCAAAATATTTCCAGTGTAAAAGGCTTTTGTATATAATGAAAGTAGCAATTGGTATTCCTTTACTGAAGCCAAGCTCATGTCTTACAGCTGCCAGAAGGGCTTCAACATTCTCCTGTATCTCATATAAATTATTATTAAATCAACATAATTTATTTAGGTGTTATAAATAAACACGCTTACATTCTGCTTATCATTGCCAGAACGCCTCGCGTTGCTATCGAATCTCTTTACATGTGGACTTCCATTTTCTTGATCCTGAAATCCCTTGTCAAAATACATATTTTTAAAATAAAAAAAGAAACATAATAAGTGTAACCTTAGTTGGTGAGTGTGGCATCCTCATAGAAGCTGCACCAGAAGGATGCACCATCACTTGCTGCCGCAGAATCTGATCCTCCGTTTCAATGTCACAAAGTTTTTCTTGAAGGCTGAAGGAACCAAACAACAAAAATTACAAGTTTACGCTTGGATCAAACTAAAAGACTTAAGAGCTAAAAATTTCAATCTATGGTAGTGTAACCTTTGCATCGAGGTCTTCAACTCAATTACCATTGTCTCTGCATCCATAGCCTGCTTCGACCTCTCTTCACACAGTTTTTGAGCCTCATCAAATTTCCATTGAAGTGAACTAACTGCATACTGCAACAACAATTCTTTGTTGAGTATTTTGTGATACAAATTATATGTGAAAATTGATGTACCTTGAGTTTAACATTTTCAGCTGTAAGTTTATCAATTGTCTCGTTGCCAGTAATTGGAATATCTTCAGGTTGAGGGAGTTGACCAATTTTTATGTCTGCAGCCCCTTCTTCCTTTACTGAATATTCTGTAATTTCTTTCAAAAATGACCGTAATTTTGCAATTTCTTCCTCCATCTCAGCCTACAAAATTTTAGATGGTAGAAAAATGCAAAATAGAGGAAGAAAACAAAGACAAGCTAAATCTTATTTTTTTGTAGTTTAGATGTCAAGATTCTGGTAAATGAGTTGCCAAACACAACTTATGTGTTATGTACAAATTAGCATATAGTAAATTATTTAAATCTACAGTACTGAGTCAAATGAATATATTTACCTTGTACAAAAGAAAATAGATAATCAGAAAGATGTGATTATGTTATAAAACCCTTACCCTCACTTGTTTCTCCTGCTCCAACTGTTCGGTTAAGTCTTGGATTTGTTCTTCCAGTTTAGATGACGCCTTTGAATCCTGCATAATAAAAAAAAAATGTAAGCTTGCCATGCGCATCTACCTACAAATGCGAGTATTATTCCAAGGAATAGAGTGGATATAGTCAGACAAAAAGCTGATTATAACAGCAATGTTCAGTAAAAGATTATTATAGTCACCAATCTAAGCTTTGTTAGTTCTCTGTGTGCCAAATTCCTTCTACAAACAGACTGAATGACTATTGCTAATTCCCTTTTCCTCAAATAAGAAATCCGTGCTAAATCATGTCGGCATTGGGTCTGCAAAAATCAGATCGCACGAGGCTTACAGGTACACCAAAACTGAAGAATTACACACACACACACACACAACTTCTGGGACATTGACTTAATTGAACTAAGAAAAGGAAGCTAATGTGCAGTACATTTAAGACTAGCTAGAAATCAGGAACCAAACTAAACTATCCCACTATTCATATAACGTCTAATTTACCTAGCCTTTAGGAATACAATTGGGAAAAAAGTAAATTGAAAAGGAAAATTTAACACATGTTGAAATCAGATGGGTCAAAGCAACATAATGAAAATATGAATTTTCAAAGTTATAATCACTGGTTTGGCGCTGCAGAAACAAGAGCACATACTTGGAAAACAACTGCAGCATCATTTTGTAGTTTGTGAAGATGCATATTAGATGCAGCCAGCCCACGAATATTAGCCTGGAGTCTAATAGCCGAACAATACAAGGCCCTGTAACCTTTCATCACTAAAAACATGCGTGTGCATTTTTGGATAGTCACACATGCCACTTCTTTCCTTCGGCGTTCATACCAACTACGTGCCACTTGTCCTGTAACCATACACTTTTACTTTCTTTCCTGTAATTATTAAAAATAAAGATAATATATACCTCTAATAATAGTTTGTATTGGTATCGATGAAGCTCGTAACAACAAATACTTCTTGTTATTAGTATGCGAGAGATATTTTGCTTGGATTTTGATTGCTGATCTTCCTAATATCTCAGCTCTGCAAGCATCTAGTTCTGCCATCTGACCAGCTCTGAGAAATAATTTTGTTTTGCCTATCTGCAACAGTTTTAATAGCTGTTTAATCTAACTACTCTAGAAAAAACCTTCAATCAGTATTTTTAAATATTCGCAACAATAAAAATAAAAGAAAGTAATATGGTGAAACCCAATCATGCATAAGGAGGTAATAACTCTAATTAGGATTTCTTATTATTTCTTTTGGGGTGTGGTGGTTGAAAAAGTACCTGGTAACCTTTCAAGTTTGCTTTTTCTAATAGCATCACCGAACACTTGATCTCATCATCACTACAGTTGAATACCAGAAATAGAAATTCAACACACATTCATGATGTATTTTACAGTTGATACAACTACCTACCTTTTCTTTACAGCATCAGGAGCAAGGATTTTGAACCGCTCTATAAACTCACTGAATGGTTTACGGGTAGGAAACCCAGCACAACTGATTCTGATTGCTTCCATAACTCCCTGAAAAACAAATCTATGAAAAGTTGAAAACTGTATATATTATGAAAATGAGTCCCAAATTATTCAACTTACCCCGCACCGAAGTTGTTGCAATATATTCTGATTCTCAAATATATCAGGTTTCAAAAGACTATTAGGTTTGACACAGCGAACATAATGTGGTTCTGTATGACTGAGTGTCTCAAGCAAAGATTGTAGTTGTTGCTGTGAGAACGGCAAGTGAATTAGAGGTGGCAGATTGGGTGAATTAGAACAATAGATCAGAAAAAAGAAAACAATTAAACCTTGAATTTTAAACCTATTGATGAAAACTTAGATGATTTCGATTCTTCTGATACGGGTGGGAATAAGTTCGATACAAATGAGCATTTTGAAGCATTTAAGAGTGCTTGATGCTCGGCAACAACATAGTCCTTGTTCTTGTCCAAAAAATACTCACTTTGATAAGTCACCTGAAATAATTTAGTGTTTATTTATCGATTTCTGACTGATATATTATAAATTAAGGAAATAGAACTGCATACATCACCGGCATAGTGACAAACAGTGAAATCTGTTTTCGCCAGCTTCGGTTTACTAAACCGCTTATGATCTTTGAATGTTTGGTAAAGCTTTTCTGCAAATGTTTCATGTGTAGCTCTTGGAAACATGCTGCATAATAATGGAATGTTTAGTTTTTATTCAAACTGCAGACAAAACATCAAGCACCCACTACCAATTTACTTCTTCATTTGTCCTTAAGTCAATGTAATATCTTGGTCCACCACTTTTATGCAAATCATAAAAGGATAATTTGTATATTCAAATGTTCGATAAGTGTTGGAAATGTATGTATTTTACTGGTTTAAAAAGGCCATACAGCACAGAAAACCATCTTCATTGATTCAGGCGTACATAAAATACCCAAATGGCTGAAACAGGACAAACGAAAAATTATGTCGTATAGAAGAATGAAAACAAACTACAAATAAGACCTAATCAAATCATCCCTTAATCATGGTAAAAAAACAATTGCAATATATCTTATCTATATATTATATTCTATTTAAATCCTAACTAATAAGTCTAATATATTCTATCTACAGGAAGAGAGAGTGGAGGAGGAAGGCCAAACCCTAAGGCTCTAATACATATACAATAATTTAAACTAATCATGGCGAAGATGATTACAATGTATCTTATCTACACAATAAATCATAACTAATATACTTTTTCTGATACTCGTAACTTATCTATTCTATCTAATGGATATTAATGCAAAAACTCAAACAACAATAAAAAAAACAGTGACAAAAGTAGTCATATATATAATGGAAATGTATGCATACCAAGCCTCATCCAGAAGAGCAAGGATTCCCCCAGGTTTCTAAAGAAACAAAAACCTCAATTATGACATAAATTATACTGTAAAAATTTGAGGCGTAATAAACTAAACCAACAAATCAGAGACCTTTTCAATGAGATCTAGAATGTCTTGATTATCCTCAAACTCTATGTAACTCCAGTCTATTTCCTCCTTAGTATATTCTTCCTGCTCCATCTTGAAAACATGCTGGCAAAGAGATGATTATATAAAAGAAACATATTAGGGATATAGGATGGTGATATTTGATCAAATAATTACAGCTGTACTGGAACATGCTCGAATTGTTTTTCAAATAAATTCGAAGACCTGATTAAAGTGCTGCTGCAGTTTCTCGTTAGTTAGATTAATGCAAAACTGCTCAAAACTGCATATGGGTGATTTGAATTTATGTTAAACGAGAACAAAATGCAACGGTAATGAAATAACCTAGTCTAAATGATGAAACCAAAGGCGTACCGGCTAAGCACCTGTTTGTCTTGAAACTTTCAAATCCATAAATATCCAGAACCCCAATGAAGAATTTTGAGTCGGAATCTTGACCAATGGTATTATTAATCTTGCTCACAAGCCTGAATCAGTAAATAATAATCAAGAAGCATGAAACTGAAAGTTAAAGAACACATTATTATTCAGAATAACCTACCAGTCAAATAATTGTATATAAACTATTTTAGCAAATGCATCTCTACAGACAGCTGCAGCAGCTGGATCAAGGCACTTTTTGATGCTTTCACCACGAGTTACAATCACACGATTGCAAAAAGAATCTTCAAGAGCCGTCTTGTCACACCTAAACATAAGTAGTTGCATCAATCAACTGAAACTGAAACATGAAATCTATAAATTAAATAATTACATGAAAAGCTCAGCTGCTGTTTCTAGATGAAATCGAGATTGATCATCTTTGGGTTGAGAGGAATCTGGTTCACTCCCTTTAGTGAATTCAATGTTACCTAAGTGAAGAATTGCAGCAACAACACGAAATATAGCATCCTGTAGAAGGAAAATGGTTTATGTAAGATTTGATTTTATTACATTAAAAAAAAATATGAGCATTTTGTGAGCACCTGTTCATCAGAATTGATACCAACAACATCCATGGCTTTCTTTGTAGCAAGATACTCTTTAGACTCATCTACTCCATTCAGTTCATAGAAGCTTGATTGATTAAGGTAATGAAACTTTCTTGGATTTCCAACTTTGTACTTTTCAGACTCCTTGAATATTGTGATTTCCAAATAAGTACATTTATTAAGTTCAATGAGTGTGCATCCAGGAAATTCATTACCTCGGGTGGTGCAGCACATAACATGTAAAAACAATGATAATTTCTCTCAGGATCAGAAACTTGACATACACGTGATCTTTCTAGCAAGTAAGTTCTTATAGCAGCACCAGAGATTTGCCCTTTTTCGTTAAATTGGATCTCAACAAACTTACCAAAACGACTATCACAATACCACATTTGTTTAAAACAAAAATAGTTAATCAATGGAAAACACGATTCATTTAGGTTGGAACTATTAGTACCTTGAATTATTGTTTCTGACGGTCTTTGCATTACCAAATGCTTCTAGAACTGGATTAGACTGCACAAATTATCATCATTCAAGTTTCATACTAGTCAAATATGTCATAAGTAGGTAATTTTATTGACTTATATGAACATTTATGGAACTGGCTGGGTTATTAATTTAAGTTTAGTTGGCTTCCTGTGAAAACACTTTGGAAAACAAAAATGTTAAGGAAAACTTGTATATATATATTTTTTCTCATTTAGTTACTATTTAGTTTTCGACCCTGCCTGTATATTTAAAAAATACATGAGTATTGCATACTTCTAGAACTTGTTGTTCCACGCTTCGTTTTCCCTCGGTTGAAGGGCGACCACCCATAAATGCAAGATACTGCATAAGATTCTTTGTGCTTTCAGTTTTACCAGCTCCACTTTCTCCACTAACAAGAATTGACTGACTTATTTCCTCATTGACCATCTGGCTGTATGAGAGAGAGAGATATATATATATATAGGTAGTGATGATGAAAGGGAAGTTAAGGAAAAAAAAGGTATGGTTATGTAGAGTAGAATACCCGTAAGCAGCATGTGCAATGGCATAGGGATGTGGACTGAGGTCCCCAAGAGAGGCGCCTTTGTATTTTGCCATGATATCGGAAGTATATAAATGAGGTAATCTTTTGAAAGGGTTGACAGCGATTAAAATATTTCCGGTGTATGTATAAATATCATCGTGATCATATCGACATTTTAAATTTTGGAGAACCCCAGGCTCATGAAGATATGCGAGTTTGGTCATATCATCTACTCCAAGTTCAGGGAACTCGGGATCTTTAACATGGACACTAGAAGTATTTGGTACTACTACCTGTGGAAATATTAATATTATTAATATACATATACATATACATATACATATACATATACATATGCATATGATGAGATGATATGATAATAGATGGAAGAGTTACTTGTTTTCCTGTTGATAATTGAACTTTAAGTTTTTGATCATCCTGGATATCCAAAACTTCACCATCAATCCAAACAACATCAGGATCTTCCAACCAAACATGAGATCCGACTACTACTTTGGATACACCAGCCTGCACTAACAATATTAATTCATGAGAGAAAGTGCTTTCAACTTAAATAAATACATACAGCCATACATACATACATACATAAAGGTAGGTAATAGGTTGAAGTAGTAGTAGTAGTAATGATGGAGTTGAAAAATGTACGTTACCATGTCAGGCTACTAGCTTAATACATATATGTATTGATTGGATTGGATTGGATTGGATTAGATTGTATCCTCCTCCTTCTGCTCCAGCGTGAAATTCAATTGAATTGATATGTAATGGTAATGGTAATGGTTTTCCGATGGAGAGAGGAGGCGTTTGTTAAGAAGCAGCAGCTGCTAGCTAGATCAAATCAGATCAGGTGGAAAATGATGATATGATTTGGGAATGAGGCTGCCCAATTCATACATATACATATATGAATGAATGAATGAATGAATGAAACCTAGCTAGCTAACGATCGATCAATCGATCTCTCTAAACGTTGTTTTGTTTTATGATCGAACGGAACCGAGATTGATTAATTGATTGATTAATGTGCAGTTTCTCCGTCTCCGTCTCCGGCATCGTTTGTTTTCCTCCGATCGAATTAATTGACCAAACCATACAACCGCTAATTGCTTCCTTTTCCCGGTACCCAAACAAACAAAACTCTCCTCTACCACTTTCTTTTTATTTTCATAACCAACTTCATTCAAATTTTATTTTATTTTATTTTATTTTAATTAACTATTCTTTCTTATTCAAATTAAATCATTCAAACCAAATCTTTAAAAATACTTCTTTCTGGTTTTGCATTTTCATCACTACAATTTTAAAACTTCCAAGAATAATTATTTTTTGAGTTTTCACATTTTGATCACCACTACTTTACATTTTATGGTTATCTTCTCCTTTATTTGTTTGGTTTTGGTTGAAATTGGAAGACATTTTTTTTTTTTGAATTAGCCCGTATATAATTTTAAAGGTTGTGATGATGGAAATTTCTGAACTAATCAGGAAAATAAAAAGTTTATAAATGGCTTGTACAACGCAAGAGCACCGTATAATCCTAGTTGTATTAATAACTGTTATGCTTATAATAATAATTAGAGAAAATTTCTGATTTCGCCCATGTTACTTGTATGTTATTTCGACTTTTGGTCAATTGTTTTCAATTTCACTATTTGGTCACTATAGTCAGTGTTGTAATAATCAGTCTAGGTGGTTAACTAATCGATAATCACTGAATTACCTTGTGGATTTCTATAGTCGGTCCATGTAACCAGTAAGTGGTTCTAGACATTGTAATCGTAGTAATTGGCCAACAAAAATGAAAGAATTTAAATGTTTTTTTAAACCTTTAATTTACCGACCTAATCCATAACCCATGGGTTTTAATCCTTCAATCCATAACCTTAAGCACTAATTTCATTTTTCACTCAAAATTTTAGTATTTTAAAGTATTATGTTTAGGGATGAGATCGGGACCCGGTACCGGTACCACCTAGTACCGGTACCGAGTTAGAGGAAAAGTGGGTACCGGTATTTCGGTACTAGTATCATGTTGGTACCGGTTTCATGTTTTATCTTTTTTTAATAGAATTTATAAGTTTTTCCCGGTTTAATTTAATACTTTTTAATATAACTATAATATAATATACTTGAATAAAATAAAAAGAAATAAAATATGATACAAATTAATTAAAAATTATATCAAATTCATTCGATTTAAAAGTTACTAATCTAAAAAACATTACAAAATTACTCAAAGTTGTAGAGAAAACAATTTATGACATTGAACATCTAATACACAACATTTATAACATCACAAATTACTTAAAATATATTAAAAAAACTATTTTTTATGTAACCGATACCAACGTGGTACTAAGCGGTAAAATAGCGGTACCGGTACCGAATTTTAGGAAAAGTGGGTACCGGTACCGGTACCGATTATGTTTAATTGGGACGGTACCGGGACAGTACCGGTACTCGATACCAAAAGCTCATCTCTAATTATGTTAACATCAACTATGTGTATAGAAAACTGAATTTCACATAAAAAATACAAAGCACATGAATTTTAAAGTAGTATACATCAATGTGCGTGTATATATATGAAATTAAAATTTACATATAAACATACCAAATCGATTAATCTCAATTCCTAGCTCCAAGGTACCTCACCGTCTAACTACCGTCTAACGAGTTCTACAACACCTACTATATTTTTTTTATTTTGTTTCAATTTCTTCCACCCACTAACACCATTCAATTAAACCATTAACTATATGCCCTTCACGTGAAGAGCATTTTAGTTCTTTTATGTCACTAACATTTCACAATATGCCAAAAACCCTCTTTTATCTCTCTTCGATCTCACAAACATGTCCATCCCAACAACCCAAATCGAATGCCAAAAAAAGACATTGTATTGCAGCCAAAATAAGCGAGTTTGGATAGCCAAATAAATGCATTAAAGGCGTTATATTGAATGCAAAAATTACAACCAAAATACAATAAAAAAGTAGTTTTGACATTTAAAACTGGAATCAAAATTGCAACCAATATACAGTCAAAACTCAAAACTGTAGGAAAAAGTCAAAAAGTCATTATGCACTAAAAACTGCTTTTTGCGACCAAAATGCAGCCAAACTGCAGTCAAAACTGCAAATAAAAATATATCAAAATTACAGCAATAAAAAGTCAAAATTACAGCAATAAAAAGGGTGAAAACTACCGTCAAACAAAAGTCTAACTGTAGCAAGAAAATATTCAAATTATAGCCAAAGAATTGTCAACTCAAATATATATATTTTAACCAAATATACGCATTTAACCATACATACTTTCAGCCATATATGTGCTAAAAAAATGGATAACCTGATTTAATAAAAAAAGATATATAATTTCATAAAAAAAACAAGAAGTTTAACACAATTGCATAGAGGTTTAACAACCATACGCATGTCATGAACATGTAGGGTAAGGAACCATGGCGTGTAGTTAATGATTAAGGGTAAGGAACGATGGTGCGTGCGTGTGATCTGATTTTCATAGTTATATCTTTTTGTTAGGCCACACATAGTTCAGTAACTAGATCAAGGCATCCTCATGACCAAGCCCAGCACACCCAGAGCAAAGCAGGTGTTTAACAAAACTCTATCTGTGAACCAGGTCCATAAGTGCATCTTCGAGCCACCGCATACATATAATCTTTCACCAATAGATTCGAAAAGAAACGATAAAGATATTTCTACACACGTTCATATAAACCATAACATGTTTCTGCAATAGAGACGGTTGGACTTTGACATCATTAAGCATCACGTGTTTGCATCATCAATCACTGGTAAGCATCAGCTCTAGCTTCTAAACAGGAATCGATATCTGATGCACCTAATAATTTTGATCAATTGTTTCCTCCATTACCATTCCACTCTTCTATATATACTTACTGTTCATGCACTTTCATCTTTCAATACAACAATATCAAAAAACCATCTCTCTTGTGGAACGTATGTCATCAAACTACTGACCACTGTTGTACGTTTCTTCACTTCAGGGATAACATATCCTAATGGAGTTAGTTGGGGTAGCAAGAAGCTTCTTAGCAGGGGCTCTAAATACATTACATTACATTAAGCTTAATAATACATAGAAGAAGCTTCTTCATTCACAAACTTACTACTTAGGCTTCATTTCATGTATACATTATAAAACACCATATGATGCAATTGAATTAAACAGAGATAGAATTTCCGTTATTTATTGCATATATAACCCACCTTCTAATGAAATATAACTAACTAATAGTTTAATAAAATTTACAATTAAGCCCTTGGGTACATTATTACAATTGTCATTATTCGTCCTTCGTCGTATGTACCATAAAACTAGAGATCTGTACCATTAGAATACTAATTTCGACCCATCAGTGAACATCTATGTGATCAATAAAATTTTCATTTTATATAATACAGTACTTCGTTTTATCAAATTATATGAATAGTTAGCTAAATGTGATTTGCGAATCACACCATGCTGCTTCTACTTACATGAATAATGCATACAAGACCCGATTGCCAATAGTGATGATGTATGTGGGGATTATGCACCGCCAACTCCTACTCCTGTTCCTTGGCACACATCACAAATTGTGTGACCATTGCCTTCACAATATGGACATTTTGTGTCTTCACCTACCCATTCCAAAAACTGCACCAAACCCAAACTTTACATTATAAAACCACACCAAACCTAAGTGGGATATTTTGCTGATAATAATTTGCACACAAACCGTATAAAACAGAAAATAACTTTAACTAACAACCAACATTAGGGTAGGTGTGACATAGAAACCAACTTTTTAGCAACTGGTTTACATTATAAAAGTAACTTTTAAAACCAAATGATGTTTTTAGCAACTGGTTTACATTATAAAAGTAGCTTTTAAAACCAAATGATGTGGTAGACTTGAATCTTCTTAGTAATTTAGTGTACATATGCCATGTGACATCTTATATAACATTTAATAACCTTTTCTAAAAGATCATTTTATATCATGTGAATATAGCTAAGTACAATCAACTAAAACGAGGTTGGTTGCTAAAATTGGTAATATAACGAAAGCCTAATTTAAGATTTGGTTGCTAAACCCAGAAAAAAACTGTTTCTATTTTGTACAATTTGCCTATAGCTTTTAGTCAAATAAAGAAGCTTTCAAAGTATATGCTAACCTGTGGCTCTATGTTTGGTTCACCCGTCCCATCACATTCTGCAACAAAATAAAATAGTTAGATGACGATCATTGTAAAAAAAATTAAATTAATAACTGAAAGGGTTGATCAGATTAGTTATCAAGCATTTGGATGTGTATTTTTAAACTTTAAAGTGATTATTGCGAGTTGAGTGAGCATGTATTTTATTTCTGGTTATTCAGGCTTAAGATAACCAAATTGTTAGACACCTGATTTTTAAGAAACGTGTAAACTTTCATACATTTTTCTAATTTCAATTATCTAACTCTGATACTTGAAGTACCAATAACCACTTTCAAAACCTATGTCTAAACACTCCTTTGGTATTATACAGAGTCATTGATCAAACAACTTCGATTGAAATACAAGTCAATTCTTTTTATTGAAAACGGGTTGATTGGGTCAGAGTAAACCAATCAAAAGGTTGGAAACTTGGAATATCCTAAATCATTTTGTTTACAAAAAAGTATCTTATTGAGTTAATAATAGTATTATATTCACTACATTATTAAATATTTAAAAAGATACTTAGAAAAGACAAAAAAATTTGATTGGCTGGTCGACCCAACCCCAAATGTGTTATCGAGTTTTGACACACAAATAATAACACCCAAGCAGGCGTTTTGGCACACATATCATAACACCCAAGCAGGCAGGCGTTTTGGCAGCTGTAGAAGTAATATTTAGGTTGAAGACAGAATACCTAAGCACAATAAGTGGCCTTCCCCACGACATGTAATGCACTTTATCTTGAGGCCACCTTGGGTGTTTGTTTGTGTTTGTGTTTGTCGATTTTTGAGCCTTGAGGAATCTTCCCATCTGTTTTCTCCAAGAAGAAAAACACGATGCTCAGACACATCCAGTTCTGGAACTTGTTTGGAAGGAATTGCAACTCCATTTGCACCCTCCTAAAACCCATTAGATTAAGCTTTAAAAAGTGGTTGGAATTGGGTTTTGAAAAGATGTATGTATATGTTTACAGAAAGAAACAAAATTTGTTTGAAAAGACCTTGAAGGTAGTAGAAGTGGGGTTTTGGAATAATGTTTGTAGAAGGTCTGTAGTCATTATTCCAGTTTCAGGCACACCTATGGAAGACTTGGAAGCAAGCAGAAATGACACATTAATTAATTAAAAATCAATAGCATAGCATGTTGAGAGAGAATATATATAAAGAAAAAGAATGTACCTGCCATGTTTTAACAGCTCTCTCAGTACCAGTTGAGAAGCTGGCAAACTCCTCATCTTCTTCACCACAATAAAATCCTAACTTTAGCAAAGCCTCCTATACTATACATACAACAGACTAATGTAATTTATTTATGATTTATGATTTATAAAGATGTAAATGAAGATAAAGAAAAGGAAAGGACCTGCAACATTTGAACCTCATCACCTTCTGATCCAACCCTCAAGGTTTTGGTTTTGTTTATAATTACTTGTTCCTGTTTCTCCGCAACAACAACTGCTTTTTCTTCTTCTTCAACTTGTTCTTCATCTACTAGTTCTTGTTGTTGTTGTTGATTCAACAGTTCCAAGGGCGAAGCACTAGAAGCAGTCTCCGGAATCATCTCTTTCTCCAACAACCTGGGGTTGGGGTTGGGGTTGGGGTCTTGGTTGAGTGGATGTTGAAGTTTGAGATGTTTGATTTGATTCAACAGAGCTTCCCTCTCAGCTTCCCAGCGCCGCTCCTCCCTAATCCACCGTTGTTCCTCTCGCAACCACCGCTGCTCCTCCCGTAGCCATCTCATTTCTTCTCTTTCATAGCTGCTGCTGCTGCTGCTGTTACTATTCAAGCATTTTACCCCCCTAGTTTGTTGTTTGCGGGGGAAACATTTAACATCATCATCATCAACCAAGAAGAAGAAGAAGATATGTTTTGATTTATGACTCTGCCATGAACTAAACCGCAGGAGAGGAACAACAGAAGAAGCAGCAGCAGCACAAGACATGATATAATAATAATAATAATAATAATATGATCAACAGATTGATTGATTCATAGATAGATAGATATGATATACTTACTTTTTTTCCACCCCTTCGTTTCGTCTCTCAAATGATTCTCCGACTTAATTACACAAACAGTACCCACACTTTATTAGAAATTCTAAATTTAGGTACTAATTCAAATTTTTCACTACTTGAGTACCCAATCTTTTAAAATTGTAACACTCGTGAGTATTAAGCCTAATTGCTGTTAGCTTTTCAGTTAAAATCGAGTCAAATTACTAAAATACCCCTTAAAGGACTAAAAGTAAAAAAAAAATTAAAGCAAGGACCATTTATGCAGTTTTTATTTAAAGTTAAATAAGTTAAAACCCAAAACCCCACCACCCCATCTTCCATTTACGTGATTTCCCAGCCACCACCACCTCCACCACCGCCGGCCGTCACCTCCCTCTCCATCTGAAATTCCTTCGAACACCATCATTCCCTCCCGTTCGGCCACACCCTTCGAACGCAATTACAAATATAGGGCTTCGATTTGGGTTGCCGCCTGCAAAAGAGGTTTTCGATTTTGGAGGATTGGAGGTGGCCGTCGACAATCAATGGCGGTGGTGGTTTTCGATTGTTCTTGTAGTGTGGGGATAAGGGAGGACATCAGATCTAGTTCGTAAAATTAGATCTAGGATCTTCGTCTTTCAATGTTTTTGTTCACGGTCAGGGAAGGGATGAAGCTATGAAGAGCCCAGGGGTATCCCAGGCTACCTCTCAACTTTCGTTACGAAGTATAATTTTTACCGATTTAAGTATCAGGATACCATTTTTTCTTACGGTTTGAAGTATCGGGATACCCCTGGAAAAAATTTGATACACTTAAGCGAAAATATTCTCATAGGATACCCCTGGTATTTGGTTCTGGATCCACCACTGTTCACGGTGGTCGTGATGGTGGTTTGATGTTGGAAGATGATGGACAACACATCAGATCTAGTTTGAAAAACGAGTGGTGGTGGTTTCTTGATGTTTGAAGATGAATGAATAGCACATTTTTCTTATGATTTTGAAACCGATGGCTTGGTGTTGATGACAATGGTAGACTAGTAGTGGTGGTGGCTTGATGTTGGCCGGAAAAAACGAGTCATATGGTGGTGATTGGTTTTCTTATGGTGGTTATTGGTTTAAAGAGTAGAGGCGGTATTGGTTTGGTTGGTGGTGGTTAGCCAATAATAAGTTAATTACATAAATAGTCCTTAGGTTTTCTTAAAGAGTAAAAATAATCTCTCATATATGAAATAATTAAAATGTCTTTACTTAACAGAAAAAACAACGGTCGTTAGGCTTAATACCCATGCGTGTTACAAACTTAAAACACTGGATACTCAACTAGGGAAAATTTTGAGTTAGTACCCAAACCTAGGATTTCTAACAAAGCTTAGACCATGTGTAATGTGACGTTTTTGTCCACCCAAAGCGCCCCAAAGCGCCCGAAAACGCCCCAACCATTACATAGGGGCGCTTTGGTGGGATTTTTTGCCCTTGGCGCTGTGTAGAAGGCGCTCATATATTGTTGAATCCCAAATTTTGCTGACACGTGCTGATATGAAGGACCTTTGGGGCTTTTTGGGGGTTCTTTATGTTTTACCATTACACGTGGTCTTAGACACCATTTGTGTAATTAACTCTAATTCTCCTTTTTCCTTTTACCAAACCCACCTCATCACTTTTACCCACCCACCAATCAACATTTACCATAACACCTTCCTTTTCACATCTCTAATATATCAAACAATAAATTACATCCATTCTTCTTTATATTTTTTAATAATTACAAATCGATCTCATCTTTAAACTTTAATTACTATTTACATCATTTATTTATATTTAAAAAATTCCCAACTTTCATCCTTTGAGCTCCGGTCACCACCAACTTAAGTGTTACGCGTTATTCATACGCAATGCATCAACAATTTAGCAAAAATTAAACAAAGCAGAGTTGGAAGTATAAGATAATTATACAGTTTACACTCAAAATAAAAAAAAAATAAAAAAAAATCATTTCAAACCCTAAATTTGTGGATCACGACGACCACAAATCACTACCCAAAAGTCACCCATGTCTGTGAACGAAAAAACATATCGCTGAAGGTGATGATTGACAATGGTGGTCTAGGTCAAGAGGTGAGGTTTCAGTGAGACGGATGGTGGTTGTGGTGGGTAGCTATCACCAGGATGAGTGACAACGAACAATCGTGGGTTTGGTTGTTTTTTGTTTAAATTATTATTCAACATAGAATAACAGACAAAAAGACTATTCACTCGCGTGGATGGCACATGTCACATGTCACCATCTAACGCTAAAAATAGAAAGTCGTTAGTTGAAAAGACGAAGCTTGCAAGTTTTTGTAAACATAAAGGATGAATGCTCTAAGTAGTGAAGTTTAAGGACGAGATTTGTAATTATTGAAAAGTATAAAGGACGAGAAATTTAATTTGTTTTATTTTTTACAACAAAAGATCATTACGCCCTCACGTGGGGGGCACGTGGGTGGATTTGATGGATTAAATTGACCGTAGTCAATAAGCTGAAACGTGTAATGTTTTCAAAACATAAAGGATGAACTCTGTAAATACTGAAGTTTAAGGACGAGATTTGTAATTATTAAATAACATAAATGACGAGAAATGACAAAATAGTTTTTGCTTATGTGACAAATTTTAGAGGTGTGCTTTTATAGATATGGCAAATTTATAGAGCCTTCCAAATCTATCTAATAAATTAGAGTTTTTAGGGGGCAATTTTTGGGGGGAAAACATAATTTGTTTTATAAAAGGAAGGTTGAGAGGGAAAGTTGAGTAGGAAAGTTAATAAAGATAAAATTTTGTGATTAATAATAATTTACAAAATTATTTATAAATTTTTAAATATAATAGTTAAAATTTTTTAAAAATATTTTTATTCAACCCGTGTGTAACACACGGGTGTTAAACCTAGTCTATCTAATAAATCAAACTTTTAGGGGGCAAATTTTTGGAGGGAAATTTTTTTAATCCATAATAGGAAGTTTAAGAGGGAAAATATTAAGTTTCATGCAATGAGTTGATGGAGCTCCTTAAATATTAAATATTTACAAATTACAAATTTTTAAACATAATAATTCTAATTTCTTTATAAATATTATTATTTAACCCGTGTGTAACACACGGGTATTAAACCTAGTTTACCTAATAAATTAAGGTTTTAGAGGGGGCCACCAAAGTTTTTTTAGGGGGAAAAATGAGGGAAAAACTATGAAAATGAAAAATAATGGGGAAAAATAAAAATAAAGGGACTATATTTTGATTTGTATTTTAATTTTTTTCAATTTAATTAATAATCAATTTTGTTGTTTTGATTTCATCTTCAATTTATAAAATTAAAATATTAAAAATTTTTTTTTACTAAAAAGTATAAAAGATGAATATATATTTTTTGATTTATTATCAAGTTATTGTTATTCACTTATTGATGTGTAATTTATAAATTCATTTATAATTATTTAAATATTATTTTCTTGTTAAAATTTTTATTAGATTATATTAAACCGTGTGTATACATGGGTATTAAACCTAGTTTCATTATATGCCTAACCTTATTTTCAAAAATTAGAGATAAAATGTAAGAGTTTTTATAGGTTTTATGAATTTTGTTTAAGACGAATGAAGAAACTATAGAGATTTTGTTAGTAATTATAGTTTTAGTATGATTCAAATTTCATATTTGATTGACACTCTAATCTATAAATCATCTTAAAGTTTTATTGTTTGCACTCTTGAATGTACAAAATCCTCCACGACTAGTTTGTAGTTTATGTTAGATTTTGCTTAATCAGGTTATTGTTAAACTTGATTTTCATATACCGAGTTCATATTATCTCAAGATATAAATCACAAATGTGTTGTGCACAAACTATTAATAAATAAGACTAAATATCCATTCTATCCTTATCTTATTAAAATTGATGTTTTTAAGTATATACGTAGTTATTTTATATGGATTTTGGTTCTTAACACTAACGTAGTCTATTAGATTATTCGGGTTAGTTAGAGGTTATTGCAATATTTTAAAAATGAAATGATTAGTTATATAAAGTTTTGAACGTACAATTGGTGTAAAATGGAAAAAAAATTAGAAAGACACAAGTAAATGAAGTAATCATTCACCTTCCGCTCGCTATATCTACTCGATCCTTTACCACCATATAAGGTAGCCGGCCGGCCACCACCTCCCAATTAATATATATATATATATATATATCTTCGGCCAAACCAACCTTAATTATCATTATCATTATGACATTTGAGTTATGTGGTGATTCATTTTGGCACCCGGCCGGCCACACATGACACGTACAATTAATAATATATTAATTTATTCATTAAGCATGCTGGCATATATATAGCAGAGAAAGCACGTACTTAATTAAGCGCACGGCCAGATGGATGTTCAAATGTACATTAATATGTATATAAAAGCAATAGCAATAGCAATAGCAATTGGCAGCGTTGCTAGGGGAAGGAGGGATTTTATTATTACGTTGATGTTTTGTTGTTGAAGCTGGACGGATGGGGATTGGGATTGTGAGTTGTTTGTTGTTGATACATGAGCTGCCTCCCCTACATAATATTCATCTAACATTAGTCTAGCACCACTCCCGTGCCCCGCCTCTTCAAACTCATCACTTGCGTTCTTACCTGCTACGTCTAATAACACTTTATCCCCACCAGGGTGATCCTTTAACAACTTCGTAACATCATACACCTACTCGATCCATCCATCAATATCCCCGGCCATACATGCAAGCAATTCATATATAATTAATGATCACTATAGCTAGCTCATATATATATTTATATAATAATTGATGATCGATCAAATACATACCCGTGCGTTTATAATCACCCAACAATCCTTCCTGTTGTTGTGTACAGAGACTTGAGCTGCATCAAAAACCTTCATGCTTAAGCATGCATGCATATATCATCATTAATTGGCCGGCCGGCCGGGAGCAGCTACATATATACATCTGTTATTTAATTTAATGATTGGCCGGGGTTCATGTCTAGCTAGATTAATTTAATATATATATTCGATCGAGCTAGCGAGGTTTATGTCTCGATGCTAATGGACGGACTATATATGTTGATTCTTTAATCGACATATATATATAATTATGTATGTAACCAAATTAATTAATTAACCAAAATGCATTCCATGCTGCATTATTTTTATACTAATATTAATTAATTAATCAGATCCAAATAATCTCGATCAATAATAGTACGTATACTAGTAGTAATATTATATGACTAATTAGCACGGCGGATATATGAAGGGGTCTTGAGAGATACGGCTCAAATTTTACTGTATAGTAAAAATATTTTAGTTTTTTTCTTGTTTTATGTATACGATACCCCTAAGCAATTGTAACGATATTCCTAAGCTAGCCAATGGATGGATGAATTACATAGAAGAGACAAAGGAAGTTAGCATCACCAGCGTTTTCTCTGACCTGACATGGGACAATTGGTTATTGGTTATGCAAATCAAAGGTGAGAGAGAAACAAGAAAAAAAGATGCAAAGAAAGAACGGGACTTTGGGATAATATGGACTTATTGTTTAGTTTATTTACTTATAATATCTTTTTCCTTCTCTCAAGATATACGCACTGACTTGGATAAAACTAACAATGCCTATTTCTATTGCATCCTATTTGTACAAAATCTAGAAATATAACCCGCGTGTTGCGGCAGGGATGCAAAATAATCGTCAAAGTTATAAAATAAGGCTCAGAGTACCACACGCAACACAAACGGTACCACACGCAACGTCCGTAGTACGTAACGCTACGAAAGCGGTACGCTACTGTTCACGCGAATTCTAAATGTAATATATAAAATTAAATATAGTATTAGTTTTAAGTCTTGCTGTATTGCATATGAACTTTAATTTAATATTATTAATATTATAATTATATAACTTTTTTTTTTTCTGATAACGGGTGTTACGCGGCATGTTTTTTATAGCCCGTATATATTCATAACTCATAAGTAATTTCAAGACAAAACTATAAAAAACGTTCTTTATTTATTTTAAAAATTACAATTTCATCCTTTATCTTTAAAAAGCGCTGATTTCATCCTTTATCAATACAAAATGTTGCACATTATGCCCTTTAATTAGACTAACGTCTGTTACTTTTTACCATTAAGTATGATCATGTGCTGCATTGCACATGTGGGCAAATTAGTCATTTTTGTTATATTCTCTCCACACAAATACAAACCATCTGCTGTAGTGACCACCACATCAAAACCATCACAACTAGATCACCGATGATAGTGCCTACACCGCACCTTCATCACCACCTGAATTCTATCTCCATCGTCACTTGAAACCCCTCCACAAAGGATCCTTTGGTCTTATCGGTTTACGCATACGAGGAAAGAAGATTAGGTTGAGTTCCCTAACAGTGACAATGATTACTGGGCAATTTGCTTTCTTCTCACTTCCATAATCATTATTTCTTCACAACAACCAATTCTCAAAACTGTTTACCAAAGTTCAAGAATATATGAAATGGGTTCGATTCCGATGTGTTGATTTTGCTAGATAAAAATAAGCATATTGTGATTGGAATCTATGGTATGGTGTTGGTGAGGAATTCAAGACCGGTGGGTTTGTTGTTCTTATGGTGGCGACGACGACAATGAACGTATCGTTGTGGCTGGCGATTTGGTAAGAAAATCGATGGTGGTGTTGGGCAGATTAGATACAGAGAGATGAGCGGTGATACCATACATATGATAGATGATGGCGACCACGCATGATACACACGCCGGTGATGTGATGATGATTCTGTTGGTGGTGATGGTGGTTGTTGCAGTTGTATTGTTTGAAAGCTTGATCAATGAGGTATAATGAAGTTAAGAGGTGTGGGGAAAATACAGAGTGAATAATACAATGAAATTACAGATTTGCCCTCACATGTTTGGCATATGGTTTGACTTAACGAAAAAAATAGATAGATGTTTGCTAAAAGGATGAAACGTGCAACATATTTCGTATATAAAGGATGAAATCAGCGTTTTTTAAAGATAAAGGATAAAAATTGCAATTTTTTAAAAATATAAAAGAAGTTTTTTTTGTAGTTTTATCTAATTTCAATTGTAGTTTAATGTATTATTTAATTATGTTATCTTGATTTTTCACCTATTTTGTTAAACTATTATAACAAATATTGTAATCATTTGCTTCTAATATAATTTTATTTCTAATGTACCCTGCTCAATTATTTTGTATCAAAGTTGGTTTTCTGATATTACAATTTTAATGTAATATTTTGTCAATATATTGTTGATTTTTCAACGATTTTTTTAGGTTTTAGGCTTTCAGGAAACCACGATTTTAATATATAGAGGTGAGGTGGTAGTTTCCACTTTCTACTTTCTTATGATTCAGGTACTACTTTTTGATATTTAATGGGCAAGGTTAGCATCGTTGGATAGAAAGGGTCAAGACTCAAGAGTCATCCTCATATTATATAAAGTGAAGTTGAGAAAAAAAGTCTTTGAACCGGAACCAAAGTAACTAGTATTGACTAGTAACCAAGCTCTAGCTGTAGCTAGAGGTACACAAAAAAAAGGAACCAGAACCGATTAAATAACCGAAAACCGGTTCTTAGAAGAACCGGTTCTACAAGAACCGAACCGGCACCGAACCGTAGGTTTTGAATATGTTATACTATTTCTTTCAAATTATAGGTTTCAAAAGAACCGGAACCAGTTCTTAGAAAAACCGGTATGTTTTAGTGTTGTTACTTATTTAATGTTTTAAAAGCTATATATATTGTAATATTTAAAGTTTTTAATGTTACTACTTATTTAGTCAAGAATAAAATAACAAAGGACTTTTTGCATATATCCCCCTACAAACCAATGTATTTGCGTATTTACCCAACTCAAATTTAATATTGCGTATATACCCATCCTTTATGATAATTATTATGTTGACCAAACTACCCTTTCAAATACTAAAAACCCTACTACTAATCATCTAAAAAACACCATATAACCAAATGTCGAAGTCTCCTCCACCTATATCGTCTTCTATGTATCACGCATACGTATCCATCGTTTAATTACTATTAGTGTGTACTTGAGATTAATATTTTGGATGTTTTTGTTGTATGGTGGTTTTCAATATCCAATTATGATTGAATATGCAATATTTTTATAAGCTAATTAAGTAAGGGTAAAATAGTCAATGTATAATTTAGTTTTTCCTAAAATATATCAAAAAGGGTAAATATGCAATATTATTTCCTAATAAGGGGAAATTTGCAATAAAATTTTTTTGTTGGGTAAATATGCAATTAATAAGATTTAGAGGGGGATATATGCAAATGCCCCAATAACAAATGTATGACCGTAGACTCTAAATGAAAGCCCAATGGAGGGTGAAGATTTACAGCAGCCTAACGTTCCGGCTCATGTCATAGAAAAAAAACCGTTTTTTTAAGAACCTGAACCGGTTTTTTAGGAACCAGAACCGATTACTAGGTTCTAGTTTTTTTTTTTTTTTTTTACCAAAAACTGGTTCTAAAACACCGCCAACAAGAACCGGAACCGGTTCTTTTAAAAAAACCGATTTGTGCAGGTCTACCTGTAGCATCACAGAAAGCAAATTGGTACACTGTTTCAAACAACTTAATTAATTAGTCCGTATAGAAAAGGGTCGTCCTATCCGGACACCCGACAACCTAACCAGACACCTTAAATACGACTCGTATCAGGTGATATGGGTCGTATTACTTTCTTGTTAGTTGAAAAAGCTGAATCTTGCAGAGGTTGCAGGTTAGACAGCAATACGACTCGTATTAAATTTGATATGAGTCGTATTACCTGACAATATGACTCGTATTAGACTTGATATGGGTTGTATTACCTGACAATATGACTCGTATTAGTTTTGATATGGGTCGTATTACCTGACAAGATGACTCATATTAAGTACAATATGAGTCGTATTTCTTAGTGATAAAAAATTATTCAAACGTATGAATTTTTAAAAACTTAATACTTATTTGACACGATGTAATATTATGTTAGAATTCAAATATAAATGTTCGTTCGATCGATCGAATTCGATATTCAAAACGAATTCATTTGTTAATACATTTATATTATCAAGATTTATCCAACTTTTTTTCTAAAAAATCAATATTTGGGATGATAATTATATCTTTAATGGTGAAAATAAGGATGATAGTTATTTTTAGTACAACATCAATTACAACCATCAATATGGTGACGACTTTTATGGTGGTGAATATGTCGGGGACATATAATAAAAATTAGTTTTTGGACCAATACGACTCATATTTAATCCAATACGAGTCATGTATTGGATCAATACGACCCATATTCAATCTAATACGAGTCATATGCTGGATCAATACGACCCATATTCAATATAATACGACTCATATTCAATCTAATACGAGTCATATAGATCAATACGACCCATATTAACCAATACGAGTCGTATTAACTGTAATGATTGGATGTCTGATTAGCCAAACAGAATATCCGACTAGACACCCATAGAAAATCAGCCGAGGAAGACATAATAAGCATTTTTATTTTAATAATAATGTAACGTGGTGTGTGTGATCTGATGGATAATAATTAATAGAGTAAACTGCAGTTTTGGTCCCTGTGTTTTAATATCATTAACAGTTTTAGTCCCATCTTAACAGTTTTGGTCCCTGTGTTTAATATCATTAACAGTTTTAGTCCCACCTTAACAGTTTTGGTCCCTGTGTTTTTATTTTCTAACAGTTTTGGTCCCGAACACTAACTTCATCCAATTTTTCGTTAAGTCTCTCTCACACGCGGAGTAAAACTGTCATTTCTCTCACTCTTTTTGACAAACGACTGAATAAAAATATTAACCTACATGATGACTTAGATAAAAGAGATGGGTAAATGACATTTTTACCCTTCAGATGTGGGGGCGTGTGAGAGACTTAACGAAAAATTGGATGAAGTTAGTGTTCGGGACCAATTCTGTTAGAAAATAAAAACACAGGGACCAAAACTGTTAAGGTAGGACTAAAATTGTTAATGATATCAAAACACAGGGACCAAAACTGCAGTTTACTCTAATTAATAAATGTATGTTTTTGATGAAATAAAAGAAAAGAAAAGAAAAGAAAAGAAAAGAAAATTAGAAAGAACCCTAGGAAATGGAAATGGAAATGGCAAAGAGAAGAAGCAAAGGGGAAGAAGAAGGAGATGTTGATGAAATAATCGTGGAGATTCTGTGGAGGCTTCCCGTTGAATCGGTCCTGCGTTGTCGGTCTGTCTGCAAATCATGGTACTCTCTCATTTCCGATCCTCATTTCGTTAAAACTCATCTCACTTTTGCCAAAACCAAACTCCTTTTTACCACTCTTCCTAAAATCAATCTCAAAACCACCTCTCTTAATCATCTTAATCATCCGGCTGCGGCTGATGTTGTTTCCTTGGATTATCCCTACAAACACCCTCGTAAATCTGTCTGGATTGTTGGTTCTTGCAATGGTTTGTTATGCATTGCTATTGAGGAAGACACTCTCTTTATCTGGAACCCTTCCACCAGAACATCCAACACCTTACCTTACTCCGCTCCCAAACCCTATCCCCCTGGTTGTTACGTCCTGTATGGTTTTGGTTATCAACCCTCTTCTCATGATTACAATGTTGTTCAAATTTCCTGTCTTTTCAAACACAGAGCCACCTATGATACCATTGTTAACATTTACTCCTTAAACTACGGAAATTGGACCAACATTTCCCCCTTTCCTCATGGTATCCCATTGGATGATTCTGGCCACTACTCAAACGGTGCTCTTCACTGGGCCGCCAGTCAGCATTTCAATGCTTCATCCTATTCATGGATCATTGTTTCTCTCGATTTAGCAACCCATACCTATGCTCAGATCTCCCAACCCGCCTATCCTCAAACTCCTGCTGCTGATAAAGATTTGACTTTGGGGACTCTACAAGAATGCCTGTGTGTCATGTGTAACTATCGTGCTATTCGTGCAGACTTTTGGGTCATGAAGGTTTATGGAGTCAAAGATTCTTGGACTAATTTGGTATCCATCCCGTATTTAACTGACCCTGTGAGGGATCACTTTTCGGTTCCACTTTATATTTCAAACGAGGGCAAAATCTTGTTGCAGTTTGGCTCAAACTTGATTGTCTATGATTCCAAGAATACTTCATCCTCGCTGCTTCACTACCTTGATGAATGTCTTGAAGCATGCACCTATGTTGAGAGTTTGGTTTCGCCTCATGCCCCCACCAGGTCTTGGAGATAGGTAACCAACATGTTCTTCTTAACCACTTGTTTTTGCAGCATGTGCTTCACTAATTTAACACAAAACTAATATGTACTAGATTCTTATCCATATCATTCTTATATTCATACAGAGGCGAAATAACTCCTACAACTGTTAATACTAACTTACCAATTACCTAAAATTCTAATACCAAAGGTCGGTTATTTGTATCTCACGTGTTTTGTGCCTGTGCAACTGTCACCGTTGTCTTCTATATTGACCAGTTTCTCATCTGGTATACAGTTTGTTGTTCTCTCCTTGGCTGTTTAGTGGCGATTTTTGTTTTCTGCTTCTGCTGCTTGTGGGTTGCTCATCTTGGCTACTTTTGTTTTGTGGGCGGTTTTCTGGTCTTGCTGATTGCTCTTATTGACTACTTTTATGGGCTACTCTCTAGTGTTGCAGATGTCTAATATAGGTTAACTGCTGATTGGAACTTTGCTGGTTTGTTAGTTGTCAATAAGTGTTTGTTGTCGTTTTTGCCCTAATTTAGTGGTGGTTTTTGTATTTTAGGGTTGTCAGCGTTTTGGGTTCTTATTCGTCACATGCAGTAACTTTTTGGTGCGAATGGCGGCTGGTAGTGGTTGTCTCTTTATTGTTAACGGTGATCGGCAATGCATTAACTTGATTCTGTGAATTTGGGTACACGGTGGTTACCGTTGTTGGAACTGGTTGTTTCTGTGTCGAACTGCCTTTCTACTGTTGGTGTTGACTTTGTTGTTTTCAACTGTTGGTGTTGATGTTGTGAGTTATTTTGTGTTAATTTTGTTGACTATGTTGTTTCTATGAACTGGCCTGTTACTGTTGCTGGCTCTGTTGTGATTTCTGCATGTAATTATAAGTCATTACCAGTACCGTTTCCGTTTTGAGATTTTGTTGTGTGTCTGTCTGTATATAAGAATGACAAAAATACACACCTTCTTCGTACTTGCAATGTCTTATGTCTTGGCCAATATATGCATGCAGTTAGTACGATAACAACAATAATTGTGATTAAACAGTTCTAAGTAGGTGAACAGTTTGTATATATACTAGAATGACAAGTATACATTCAATTACTAGAATTGACAAAAGCAACGGTACTTGCAATGTCTTGTGTTTTGGCTATTTACTAATTTCACCTTTAATAACCAGTTATTATAAATCTGTACTGCAGATGTCGAAAACAATTTATAACTAATGTTAGTACTAGCAAGCTGCACAACCATGGCCTAGACTCACAATACACAATGTGCGGGTAGTTGTTAGTTAATGAGAGTATTATTATTATGTCTTAGGTTTGACTTGCAAGGAAAAAGTATTGAAGTTTTGTTTTGTATTGTATTAATGCAGGTCGTAAGTAATGGGGTGGTTAGGTTGAAGTGACGAATGTGGGTCTTTGGTGTTAATAAGCTGCAGGATGATTATTAGTAGAAATTAATGTGGTTGTTTTGAGTAAGAAATATGGTTGATTTGTGGATCTGTAATCTTAGTCTTAGAAACATGGGTTGCCAATAAAATAATGTTGGTTTTTATGTATCAGTGAAATGCAAGGAGAGTAAATTGTAATTGTAATTGTAATTGTAATTGTAATATATAGGTTATGGAAGCAATTGAATAAAATTTGAAGGTAAGCATGGACATGGTGGTGAGTATTGAGAGCGTAATGTTTGTTGGACTTCAAAACATGATGAGTTTATTATGTGATGTAGTGGAAAGAGAATAATATAATAATATTATTTAAATGAGCTTGCTTGATTTTGTCTCTCGAGTATCAACTATTATATTATATTATATTATTTGATAATAATAAGTTAAGTTAGAGTTAGAGATGAATAAAATTTATGATGATCAACTATTACGTTCAACAATGCTAGCTTCTGCTTTGTTTCTGATTTCATTCATTCATTCATTATTTTCCAATTAGATACATACATACATACATACATACATCATAAATGAATAACAACCACAGCATCTACAATATGTTTGTTATAAACTAACTAGTTGCATTGACAGAAATGCTGCATCTATACCCCTACAACAACTGGATTGAATTTTTATATATATATACACACACACGTCTTATGTCTTTCATTATCTACTTTTACTACTTTAAGAGAGAGCGAGAGAGAGACGTCCTTTTGTTATGGAAACGGTTCACTACCTAATTCTAAGGAATTTTGTTCCTCCATACAAAGTTACCCTTGACTTGATAAACCCTAAATTGCATAGTCCATCCATGGTTCAAAATATTTGTAAACTTTTGATTACAACTGTTATGGCGGCAGCAACGCTAAGACTTAAGAATGCCTCAGCTTTTTTTTTTTGATAAGGGGCTTGGGTCATAGCTATAACGAAGCTTTATTCAACGGACAAATGGATAAAAATAAAACGGAAAACAAAGTTGAGACTTGAACTTGAAGGCGAAGACTACGAGCATTAACATTAGCTTCCTCATTTCTACTTTCATTTTTAAATTATAAGGGAAATGCAAAAAAATGTAATTTTACCTTCACAAGAGTTCAATCCCTATATTTTTAAGGGAAACTATAATCATCATTCATGTATCAGGATAAAAAACCTACTTTGAATGCTCTAAGATTTTCATTTTTGTGTGTTGCGCTTTAAAGACGGTAACCAAAACTCCAAGGGTAAAATAGTATATAAGATGGTAGCAATGTTTTGACTTCTAAAGGCCAGGGTTTTGTTTTCAGTAGACTATATTTTGCTATTCAAAAGAGGGTTGTGAACAACTTGTTGCCTGTTTACTTGCCACCTTATTGTAAATTCCTTGGTTCATATATTCAAAGTAACTCTCAATGTAGTAGACTCTTGAATGAATATTATTATATAGTTATTTGACAATTGTCGATCCAATATAATACTATTTACAAATCAACATTTTGCATCCAACCGCATGATGAATTGTATATGTAAACTTCACATATTTATAATTATGCTTCTTTAACTGATAAGCCACCTTCATTTCCATTTTCATTTCCATCTCCATCTCCATCGACAGATTTTGTGGATTTTGAAAGAGTTGTGTAAGTTGACCTCACATGCTGAAAAAGATTTGAAATAAAAATATAAGTTCCCACATGTTTCTTGTTCCGGTTAACTTGTACGTGGTTATCAGATACATAATCATTACCTCCAGCAAAGATACATAATAAAAATCTTCCATATGCTGCATTAGAGCAGTTCCATCTCTGATTGACCGGAATATATTTATTTCAGTGTTCAATATTTTCTCAATCAGTTCTTTCTCGCCTTTCATCTGTAAAAGGTAGGTCGGTCCGTATTACAACCATGAAACGAAAAGAAAAACAAACAATATAACAGCAGTTAACACTTACAAATTCAGTTACAAGAGCATCAGGGGTGGATTCCCCAATAATATCACCTTCATAACCATCTCCCAGGACCTCTATATTTTCCTGCAACAAATCTATATTTATCACTCATCATGTTATGTCATGCCTTTTTGTAATATCTAAACAATTTTCTTCCTGTTTTATCAGCCACCATTCTCACAACAGCAACCATCGAAACCCTATTCACTGCTAGCTCCAACTCACAACAGCAGCTTGCTAGAACCCTAGACACCACTCACAACAGCAGCAGTTTCTCAAACAGCCACCACAACACAGGAGGTCGCATCTCTTCACACAGATACCACCATTCAGCTTGCACTCAACAGCTCAACCAGTGTACCTACACTCAACTATCACTATAGGCCACTCACATTAGCCACCACTAACAACAGCACCCTACACTTGTATCTCCTAGCCACTACCACAGATGCCACTAACCACAGCCCTCAGAAAGTACCAGCAAAAACTACCTGCTCTTCAAAATGCTAGCCGCCACCATGTGCCGCTCAAAACAGCTGACAACCCTAGCAGATACAGTCCGCTCTCTAATATCCTAGCTGCCATGCTCTTCCAGTCAAGATCCACCACCGAAAAACATAAAATTTTAAAAAAAATCTCTTTACTTCCTAGCTACAGTTGTCATTAGCTTGCGAAGCAATATTAGTCATACAGTTATCACACCTAAAAGGCATCCAAGTGTAACATGTAAGGGTATCTTTCTAACTCTATGTAACCTTATTATAAACACAATCAATATACAAATATTATTCCTAGAATATCTGTTATAATTAGACCAGAAACAAAGGTGAAAACTAAACTTACAAAAAAATGAACGGAAACATGACTCGTATTAAATTTCAGCATGTGACTTTAATTTTCATTAGAATAGAAAAGAATAAAGAAGCTGCTTTAGACTTTTCGATTACTTACCATGGCATTTTGCACATTTCCAGCTGCGAGATATACAGGTTGCGCCACATGGCAATAACCCATTAAACGAGGGACAGAAGGGATAATATCTCTGTGATTTACAACTCGCCAGCTGTCTTTAACTTTCTGTAGGGCAAGCAGAAATAGAACATAAAAATCAATAGTTATGAGATGTTAGTCATGTTACCAAGTGATATAATACATAAACCTAAAATAACAACATAAATAAATGAGTATAGTGAAACCAAATCATAAAATCCAACTACAATACGCCACACGTAGTCTTGGGCAGCAAGCAGTCAAATGGCGGACACAAAATTCTGATGGATGTAAATGAAGCTTTGATTGTCTTACTTTCCATGCCATGTCAAGTTTTGGAAGGGTGTTCATCTTAATCTCAATCAAGGATTCACCTTACTCCAATGGGTGGAGTAGAGCCATTTCTCTTTCTATCTAAATTGCTTTCAACAAGCAGATCACATGGGCATGCATAATGTGTGTTATTGTAGTAGTAGTCTTAATAAGCTAACTAAATGCCTAACAATATTAGTTTGATTTTCTAATAACAAATCAACTTATAAGTTACTACCAAATGCAGAGCAAGTGTGGAAATAAGCGGATCCAGTGTAATAAGAGAAGAAAGAGGAGGGGGCTCCCCTTACACGCCCACTGCCATATGTAGGGATGGGGCCCACTACAAAAAACAAGTCCGAGTTCATAATTAAAAAAAATTAAATCTGTCAAACACTAAAACCCTTAGCTATGGTCTCCCTGCTTTGTTTCTTGTGCTAGAGTATTGCTGGTTCGTGAGTTATTTTTTAGTTTTTGGATTAAAATTCTGTTAATTTTCTTTAAGATTCGTTATTTATGTTAATTTTTTTGGTTAGATAACTTTCTTTAAGATTCGTTATTTATGTTAATTTTTTTGGATCAAATCCCTTGTAGGTGTTGTTGTTCAAATAAATAGATAACATTCTCTCTAAATCGACAAATACCAAAATTGAGTTTCTCCTCAAAATTCCAAAAATCTTTATCACCTTACCTTTGGAAAACTTTTAATATTGGTTGTTTACTTTGGAGTGTTTCCATTATAAAAAAATCTTAGTGGATTGTTTACAGATTAGAATGATGGGTTCTTATCATTTTATTTCGGTTTTGTGATATTGGCACAAGTTTTTTTGTTGTTCTTGATCCATTGCATGGTCACCACTTGAATTTCACGTCAAACTCATTATAAACCTAGAATAACAAACTAATAATAGAATGATTTATGACGGGAAATTACCTGATTATAAACATCCGCAAATTTTTTGTTACCGACTCTTGGAGATCCAAAATTATACATAGTTACAGAAATAGCCCCACGCCTACAAGATGCATAGAAGCAGAATATTACACCTATTAAAGGATTTAATTCCTGCACCATATTACTAAAACCTGCTACAATCATAGCCTACACAAAATTCCTGATTAGTTTTCAAGTAACTTAATTATGATCCAAAAAATAAAAAATAGGAACTCACTTTGCTAATTGACTGGAAGATAATTCAAGAGCAAGCAAGGTTGCCAGTGCACCACCTAAACTATGGCCTGTCACATAAACATGCCACTTGGACACCTGATCAGCATCATCATCTCTGCAATGAAATAATATTTTTTATTTGTAATTGATATCAAGCATCATGGGTGTTCTTGTATAAAAAAAAAGAAAGCAAAAAAGGTTTCCACGCAATATAGTTTTGTTACAAACCCAAACAGTTTACATTGTAATTTGGAATCCAAAATAGTTCTTTTTTATTTTAATATACTATGAAGTAATCTCATTCATAAGTCATGTGAACTTACTTATACCCAATAGCTGTTTTAATGAGAGAGATAATCCTCGTCCTGACTGAATCATATGCACCTAAAAACCCTGAGTGAACCTGAGAATAAAAGCATGCATATATGATACATGTGATGGTCTAGAATGTAGATATATCATAAGAAAAATACCATGCTATAAGATACAACCAGAATGTATGCACCAAATTCTCACATCGTGATCCTTATACACCAAATAACTTAGCTTTACTAATTAAATTGTTTGGATAGAATAATTTAATTTATATAACATAGAAAAAAATTAGTTACTTATTGGCATATTAATCATCTTGATTAGTAACAAGTGTAAATAAATAGAAGACAAACATAACAACCATATTCAATATGGTACCAATTTAAAGGATTCAAAGAGATTGCTTCAAGAGTACATTAAAAATATCATTTAGTAACTTTATGTTCAACATTGAACAAATATGCAATTATGCAAACTATAAAAATTTAATGTGATGAATAATGTTACAGGAAAAAAAAACCACACCACCTTCGTGTTATGGTTGCAGATAAATTACATATTTAATGTTTTGGGGCATATACTAGAGATGGTCTTAAGGGGATACCTGAACTTCTTCCTTAAAATCACCACCAATTCTTTCTGGGTTTAACCTGCATACATAAAATAAGAAATCTGAAGAAAGAACAGCCATAAAATACATTTTCTTAGCTGGTAATACACAAGTAATTACCCAGCAGGAACCAGCATTAAATCAGTTCGCAAGTCCTTCCATTTAACCTAAATCACCATCAAATCACAATTTTAAGTGTACATATAAGTTCTGTCAACCGGTATTGACAGACATTGACCTACTTGTTCTGTTCCCCTGAAAGCAACCACCAACCTATTTCGTGCTAAATCACGCCAAATTGCCACCTACAATTTTCAGTAAGTCATTATCTTAACAAAACAAAATCTTACCAGCATACAAGAACTAATTTGACCTGTGTATCAGTGGCAGGATTATCCAAGAAACATATTTTCTCAAATTCTGATTTAATAAAACTCGGGTGCCCCAATGCAGTGGCTAACATAGCCCAAGCTTCCATTGCACTCTCGGCTGTTGAAAACAGAGCTCTCATTTCCTCTGCCTTTTTCTCATCTAATACTACTGGTTTATCAATAGAACCTTCCAGGACATTCTCTTCATTGTTTGTCTCACTTTTTGCTAAAATTGCACCATCTTTAGTCAGCTCAGTAACTGTAGCATTCAAAACCATCAACGCTCCTAATATAGAATCAGTTTGCTTCAATAAATCTTGTGTGGCCTTTTTAATATCAGGAAATGATGGTCGGATGTTGCTAATAGTTGAGCTTTCAGCCGTTTCTTCATTGTTGTTAACAGTATAATTGCTGCTTGGAGTTGCAAGCCCTGATTCTACATAACCTGCTTCTGCAACGGTTTGTGAATGACTTCCAATTTTGCTCAATAAATCAAATCCTTCCCATTTAATCTTTTCAGGAGCAGGGAGACCGAGTTGCTTAACAATATTCTGATTAATGGCATTGCCAAAACTCTTCCAAAAATCTTTGTCTGATTGTGTTCTTTCAAATTCTGGATAATCTTGTGCAACAAGGTCTATCTTCTCTATGTCTGATTGAGAGTGAAAACTTGTAGGTGTTGTAGAATCTTCTAGATTGTAGCTGTTACCATTGGAAGATCCATCGTGTTGGCTAAATGCATCATTTAACTGCCCAAAAGCATACTCAACAAACTGACGTGCTTGTACAGGTTCTGACCCAATAACCTTCTTTAAAGTAGACTCAAAACCGTTATTTCGAAGAAATTCCGCAACAAAAGGTAACCTCCACCAGTTCTTTTCTTCCTCAATTGTATCAAAACTCTTATACTTAACCTGAATCACATGTTATGATGAAAAACAAACACACACTCCTCACTCCAAAGTATATCGAACTTTTTAGGTGCCAGAAAATAAAATATGACATTTACGGAATGTTGTATTTATGGAAAATACCTCCAGCTGTAGTTTCCCACCAGCTCCCATTCCCTCCAATTCAAGTAGCACCTCATGTGAATTTCCTGGTAAGAATTGTTGTTTGCAAAAAAATGATCTCTATACCAGAAATAAGTAAATAATATCGAGGCCTAGAAAAAAAGGAAAAAGATTTTACCATCACACAAGGAGTTCAAAGATACACTAGAATTACCCATACGTCTATGGGGGGCGACAAGATTTGCATCCCAAGCGGCAACCTGAAGTAGATGATTGTGTTAGTTGTGAGGAATAGGAAAAACAAGTGATATAATGTGAGTTGAAGCAGCAGGAAACCTGAAGATCATAGGTTGGAGGATGTTTGGTGTACAATGTGAGTTGTTCATTCCATGTTGGTTCCTTTGTACTGGAGAGAAAAAGATTTATTATTAATGTTTCCATATATGTTGAGAAATGGAGTGTGAAATATGCATACCCCCATTTAACTTTGGTTTTAACAATCTGAGTATCCAATTGGAGGACGACATAAGGATCACTTGTACCCTGGAAATGTGAAATTAGATAGACGGAGAGAAATAGTGAATTTATGTATGTAGAGAGAAAGTAGTTTAGTTTAGTTTACCCATGGATCCATGGCTGGAAAATCAAAACCCTTATTGACCGTTATAAACAACTGGCCATCATAAAGCTCACGGAGAAATGACCTGAATGAATATCTATTATAAGTATATATATTCATGAACAACAACAAGTAGAAGAAGATTAGAGAATATTTACTCTGAAATAAAGAGAGTGTGACAACCCGCAACATCCACCACCTGGCTCTTTCTAATATTTTCCTGAGAGGAATAGGAATAGTATTAGAAAATGAAGAAAGCGAAATGAAATGAAAGGTCCTGAAACTTACAGGAGGAGTTGTATATGCTTCAAATGCAAATCCGGCAAGAATCACCGCCAGATTTATATCAAATGATGGACGCTCCTCCTCCATAGAACTAGAACTAGAACTAGTGGTGGATGCATAACAATATCCATGTCCACGACTTAGACTTCGAGTTGGACTTATTTTGATTAGTGGTCTATGGCCGAAATTAGGGGGGTTTCGATAAAAGGGGAAGGAGGATTTTGGAGAACACAAGTGGAAGTGGAACAACTGATGATGAGGTTTGTAACATTTAACATTACCCGCCATTAAATCTTCTTATGGCAGTTTGATTTTGGAAGAAGAAGGATGTTCAATTTCAATTCAAACTAGTAAAGTGAGCTATTTCATCAAAGACAATTTCTGATGAAGGTAAACAAGTATGCCCGCAAATCACCAGCTATTTAGCAGGCAAATCAGAAACAAATAAAAAGAAAAATATTTAATTCAGCTAAACAGAAAGAAGTATATGAGGCAACACCAACACCAACACCAACACCAACACCAACACCAACACCAAATCATTCAATCATAACACTAGTTCATATTAACGCAACAAAAATAAGAGTCTACAGAAACAATTTTCAAGTACAGTAATAAATTAAGTGTTAGGAGATTGTAGAGATAAGAAAAACTTGGATGGAGAACATCAATCACTTGATCTGCTGATTGTTAAAATTGCAATTCTCGGTGTTTATTGGATGGATTTTTTTTTTAATTCGCCCCCCTAAAGTTTTGCGATCGCCATTTTTAGATTGTTCAATTTTGCTTTAGTCGGTTACTTGACCGTTAACTTTTTTTTTTTCTAAAACTTTAGTGCTACTTTTTACTTTAATCAAGAACCTTTGAAGGCCCGATGTGAAAATATAAAAAATGTAAATTTAATTTATCTATACCTTCTGACAAAAGAGGATTTTGGACGCCACATGACATTCAACATCCGCCTATTTTATTGGCCAACAACTTTTATACGCTGACCTCGCATATCTCTGACCCATTTTCATGATTAGACCCGTAATATAAAATGTTACACCTATGCATTCACAATTCGAGTTTATATATATATACATATAGAGAGAGAGAGAGACGGCGTAGACACATATCATCCGTTTCATCGTATGCTAATAGTCATATACATACGATGTCGCATATATATAACGTACTGTATTCTTCACTATAATCACATACCATTCTTTTGCTGTTGGATTATTCGTTCCATACGCACACACATAATAACACAGTAACACACATAATCACACCTATAACCGATCCGAACCCGAATCGAAAACAACAACAATAACGATCTGCACGTTTGAGTCTGCTTACCGGGATGACAAGAGAACGGAATATAGCAGCGGTGATCCCGAGCGGTCCAACGACGGTGAGGTTGTGCGACTGGTGTTGCTCCGGTCGCTCCCTTTCTGGCTTGCTGCGACACACGGTGGTGGCTACGGATGGTGGTTGAGTGGCTAAATGATGATCGGAGTTCAAGCTACGGAGACCAACTGAGGAAGGTGGAAACAATCGGCTGCATATGTGTGGCCCTTATAATTTCACAACTTATTCAATCTTAAAAAGTTTTAAGGTAAATAACTAATTTAGTTAATTACAAAATAGACCCTATATTTTAGGGGTGTACGCGGTCCGGTTTTTACGGTTTTTAGATAAAACCGTAACCAAACCGTTACTTACGGTTTTTTACCATTAAAAACCAAAACCGAACCGTTTAAAGTAAAAAACCAAACCTAAACCAAACCATACGAACGGTTTGGTCCGGTTTGGATTTGCGGTTTGAGCTTTATAGTCCAAGTTTAAAAGCTTTAAAAAACATCCCAAAATCTTGTAAACTTTCAAAAGTATCGGTATTAAAAATTGATTATATATATCTGAATATTGTAATATTACATGTGTTGTAACAATATAATGATAGCATATATAATATATATATATATATATATATATATATATATATATATATAATGATAGATATAATGATATTATATATATGTATGATCGATAAAATAGTTATGACATATTTTAGCACCAACATACTAATACATATTTTAATACTTTACTTACAAGAACTCAAATATGAGATATATATATATATATATATATATATATATATATATATATATATATATATATATATATATATATACAGACACACACGTGCGCGTACGGTCCGGTCCGGTTTTTTACAAACGGTTTTTGGTATAAACCGTAAACCAAACCGTTCATAACGGTCCGGTCCGGTTTTTTACAAATGGTTTTTTGTATAAATATAAACCGACCGCGAAACCAAACCGATGACCGGTTTGGACGGTTTCACGGTTTGAAACCGAACCGTGTACACCCCTACTATATTTAATGAAACTTAGTGAAATAAGTAAAAGATGGTTAACGGTGTTAATCTGAATTTGCGGGTTGTCACATTTGAGATCCCCTGGAAAGAGGGCCTTACAGTATGTGGGAATTTGGATAAAATAGCCTATCACCCCCTCAAGCTCTTTAGACATAATTTTGGACACTAATGTCTATGGATGACATAATGGGTCAAAACAACAAAAAGTGATTCAATCTATTCTGAAGACGACTATTTGGTGTATTTGGAGAGCAAGAAACAACTGGATCTTTGGGCACATAGCTCCTTGTCTAAAGAAAGCTTTTGATAGAATTAAGATTCTCAGTTTTCTTTGGGTAAAGAATAGGTCCAATTTGGTTTGGTTATAGCTGTCTTTGTTGAGTAGTTTTAATTTTATGCGTAAATTGTAACTTTTTTGTTTTGTACTCTAGCTTCTTGCTAGTCTTTATTATTATTTTTAACTCCGTCGTTCAAAAAGAAAAATATAGACAACTGATATTGCAGGCCGGCTTGGTCTAAAAATATACTAACTCGGTTCTTGGTTAGTGTACGAATATTGTTTTTTAAATAACATGAATTCAATTATATGTCTGGATCAACGCGTTAATTAAAGCATGTGAATCAAACACTATATATTTGTGTGTGTGTTACTTCTATCAATCTAATATAATTCCCTATTTATTTTAGACCACAATATTACAACTCATGAAGTGTTAAATGCAGTTGAGATTATGCACTGTTTCTATCTGCTGAAATTTGTCATTTATCATACTCCGAGATATCCTCTTAAAGTAAAATGATTATTGACTTAAAGAATTGAGCAACAAACACTTGTAAGTTGCCACCAAAAGTTAGAAGAAAATCAAATGCAAAAAACCAAATAAAACGGCAGGCCAAGAAGAGAAAACTCAACTCCGATCTACACATGCAAAATTAAGATAAACCTGAAGAAAATTAGTAAAATTACTAACAAATCCAAACAACTCTTCGATCATAGCCTCGATTCAGATAAACCAAAGTTAACAAAATCAGTACATAACTCAACACAATCATCGCATCACTCAACCGTCAAAAGCTAGCTTAATTAACACACATAAAGTTATGACGTCTTTTCCTTTCCTAACAACCCCTGGCCGGATTTTTATATGAAAATATGGTTGCACACGTACGTTTCTCAGACAAGTGTCATGGTCCTCTTTAAAAAATACAGGCCGGACCTTGTAAGCTTCAAATAGGCGTAACTCGAGCGAGTAGTGGAGTTACGGGACTCGTAACTAGTTAACGGAAAGCTCTAGACAAACTACATACGATGAAAAAGGAAACCTTTCATGGTCGAGGCAGCATACGTCATTTTCGCATTTTGATGACTTTCTCTAGATTCTTATCGTATTTAAGGGATTTAACGACTTTTCTAAAATCCTAACTTGCACATCACTTCAAAGGACAAACTTGGTCGATTTTTCCACCTTGAACCCTTCTCTATGTTGGAACTTTGTACACCATTGTGGGACTTGTCCCACATAGGAAGCAATAAGAAAATAAAAGCCCCTTATAAGCCTTGACTTTCATTTATAATCAAGTTGATTTATTGGGCTAACATGGATAGGCTAGGCATATGTGTGTTAATATATATATATATATATAGTTCTAATGAATCAAGACAAGGGCTTGTACAGGTTCTGACCCAATAGCCTTCTTTAAAGTAGACTCAAAACCGTTATTTCGAAGAAATTCCGCAACAAAAGGTAACCTCCACCAATTCTTTTCTTCCTCAATTGTATCAAAACTCTTATACTTAACCTGAATCACATGTTATGATGAAAAACAAACACACACTCCTCACTCCAAAGTATATCGAACTTTTTTTAGGTGTCAGAAAATTAAATATGACATTTATGGAATGTTGTATTTATGGAAAATACCTCCAGCTGTAGTTTTCCACCAGCTCCCATTCCCTCCAATTCAAGTAGCGCCTCATGTGAATTTCCTGGTAAAAATGATCTATATACCAGAAATAAGTAAATAATATCGAGGCCTAGAAAAAAAGGAAAAAGATTTACCATCACACAAGGAGTTCAAAGATACACTAGAATTACCCATACGTCTATGGGGGGCGACAAGATTTGCATCCCAAGCGGCAACCTGAAGTAGATGATTGTGTTAGTTGTGAGGAATAGGAAAAACAAGTGATATAATGTGAGTTGAAGCAGCAGGAAACCTGAAGATCATAGGTTGGAGGATGTTTGGTGTACAATGTGAGTTGTTCATTCCATGTTGGTTCCTTTGTACTGGAGAGAAAAAGATTTATTATTAATATTTACATATATGTTGAGAAATGGAGTGTGAAATATGCATACCCCCATTTAACTTTGGTTTTAACAATTTGAGTATCCAATTGGAGGACGACATAAGGATCACTTGTACCCTGGAAATGTGAAATTAGATAGACGGAGAGAAATAGTGAATTTATGTATCTAGAGAGAAAGTAGTTTAGTTTAGTTTACCCATGGATCCATGACAGGAAAATCAAAACCCTTATTGACCGTTATAAACAACTGGCCATCATAAAGCTCTCAGAGAAATGACCTGAATGAATATCTATTATAAGTATATATATTCATGAACAACAAGTAGAAGAAGATTAGAGAATAGTTACTCTGAAATAAAGAGAGTGTGACAACCCGTAACATCCACCACCTGGCTCTTTCTAATATTTTCCTGAGAGGAATAGGAATAGCATTAGAAAATGAAGTAAGCGAAATGAAATGAAAGGTCCTGAAACTTACAGGAGGAGTTGTATATGCTTTAAATGCAAATTCGACAAGAATCACCGCCAAATTTATATCCAATGATGGACGCTCCTCCTCAATAGAACTAGAACTAGAACTAGTGGTGGAAGCATAACAACATCCATGTCCACGACTTAGACTTAGAGTTGGACTTATTTTGATTAATAGTCTATGGCCAAAATTAGGGGGTTTCGATAAAAGGGGAAGGAGGATTTGGGAGAACACAAGTGGAAGCGGAACAACTGATGATGAGGTTTGTAACATTTAACATACCCGCCATTAAATCTTCTTATGACAGTTTGATTTTGGAAGAACAAGGATGTTCAATTTCAATTCTAACTAGTAAAGTGAGCTATTTCATCAAAGACACTTTCTGATGAAGGTAAACAAGTATGCACGCAAATCAACAGCTATTTAACAGACAAATCAGAAACAAATAATAAGAAAAATATTTGATTCAGCTAAACATGAAGATGTAAGTATATGAGGCAACACCAACACCAAATCATTCAATCATAACACTAGTTCATATTAACGCAACAAAAATAAGCGTCTACAGAAACAATTATCAAGTACAGTAATAAATTAAGTGTTAGGACATTGTAGAGATAAGAAAAACCTGGATGGAGAACATCAATCACTTGATCCACTGATTGTTGAAATTGCAATTCTCGGTGTTTACTGGATTATTTTGTTTAGTTCGCTCCCTTAAAGTTTTGCGATCGCCATTTCTAGATTGTTCAATTTTTCCTTAATCGGTTACTTGACCGTTAACTTCTTTTTTCTAAAACTTTAGTGCTATTTTTTACTTTAATCAAGAATCTTTGATGGCCCGATGTGAAAATATAAAAAATGTAAATTTAATTTATCTATACCTTCTAACAAAAGAGGATTTTGGACGCCACATGACATTCAACATCCAATTCCCGCCTATTTTATTTGCCAACTTTTATACGCTGACCTCGCATATCTCTGACCCATTTTCATGATTAGACCCGTAATATAAAATGTCTTTTTTTCTATTTACGCATATGTTTCTCCTTCACTCTAAATGCCATAAAACCTAATCCTTTTCTTCTTCTTAAGTTTTTGTCGTCAAAATATTAAACTCGATTGTTATCTTCTTCAGATCGAGGGTTCTTATATGAGTTATGCTTTTAATACTGAATATTGTTTATATCGAGGATTCACTAAGTATTGCTTTTAATCTATCGATTCTCCGATTTCTATGGTCGTAGAGGTGCTTTTGGCTGTACAGTAACAACTCCAACTCCTGGACTTTAATGTGTTGTTTAATTTATTGAAATCACATTTTTTGTTTTTGTTATCTTCTTGTTGTGAATCTTGAATCCTTTGTTTCTATAACTTATTATTGTTTTGATTTTCCTTTATATAACCTTAAATTTAATCTAAACGCTGTTCCGTTGAATGAATTGTTGTTTAAGGATCCTATTCATGTCATCGAATCGTTAGAGAAGATGTGCAAAAATTCCCTTTTGACAGGCTCAACTTCTGGTCATAAAATACATTGGGTCGACTGGAATCGAATTATGGCAGCCAAAGAATTAAGAGGCATTAATTGGTATTGGGTCTCATAGATCTACGAATTTGGCATTACTTGGCAAATGGTGGTGGAGGTTGAATCATGAAACGAGCAGTTTTATGGTTCAAGGTTGTGAATGCCATTCATTACAACTCTAGATCTTTCAATGCTATGCCAATAAAACTTTCAATGACAGGCACATAGAAAAATATTATATCCATAAACTTAACTTTACATACATGGTCGATTGAGATGTTGGAGTGCATTATTAGATCTCTTAGGAAATGAGATAAGTTGTGTTTTTGTCAGATCATTGGGTGATGAAAATCACTTTAGGAGACCATTTTTCCATTATATTGAAACTAGCACGTTTCAAAGAGTGCAAAATTGTTGAGTGCTACAATATTATTGATGAAACCATTGTCTGGGACATTCCTTGGAAACAACCACTGAGCATAATGGAGGAACAAAACCAATCGAGAAGCTGTAAACAACTTCATGATTTTTGCTCTTTTGCTCGTTAGGTTTGGCCGTATGTGTAACATCCCAAAAGTCGAATCGAGCATTTAAGTTGCACTTAAGGAGTCCCTAGGCCTAAATTATGGGTTTAAGGGCCCATAACCCTCCCTTAAGAAACCCTAATCATCCTCTACCTCCATCATTTCATCCATCTTAGAGAGAGAGAGTAGTGAGAGAAAGTGAAGAATTTGAAGATTTGTGGCTTTTGGGATTAAAGGAAACAAGATCTGATTGTTTGTGGATCAAATCATCAAGAAAAGAGAAGGAAATCAAGGTAAGAAACATCTCCAAAACACCCCTTTAGATCTGGATCAATTCAAGGGTTTTTGAGTTTTTAGAAAAATTGAGCAAAATCATAAAAAAGATCACGTTTTTATGTTTTAAATGATATAAAAAGCTTAGATTTAGTATTATGGGAGATAAACCAAAGATTTGGATGTTAAAAAGTTGGATTTTGGGTGAAAATGAATATTTTGGGCAAAAACCGAGCTGAAACCTCGTTTTGCGAAATTAGTGTTCTTTATGAGAAACTGAGTTTCTCGTTTATGCGAAATTGAGTTTCTCATTTATGCGAAACTGAGTTTCTCATTTATGTGAAACTGTAGTGTCTCATGTGTCTAAGACCTGATGGTAGTATTGCAAAATACCAAGCTTGCTTAGTTGCTAAGGGATACCGTCAAAAAGAAGGTCAAGACTGACACATATTCACCAGTTACAAGAATAACTTTAGTACATACATTGATAGGAATATCAGCTATTCACAATTTGGAAATACACCAAATGGATATGAAAACTGCATTCTTAAACGGTGAACTAGATGAAGAAATCTATATGGAGCAACCTGAAGGGTTTGTGGTAAAAGGTCAAGAAACCAAAGTCTGCAAGTTAGTCAGATCACTCTATGGATTAAAACATGCTTCAAAACAATGGCATGAGAAGTTTGACAATACATTAATCCAACGGATTCCGAATAAATGAATGTGATAAATGTGTCTATGTCAAACAATACAAAAATGCCTTTGTCATCATATGTCTATACGTGGATGATATGCTTATACTGGGTACCAATTTAGATATCATTAATCAAACCAAGAAAATGCTAAACTCTTCTTTTGACATGAAAGACATGGGAATAGCTGACATAATCCTTAGAGTAAAAGTTAAAAGAAATCCAGAAGGATATACACTTACACAGTCTCACTATGTCGAGAGTGTACTTAATAAATTTGGACACTATGATGATAAGCCAGTTGTTACCCCATTTGATCCTTCGAGTCACCTTAAGAAAAATAATGGTGATAGTGTAGCACAACTTGAATACACTCAAGTGCTAGGAAGTCTAATGTATATTATGAATTGCACTAGACCAGACTTAGCATATAATGTAAGTAGATTAAGTCGATATTCTCATAACCCTGGGAAAGATCATTGGTATGCACTAGTAAGAGTACTCATATATTTAAAGCATACAATGAATTATGGATTGCATTACATGAGATATCCTCCAGTTCTTGAAGGTTATTGTGATGCAAATTGGATTTCCAACACTTCTGAGGGAAAATCCACAAGTGGTTACGTATTTACCCTTTGGTGGAGCTGCTATATCTTGGAAATCATCTAAGCAAACTGTGAATACCCGTTTGACTATGGAAGCAGAGTTTGTTGCCTTAGACAAAGCTGCTGAAGAAGCTGAATGGCTCAAAAGCTTCCTAGAAGGTATTCCTTTGTGGCCTAAACCAGTTCTTGCCATATGTTTACACTATGACAGCATGGCTGCTCTCACAAGAGCACAAAATCAAATATACAATGGCAAGTCAAGACATATTAGGCGCAGACACATAACCATAAGAGACTTGCTTAAGAATGGAATAATCTCCATCAGTTACATAAAGTCAAAGGAAAATATAGTTGATCCTTTGACAAAATGCCTAAGTAGAGAGCAGGTTCTCTTCACTTCGAGGGGAATGGGCTTAAAACCAACACTATGAGTCTCCACCTATCGGAAACCTAACCTAGAAACATTGGAGATCCCATGGTCTAGGTTCAAAAGGACAACTAGTTAGGGAAGACTCACCATAGTTAAAACACAAAGGTATGCTCACTCCTATAAACATTATTTGTGTTTTCCGTTGATGATTTAGGGATGAATAGTTATTCTTAATAATTCGGATTGCTATTTATATAGTGGAATAAATACGGATTGTTCTAGATTAGCATTACCTATGTGAGATGGATGTTGGGTCGCATCTTTGAGAATTGATATGGCTAAATTCTCTAAAAGTCTCATGAAGAAAGGATTGTTCACGACCGAAATGAACACAACGGTAAGAAATGATCTATGCTTATATATGAAATGTGTGATATTTCTTGTCTAGTTCTACTACAAAAACATGGTTTGTTCAAGACCTTAGTTCACCAACCATAAAGTAGATCCAAGAGGTATTCACTATGAAAGGTTCAAGGGTAATACCACCTTTTTAGATGCATGCCATATATTACCTTCCTTATTTGAGTATCAAAGTTCACTTATTTTCTATTCAAATGTGGGGCATCTTAGCAGTTTGAATAGAAAATGTGGGGCATTGTTGGAACTTTGTACACCATTGTGGGACTTGTCCCCACATAGGAAGTAAGAAGAAAATAAAAGCCCCTTATAAGCCTTGACTTCCATTTTATAATCAAGTTGATTTATTGGGCTAACATGGATGGGCTAGGCATATGCATGTTAATATATATATATATATATATATATATATATATATATATATATATATATATATATATAGATTGGGGATTTTCTAAAAAGGCTTAAAACTCTAAGAAGTGTAGGAAGCATTCACAAACAAACACGTGTCCATGAGGGGGAAAAACACGGAGGGGTGTTATCGTCATTTTACGCGTTGACGCTAAATGAGATCTGTTCTTCTGAATCATGGTGTTTTTAACAGTGCGTTATCGTCATCTTATGGTGTTTTTTTGACGTTTATTAGTTTTGAATCCATAATCATTCATCTATGGCGAATACTGAAAGCGATGATGTTTTTGTTTGTTTTTGACGTTTTCGTTTACTAATTACGAACCTCCAATCAATGTTCTGTTCTTCTGAATCATTGTGTTTTTAACATTCTGAGTCATGGTGTTTTTAGTGATCAGTTCAAATGTTAAAAACGCCATGATCAGAAGACATAGATCCCATTTGATAGTGCTAAGAAACACCATGAGAAAAGTTAGGAACGCCATGAACAGATGTGTGAAAATAAAACACCAAACATGTCAACTGTTTTTACTGTGATCAGTTCAAGCGTAAAAAACACCATGATTCAGAAGACACGGATCTAAGAAACACCATGGCGTTAGAATTGTGGTGTTAAAAACGCACAATGACAAATATACCCCCAAATCCATCTCGCGCGTAACCAAAACATCATAATATTTACAAAACTGCCACCGCGTTCATCTGAACCGTAAACACCATAATCTGACGCCCCAGATTTCTTCTTAGCCTTTTTAGAGTTTTGGCCCTTTGTAGAAAATCTCTCCTAGGGATTTTCTAAAAAGGACAAAAACTCTAAAAACGCTAAGAAGGATTCTGGGGCGTTGGATCTGGTTGTCTACGACCCAGATTGACGCGGTGGCGTTTTTGTAAATATTATGATGTTTTTGCTGACGCGACTTATAGTTCTGGGGTATATTAGTCATTTAGCGTTTTCACCGTCCTGCTTAAAAAAACACCATGAATAAACTGACTCTATAAAATAACACCATTCTGATGAAAAAATTAACTGATAAAAAACGTCATAACTTACCTGCAATGAATAAACACTGAAGTCGAACGAAAACGTCATAACAATGATTAATACGTCAAAAACACGCCATACATGATCAGATGTTTGTAATTAATAAACGAAAACGTCAAAAACATTGATCGGACGTTCGTAATTAGTAAACGAAAACGTCAAAAATTAAAAACGAAAACGTCAAGAACACTCCATACATGATCAGATGTTCGTAATTAATAAACGTAAAAAAAACGCCATAGATTTCAGTATTCTCCATAGATGAAAAATTATGGATTCAAAATTAAAAACAAAAACGTCAAAAACACGCCAAACATGATCGGATTAATAGACGTCAAAAAACGCCACAGATGAACACCGAGAGTGATGGCCGGGATTTTCAAATCAACGTCATATGTATAAAGACGTCGTTGCCCCTCCGCGTTTTTTCACCCTCATGGACACGTGTTTGTTTGTAATTTCTTCCTACACTTCTAGAGTTTTGACCCTTTTTAGAAAATCCCCAATCTATATATATATATATATATATATATATATATATGTATATATATATATATATATATATATATATATATATATATATATATATATATATATATATATTTCTAATGAATCAAGACAAGGGCCTTGAGACTCTTGGGGTCTCATGACTAGTAAATTCGCTTTTTACTAGTTATAAACAAAATCAGCTTTTTAACCAACTTAACTGTTTCGGTTAATTATTAATTATAAAACTGAAAATACAGTTTGACAATTAAATAACTGTCTTGATTATGATATATGTACATGCTTGTCTTGAATCAGAAAAAACACATAGAAAAATCAATCCACATATATTCTTGCAAATTCATTCATGAAGGAAACATAGGAAATTTCGTCAGAATCAAGAACTTCATCTTGGTTGATTATTGTATCCTCAAAGCAGATCCGTGCACCGGAAATTTCTGTTTTAGGACACTGTTCGCAGGCCTCAATCTAGTCTTTTCAGATTCTGATATTGTTTACTCTACATTCAAGTATGTTTTTCTTATTTTGACTTGTATTATATACAAAAATTTAGTGTTCTAGTATTATGTTGTAATCTGTATTTATTGATTAGTAACTTTTGTCATAACACTCTAAACACCATCACTCTTCAAAGCATGCAACTCAAATGCCTAAGCAACCAGTATAGACGCCTCAACTAGCCACCTTAATTAGGCGCCTGTCATTAATTATGATTTCATGGGAACCGGCATATGCATTGTATTTATGATACTTCTCCCTATATACATTTTTCATGTTGAATTGTCAATATATGTTTTTAAACTAAGATTTTGGTTTGTCAAATTTTAAAAACCATTTAACTATAAAGACTCTTTTAAGATGAAGTTTCTCGAATATCATCCTTCTAAAACCACATTTCTTAGAAATTTATTTTGTAAAAAATTACTAGCACTGGTGGATACTCAAGGCACCATCAGAGGACAAATTGTACCACAAACAAGTTAAAATATTTAGGGGCTGTTTGTTTCAGCCTTTTAATGTCTGAATGGTTCAGACTATTTGTTTCTCTGAATGATTAAGACATTTGCCTATGAACATTAAGCACTATATAGAGTCTGAATAGTTAAGAGCTATTATCTAAATTAGTCAGACATTTGCCTTTAAATAGTTAAGCAATATACTAGCTCTTAATGGTTCAGAAATCTTACTGATTCAGCTCTTCCTAATTCAGCTCTTAATGATTCAGACCTCTTATTGGTTCAGCACTTATCCACTTAGATGCTGCCAGACAGCCCCTTAGGGTCGTTTATCCAGAGCGATGAGGACATTAACCATGATGGAGCTCGCTGCATTCAGGCAGGTTTTTGCAAGTGGAGAGCAGCTACAAAGTGTTTTTTATGACATGAGGTTTCTAGAGAAATTTAAAGCGAAATTCTACAAGCATGCTGCCGTCCGACAACTTATATATGGCATATATATAAAACAGATTGTTTTCTACTTTTAACAACAAATATTTTCAACTTGAACATTTACCCATATGACTATGCCCTTAAAGATATACTTGTATAATCATATTAGCTAGCTTGACCATGTTAATAAAAATGGAAGAAACATATATAATAATATATTTTAAGGTATTTTTGGTAAAAGCATTTGAAAAAAAGCATGAAGTAACATGAACCGAAATCTAAACCATAGAAACACATGCCCTTAATTAAGTGAGATGGTTGCTACTTTTCAAAACTTGTTTATTAATGTTTATAATATATTTTTTGTTGCACAATATTCACATAACTTTAATTAGAATATTTAATTATAAAAATAGTGTTTATCGATCAACCACACTTAAATGAGTAGAAAAATAAATAGTAATTAGTATTTATAGATAGAAAAAAAAATTAATGGTCCCAAGAGAAATGCGCAAGACCAAAAAATTGGTATTGAAAGGTTGTTTGGTTTGGAATGGTTGTTTTTGAAGCTAGCTAGAGAGCATGGATGTCGACCTGTGTTGGCCTTTTGGAACCCTAGATGGCCTGGACTCAAACGACATCCAGACAACCGCTTATGAGATATTCTTCACATCATGCAGGTCGTCTCCGGGTTTTGGAGGTCGTAACGCCATTCAGTTTTACTCTTCCTCGGATGGGGAGAAGGGAGTTAATAGCCGCTTCAAAAGGGCGGTAGGGTTGAAGATGCTTAAACGAACTCTTTCTTCTCGCGGGAGCATTAATCCTTTATCGACAGTTGCAACAAGGAGGCCTAAGCGTCCATTGACATCTGCAGAAATCATGAGACAGCAGATGAAGGTGTCCGAGTCTAGTGATAACCGGCTTCGTAAGACCCTAATGAGAACCCTCGTCGGCCAAGTAATATATATTATGAATTATATTTGATCCATGCTTGCATGCATGGATTGTTATATTTTTTGAATAATAATTCTTATATATACATATAGATGGGGAGACGTCCAGAGACTATCATTCTACCCTTAGAGTTGATACGCCATCTAAAGCCATCAGAATTCGATGATTCAAATGAATATCATGCGTGGCAGAAGAGACAACTGAAGATCCTTGAGGTAGGACTCCTCATCCACCCTTCAATCCCCCTAGAAAAAACCAACAATCAATTGGCTACGTCTCTTAGAGATATCCTTCATAGTGGACCCATGGACACCACAAATAAAAACTCAGATACCATGAGGAACATGTGCCATTGCGTTGTTTCATTGGCTTGGAGAAGTGCCGACACTTGCCATTGGGCTGATGGCTTCCCTTTTAATGCTAACCTCTATGCTTCCCTCTTGCGTTCGGTCTTCGACTTGAAAGAGGAGACGTGTATTCTTGATGAGGTAGACCAATTGTTAGAGCTAATGAAGAAAACATGGACTACTCTGGGGTTCAACAAACCTATGCATGATTTGTGTTTCACTTGGGTGCTTTTCCAACAATACGTCATGACTGGACAAGTTGAGAAAGATCTGTTGAGTGCCTCCCTCACCATGTTAACCGAAGTGGCTAATGATTCTAACAAAGTTGATGTCAAAGAGCCCGTGTATGTGAAGATGTTGTCCTCAGTGTTGACATCAGTTAATGTGTGGTGTGAGAAGCGATTAATGGATTACCATGGGAGCTTTAGTGATAGAGCAATTGGGGTGATGGATAATATTCTTCCTCTAGTTTTCACGGCCACTAGAATTTTGGAAGAAATAGACCAAGCTTTAGAGTGTTCTACTGCAACTGTAGGGAATAAGGTTGATCAATATACCAGATCCTCGTTAAAAAATGCTTTCGCCAAGGTAATGTACTAAGCTAGCTAGAAAACTGATTGTTTTAGTTAATTAATTAAATGTAATTTTTTTCTTCGATGGTACAGGTGGTAGAGAAAGAGAATCAGGCAATAAGTAGAAAAATGTCATTCCAACAAGTGTGTAAAAAGCTTGTAAGATTGGCACAAGAAACAGAGGATTTGGCGTTTAAGGAAAAGATGAGTTTTAGCATCATATTGAAGAAATGGCACCCAATATCAGCCGGAGTTGCAGCTGTAACGTTGCACTCGTGCTATGGCGCCTTGCTAAAGCAATTCTTGACATGTAACTCTGACATTACGAGTGAGATGCTCACAGTTTTGCAAAGAGCCGATAAGCTTGAAAAGGTATTAGTTAACATGGTGGTTGAGGATTCTGTGGAATGTGAGGATGGGGGCATGACAGTTGTTAGGGAAATGGTTCTTTACGAGGTTGATTCCATTATTCTCAAGTTTTTGGGACAATCCGTTCACGGGAGGCTTAAGAAAATCAAGGCTGTTCTTCATAAAGATAAAGAAACTGAAGTAAGTTACAATTTTCATTCAATTTCATTTGTAGTAACATATGTGTGTGCACGCGTTTCTAGATGATATGATGTACATATGCATATGTTTAATTAAATGTATTTCTTTTTTGAACCAAGACATGGAATCCCAAGTCAAAAACAGAACCTTACTCACAATCAGCTGTAGACCTAATGAAGCATGCAAGAGAGCTTGTTACTTCCTTTTTCGATATTCCAGTTGCTATTTCTGAAGATTTGGTTCGTGAATTTGCGGATGGGATAGAAAAGATACTTGAAGATTATGTTACTTTTGTTGCATCATGTGGTACAACACATTCATTTATTCGTTTTTTGATGGAGTTGTACTAATTATACAGTGGGTAAGTATTGTTGTTTGGTTTTGTAAATTTGGTTGTAGGTTCAAAGGATAACTATATTCCTCCACTACCTCCCCTAACACGATGTAGTCGAGACTCTAAATTGATCAAACTTTGGAAGAAGGCAACTCCTTGTGCAGTAGCTGTAGCAGGATTGACTATGAATGTGACTATGAGCCCAATTCATCTTATAGGATTGGGATTAGAGGAAGAAGTTGCAGGAAGTAACCATCCACGCCCTTCAACTAGTCGGGGAACACAACGACTATACATCCGCCTCAACACTTTACAATATATTATTTCCCAGCTCCCTTCCCTTGAAAAATGTCTCTTTTTCCATTCTACTTGTAAAATTCACCGCCAACACTTTGACCACACTCGTTTTGCGATCATGGCCGCAACTCACCATGTGTGTGAGGTGGCCGCGTACCGGCTAATATTCCTAGATTCAAACTCAGTTATGTATGGAAGCCTTTATGAAGGGCATGTGGTGAATGCCCGAATCAGCCCGAATCCACTCAGAGTTGTGAAGCAGAACTTGACTCTGTTAAGTGCTATTGTGACGGATCCACGTGCTCAAGGCCTGGCCATAAGACAGGTGATGAAGGCTTCGTTTGAAGCTTTCCTTATGGTACTGATAGCTGGAGGAGGTGGCAGAATTTTCACTAAGGCAGATCATGAGATGATCGAAGAGGACTTAAAGCATTTGAAAGATGTTTTTGCGGAATCAGGGGTAGTGGAATCAGGGGAGGCCGAGACAGTGGAAAGTGTGGTTCAACTGATGGGAAAGCCAACAGAGCAGTTAGTGGAGGAATTTAGAGCATTATATATGATATCTTCGTCTTCATGTGAAGATGGAATAGAAGGGGAAGGGCAAAGCATGCCTCTACCCCTACCTCCTACAACGGGAAGATGGAATAACAGTGATCCTAACACTATTTTGCGTGTTTTGTGCCATAGAAAAGATCAAGTTGCAAACTTATTCTTGAAAACAACTTTCCATCTAGCCAAGCGTACCTAGCTAGCTAATTTTTATTATTCATTTTGTAATCACCATTAGATCGGTTAACCAAATTATGTATGTATACATTTGCCCAAGTAAAAAGTTGTAGGTTTGTTATCGTGTCATGTTCACTCACAAGATACATCCATCTCTATATTATATAGTTGGCTTATTTTCCAATTTACTTACGAGAAACCTGCAAATTCCTTAAAAAAGTGCAACGTAGACTGTGAGAAGCATGGGAGGAGACATCATGTGTATAAAGAGATAATTATTAGTAAATGAATCCAACCAAATATAAAAATATGGGCAATAAGGTCATGAATCTTCTTAACATACCGTCACATATATTATTGAAGATTAGGTAATACTGAACCTACATGCACCTTTATATCATTCATTTTTTAAAGACCATTGAACTTGGGGCGTATGTTAGGATTTTTTAAACATGCGCTAGACACAATATTATTGTTAATTTTTGTTATAGACACAATATTATAACTATTAGTAATATTATTATTTTTATTAGATCTCAGTGCACATTATTATTGTTATTTTATTAGACTCATTGGTTTCTCATGCTTTAAGTCTGCTTAAGCATATCTTTATTGTGTTTGCAAATGAGAATCCTTAACTAGTCAAATAAATTCTTTTTATTTTTGTAACACTTTCTATTCTGCGGAAAGCCGTATTCGATGAAAGTCGTATGTACGGCTTGGAGGGAGATCTTTCATATCTTTCGAGATCCACCCTACAATATGGGGTAAAAAAGCCACTTATTAAAAAACTAGGTTAACACCCGTGTGTTCACACGGGGTTGAACGGTAAAATATATATATATATATATATATATATATAATTATATATCAATATACTTGGTTAATACCCATTTGCATGCATGAAAATAATGTTTGTCATTGTTTAGTAATTTTGGATGAATATTAAATCTTTAGCCATTAAATTGAGGATGAATGTGGTGGTGACAAGTGGCGCAGTGTGGTGAGATGTGTTAGCAATTTATTAGAAGAAGAGAAGAGATGATTGTTATCTTCACTTAATTGAATTTATGAAGTATATTTTATTTTGATTTTTATATTAAAATAAAATTAAGATAAATATTGATGAAGACGAAAACGAAAACGAAAACAAAGGCAAACAAACTAAATCAAATCTGTTAATCCTCCAAAGACCAATGATAGTGGGCGCGATATGCCCCTCATAATGCCTCTATAACGGCATAACACCTCCCAGGCGTTATTGGTTAAAATTGATTCAAATGCGTTAGGAGCTTAATGCTCAGCATTTGCTTCAATACATGAAATTGAGCATTCACAAATCTCAACGGTAACAACATTCAGTTTTCACTAGTACTGTTTATATTTTTAACCATTTTATTCCTTATTTAATCCTATTATTCACACAGCACAGACTCTTCTTTACTTACCATTTTTATAAAACACTATCAGCTTTATCTTTTATAAACTCCAAAGAAAGTGATGGCCTGCCACAATCCCGCTCTCGTTCCGTGGACACCCAGGAAAAAAATGTGTTGAAAATTTCTTGGGTTTTAGTTCATAGTGGTCCGAGTTCGTGCAATTACGTATATTTTTGGACTAATGTTCGTAATTTTCGCAAAAATCACGTAGACACTACCGAAAAGAGTCGTTCAATCAACCGATGTATAGCCAAATGGCGTGATATCCGTTTTAAAGCAAGAAGATTTGACACATACGATGAGAGGTGTGATAATCCAACTTTTAAGGTCATGCTAAAAAACGTAAACTTAACTTTAAATAGGAACCATAATTGGAGTCAGTATTAATACTCGACGTTATATGACATAATATGTGAATATTTTCTTGCATATGTGTAGCATTAGCAGAAATCATATACTACTACCTTATAATATTTAAGGGTGTTTAGGTAACAAACTTCGTGAAGGCAATTGGACTGCGTGTACGGATATGGTCACAGATGGTACCGTGCTAAAATCCATTTCCTCAAGCCTTACTTATGAAGTATAAACTTAAATATGGGCGTATATATGCTCGTTTCGAACTCTTTCCGCATAGAATACTAAAATATAGAGTTTTACCAAAAACTGACAATTGCACATTTTATAAAATTTATAAAGATGATACTTTTTATTAAATTTGCGAGGAACACTCTCCTTCCTCCTACCTTCCACTCTTATATTTTATCTTTACACCCCTCATTTTCTCTCATTCCTTCTTTTACGCTTTCTTTCTGTACTCTCATTCTCTCAAATTTTTAAGTCTTTCACTCACTCAAGATCAAATTCAAGTTAGACTTTTAGTTAGTATTTGATGATCTTGATGGATCATACAATGATCTTGAGTAAAAAATCACTCACAAACATTTACACATTGAAATTTTCATCTTTTGTGCAATGCATTTGTAAATCCTTGCATGTGTAACATCAATTGTATTTATTAGGACCTTGATCAGTGCAGACACACCCTTTACGGGTCGGTGTTGGCTGCCACCAATCTTTTTTCATGTTCTTAATGTAAATTTATATACCAAAACTTCATCTAACACCATACTTTTTTTACTACTGATGCCATTAATGAGAGATTCTTTTAAAACGAAGAGAGAAAGAATCAAGTATGAGCTTTTTTGATTTGCCATTGCAAGTTTTAATTTCAATCAAAAGAAGAAAAAAGAGGGTGTTTTAGAAGTTAGTTTTTAAGGTAACTAGGATTATACAGGCTCGTGCGTTGCCCGTGCCATTTGTATATCGTTAATTAGATTTTCTTCATCACATAAATTAAAATCATACACGGGCTAAAATCAACGAAAAATCAAATGTCATTCTAGTTTAAATAAATATAATGAAACAATTGTACACAACACCATCACAATGAAACCCATTTAATCTGGTGTTGGCAATGACGACGTCTCTCTCTGTAGAATCCGATAACAAAAGGAAATCGTCATACATTATTCACCACCATCGGCCATCCACCGGCACCATTCATTATCAATTGAAAAAACAAAGAAAATGACGGAGCGACCGGAAGCAACATAACAACAATAGTCGAATGAGCCAGCAAGAGAGATAAATAAAAATGAGTTTGCCTTATTCCAAGAATCCAAGGACAAACAACCACAATACCATTTGTCCCTCAAATTCAACTTACTTACAAAAGAGTCATTCTACTTTGATGGTTCGAAAGCAAAACCTACAAAAACTATAGTGGCCAAAATGCAAAACATATAACAACACTACCTCAAACTCAACTTATCTGCAAAAGAGTTATTTACTTTCGTGGCCAAAATGCAAAACCTACAAAACTTTATGGTGGCCAAAATGCAAAACAAAAAATAAATTATTCACGAAGTTTTCCTTTCAATATATAGTAATATGCACATGTGTGACTTGAAAACACAATTAATACTTTCATTACAAAATAAATTTTTATGTTTGTGCAAGAGTTATAGAAATTATTTTATTTATATTATTGTCATTATGTATTATGGTTATTGTTTGTGAAGATACAACAATCATATTCTTTACTTTTTACAAACATATAACTGGAACTAGATAAATTTCTTTGATGTGGTTTTAATGATTTATTTTTTCAAACGTTGATTTTTTGTTAAAATTTGTTTTTAGAACGATTATATAGGTAAAATGGTATGGTTTCATGCAAAAATATTTGATTATTTAAAAATTTTATTTTTTTAATTAATTATATTTATTTTTTGTGAGATTATATGGATAAAATGGTGTGGTTTAATGATTTATTTTTTTTAAACGTTGATTTTTGTTGAATTTTGGTTTTAGTGTAATTATATAGGGAAAATGATGTGTTTTATGTGAAAATTATTGATTTTTACAAAACTTTTATTTCTGATGAATTTTTTTTGTGAGATTATATTGGATAAAATGGTGTGGTTTTAATGATTTTTTTCGAATGTTGATTTTTTGTTTTGTTTTTAGTATGATTTGCCATCTCCATCGCCGATTTGCATCCTAGTCACCTAATTCGCACCACCAATACACGCCACACACCCTGGTTAGCATTGTGAACGTCAAAACAGTAGCGCTGTTTACTGTTCTGGCGCTGTCGGATCCTTGTCACCACTGTTGCTAACCTTCCATCACCCCTATTCCTTCTCATCGTCACACCGGTAAGTAGAAACAGCCCATCAGATCATTATTATTGTCATTTTCATTTCCGGGTTTCCATTTCGTATTCAGGTCGTTCCGGGTTTAGTTTCGGTTCGAAACAGCCATATTCCTTCTCATTGTCATTTTTTTAACATGCGCTAGACACAATATTATTGTTAATTTTTGTTATAGACACAATATTATAACTATTAGTAATATTATTATTTTTGTTAGACCTCAGTGCACATTATTATTGTTATTTTATTAGACTCATTGGTTTCTCATGCTTTAAGTCTATTTAAGCATATCTTTCTTGTGTTTGCAAATGAGAATCCTTAACTAGTCAAATAAATTCTTTTTATTTTTGTAGCTCTTTCTATAACTTATTAAAAAATGATTATTATCTTCACTTAATTGAATTTATGAAGTATCTTTTATTTTAACTTTTATATTAAAATAAAATTAAGATAAATATTGATGAAGACGAAAACGAAACCAAAGGCAGACAAACTAAATCAAATTTGTTAATCCTTCAAAGACCAATGGTAGTGGGCGCGATATGCCCCTCATAATGCCTCAATACGGCATAACACCTCCCAGGGCGTTATTGGTTAAAATTGATCAAATGCGTTAGGAGCTTAATGCTCAGCATTTGCTTCAGTCCATGAAATTGAGCATTCACAAATCTCAACGGTAACAACATTCAGATTTCACTAGTATTGTTTATTTTTTACCCATTTTATTCCTTATTTAATCCCATTATTCACACAACACACACTCTTCTTTACTTACCATTTTTATAAAACACTATCGGTTTTATCTTTTATAAACTCCAAAGAAAGTGATGGCCTGCCATAATCCCGCTCTCGTTCCGTGGACACCCAGGATGAAAATGTGTTGAAAATTTCTTAGGTTTTAGTTCATAGTGGTCCGAGTTCGTGTAATTGCGTATATTTTTGGACTAATGTTCGTAATTTTCGCAAAAATCACGTACACATTGTCGAAAGGAGTCGTTCAATCAACCAATGATCAGCCAAATGGCGTGATATCCGTTTTAAAGCAAGAAGATTTGACACATACTATGAGAGATGTGATAATCCAGTTTTTAAGGTCATGCTAAAAAATGAAACTTAAATTTAAATAGGAACCATAATTGGAGTTCGAATTTTTGCTAGAAGGGCCCTAGGGGTAGGTACACATCCTGCCCGAAAAACTGAGTATGAGTCTGTTCACCGAATCTGACCATAATTTTGGTCCTGGAGACTTCCCTGGAATATTTTATGACTGTACGAAAGAATCAGATCAATGAAAACTCCCCTAGTGCTTTTCCATGGCCCGTTCTTAATTTTGCTAGAAGGGCCCTAAGGGTAGGTACACAGCCTACCTGAAAAACTGAGTATGGTCTGTTCACCGAATCTGACCATAATTTTGGTCCTGTACACTTCCCTCGAATAATTTATGACTCTACGAAAAAATCGGATCAATGAAAACTTCCATAGTGCTCTTCTGTAGCTCGTTCATAATTTTGCTAGAAGGGCCCTAGGGGTAGGTACACAGCCTGCCCAAAAACTGAGTATGGGTCTGTTCACCGAATCTGACCATAATTTTGCTCTTGGAGACTTCCCTCAAATATTTTATGACTCCACAAAAGAATCGGATCAATGAAAACTCTCTAGAGCTTTTCCATGACCCGTTCGAAATTTTGCTAGAAGGGCCATAAGGGAAGGTACACAACATGCCAGAAAAACTAAGTATGGGTCTGTTCACAGAATCTGACCATAATTTTGGTCCTGGAGAATTCTCTCGAATATTTTATGACTCCACAAAAGAATCGGATCAATGAAAACTCTCTAGAGCTTTTCCGTGACCCGTTCGAAATTTTGCTAGAAGGGCCATAGGGGTAGGTACATAGAATGCCCGAAAAACTGGGTATGAGTCTGTTCACCGAATCTGACCATAATTTTGGTCCTGGAGACTTCCCTCGAATATTTTATGACTCCACGAAAGAATCGGATTAATGAATACTCTTTAGAGCTTTTACGTGACCCGTTCGAAATTTTGCTAGAAGGGCCATAGGGGTAGGTACACAGTATGACCGAAAAACTGAGTGTGGGTCTGTTTATCGAATCTGACCATAATTTTGGTCCTGAAGACTTCCCTAGAATATTTTATGACTCGACGAAAGAATCGGATCAATGAAAACTCTCTAGAGCTTTTCCGTGACCCGTTCGGAATTTTGCTAGAAGGGCCATAGTGGTAGGTACACAGCCTGCCTGAAAAACTGAGTATGGGTCAGTTCATCGAATCTTACCATAATTTGGTCCTGGAAACTTTTCTCGAATATTTTATGACTCCACGTAAGAATCGAATCAATGAAAACTCTCTAGAGCTTTCCCGTGACCCGTTTGTAATTTTGCTAGAAGGGCCCTAGGGGTAGGTCCACAGCCTGCCTGAAAAACTTAGTATGGGTCTGTTCACCGAATCTGACCATAATTTTGGTCATGGAGACTTCCCTCGAATATTTTATGACTCCACGAAAGAATCGGATCAATAAAAACTCTCTAGAGCTTTTCCGTGACCCGTTCGAAATTTTGCTAGAAGGGCCAAAGGGGTAGGTACACAGTATGACCGAAAAACTAGGTATGGGTCTGTTCATCGAATCTGACCATAATTTTAGTCCCGGAGACTTCCCTCAATTATTTTATGACTCCACGAAAGAATCGGATCAATGAAAACTCTCTAGAGCTTTTCCTTGACCCGTTCGAAATCTTGCAAGAAGGGCCATAGGGGTAGGTACACAGTATGACCGAACAACTGAGTATGGGTCTGTTTATCGAGTCTGACAATAATTTTGGTCCTGGAGATTTCTCTCGAATATTTTATGACTCCACGAAAGAATAGGATCATTGAAAACTCTCTATAGCTTTCCCGTGACCCGTTCGTAATTTTGCTAGAAGGGCCCTAGGGGTAGGTACACAGCCTGCCCAAAAAATTGAGTATGGGTCTGTTCACCGAATCTGACCATAATTTGGGTCCTGCAGACTTAGCTCGAATATTTTATGACTCCACGAAAGAATCAGATCAATGAAAACTCTCTAGAGCTTTTCCGTGACTCGTTCGAAATTTTGCTAGAAGGTCCATAGGGGTAGGTACACAGCATGCCCAAAAACCTGAGTATGGGTATGTTCTTCGAATCTGATTATAATTTTGGTCCTGGAGACTTCTCTCGAATATTTTATGACTCCATGAAAGAATCGGATCAATGAAAATTCTCTAGAGCTTTTTCGTGACCCGTTCGAAATTTTGTTAAAAGGGCCATAGGGGTAGGTACAAAGCATGCCCGAAAAACTAAGTATGGGTCTGTTCACCGAATCTGACCATAATTTTGGTCATGGAGACTTCCCTTGAATATTTTATGACTCCACGAAAGAATCGGATCAATGAAAACTCCCCTAGTGCCTTCTGTGGCCCGTTCGAAATTTTGCTAGAAGGGCCCTAGGGGTCGGTACAAAGCATGCCGGAAAAACTAAGTATGGGTCTGTACACCGAATCTGACCATAATTTTTGTCCTGGAGACTTCCCTCGAATAATTTATGACTCCACGAAAGAATCGGATCAATGAAAACTCCCCTAGTGCTCTTTTGTGGCCCGTTCGTAATTTTGCTAGAAAGGCCCTAGGGGTAGGTACACAGACTGCCCGAAAAACTGATTATGGGTCTGTTCACCGAATCTGACGATAATTTTAGTCCTAGAGACTTCACTCGAATATTTTTTGAGTCCACGAAAGAATCGGATTAATGAAAACACTCTAGAGCTTTTCCATGACTCGTTCGAAATTTTGCTAGAAAGGCCCTAGGTGTCGGTACACAGCATGCCTGGAGACTTCTCTCAAATATTTTATGACTCCACGAAAGAATCATATCAATGAAAGCTCTCTGGAGCTTTCCCGTGACCCGTTCGAAATTTTGCTAGAAGGGCCCTAGGGGATGGTAAACAGCATGCCGGAAATATTGAGTATGGGTCTGTACACCGAATCTGACCATAATTTTTGTCCTGGAGACTTCCCTCGAATATTTTATGACTCCACGAAAGAATCGGATCAATGAAAACTCCACTAGTGCTCTTCTGTGGCTCGTTTGTAAATTTGCTAGAAGGGCCCTAGGGGTAGGTACACAGCCTGCCCGAAAAACTGAGTATGGGTCTGTTCACCGAATCTGACCATAATTTTGGTCTTGGAGACTTCCCTTGAATATTTTATGACTCTAAGAAAGAATCGGATCAATGAAAACTCTCTAGAGCTTTTCCGTGACCCGTTCGAAATTTTGCTAGAAGGGTCATAGGGGTAGGTACACAGCTTGTCCGAAAAACTGATATAGGTTTGTTCACCGAATCTGACCATAATTTTGGTCTTGGAGACTTCCCACAAATATTTTATAACTCCACAAAAGAATCGGATCAATGAAAACTCTTTAGAGCTTTCCCGTGACTCGTTCGAAATTTTGCTATAAGGGCCCTAGGGGTAGGTACACACCATGGCCCAAAAACTGAGTATGGGTCTATTCACCGAATTTGACCATAATTTTGGTCCTGGAGACTTCCGTTGAATGTTTTATGACTCCACAATTGAATCGGATCAATGAAAACTCTCAAGAGCTTTTCCGTGACCCGTTCGAAATTTTGCTAGAAAGGCCCTAGGGTCAGTGACGGATCCAGGAATTTTTATCAGTGGGTTCACTATTTTTAGGTGCTTAAATTGTAATGAAATCGAACACACAAAAATTCGGGTCGGTTCAATGGTGCAAATCGGGTTACCGGGTTAGGTTCATCACAATAACAATGTGATACAATAAGTCAACTTTATACATTGAAAATTGAAATAATATGAGAAAAATTTCACGATTTTAAGCCCTAAAATGATAAAAATCCATTAAAAAAAGACTTTTAATAAAATGATTGACAAGAGATTAGAACCCATGACCTTTTGCTACCTTACCATAGTAAATTCCAACTCATCTATGAGAACTTTATTACTTAAATCCACTCTTAATTATCTATATGGGTTCACTTCAAAATTTTCTATGGGTTCACTCCGAAATTTTCTATATAATTTATGTTAAATTTTTTAGACGCGGTGGGTTCCCGTGAACCCGTTCCGTTAACACTGGATCCGTCCCTGCCTAGGGTAGGTACACAGCCTGGCCGAAAAACTGAGTATGGGTTTCTTCATCGAATCTGACCATAATTTTGGTGCTGGAGACTTCCCTAGAATATTTTATGACTCCACGAAATAATCGGATCAATGAAAACTCCCCTAGTGCTCTTCTGTGGCCCGTTCGAAATTTTGCTAGAAGGGCCCTAGGGGTCGGCACACAGCATGCCGGAAAAACTAAGTATGGGTCTGTACACCGAATCTGACCATAATTTTGTCCTGGAGACTTCCCTCGAATAATTTATGACCCCACGAAAGAATCGGATCATTGAAAACTACCCTAGTGCTATTCTGTGGCCCGTTCGTAATTTTGCTAGAAGGGCCCTAGGGGTAGGTACAGAGCCTGCCCGAAAAACTGAGTATGGGTCGGTACACCGAATCTGACCATAAATTTGGTCCTGGAGACTTCCCTCGAATATTTTATGACTCCACGAAAGAATCGGATCAATGAAAACTCTCTAGAGCTTTCTCGTGACCCGTTCGAAAGTTTGCTAGAAGGGCCCTAGGGGTAGGTACACAGTATGGCCCAAAAACTGAGTATGGGTCTGTTCACCGAATCTGACCATAGTTTTGGTCCTGGAGACTTCCTTTGAATATATTATGACTCCACGAAAGAATCGGATCAATGAAAACTCCCCTAGTGCTCTTCTGTGGCCCGTTCGAAATTTTGCTAGAAGGACCCTAGGGGTCGGTACAAAGCATACCGGAAAAACTAAGTATGGGTCTGTACACCGAATCTGACCATAATTTTTGTCCTGGAGACTTCCCTCGAATAATTTATGACTCCACGAAAGAATCGGATCAATGAAAACTCTCTGGAGCATTCCCGTGACCCGTTCGAAATTTTGCTAAAAGGGCCCTAGGGGTAGGTACACAGCATGGCCCAAAAACTGAGTATGGGTCTGTTCACCGAATCTGAACATAATTTTGGTCCTGGAGACTTCCCTTGAATATTTTATGACTCTACGAAAGAATCGGATCACTGAATACTCTCAAGAGCTTTTCCGTGACCCGTTCGAAATTTTGCTAGAAAGGCCCTAGGGGTAGGTACACAGCCTGCCCGAAAAACTGAGTATGGGTCTGTTCATCGAATCTGACCAAAATTTTGTTCTTGGAGACTTCTCTCGAATATTTTATGACTCCACGAAAGAATCAGATCAATGAAAACTCCCCTAGTGCTCTTCTGTGACCCGTTTGAAATTTTGCTAGAAAGGCCCTAGGGGTAGGTACACAGCCTGCCCGAAAAACTGAGTATGGGTCTGTTCATTGAATCTGACCAAAATTTTGTTCCTGGAGACTTCTCTCAAATATTTTATAACTCCACAAAAGAATCGGATCAATGAAAACTCTCTACAGCTTTCCCGTGACCCGTTCGAAATTTTGCTATAAGGGCCCTAGGGGTAGGTATACAGCATGGCCCAAAAACTGAGTATGGGTCTATTCACCGGATCTGATCATAATTTTGGTCCTGGAGACTTCCGTTGAATATTTTATGACTCTACGACTGAATCAGATCAATGAAAACTCTCAAGAGCTTTTCCGTGACCCGTTCGAAATTTTGCTAGAAAGGCCCTAGGGGTAGGTACACAGCCTGCCCGAAAAACTAAGTATGGGTTTCTTCATCGAATCTGACCATAATTTTGCTACTGGAGACTTCACTCGAATATTTTATGACTCCACGAAATAATTGGATCATCGAAAACTCCCCTAGTGCTCTTCTGTGGCCCGTTCGAAATTTTGCTAGAAGGGGCCCTAGGGGTCGGTACACAGCATGCCGGAAAAACTAAGTATGGGTCTGTACACCGAATCTGATCATAATTTTTGTCCTGGAGACTTCCCTCGAATAATTTATGACTCCACGAAAGAATCGGATCAATGAAATCTCCCCTAGTGCTCTTCTGTGGCCCGTTCGTAATTTTGCTAGAAGGGCACTAGGGGTAGGTACAGAGCCTGCCCGAAAAACTGAGTATGGGTCTATTCACCGAATCTGACCATAATTTTGGTCTTGGAGACTTCCCTTGAATATTTTATGACTCCACGAAAGAATCGGATCAATGAAAACTCTCTAGAGCATTCCCGTGACCCGTTCAAAATTTTGCGAAAAGGGCCCTAGGGGTAGGTACAAAGCATGGCCCAAAAACTGAGTATGGGTCTGTTCACCGAATCTGACCATAATTTTGGTCCTAGAGACTTCCTTGAATATTTTATGACTCTACGAAATAATCGTATCAATGAATACTCTCAAGAGCTTTTCCGTGACTCGTTCGAAATTTTGCTAGAAAGGCCCTAGAGGAAGGTACACCGCCTGCCCGAAAATCTGAGTATGGGTCTATTCATCGAATCTGACTAAAATTTTGTTCCTGGGGACTTCTCTCGAATATTTTATGACTCCATCAAAGAATCAGATCCATGAAAACTCCCCTAGTGCTCTTCTGTGGCCCGTTCGAAATTTTGCTAGAAGGGCCCTAGGGGTCGTTACACAGCATGCCGGAAAAACTAAGTATGGGTCTGTACACCGAATCTGACCATAATTTTTGTCCTGGAGACTTCCCTCGAATAATTTATGACTCCACGAAAGAATCAGATCAATGAAAACTCCCCTAGTGCTCTTATGTGGCCCGTTCTTAATTTTGCTAGAAGGGCCCTAGGGGTAGGTACACATCCTGCCCGAAAAACTGAGTATGGGTTGGTTCACCGAATCTGACCATAATTTTGGTCTTGGAGACTTCCCTTGAATATTTTATGACTCCACGAAAGAATCGGATCAATGAAAACTCCCCTAGTGCTCTTCTGTGGCCCGTTCGAAATTTTGCTAAAAGGGCCCTACGGGTCGGTACACAGCATGCCGGAAAAACAGAGTATCGGTATGTACACCGAATCTGACCATAGTTTTTGTCCTGGAGACTTCCCTCGAATATTTTATGACTCCACGAAATAATCGGATCAATGAAAACTCCCCTAGTGCTCTTCTGTGGCCCGTTCGTAATTTTGCTAGAAGGGCCCTAGGGGTAGGTACACAGCATGCCTGAAAAACTGACTATGGGTTTGTTCACCGAGTCTGACCATAATTTTGGTCCTGCAGACTTCCCTCAAATATTGTATGACTCCACGAAAGAATCGGATCAATGAAAACTCTCTAGAGCTTTTCCGTGACCCGTTAGAAAATTTGCTAGAAGGGCCATAGGGGTCGGTACACAACATGCAGGAAAAACTAAGTATTGGTCTTTACACAGAATCTGACCATACTTTTTGTCAAGGAGACTTCCCTCGAATATTTTATGACTCCACAAAATAATTGGATCAATGAAAACTCCCCTAGTGCTCTTCTGTGGCCCGTTCGTAATTTTGCTAGAAGGGCCCTAGGGGTAGGTACACAGCCTGCCCGAAAAACTGATTATGGGTCTGTTCACAGAATCTGACGATAATTTTTGTTCTAGAAACTTCACTCGAATATTTTATGACTCCACGAAAGAATCGGATTAATGAAAACTCTCTAGAGCTTTTCCGTGACTTGTTCGAAATTTTGCTAGAAGGCCATAGGGGTAGGTTCACAAATGCCCGGAAAACTGAGTATGGGTCTGTTCACCGAATCTAACCATAATTTTGGTCCTGGAGACTTCACTAAAATATTTTATGACTCCACGAAAGAATCGGATCAATGAAAACTCCCCTAGTGCTCTTTCGTGACCCGTTCGAAATTTTGCTAGAAGGGCCCTAGGGTAGGCACACAACATTCCCGAAAAACTAAGTATGGGTCTGCTCACCGAATCTCACCATAATTTTGGTCCTGAAGACTTCACTCGAATATTTTATGACTTCATGAAAGACTCGGATCAATGAAAACTCTCTATAGCTTTTCCGTGACCCGTTCGAAATTTTGCTAGAAGGGCCATAGGGTAGGTAGTCAGTGTGACCGAAAAACTGAGTATGGGTCTGTTCATCGAATCTGACCATAATTTTGGTCCTAGAGACTTCTCTCGAATATTTTATGACTCTACGAAAGAATCGGATCAATGAAAACTCTCTAGAGGTTTCCCGTGACCCGTTCAAAATTTTGCTAGAAGGGCCCTAGGGGTCGGTACATAGCATTGCCGGAAAAACTGAGTATTGGTCTGTACACCGACTCTGACCATAGTTTTTGTCCTGGGGACTTCCCTGGAATATTTTATGACTCCACAAAAGAATCGGATCAATGAAAATTCTCTAGAGCTTTCCTGTGACCCGTTCGAAATTTTGCTAGAAGGGCCATAGGGGTAGGTACACAGCATGCCGGAAAAACTGAGTATTGGTCTGTACACCAAATCTGACCATAATTTTTATCATGGAGACTTCCATCGAAAATTTTAAGTCTCCACGAAAGAATAGGATCAATGAAAACTCTCTAGAGCTTTCCCGTGTCTCGTTCGAAATTTTGCTAGAAGGGCCCTAGGGGTAGGTACACAGCATGCGCGAAAAACTGAGTATGGGTCTGTTCACCGAATCTGACAATAATTTTGGTCCTGGAGACTTCCCTCGAATATTTTATGACTCCACGGAAGAATCGGATCAATGAAAACTCTCTAGAGTTTCCCGTGACCCGTTCGAAATTTTGCTAGAAGGGCCATATGGGTCGGTACACAGCATGTAGGAAATACTGAGTATTAGTCTGTACACCGAATCTGACCATGGTTTTTGTCCTGGAGACATCCCTCGAATATTTTATGACTCCAAGAAAGAATCGGATCAATGAAAATTCCCCTAGTGCTCTTCTGTGGCCCTTTCGTAATTTTGCTAGAAGGGCCCTAGGGGTAGGTACACAGCCTGCCCGAAAAACTGATTATGGGTTTGTTCACAGAATCTGACGATAATATTAGTCCTAGAGACTTCACTCGAATATATTTTGACTCCACGAAAGAATCGGATTAATGAAAACTCTCTAGAGCTTTTCCGTGACTCGTTCGAAATTTTGCTAGAAGGCCATAGGGGTAGGTACACAACATGCCCGAAAAACTGAGTATGGGTCTGTTCACCGAATCTAACCATAATTTTGGTCCTGGAGACTTCCCTCAAATATTTTATGACTCAATGAAAGAATCGGATCAATGAAAACTCCCTTAGTGCTCTTTCGTGACCCGTTCGAAATTTTGCTAGAAGGGCCCTAGGGGTCGGTACACAGCATGACTGGAGACTTCTCACGAATATTTTATGACTCCACAAAAGAATCAGATCAATGAAAACTCTCTGCAGGAAAAATTGAGTTTGGGTCTGTACACCGAATCTGACCATAATTTTTGTCCTGGAGACTTCGCTCGAATATTTTATGACTCCACGAAAGAATCGGATCAATGAAAACTCCACTAGTGCTCTTCTGTGGCCCGTTCGTAATTTTGCTAGAAGGGCCCTACGGGTAGGTATACAGCCTGCCCGAAAAACTGATTATGGGTCTGTTCACCGAATCTGACCATAATTTTTGTCCTGGAAACTCTTCTCGAATATTTTATGACTCCACGAAAGATTCGGATCAATGAAAACTCCCCTAGTGCTCTTCTGTGGCCCGTTCGTAATTTTGCTAGAAGGCCCTAGGGGTAGGTACACAGCCTGCCCGAAAAACTGAGTATGGGTCTGTTCACCGAATCTGACCATAATTTTGATCCTGGAGACTTTTCTCGAATATTTTATGACTCCACGAAAAAAACGGATCAATGAAAACTCTATAGAGCATTCCCGTGACCCGTTCGAAATGTTGCTGGAAGGGCCTTAGGGGTAGGTACAAAACATGTCTGAAAAACTGAGTATGGGTATGTTCACCGAATCTGACTATAATTTTGGTCCTGGAGACTTCCCTCGAATATTTTATGACTCCACGAAAGAATCGGATCAATGTAAACTATCTAGAGCTTTTCCGTGACCCGTTCGGAATTTTGCTAGAAGGGCCCTAGAGGTAGGTACACAGCATGCCTGAAAAACTGAGTATGGGTCGGTTAACTGAATCTGACCATAATTTTTGTCCTGGAGACTTCTCTTGAATATTTTATGACTCCACGAAAGAATCGGATCAATGAAAACTCTCTAGAGCTTTTCCGTGACTCGTTCGAAATTTTGCTAGAAGGGCAATAAGGGTAGAACACAGTGTGACCTGAAAACTGAGTATGGGTCTGCTCATCGAATCTGACCAAAATTTTGTTCCTGGAGACTTCTTTCGAATATTTTACGACTTCACGAAAGAATCAGATCAATGAAAACTCTCTAGAGCTTTTCCGTGACCGGTTCGAAATTTTGCTAGAAGGGCAATAGGGGTAGGTACACAGTATGCCCGAAAAACTGAGGTATGCGTCTGTTCACCGAATCTGACCATAATTTTGGTCCTGGAGACTTTTCTCGAATATTTTACGACTCCACGAAAGAATCGGATCAATGAAAATCCCCTAGTGCTCTTCTGTGGCCCGTTCGTAGTTTTGCTAGAAGGGCCCTAGGGGTAGCTACACAGCCTGCCCGAAAAACTGAGTATGGGTATGTTCACCGAATCTGACCATAATTTTGGTCCTGAAGACTTCCCTCGAATATTTTATGACTTCACGAAAGAATCGGATCAATGAAAACTCTCTAGAGCTTTTCCGTGACCCGTTCGAAATTTTGCTAGAAGGGCCATAGGGGTAGGTACACAGCATCCCGAAAAACTGAGTATGGGTCTGTTCACCGAATCTGACCATAATTTTGGTTCTGGAGACTTCCATCGAACATTTTATGACTCCACGAAAATATCGGATCAATGAAAACTCTCTAGAGGTGAATGGAGCTGCCACAGAAAAGATTAGATTAAGGAAAACATTATTTAATGCCAACCTTGTGAAGATTGTCATTCCAGATATTGAGTTTTTGCGTATCACATCCAAGGGAACCTTAGAAGTTCGTGCAAAAGGAATGAAGAAGCCATATGAGTTTTATGCTAACATTGATTTTGCAGGTATTTCTTTGGAATTTGGATACGCTTAAACAAATGGCAGCTTGTGTAACTGCCGTTCCAAAAAAATGACAGCTTGTGACATTCTCACCAATGAGTCAAAGCCAGGACAAGCCAAGATAGTTGAAAAGTTCAAGTCTTGCATTGAAGAAGCCATTAAAGAACAAGAAGATTTTGCCCGGAAGCAGTTGCTGAAAGTTAAAGATGAACCAGAAGAATTCGAATGATGAAGTTTTTGATTCAAGAGAGATCGAAAGAGAGATAAAGAGAAAAGATGAAGTTTTTGAAACGAAGTTCAAAGTTAAATCTTAGGCGGAGTACTGTTAGGGCCCATTCCTAGATAAAGATTTAATTTGTTCTTAGTTAGTAAAGTTTGTATAGTTTAGGGTTAATTTTTTATTTTCCCTAATGTGTTGATGTATAAAAGTGTGTTGCAAGTGTGTGAGGAGAGGGAGTCAAGTTCACCAATACACGTTAGAGAGAGAAAGTTGTATGTGTGTGATTGTATTCTCCTGCAATTTCTTTACTGTAACAAAGTTTGATCATCAATACAAAGAGAATTATTTAGTAATGATTTTGTGTTGAATTGATTGTTGTTAGTACGTAGATTATTCTGATTTGCAGCAGTAATCGATTCAATTGAACCTATCAAATAATTTTAATACCAAAAACATTTAAGTACAGTTACTTAGGTTGATTTTTAACTAAAGAAGAGGAGAATTTTATTTAGAAACCAAAACTGGAAAAAGTAAAAAAAATGTAAAAATTTCAACAGCACGTTGACACGGCCGTGCTGAAAATGCAAAGGAAATCTGACGCGGCTGTGTTAAGGTTCCGTTAAAAACAAATTAAAGTTTTGTTTTTTTACTTAAAAATTATAAATGACTATAAAATGTGAAGAAAAATCATAGTATATAGAATAGTTTCAACACAAGGGTTATTCCTTCGTTAGATTCGGCTTATGATCATTAACGATTGCTATATATTAATCTTTTTATTAAGTGACTCGTACCGGTACTAGACGTCACGCCGTTCGGGTGTCCACTTCATCTAATGTCTAATCAAGCGCAGTTCGTTGACTAGAGTCAACCCGCTACTCTAAGCTTAAAACGTCCGGATCTTAGCGTGCGGGCTGCGGTGATAAAAGTACCGAGTGCCAGTTATTTGTTAGACATTATCACATTTTAGCTATCACATTTTAGCTTCTGCCAGTCCCAACTATTGAATTAGCTGTCAATGGTCCCAACTTTAATCACTATTGCAGCTAACGTTCAATCGTTAATTTTTTTTAACGCCGTTAAGCTTTTTTCAAATTCAAGACCGATGCTTTAAGCCTTTTGATTGGAAGGATAATACATATCGATTGATGGAAAAGTTACCTCGAAACTTCGATTAACCATGTGTTCTCACTTAACAACTCTATAAAACTCTCAATTTTGAAATTCTATGCTATCTTTATCTGACTTTTTAAATATGACCCATATATTTCTGTAACTCATATATGATATATGCAACTTTATCCACTCTTTTGGGGTTCAAAAGGGTCTTACGGGTCTTCGGTTGACTTCGTTATTCTTTTATTGAAATGTGTTAAACAAAAGTCAAGATCGATGAAGATTTATTATTTATTGACCAAATGGCTAAGGGTCACCCATTCATCATTTTCTCAACATTTTGTTTTCATATATGGGAGATCAAGTTGAATCATTGAGAGGTTAAGGAGATTTCAATAAATACCTTTATATATTATGATTAAGGATTATATGTTGTGATCACTTACTAGATTGTAGGTTTTTTCAGCATAATATAAAAAAATAAATAAAGATTGGTTCCTTTTAAGATGTAATAAAAAACATTCAAATTATATAATTTAAAGAGTTCATCTTTTTACTAGCATATTATAAATTATTCTAACCCGTGTAACACGTGAAGTCTAACATAGTAAACAATATTATATAACTTACTATTTTGGAAGGTCGGTTAAGACCTTCCAATTTAGTCATTACATTAGTTTTAATTACATGTTTGCCACTCCCACTTTTCATACTATTTTTTTTCTGCTTTTAACATATTTACGATTTTAATCTCCGACTTTAACTAATTATCATTTTGTCCTCTGATGTCTTAGGCAGTTTCTGAATTTGACCAATTACTTTACTTTGACATATGTACGACTTCAATTCTCCAGATGTGACTTGGTTATCGTTTTGACATCTTGATAGGTTCAATTGGATCGTTAATATCGCTCAATGATCAGAATAATTCATACACAAACACAGTTCAATCATTAACACAATTCATACTAATAATTCTCTTTTGTATATTGATGATCAAAGCAGATTTGTAGTACAAGTGCAGGAGAAAATAAATCACACACACTTAGTTCTCTCTCTAACGTGAATAGTGATCTAGCCTCTCTCCTCACACTCTCTCACTACATGCTTTTAAGCAACAATTACAAGTTTAAGGAATATACCAAAATAGACCCTAAACTATACATAAAATGTAAAACAAATACAAAGTAAATCTTAACTAGGAAATAGCCCTAACAGTACTCCCCCTAAGATTTATCTTTGAATCTTCAGCAAAATCTTCAACAGTTTTCATCTTTTTCAGCTTCAGTCTCTCTCTCACCAATCTTCTGATTCTTCTTTGACATCCAGCAGTTCTCTTCCTTTGAATTCTTCTTGTTCCTTCAGTGCTTCTTCTATGCAAGACTTGAACTTTTCAGCTATCTTTGCTTGTCTCGGCTTTGACTCATTAGTAAGGATTGGGCAGGCATTCATGCGTCTCAGAGAATCAAGATTTAAACCTGCAAAATCGATGTTAGCGTAAAATTCATAAGGCATTTCCTTCCCCTTGACTTGTACTTCTAACGTTCCTTTCGCAGTCACTCTCATAAACTCTATCTCTGGTATATCAACCTTCACAAGATTAGAGTTGAGCAATGCCTTCCTTACTCGAATCTTTTCTGATGCAGCAGCTATCACCTCTATCATCACCACAAACAGTTTACGATCAGCTTCAGCAAGTTTATCTTTGCATTTTTCAATTCTGTAACTTCTCAGGAAATCAATGTATGATGGATGAAGTAATTTCAGCTCAAAAGTACTGAATAAAGTGATCATATCTTTATCCCAGTCATCCATATTTCGTACAATCTTCAACTCAAAAGTTTCCTGATTGTAGAAAACTTTAAGTATTGGCTTCGTCACTTGTGTACCATCAATCACTTTTAATCCCGGATTGGTTACTTTGTCAAAATACTCATCAGAAAATTCCTCTAAATACATGTCCTCACTGACCACCAATTTCTTCTTCTTTCTTTGTTTCTTCGCTTGCACATATGCACTGTCCTCCTGTTGACCTCTAAAGTCTAAGTATTTCGGTGATCTGGCTATCCCGGCATCCAGTAACATTGCACATTTATCACCACGCTCAGCATGCGTGTGATTTATCAGTCTAAGTTTGTGCAACTCTTTCAAGTCTTGAACTTCCAACTTGAAAATGCTAGAGTAGTAATGGTATACATCACATAAACCATTCACTCTTTTTATCATGAATGCATCGAACACTTCGTCATATTTCCACGCTATAATCTTTACCTTTTTGGACTTTTCCGGTACGATCATTGAATCAAGAAGTTCAGCAATTGACTGACCCTTGCTCAGCAGTGATCTCACAACATCACCTGCTGTGGCTGATTTGTGCCATGATTCACGTACGTCCATAGGTATGTTATATGACTTGACCTCACTCGGAAACATATCTATCAATTCCTTCCTCTTCTTGTGAGCATCTTCTGGTAAAGCCATCACCGGTATCTCCTTCGGTCCGAGAACTTTGTATCTTTTTGTCAGCTCATAGTATTGAGGGTTGTTGTAGTCCAAGTAAAACATACGATTGTACATCTTCTCTGTCTTCATAAAACTAACAACAATTTTCTTTAGTGACTCTTGTTTCAACCTCTTCAAAGTCCTATACGGATAATTCCTTGAGCTCAGCCAGTCACGCATACTTCTGCTAGACATCACTTCAGGATTTTGGTGATAAAGTTCTGTTGGAGGTAAATCTTCAATGTTCAAACTTTCTTGTAACGGTGTCCACTCACCCATTTCAACAATAAACTCTTTTTCATCAGCTGCGGCTTTGTCTTGAGCTACCAAACACTTTTCATACTCTTCGTTTATTTGACTCACAGTCAGTCCATTCAGATAAACAGCATTGTATTTCATCTTCTCAAGATAAGCAAATCTTTGATCTAGATCGTCTGGAATCTCTTGATCAGGATTGGCTTCTGGCTCAGCTTCTGGTTCAGACTCAGTAAAATCAATATCATCTAAATCATCCAATGCCTCAATCATCGGTGCATTGTCAGTTTGAACCGGCTCAAACTGACTTACATCTTCAGTTACAATTTCTGGCACATCTTCAACTACAACAGCTTCAGATTGAACCGGCTCAATCTGAACTGGTTTATCAACTTTAGCTTCAATCACAGTTTCATCTGCCTTAGCTGTCTCAGCCACTTCAGTTTCAACTACAGCCACAGATTGAATCGGCTCAATCTGCACTGTTTCTTCTATCCTTGCCTTTTTCGAACTACCTTCATCAACAGTAATCTCAGGTACAGCATCCAACTTCCTTTTTCCCTCAGCTTTGTCAGAAATGACAGGATCAGCAACAACTTCATCGGGAATAACTATTGGAGTTTCCACCCTTATACCCACATTAGTTGTACCACGTGCTCGAGTATAATAAACTTTTGCTGCTTGAGAAGGTTCAGACACTTCCATAACTTCGTCTGAAAAATCTTTATCAGATGTGGACCCTGACTTCTTTGAACGTGTTTCTTCCAACCATTTCTCCAACATTTCTTTTTCAGCATCCAAAGTATTACATTCAGCCTTCAATTCCTTGTAATCATACTTCAGATTTTCATGTTCCTCCTTCAAACTTTCATAATCACCCTTCAATTTTGCATGCTCAGCAGCCAGCTTAACATGATCAGCATCCAACTCTTTGAAAATTTTCAGATTCTGATTATGAATATTCCAAAACTCTTCAAACCTTTTCTTCTTTCTGTCATTTGAAGCTTTCAACTGTTCATTCACTTCCAACAACTTTGCTACCATCTCTTCTAATTCAACAATCTTCTTCTTATCTTCATTTTCATCAACACTTGAAACAGTTTTTGGTGAAGACTCCAAAACTGGTTCAATGTTTTCAGCAAACTGAGATGATGTGGTGGGTATATCAACAGACATAGGATCAGTAATGCCAGCATCAGCTTCATCAACTATCTGTGCAATAGTTTCAGCTTCGGCCATTACTTCCTGAGCTATCTGGACAACGTTTATCTGTTCAGGCTCAATCAACACTTTCTCAACAACAGATTTAGATCTTCGAGATCTAACATACTGCTTTGTGATGGGCTTAGCAACATCAACTACCACTTCTTTTTCAACACAAGCAACCTCAACAGGTTCTTTAATCAAAGCAGGTTCAATAACTTCAACATTTTCTGTCTCCAAATCTAGTGGTTCAGCAATCTCAATATGTTCGGCCTCCTCTGAAACAGATTCAGTACCATCATTGCCATCATCATCATCTCCATCACTTTCACTTTCACCATCACTATCTTCATCATCTCTATTATCATCATCATTATCATCACTTTCTTCACTTCCAGATTCATCTTCATCTTCTTCATCTTCTGCATGACGAGCAACATACTCATCATCATCCAATAGATTATCAGGCACCTCATCAACCAGGTCCTGAGGATTTACAATCTCTCCGTGTGAAATATGATGATAAACTCCTTCAACATCTTCTTCATTATTTGCTATATCTCTCATATAGTCAAATAGATCAACACTAGGCACATTCCCGATACTCATCTTTCTATAAGATAGATCGTTCATGTCCTCAGTATATAATATCCCTCCAACAACACCTTCTTCTCTAATAATGGGATAAGCAACATTTATCATCAACTGCAAGAATCTCGGGTACATGAGAAACTTGAATCTTTTGCCCTTTACCAGATTAAACACAAACCCATTCATAATCCATTTCGACATGTTGAATGGTTTGTTCTCAGCTATAGCAACAATCGGAGATGCTATATCAGATGGGAAGTTGTCAAAACCTGCACTCCTCCTTGACATGCACTGTTGGACAACATAACACAACAGCTTCCATTTCTTTCCCAATCTGGCTCTAACAAACTGTGACTTTGGAAATACAGGTGGATGACCCATATTAACAAAACACTCTTGACATTCAGCCATAGTCAACTCATCATTCGCCCCTACTTCATCCTCATATATTCTCAAGGCTGTTCTGATTGCTTCTTAAGACACAGTCAAAACTAACTCCCTAGTGATGTTTCCTCGAACAACAGCTACTCCATCATCATTTCTGATCACCTCAGCTGTTCTCCAAAAACTCTTTATCAACCTTGCATATATGACCGGCTTGGCACACATAGCATATACATACTTTGTCCTCTTTATGAATCTGATCATATCTCTGTAACCTTCAGTTTCAGGGATAGACTCATCTAAACATGCCACCAGATTGTGCTTAGGCTCAAACTTTAGATTCTCCATCTGTTAAAACAAAAACAAACACAAACAAGACAAATGTGTTAGATTCTACATTAATAAACTTCAAATTTTTTTATAAGTGTTTGAACAAAAGTTATAAAGCAAAACATTCACATAATCATTTTAAATCCTAAATTGTTTTAACAAACTAATTTTCATCATTTTGATCAAAACAACTTTGAATTTTAATGATCATACAACATTTTTCAATACAACAGTTTATCACTTAAGAACATAAATTTGACATTTATAAGATGAAGATGTTTATCATAATTTAGTTCAGTTTTAACAAGGATTTGTCACTTTTAACACACATTTCATCATTTTGAAGTTTAACATTTATGAGCTTAAAACAGGTCATCAATGGCGGTTGACAGTTATAAGGTAATTTGAGTGATTCAGTTGATTTTAAGGAATTTTGGTGCAAATGAGTGTTTGATTGTTAATGATCGACAGATTTTACACTTAAAACAACATTCGATTTTGGTTTTAACACACACAATCAAAGTGTCGATTCAGTGATCAAAAACACTGTTCATCATTGTTTTTCATTTTATCGGTCGATTTGCAGGTTTATTAGGATCAAATCACATACACAATACCTAATTCAATCGATCAGACTTGTTACAGAACAACGATTGAATATGATAAACAAACGATTTAGTGTACAGAGGATTTGTGTGAATTTGTGAGTGAAAAATGATAAGTGTTTGTGAAGAGGCGGGTTTTTATATGGTTAAAAATTAGGTCAAACTTTAGGTGTCGGGTCAACAAAAGGGACGGGTAAACATAACAAGTCCAATAAGCCTTGACGGGTCAAGCACTGTTGAGACGGGTCATGTACTGTTGGGACGGGTCAAGTACTTGAAGCAAGTCACAACATATGACGGGTCAACATATAACATGTGAAAAACACTTGACGGGTCAAACACTGTAGAAACGGGTAAGTCACTGTAGTGACAGGTAAAGGTTAGGAACAACTACACCTGATTTGTTTTATTCATCACCCGGCAGTATAGTAGTCTTCAAAACATCACCCGACATCCTTTCTTCATTACCCGGCAACACAGTTGTCTTCTATTTCACCCGGCATGCTGTCTTCTTCATCAACGGCAACATAGTATTTTACTTCATCACACGGCAACATAGTTGCTTCCACTATTACCCGGCAACACAGTGTTATACACTTACACGGCAAGATAAGACTTCTTTCTTTTACCCGGCTGTATAGTGACAACATTTCTTTACCCGGCTGTATAGTGACACAACTTGTCACCCGGCAGATATCTATGACCTTCACCCGGCTGTATTTGACATGTTCATTGCCCGGCTGTACAGTAGTCATAATATCTTCACCCGGCTTCACTTCTTTTTCTCAATCACCCGGCTTGTATCAAACTCACACTTTTACCCGGCTGAACAGTGTGTTCATTACCCGGCAAAATAGTGTTATTATATTCTTTGCCCGGCTAAAACACTTTAGCAATTTTTCTTCACTTTTTCTCGTCTGTTGACTTTTTCAACTGCATTTATTGTACCTGCAAACATTCTCGACACATTAATTAGACAAGATATCCTTAAAAAGAATTTGTCATATTAATTATCAACAACATAAAACAAGTCAATAAAAATTAATTTCAATTAAATTCTTTTTCTTTTTCAAAAATGTTTTTGTTTTTGCACAACCAACATTTTTATATCCCGAAGCAATTTCTGAAAAACACATCACAAGACCTTGGGTTTGTTTTTAACACATCCAATACTTTTGCTTTTCATACCACATAATCTTGTTCATTCAAAACACACTTATTCAGAAATATTTTTGGATTTTTGTAGATATTTTTTTCTTCAATTTATTCTCCCCCTAAACTTGAAATTTCTTGAAATTTTTAAGTTTAACAAGATGTCGATGTGTCAATAAAGATTCCATATGCCTGCACACACAAAGCACACACATTAAAATAAAGACATATGCAATGCAATGAATCAAAATATCGCAGTGAGATCATACCACACATTATCTGAACATGTTTTGCAAGTTTTGAATAGACATTTGACTTATGTTTGATTGAGTGATGATATGAAAACATACCAATTAGCTCGAGTTGACACACTTACTTTTTCAGTATCATGATGATATTAAGGTTCGATTAGAATGACTTATGTGACCCACATGTATACATATGTCAACATATTTCCTTATCAACCACTACCTGAATGCATATTGCACAGAACCTGGTCACTTACAATCATAAACAGTGTGGAATCTGGGTTCTATTCGAATTTGGTCCACTTTGGGACTTCTTTTTAATTCCATTTTGGAATTTTTCATTTCCTATCGTTCCCCTTGGGAATCTTCTGAATTCCTTTTTGGAATTTTTGTTTGGTGATGGTCCACATTTGGGACTCTTTTTGTTCCATTCTTTGGGAATCTTTTGCTGCACCTTGAAGCTCAAAAGAGACTTCGTGTGAGACTTCAGGTCTGTGGATACCACAACAAAGAAGCTCACGATGCGGTTCATCACACTGAATAGACTGCATCGTTACCCGATCATGCACAACTATCATCACAAGCAATGTATCAAAAGATATATATCTAGACATGTATAGCTATGGAACTTAACACAAAGATCATTAAGTTTATATTTGTCAACAATCAACTTACTTGTTCAGTCTAATTGCCTGAGCTGTCTAGCACATCAATTAACATTCATCAGTCTTTATTTAAAAATGATGTAACAAATAATGTCTAGTGTAACTATCATTTCTCACTTTTTGCAATATAGATTCTTATGACATGATATTTTCTTTTCTTTTTGCTTTTATATATTGTTTTTGCTTTTCTTTTTCATGCAAACACACAATGCAAAACAATAAAATAAAAGACAAAGGAATCAATACTTGACATCAACTTATTATATTTTTGGATTTTATATTTTTCTGATTTTTGTTTTGTTTTCGAAAAATAGAATCAATCATGATTGATTAATCCTATGGATTGAATTAAGAATTCAAACCGTCCTGACAAAAAGGATTTTGTGAAAAGATCTGCCAGTTGTTTATCGGTATGAACTTTAATCAAAATTATTAAACCTTTTTCAGAGTTGTCTCTTAAAAAGTGATATCGAATTTCGATATGTTTGGTTTTTGAGTGTTGAACAGGATTAGCAGTAATGAACATAGCAGCAGTATTGTCTATGTAAATAGGAGTTTTGAGAAAGTTAAACCCGTAGTCAAGCAATTGGTTTTGTAGCCACAAAACTTGAGAACATCCTGCAGATGCAGCGATATACTCTGCTTCAGCTGTGGATACAGAAACATTGGTCTGCTTCTTGCATTGCCAAGAGACAAGTCTAGGACCCAGAAATTGACATCCACCAGTAGTCGATTTCCTGTCAAGAGCACACCCACCAAAGTCACTATCAGAATAACTATATAATTCAAAATTGCCTTCATAAGGATACCATAACCCAAGATTCGGTTTCCCTTTAAGGTATCTGAAAATACGTTTAACAGCAACCAGGTGCGACTCTTTTGGATCAGACTGATATCTTGCGCACACACATACAGCATACATGATGTCTGGCCTTGATGCAGTAAGATACATCAGTGAACCAATCATAGATCTGTATAGTGTTTGATCCACGAATTTGCCTTTCGGATCCGGTTGTATCTTGCAATTCACATCAGATGGAGTTCGAATAGTCTGACAATCTTGCATCTTGAACTTTTTCAGCAACTTCTCAACAAACTTTGATTGGTTGATAAAAATTTCGTCAGCTGATTGTTTCACTTGTAATCCAAGAAAGAAATTAATCTCCCCCATTGAACTCATCTGAAATCTTGACTTCATGATTTCCTCAAATTCTTTGCACATTGACGCACTGGTCGATCCGAAGATAATATCGTCCACATATACTTGAACACATAAGAGTTCTTCATTCTCCTTCTTCATAAACAAAGTTGGATCAATCTGACCTCTTGTAAATCCATGTTCTAGTAAATGCTTAGATAGCGTCTCGTACCAGATCCTTGGAGCTTGATGTAGACCATATAGAGCTTTACTCAACTTGTATACACGATGAGGATAGTCAGGATCTTCAAAACCCGGAGGTTGTCTGACATAAACATCATCTGTAATCGGTCCATACAGAAAAGCGCCTTTAACGTCCATTTGGAATACTTTAAATTTCATGAAGGAAGCATATGCAAGAAAAACGCGTATAGCCTCAAGTCTTGCGACCGGAGCGAACACTTCTTCATAATCAATGCCTTCTTCCTGAGTATATCCTTGTGCAATAAGTCTTGCTTTGTTTCTCACAACAATACCACGTTCGTCTGGCTTGTTCTTGTACAACCATCTTGTACCAATCGCATTTTCTCCTTCAGGTAAGTCCACTAATTTCCAAACCTCTTGTTTGCGAAATTGAAGTAACTCCTCTTGCATGGCTTCAATCCAACTATTATCTTGCAACGCCTCTGAAATATTCTTTGGCACCACTTGAGAAAGAAAACATGAATAAAGACAAACATTTGCTTGCTCAGTTTGACTTCTTGTAGTTCTCTGATTCAACGGCCCAATAATCTGAGAGACAGGATGTTTCTTGTGAATTCGATGAGTTGGTATGACATCTCCTTGCACTTGACTCTCCAGATTAGACTGATTCAGATTCGGTAGATCTTGTAGTATGGTAGAAGTATGCGGAGTGAAATTAGGAACTTGATCCGGTGAATTGATGAAGTAATCAAATGATTTCGAATCTGATGATGGTTGATTCTGAACAGATTCACCATCATTAGGAGAACTTTGCGGATTAACATCATCTTCAAGATTGTTTGATTCTTGTTGGTCCATAAAGATCGTGATTTCAGTGCTTTGTTGACTTGTTTAACACCAATATGTCAAATACTTGAAGAACAAAGTGAATAAAGTCCAAATAACCCAATATCAAGATCTAACACATAATCGAGGTTAATAAGCTACAATGATGAAAGATATAAGCTCCTAGCACCTCAATGGAACGATTACACAACACAAATCAGTAAGAAATCGTTTAAGTAAAAGATGTGCAAAAGTCCTATAAAGTTGTAGATAAGGTTACAATATATAGTGATGTTAGGTTCGCTGATAGATTCGCTCTAGCGAATCTATCCAGCGAACCAACACAGGTTCGCTGGGCACATAGGTTCGCCCAGTCGATACCTAAACCAAAAGACATGTTGGCCTGCGGGCGAATCTATAGATTCGCCCGTAGGTTCGCTAGAACTAATACAATTACAATACAAACAATTACATACAAAAGTAGCACCGACAAGCCGGTGGGTCCAACCTATACATAGTAGACTATCAATACTCCCCCTAGGTTGGACCTCACCTGGGGAAGTCTTCAGATTAGCTCCTGTCTTGTTGGCTTCAAAGTTGTTCAATAAAAGCTCCTGCCCGTTCTTTGATCCCGGCCTTTGGATTTGTATAGTCTTCAATTCCGGCCTCATCTTCACTCAGATTTAACATTGAATCCACAAACTCTGTTTCTGCGACCTCTGTATCAGGCTCAGGATGAACTGTCGTTTCCGCCTGAATATCTGCAGTGGGCTCCTCGCATTCCACTTCCAAGTCTATCACTTCAGCTGGTTTCTCAAACCTTTGTTCAATAGATTGATCGAGCTGTCTTGTCAAGTCATCCATCTCCAGCCTCAGATCATCTGTCCTCCTCAATCTTTCATTCACAGCTTTCAGTTCTGCACGAATCCCCCGGGCCTTGTTAGCAACCTTCACAAACAGGTTGGCTTCAGCAGCAGTGTCATTTCCAGCCCCGTGCTTGATTCTGTTCTCACAAAGCACCTTCAGATCTTCATCGCAGAAGGAGAAGACCTCCATCGGATCAAACAATCTAATTTCAGGACGGTCTTCACCTTGAAGTCTGATAATAGCCTCCCCAGTGCTATTGTCATAAAACCACTTGCTGAAATCCTGCAATCTGGGCGGCTGTGTATCTGGGACCCTGACCCTGGTCATCACTTTAGGTGCAGCAATCTTCAACACAATCTTCCCTTTCCATGACACCCAGTGTTTGTCCTTCTTCTGTCTCATCCTCTTTGGCTTTTGATAACCAAACTCTACAAAATCCGACTTAGCAGCTTCTTGAATAGCGGCTTCAAATGCACAAGCCCTGCCGCTATCCTCTTTCCCTAGTAGAGGTAGCTCAGCCAGTCTCCTCAAGTCCCATCGAGGAAAGGTGGCGAAGTGCTTTCGGTTCTTCACATATGTAATGTCACCACCCCTCCTTTTGATCATATAAGCTTCCACCAAACAGTTGTATTTCCATGCAATGATCTGTCTGTCTTGCTGTTTGGTGGTGGGTTCGTCCAGATGTTGAAATATTGGTACCTCAGGCACCACAGCTTCCTCTTTCCTGAACCACTCGGATTTATCAAGCTCAGCGTGTTCAAACTGGTAGCTCATCCCCTTTTCCTCCACTTTGTATATCTCAGGCTCCTCATCCAAATCTTCCTCGCTGTCAGCATTAATATCAGTATCAGGTTCATCAATCAGTGTATAATCCACCCCAGATCCACCTACCACTTCCTCTCCTTCAAATACGTCCATGTCAATCCCCATATCCTCATCGAACTCTTCAACCACAGTTTTTCCCTTACTCTTGTCTCCAAAGTCAACATCCATTAACGGATATCTTGTAATATCCGTTAAGGAGTTCAGTTCCGCTTCAGACATCGCTGGTTCAGTCCCAGCATTCACCTTCAATTCGTTTAACTCTTTGAAGACCCTGACCAACAAACACTGCTGGTCCTTCATCATACGACCCATCTCGTATATGACCGTTGATTTTTCTGCATCCTGTTTCTCCAACTCTTCATGTTTACCTGTCAGCTCAGCCAGATCAGCCTTTAACTTCTCAACCTCATCCTTCAACACATTCCCAGACCCAGCATATGTACCCCCGACATCATGCTTAGCCTTCTTTGATCCCTCAGCATGTGTATCAGCCCTTTTCTTTGTCCTCAGTTCTCTGCCAGCATCAATCTCGGCCTGGATCTCATCCACCTCTCTATCAAATGAATAATCTTTATCTTTCGCATAAGCCTTTCTCTTTCGGATTTTCTTCTCAACCTCCTCAATGTTTTCACCGCCCCGTTTCTTTTCTGACTCAATCATCCTTTGTATATAAACCCACCTATCCGCCGGATACATATTCTCCCACAAGTACGTAATCCTTCCCACACATTCCGGCCTTACTGATTTACAGTCCTTGAAGATTCGTGAATGCATATCCCATACCTTCAGCTCAGCACCAATAACCGGTAGACCCGGCAACTTGTCATTCAGTACCATTTGAATGAATCTTGGATACATTAACCACTTGGCTCCTTTTGAAGCATGGATGTTCTCGAGCATGTAGTTAAATATCAGCTTTGCCAGATTTGCTTTCTGCCCTCGGCAGAACAGCACCATGGCTCGAGCCCAATCCAGGTTCAGACCGTCAGTACCCCCTTTTCTGTGATCCAGGCACATAATAAATACATGGGCGATGTACCTCCACTCCTGGATCAGGTAGGACTTGACAAACTCCATCTTCTTTTCGCCGGGCATTGGCCCCTCATACCCGGCAGTCCGAAGTGCCCCATAAACTTCTTCAGCAGTCATACCAACCTCATCACCGACATCTTCTTCTAATCTTAGTATCCTAGCCAAATCAGCTTCAGTAAATGCTAAGTCGTGGCCACTGACATTGGCACATATTCGTGACGGCTGTACCGACACATTCATGACCGCAGTTCGCCAGAAATCCCGAACGTGCGTCTCGTATATGGTGGGTGAGTGAGAGATGGCATGATAAATGTGTGACGATTTCAGCCATATGATAGCGTCTCTATAGCTGCTGGCCTTTTCGAAGTTTTCATCGAGTAAAGCACACATATTGTGCTTCTTCTCGAAGAATAAAGTCGACATTTTGCCTGAAAAATAAACGGAGATTGATCAGAAATAAAGATTTGAAAATCAGAAAATAGATTCGCTGGAAATTAGGTTCGCTGGTATAGCGAACCTGAGATTTTGGCACCTGAACCTATAGATTCGCTGACATGAAAAATCAGTCATTGTTGTCGAGCGAATGTATAGGTTCGCTAGAAACAGTCGGGCGAATCTATGCTGTTGCGCGGGCAGCATAACGACATAGGTTCGCTCGATGTCTTGAACTTTCGTTCAGATTCGCCAGATGAACGTTTAGATTCGCTGGAAACCCTAGCTTTTCAAAAACGGCCGAAATCACATACAGTCAACAATTTTTAGGCATTAAAAGCAACAAACAAGTAGTATAATCACAAGACGAGGCTATTATGAAGTAAAACCCTAACATCTAACATACAATCAGCCTTTTAAACACAACATAATCAAGGATCAATAGATTTAACAGACAAATGATGCGATTTAGGGTTTAAAACACTGATTAGGATGAAAACGATTACATACCAGACAATATTTGTGAAGTTTAAGTGTGAAAAACCGGTGAGTAAGCGAGAATCGAACGTTGGTGTTTGAAAATTTTAAAAGCGTCTGCTACAGTAGATGACAGCGAAAAAGTGAGAAAACTTCGCTGCCACTGTATATATATACACTCCTAGGTTCGCTGGCAGACAGTCCAGCGAACTTTAGGTTCGCTGGAAGACCAACAGACAAGGCCTTTGACTGGTTCGCTAGCAGGTTCGCTGACACATAAACAAGGCTGTTTCATGTCAGCGAAACAAGGAGAGTTCGGGCGAACCTTAGAGGCCGAGCGAATCTGTAGGTTCGCCACAGATTCGCTAGACAAGAAAAATATTTTTGGATTTTCTTAAATTTTAAAGTCTTTGTAAAACCGTGAAAACGTCCCACGACATCAAAGCCCCAAAAATAAACATATATACATATAATCCTAAAAATTAAAATTTAAAATTTAAAATTAAAATAAAATAAAATAAGTATAACAGGAGACGGTTTTAAACGCTAGAAAGGATATTTATTTTTCATGATGTTTTGAGTAGAATCCGGAGAATCATCGATTGGCGGGATTGCAGATATGTTTGTCCATTTAAACCCATGCCTTAGTCCTTTCAACAAGAGATCAGCAGCTTCTTTTATCATGTTTTGGGTTTGATTGAAGAAACTCAGACAACTCGGTCCCCACAAACGTCTAGGTAAAAAGAACAAGTTCTGTCATCAGGGTATATCTGAGCAATACGATTTACTTTGCTTGAGTTTCATAGAACAACTTTTGAATGTTGTCTTTTGACACATGTGCAATTTTTGCATCTTTTCTTTTGTGAGTGGAGCTTTGTCAGCAATTGATTCATTTTGAATACAATGCGACTTATTATTTGGGAAACTCAAATAGTCTAGAGCTCCAGGTCTATACTGACGTATAACAGAGGAGATAAACATTTGAGCATGCTCGGTGAATCTTCAGGTCAATACTTCCGTATAGCAGAGAAGATCCACCAACTCCAGGTCAATACTTTCGTATAGCAGAGGAGTTAAGCACTTGACTCAAAACGTTCTGAGGAGTTAACGAGTAACTCACTCAGAGGCTTTTCCGAAGAGCATCCCTAGCAGCTTTTTATTTTTATTTGTTTTGCATACTAGAAACTCGATTCGGGGATAGGGTGAGGGTGATTTGGGATTTTTTAGGGAAATCAAGACAAAGATTTGACACTCTCAACCCATTTTTGACAGAACCATTATCTTTGTGCAATCCAATCACGTCAAGGGGATAATCCTTGCTGTCGAGATCTTGGGCGTTATGTTTGGCTGCACAATCACTGTTTACTTTGTTTTCGGGCTGAGCCTATCTGACATATCCCAAACGCAATGCTTCTGACCTCCTTCAACGACTTTTCAACATCAATCAAAACGGAGATCCTGAAATAGCAAAATTTGAAAAACTATAAATAGTTAATCTTTTATATATCTCCCCCAAAATTTCTATATAATAGCCGTCTAATTAAGAAATTTTTGTTTTTCAGATTTTCTAAATATATATATATACAGAATTTAAAAGAAAAAGAAAAGAAGATGAAATAAAATAAAGAAACGGAGCAAAGAATCGAGTGACCCACGGATTTTTCAAAGAAGATAAAGACCCGATTATTTACGAAGAACAGATTATTTACATATTTACAAAAGGATTCTCACAGAAAAAGGTTTTCAAAAAGATATAAGTCCAAGCATGGAGATCAATTCATAAAAACGTGGTTTGTCAAAGGTTTTCGTGAAAAGATCCGCTTTTTGCTTTCTAGTTTCGATAGGAATAATATCAATAAACCCCTTTTCCTGTGCATCCCTGATAGCATGAATTCTCGTTTCAATGTGCTTGGTTCGTGTGTGATGAATAGGATTCTTGGCGATTCCAACTGCAGCTTCATTGTCACAAAAGAGTGGCGTGTGAAGAAAGTTGATGCCATAATCCATCATCTGATGTTGAATCCACAGCACTTGGCAACAGCAACTTGACGCAGCTATGTATTCTGCTTCTCCTGTGGACAGGGAGACGGTTGTTTGCTTCTTGCTTTGCCATGAAACAAGACATTCTCCAAGGTATTGACATCCACCGGTGACCGATTTCCTGTTAATCCTGCAACCAGCATGATCACTATCAGAAAACGCATGTAAATCAAAGTTCCCACCTTTTGGGTACCAAAGTCCCAAACGAGAGGAACCCTTAAGGTAACGAAAAATTCGTTTAACAGCTTTTTCATGCGATTCTTTTGGATTTGCTTGGAAGCGAGCACAGTAACACACGGCAAATGTAATATCCGGACGACTTGCAGTCAGATACATGAGAGATCCGATCATCGAGCGGTACCGATGAGCATCCACAGGATTCCCATTATCATCGGAAGTAAGGCATGTTTGAGCAGTAAAAGGAATCAATTCTGGAGAAGAGTCATCCATGCCAAACTTCGTGAGGATTTCTTTGATGTATTTCTCTTGGTGGATTAAAATTCCATCAGGCTTTTGCTCCACTTGCAGCCCCAAGAAGAAACACATCTCCCCCATTATTGTCATCTCAAAACGATCCATCATCACCTTCTCAAATTCTCTACACAACCCTTCATTAGTCGAACCAAAAATGATATCATCAACATACACCTGAACGATCAGCAGCTCGCCATCCACCTCCTTCTTGAATAAAGTCATATCTATACTGCCACGAGAGAAGCCTTTACTGAGGAGATACTGTGTCAGTGTTTCATACCAGATCCTTGGAGCTTGATGCAACCCATACAACGATTTGTCAAGCTTGTAAACCTTTGACGGGAAATCAGGATCCTCGAAGCCTGGTGGTTGACACACGTAGATCTCCTCATCGATGTCTCCGTATAGAAATGCACATTTCACATCCATCTGATAAACCTTAAAGTTTTTGTTTGCAGCATGTGCAAGAAAGATTCTGATGGCTTCCAGGCGAGCGACTGGAGCAAAAACTTCGGTATAGTCAATTCCCTCCTCCTGAGCAAATCCCTGAACAACCAGTCTCGCTTTATTTCTAATTACAACACCACGATCGTCTGGCTTGTTCCGAAAAACCCATTTAGTGCCGATTGGGCACTTGTTAGGAGGAAGATCAACCAGTTCCCAAACTTTGAGCTTCCTGAATTGCTGTAGTTCCATCTGCATGGCATCCACCCAACTCGGATCTTCAAGTGCCTGTTTATAATTCTTTGGAACGACTTGGGACAGAAAGGCAGCATAAAGACATTCATTAATCAAACCGCTCTGACTCCGGGTTCGCACACCATCGGTAATAGATCCAATGATATAATCGTGAGGATGGTTTTTCAGGGTTTTGAAGTCAGTGTTGAGTAGTAAAGGATTTTGGTCGGTTGTGGGTGTTTGATTTGATGGTTGTGGAGGTGTAGGTGTAGGTATAGGTGTAGGTGATGGAATGGTGTTGGATGTGGATGGAATATCTGATGTGGAAGTTTGAACAGTTTGAGATGATGGAATATTTGGTGGAGGTGATGGGATGTCAAATGAAGTGGGAGGTAGTTGTGTAGCTGAAGTGGAAGGTTGTGATTGTGATGGTGTAGATGTATGATTGAAAATAGAAACCGATGAGTGTGGAATGATGTCATCATCGTCAGAGTCGGGAAGATTGAATGATTTGAAAATGGTGGTGGCATCATAAAACCAAGCTGGTTCACTACCAATACTAGTAGTGTTTGATTCTTGCCAATCAACGTAGTAGGACTCTTGCACAATCCGCGTTCGCTTGTTGTAAACGCGATACGCCTTTTGCGTGTTAGAGTATCCCACAAAGAAGCATTCATCAGAGACAGCCCCAAACTTCGTCTTCTGGTCTTGAGTATTCAGAAGAGTGCAAGAACATCCAAAGGGGCGTAGAAAGTCAATCAGCGGCTTAATCCCTCGAAACAGTTGATATGAAGTCTTCATCTTTTCTTTGACTATCAGTACCCTGTTAAGAACATAAGCTGCACAATTAACCGCTTCAGCCCAGAAAATAATTGGAAGTTTTGACTCGATCAGCATAGTTCTAGCGGCCTCAACAAGAGTTCGGTTCTTTCTTTCAGCAACACCATTTTGTTGTGGTGTTCGGGCAGCGCTAAACTGTCTGAGAATACCCCGTTGTTCACAGAAGGAGTTGAAGATGTGGTTTCTGAATTCAGTTCCGTTATCGCTTCTGATGGCTTGAACCTTCTTCTTTCCAAGAACCTCTATTAGAGGTATCAGCTTCATCAATTCTTCTGCTGTCTCACTCTTGTTTGCCATGAATCTCACCCAGGTGTACCTAGAGTAATCATCTGTGACAACCAAGCAATAAGACTTTTTAGCAATTGATTTGACACTTATTGGTCCGAATAAATCAGTATGTAACAATTCGAGGGGTTCTGAGATAGTATTTGTAATTTTGAGTTTATGTGGCTTTTTGTGCTGTTTTCCTTTAGCACAAGCCATGCATTTCTCCACCACAGAAAAATCCTTTTGTGGTAAACCCCTGACCAAATTGTTCTTAACTAATTTATTCAGAATTTTAAAATTGATGTGTCCTAAACGTTTATGCCACAAAAATGATTCAAAGGATGATGCTTTAGACAGGAGACATGTCACGGTGGAATTTGATTCCTTTGAACCCATATTCAACATATAGGTGTCATTTCGTCTCGGAGCACGCATGATCACCATATTTTCTGGAATAGTAAACTCTGGCTTCAAGAACAGGCATTCATTTTGAAGGAACAGCACAGGAATATTCTTATCACAGATTTGTGATACACTCAGAAGGTTGAACGCCAGTTCAGGAACATAGTTGACATCTTCCAAAGTAAGTGAGCCATTTGAGACTTCTCCTTGACCTATCATCTTCCCGCCTTTCTTATCTCCCGCAAAAGCAACATAGCCTCCATTTATGATCCTATAGTTAGTAAGAAGATCCTTCAATCCAGTCATATGTCTGGAACATCCGCTGTCAATATGCCAATGACTATTTACAACGGCATTTGAATGTTCCTGACATTTATTAAAAGAAAAGAAAAGTTAGACCTTTGCAATAGGCACCCAAGTCTTTGTGTACCTGGGTGGTGAAGTTGATGAAGTACTATAAAAGAAATTATTTACAAAAGTGTTTAATCTTTTTCCCAAAGATTTTTGCTTGGTGCTCTTTTGGATAGATTTAGGGCATTTCTTGACAGTGTGACCAGTATTTCCACATTTAAAACAGTGAGACTTCAAACCGATTTTGGGAATTCTGTTGTCAGGAATTTTATCTATTACAATTTCCTCATCACATTCAGACAGTTGTGAGTCACAGTCACTGTAAGTGTCATAGAGTTCTTTTAACTTACTTGTTGTGACTTTAACAGTATCAGATTCAGGTTTTGGTTTAAGAATGTATGAAAAAGATGATTCCTTCTCTTTTGGTTTTGAAATTCTCACAGGTGTAAAAGATGGAATTTGGTGAGTGAAGAACTTTTGAAAACAGTTTGTTTTAGTTTGACTTTCAGAGACGTGACCTGAAAGTTTGTCTTTGTCATTCACACACACATTAGCAATCGAGTCAACATCATTAAACACATTTGGGTTTGAAGTGGAACACCCTAGATTACTATTAAACATGCAATTGTCTGAATATGACATATTACTACAAACAGAATTATCTAAACAAATGTCTTCAAAAGACTTCTTGGAATCAGAACTACTGCAATCACTACTGCCAGAACAACCGAGCCCAACACTCCCACCATATGCGTACTCCTCTCTAACTTCCTTAAGGTTTACTTCACTTAAACCTGCAATGGAACTGTCAGTATCTTTCTGCATAATCTCTTGAATTAACTCATTTAAGGGATGAGGAATAGGTGTAGGAGAATAACAGAAAGTACTCGGTGGAGGATAGGCATATGTTTCATTGTTGCTAAGACCCAACCCTGTCTTAACTCTGGCCCCCCTTTGTTTCTTGCACAGTTCCTCCCTTTTCATACCCGATATGGTCCACTGCTGCAATTTGTTTTTAAGCTTTCTTGCTTCAAACTCAGCAAGTGTAACTTGCTCAGTCAAGTAGTTAATCTCACAGTTCTTTTCTAAAAGAGTTCTTTTTAAGTGTTCATTTTCTTTTAAAGATTCTCTTAACTTAACAAAATATTTTGATTCACTTAATTTAAGCTCTTTGATGGTTCTTTTTAATTCGTTTTCGTTTGACATTAACAATTTATTTGCTTTGTATATGCCAATTAAACGGATTTTGCAAGCAGATGAACACATATCTTCTATAACATCATAAGGAAGACCGATTACCAGTTTTTCAGCGGCCAGAGCACGATCACATTGACAGTAGGGAGTGCTTCTTTTGAATTCATCAACTGCATCCAGCCTTGCTTTTTCAATCATTTCTTCCAAGCTAGCCTTTGACTCTTCCTCATGCTTCACTTCATTAACAGTGGCTTCACAAACTAACCCAGAATGATTCAGATGTCCTTGAGCAATAACATCTGATTGAACTTTGTCAACATTTTCCACCTTCTCCTCCTCTTTTTTTCCATAAAACTCTTTGAAGGGGTCAAAGAGATTTATATCATTGTCATCAAACTCAGTAATTTCAGCAATAAGGGCATGGTTGATCTCCTCCTTGGTTTCTTCAATTTCAGCGCTCCAGTCAAAGTTGGTAAGCAGTGCAGTTTCATTCTTTGACTTAGCTTCTTCAACCTTTTCTTGAATTGGAGCAGGTCTTGGAGTTGCAGAGTTAACTGGCTCAGTAACGATTGGTAATGGGCATTCTCTCTTGAAGTGGCCCAGTTGCTTGCAGTTATAGCATCGTAACTTACCCTTGTCATATCCCAACTTAGCATTCTGTCCTTGATTTCCAAAGTTTCTTCTACCAGTCCTTTCCATGAATCGTCTGGCACGAAGAGTGAGCATAGCCATCTGCCATTGAATATCTGTTTCCTCCAGATCATCAGGGTCCACCTGATACATGTCTTCAACTGTCATACCCTTTCCTTTCAACTCACCTGCAACAAGAGCTTCATAACTGTGAACAAACATTCCAAATAAGGCCATAGTATCTGACGGAATCTGTGTGGCGACGGATGCACTTGAGCTTGAACCAGCATTTGAAGAAGCACCAGCAGACTTAGCAGACACATGACCTGAAGATCCTCTAGGTGCTGCACTGTAAACATAAGAGTTTGCAGCGGATGAGATAAGTGCAGCATTTTGAGAGGGAATGTTTGGAACCATCATTGACTGATTATACTCTCTTCTTTTGACATCAAGGTCGAAAGACTTCAGCTTGTTGATGACGTCCATCAGTTTGTAATCAGGGAAATTCCTCTCTTGTTTCAGTAGCTTGATTTGAAGGCTCCATTGGGGAGGAAGTGAATCTAACAATTTTGCAACTTGTTCGTGATTGCCCAGCTTTTCATCATATTTCTTCAAATTGCTTGACACAGACAGGAATCTATTTGTAATATCAGTCAAGTTCTCTTGTGAGTATCCCACAAAAGAGTTGAATTCTTTTTCAGCCTGAGCTTTTCTATCCAGTTTCAGGTCCTCATTCCCATCATAAAATTCACACAATGCATCATACAGACTTTTTGCAGTTGTGTGTTCTGCAAAGCGGTTGAAGATGTCTTGGTGTAAGCAAAGTATCAGTGCCCCTAATGCTTTCTTGTCACGATCCAGTAACTTGATATCAGTTTCAGTAAAAGTAGTTGGATCTGTGTTTATTGAAGTGACAGTTCCTTCAACAGTTGTAGGCACATGCGGACCATTCACTATAGATTCCCATTGGTTGTAGTCCGTGTAGTAGAAGAACGCTTTCAAGCATCTTTTCCAATCTTCAAAGTTTTCACCACTAACAAGCCTCGGTGGCCTGTTAGGTTGAACACTGTCTAGATCATTCATATTAAGTGTTGAAGAAGTCATAACTTTGAACAGACAACAGATTCGCTGAAAAATAGCAGATTCGCTGGCTAGTTTCGCTAGAAGAACACGGTAGTTTCGCTGGCAGATTCGCTGGTGACAGATTCGCTAGACAGTCAAACAGATTCGCTGACGAGCAAGCACAGATTCGCTGGCCTGATTTTGGCAGCAGTTTCGCTTGCACAGTCAGTCAAATAGATGAACTTTCGTTCGATGATATGCTAGATTCGCTGGCCACAACACAATCCAAACAGGACAAAATTTTGAATTTAGATTCGCTGGAAGAACTGCAGTTTCGCTGGAAGAACTAATAGATTCGCTGGTAGCTCAACCACTCTGAAACAGTACGGAAACAGCTCGAAAACCCTCAAAACTTGACCATTTGCCTACAGACTTGTTTTAAAAGCTTTCTACTTCCAAATAACACAAAACCAGTGCAAAATACCACTCCAAAACACAAGAAACAAGCTTTAAACAGAATCGAAAGAGTTTTGACCCAAAAACTTCAAAAATCAACACAAAAATCACTTGAATCAAACAATCAAGAGCACTAAGGCTCTGATACCATATTGTTGGTCCATAAAGATCGTGATTTCAGTGCTTTGTTGACTTGTTTAACACCAATATGTCAAATACTTGAAGAACAAAGTGAATAAAGTCCAAATAACCCAATATCAAGATCTAACACATAATCGAGGTTAATAAGCTACAATGATGAAAGATATAAGCTCCTAGCACCTCAATGGAACGATTACACAACACAAATCAGTAAGAAATCGTTTAAGTAAAAGATGTGCAAAAGTCCTATAAAGTTGTAGATAAGGTTACAATATATAGTGATGTTAGGTTCGCTGATAGATTCGCTCTAGCGAATCTATCCAGCGAACCAACACAGGTTCGCTGGGCACATAGGTTCGCCCAGTCGATACCTAAACCAAAAGACATGTTGGCCTGCGGGCGAATCTATAGATTCGCCCGTAGGTTCGCTAGAACTAATACAATTACAATACAAACAATTACATACAAAAGTAGCACCGACAAGCCGGTGGGTCCAACCTATACATAGTAGACTATCAATTCTTGATCATCTTGAGAACCAGAAGGACCCGGAGCTTGACTGGATTTGACATGATCAGGATTATGAAATGACATGAACGGATACTCAGAATTGAGATGACTATCATCGTCATTATCAGAATCGTCACTAAAGCATCCCAAGTCGCCTGATTCTTTTCTTGCTTTTCCTGAAAAATCAAACAAGTTAGAATTGAAAGATTTTGATAACGAATCTAAATCAAACAACCATTCGGGACCATGCGCCACTGACGGAAACGAATTTTCTAAAAACTTTACGTTAATAGTTTCAATAACAGTATTTGTTTTGCTATTAAAAACCCGATAAGCTTTAGAAACAGACGAATAACCAAGGAAAAATCCATCGTCAGATTTTGACTCAAATTTCCCGAGATGATCATTTAAATTTAGAATCGTTACAGGACAACCAAATGCTTTCAAGTATGAAATATTCGGTTTTCTTCCAAATAACAACTCATAAGATGTTTTCTGTTTATCCTGAACCAATAATGTCCTGTTTTGTACAAAACACGCAGTAGCAATAGCTTCGTCCCAGAATGTGATAGGGATTTTGGCATCTGCGAGCATGGATCTTGCAGCTTCAATTAGTGTCCGGTTTTTCCGTTCCGCAACCCCATTTTGTTGAGGCGTTCTTGGAGCACTAAATTGTCTAGCAATTCCTTTTTCTGCACAAAACATATCAACATTAGCGTTCTTAAATTCTGTTCCATTATCACTTCTTAAAATTTTCACTTTACAATCCAACTGATTTTCAACTTTGACAATAAATTCTTTTAACAACTCAGCAGTTTCAGATTTAACATGTAAGAAATAAACCCAAGAAAATCTAGTGAAATCGTCAATAATGACAAAACAGTAAGACTTCTTTCCGATGCTTTGAACATTCGTTGGTCCGAAAAGATCCATGTGTAGCATCTGCAAGGGTTTTGAAATGGAGTTTTCTGGCTTGGACTTAAAAGACATTCGGTGTTGTTTTCCTTTCAAACATGCTGGACAGAGATCAGTTGTAGAGAACTTCTTCGATGGTATTCCTACAGCGTGATTTCCAGTAACCAGTCGATTCATGTTTCTGAAGTTTGAATGGCCCAGCCGTCTATGCCAAAGTTGACTCTCATCATTTGATGCATGAGCAATGAGACAAGTAGTTTCGGTTTCAGCATCAATCTGCGACATATCAAGCTTGTATACATCACGATCTCTTGGAGCTTTAACCACCACCCACTCATTGTCAATCTTGAAACCTGGTTTGAGTATATAACAGAAATAATCATCAAATAAAGTTGAATAAGATTTATCACAAATTTGAGATACACTTAGTAAATTAAAGTTCAACTGTGCACAGTAGTTGACTTTATCAAAACTAATGACCCCATTTGATACGGTTCCTTCTCCTGATATTTTACCACCGGCATCACCTCCAAATGCAACATGTGTACCATTCTTCAGCTTAAAGTCTTGAAGCAAGGCATGGTTGCCTGTCATATGCCGGCTACACCCACTATCAACGAACCATGAGTTGATAGGTCTTCTTGGGCGTACCTGCATTTCAACAAACACTTAGTTAGTTTGGTCAACCCAGGCCCATACGGTCTTGGGTTTTCCGAATCTATCTGTAATAGTAACTTGTTGATAATGAATATTTTGAAAATTTGTTTCATTTGAGAGATTTTGATGCTGAAAACTGTTTCGCCCATTGGCGTGCATTAACTGCTTTCTTCTTAAAGCACTAAACCTTTCCTCTAACTTAGGATCAAGGTTATTTTCAAACTTTTGATTTCTCACCATCAAAGCTCTTGGTTTAAAACTGTTAACCTGCACATTTCTTGATGAAAAGTTAGAAACAGAATTGTTTCGATTGAAATTTCTCAAAACCGGAGAATGACTTTGATTCACATTTTGAAAACCAAATGATTTATTTCTTTGAAGATTTGGGAACGGAGTCATTTCTCTTGTTGAGTTTGATCGAAAGAAACAATCCTTTGTGTCATGGTTTCTTCTTTCACAGATTTCACAAAATTTGTTATAAAAACATTCTTCTGAAGAATGATTTGTTTTGTCACAATAACTGCAGTACCTGTTAAAGAAACATTCAGCAGTTGCATGGTTATAACGATCACATATTTCACAATGTTTCTTGCTAATCCTAAAGAGCCGATTGTTAACTTTTGATGTTGAACCCACTCGTGATTCATTATCAGTTTTGTTCGGTTTTAGATTAACTTGATTCTTTTGTGGAGATTTTGATTGTGAATTTGATTGCTTGGAAATTTGGTTCGATTTTAACACACCTTGATTGGTTAACCTTTTTGATTCAATTCTTTTATCATTGACAGCGGAAGACTTAGGACCTGAACCTGTTTTCAGACCAGAGTTAGATTTGATTGGAGAATTGATTGGTTTACCATAAGATCCATTTAAATCAAACGTTCATGCAGACACAAACTTAATTGTTTTTCCTTTTGACACTTTCTTTTTAACAGGTTTGACTTTGTCAGTTTTAACAATTTGAGCTTTGGTGTTGTCATTCGATTTTATGACACTTTTACCTTTCAATTCTTTTGTTTCAGATTGATTGGTTATTACTTTCGATTTCTGCTTCTTTGCAGTTGAAACTTCAGCTTTCTTCACTTCTTGCTTCTTGATCAGTTGATCAGCAACTTGCGCCTTCTGTTCTTTCTTCCACTTGATGTATTCAGGATCATTGTATCATGAAAATTCACCTTCTTCCTTCACTGTTTCTGACTTCGGATTCAGTTCCGGATACTCAACAAGTTGAATCAGAACAGGCTCTGATTTGTTGCTAGCTTCATCATCAGCTTCAGTGGTCACACCATCTTCTTCTTTCAAACTTTCCATCAACACCTCAGATCCTTCGGATTCAGATTTACTTCTTTGAATTTCTTTGAATTTTCGTTCATTTTCAGGTGAATGATCAAATTCATTGAAGTTTTCAGGTAAAGTTTGTGTGATTGAATTAGGCATTGGTTCATGAGTGAAACCCAACCCTGTTTTGGTTTTGTTACCTCTTTCACTTATAAGTTGTTTAACCATTGTTTTACAACTTTTCACTTTTGTTAATTCAACTTGTGTGACAGCATGAGCAACTTTTTCTTGTTCAAAGTTCTTTGTCATTTCTTCAAGTTGTTTTGTTACCAGTTCCAGTTCCTTTAAGGTTTTGTTCCATGATTCTTTAAGTGACAAAATCTTCTCATCAGAAATTTTGTGATCAATTTTAAGTTGTTCATGAATTTTCTCATGTTTACTTAGTTTATCACCAATTTTAAATGAATGAGTTCGATAATGTTCTACTTGTTGAATGCATTGTTCTGAACACAACCTTTCTTTCACATCAGCAGGTAATGGAACATAATTGGGGGGTAAATCAGTACTAACCTTTGGTTGTTCGGTAGATGATGAAGACTCACTGGATGTAGCCATCAACGCAATTTCTGACTCAGATTCTTCAACAGGATCAGACTTTGCACTCCAGTCATATTCCTCCGAATCTTCACTAACATTATCAATCACCTTGATATCTCCTTCTTCAGACCAATCCTCTTCGATTTCACATACCAGTGCCAAACTCGATGTAAGATCAGATGTGAATTGTTCTGCATAAGCACTCCAATCATATCCGTCTTTTACACTAACTACCAGTGCCTTAGTTTGGTCTTCTGGCTTCTTTCCTTCATCTTTCAGTTCAGGCATGGGAAGGCTTTGATATGGTTTCTGAAAGAAACGTTGATTTCTGCTTTGATAGCTCGAAGACTGTTGTGAGCTTTGACCTTGACCTTGATTACTTGAACTAGCTTGGTCATTGAAATTCTGATTCTTAGGAGCTTTGCATTCCCTTGAAAAATGACCATAACAGTTACAATTGAAACATCTGGCCTTTGATTTGTCAAATCCAACCGTCTTGTTTGCATGAGGCTTGTAGCTTCGGTTAACATATGCATGTTTCTGCGTTCTATATGCAACCATCACCATCTGCCAGTTTAAATCCATTTCCTCAATGTCATCAGGATCCATCTCAAATAAGTCTTGAAGAACAACGTCCATTTGACTTAAGTGACTTCCTTGGTATGCTTGAAAACTTGCCATAAAAGCTGTAAAGGCAGTTTTGGTCTCGTCATCTTGTAACAAGATGTTCATCACATCTTTTACTTTTGCTTGAACATTTGAACTTTGATTTTCTACTTGATTCTTCAGATTCTAACTTTGAACTTGAGTCTTTGGTGGAGATTGAGGTTGAGAATAAGTTGGTGAACTTGGAAAGTATGATGAGTCAGTATAAAAACTTGCGCCCACAAACAAATCACCCTCATCTTCAAACTTCGTTGCATCTTGTGCAAGAAAAGCATTCTCCACAGTATTAGCAGGATTCACAATATATTTGTATTGTGCATGTGAACTAGTTCTATCATTGTTTCTAGAACCTTCATCAATCTCTACTTCCTCTATCTTTGCAATGAGCAAATCTAGATCCATCGGAAACTTCTCAGTATGTTTCAGTAAGGTCACAGTCTGTTTCCATGTTGATGGAAGTGCATATAACAATCTGTCATTCAGATCTTGGAGATCTGTCTTTGCACCCGCATTGGTCATTTCAGTAGTTAGATGAACAAACCTATTCATCATTTGGTGCACTGATTCTCCAGCAATGTGTTCAAATAACTCCAACTGTCTCTTCAACTTCTGTTTCTTGAGACTTCTGAGTTGTTCACCTCCTTCACAAATAGACTTCAAAGCCTTGAACAATGTATAACCTGTTTGATAGGTGTCCAACCTTGACAGTACTTGTAGTGGCAATCCCTTACACATCAAAGAATATGCTTTGCAATCATTCTTCACTTTCTTCAAATCTTCTCCTGACAAATTATCCTCTGGATAAGGTTCAGTAGAGTCTTTGGTGTAGGTACTTGCACTATCTGGAGCTGTCTGAGTAGGTATGTGAGGACCCTTTTCAATTGACTTCCATAGATCATTGTCTATTGAGCAAAGATAATGCTTTAGTCTAAGCGTCCAATTCTTGAAATCTGCACGATTGACAAGTCTAGGAACACGGTTATCAGAATCATCATTAGGTGCCATTTTTTTTAAAAATTTTTTAAAGATTTTTAAAGAAAATATTTTTGGTTTTTGTTAATTTTTGAAAAGAAACAATTAAAATACTAAAATAAAGACAAGTAATTAATGACAAATTAAGAAAACAAGGATTAAAACAACTAAAATGAGTCACACGGCTGAACAGTGAAAATCTTTGATTCTTTACCCGGCAGAACAGTTACCCGGCAACAAGAAATAACTTCACACGGCAAATAACTTGACCCGGCTTGAATCTTGACACGACAAAAAGCTTTACCCGGCTGAACAGTTGTTGATCACACGGCAGAGTTGTTTACCCGGCTACACAGTATATGATCACCCGGCTGAAATTGTTAATCACCCGGCGTAACAGTGTATTACCCGGCACAACAGTTGTTGATCCGGCTGAACAGTAACACTTTTTCCTCGTCAAATTCTTTACCCGTCTAGCACAAAATCCTTTACACGGTTGCACAGGACCTAATTGTTCACAAATCTAAGTCCAAAGGAAATTGTCTAAGTCAAATTTTATCACCCGACAAGTTAATCTTCAACCAAGTTCATACTGTTCATCATCTTCATCATGCGAATTTTTCTGGGTTTATCAAAAACTTGTCCAATTCGTTCAAAATTCACACACAAGCAGTGAAATAGTCCGATTAACAATCCCTAATCTCAATCAATCCAAAACATGATCAAATTTTGATGAATTTGAGCAAAATTCGATCGAACAGTAACTTTTTCAATCTTCTTAATTCCTCAGATCTGATGATAATCTGATGGAGTTTGCACAATCGTTGTGAATTAGGAGTGATTGCGATGATAAATCACAACTAAAAACAGCAACAATTCATTCAGATCATGATATTTGAGCAATATTGATGTGTTTTGCTTGATGAATAGCGAAGAACACAGTACCAACAGCTCTGATACCAATTGATAGGTTCAATTGGATCGTTAATATCGCTCAATGATCAGAATAATTCATACACAAACACAGTTCAATCATTAACACAATTCATACTAATAATTCTCTTTTGTATATTGATGATCAAAGCAGATTTGTAGTACAAGTGCAGGAGAAAATAAATCACACACACTTAGTTCTCTCTCTAACGTGAATAGTGATCTAGCCTCTCTCCTCACACTCTCTCACTACATGCTTTTAAGCAACAATTACAAGTTTAAGAAATAAAACAAAATAGACCCTAAACTATACATAAAATGTAAAACAAATACAAAGTAAATCTTAACTAGGAAATAGCCCTAACACATCTAACTTTGGATAGTTCTTCATATTTTAATATGTGATACATTGCGGTTTACACTGTGACATACGAGACATAATATGAAAGTTACATACGTGATACCCGATCGTACGATCCGGCCGCTGCATCGCGCGGCCTGATCTTAAATCTAGTTTAATTCTGAACTTGAAACAATTACTTTTAAAATTCACAAGAGGAGAAATTTAGACACATGAATAATTCAAAGTATAAAATGGATAAGAAAGAAAGAAGAGGGGGATATATGAAAGTCGGTGGAGGAGATGTTAACTGTGACAACGCAACCCTAGATAACCACCGCCCCCATCAACGTCTTTGTCTTCTGTTCTTGTTCCTCCATCGGCACACACACAAAATTTCCGGCGGCATCTCTCTCTCGACCCTCTTCTTCGTTGGTCGCCGAAAAACAAAGCTAGCAGCCGCAGTCAGCAGTTCGCATCAGAGAAGCAACGCAGCACCATCGAGCATTTGTTCCGGCGTCGTCGGACCACCGTTCATCACCTATGATCAATCTGATCACTTCTGTTTTTCCTTCTCATCACATCGGTAAGCAACAACAATTTCATAACTCGTTAATCCAACACTTCCGTATTGGGTTTAGTTCGGTTTTGTTACGGAACACGGTTCGTTTTCGGTTTGGTCATCCTCGTATCTATGCAATTGTAATATATATATATGTGATTTGTGTGTATGATAGTGTAAGTGTGTGTGTACCAGAACTTCAGTTTGTGAGTGATGTATATATATATAATTGTATGCGTGGTGCTATGAATGTACATGTATATATATAGATCTAAAAATTGCAGCAGCATGATTGTTTATATGTATGCGTAGCAGGGAAACAACAGTAGTGGTTATGTGTATGCATAGGAGCAGCGAAACAAATTGTAATCATATATGTCAGTGTTCGGTCATAAGTATGTGTAGATATAGAATCAGCGTGTATGGTATTGAATGTATGAGCTACGTGTGTGTAGCACGATCAGCGAATGGGATATATATGTACTGTATGTGGATCGTGTGTGTATATCAACATAGCAACAGTCGCATAAAGATAAATGTAATATGTGTATATGTGTAAGTAAAGTGTGTGTAGATACGATGGAATTGAATATATGTATTGGGATATATATGTACTGTATGTGGATCGTGTGTGTGATGGTACGTCTGTGTGTATATCAACATAGCAACAGTCGCATAAAGATAAATGTAATATGTGTATATGTTTAAGTAAAGTGTGTGTAGATACAATGGAATTGATTATATGTATACATGTGCAGAATTGAGTATGTATATAGGTGAGATAACAAGAGGTCCATATATATGTATATCGTATATGTGTAAAGGTGTACTTGTGTAGTATGAATGTGAATATGTGCTGCAGTATGCGAACTAAATGGTATGCCTGATCATCGAATAGTGGAAGGTATGCAAATATATGTAAATAAATAGAGCCATGATGTATGCACATGTATGAATGATACTTGTGATGTTAATGATGATAATGAACTATGATCCATTAATCATGTATGTGTAGTATATATATATATATTTATAGGGGAGGGTTCATTTGAGAAGACCAAATATTGCGAGAAGAAAAAGAAATAACTAAATTCTTTATTTTTTCAACAAAAAACGTTTTTAACATACAAAGAAATGATAGAAATGCAATATTTATTCATTAACTTTGATATTCAAAAAATAAAATTGAATAAATTTCGTTTATTTGTTAAGCCTACACATGTGGAAGTCCTGTGTAGGTTACGTTACTTACACATAACCTACACATGTGTAGGTAAATTTAAAACGCTAAAAAGACATACGTAAAAAATATTTTAATGTTTTTTTTAGTTTATACCTTACACATTTATATGTAGGAATTGAATTTATTTAAAAAAACTAAACTATTGATAAGTCTTTTTAGTGATTTAGGTTTCTTCTTTTTCTTCTCGCAATATATAAGTCTTCTCAAATGAACTTAATCCTATATATATATATATATATATATATATATTTAAGAACGTGCATGTATGAAACCGTATGTATGTGTGTATGCATGTATGTAAGTAAGTATGTATGTATAAATGTAGATGAGTGCATGCTTGTATAGAAAAGTATGTGGTGACTGCTATATGATATTAATGGGTGTGGTATGCTATTGGCAACGATAGTAGACTATTGAGTTATGATTATTGTTAAACGAAAATGCCATGTTGAAAATGAAAGTGCTTGTATGATAATAGATGTGAAAACCTAGCTTGATAATACATGTGAACTTGTGTGCGGTATATTGCTAGTATGTGTAAACCATGCCGAAAATACACGAAGCCCTTGCGGAGGTTATACATATACATATATATATATATATATATATATATATATATATATATATATATATATATATATATATATATATATGCAAGTTTTAGTTATTAAATAGCAGTTGATCATTAAACAGGTCATAGGACGTGTTAGGAATTCTGCGTTGCATCGTAATTTTGTCGTGCGCTTCAAAGGTGAGTTTTTTTGCCCACTTTTAAACCTTTTTCGGGGAGAAAACGTACAAACTATTTAACAACGCCTTCGGGCAACTATTTTACAAAGCCTTCGGGCGGCTGCATTTTTATACCTTTGGGTAGGGCCTTCGGGCAAGATTTTGTACGGCCTTGGGTTGCGTTTTATGCCTTCGGGTAGGGCCTTCGGGCAACTGTTTTGATAAACTAATTTCTATTGTCTAATGGCTTATTTTACTTGAGCATAAACGTTCCAACAAAAGTCCTTTTCTTTAGTTGAGATTATTAATATACAGTGGGTATAACGGGGAAATTTGAGTAGTACTACCGGGTTCGGCAGACCCCATCACGCTGGTAGGGATCCAAGTGGTGTAGATTGTCCTTGGAACTTTTGGTCATTTTGTTTGATGGCAGTAAGGCAAACAACACGACGTTCAGTTTAATTTCAACGTGCTCATGTAGTAAGCGAGGTGGTCTTGCAAACAAGCAATAGTAAATGAAATTTATCAGTTAAACTGTTTTGATATTTAAATATTTTTGTTAAATATCTCATTGAGCTCACCAACCATGTGTTAACCATTTTTTGTATGTTTTCTCAGGTGGCTAGGAGCTGTGCACGTAGGACATATCATGCATGAGTCGTTTCGTTTTATTTTGAACAGTTATTTACATTGTTGGTTTTAATGAACATAAATGCCGGTTTTGTGCTAGACTATTGAGCTTAGGTTTTATACTGGTATCGTGCTAGACAATTGAGCACAAGCTTTATTGGTTCTGTGATAAACTGTTGAGCACAAGTTTATTTAAATAATGGGTTTGTTTGAAAGCTTTTGTTAAACTTTGAAAACCTACATTTTTATACCTTGTGTTTTGGGTTAACGTCTAAGTTAAACTTTTGTTAAAAAATATTGAGTCAGTGTTACTGTAACTAATAGCTTGAGATCCTAGTATGACACACGCCTAACGGATACCCTGTTTGTGGAAAATTGAGGGTGTGACATTAACCGATCCATAAAGTCTGCGATGCGATTCGATTGTTGCCCTAACAATTCCCTCTTTTACCTTCAGTCTCTAAATTTGATGTCCATCTTGCCCTCTCCAAATCTTGGTTCATCATCAAGTCAGCAGCAGCAGCAACATCATATTCTCCCTCCTAATCTTCTTGATCATGGATCCAATCACCTTCCTCCTAATCTCACAGGTATCAAAATTCACCTATCCAATCTCTTTAAATTTAAGTTGACATATATATTATTCTTCTTTGACAGAACAAACACCACCTTCTGCTCCTGGATCTTCCAAAAAGGAGGTAACTTCACTGCTAAACATTTTCTTCTTAATTTCAATTCATCATTACATAATAATTATTATAAGAATAATAATAATCTTCTTACAGGCCCAGGTAGTTGTTGTAAATAAAACTCACCACCACAACGGCAACGACAGTGGCAGTGGTAGTGGTAGTGGCAGTGGCAGAACATCAGCAGGTGGAAAAAAAGCACGAGGAGTGAATGGTAACCACTTGTTGAATTTTCACTATGATCCCATTTCTCGTCCTCATCCTCACCCAAGAAACACAAGAACAAGAACAAGTAGAAGAACAAAGCCTTACAATAAAGATTTGTTTCTTCAAGCTAATTACAAATTTGTCTTGTTACATCCCACTTCCAACCCTTCTTTTGACTCAATCGACCCAGATAAGATGCTGCAATGGGAGGATATCATATGTCTCAAATATTTTACTCCTCACCCTGCTACCTGTCCAATATGTCTGGACCAACTTTTGTGTCCACAAATGACATCATGTGGCCATATCTTTTGCTTCCCATGTATATTGAGATACTTTTTCATCAACCAAGATGATCAACTCGAGTCTTTGAAAAAATGCCCCTTATGTTTCATGATGATATCATCAAAAGACTTGTATACCATCTACATTGAGAATGTCAAGCAACATTGTGTTGGTGATGTCATCGAATTTATGCTCCTAACTCGTGATAAAGATTCATTAACTCTCACCCCAAAACAGAAAGCAAGTGAGGAGGAAGCTTACGACGCCTTTTCCAAGTTCACTTTTACAACAGATGTTGAGCTACAAGTTAGGAAAGCCATGTCAGAGCTAGATAGTTGGCTTGCTAGAGCAGAGTCAGGGCTTGTTGATGACCTGGAAAGGCTTCCATATGTCTGTACTGCAATGGAAAAACTTGCAGAGAGAAACGTGTATTGGAAGGAAAAAAGGAATGTTGATTCTTTTCACAAGGGCTCCCCACCAAATTTGAGTTTTGGTATTGATGAAGATACATCGGAAAAATCTCTTGTGAGTAGCTTGAAATCGGTTAATGTTAATGATCCTTCGTTGAATCAAATTGTTGCTGTGGATGAAGCAAATGATGGCCAAGGTGCGATTATGTCTTCTTCTTATGATGATGATAGCAAGGGTGTGCACCTGCCCTCTGATAGTTTTACCGATAACAAGATGAAAGGATCATACGATTTCTATCAGGTTAACAAGTTATTCCGTTCTCACTAACAGATTTTAAGATACATAAGAATAAATAATATTTTGTGGGGATTGTAGTTTATTACCTCTTATGTCTATTGATAAACAATATTTTATCCTCTTGAAATGTAGTAACACTGGTATGCTACTCTTTTTATTTGGTTATTTTAGGCAGCTGATGGTCAGCATCTCATACTCCATCCATTAAGCATGAAGTGTCTTCTGCACCATTATGGAAGCTATGATAGGCTTCCTCAAAGGTTGCTATTGTCATAAGCTTTTTAAGAATCAAATTTCTGCATTTTTGTTTAGGAAAAGAAGGAAACCATGTGTTCCCTTGAGGTTATACTTGAATTCATATATTTAGTTACACTATCTTTTGAACTTGAATTCTTGAATTGCAGGATTAGTGGCAAGATTTTGCAGCTGGAGACAATCACGCAATCAGAAGCCACGAGGAGGCGATATCGCTACTTGAGTCATTTTCCCTTAACAACAACATTTCAGGTATAATGCGACCTAAATTCAGAAACAAACTGTTATGCGAAAAGGGTCGTTGAAGTATTTAATATATATCTAACGATTGATATTCTCCTTTTTACTGGTGGTGCTAATATTTTTCAGCTTTGTGAAATCGATCTTTCTGGCATATTGCCTCCCAGTTCACTTTCCCCATTTGAGGATGAGTTGAAAAACAGGGAAAAACAAAGGAAGCGTGTTGCTAGAAAGGTGTGCATGTGCGACCCCTTTGAATTCGTAACAGCATTCCACATACTTATTGTTTTCATTGATGCTGGTAAAGGTGGAATTTATAGGTTGGTTTGGGCTAGCCTTTATGCCTACATTGTAAATGGGTCAAACAACAATCTTTTACTAAAAAGAACAAATTGGGTTGAGCTGGTCAAAGAAGTTAAAAGTCCTTTGAAACGTATTCAAATGCTTAACACCTGATAAATAGCTTTATTAGATAAAAGTGCAAATTATTATTGTAATGCTATAGTTTTTATTGTATCAGATAAATTATTTGTAAAGGATAAAAATGTTTTCAAGGTTGGCATTGCCTAAATTTTCTTTTTTTGCCATCTCTACAAAAAGATTGGCAAATTATTTGTAAAGGATAAAAAATGTTTCAAGTCTGACTGACTTTATGGATATGGGGAATTTTAGTAAGGTCATTCTATTGAAGAACATCACTTCAAAGTTGAACGTGCTGTTATTGTTTTCTTTTATTGTCTTCTAGTATTAGTTTTCAACTTGTATAACTCTTGTCACACTTTTACTTAATTTAAGGAGCATGAAGAAAAAATCAAAGCAGAAGCTGCTGCTGCACGTTATGTGCCAGTAGTATACGATGCACAGCCTTCCTATGATTATTCACCTACATTTTCCTTAGAGGACTTTGAAGGTAATAAACAATACCACTTATTGTTAAAATATCATATTTGGCTGTTTCTGAGTATACTATCTTTCAATTTGAAGCTTTGGGAAGTTCATCATCATCATCATCATCATCAAGACCTCCAACAGTGGTGGACAGACCACTGTTCTCAAATGTTACTAGACTTGGTTTTGCTGCTGCACATGATTCTCCTACTCTAAGAACAGAGGAAGCTAGTGTTATTTCAACTGGTAGTTAGTTTTTGGCCGTGTAGTCAATTGTGTGTGTATTAGTTAGATTTCAATTCAATATTTAAAGGTCATATATACATACATACAGGGTTGCAAACCGGAGGTACATCATCTTTTGCAAATGTTATATCGAGATCGAAACAACCTGTTGAAGTTAACAAGGCAAGTGAGACAGGGAAGAAAGGAAAGAAGGGTAGCAGAGTACTGTTATCAACCTCAGGTGGTCGTCGATATTAGTGTGTGGGATCCAATAAGTAGATAATTAGGATTTGTCAACAGATATATTAGTTTTGACACTAGAAATGTTTACCCACCAAGACAATCATAAAGTTGTATTTGTTTATTTCATGCTTATTATTATCAGTTTGGGATTCGTTAAATGAGCACAAATTATTAAGGTTTGTATATTTACATGATGCAATTTTCCTTGAATTTTGTTACACTGATTGCTATCCATGAGTTTTTCAAGAGTGACTAAAAAGTAAAGTGTTATGTTGTCTAGATTCATAACTACATGTCATATGTTTTAAAGGCTTGTTTTTGGTTTCCACATGCCTAGAAACTTTGTGACTTCATGTGTTGTATCACTTGTATGACAAAATAATATATTTTCAACTCCAAACACAGTTTGACTTTATGTAAAGTCAAACCATTTTCCCTTGCTTACACCAGATTCGGTTAAAAATGTGTGATGACAAAATTGTTTGAAGAGTTATACGAAACACCCCTGTAATGTACTGAAAGTACCTTGATTAGTTTCATTTAACCTTTAAAAAGGCTGTGAAAATAATAATAACTAGTTGGCTCTCACGCGCGTTGCGCGTGTCTGGTTTTGAGATATATGCACACGGTAAAGTGGGATTATAGGTTTGCGACTTTGCACTATATGTTTCTGAGCAGAACTTATGTTTTCGTTGCACGAAAATAAAGTTTACCGGTGAAACAACAAATAACCCCATAGATTGTGTGACGTGTAATGGACATGTTTTTTACGCGAACTATTGGGTGGGATCAGATGTTATTTTTGATCACCTGCATGTGCGAAACAATTTCATAGCATCAAATACAGGTAATGATGCAATCGCACTCCTAACAAAAATGACACCAACGTTTAAGGACCATTTAACAACTATACGCGGAACATCTTATAAATATGAAGCTAAAGGTACCTAATAATTAACCTAGCACTTATAAAATCAAATACTAAATTGCTACAAATGTATGCAACATTAAATGCAAGATTAGTTTTTTTTGCCATTAATTTTAGATTTGAGCTACACACATCCTATCTTGTGCTTCCTAAATACCGTTACATTTATATTTGACTTACACACATGCCGTGCTTCCTAAATACCGTTGCAGATAAAGAACTTTTGGAAACAGAAGCAAAATATGATACAAAGTGTATCATAAAGTGCCGCTTTTACAATTTAAATAGAAAACAGGATCAAATGGATTACCTATAAGCTAGTTTTTCTTTAAATTCACATCTTTCCAACACTAAGTTACTAACCAATTAAATAAAGCAATTCATCACCTAACGCAACATTTTAGTTAAATTTAAACCTATTTGTAAGGCTATAATGGCTCTAAACATAAGACAAAGTCAAATATAGCAAGGCATTTTTTCAAACTATAATTGTATGCACAACACATGTAAAAGAGTCTCATATGAAAATAATTCATCGTATCCTTAGGCTTTAACCTTGCAAAGGTTATAAAACTCGTATGAAATCATAAAGATAAATCATTGAAACCTTAAAAAAATTAAGCAAGGGTAAAGACGTATACTACCATCTCAATTCTCTACAGTTTCGTATGTTTTATCAATAGGGTTCATCAAAACAAAACAACGCATTAGGTAAGGTAATCATAGGACCTTCCAACTACTTGAGCACAACCGGTTTTTTAAGAACCGCTTCCAGGTTGAACATGGGTCCGGTTTTGGTCAACAAAGTCAAAAAACAGGTAGGGTCGGTTCCGGATATGATTGGGTATTTAAACGGGGGGTTTTCGGTTCCGGGTAGGATAGGGTCCGGGTTTTGACCGTGTTGAGGTGGAACCGGTTCCTGCGGTTCCGGTTTGGTTTTGGATCCGGGTCTGGTTCTACTTTCTTGGAGGAACCGAAACCCATGTGTACCTGATAATTAAGGTACACCGGTTCTGGTTCAGGTACACCGGGTCATTTCCAGAAGTGCTATTACTGAAATGAAATCCATTTAAATACAATAAAAAAATATTTTTTAACATCTTGGACCTCCAGGGTATATCCCAAGAAGACATGGGCTTTACCTGCAATGCTAATCAGAGAATTAAACAATACAAAACACAAATCTTTTACAATAAATTGACAGTAAAAAATAAATATGGAGAAGTAAGCATGAGATTACCTGTAGATTCACATTTTCTTCTCCTTATGCTTTAATTTTATTCTTTTGTCGGAATCATTTAGCTCTAGATTGATGAAATAATCTTTCTCCTTCTAAAAAAAATAAAAAAAATTTAACCTTACCAAGTTAAACATCGGCACCCCTTGACTGCTTTTCACCATCAATTTCGTTCTGTCCCATCATTGCCGTTGGTTTCGCGCTCTATGAATTTTGAATTCAGGCGAGCAATAGGCGTTCAGGAGTTGGAGAAACTGGGTCTTCGGTCCATCCTCAACCTCCTATTCTTTCAAGTTTTAACGCCGTTACCCTCTCCTATCTCCTATCACCATGGGGTTACCAAAATAACCCTAGAAACTGATCACGTTCACCGCCCACGCTCACCGATTCCACAACAACTACTACCTACGGCAGCGTCGTTGACCTCTGGGGGTGGCATGTGATTGGGCTGGCACTCACCCATCAGTAGTTCCCCAAAATAGGTGGTGGTGGGCATGAGTTGGATTCATGGGAAAGTGTAAAAATTAGTGGTCAAATTGCAAAAAAAATAAAAACACTATTCAATTTTGTTACTATTCATGGCCACGAGTTTTAAATATAGTTTTAAATATATGTATAATATAATAACAATTATAATAAAATAATAATATCAATAATAATAATAATAATAATAATAATAATAAATGTAATAGTTTTGACTCCTTGATTCATTCTTAAGTTCACTTAATTTTTTTCTCATAGCAGTTAAAGAGCTCTTTGACAAAATCTAAATTATTAAGTGTTGAATGATTAAAAGGTTTGAACTATTAAGAGATTCTACTAAAATCTAAATCATTAAGTGTTAAATGATTAAAAATGCCTGAACTATTAAAAGACTATCAATGTGAAGGATGCTGGGTAGAACTTAAGATGAAAGTAAAGTTAGTATATGTTCAATTCAGCATCTCTCTGTTTCTTAATTATTCAACACTTAACTGAAACCATCCGGATGCTCTTTTTTTTTATGAAACAAATGCTTTGAATAATGAATGATTAAGCACTGAACTGAACTATTAAGAGGTGAAACAAACAGCTCATTACTTAGAATAAAAAGGAGCACCATTACATCTACCCTGTCCCCACCTTCATGCGATGATCTAACACCACATCTTCCCATGCCACCCCTTCTCATTTATTTCTCTTCCCCCCGTCCACCACTAGAAACACCCTCTAATTCTCCTCAACCACCACGTGCTGCAATTACCATCGTCATATCTGGAGACGTTTTGAAGCAATTTGGGTTTTTTTCAAAAGGCATCGCCATCATCAAATCACCCACATGTTTTGAGTGTAGATTTGAAACAATTGAATACCTAAATAAATTTTAGGGAATCTAAATGGGTTCAATGGTGTTATTAGTGGTAGTGGGAACGATGATGGTGGTGGTTAATCGATGCCGAAGGAGGTTAGCGATGGTGTTGATGGAATACAACGGGAAAGGGAGAAAGACGAGTAAGTGATGGGTGGTGTTAAACCATTGTCATTTTACATAAATATAGTCGTAAATTTGAACTTTGTTAGTATTGTAGATTGAAACAATAAGTTAGGCCAAAACTATTGGATTGAAATTGTAACACCCCATAATATGAATTCTTCTAATTAGTGCGGTTGTTCTACGTATTGCATGAGATAACTAACTAGGTTAGTTTATCTTGTTAAAATGTCTTATTAACTAGAAAGAAAGGTCTAGCCAAAAGATGATGGATATCAAATATTAAGGAATGAAGTTGTAAATTATAGTAAAACCATTTAGTGGAATGAATTCTCTAATCTTCACCATTTTGGTTGTGAGAGAGGAAAAGAAGAAGGCTAAGAGTGTGTTTAGGATTGCTTATTAAAGTTTAAAAGGACTTCTCATGAAATGTACTCATTAACTTTTAGCTTTTCAAATCGAGTTTATAAAAAAGTTTTTGGATTAACTTCTAACTCTGTAAGTCAATAAGTTATTTTTTAAAAAGTGTTTGGTTAAGTTTATCTATGTAAAATGATCAAAAAGGACTTCATTTATAAGTTAATAAGTTGTTTTCTAAATAGTGTTTGGGATTGCTTATTTATTCTATTATATATGCTTTTTTTTCTCTCTTGCACATAAAAACAATTTGCGAAATATATAACATAAAGTTCGTTTTCATATTTTATACGTTATCGATTAGAATATAATAATATTACCTTCAAATTGTTAAAAAAACACGAAACACACATCATACTACATTCATCTATGTGAGTCCATTATATCCTGCGCAATGATATCCCTTATCACTGCCATATACAACACATTATGAACCGAATTACTTGTAGTCGAAACTTCTTCATTACTAGTACGACCTTGTCTGGGATTGTAAGATTCTTGTTGGGCGGTGTTAAATGCTTCATCAAATCTACCGACCTTTCTAATGAAGTTATGGATCGCCATTGATTGCTATCACAATACTCACTTGGTTCTTGTATGTGTAGTTAACATGCATATCTCTCAATAACACCCACCTAGCTTTCCACACTCCAAAAGTTCGTTCAATGATGTTTCGCAACGACGAGTGGTGATAGTTAAATGTCTCTTTTGCTCCGCGAGGAGCACACATAGCACTACTTTGTCCACATTGAAAATCCGGTATATGATAACGAATAATTTGACCTTTGTATGGAGCAAGATACCCTTTAATATTTGGGTATCGAGCATCAACAACGTAATATTTATCTTCAAATAAAGCAAACACTAGTTAGTCATTTCAAACGAGGATGAAAAATATAAAAAATGTATTATACTAACCACCCGTTGGATGTGGAAAATGAAGCTCTGGCCTTTGTAAGGCTTCATTGAAGATTCTCGTGTCATGTGGAGTCCCTTCCCATCCGGCCCATACAAATGTAAAGCACATGTTAAAATCACAAACAACCATTATATTTTGTGTCGGGTAAAGTTTTCAACCAATGTACTTTGCTTGGTCCCTCAATCGAATCGTTACCCTTACATGTGTCCCATCAATAGCGCCAATGTAGTCCTACAAATGCAAAAAAAAAGTATCATAATTAAATCATTTGTTAAAGTGCATGTACATATGTTTAGATAATACCTTGACTATTAGATAATACCTTGAACATTGGACAATACCGATGATTGTTTATTAGTGTGCAGGCACATCATCATTATAATTTGTGGGTGGCCTAATGTATCAGCACTCATCTTAAGCATGACTGTCATAACTCTATGGAAATGTCTATGAATTGTTTCCCCGGAATGATTAAAAGATTCTTGGACAAACCTATTCGTACACCCATGAGCCAAAGTCATCAAGAAGATTCTGACTGGTTCCTGAATAGACATACTACGGGTTTGTTTCAATCCATAATTAGTAACAAGATCTATGCATACCTGTTTAAAAACGGGTACATCCAATCTAAATATTTCATAACACCATCTAGGATGGCCATTTAATATTTCACTAATAAACATGTGCCTTGTGCGACCTGACGTGTGGCATGGTGTTCTTCTATTATGCAAGTCACGAGCTATTACTATCCCTTGGACAACTATTCCACGTAACCTTTTGAATTCTATATCTTCATCCACCAAACTGTCTTCATCATCAAAAGAATAATGGTCACTATTCATCATATATAAATACAAAAGATGTAAAACAATACATTACATAAAATGTTCCACAAACATACAATATTACAAATATTAAAAATAACTAGAACAATGTTAGACGATAGAAAACGGCAAATCACATAGTGTTAAACAATAGAACCACATAGTGTCAAACAACAAATCATTCTTCCATAAGTATCTTAACTTCTTAAGGATATCTATCTTTTCTTCATGAGTCTTTGGATACATAAATGCTTCACGGTTTTGCTCTAACTTATCTTCAAAAGACTTTGTTTTGCCCTTGGTAGACCGTTTGTTGGCAACATCCTTAGACTTCTTCCTTTTAGTCGAAATACTTTCACCACAACTAGGAAACAAAGTCTTATAATCACCGTCACTTATCTCAGCACCGTCTCCTTTTCCCTCTATATTTTCTTCAGATCGAACACCGCTCATATTGCTTTCGTTTTGAAATTGTAATGGAGTCATAGTTTGATATCCTACGGCAACCGAATCTCAAAACAAAGGAGCATAATGCGTATCGAAGATGTCCAAATTTGCACCCTTAAATTTGAAAAAGTCTTTATCTACCTACAACACAAACATAATCGGTTAGATCAAACAGAATTGGTTAGATCATAGTTAAAGCAAGTCAAACTAAAAAGGAGATTGAATCAAACGCATTATGTTATGAAATTAAGAAGATTGGCACTGTTAAAATAAATTAAGAACCAATGCTTGCATTATGTTATTAAATCAAACGCATTATGTTATTAAATAACTAGAACAACTAAATGCACGGAAAACAAAATTGACACTGTTAAATAAATCAAGAACTAATGCTTCTATTATGTTATTAATAAACTTAAACTTGAGAAAGGAGATTGAATCAGACGCATGGTAAAAAATATGCAACATGCCTGCTTGCTTAGAGTTAGAGTAGTCCAGTATACCTCATTTAATCAATGATAAATAATACGCTGTGTACCTACCCCTAGGGCCCGTCTAGCAAAATTTCGAACGGGTCACGGGAAAGCTCTAGAGAGTTTACATTGATCCGATTCTTTCGTGGAGTCATAAAATATTCGAGGGAAGTCTCCAGGACCAAAATTATGGTCAGATTCGGTGAACAGACACATACTCAGTTTTTCGGGCACGCTGTGTAGCTATCCCTAGGGCCCGTCTAGCAAAATTTCGAACGGGTCACGGGAAAGCTTTAGAGAGTTTACATTGATCCGATTCTTTCATGGAGTCATAAAATATTCGAGGGAAGTCTCCAGGACCAAAATTATGGTCAGATTCGGTGAACAGACCCATACGCAGTTTTTCGGCCACGCTAGGTACCTACCCCTAGGGCCCGTGTAGCAAAATTTCGAACGGGTCACGGGACAGCTCAGGAGAGTTTACATTGATCCGATTCTTTCGTGGAGTTATAAAATATTCGAGGGAAGTATCCAGGACCAAAATTATGGTCAGATTCGGTAAACAGACCCATACTCAGTTTTTCGGGCACGCTGTGTACCTACCCCTAGGGCCCGTCTAGCAAAATTTCGAACGGGTCACGGGAAAGCTCAGGAGAGTTTTCATTGATCCGATTCTTTCGAGGAGTCATAAAATATTCGAGGGAAGTCTCCAGGACCAAAATTATGGTCAGATTCGGTGAACAGACCCATACGCAGTTTTTCGGGCACGCTGTGTACCTACCCCTAGGGCCCGTCTAGCAAAATTTCGAACGGGTCACGGGAAAGCTCTAGAGACTTTAAGTTGATCCGATTCTTTCGTGGAGTCATAAAATATTCGAGGGAAGTCTCCAGGACCAAAATTATGGTCAGATTCGGTGAACAGACCCATACTCAGTTTTTCGGGCACGCTGTGTATCTACCCCTAGGGCCCGTCTAGCAAAATTTCGAACGGGTCTAGAGAGTTTACATTGATCCGATTCTTTCGTGGAGTCATAAAATATTCGAGGGAAGTCTCCAGGACCAAAATTATGGTCAGATTCGGTAAACAGACCCATACTCAGTTTTTCGGGCACGCTGTGTACCTACCCCTAGGGCCCGTCTAGCAAAATTTCAAACGGGTCACGGGAAAGCTCTAGAGACTTTAAGTTGATCCGATTCTTTCGTGGAGTCATAAAATATTCGAGGGAAGTCTCCAGGACCAAAATTATGGTCAGATTCGGTGAACAGACCCATACTCAGTTTTTCGGGCACGCTGTGTATCTACCCCTAGGGCCCGTCTAGCAAAATTTCGAACGGGTACTAAAAAATGAACCTATTGTAACCTTTTTATAACCTTTTTGCAACCTTTTTTTTCAAAACAGTTGCATTAGAAGAAGTTGCATTAGATCTAATGCAACTTTTTTGTTACCTATTGCAACTCTTATTTAAAGAGTTGCATTAAAAAAAGGTTGCATTTGAATAAAAATTGCATTATGTAAAAAAAAACAGTTGCATTATGTAAAAAAACAGTTGCATTATGTAATAAAAAAGGTTGCAATTGATCTAATGCAACTTCACCTAATGCAACCTTTTTTTACCAAAAAAAGTTGCAATAGGCTTATTTTCTTGTAGTGGGTCACGGGAAAGCTCTAGAGAGTTTACATTGATCCGATTCTTTCGTGGAGTCATAAAATATTCGAGGGAAGTCTCCAGGACCAAAATTATGGTCAGATTCGGTAAACAGACCCATACTCAGTTTTTCGGGCACGCTGTGTACCTACCCCTAGGGCCCGTCTAGCAAAATTTCGAACGGGTCACGGGAAAGCTCTAGAGACTTTAAGTTGATCCGATTCTTTCGTGGAGTCATAAAATATTCGAGGGAAGTCTCCAGGACCAAAATTATGGTCAGATTCGGTGAACAGACCCATACTCAGTTTTTCGGGCACGCTGTGTAGCTACCCCTAGGGCCCGTCTAGCAAAATTTCGAACGGGTCACGGGAAAGCTCTAGAGAGTTTACATTGATCCGATTCTTTCGTGGAGTCATAAAATATTCGAGGGAAGTCTCCAGGACCAAAATTATGGTCAGATTCGGTAAACAGACCCATACTCAGTTTTTCGGGCACGCTGTGTACCTACCCCTAGGCCCGTCTAGCAAAATTTCGAACGGGTCACGGGAAAGCTCAGGAGAGTTTTCATTGATCCGATTCTTACGTGGAGTCATAAAATATTCGAGGGAAGTCTCCAGGACCAAAAATATGGTCAGATTCGGTGAACAGACCCATACTCAGTTTTTCGGGCACGCTGTGTACCTACCCCTAGGGCCCGTCTAGCAAAATTTCGAACGGGACACGGGAAAGCTCTAGAGAGTTTACATTGATCCGATTCTTTCGTGGAGTCATAAAATATTCGAGGGAAGTCTCCAGGACCAAAATTATGGTCAGATTCGGTGAACAGACCCATACTCAGTTTTTCGGGCACGCTGTGTACCTACCGTCTAGCAAAATTTCGAACGGGTCACGGGAAAGCTCTAGAGAGTTTACGTTGATCCGATTCTTTCGTGGAGTCATAAAATATTCGAGGGAAGTCTCCAGGACCAAAATTATGGTCAGATTCGGTAAACAGACCCATACTCAGTTTTTCGGGCACGCTGTGTACCTACCCCTAGGGCCCGTCTAGCAAAATTTCGAACGGGTCACGGGAAAGCTTAGGAGAGTTTTCATTGATCCGATTCTTTCGTGGAGTCATAAAATATTCGAGGGAAGTCTCCAGGACCAAAATTATGGTCAGATTCGGTGAACAGACCCATACTCAGTTTTTCGGGCACGCTGTGTACCTACCCCTAGGGCCCGTCTAGCAAAATTTCGAACGGGTCACGGGAAAGCTCTAGAGACTTTACGTTGATCCGATTCTTTCGTGGAGTCATAAAATATTCGAGGGAAGTCTCCAGGACCAAAATTATGGTCAGATTCGGTGAACAGACCCATACTCAGTTTTTCGGGCACGCTGTGTACCTACCCCTAGGGCCCGTCTAGCAAAATTTCGAACGGGTCACGGGAAAGCTCTAGAGAGTTTACATTGATCCGATTCTTTCGTGGAGTCATAAAATATTCGAGGGAAGTCTCCAGGACCAAAATTATGGTCAGATTCGGTGAACAGTGTAACATTTGCCCGATTCAAACCCGACTCAAAACCAAGAACCCAAACCCGAACCGTCCAGATTACCCATATCCCTATTACCAATGAAATAACCTAGTCATTATTCTCAAGTTATTATCTAAACAAATTACTGAATCATTATAATGATAAATTCTAAAAACAATAAAGTTCTAAGTTATGAAGTGTGACATCCGTCCCGATTCGTTTTTCTTTTCTTTCTTTCGTTATGTAAACCGAACCGTCAAATAATATTGTAATCTTATGTTTTTTTTTATGAAATAAAGGTTTACATTATTATTATTATAATTTCTTTATGTTAATCATTTAAATACCAAATAAATGTTATAAAATGAATGTTTATAAAATGTATTTAAATTAACAAGAAATAATCTTTATAAATGTTAATAACAATTGTTAGTTGGTTAGTGGATTGTTAAAGTTAAAGTTAAGGGGTTGATTTTGTAATTTATAAAACATAATTCAACTACTAAAACATTTAAACAAAATTTAACATAACTCAAAACACAAGGGGGCAAAACTGAAAGTTGTTTAAAACCAACCCAACCCACCCGTGAATCCGGCAACCATCTCCGGTGAAGTCTCCGACGACTCCGGCGATGCACAAATTGAACAAATCTGCATCATATCAACTCGTTTAAACGATTTTGTCATCCTAATCCGCAAGATTCGAAACTAAATCATCCTTATCTGTCCATTTTGAGGCCGGGAGATCGATTACAACCAACACCCACAAAATCCGGCCGATTTCAATTGCAATTCAACCAAAATAGTAGATAAAAATCAGATTAAACTAATCCAAAACACTCCTACAGTCGATTAAGATGAATTGGGCGCGTTTAATTAGTAATTATCATGGTAAATCGTTCGAATTAAACTCATCTTATCCGCAAACAACTCGAGACAAGTTTACCCTCTTCGCCAATAAATTGATGTTAAATATGTCGTTCAAAACAATCACACACATCCATTGAAACTTTCTGCAACAAAAATTACACTTTAACACTACAATTAAACACCCATCGATCCCCTGTTCTTCATCATTCGGCTTCACAGTCGACGACAGAATCTGGATACTTTTATCTTCAATTATCATGGGGCTTCTAATCAGGATTCATCCGTGAGTGAATCTGCAACTTTAAGTACATTATCATCATCGTCTTCATCATCAATTGAATCGTACACCTGCGTTTTCTGTTTCTTCTTAATCTTCATCAATTTTAACCAAAACAGGTAATTAAACACATCCTTTGACTCGTTATCATGTGCTGATCATCATAACTATGCTCGATTTAGATTATGTATTCAATACAGTGTTCAATTTGCTCGATTAGGGTTTAGGGTTTATTTGAGAAATTGGGTTTAAGAAACAGGTGGTTTAAAATTAATTCGTTTCTAAAAATTTTAACAAATGAAGATCTGGTTGGATGGTAATTGCTCCATCCTTGGATCGATAGGTCCAGGGTTCGAACCTGGCCTATGGTTACCCTTTCAATTATTAATTTTTTTTTTTTAAGGATAAAACTCTTTTTATTTATTTATTATTTTATTTATTTATTTAGTCACCTTATATATATATAATAAAAGGTTGATCATAAATATTTTATAAGTGATTTTTGGTATATAAATAATTTGTACAAAAGTATGGAATAAATATAAATAATATGTATGTATATTTTACAAAGTTAAAGTATATAAATACAAGGTACGATTTCTTGTTAGTGACATTTATAAGTTTCGTTTACACGGAGTTTCGAGTTTTAAACGTTTAAAACATATAATATGTGTTGGCTATGTTTTATGAAATACATACGTGTGGTCGAATCATTTTAATTACCTTATACATATAAGACCTCTTTTATAACGTGTGAATTTATAATCAAAACACGTTTTGGGTTACTTACGACTATGATAATGGTATTACTTAGATGAGTATTTTTAAAACCATAATTAGTCACTTTTATCATAGCGATTGTGGCATTTAGCGAAACATTAATTATTTTCATAAAGAGATAAACTTCATATACAATTTAATCAATATTAAATCATTGTTAAAAATAATCTATTACTATTACGTTGTTATATATTTTCAATAAAAATATTTAACTACTTAAACCCAGATTTCCGATTAGATCCCTAGATTCCTATATCGTTTTTAGTTATCATTTTAACATAGGATGATATCCTTTAGGTGATCTTTAAGGAGTTTCCTTATGCTGTTTCAAGTTACTTTTATTACATTTCGTCTAGCTTTTATCAGGTGAGTATTCATAGCCCCTTTTCTGGTTTTCAATTTGGGGTGATATCATGTGACCTATTAAATCAGATTTCAGTTTATCAGTTATTTCAGTTATCAGATTTCAGTTATTAGATTTCAGTTGATCAGTTATTTCATTTAAACAATTCATGTTATGTCTTTACTTGCAAATTATGTGTTCATAGCCTGATAACAATTTTTGTTCAAGCGTAATCATTAATTTGTAGAAACCGACAGTTACTAATGGTAGATCTATTGGTCGAAAGGACCCACCCCCCTGATTCTTGGGTGATTATAACTGAGTATCATTATCAAGTAGACCCCCCCTTATCATTGTTCAAGGTTTGATTATGCGTTGTTATCTTGTATGTACATGTTTTGCATTTATAAGTTTAGACATAACGACATGAATTGACTTTTTATCAGTGTATCTATATGTATTTCAAACCTATGTTTACTCACCAGCTAATTCGTTAGCTGACCAATTATTTTTCACATGATTTCAGGAAGAGCAAGTTAGGAACTTTGGATGCCAAACGCTTAGGGACATGGACCTAGTTAAATAACATAAAGTAGACTTTTTCATTTGTTCTGTTTGGTTTGTTTGTTTGTTGGATTTATCATTTAGTCTTGTTTGAATAATTGGATATTAATAATATTTAAACTATTTATAGTACCATGAGCTATGAACAATCATTCACTTTCGTCCGCCTCGATGATTCCGCCATCGGTCGGGGTGTGACAGATTGGTATCAGAGCCATGGTTATAGGGAATTAGGTTATTAGAAATGGATGACCTAGTCTATAACTAAGCACCCTAAACATGAGTCATCTCATGTTACTATTAAGTCTCGTTTAGCAATTTCATAATATAAACATGAGTCCTCTCATGTTAGTATCCTTCAACCGTTAGCACGTCATAATACAAACATGAGTCCTCTCATGTTATCATTAATCTTTTAAACAGTTCATAATATATGAGTCCTCTCATGTTATTATTCAATATATTTTAGCATTTCATAAAATGCTACATGAATACCTAAGTGTTAACTTTATCTTCTTGATTTTTATACACATATAGCTCAATGAAAAATCAAATATCTAAATTCAATTTCTAATGCATAATGCCTAGCCTCAATTGAATAATCAAATTCGATATCAAAGATTTATGATTGGTTTTCCAATTTCTCGTCAAAGTCTAAGTCCCAAAACTGAACACGTGCAATACTGGAAGGGTGGACACCTGTACTTTTGAGATGTTCTGGCTAAGGCAAGTATTCGTATAAATCCAAACCTACCGCTGGATCTGTTACTTACCTGGGAACTCTCAAAAGTGAGTGTCAACTTATAGGTAGTCACGTCTTCATAAAAGTTAACGGACTTACTACTTTGATAAGTCAATGTAACCGTTTGATTTGCTAATCGAATGTTTACGTTCAAAGTATCTTTACACGATCTCATTACCTCAAATGTTTTCAAAATGTTCATCAAAATGCGATGTTATTATCAAATCGTATCAACTAATCAAATAATAAATTTGTTATCAAATCAAGAAGGTTTGTTATCATAACATAAATTTGATAATGAGTTATAGATTCATAATCGTATCAAAAGCTTACCATCAAATCATGAACTCGTTAACCAGCTTAGATGTGGTCAACACTTAAAAATATGAAATTGATTTACACATACATTTAATATTTAAATTAAAGTGTGACCTCATTTTAGAAGCGCATCATACTCACATTCACTAATCGAACTGAATACACTTTGTTTTTCATAAACGTATCCAAACCCATTGTGGTTATTTATAAACCTCTTACTCTCACACAATGTTTTATCAACCAACGATTTTTGTAAAAGTATACGTAGTTTTCCTAACAAATGATTCTTATACAAATCATTCATTTATAGATACTTAAATGTAATAAAATAGCTATTTTAACCCATAGTTAATTGCTTGGGAAAGACTGCGTTAGTTTCCCGAACCTTACCTTTAAGCTTCAATAACTTTAACGTTTTACAAGTCCTTAACGTGTGATTGATTAATGTTAGGTCTCAATAATTTGCAAAAAAAAAAAAGAAGGTTTTATAACAAATGATTTCTTAAAAAAAGAAAAAAAAAATTAAATGGTTATTGAATAATCACAGGTCGTACGTACAATTTCTTTTCAAACACTATTTAAGGATTTATAATAGGAATCATAGATGGATTATCTTAAAGGATCAAAACTAAGCCACATTAACTATCTTCAAGAAAACAACCATATGGTAATATTATAATGCTCAAACTTATTATCATTACAAAACCTCATCCTATGAAAACAACACCTTACCATATAACATTGACTACCTGTGTTGCCTATACATCTGATTACTTAAATATGTTTTCATATGAACTATAATGTCTCAACCAGAATCAATTAAGAAATTGGTAACCCATATATTTGATCTATTAAGTATTAAGTGGGTTATCCATATCTATAAATCACCATGAAGTTGATTCTTTTCATCATTCTTAAGAAACTCGACTTTACATGCACGCTAGCATAATCTACAATGATTGTGAGCGTGACTTATCATAAGCATGGTTTCCACACAAATAATTTATTCCAACCCATGAACTTGATATGAGCTATAAACACAATTATCTACAAACTTGATTTCCGGTACATATGAACAAGAAAGTCTATTTATACGACCAAAAAAAAAAAGAAAAAAAAAGAAGAGAGACTATATAATGGACTCAACCCTTCATAATTATCAAATTATATATCATCTTGAACAAGATTTCACGAAACAGTTGAACATGAAGTCACATGCTATGCGTATCATCATACTAGTTTAAAATTTAGGTACCCTTGACCCGCACGTGATCGAGTGAACTATGTGGTTCATGCAAAAGCTAAAGTAATTACGGGTGCACACGGAATTATGAAAGTTGGTGCATGGAAACCATGGTGAGTTTTGTCATGTGTTTGAGGCAATGCGACAAATGTGGTATGATAAGGGCATGGTGGATACGTCGATGGTACATCCTATATATAAGTGTTCGTATTATACTGTCAAATGAAGCTTTGCCTGTGACCTGAGATGTTTGTGTTATTCTTTCACCTTTTCAATATAGTGAAACCTATCGTACACCATTCAAAGTTAATCTCAAATAACAGTTAATCAATATATCAACCTATGCCCTAAAACCAAGGATCATTTTGCATCATATGCAATTCTAAACTTAACAATTGTTTTTGTGTGTTTCATTTTTCATCGTCATCATCTAGTGCTCAAGTTGATGTATTCCTAATCAACTTCTCGAAGTTGACGTATTCTTGTTCAACTCGAGAGAGCTAGATAACGTTAGTACATTTAAAATGGAAAGCGTATCATCATGGAAAACTTTTGTTGTTGTGCCGTATTTATTCATTTTATTAGTCCTGTTGTATCATTTATTTACTCGTTTTATTAAACATATTTATTAACTTGATTCTTTCATTCGTTTAATTATTCATGTTCACTCATTGGCTTTGTTCATTTTATTTCACTTTATTCATCAATTCATTTTATTGATCTCCTTTATTCATTTTTATGATTATTCATCGCGTCCATGAACCTTACTTGTTTAAATCATTTTAATCCAACTATTTAATTCATTTTGTACCCGAGTTGAAATCTATCAATATCCGTTAATCATGCTAAATCTAACTCCATTATGATCTGGAGTGACAACCAATCAATAATCGAATCACTATTCGGTTGAATCACATGAGTCCTTCATAACTCGAAACATGTTATATAATCCTCTATCAATACATATAAGCAAACTAAAGGAAAATTTATCCTTAATGGCTTACCTTACTAAGATTAAGTCTTAGTCATGTTCCTAAACTTACAAACTCATAGTAACGAATATTAATTCGAAGCATCAATCTAGCAAATCTAACACTAATTAAATTTCGGGACGAAATTTCCTAAAGGAGGGGAGACTGTAACATTTGCCCGATTCAAACCCGACTCAAAACCAAGAACCCAAACCCGAACCGTCCAGATTACCCATATCCCTATTACCAATGAAATAACCTAGTCATTATTCTCAAGTTATTATCTAAACAAATTACTGAATCATTATAATGATAAATTCTAAAAACAATAAAGTTCTAAGTTATGAAGTGTGACATCCGTCCCGATTCGTTTTTCTTTTCTTTCTTTCGTTATGTAAACCGAACCGTCAAATAATATTGTAATCTTATGTTTTTTTTTATGAAATAAAGGTTTACATTATTATTATTATAATTTCTTTATGTTAATCATTTAAATACCAAATAAATGTTATAAAATGAATGTTTATAAAATGTATTTAAATTAACAAGAAATAATCTTTATAAATGTTAATAACAATTGTTAGTTGGTTAGTGGATTGTTAAAGTTAAAGTTAAGGGGTTGATTTTGTAATTTATAAAACATAATTCAACTACTAAAACATTTAAACAAAATTTAACATAACTCAAAACACAAGGGGGCAAAACTGAAAGTTGTTTAAAACCAACCCAACCCACCCGTGAATCCGGCAACCATCTCCGGTGAAGTCTCCGACGACTCCGGCGATGCACAAATTGAACAAATCTGCATCATATCAACTCGTTTAAACGATTTTGTCATCCTAATCCGCAAGATTCGAAACTAAATCATCCTTATCTGTCCATTTTGAGGCCGGGAGATCGATTACAACCAACACCCACAAAATCCGGCCGATTTCAATTGCAATTCAACCAAAATAGTAGATAAAAATCAGATTAAACTAATCCAAAACACTCCTACAGTCGATTAAGATGAATTGGGCGCGTTTAATTAGTAATTATCATGGTAAATCGTTCGAATTAAACTCATCTTATCCGCAAACAACTCGAGACAAGTTTACCCTCTTCGCCAATAAATTGATGTTAAATATGTCGTTCAAAACAATCACACACATCCATTGAAACTTTCTGCAACAAAAATTACACTTTAACACTACAATTAAACACCCATCGATCCCCTGTTCTTCATCATTCGGCTTCACAGTCGACGACAGAATCTGGATACTTTTATCTTCAATTATCATGGGGCTTCTAATCAGGATTCATCCGTGAGTGAATCTGCAACTTTAAGTACATTATCATCATCGTCTTCATCATCAATTGAATCGTACACCTGCGTTTTCTGTTTCTTCTTAATCTTCATCAATTTTAACCAAAACAGGTAATTAAACACATCCTTTGACTCGTTATCATGTGCTGATCATCATAACTATGCTCGATTTAGATTATGTATTCAATACAGTGTTCAATTTGCTCGATTAGGGTTTAGGGTTTATTTGAGAAATTGGGTTTAAGAAACAGGTGGTTTAAAATTAATTCGTTTCTAAAAATTTTAACAAATGAAGATCTGGTTGGATGGTAATTGCTCCATCCTTGGATCGATAGGTCCAGGGTTCGAACCTGGCCTATGGTTACCCTTTCAATTATTAATTTTTTTTTTTTAAGGATAAAACTCTTTTTATTTATTTATTATTTTATTTATTTATTTAGTCACCTTATATATATATAATAAAAGGTTGATCATAAATATTTTATAAGTGATTTTTGGTATATAAATAATTTGTACAAAAGTATGGAATAAATATAAATAATATGTATGTATATTTTACAAAGTTAAAGTATATAAATACAAGGTACGATTTCTTGTTAGTGACATTTATAAGTTTCGTTTACACGGAGTTTCGAGTTTTAAACGTTTAAAACATATAATATGTGTTGGCTATGTTTTATGAAATACATACGTGTGGTCGAATCATTTTAATTACCTTATACATATAAGACCTCTTTTATAACGTGTGAATTTATAATCAAAACACGTTTTGGGTTACTTACGACTATGATAATGGTATTACTTAGATGAGTATTTTTAAAACCATAATTAGTCACTTTTATCATAGCGATTGTGGCATTTAGCGAAACATTAATTATTTTCATAAAGAGATAAACTTCATATACAATTTAATCAATATTAAATCATTGTTAAAAATAATCTATTACTATTACGTTGTTATATATTTTCAATAAAAATATTTAACTACTTAAACCCAGATTTCCGATTAGATCCCTAGATTCCTATATCGTTTTTAGTTATCATTTTAACATAGGATGATATCCTTTAGGTGATCTTTAAGGAGTTTCCTTATGCTGTTTCAAGTTACTTTTATTACATTTCGTCTAGCTTTTATCAGGTGAGTATTCATAGCCCCTTTTCTGGTTTTCAATTTGGGGTGATATCATGTGACCTATTAAATCAGATTTCAGTTTATCAGTTATTTCAGTTATCAGATTTCAGTTATTAGATTTCAGTTGATCAGTTATTTCATTTAAACAATTCATGTTATGTCTTTACTTGCAAATTATGTGTTCATAGCCTGATAACAATTTTTGTTCAAGCGTAATCATTAATTTGTAGAAACCGACAGTTACTAATGGTAGATCTATTGGTCGAAAGGACCCACCCCCCTGATTCTTGGGTGATTATAACTGAGTATCATTATCAAGTAGACCCCCCCTTATCATTGTTCAAGGTTTGATTATGCGTTGTTATCTTGTATGTACATGTTTTGCATTTATAAGTTTAGACATAACGACATGAATTGACTTTTTATCAGTGTATCTATATGTATTTCAAACCTATGTTTACTCACCAGCTAATTCGTTAGCTGACCAATTATTTTTCACATGATTTCAGGAAGAGCAAGTTAGGAACTTTGGATGCCAAACGCTTAGGGACATGGACCTAGTTAAATAACATAAAGTAGACTTTTTCATTTGTTCTGTTTGGTTTGTTTGTTTGTTGGATTTATCATTTAGTCTTGTTTGAATAATTGGATATTAATAATATTTAAACTATTTATAGTACCATGAGCTATGAACAATCATTCACTTTCGTCCGCCTCGATGATTCCGCCATCGGTCGGGGTGTGACAAACAGACCCATACTCAGTTTTTCGGGCACGCTGTGTACCTACCCCTAGGGCCCGTCTAGCAAAATTTCGAACGGGTCACGGGAAAGCTCTAGAGAGTTTACATTGATCCGATTCTTTCGTGGAGTCATAAAATATTCGAGGGAAGTCTCCAGGACCAAAATTATGGTCAGATTCGGTGAACAGACCCATACTCAGTTTTTCGGGCACGCTGTGTACCTACCCCTAGGGACCGTCTAGCAAAATTTCGAACGGGTCACGGGAAAGCTCTAGAGAGTTTACATTGATCCGATTCTTTCGTGGAGTCATAAAATATTCGAGGGAAGTCTCCAGGACCAAAATTATGGTCAGATTCGGTGAACAGACCCATACTCAGTTTTTCGGGCACGCTGTGTACCTACCCCTAGGGCCCGTCTAGCAAAATTTCGAACGGGTCACGGGATAGCTCTATAGAGTTTACATTGATCCGATTCTTTCGTGGAGTCATAAAATATTCGAGGGAAGTCTCCAGGACCAAAATTATGGTCAGATTCGGTGAACAGACCCATACTCAGATTTTCGGGCACGCTGTGTACCTACCCCTAGGGCCCGTCTAGCAAAATTTCGAACGGGTCACGGGATAGCTCTATAGAGTTTACATTGATCCGATTCTTTCGTGGAGTCATAAAATATTCGAGGGAAGTCTCCAGGACCAAAATTATGGTCAGATTCGGTGAACAGACCCATACTCAGTTTTTCGGGCACGCTGTGTACCTACCCCTAGGGCCCGTCTAGCAAAATTTCGAACGGGTCACGGGAAAGCTCTAGAGAGTTTACGTTGATCCGATTCTTTCGTGGAGTCATAAAATATTCGAGGGAAGTCTCCAGGACCAAAATTATGGTCAGATTCGGTGAACAGACCCATACTCAGTTTTTCGGGCACGGTGTGTACCTACCCCTAGGGCCCGTCTAGCAAAATTTCGAACGGGTCACGGGAAAGCTCTAGAGAGTTTACGTTGATCCGATTCTTTCGTGGAGTCATAAAATATTCGAGGGAAGTCTCCAGGACCAAAATTATGGTCAGATTCGGTGAACAGACCCATACTCAGTTTTTCGGGCACGCTGTGTACCTACCCCTAGGGCCCGTCTAGCAAAATTTCGAACGGGTCACGGGATAGCTCTATAGAGTTTACATTGATCCGATTCTTTCGTGGAGTCATAAAATATTCGAGGGAAGTCTCCAGGACCAAAATTATGGTCAGATTCGGTGAACAGACCCATACTCAGTTTTTCGGGCACGCTGTGTACCTACCCCTAGGGCCCGTCTAGCAAAATTTCGAACGAGTCACGGGAAAACTCTAGAGAGTTTACATTGATCCGATTCTTTCGTGGAGTCATAAAATATTCGAGGGAAGTCTCCAGGACCAAAATTATGGTCAGATTCGGTGAACAGACCCATACTCAGTTTTTCGGGCACGCTGTGTACCTACCCCTAGGGCCCGTCTAGCAAAATTTCGAACGGGTCACGGGAAAGCTCTAGAGAGTTTACATTGATCCGATTCTTTCGTGGAGTCATAAAATATTCGAGGGAAGTCTCCAGGACCAAAATTATGGTCAGATTCGGTAAACAGACCCATACTCAGTTTTTCGGGCACGCTGTGTACCTACCCCTAGGGCCCGTCTAGCAAAATTTCGAACGGGTCACGGGAAAGCTCTAGAGAGTTTACATTGATCCGATTCTTTCGTGGAGTCATAAAATATTCGAGGGAAGTCTCCAGGACCAAAATTATGGTCAGATTCAGTGAACAGACCCATACTCAGTTTTTCGGGTACGCTGTGTACCTACCCCTAGGGACCGTCTAGCAAAATTTCGAACGGGTCACGGGAAAGCTCTAGAGAGTTTACATTGATCCGATTCTTTCGTGGAGTCATAAAATATTCGAGGGAAGTCTCCAGGACCAAAATTATGGTCAGATTCGGTGAACAGACCCGTACTCAGTTTTTCGGGCACGCTGTGTACCTACCCCTAGGGCCCGTCTAGCAAAATTTCGAACGGGTCACGGGATAGCTCTATAGAGTTTACATTGATCCGATTCTTTCGTGGAGTCATAAAATATTCGAGGGAAGTCTCCAGGACCAAAATTATGGTCAGATTCGGTGAACAGACCCATACTCAGTTTTTCGGGCACGCTGTGTACCTACCCCTAGGGACCGTCTAGCAAAATTTCGAACGGGTCACGGGAAAGCTCTAGAGAGTTTACATTGATCCGATTCTTTCGTGGAGTCATAAAATATTCGAGGGAAGTCTCCAGGACCAAAATTATGGTCAGATTCGGTGAACAGACCCATACTCAGTTTTTCGGGCACGCTGTGTACCTACCCCTAGGGCCCGTCTAGCAAAATTTCGAACGGGTCACGGGATAGCTCTATAGAGTTTACATTGATCCGATTCTTTCGTGGAGTCATAAAATATTCGAGGGAAGTCTCCAGGACCAAAATTATGGTCAGATTCGGTGAACAGACCCATACTCAGTTTTTCGGGCACGCTGTGTACCTACCCCTAGGGCCCGTCTAGCAAAATTTCGAACGGGTCACGGGATAGCTCTATAGAGTTTACATTGATCCGATTCTTTCGTGGAGTCATAAAATATTCGAGGGAAGTCTCCAGGACCAAAATTATGGTCAGATTCGGTGAACAGACCCATACTCAGTTTTTCGGGCACGCTGTGTACCTACCCCTAGGGCCCGTCTAGCAAAATTTCGAACGGGTCACGGGAAAGCTCTAGAGAGTTTACGTTGATCCGATTCTTTCGTGGAGTCATAAAATATTCGAGGGAAGTCTCCAGGACCAAAATTATGGTCAGATTCGGTGAACAGACCCATACTCAGTTTTTCGGGCACGGTGTGTACCTACCCCTAGGGCCCGTCTAGCAAAATTTCGAACGGGTCACGGGAAAGCTCTAGAGAGTTTACGTTGATCCGATTCTTTCGTGGAGTCATAAAATATTCGAGGGAAGTCTCCAGGACCAAAATTATGGTCAGATTCGGTGAACAGACCCATACTCAGTTTTTCGGGCACGCTGTGTACCTACCCCTAGGGCCCGTCTAGCAAAATTTCGAACGGGTCACGGGATAGCTCTATAGAGTTTACATTGATCCGATTCTTTCGTGGAGTCATAAAATATTCGAGGGAAGTCTCCAGGACCAAAATTATGGTCAGATTCGGTGAACAGACCCATACTCAGTTTTTCGGGCACGCTGTGTACCTACCCCTAGGGCCCGTCTAGCAAAATTTCGAACGAGTCACGGGAAAACTCTAGAGAGTTTACATTGATCCGATTCTTTCGTGGAGTCATAAAATATTCGAGGGAAGTCTCCAGGACCAAAATTATGGTCAGATTCGGTGAACAGACCCATACTCAGTTTTTCGGGCACGCTGTGTACCTACCCCTAGGGCCCGTCTAGCAAAATTTCGAACGGGTCACGGGAAAGCTCTAGAGAGTTTACATTGATCCGATTCTTTCGTGGAGTCATAAAATATTCGAGGGAAGTCTCCAGGACCAAAATTATGGTCAGATTCGGTAAACAGACCCATACTCAGTTTTTCGGGCACGCTGTGTACCTACCCCTAGGGCCCGTCTAGCAAAATTTCGAACGGGTCACGGGAAAGCTCTAGAGAGTTTACATTGATCCGATTCTTTCGTGGAGTCATAAAATATTCGAGGGAAGTCTCCAGGACCAAAATTATGGTCAGATTCAGTGAACAGACCCATACTCAGTTTTTCGGGCACGCTGTGTACCTACCCCTATGGACCGTCTAGCAAAATTTCGAACGGGTCACGGGAAAGCTCTAGAGAGTTTACATTGATCCGATTCTTTCGTGGAGTCATAAAATATTCGAGGGAAGTCTCCAGGACCAAAATTATGGTCAGATTCGGTGAACAGACCCGTACTCAGTTTTTCGGGCACGCTGTGTACCTACCCCTAGGGCCCGTCTAGCAAAATTTCGAACGGGTCACGGGATAGCTCTATAGAGTTTACATTGATCCGATTCTTTCGTGGAGTCATAAAATATTCGAGGGAAGTCTCCAGGACCAAAATTATGGTCAGATTCGGTGAACAGACCCATACTCAGTTTTTCGGGCACGCTGTGTACCTACCCCTAGGGCCCGTCTAGCAAAATTTCGAACGGGTCACGGGAAAGCTCTAGAGAGTTTACATTGATCCGATTCTTTCGTGGAGTCATAAAATATTCGAGGGAAGTCTCCAGGACCAAAATTATGGTCAGATTCGGTGAACAGACCCATACTCAGTTTTTCGGGCACGCTGTGTACCTACCCCTAGGGCCCGTCTAGCAAAATTTCGAACGGGTCACGGGAAAGCTCTAGAGAGTTTACGTTGATCCGATTCTTTCGTGGAGTCATAAAATATTCGAGGGAAGTCTCTAGGACCAAAATTATGGTCTGATTCGGTGAACAGACCCATACTCAGTTTTTCGGGCACGCTGTGTACCTACCCCTAGGGCCCGTCTAGCAAAATTTCGAACGGGTCACGGGATAGCTCTATAGAGTTTACATTGATCCGATTCTTTCGTGGAGTCATAAAATATTCGAGGGAAGTCTCCAGGATCAAAATTATGGTCAGATTCGGTGAACAGACCCATACTCAGTTTTTCGGGCACGCTGTGTACCTACCCCTAGGGCCCGTCTAGCAAAATTTCGAACGGGTCACGGGAAAGCTCTAGAGAGTTTACGTTGATCCGATTCTTTCGTGGAGTCATAAAATATTCGAGGGAAGTCTCCAGGACCAAAATTATGGTCAGATTCGGTGAACAGACCCATACTCAGTTTTTGGGCACGTTGTGTACCTACCCCTAGGGCCCGTCTAGCAAAATTTCGAACGGGTCACGGGATAGCTCTAGAGAGTTTACATTGATCCGATTCTTTCGTGGAGTCATAAAATATTCGAGGGAAGTCTCCAGGACCAAAATTATGGTCAGATTCGGTGAACAGACCCATACTCAGTTTTTCGGGCACGCTGTGTACCTACCCCTAGGGCCCGTCTAGCAAAATTTCGAACGAGTCACGGGAAAACTCTAGAGAGTTTACATTGATCCGATTCTTTCGTGGAGTCATAAAATATTCGAGGGAAGTCTCCAGGACCAAAATTATGGTCAGATTCGGTGAACAGACCCATACTCAGTTTTTCGGGCACGCTGTGTACCTACCCCTAGGGACCGTCTAGCAAAATTTCGAACGGGTCACGGGAAAGCTCTAGAGAGTTTACATTGATCCGATTCTTTCGTGGAGTCATAAAATATTCGAGGGAAGTCTCCAGGACCAAAATTATGTTCAGATTCGGTGAACAGACCCATACTCAGTTTTTCGGGCACGCTGTGTACCTACCCCTAGGGCCCGTCTAGCAAAATTTCGAACGGGTCACGGGATAGCTCTATAGAGTTTACATTGATCCGATTCTTTCGTGGAGTCATAAAATATTCGAGGGAAGTCTCCAGGACCAAAATTATGGTCAGATTCGGTGAACAGACCCATACTCAGTTTTTCGGGCACGTTGTGTACCTACCCCTAGGGCCCGTCTAGCAAAATTTCGAACGGGTCACGGGATAGCTCTAGAGAGTTTACATTGATCCGATTCTTTCGTGGAGTCATAAAATATTCGAGGGAAGTCTCCAGGACCAAAATTATGGTCAGACTCGGTGAACAGACCCATACTCAGTTTTTCGGGCACGCTGTGTACCTACCCCTAGGGCCCGTCTAGCAAAATTTCGAACGAGTCACGGGAAAACTCTAGAGAGTTTACATTGATCCGATTCTTTCGTGGAGTCATAAAATATTCGAGGGAAGTCTCCAGGACCAAAATTATGGTCAGATTCGGTGAACAGACCCATACTCAGTTTTTCGGGCACGCTGTGTACCTACCCCTAGGGACCGTCTAGCAAAATTTCGAACGGGTCACGGGAAAGCTCTAGAGAGTTTACATTGATCCGATTCTTTCGTGGAGTCATAAAATATTCGAGGGAAGTCTCCAGGACCAAAATTATGGTCAGATTCGGTGAACAGACCCATACTCAGTTTTTCGGGCACGCTGTGTACCTACCCCTAGGGCCCGTCTAGCAAAATTTCGAACGGGTCACGGGATAGCTCTATAGAGTTTACATTGATCCGATTCTTTCGTGGAGTCATAAAATATTCGAGGGAAGTCTCCAGGACCAAAATTATGGTCAGATTCGGTGAACAGACCCATACTCAGTTTTTCGGGCACGCTGTGTACCTACCCCTAGGGCCCGTCTAGCAAAATTTCGAACGGGTCACGGGAAAGCTCTAGAGAGTTTACATTGATCCGATTCTTTCGTGGAGTCATAAAATATTCGAGGGAAGTCTCCAGGACCAAAATTATGGTCAGATTCGGTGAACAGACCCATACTCAGTTTTTCGGGCACGCTGTGTACCTACCCCTAGGGCCCGTCTAGCAAAATTTCGAACGGGTCACGGGATAGCTCTATAGAGTTTACATTGATCCGATTCTTTCGTGGAGTCATAAAATATTCGAGGGAAGTCTCCAGGACCAAAATTATGGTCAGATTCGGTGAACAGACCCATACTCAGTTTTTCGGGCACGTTGTGTACCTACCCCTAGGGCCCGTCTAGCAAAATTTCGAACGGGTCACGGGATAGCTCTAGAGAGTTTACATTGATCCGATTCTTTCGTGGAGTCATAAAATATTCGAGGGAAGTCTCCAGGACCAAAATTATGGTCAGATTCGGTGAACAGACCCATACTCAGTTTTTCGGGCACGCTGTGTACCTACCCCTAGGGCCCGTCTAGCAAAATTTCGAACGAGTCACGGGAAAACTCTAGAGAGTTTACATTGATCCGATTCTTTCGTGGAGTCATAAAATATTCGAGGGAAGTCTCCAGGACCAAAATTATGGTCAGATTCGGTGAACAGACCCATACTCAGTTTTTCGGGCACGCTGTGTACCTACCCCTAGGGACCGTCTAGCAAAATTTCGAACGGGTCACGGGAAAGCTCTAGAGAGTTTACATTGATCCGATTCTTTCGTGGAGTCATAAAATATTCGAGGGAAGTCTCCAGGACCAAAATTATGGTCAGATTCGGTGAACAGACCCATACTCAGTTTTTCGGGCACGCTGTGTACCTACCCATAGGGCCCGTCTAGCAAAATTTCGAACGGGTCACGGGATAGCTCTATAGAGTTTACATTGATCCGATTCTTTCGTGGAGTCATAAAATATTCGAGGGAAGTCTCCAGGACCAAAATTATGGTCAGATTCGGTGAACAGACCCATACTCAGTTTTTCGGGCACGCTGTGTACCTACCCCTAGGGCCCGTCTAGCAAAATTTCGAACGGGTCACGGGAAAGCTCTAGAGAGTTTACATTGATCCGATTCTTTCGTGGAGTCATAAAATATTCGAGGGAAGTCTCCAGGACCAAAATTATGGTCAGATTCGGTGAACAGACCCATACTCAGTTTTTCGGGCACGCTGTGTACCTACCCCTAGGGCCCGTCTAGCAAAATTTCGAACGGGTCACGGGAAAGCTCTAGAGAGTTTACGTTGATCCGATTCTTTCGTGGAGTCATAAAATATTCGAGGGAAGTCTCTAGGACCAAAATTATGGTCAGATTCGGTGAACAGACCCATACTCAGTTTTTCGGGCACGTTGTGTACCTACCCCTAGGGCCCGTCTAGCAAAATTTCGAACGGGTCACGGGAAAGCTCTAGAGAGTTTACATTGATCCGATTCTTTCGTGGAGTCATAAAATATTCGAGGGAAGTCTCCAGGACCAAAATTATGGTCAGATTCGGTGAACAGACCCATACTCAGTTTTTCGGGCACGCTGTGTACCTACCCCTAGGGCCCGTCTAGCAAAATTTCGAACGGGTCACGGGAAAGCTCTAGAGAGTTTACGTTGATCCGATTCTTTCGTGGAGTCATAAAATATTCGAGGGAAGTCTCCAGGACCAAAATTATGGTCAGATTCGGTGAACAGACCCATACTCAGTTTTTCGGGCACGTTGTGTACCTACCCCTAGGGCCCGTCTAGCAAAATTTCGAACGGGTCACGAGATAGCTCTAGAGAGTTTACATTGATCCGATTCTTTCGTGGAGTCATAAAATATTCGAGGGAAGTCTCCAGGACCAAAATTATGGTCAGATTCGGTGAACAGACCCATACTCAGTTTTTCGGGCACGCTGTGTACCTACCCCTAGGGCCCGTCTAGCAAAATTTCGAACGGGTCACGGGATAGCTCTATAGAGTTTACATTGATCCGATTCTTTCGTGGAGTCATAAAATATTCGAGGGAAGTCTCCAGGACCAAAATTATGGTCAGATTCGGTGAACAGACCCATACTCAGTTTTTCGGGCACGTTGTGTACCTACCCCTAGGGCCCGTCTAGCAAAATTTCGAACGGGTCACGGGATAGCTCTAGAGAGTTTACATTGATCCGATTCTTTCGTGGAGTCATAAAATATTCGAGGGAAGTCTCCAGGACCAAAATTATGGTCAGATTCGGTGAACAGACCCATACTCAGTTTTTCGGGCACGCTGTGTACCTACCCCAAGGGCCCGTCTAGCAAAATTTCGAACGAGTCACGGGAAAACTCTAGAGAGTTTACATTGATCCGATTCTTTCGTGGAGTCATAAAATATTCGAGGGAAGTCTCCAGGACCAAAATTATGGTCAGATTCGGTGAACAGACCCATACTCAGTTTTTCGGGCACGCTGTGTACCTACCCCTAGGGACCGTCTAGCAAAATTTCGAACGGGTCACGGGAAAGCTCTAGAGAGTTTACATTGATCCGATTCTTTCGTGGAGTCATAAAATATTCGAGGGAAGTCTCCAGGACCAAAATTATGGTCAGATTCGGTGAACAGACCCATACTCAGTTTTTCGGGCACGCTGTGTACCTACCCCTAGGGCCCGTCTAGCAAAATTTCGAACGGGTCACGGGATAGCTCTATAGAGTTTACATTTGTAAGACCCTGTTTCCAGGCCTAGAAGAACAGTTGGTATTTTACAATACATAGCCGTTTAAACATAGTACAGCGGAAGTCATAAAGGTCCATACCTAAAATTTATAAACAGCTATGCACTAAAAGTCTATCTATGCCAAATTTAAGCCTTGCCAAGTAGTCATCTGATGCTTCCATGACTTGTAACGCCATGTCCTAAAATACTTGGGTCCTTAATGTGCCTGAAATACATGCTAAAACAAGTCAGCTACAAAGCTGGTGAGTTCATGATGATGACACATAAATCATTTCCAAGAGTATTATTAAATCAATTGTACACAAATCAATTCTGGTTCAAAATGGTTTCCCTACCAAATAACCTTCGCATAATATATATACACATCTGAGTTTCACCTGTTACACTGCAAATGATTGCATTCAATTATAGACGGTACCGACTATACGTATATATATCCCGAGCCATTGTGCTTAATGATTTGTCATCGTACAATAAATATTAATAATACACAAAAAGTCATTTGAACTCAAAAACATTCATAAGCATGTATTTCACCCCAAAACATTTAAAAAGGGGAGTTGGTCATGAAACTCACCTGTGTGAAGCGTGTTAGGAACTCAAAGCCTAGCACGTATCTAAGCAAACGTAGTGCCACTCACAATCATCCAACGGTACTCGTTGATTCCCGCTGGTCCTAGCTCAACTCTTGAGCAATCCAACACTGTCTCACAATGGTCAACATTGTAACGGGTTTACAATCATCACCATCATCATCATTATCCTTATACATACACGTGTATACATATTACTATATATATACATATGGTAAGTAACTCGAATAATATTTAAACGAGTCTTACCTTACTAATTAAGAGCTTCTGGGATGCTAATCTTAGAAATCCCGAGTTTTAACATCGTTTCGATAACAGCCTCAACATCACTACAACTTCACGGAGCATCACTTTTCGTCTCACTCAACCTACGACATATAAACAGGCGAACCGTCTGGTTTATACCTTCGGGTCGGTTTACATACACGAACCCCTTAAAAACCGACATGTATTAAAAACCAATACATCATTACATTCGTTTTTCTATTACGAACATTTATCCAGCCTCGGATCATTCGTACATCCCTGTCTCAACCAACAAACAGCACAACCAAGTTTCCTGTTTTCGACATAGAAACTGTTACAAACTGATCACGACCAAAACCATACTTCTAGACCTCTGATCGAAATTTCCTCCGGTGGATATGTTCATATATGTCTTAAGAAGCTACAGTCCAAAAATCTTCACAATCCAACGGTCGGATCTCCGGGAAAGTGATGATCTTCGGGGCTGTGTTTCCAGAGACGGAAATTCCGATCAGCCACACTATTCGACATAAAAACCGTACCTCTGAGTATGATCTACATAAACTGAACGGTAGATATTAACATCTATGTGTTAGGAACAACATATCCAAATTTCGGACGTATCCAACGGCTAGATCATCCGAAAATCATCCTAGAACCAGCTGTGTTTTTGTTGAACAACACATGCAAACGTGTTTCAGAATATTTCGAACATTTTCACAGATTTAAGGATAGATTGAGTCTAAACGGAGCTTACCGTTGCGTTCAGGACGTCAAGAAATGGTTCCGGGTCAAAAATTACTTTTCCGGCCGCCGTCGACCGCCATCGGACCACCGCGAACCACCACCGGCCGCCATCGGACAACCACCGGCCACCTCTTTGCAGTAGCAGCTCTCTCTCTCTACTCTCTCTCACACTATGTGTGTGTTTGTGTTGTTAAATGAAGAAATAAAGCAAATGCTTCATATATATAGTGTATCCGGTACTCGTACCGCGTAATCCGGCACTACGTACGAACTCGATTTTCTTTGCGTTTTAAATTTTATTTCTCGGAGATAATAGTCAAGAAACATAATAAATATTCTCGAGATATTTATTTCGTCATATATTACGTATTTGGTGAATAACAGGCTCTGTACGCGTTAATATCGCGTATTTAACACGTTTAACCGTTTTAGGCGTTTTCTCTCGCCAAACTTCCAGTTTTTACACATCTTTACAGGTTCAAATCTTCGGGTGACTCATTTCTATCTTTATTATTTGTCTAGCATAAAACTCGCTCCGGGTCGGGGTGTCACATTCTCTCCCCCTTAAAAGGATTCCGTCCCGGAATCACTTCAATCCGTACACATGTGATGTTATTTCTTCCGTATATATGACGTCTTTCAGATCCCTCATAAAGTTGGGACCATGCTTAGCATTCCACTTATGGATGCATCCTTTTCTTAGTCCATTATCTTGCTTTTTGAGTATCTCGAATGACTCCTTAATGATACTTAGTCGTTTGTCCACTTAGGTTTCATCAGGTGAAGTCCTCAATGTCTCATTGGACAAACATATTTTCAATACTCTACATACTTATCTTAATTCCTCGGGGAGTTGTATCATGTAGCTTATCACACTTACCCTTATTATGACCTCAAGCGTTCGTTATAATGGTGATTCAAATTTCATTTCCTTCAAAATTGTGTGGTGTCTTACCTTGGCGACACCTCCAATATAGTCCGTCCTTAATCATAATTTCTAAAGACCTCTGCCGTTTACTTGTATAACTTTATCTTTTACTTTATTGGTCATGTCCAAGACCAATTAGGAACCTGACAATTTTCTTTTGCCTCCTTTGAACTGTCAAAGTAGCGTTCCATACTTATTGTCGTCTATTGCCTCAAAAGGTGCGGCCTTTAGACTCACGTAATTATTTTTTTTTATATAGGAAAATCCTATAATTGAGAGATGAACATCTAAGCTACTACCGATTTCAATTACACATGCGTGAAGCATGTCTTTAAAGATCTTACGGTTCCTTTCGCTTTGACCGTCTATTTGGAGATGGTATGAAGTACTCATATCTAACATCATCCTTAAGTCATTTTGAAAGGTTTGGCAAAAACGAAACGTAACCCTTGTGTCTCTGTCAGATAAAATAGACACAGACACTATGCACCTTGTCAAAATTTCATCAATAGACATTCGGGCCAATCGCTCGAATTTAAACATTTATTTAATTGACAAAAATATGTGCAGTCTTGGTTAGTCTGTCAACTATATCCCATAGAGCATCCTTGCTTCTATTTGTCTCGGGTAACTTAACTACAAAATCCGATGTGATCATTTCTCCTTTCCATGGGGAAATTTATAGAGATGGAAGGTTTCTGGTTCTCGGTTTTGACTTGCAAATAAGTCATACACTTTTCATACAGATCATCATATCTTTCTTATACTTGGCCATCAAAATAACCCTACTTTGTATAATGCATCTTATATGCATTCGGATGCACTAGGCATCTTGTCTTATGAGCCTCTTTGAATATTATTATAATTATTATTATCTTTCGTAAATTCTTGAAGTTTAGTATTCAAACCAAACTCAACAGCCTATACGAAGCAATCTTATGCTTCCCAACGTTAATTTCTTTACAATTCATATCACTTCTTTATTCTTAACATCTTCACCCTTACGTGACACTATCTTGGTCTCATTCAATTCATTAATCGTATACACGCATACATACCTTCTTGTACGCATATTTGGATTGACTTCATACATTCTTTTGAATCTAGAGTCATAGCAACTATGTTTTCCTTTCTTAGTTGATATACTAGTTCAAAATATAGTCGATCAAAATTTTCTTCCATCATCTTTGGTGCATATCGAGCTCCTTTTTGCTCGAATGTGTGCTTTAAATTCTCATGGTACGAATATATGACCACCCTTATGTCGTAAAGATAGTGTCGCGACATCCTTTAAAGCAAACATTATCACACCTAATCTTTAGGTCGTGTTTTGAGTAACTCATTAGCCTTTAGTTTTCTCAAAACATAGGCGATCACCTTATTTAGATACATCACTTAAAAACCATAAAATTATCATTACCTTCAGGTAATTCAAATTTATGCACTACTTAACTTTTCTTTCAACGTCACAAATGTTTCTACTTGATTCAGACCCTATTTATACCCCACTTTCTTCTATGTGGGTGTATTAGTGATTTACCACTCAATGAAATCATATATAAATTTCATATAGCATCTAGCTAGTCCAAGAAATCTTCTGATTTCTATAGTTGTCTTAGACGCGTTTCATTTCATCACCACTTCTATACCAGAAGGGTCTACCTGAATTTCTTTGTTATCGATACATAACCTAAAACTTGAATTTCTTAACCAAAATTCACCTTCAGAGAATTTTGCGTATAATATTTCTTTTCTTTATCATTTTTAGGAGCATCCTCAACGTCCTTAATGCTCGTTCTTGGTGTAGGAACACACCAATATACTATTACGAATTTGTCCTTATATGGTTTGCATGCTCTATTTGTCAAGTCCACAAAGACCGCAACGTATCAGTTATGCCAAATGGCCAATATGGTTCTGGAACCATTCCTTAGTACATCGGTTTCTCAAACCTTCACTTGATGATAGCCACACTGCATATCAATCTTGGAGAAGTAGCTTGATCCTTGAAGATGATTCTACAAGTCATAATTACATCGTAAGGGATAGTTGTTCTCGATCTTCACTTCATTCTATTCTTGGTAATCAGTGCACATTCATATTGAATCATCCTTTTACATAAAAAATAAGACCGATGCTCTCCAATAGGACGAGCTAGGTCTTATAAAACCTTTATCTAACAACTCCTGGACTTTGTGAAATTAGTACTTTCATCTTAGAAGGTGTCAAGCAATATGATGCCTTAATAGTAGGAGTTTTATATGGCGCCAAGCCAGTATGGAACTTGACTCGTCGATCTAGAGCTAATCCATGTAAGTCTTCTAGGAATGTCGGGGTATTCGGCTACCACAAAGAATTCCTCAATCCTTCTTTCTTTCCTTTCGGACATCAAGTACAACATGTATCCTTTGCAACCATGTCGGAGGTACTTGTCCGATCTAATCTTTTAGATTATCTTTGTTGGATTTGCGCAGAAAATGATACTTAATTATTACCGACTCCCGATCGTTCAGCACCTCGATCTCCAACGACCTCCGTTCATATATTTTATGGATGCCTTATGCTTTAGACAACAGTTCATACTTAGAACTATGTCAATTCTTTCATAGGCAAGAGTTCTAGAGAAACATTCTGCTTATCTATCTTAAGAAAACAATTTTAGTAGAAACTTATATCTTCATTTCTTTGCTTCTTAGCAATTTTTTTGTAATAAGAACACAACTAACTAAATCATTAATTTAGTTAAACATGAAATAATAGTAATGGACACAAAACTCATATTCACACCTAAGATGAATAGTACACTGGCATAAATGTGATTAACATGGATAAACTTGTAACCAGGTTATCATGGCCTATAGTCTCCTTGGATCTCATTAGGAAAACCGAAGCATTCATCTTTGCGATGTTAGTGCCCTCATTCTTGCTACCAGGGCTAGTTGTTGTTCCTTTCTGAAAGTTAAGACAAGTTGCTATCAACGTGTCCTCCTCGTCTGAACTCGTAATACCTTCAGACGTGGGCTAAATAGACTTTGGTAGAATTCCATTTTCTACCACATCTTTCCCATTCTTGGGCATCAAATCACCCATTATTTTTTTTTTACCTTTCTAAACTTGCTGCATAATGGTCTATTCTCTTTCAAATTCTTTCAACTTTCCTACCCTATCCATCTTCATCATTATAGCCACTAACATCTTAAGTGGTCTCAATCTCTTTCATCCACTTAAAAGAGTTAGAAGTTTCCTTCAGATGGTCAGTTTATACCGACACACATAGAGTTAGAAGTTTCCATCTTGACGTACATTTAGTTCATTCATCCATATTTTATATAAATACAACTACTCAGCCACACATAGAACTATCAAGTCATTACTAAGGCAAAAACACTAATATGCATAATAGGATCTACTAGGATACGCATGTAACTGTAAATTCACAATTACGTTGATCAAGTGTAATTGTCAATTTACCTCACATAGATATTCTGGTTTTCTCCATCCATGCATCCTAATGTGGAATCGCTATAAGAGTTACATCTTTACTCTCTTAAAGCCTCTAATTCTATATTCAAATCAATTATAATCAATGTTTCATTTATACTTCTATAATCTAATGGATAAAAATCACAAACTTTCATTGTGACTAAACCAACATAACAAATGACAAACCAGAACACATTTTTGTAATAGGAAATCCCTAATCACATTAGCTACGTGTGATCAGCCATTTACAATACTCATGTGTTCCAGTCATGTGGTTAACTATGTTCTTCTAATGTGGCATCAGACTACTTGGCTAACTTGGCAATCCGCAAAATCTTCTCATTTAGTTTAAGTCCAAACACTAACCGCTAGTGTCTAGTTCACTTAAACTACGGCTCTGATACCAACCTGTAAGACCCTGTTTCCAGGCCTAGAAGAACAGTTGGTATTTTACAATACATAGCCGTTTAAACATAGTACAGCGGAAGTCATAAAGGTCCATACCTAAAATTTATAAACAGCTATGCACTAAAAGTCTATCTATGCCAAATTTAAGCCTTGCCAAGTAGTCATCTGATGCTTCCATGACTTGTAACGCCATGTCCTAAAATACTTGGGTCCTTAATGTGCCTGAAATACATGCTAAAACAAGTCAGCTACAAAGCTGGTGAGTTCATGATGATGACACATAAATCATTTCCAAGAGTATTATTAAATCAATTGTACACAAATCAATTCTGGTTCAAAATGGTTTCCCTACCAAATAACCTTCGCATAATATATATACACATCTGAGTTTCACCTGTTACACTGCAAATGATTGCATTCAATTATAGACGGTACCGACTATACGTATATATATCCCGAGCCATTGTGCTTAATGATTTGTCATCGTACAATAAATATTAATAATACACAAAAAGTCATTTGAACTCAAAAACATTCATAAGCATGTATTTCACCCCAAAACATTTAAAAAGGGGAGTTGGTCATGAAACTCACCTGTGTGAAGCGTGTTAGGAACTCAAAGCCTAGCACGTATCTAAGCAAACGTAGTGCCACTCACAATCATCCAACGGTACTCGTTGATTCCCGCTGGTCCTAGCTCAACTCTTGAGCAATCCAACACTGTCTCACAATGGTCAACATTGTAACGGGTTTACAATCATCACCATCATCATCATTATCCTTATACATACACGTGTATACATATTACTATATATATATACATATGGTAAGTAACTCGAATAATATTTAAACGAGTCTTACCTTACTAATTAAGAGCTTCTGGGATGCTAATCTTAGAAATCCCGAGTTTTAACATCGTTTCGATAACAGCCTCAACATCACTACAACTTCACGGAGCATCACTTTTCGTCTCACTCAACCTACGACATATAAACAGGCGAACCGTCTGGTTTATACCTTCGGGTCGGTTTACATACACGAACCCCTTAAAAACCGACATGTATTAAAAACCAATACATCATTACATTCGTTTTTCTATTACGAACATTTATCCAGCCTCGGATCATTCGTACATCCCTGTCTCAACCAACAAACAGCACAACCAAGTTTCCTGTTTTCGACATAGAAACTGTTACAAACTGATCACGACCAAAACCATACTTCTAGACCTCTGATCGAAATTTCCTCCGGTGGATATGTTCATATATGTCTTAAGAAGCTACAGTCCAAAAATCTTCACAATCCAACGGTCGGATCTCCGGGAAAGTGATGATCTTCGGGGCTGTGTTTCCAGAGACGGAAATTCCGATCAGCCACACTATTCGACATAAAAACCGTACCTCTGAGTATGATCTACATAAACTGAACGGTAGATATTAACATCTATGTGTTAGGAACAACATATCCAAATTTCGGACGTATCCAACGGCTAGATCATCCGAAAATCATCCTAGAACCAGCTGTGTTTTTGTTGAACAACACATGCAAACGTGTTTCAGAATATTTCGAACATTTTCACAGATTTAAGGATAGATTGAGTCTAAACGGAGCTTACCGTTGCGTTCAGGACGTCAAGAAATGGTTCCGGGTCAAAAATTACTTTTCCGGCCGCCGTCGACCGCCATCGGACCACCGCGAACCACCACCGGCCGCCATCGGACAACCACCGGCCACCTCTTTGCAGTAGCAGCTCTCTCTCTCTACTCTCTCTCACACTATGTGTGTGTTTGTGTTGTTAAATGAAGAAATAAAGCAAATGCTTCATATATATAGTGTATCCGGTACTCGTACCGCGTAATCCGGCACTACGTACGAACTCGATTTTCTTTGCGTTTTAAATTTTATTTCTCGGAGATAATAGTCAAGAAACATAATAAATATTCTCGAGATATTTATTTCGTCATATATTACGTATTTGGTGAATAACAGGCTCTGTACGCGTTAATATCGCGTATTTAACACGTTTAACCGTTTTAGGCGTTTTCTCTCGCCAAACTTCCAGTTTTTACACATCTTTACAGGTTCAAATCTTCGGGTGACTCATTTCTATCTTTATTATTTGTCTAGCATAAAACTCGCTCCGGGTCGGGGTGTCACAACATTGATCCGATTCTTTCGTGGAGTCATAAAATATTCGAGGGAAGTCTCCAGGACCAAAATTATGGTCAGATTCGGTGAACAGACCCATACTCAGTTTTTCGGGCACGCTGTGTACCTACCCCTAGGGCCCGTCTAGCAAAATTTCGAACGGGTCACGGGAAAGCTCTAGAGAGTTTACATTGATCCGATTCTTTCGTGGAGTCATAAAATATTCGAGGGAAGTCTCCAGGACCAAAATTATGGTCAGATTCGGTGAACAGACCCATACTCAGTTTTTCGGGCACGCTGTGTACCTACCCCTAGGGCCCGTCTAGCAAAATTTCGAACGGGTCACGGGAAAGCTCTAGAGAGTTTACGTTGATCCGATTCTTTCGTGGAGTCATAAAATATTCGAGGGAAGTCTCTAGGACCAAAATTATGGTCAGATTCGGTGAACAGACCCATACTCAGTTTTTCGGGCACGTTGTGTACCTACCCCTAGGGCCCGTCTAGCAAAATTTCGAACGGGTCACGGGAGAGCTCTAGAGAGTTTACATTGATCCGATTCTTTCGTGGAGTCATAAAATATTCGAGGGAAGTCTCCAGGACCAAAATTATGGTCAGATTCGGTGAACAGACCCATACTCAGTTTTTCGGGCACGCTGTGTACCTACCCCTAGGGCCCGTCTAGCAAAATTTCGAACGGGTCACGGGAAAGCTCTAGAGAGTTTACATTGATCCGATTCTTTCGTGGAGTCATAAAATATTCGAGGGAAGTCTCCAGGACCAAAATTATGGTCAGATTCGGTAAACAGACCCATACTCAGTTTTTCGGGCACGCTGTGTACCTACCCCTAGGGCCCGTCTAGCAAAATTTCGAACGGGTCACGGGAAAGCTCTAGAGAGTTTACATTGATCCGATTCTTTCGTGGAGTCATAAAATATTCGAGGGAAGTCTCCAGGACCAAAATTATGGCCAGATTCGGTGAACAGACCCATACTCAGTTTTTCGGGCACGCTGTGTACCTACCCCTAGGGCCCGTCTAGCAAAATTTCGAACGGGTCACGGGAAAGCTCTAGAGAGTTTACATTGATCCGATTCTTTCGTGGAGTCATAAAATATTCGAGGGAAGTCTCCAGGACCAAAATTATGGTCAGATTCGGTGAACAGACCCATACTCAGTTTTTCGGGCACGCTGTGTACCTACCCCTAGGGCCCGTCTAGCAAAATTTCGAACGGGTCACGGGAATGCTCTAGAGAGTTTACATTGATCCGATTCTTTCGTGGAGTCATAAAATATTCGAGGGAAGTCTCCAGGACCAAAATTATGGTCAGATTCGGTGAACAGACCCATACTCAGTTTTTCGGGCACGCTGTGTACCTACCCCTAGGGCCCGTCTAGCAAAATTTCGAACGGGTCACGGGAAAGCTCTAGAGAGTTTACGTTGATCCGATTCTTTCGTGGAGTCATAAAATATTCGAGGGAAGTCTCCAGGACCAAAATTATGGTCAGATTCGGTGAACAGACCCATACTCAGTTTTTCGGGCACGCTGTGTACCTACCCCTAGGGCCCGTCTAGCAAAATTTCGAACGGGTCACGGGATAGCTCTATAGAGTTTACATTGATCCGATTCTTTCGTGGAGTCATAAAATATTCGAGGGAAGTCTCCAGGACCAAAATTATGGTCAGATTCGGTGAACAGACCCATACTCAGTTTTTCGGGCACGCTGTGTACCTACCCCTAGGGCCCGTCTAGCAAAATTTCGAACGGGTCACGGGAAAGCTCTAGAGAGTTTACATTGATCCGATTGTTTCGTGGAGTCATAAAATATTCGAGGGAAGTCTCCAGGTCCAAAATTATGGTCAGATTCGGTAAACAGACCCATACTCAGTTTTTCGGGCACGCTGTGTACCTACCCCTAGGGCCCGTCTAGCAAAATTTCGAACGGGTCACGGGAAAGCTCTAGAGAGTTTACATTGATCCGATTCTTTCGTGGAGTCATAAAATATTCGAGGGAAGTCTCCAGGACCAATATTATGGTCAGATTCGGTGAACAGACCCATACTCAGTTTTTCGGGCACGCTGTGTACCTACCCCTAGGGCCCGTCTAGCAAAATTTCGAACGGGTCACGGGAAAGCTCTAGAGAGTTTACATTGATCCGATTCTTTCGTGGAGTCATAAAATATTCGAGGGAAGTCTCCAGGACCAAAATTATGGCCAGATTCGGTGAACAGACCCATACTCAGTTTTTCGGGCACGCTGTGTACCTACCCCTAGGGCCCGTCTAGCAAAATTTCGAACGGGTCACGGGAAAGCTCTAGAGAGTTTACATTGATCCGATTCTTTCGTGGAGTCATAAAATATTCGAGGGAAGTCTCCAGGACCAAAATTATGGTCAGATTCGGTGAACAGACCCATACTCAGTTTTTCGGGCACGCTGTGTACCTACCCCTAGGGCCCGTCTAGCAAAATTTCGAACGGGTCACGGGAATGCTCTAGAGAGTTTACATTGATCCGATTCTTTCGTGGAGTCATAAAATATTCGAGGGAAGTCTCCAGGACCAAAATTATGGTCAGATTCGGTGAACAGACCCATACTCAGTTTTTCGGGCACGCTGTGTACCTACCCCTAGGGCCCGTCTAGCAAAATTTCGAACGGGTCACGGGAAAGCTCTAGAGAGTTTACGTTGATCCGATTCTTTCGTGGAGTCATAAAATATTCGAGGGAAGTCTCCAGGACCAAAATTATGGTCAGATTCGGTGAACAGACCCATACTCAGTTTTTCGGGCACGCTGTGTACCTACCCCTAGGGCCCGTCTAGCAAAATTTCGAACGGGTCACGGGATAGCTCTATAGAGTTTACATTGATCCGATTCTTTCGTGGAGTCATAAAATATTCGAGGGAAGTCTCCAGGACCAAAATTATGGTCAGATTCGGTGAACAGACCCATACTCAGTTTTTCGGGCACGCTGTGTACCTACCCCTAGGGCCCGTCTAGCAAAATTTCGAACGGGTCACGGGAAAGCTCTAGAGAGTTTACATTGATCCGATTGTTTCGTGGAGTCATAAAATATTCGAGGGAAGTCTCCAGGTCCAAAATTATGGTCAGATTCGGTAAACAGACCCATACTCAGTTTTTCGGGCACGCTGTGTACCTACCCCTAGGGCCCGTCTAGCAAAATTTCGAACGGGTCACGGGAAAGCTCTAGAGAGTTTACATTGATCCGATTCTTTCGTGGAGTCATAAAATATTCGAGGGAAGTCTCCAGGACCAATATTATGGTCAGATTCGGTGAACAGACCCATACTCAGTTTTTCGGGCACGCTGTGTACCTACCCCTAGGGCCCGTCTAGCAAAATTTCGAACGGGTCACGGGAAAGCTCTAGAGAGTTTACATTGATCCGATTCTTTCGTGGAGTCATAAAATATTCGAGGGAAGTCTCCAGGACCAAAATTATGGTCAGATTCGGTGAACAGACCCATACTCAGTTTTTCGGGCACGCTGTGTACCTACCCCTAGGGCCCGTCTAGCAAAATTTCGAACGGGTCACGGGAAAGCTCTAGAGAGTTTACGTTGATCCGATTCTTTCGTGGAGTCATAAAATATTCGAGGGAAGTCTCCAGGACCAAAATTATGGTCAGATTCGGTGAACAGACCCATACTCAGTTTTTCGGGCACGCTGTGTACCTACCCCTAGGGCCCGTCTAGCAAAATTTCGAACGGGTCACGGGAAAGCTCTAGAGAGTTTACATTGATCCGATTCTTTCGTGGAGTCATAAAATATTCGAGGGAAGTCTCCAGGACCAAAATTATGGTCAGATTAGGTGAACAGACCCATACTCAGTTTTTCGGGCACGCTGTGTACCTACCCCTAGGGCCCGTCTAGCAAAATTTCGAACGGGTCACGGGAAAGCTCTAGAGAGTTTACGTTGATCAGATTCTTTCGTGGAGTCATAAAATATTCGAGGGAAGTCTCCAGGACCAAAATTATGGTCAGATTCGGTGAACAGACCCATACTCAGTTTTTCGGGCACGCTGTGTACCTACCCCTAGGGCCCGTCTAGCAAAATTTCGAACGGGTCACGGGAAAGCTCTAGAGAGTTTACGTTGATCCGATTCTTTCGTGGAGTCATAAAATATTCGAGGGAAGTCTCCAGGACCAAAATTATGGTCAGATTCGGTGAACAGACCCATACTCAGTTTTTCGGGCACGCTGTGTACCTACCCCTAGGGCCCGTCTAGCAAAATTTCGAACGGGTCACGGGAAAGCTCTAGAGAGTTTACATTGATCCGATTCTTTCGTGGAGTCATAAAATATTCGAGGGAAGTCTCCAGGACCAAAATTATGGTCAGATTAGGTGAACAGACCCATACTCAGTTTTTCGGGCACGCTGTGTACCTACCCCTAGGGCCCGTCTAGCAAAATTTCGAACGGGTCACGGGAAAGCTCTAGAGAGTTTACGTTGATCAGATTCTTTCGTGGAGTCATAAAATATTCGAGGGAAGTCTCCAGGACCAAAATTATGGTCAGATTCGGTGAACAGACCCATACTCAGTTTTTCGGGCACGCTGTGTACCTACCCCTAGGGCCCGTCTAGCAAAATTTCGAACGGGTCACGGGAAAGCTCTAGAGAGTTTACATTGATCCGATTCTTTCGTGGAGTCATAAAATATTCGAGGGAAGTCTCCAGGACCAAAATTATGGTCAGATTCGGTAAACAGACCCATACTCAGTTTTTCGGGCACGCTGTGTACCTACCCCTAGGGCCCGTCTAGCAAAATTTCGAACGGGTCACGGGAAAGCTCTAGAGAGTTTACATTGATCCGATTCTTTCGTGGAGTCATAAAATATTCGAGGGAAGTCTCCAGGACCAAAATTATGGTCAGATTCGGTGAACAGACCCATACTCAGTTTTTCGGGCACGCTGTGTACCTACCCCTAGGGCCCGTCTAGCAAAATTTCGAACGGGTCACGGGAAAGCTCTAGAGAGTTTACATTGATCCGATTCTTTCGTGGAGTCATAAAATATTCGAGGGAAGTCTCCAGGACCAAAATTATGGTCAGATTAGGTGAACAGACCCATACTCAGTTTTTCGGGCACGTTGTGTACCTACCCCTAGGGCCCGTCTAGCAAAATTTCGAACGGGTCACGGGAAAGCTCTAGAGAGTTTACGTTGATCAGATTCTTTCGTGGAGTCATAAAATATTCGAGGGAAGTCTCCAGGACCAAAATTATGGTCAGATTCGGTGAACAGACCCATACTCAGTTTTTCGGGCACGTTGTGTACCTACCCCTAGGGCCCGTCTAGCAAAATTTCGAACGGGTCACGGGATAGCTCTATAGAGTTTACATTGATCCGATTCTTTCGTGGAGTCATAAAATATTCGAGGGAAGTCTCCAGGACCAAAATTATGGTCAGATTCGGTGAACAGACCCATACTCAGTTTTTCGGGCACGCTGTGTACCTACCCCTAGGGCCCGTCTAGCAAAATTTCGAACGGGTCACGGGATAGCTCTATAGAGTTTACATTGATCCGATTCTTTCGTGGAGTCATAAAATATTCAAGGGAAGTCTCCAGGACCAAAATTATGGTCAGATTCGGTAAACAGACCCATACTCAGTTTTTCGGGCACGCTGTGTACCTACCCCTAGGGCCCGTCTAGCAAAATTTCGAACGGGTCACGGGAAAGCTCAGGAGAGTTTACATTGATCCGATTCTTTCGTGGAGTCATAAAATATTCGAGGGAAGTCTCCAGGACCAAAAATATGGTCAGATTCGGTGAACAGACCCATACTCAGTTTTTCGGGCACGCTGTGTACCTACCCCTAGGGCCCGTCTAGCAAAATTTCGAACGGGTCACGGGAAAGCTCTAGAGAGTTTACATTGATCCGATTCTTTCGTGGAGTCATAAAATATTCGAGGGAAGTCTCCAGGACCAAAATTATGGTCAGATTCGGTAAACAGACCCATACTCAGTTTTTCGGGCACGCTGTGTACCTACCCCTAGGGCCCGTCTAGCAAAATTTCGAACGGGTCACGGGAAAGCTCTAGAGAGTTTACATTGATCCGATTCTTTCGTGGAGTCATAAAATATTCGAGGGAAGTCTCCAGGACCAAAATTATGGTCAGATTCGGTAAACAGACCCATACTCAGTTTTTCGGGCACGCTGTGTACCTACCCCTAGAGCCCGTCTAGCAAAATTTCGAACGGGTCACGGGAAAGCTCTAGAGAGTTTACATTGATCCGATTCTTTCGTGGAGTCATAAAATATTCGAGGGAAGTCTCCAGGACCAAAATTATGGTCAGATTCGGTGAACAGACCCATACTCAGTTTTTCGGGCACGCTGTGTACCTACCCCTAGGGCCCGTCTAGCAAAATTTCGAACGGGTCACGGGAAAGCTCTAGAGAGTTTACATTGATCCGATTCTTTCGTGGAGTCATAAAATATTCGAGGGAAGTCTCCAGGACCAAAATTATGGTCAGATTCGGTGAACAGACCCATACTCAGTTTTTCGGGCACGTTGTGTACCTACCCCAAGGGCCCGTCTAGCAAAATTTCGAACGGGTCACGGGAAAGCTCTAGAGAGTTTACATTGATCCGATTCTTTCGTGGAGTCATAAAATATTCGAGGGAAGTCTCCAGGACCAAAATTATGGTCAGATTCGGTGAACAGACCCATACTCAGTTTTTCGGGCACGTTGTGTACCTACCCCAAGGGCCCGTCTAGCAAAATTTCGAACGGGTCACGGGAAAGCTCTAGAGAGTTTACATTGATCCGATTCTTTCGTGGAGTCATAAAATATTCGAGGGAAGTCTCCAGGACCAAAATTATGGTCAGATTCGGTGAACAGACCCATACTCAGTTTTTCGGGCACGCTGTGTACCTACCCCCAGGGCCCGTCTAGCAAAATTTCGAACGGGTCACGGGAAAGCTCTAGAGAGTTTACATTGATCCGATTCTTTCGTGGAGTCATAAAATATTCGAGGGAAGTCTCCAGGACCAAAATTATGGTCAGATTCGGTGAACAGACCCATACTCAGTTTTTCGGGCACGCTGTGTACCTACCCCTAGGGCCCGTCTAGCAAAATTTCGAACGGGTCACGGGAAAGCTCTAGAGAGTTTACATTGATCCGATTCTTTCGTGGAGTCATAAAATATTCGAGGGAAGTCTCCAGGACCAAAATTATGGTCAGATTCGGTGAACAGACCCATACTCAGTTTTTCGGGCACGCTGTGTACCTACCCCTAGGGCCCGTCTAGCAAAATTTCGAACGGGTCACGGGAAAGCTCTAGAGAGTTTACGTTGATCCGATTCTTTCGTGGAGTCATAAAATATTCGAGGGAAGTCTCTAGGACCAAAATTATGGTCAGATTCGGTGAACAGACCCATACTCAGTTTTTCGGGCACGTTGTGTACCTACCCCTAGGGCCCGTCTAGCAAAATTTCGAACGGGTCACGGGATAGCTCTATAGAGTTTACATTGATCCGATTCTTTCGTGGAGTCATAAAATATTCGAGGGAAGTCTCCAGGACCAAAATTATGGTCAGATTCGGTGAACAGACCCATACTCAGTTTTTCGGGCACGCTGTGTACCTACCCCTAGGGCCCGTCTAGCAAAATTTCGAACGGGTCACGGGAAAGCTCTAGAGAGTTTACGTTGATCAGATTCTTTCGTGGAGTCATAAAATATTCGAGGGAAGTCTCCAGGACCAAAATTATGGTCAGATTCGGTGAACAGACCCATACTCAGTTTTTCGGGCACGCTGTGTACCTACCCCTAGGGCCCGTCTAGCAAAATTTCGAACGGGTCACGGGAAAGCTCTAGAGAGTTTACATTGATCCGATTCTTTCGTGGAGTCATAAAATATTCGAGGGAAGTCTCCAGGACCAAAATTATGGTCAGATTCGGTAAACAGACCCATACTCAGTTTTTCGGGCACGCTGTGTACCTACCCCTAGGGCCCGTCTAGCAAAATTTCGAACGGGTCACGGGAAAGCTCTAGAGAGTTTACATTGATCCGATTCTTTCGTGGAGTCATAAAATATTCGAGGGAAGTCTCCAGGACCAAAATTATGGTCAGATTCGGTGAACAGACCCATACTCAGTTTTTCGGGCACGCTGTGTACCTACCCCTAGGGCCCGTCTAGCAAAATTTCGAACGGGTCACGGGAAAGCTCTAGAGAGTTTACATTGATCCGATTCTTTCGTGGAGTCATAAAATATTCGAGGGAAGTCTCCAGGACCAAAATTATGGTCAGATTAGGTGAACAGACCCATACTCAGTTTTTCGGGCACGCTGTGTACCTACCCCTAGGGCCCGTCTAGCAAAATTTCGAACGGGTCACGGGAAAGCTCTAGAGAGTTTACGTTGATCAGATTCTTTCGTGGAGTCATAAAATATTCGAGGGAAGTCTCCAGGACCAAAATTATGGTCAGATTCGGTGAACAGACCCATACTCAGTTTTTCGGGCACGTTGTGTACCTACCCCTAGGGCCCGTCTAGCAAAATTTCGAACGGGTCACGGGATAGCTCTATAGAGTTTACATTGATCCGATTCTTTCGTGGAGTCATAAAATATTCGAGGGAAGTCTCCAGGACCAAAATTATGGTCAGATTCGGTGAACAGACCCATACTCAGTTTTTCGGGCACGCTGTGTACCTACCCCTAGGGCCCGTCTAGCAAAATTTCGAACGGGTCACGGGATAGCTCTATAGAGTTTACATTGATCCGATTCTTTCGTGGAGTCATAAAATATTCAAGGGAAGTCTCCAGGACCAAAATTATGGTCAGATTCGGTAAACAGACCCATACTCAGTTTTTCGGGCACGCTGTGTACCTACCCCTAGGGCCCGTCTAGCAAAATTTCGAACGGGTCACGGGAAAGCTCAGGAGAGTTTACATTGATCCGATTCTTTCGTGGAGTCATAAAATATTCGAGGGAAGTCTCCAGGACCAAAAATATGGTCAGATTCGGTGAACAGACCCATACTCAGTTTTTCGGGCACGCTGTGTACCTACCCCTAGGGCCCGTCTAGCAAAATTTCGAACGGGTCACGGGAAAGCTCTAGAGAGTTTACATTGATCCGATTCTTTCGTGGAGTCATAAAATATTCGAGGGAAGTCTCCAGGACCAAAATTATGGTCAGATTCGGTAAACAGACCCATACTCAGTTTTTCGGGCACGCTGTGTACCTACCCCTAGGGCCCGTCTAGCAAAATTTCGAACGGGTCACGGGAAAGCTCTAGAGAGTTTACATTGATCCGATTCTTTCGTGGAGTCATAAAATATTCGAGGGAAGTCTCCAGGACCAAAATTATGGTCAGATTCGGTAAACAGACCCATACTCAGTTTTTCGGGCACGCTGTGTACCTACCCCTAGAGCCCGTCTAGCAAAATTTCGAACGGGTCACGGGAAAGCTCTAGAGAGTTTACATTGATCCGATTCTTTCGTGGAGTCATAAAATATTCGAGGGAAGTCTCCAGGACCAAAATTATGGTCAGATTCGGTGAACAGACCCATACTCAGTTTTTCGGGCACGCTGTGTACCTACCCCTAGGGCCCGTCTAGCAAAATTTCGAACGGGTCACGGGAAAGCTCTAGAGAGTTTACATTGATCCGATTCTTTCGTGGAGTCATAAAATATTCGAGGGAAGTCTCCAGGACCAAAATTATGGTCAGATTCGGTGAACAGACCCATACTCAGTTTTTCGGGCACGTTGTGTACCTACCCCAAGGGCCCGTCTAGCAAAATTTCGAACGGGTCACGGGAAAGCTCTAGAGAGTTTACATTGATCCGATTCTTTCGTGGAGTCATAAAATATTCGAGGGAAGTCTCCAGGACCAAAATTATGGTCAGATTCGGTGAACAGACCCATACTCAGTTTTTCGGGCACGTTGTGTACCTACCCCAAGGGCCCGTCTAGCAAAATTTCGAACGGGTCACGGGAAAGCTCTAGAGAGTTTACATTGATCCGATTCTTTCGTGGAGTCATAAAATATTCGAGGGAAGTCTCCAGGACCAAAATTATGGTCAGATTCGGTGAACAGACCCATACTCAGTTTTTCGGGCACGCTGTGTACCTACCCCCAGGGCCCGTCTAGCAAAATTTCGAACGGGTCACGGGAAAGCTCTAGAGAGTTTACATTGATCCGATTCTTTCGTGGAGTCATAAAATATTCGAGGGAAGTCTCCAGGACCAAAATTATGGTCAGATTCGGTGAACAGACCCATACTCAGTTTTTCGGGCACGCTGTGTACCTACCCCTAGGGCCCGTCTAGCAAAATTTCGAACGGGTCACGGGAAAGCTCTAGAGAGTTTACATTGATCCGATTCTTTCGTGGAGTCATAAAATATTCGAGGGAAGTCTCCAGGACCAAAATTATGGTCAGATTCGGTGAACAGACCCATACTCAGTTTTTCGGGCACGCTGTGTACCTACCCCTAGGGCCCGTCTAGCAAAATTTCGAACGGGTCACGGGAAAGCTCTAGAGAGTTTACGTTGATCCGATTCTTTCGTGGAGTCATAAAATATTCGAGGGAAGTCTCTAGGACCAAAATTATGGTCAGATTCGGTGAACAGACCCATACTCAGTTTTTCGGGCACGTTGTGTACCTACCCCTAGGGCCCGTCTAGCAAAATTTCGAACGGGTCACGGGATAGCTCTATAGAGTTTACATTGATCCGATTCTTTCGTGGAGTCATAAAATATTCGAGGGAAGTCTCCAGGACCAAAATTATGGTCAGATTCGGTGAACAGACCCATACTCAGTTTTTCGGGCACGCTGTGTACCTACCCCTAGGGCCCGTCTAGCAAAATTTCGAACGGGTCACGGGAAAGCTCTAGAGAGTTTACGTTGATCCGATTCTTTCGTGGAGTCATAAAATATTCGAGGGAAGTCTCTAGGACCAAAATTATGGTCAGATTCGGTGAACAGACCCATACTTTGTTTTTCGGGCACGTTGTGTACCTACCCCTAGGGCCCGTCTAGCAAAATTTCGAACGGGTCACGGGATAGCTCTATAGAGTTTACATTGATCCGATTCTTTCGTGGAGTCATAAAATATTCGAGGGAAGTCTCCAGGACCAAAATTATGGTCAGATTCGGTGAACAGACCCATACTCAGTTTTTCGGGCACGCTGTGTACCTACCCCTAGGGCCCGTCTAGCAAAATTTCGAACGGGTCACGGGATAGCTCTATAGAGTTTACATTGATCCGATTCTTTCGTGGAGTCATAAAATATTCGAGGGAAGTCTCCAGGACCAAAATTATGGTCATATTCGGTGAACAGACCCATACTCAGTTTTTCGGGCACGCTGTGTACCTACCCCTAGGGCCCGTCTAGCAAAATTTCGAACGAGTCACGGGAAAGCTCTAGAGAGTTTACATTGATCCGATTCTTTCGTGGAGTCATAAAATATTCGAGGGAAGTCTCCAGGACCAAAATTATGGTCAGATTCGGTGAACAGACCCATACTCAGTTTTTCGGGCACGTTGTGTACCTACCCCAAGGGCCCGTCTAGCAAAATTTCGAACGGGTCACGGGAAAGCTCTAGAGAGTTTACATTGATCCGATTCTTTCGTGGAGTCATAAAATATTCTAGGGAAGTCTCCAGGACCAAAATTATGGTCAGATTCGGTGAACAGACCCATACTCAGTTTTTCGGGCACGTTGTGTACCTACCCCAAGGGCCCGTCTAGCAAAATTTCGAACGGGTCACGGGAAAGCTCTAGAGAGTTTACATTGATCCGATTCTTTCGTGGAGTCATAAAATATTCGAGGGAAGTCTCCAGGACCAAAATTATGGTCAGATTCGGTAAACAGACCCATACTCAGTTTTTCGGGCACGCTGTGTACCTACCCGTAGGGCCCGTCTAGCAAAATTTCGAACGGGTCACGGGAAAGCTCAGGAGAGTTTACATTGATCCGATTCTTACGTGGAGTCATAAAATATTCGAGGGAAGTCTCCAGGACCAAAAATATGGTCAGATTCGGTGAACAAACCCATACTCAGTTTTTCGGGCACGCTGTGTACCTACCCCTAGGGCCCGTGTAGCAAAATTTCGAACGGGTTACGGGACAACTCAGGAGAGTTTACATTGATCCGATTCTTTCGTGGAGTCATAAAATATTCGAGGGAAGTCTCCAGGACCAAAATTATGGTCAGATTCGGTAAACAGACCCATACTCAGTTTTTCGGGCACGCTGTGTACCTACCCCTAGGGCCCGTCTAGCAAAATTTCGAACGGGTCACGGGAAAGCTCAGGAGAGTTTTCATTGATCCGATTCTTACGTGGAGTCATAAAATATTCGAGGGAAGTCTCCAGGACCAAAAATATGGTCAGATTCGGTGAACAGACCCATACTCAGTTTTTCGGGCACGCTGTGTACCTACCCCTAGGGCCCGTCTAGCAAAATTTCGAACGGGTCGCGGGAAACCTCAGGAGAGTTTTCATTAATCCGATTCTTTCGTGGAGTCATAAAATATTCGAGGGAAGTCTCCAGGACCAAAATTATGGTCAGATTCGGTGAACAGACCCATACTCAGTTTTTCGGGCACGCTGTGTACCTACCCTTAGGGCCCGTCTAGCAAAATTTCGAACGGGTCACGGGAAAGCTCTAGAGAGTTTACGTTGATCCGATTCTTTCGTGGAGTCATAAAATATTCGAGAGAAGTCTCCGGGACCAAAATTATGGTCAGATTCGGTGAACAGACCCATACTCAGTTTTTCGGGCACGCTGTGTACCTACCCCTAGGGCCCGTCTAGCAAAATTTCGAACGGGTCGCGGGAAACCTCAGGAGAGTTTTCATTAATCCGATTCTTTCGTGGAGTCATAAAATATTCGAGGGAAGTCTACAGGACCAAAATTATGGTCAGATTCGGTGAACAGACCCATACTCAGTTTTTCGGGCACGCTGTGTACCTACCCTTAGGGCCCGTCTAGCAAAATTTCGAACGGGTCACGGGAAAGCTCTAGAGAGTTTACGTTGATCCGATTCTTTCGTGGAGTCATAAAATATTCGAGAGAAGTCTCCGGGACCAAAATTATGGTCAGATTCGGTGAACAGACCCATACTCAGTTTTTCGGGCACGCTGTGTACCTACCCCTAGGGCCCGTCTAGCAAAATTTCGAACGGGTCACGGGAAAGCTCAGGAGAGTTTTCATTGATCCGATTCTTTCGTGGAGTCATAAAATATTCGAGGGAAGTCTCCAGGACCAAAATTATGGTCAGATTCGGTGAACAGACCCATACGCAGTTTTTCGGGCACGCTGTGTACCTACCCCTAGGGCCCGTCTAGCAAAATTTCGAACGGGTCACGGGAAAGCTGTAGAGACTTTACGTTGATCCGATTCTTTCGTGGAGTCATAAAATATTCGAGGGAAGTCTCCAGGACCAAAATTATGGTCAGATTCGGTGAACAGACCCATACTCAGTTTTTCGGGCACGTTGTGTACCTACCCCTTGGGCCCGTCTAGCAAAATTTCGAACGGGTCACGAGAAAGCTCTAGAGAGTTTACATTGATCCGATTCTTTCGTGGAGTCATAAAATATTCGAGGGAAGTCTCCAGGACCAAAATTATGGTCAGATTCGGTGAACAGACCCATACTCAGTTTTTCGGGCACGCTGTGTACCTACCCCTAGGGCCCGTCTAGCAAAATTTCGAACGGGTCACGGGAAAGCTCTAGAGAGTTTACGTTGATCCGATTCTTTCGTGGAGTCATAAAATATTCGAGGGAAGTCTCCAGGACCAAAATTATGGTCAGATTCGGTGAACAGACCCATACTCAGTTTTTCGGGCACGATGTGTACCTACCCCTAGGGCCCGTCTAGCAAAATTTCGAACGGGTCGCGGGAAACCTCAGGAGAGTTTTCATTGATCCGATTCTTTCGTGGAGTCATAAAATATTCGAGGGAAGTCTCCAGGACCAAAATTATGGTCAGATTCGGTGAACAGACCCATACTCAGTTTTTCGGGCACGCTGTGTACCTACCCCTAGGGCCCGTCTAGCAAAGTTTCGAACGGGTCACGGGAAAGCTCTAGAGAGTTTACGTTGATCCGATTCTTTCGTGGAGTCATAAAATATTCGAGAGAAGTCTCCGGGACCAAAATTATGGTCAGATTCGGTGAACAGACCCATACTCAGTTTTTCGGGCACGCTGTGTACCTACCCCTAGGGCCCGTCTAGCAAACTTTCGAACGGGTCACGGGAAAGCTCAGGAGAGTTTTCATTGATCCGATTCTTTCGTGGAGTCATAAAATATTCGAGGGAAGTCTCCAGGACCAAAATTATGGTCAGATTCGGTGAACAGACCCATACGCAGTTTTTCGGGCACGCTGTGTACCTACCCCTAGGGCCCGTCTAGCAAAATTTCGAACGGGTCACGGGAAAGCTGTAGAGACTTTACGTTGATCCGATTCTTTCGTGGAGTCATAAAATATTCGAGGGAAGTCTCCAGGACCAAAATTATGGTCAGATTCGGTGAACAGACCCATACTCAGTTTTTCGGGCACGTTGTGTACCTACCCCTTGGGCCCGTCTAGCAAAATTTCGAACGGGTCACGAGAAAGCTCTAGAGAGTTTACATTGATCCGATTCTTTCGTGGAGTCATAAAATATTCGAGGGAAGTCTCCAGGACCAAAATTATGGTCAGATTCGGTGAACAGACCCATACTCAGTTTTTCGGGCACGCTGTGTACCTACCCCTAGGGCCCGTCTAGCAAAATTTCGAACGGGTCACGGGAAAGCTCTAGAGAGTTTACGTTGATCCGATTCTTTCGTGGAGTCATAAAATATTCGAGGGAAGTCTCCAGGACCAAAATTATGGTCAGATTCGGTGAACAGACCCATACTCAGTTTTTCGGGCACGCTGTGTACCTACCCCTAGGGCCCGTCTAGCAAAATTTCGAACGGGTCGCGGGAAACCTCAGGAGAGTTTTCATTGATCCGATTCTTTAGTGGAGTCATAAAATATTCGAGGGAAGTCTCCAGGACCAAAATTATGGTCAGATTCGGTGAACAGACCCATACTCAGTTTTTCGGGCACGCTGTGTACCTACCCCTAGGGCCCGTCTAGCAAAGTTTCGAACGGGTCACGGGAAAGCTCTAGAGAGTTTACGTTGATCCGATTCTTTCGTGGAGTCATAAAATATTCGAGGGAAGTCTCCAGGACCAAAATTATGGTCAGATTCGGTGAACAGACCCATACTCAGTTTTTCGGGCACGTTGTGTACCTACCCCTAGGGCCCGTCTAGCAAAATTTCGAACGGGTCACGGGAAAGCTCTCGAGAGTTTACATTGATCCGATTCTTTCGTGGAGTCATAAAATATTCGAGGGAAGTCTCCAGGACCAAAATTATGGTCAGATTCGGTGAACAGACCCATACTCAGTTTTTCGGGCACGCTGTGTACCTACCCCTAGGGCCCGTCTAGCAAAATTTCGAACGGGTCACGGGAAAGCTCAGGAGAGTTTTCATTGATCCGATTCTTACGTGGAGTCATAAAATATTCGAGGGAAGTCTCCAGGACCAAAAATATGGTCAGATTCGGTGAACAGACCCATACTCAGTTTTTCGGGCACGCTGTGTACCTACCCCAAGGGCCCGTCTAGCAAAATTTCGAACGGGTCACGGGAAAGCTCTAGAGAGTTTACATTGATCCGATTCTTTCGTGGAGTCATAAAATATTCGAGGGAAGTCTCCAGGACCAAAATTATGGTCAGATTCGGTAAACAGACCCATACTCAGTTTTTCGGGCACGCTGTGTACCTACCCCTAGGGCCCGTCTAGCAAAATTTCGAACGGGTCACGGGAAAGCTCAGGAGAGTTTTCATTGATCCGATTCTTACGTGGAGTCATAAAATATTCGAGGGAAGTCTCCAGGACCAAAAATATGGTCAGATTCGGTGAACAGACCCATACACAGTTTTTCGTGCACGCTGTGTACCTACCCCTAAGGCCCGTCTAGCAAAATTTCGAACGGGTCGCCGGAAACCTCAGGAGAGTTTTCATTAATCCGATTCTTTCGTGGAGTCATAAAATATTCGAGGGAAGTCTCCAGGACCAAAATTATGGTCAGATTCGGTGAACAGACCCATACTCAGTTTTTCGGGCACGCTGTGTACCTACCCTTAGGGCCCGTCTAGCAAAATTTCGAACGGGTCACGGGAAAGCTCTAGAGAGTTTACGTTGATCCGATTCTTTCGTGGAGTCATAAAATATTCGAGGGAAGTCTCCAGGACCAAAATTATGGTCAGATTCGGTGAACAGACCCATACTCAGTTTTTCGGGCACGCTGTGTACCTACCCCTACGGCCCGTCTAGCAAAATTTCGAACGGGTCGCGGGAAACCTTAGGAGAGTTTTCATTAATCCGATTCTTTCGTGGAGTCATAAAATATTCGAGGGAAGTCTCCAGGACCAAAATTATGGTCAGATTCGGTGAACAGACCTATACTCAGTTTTTCGGGCACGCTGTGTACCTACCCTTAGGGCCCGTCTAGCAAAATTTCGAACGGGTCACGGGAAAGCTCTAGAGAGTTTACGTTGATCCGATTCTTTCGTGGAGTCATAAAATATTCGAGGGAAGTCTCAGGACAAAAATTATGGTCAGATTCGGTGAACAGACCCATACTCAGTTTTTCGGCCACGCTGTGTACCTACTCCTAGGGCCCGTGTAGCAAAATTTCGAACGGGTCACGGGACAGCTCAGGAGAGTTTACATTGATCCGATTCTTTCGTGGAGTCATAAAATATTCGAGGGAAGTATCCAGGACCAAAATTATGGTCAGATTCGGTAAACAGACCCATACTCAGTTTTTCGGGCACGCTGTGTACCTACCCCTAGGGCCCGTCTAGCAAAATTTCGAACGGGTCACGGGAAAGCTCAGGAGAGTTTTCATTGATCCGATTCTTTCGTGGAGTCATAAAATATTCGAGGGAAGTCTCCAGGACCAAAATTATGGTCAGATTCGGTGAACAGACCCATACGCAGTTTTTCGGGCACGCTGTGTACCTACCCCTAGGGCCCGTCTAGCAAAATTTCGAACGGGTCACGGGAAAGCTGTAGAGACTTTACGTTGATCCGATTCTTTCGTGGAGTCATAAAATATTCGAGGGAAGTCTCCAGGACCAAAATTATGGTCAGATTCGGTGAACAGACCCATACTCAGTTTTTCGGGCACGTTGTGTACCTACCCCTTGCGCCCGTCTAGCAAAATTTCGAACGGGTCACGAGAAAGCTCTAGAGAGTTTACATTGATCCGATTCTTTCGTGGAGTCATAAGATATTCGAGGGAAGTCTCCAGGACCAAAATTATGGTCAGATTCGGTAAACAGACCCATACTAAGTTTTTCGGGCACGCTGTGTACCTACCCCTAGGGCCCGTCTAGCAAAATTTCGAACGGGTCACGGGAAAGCTCAGGAGAGTTTTCATTGATCCGATTCTTTCGTGGAGTCATAAAATATTCGAAGGGAAGTCTCCAGGACCAAAATTATGGTCAGATTCGGTGAACAGACCCATACTCAGTTTTTCGGCCACGCTGTGTACCTACTCCTAGGGCCCGTGTAGCAAAATTTCGAACGGGTCACGGGACAGCTCAGGAGAGTTTACATTGATCCGATTCTTTCGTGGAGTCATAAAATATTCGAGGGAAGTATCCAGGACCAAAATTATGGTCAGATTCGGTAAACAGACCCATACTCAGTTTTTCGGGCACGCTGTGTACCTACCCCTAGGGTCCGTCTAGCAAAATTTCGAACGGGTCACGGGAAAGCTCAGGAGAGTTTTCATTGATCCGATTCTTTCGTGGAGTCATAAAATATTCGAGGGAAGTCTCCAGGACCAAAATTATGGTCAGATTCGGTGAACAGACTCATACGCAGTTTTTCGGGCACGCTGTGTACCTACCCCTAGGGTCCGTCTAGCAAAATTTCGAACGGGTCACGGGAAAGCTGTAGAGACTTTACGTTGATCCGATTCTTTCGTGGAGTCATAAAATATTCGAGAGAAGTCTCCAGGACCAAAATTATGGTCAGATTCGGTGAACAGACCCATACTCAGTTTTTCGGGCACGTTGTGTACCTACCCCTTGCGCCCGTCTAGCAAAATTTCGAACGGGTCACGAGAAAGCTCTAGAGAGTTTACATTGATCCGATTCTTTCGTGGAGTCATAAGATATTCGAGGGAAGTCTGCAGGACCAAAATTATGGTCAGATTCGGTAAACAGACCCATACTAAGTTTTTCGGGCACGCTGTGTACCTACCCCTAGGGCCCGTCTAGCAAAATTTCGAACGGGTCACGGGAAAGCTCAGGAGAGTTTTCATTGATCCGATTCTTTCGTGGAGTCATAAAATATTCGAAGGGAAGTCTCCAGGACCAAAATTATGGTCAGATTCGGTGAACAGACCCATACTCAGTTTTTCGGCCACGCTGTGTACCTACTCCTAGGGCCCGTGTAGCAAAATTTCGAACGGGTCACGGGACAGCTCAGGAGAGTTTACATTGATCCGATTCTTTCGTGGAGTCATAAAATATTCGAGGGAAGTATCCAGGACCAAAATTATGGTCAGATTCGGTAAACAGACCCATACTGAGTTTTTCGGGCACGCTGTGTACCTACCCCTAGGGCCCGTCTAGCAAAATTTCGAACGGGTCACGGGAAAGCTCAGGAGAGTTTTCATTGATCCGATTCTTTCGTGGAGTCATAAAATATTCGAGGGAAGTCTCCAGGACCAAAATTATGGTCAGATTCGGTGAACAGACCCATACGCAGTTTTTCGGGCACGCTGTGTACCTACCCCTAGGGCCCGTCTAGCAAAATTTCGAACGGGTCACGGGAAAGCTCTAGAGACTTTACGTTGATCCGATTCTTTCGTGGAGTCATAAAATATTCGAGGGAAGTCTCCAGGACCAAAATTATGGTCAGATTCGGTGAACTGACCCATACGCAGTTTTTCGGGCACGCTGTGTACCTACCCCTAGGGCCCGTCTAGCAAAATTTCGAACGGGTCACGGGAAAGCTGTAGAGACTTTACGTTGATCCGATTCTTTCGTGGAGTCATAAAATATTCGAGGGAAGTCTCCAGGACCAAAATTATGGTCAGATTCGGTGAACAGACCCATACTCAGTTTTTCGGGCACGTTGTGTACCTACCCCTTGCGCCCGTCTAGCAAAATTTCGAACGGGTCACGAGAAAGCTCTAGAGAGTTTACATTGATCCGATTCTTTCGTGGAGTCATAAGATATTCGAGGGAAGTCTCCAGGACCAAAATTATGGTCAGATTCGGTAAACAGACCCATACTAAGTTTTTCGGGCACGCTGTGTACCTACCCCTAGGGCCCGTCTAGCAAAATTTCGAACGGGTCACGGGAAAGCTCAGGAGAGTTTTCATTGATCCGATTCTTTCGTGGAGTCATAAAATATTCGAGGGAAGTCTCCAGGACCAAAATTATGGTCAGATTCGGTGAACAGACCCATACTCAGTTTTTCGGCCACGCTGTGTACCTACTACTAGGGCCCGTGTAGCAAAATTTCGAACGGGTCACGGGACAGCTCAGGAGAGTTTACATTGATCCGATTCTTTCGTGGAGTCATAAAATATTCGAGGGAAGTATCCAGGACCAAAATTATGGTCAGATTCGGTAAACAGACCCATACTCAGTTTTTCGGGCACGCTGTGTACCTACCCCTAGGGCCCGTCTAGCAAAATTTCGAACGGGTCACGGGAAAGCTCAGGAGAGTTTTCATTGATCCGATTCTTTCGTGGAGTCATAAAATATTCGAGGGAAGTCTCCAGGACCAAAATTATGGTCAGATTCGGTGAACAGACCCATACGCAGTTTTTCGGGCACGCTGTGTACCTACCCCTAAGGCCCGTCTAGCAAAATTTCGAACGGGTCACGGGAAAGCTCTAGAGACTTTACGTTGATCCGATTCTTTCGTGGAGTCATAAAATATTCGAGGGAAGTATCCAGGACCAAAATTATGGTCAGATTCGGTAAACAGACCCATACTCAGTTTTTCGGGCACGCTGTGTACCTACCCCTAGGGCCCGTCTAGCAAAATTTCGAACGGGTCACGGGAAAGCTCAGGAGAGTTTTCATTGATCCGATTCTTTCTTGGAGTCATAAAATATTCGAGGGAAGTCTCCAGGACCAAAATTATGGTCAGATTCGGTGAACAGACCCATACTCAGTTTTTCGGGCACGCTGTGTACCTACCCCTAGGGCCCTAATAGCAAAATTTCGAACGGGTCACGGGAAAGCTATAGAGACTTTACGTTGATCCGATTCTTTCGTGGAGTCATAAAATATTCGAGGGAAGTCTCCAGGACCAAAATTATGGTCAGATTCGGTGAACAGAGCCATACTCAGTTTTTCGGGCACGTTGTGTACCTACCCCTAGGGCCCGTCTAGCAAAATTTCGAACGGGTCACGGGAAAGCTCAGGAGAGTTTTCATTGATCCGATTCTTACGTGGAGTCATAAAATATTCGAGGGAAGTCTCCAGGACCAAACATATGGTCAGATTCGGTGAACAGACCCATACTCAGTTTTTCGGGCACGCTGTGTACCTACCCCTAGGGCCCGTCTAGCAAAATTTCGAACGGGTCGCGGGAAACCTCAGGAGAGTTCTCATTGATCCGATTCTTTCGTGGAGTCATAAAATATTCGAGGGAAGTCTCCAGGACCAAAATTATGGTCAGATTCGGTGAACAGACCCATACTCAGTTTTTCGGGCACGCTGTGTACCTACCCCTAGGGCCCGTCTAGCAAAATTTCGAACGGGTCACGGGAAAGCTCTAGAGAGATTACGTTGATCCGATTCTTTCGTGGAGTCATAAAATATTCGAGGGAAGTCTCCAGGACCAAAATTATGGTCAGATTCGGTGAACAGACCCATACTCAGTTTTTCGGGCACGCTGTGTACCTACCCCTAGGGCCCGTGTAGCAAAATTTCGAACGGGTCACGGGAAAGCTCAGGAGAGTTTACATTGATCCGATTCTTTCGTGGAGTCATAAAATATTCGAGGGAAGTCTCCAGGACCAAAATTATGGTCAGATTCGGTGAACAGACCCATACTCAGTTTTTCGGGCACGCTGTGTACCTACCCCTAGGGCCCGTCTAGCAAAATTTCGAACGGGTCACGGGAAAGCTCAGGAGAGTTTTCATTGATTCGATTCTTTCGTGGAGTTATAAAATATTCGAGGGAAGTCTCCAGGACCAAAATTATGGTCAGATTCGGTGAACAGACCCATACTCAGTTTTTCGGGCACGCTGTGTACCTACCCCTAGGGCCCTAATAGCAAAATTTCGAACGGGTCACGGGAAAGCTCTAGAGACTTTACGTTGATCCGATTCTTTCGTGGAGTCATAAAATATTCGAGGGAAGTCTCCAGGACCAAAATTATGGTCAGATTCGGTGAACAGAGCCATACTCAGTTTTTCGGGCACGCTGTGTACCTACCCCTAGGGCCCGTCTAGCAAAATTTCGAACGGGTCACGGGAAAGCTCAGGAGAGTTTTCATTGATCCGATTCTTACGTGGAGTCATAAAATATTCGAGGGAAGTCTCCAGGACCAAAAATATGGTCAGATTCGGTGAACAGACCCATACTCAGTTTTTCGGGCACGCTGTGTACCTACCCCTAGGGCCCGTCTAACAAAATTTCGAACGGGTCGCGGGAAACCTCAGGAGAGTTCTCATTGATCCGATTCTTTCGTGGAGTCATAAAATATTCGAGGGAAGTCTCCAGGACCAAAATTATGGTCAGATTCGGTGAACAGACCCATACTCAGTTTTTCGGGCACGCTGTGTACCTACCCCTAGGGCCCGTCTAGCAAAATTTCGAACGGGTCACGGGAAAGCTCTAGAGAGATTACGTTGATCCGATTCTTTCGTGGAGTCATAAAATATTCGAGGGAAGTCTCCAGGACCTAAATTATGGTCAGATTCGGTGAACAGACCCATACTCAGTTTTTCGGGCACGCTGTGTACCTACCCCTAGGGCCCGTGTAGCAAAATTTCGAACGGGTCACGGGAAAGCTCAGGAGAGTTTACATTGATCCGATTCTTTCGTGGAGTCATAAAATATTCGAGGGAAGTCTCCGGGACCAAAATTATGGTCAGATTCGGTGAACAGACCCATACTCAGTTTTTCGGGCACGCTGTGTACCTACCCCTAGGGCCCGTCTAGCAAAATTTCGAACGGGTCACGGGAAAGCTCATGAGAGTTTTCATTGATTCGATTCTTTCGTGGAGTTATAAAATATTCGAGGGAAGTCTCCAGGACCAAAATTATGGTCAGATTCGGTGAACAGACCCATACTCAGTTTTTCGGCCACGCTGTGTACCTACCCCTAGGGCCCGTGTAGCAAAATTTCGAACGGGTCACGGGACAGCTCAGGAGAGTTTTCATTGATCCGATTCTTTCGTGGAGTCATAAAATATTCGAGGGAAGTCTCCAGGACCAAAATTATGGTCAGATTCGGTGAACAGACTCATACTCAGTTTTTCGGGCACGCTGTGTACCTACCCCTAGGGCCCGTCTAGCAAAATTTCGAACGGGTCACGGGAAAGCTGTAGAGACTTTACGTTGATCCGATTCTTTCGTGGAGTCATAAAATATTCGAGGGAAGTCTCCAGGACCAAAATTATGGTCAGATTCGGTGAACAGACCCATACTCAGTTTTTCGGGCACGTTGTGTACCTACCCCTTGCGCCCGTCTAGCAAAATTTCGAACGGGTCACGAGAAAGCTCTAGAGAGTTTACATTGATCCGATTCTTTCGTGGAGTCATAAGATATTCGAGGGAAGTCTCCAGGACCAAAATTATGGTCAGATTCGGTAAACAGACCCATACTAAGTTTTTCGGGCACGCTGTGTACCTACCCCTAGGGCCCGTCTAGCAAAATTTCGAACGGGTCACGGGAAAGCTCAGGAGAGTTTTCATTGATCCGATTCTTTCGTGGAGTCATAAAATATTCGAAGGGAAGTCTCCAGGACCAAAATTATGGTCAGATTCGGTGAACAGACCCATACTCAGTTTTTCGGCCACGCTGTGTACCTACTCCTAGGGCCCGTGTAGCAAAATTTCGAACGGGTCACGGGACAGCTCAGGAGAGTTTACATTGATCCGATTCTTTCGTGGAGTCATAAAATATTCGAGGGAAGTATCCAGGACCAAAATTATGGTCAGATTCGGTAAACAGACCCATACTCAGTTTTTCGGGCACGCTGTGTACCTACCCCTAGGGTCCGTCTAGCAAAATTTCGAACGGGTCACGGGAAAGCTCAGGAGAGTTTTCATTGATCCGATTCTTTCGTGGAGTCATAAAATATTCGAGGGAAGTCTCCAGGACCAAAATTATGGTCAGATTCGGTGAACAGACTCATACGCAGTTTTTCGGGCACGCTGTGTACCTACCCCTAGGGTCCGTCTAGCAAAATTTCGAACGGGTCACGGGAAAGCTGTAGAGACTTTACGTTGATCCGATTCTTTCGTGGAGTCATAAAATATTCGAGGGAAGTCTCCAGGACCAAAATTATGGTCAGATTCGGTGAACAGACCCATACTCAGTTTTTCGGGCACGTTGTGTACCTACCCCTTGCGCCCGTCTAGCAAAATTTCGAACGGGTCACGAGAAAGCTCTAGAGAGTTTACATTGATCCGATTCTTTCGTGGAGTCATAAGATATTCGAGGGAAGTCTGCAGGACCAAAATTATGGTCAGATTCGGTAAACAGACCCATACTAAGTTTTTCGGGCACGCTGTGTACCTACCCCTAGGGCCCGTCTAGCAAAATTTCGAACGGGTCACGGGAAAGCTCAGGAGAGTTTTCATTGATCCGATTCTTTCGTGGAGTCATAAAATATTCGAAGGGAAGTCTCCAGGACCAAAATTATGGTCAGATTCGGTGAACAGACCCATACTCAGTTTTTCGGCCACGCTGTGTACCTACTCCTAGGGCCCGTGTAGCAAAATTTCGAACGGGTCACGGGACAGCTCAGGAGAGTTTACATTGATCCGATTCTTTCGTGGAGTCATAAAATATTCGAGGGAAGTATCCAGGACCAAAATTATGGTCAGATTCGGTAAACAGACCCATACTGAGTTTTTCGGGCACGCTGTGTACCTACCCCTAGGGCCCGTCTAGCAAAATTTCGAACGGGTCACGGGAAAGCTCAGGAGAGTTTTCATTGATCCGATTCTTTCGTGGAGTCATAAAATATTCGAGGGAAGTCTCCAGGACCAAAATTATGGTCAGATTCGGTGAACAGACCCATACGCAGTTTTTCGGGCACGCTGTGTACCTACCCCTAGGGCCCGTCTAGCAAAATTTCGAACGGGTCACGGGAAAGCTCTAGAGACTTTACGTTGATCCGATTCTTTCGTGGAGTCATAAAATATTCGAGGGAAGTCTCCAGGACCAAAATTATGGTCAGATTCGGTGAACTGACCCATACGCAGTTTTTCGGGCACGCTGTGTACCTACCCCTAGGGCCCGTCTAGCAAAATTTCGAACGGGTCACGGGAAAGCTGTAGAGACTTTACGTTGATCCGATTCTTTCGTGGAGTCATAAAATATTCGAGGGAAGTCTCCAGGACCAAAATTATGGTCAGATTCGGTGAACAGACCCATACTCAGTTTTTCGGGCACGTTGTGTACCTACCCCTTGCGCCCGTCTAGCAAAATTTCGAACGCGTCACGAGAAAGCTCTAGAGAGTTTACATTGATCCGATTCTTTCGTGGAGTCATAAGATATTCGAGGGAAGTCTCCAGGACCAAAATTATGGTCAGATTCGGTAAACAGACCCATACTAAGTTTTTCGGGCACGCTGTGTACCTACCCCTAGGGCCCGTCTAGCAAAATTTCGAACGGGTCACGGGAAAGCTCAGGAGAGTTTTCATTGATCCGATTCTTTCGTGGAGTCATAAAATATTCGAGGGAAGTCTCCAGGACCAAAATTATGGTCAGATTCGGTGAACAGACCCATACTCAGTTTTTCGGCCACGCTGTGTACCTACTCCTAGGGCCCGTGTAGCAAAATTTCGAACGGGTCACGGGACAGCTCAGGAGAGTTTACATTGATCCGATTCTTTCGTGGAGTCATAAAATATTCGAGGGAAGTATCCAGGACCAAAATTATGGTCAGATTCGGTAAACAGACCCATACTCAGTTTTTCGGGCACGCTGTGTACCTACCCCTAGGGCCCGTCTAGCAAAATTTCGAACGGGTCACGGGAAAGCTCAGGAGAGTTTTCATTGATCCGATTCTTTCGTGGAGTCATAAAATATTCGAGGGAAGTCTCCAGGACCAAAATTATGGTCAGATTCGGTGAACAGACCCATACGCAGTTTTTCGGGCACGCTGTGTACCTACCCCTAAGGCCTGTCTAGCAAAATTTCGAACGGGTCACGGGAAAGCTCTAGAGACTTTACGTTGATCCGATTCTTTCGTGGAGTCATAAAATATTCGAGGGAAGTATCCAGGACCAAAATTATGGTCAGATTCGGTAAACAGACCCATACTCAGTTTTTCGGGCACGCTGTGTACCTACCCCTAGGGCCCGTCTAGCAAAATTTCGAACGGGTCACGGGAAAGCTCAGGAGAGTTTTCATTGATCCGATTCTTTCTTGGAGTCATAAAATATTCGAGGGAAGTCTCCAGGACCAAAATTATGGTCAGATTCGGTGAACAGACCCATACTCAGTTTTTCGGGCACGCTGTGTACCTACCCCTAGGGCCCTAATAGCAAAATTTCGAACGGGTCACGGGAAAGCTATAGAGACTTTACGTTGATCCGATTCTTTCGTGGAGTCATAAAATATTCGAGGGAAGTCTCCAGGACCAAAATTATGGTCAGATTCGGTGAACAGAGCCATACTCAGTTTTTCGGGCACGTTGTGTACCTACCCCTAGGGCCCGTCTAGCAAAATTCCGAACGGGTCACGGGAAAGCTCAGGAGAGTTTTCATTGATCCGATTCTTACGTGGAGTCATAAAATATTCGAGGGAAGTCTCCAGGACCAAACATATGGTCAGATTCGGTGAACAGACCCATACTCAGTTTTTCGGGCACGCTGTGTACCTACCCCTAGGGCCCGTCTAGCAAAATTTCGAACGGGTCGCGGGAAACCTCAGGAGAGTTCTCATTGATCCGATTCTTTCGTGGAGTCATAAAATATTCGAGGGAAGTCTCCAGGACCAAAATTATGGTCAGATTCGGTGAACAGACCCATACTCAGTTTTTCGGGCACGCTGTGTACCTACCCCTAGGGCCCGTCTAGCAAAATTTCGAACGGGTCACGGGAAAGCTCTAGAGAGATTACGTTGATCCGATTCTTTCGTGGAGTCATAAAATATTCGAGGGAAGTCTCCAGGACCAAAATTATGGTCAGATTCGGTGAACAGACCCATACTCAGTTTTTCGGGCACGCTGTGTACCTACCCCTAGGGCCCGTGTAGCAAAATTTCGAACGGGTCACGGGAAAGCTCAGGAGAGTTTACATTGATCCGATTCTTTCGTGGAGTCATAAAATATTCGAGGGAAGTCTCCAGGACCAAAATTATGGTCAGATTCGGTGAACAGACCCATACTCAGTTTTTCGGGCACGCTGTGTACCTACCCCTAGGGCCCGTCTAGCAAAATTTCGAACGGGTCACGGGAAAGCTCAGGAGAGTTTTCATTGATTCGATTCTTTCGTGGAGTTATAAAATATTCGAGGGAAGTCTCCAGGACCAAAATTATGGTCAGATTCGGTGAACAGACCCATACTCAGTTTTTCGGGCACGCTGTGTACCTACCCCTAGGGCCCTAATAGCAAAATTTCGAACGGGTCACGGGAAAGCTCTAGAGACTTTACGTTGATCCGATTCTTTCGTGGAGTCATAAAATATTCGAGGGAAGTCTCCAGGACCAAAATTATGGTCAGATTCGGTGAACAGAGCCATACTCAGTTTTTCGGGCACGCTGTGTACCTACCCCTAGGGCCCGTCTAGCAAAATTTCGAACGGGTCACGGGAAAGCTCAGGAGAGTTTTCATTGATCCGATTCTTACGTGGAGTCATAAAATATTCGAGGGAAGTCTCCAGGACCAAAAATATGGTCAGATTCGGTGAACAGACCCATACTCAGTTTTTCGGGCACGCTGTGTACCTACCCCTAGGGCCCGTCTAGCAAAATTTCGAACGGGTCGCGGGAAACCTCAGGAGAGTTCTCATTGATCCGATTCTTTCGTGGAGTCATAAAATATTCGAGGGAAGTCTCCAGGACCAAAATTATGGTCAGATTCGGTGAACAGACCCATACTCAGTTTTTCGGGCACGCTGTGTACCTACCCCTAGGGCCCGTCTAGCAAAATTTCGAACGGGTCACGGGAAAGCTCTAGAGAGATTACGTTGATCCGATTCTTTCGTGGAGTCATAAAATATTCGAGGGAAGTCTCCAGGACCTAAATTATGGTCAGATTCGGTGAACAGACCCATACTCAGTTTTTCGGGCACGCTGTGTACCTACCCCTAGGGCCCGTGTAGCAAAATTTCGAACGGGTCACGGGAAAGCTCAGGAGAGTTTACATTGATCCGATTCTTTCGTGGAGTCATAAAATATTCGAGGGAAGTCTCCGGGACCAAAATTATGGTCAGATTCGGTGAACAGACCCATACTCAGTTTTTCGGGCACGCTGTGTACCTACCCCTAGGGCCCGTCTAGCAAAATTTCGAACGGGTCACGGGAAAGCTCATGAGAGTTTTCATTGATTCGATTCTTTCGTGGAGTTATAAAATATTCGAGGGAAGTCTCCAGGACCAAAATTATGGTCAGATTCGGTGAACAGACCCATACTCAGTTTTTCGGCCACGCTGTGTACCTACCCCTAGGGCCCGTGTAGCAAAATTTCGAACGGGTCACGGGACAGCTCAGGAGAGTTTTCATTGATCCGATTCTTTCGTGGAGTCATAAAATATTCGAGGGAAGTCTCCAGGACCAAAATTATGGTCAGATTCGGTGAACAGACTCATACTCAGTTTTTCGGGCACGCTGTGTACCTACCCCTAGGGCCCGTCTAGCAAAATTTCGAACGGGTCACGGGAAAGCTCTAGAGAGTTTACATTGATCCGATTCTTTCGTGGAGTCATAAAATATTCGAGGGAAGTCTCCAGGACCAAAATTATGGTCAGATTCGGTGAACAGACCCATACTCAGTTTTTCGGGCACGCTGTGTACCTACCCCTAGGGCCCGTCTAGCAAAATTTCGAACGGGTCACGGGAAAGCTCTAGAGAGTTTACATTGATCCGATTCTTTCGTGGAGTCATAAAATATTCGAGGGAAGTCTCCAGAACCAAAATTATGGTCAGATTCGGTGAACAGACCCATACTCAGTTTTTCAGGCACGCTGTGTACCTACCCCTAGGGCCCGTCTAGCAAAATTTCGAACGGGTCACGGGAAAGCTCAGGAGAGTTTTCATTGATCCGATTCTTTCATGGGGTCATAAAATATTCGAGGGAAGTCTCCAGGACCAAAATTATGGTCAGATTCGGTGAACAGACCCATACTCAATTTTTCAGGCACGCTGTGTACCTACCCCTAGGGCCCGTCTAGCAAAATTTCAAACGGGTCACGGGAAAGCTCAGGAGAGTTTTCATTGATCCGATTCTTACGTGGAGTCATAAAATATTCGAGGGAAGTCTCCAGGACCAAAATTATGGTCAGATTCGGTGAACAGACCCATACTCAGTTTTTCGGGCACGCTGTGTACCTACCCCTAGGGCCCGTCTAGCAAAATTTCGAACGGGTCACGGAAAAGCTCAGGAGAGTTTTCATTGATCCGATTCTTTCATGGGGTCATAAAATATTCGAGGGAAGTCTCCAGGACCAAAATTATGGTCAGATTCGGTGAACAGACCCATACTTAGTTTTTCGGGCACGCTGTGTACCTACCCCTAGGGCCCTAATAGCAAAATTTCGAACGGGTCACGGGAAAGCTCTGGAGAGTTTTCATTGATTCGATTCTTTCGTGGAGTCATAAAATATTCGAGGGAAGTCTCCAGGACCAAAATTATGGTCAGATTCGGTGAACAGACCCATACTCAGTTTTTCGGCCACGCTGTTTACCTACCCCTAGGGTCCGTCTAGCAAAATTTCGAACGGGTCACGGGAAAGCTCTAGAGAGTTTACATTGATCCAATTCTTTCGTGGAGTCATAAAATATTCGAGGGAAGTCTCCAGGACCAAAATTATGGTCAAATTCGGTGAACAGACCCATACTCAGTTTTTCGGGCACGCTGTGTACCTACCCCTAGGGCCCGTCTAGCAAAATTTCGAACGGGTCACGGGAAAGCTCTAGAGAGTTTACATTGATCCGATTCTTTCGTGGTGTCATAAAATATTCGAGGGAAGTCTCCAGGACCAAAATTATGGTCAGATTCGGTGAACAGACCAATACTCAGTTTTTCGGGCACGCTGTGTACCTACCCCTAGGGCCCGTCTAGCAAAATTTCGAACGGGTCGCGGGAAAGCTCAGGAGAGTTTTCATTGATCCGATTCTTTCGTGGAGTCATAAAATATTCGAGGGAAGTCTCCAGGACCAAAATTATGGTCAGATTCGGTGAACAGACCCATACTCAGTTTTTCGGGCACGCTGTGTACCTACCCCTAGGGCCCTAATAGCAAAATTTCGAACGGGTCACCGGAAAGCTCTATAGAGTTTTCATTGGTCCATTTCTTTCGTGGAGTCATAAAATATTCGAGGGAAGTCTCCAGGACCAAAATTATGGTCAGATTCGGTGAACAGACCCATACTCAGTTTTTCGGGCACGCTGTGTACCTACCCCTAGGGCCCGTCTAGCAAAATTTCGAACGGGTCACGGGAAAGCTCTAGAGAGTTTACATTGATCCTATTCTTTCGTGGAGTCATAAAATATTCGAGGGAAGTCTCCAGGACCAAAATTATGGTCAGATTCGGTGAACAGACCCATACTCAGTTTTTCGGGCACGCTGTGTACCTACCCCTAGGGCCCGTCTAGCAAAATTTCGAACGGGTCACGGGAAAGCTCAGGAGAGTTTTCATTGATCCGATTCTTTCGTGGGGTCATAAAATATTCGAGGGAAGTCTCCAGGACCAAAATTATGGTCAGATTCGGTGAACAGACCCATACTTAGTTTTTCGGGCACGCTGTGTACCTACCCCTAGGGCCCGTCTAGCAAAATTTCGAACGGGTCACGGGAAAGCTCAGGAGAGTTTACATTGATCCGATTCTTTCGTGGAGTCATAAAATATTCGAGGGAAGTCTCCAGGACCAAAATTATGGTCAGATTCGGTGAACAGACCCATACTCAGTTTTTCGGGCACGCTGTGTACCTACCCCTAGGGCCCTAATAGCAAAATTTCGAACGGGTCACGGGAAAGCTCAGGAGAGTTTTCATTGATTCGATTCTTTCGTGGAGTCATAAAATATTCGAGGGAAGTCTCCAGGACCAAAATTATGGTCAGATTCGGTGAACAGACCCATACTCAGTTTTTCGGCCACGCTGTGTACCTACCCCTAGGGCCAGTCTAGCAAAATTTCGAACGGGTCGCGGGAAAGCTCAGGAGAGTTTTCATTGATCCGATTCTTTCGTGGAGTCATAAAATATTCGAGGGAAGTCTCCATGACCAAAATTATGGTCAGATTCGGTGAACAGACCCATACTCAGTTTTTCGGCCACGCTGTGTACCTACCCCTAGGGCCCGTCTAGCAAAATTTCGAACGGGTCACGGGAAAGCTCAGGAGAGTTTTCATTGATCCGATTCTTTCGTGGAGTCATAAAATATTCGAGGGAAGTCTCCAGGACCAAATTTATGGTCAGATTCGGTGAACAGACCCGTACTTAGTTTTTCGGGCACGCTGTGTACCTTAGGGCCCGTCTAGCAAAATTACGAACGGGTCACGGGAAAGCTCAGGAGAGTTTTCATTGATTCGATTCTTTCGTGGAGTCATAAAATATTCGAGGGAAGTCTCCAGGACCAAAATTATGGTCAGATTCGGTGAACAAACCCATACTCAGTTTTTCGGCCACGCTGTGTACCTACCCCTACGGCCCGTCCAGCAAAATTACGAACAGGTCACGGGAAAGCTTAGGAGAGTTTTCATTGATTCGATTCTTTCGTGGAGTCATAAAATATTCGAGGGAAGTCTCCAGGACCAAAATTATGGTCAGAGTCGGGGAACAGACCCATACTCAGTTTTTCGGCCACGCTGTGTACCTACCCCTACGGCCCGTCTAGCAAAATTTCGAACGGGTCACGGGAAAGCTCAGGAGAGTTTACATTGATCCGATTCTTTCGTGGAGTCATAAAATATTCGAGGGAAGTCTCCAGGACCAAAATTATGGTCAGATTCGGTGAACAGACCCATACTTAGTTTTTCGGGCACGCTGTGTACCTACCCCTAGGGCCCGTCTAGCAAAATTTCGAACGGGTCACGGGAAAGCTCAGGAGAGTTTTCATTGATCCGATTCTTTCGTGGAGTCATAAAATATTCGAGGGAAGTCTCCAGGACCAAAATTATGGTCAGATTCGGTGAACAGACCCATACTCAGTTTTTCGGGCACGCTGTGTACCTACCCCTAGGGCCCTAATAGCAAAATTTCGAACGGGTCACCGGAAAGCTCTATAGAGTTTTCATTGGTCCATTTCTTTCGTGGAGTCATAAAATATTCGAGGGAAGTCTCCAGGACCAAAATTATGGTCAGATTCGGTGAAAAGACCCATACTCAGTTTTTCGGGCACGCTGTGTACCTACCCCTAGGGCCCGTCTAGCAAAATTTCGAACGGGTCACGGGAAAGCTCTAGAGAGTTTACATTGATCCTATTCTTTCGTGGAGTCATAAAATATTCGAGGGAAGTCTCCAGGACCAAAATTATGGTCAGATTCGGTGAACAGACCCATACTCAGTTTTTCGGGCACGCTGTGTACCTACCCCTAGGGCCCGTCTAGCAAAATTTCGAACGGGTCACGGGAAAGCTCAGGAGAGTTTTCATTGATCCGATTCTTTCGTGGGGTCATAAAATATTCGAGGGAAGTCTCCAGGACCAAAATTATGGTCAGATTCGGTGAACAGACCCATACTTAGTTTTTCGGGCACGCTGTGTACCTACCCCTAGGGCCCGTCTAGCAAAATTTCGAACGGGTCACGGGAAAGCTCAGGAGAGTTTACATTGATCCGATTCTTTCGTGGAGTCATAAAATATTCGAGGGAAGTCTCCAGGACCAAAATTATGGTCAGATTCGGTGAACAGACCCATACTCAGTTTTTCGGGCACGCTGTGTACCTACCCCTAGGGCCCTAATAGCAAAATTTCGAACGGGTCACGGGAAAGCTCAGGAGAGTTTTCATTGATTCGATTCTTTCGTGGAGTCATAAAATATTCGAGGGAAGTCTCCAGGACCAAAATTATGGTCAGATTCGGTGAACAGACCCATACTCAGTTTTTCGGCCACGCTGTGTACCTACCCCTAGGGCCCGTCTAGCAAAATTTCGAACGGGTCGCGGGAAAGCTCAGGAGAGTTTTCATTGATCCGATTCTTTCGTGGAGTCATAAAATATTCGAGGGAAGTCTCCAGGACCAAAATTATGGTCAGATTCGGTGAACAGACCCATACTCAGTTTTTCGGCCACGCTGTGTACCTACCCCTAGGGCCCGTCTAGCAAAATTTCGAACGGGTCGCGGGAAAGCTCAGGAGAGTTTTCATTGATCCGATTCTTTCGTGGAGTCATAAAATATTCGAGGGAAGTCTCCATGACCAAAATTATGGTCAGATTCGGTGAACAGACCCATACTCAGTTTTTCGGCCACGCTGTGTACCTACCCCTAGGGCCAGTCTAGCAAAATTTCGAACGGGTCGCGGGAAAGCTCAGGAGAGTTTTCATTGATCCGATTCTTTCGTGGAGTCATAAAATATTCGAGGGAAGTCTCCATGACCAAAATTATGGTCAGATTCGGTGAACAGACCCATACTCAGTTTTTCGGCCACGCTGTGTACCTACCCCTAGGGCCCGTCTAGCAAAATTTCGAACGGGTCACGGGAAAGCTCAGGAGAGTTTTCATTGATCCGATTCTTTCGTGGAATCATAAAATATTCGAGGGAAGTCTCCAGGACCAAATTTATGGTCAGATTCGGTGAACAGACCCGTACTTAGTTTTTCGGGCACGCTGTGTACCTTAGGGCCCGTCTAGCAAAATTACGAACGGGTCACGGGAAAGCTCAGGAGAGTTTTCATTGATTCGATTCTTTCGTGGAGTCATAAAATATTCGAGGGAAGTCTCCAGGACCAAAATTATGGTCAGATTCGGTGAACAAACCCATACTCAGTTTTTCGGCCACGCTGTGTACCTACCCCTACGGCCCGTCCAGCAAAATTACGAACAGGTCACGGGAAAGCTTAGGAGAGTTTTCATTGATTCGATTCTTTCGTGGAGTCATAAAATATTCGAGGGAAGTCTCCAGGACCAAAATTATGGTCAGAGTCGGTGAACAGACCCATACTCAGTTTTTCGGCCACGCTGTGTACCTACCCCTACGGCCCGTCTAGCAAAATTTCGAACGGGTCACGGGAAAGCTCAGGAGAGTTTACATTGATCCGATTCTTTCGTGGAGTCATAAAATATTCGAGGGAAGTCTCCAGGACCAAAATTATGGTCAGATTCGGTGAACAGACCCATACTTAGTTTTTCGGGCACGCTGTGTACCTACCCCTAGGGCCCGTCTAGCAAAATTTCGAACGGGTCACGGGAAAGCTCAGGAGAGTTTTCATTGATCCGATTCTTTCGTGGAGTCATAAAATATTCGAGGGAAGTCTCCAGGACCAAAATTATGGTCAGATTCGGTGAACAGACCCATACTCAGTTTTTCGGGCACGCTGTGTACCTACCCCTAGGGCCCTAATAGCAAAATTTCGAACGGGTCACCGGAAAGCTCTATAGAGTTTTCATTGGTCCATTTCTTTCGTGGAGTCATAAAATATTCGAGGGAAGTCTCCAGGACCAAAATTATGGTCAGATTCGGTGAAAAGACCCATACTCAGTTTTTCGGGCACGCTGTGTACCTACCCCTAGGGCCCGTCTAGCAAAATTTCGAACGGGTCACGGGAAAGCTCTAGAGAGTTTACATTGATCCTATTCTTTCGTGGAGTCATAAAATATTCGAGGGAAGTCTCCAGGACCAAAATTATGGTCAGATTCGGTGAACAGACCCATACTCAGTTTTTCGGGCACGCTGTGTACCTACCCCTAGGGCCCGTCTAGCAAAATTTCGAACGGGTCACGGGAAAGCTCAGGAGAGTTTTCATTGATCCGATTCTTTCGTGGGGTCATAAAATATTCGAGGGAAGTCTCCAGGACCAAAATTATGGTCAGATTCGGTGAACAGACCCATACTTAGTTTTTCGGGCACGCTGTGTACCTACCCCTAGGGCCCGTCTAGCAAAATTTCGAACGGGTCACGGGAAAGCTCAGGAGAGTTTACATTGATCCGATTCTTTCGTGGAGTCATAAAATATTCGAGGGAAGTCTCCAGGACCAAAATTATGGTCAGATTCGGTGAACAGACCCATACTCAGTTTTTCGGGCACGCTGTGTACCTACCCCTAGGGCCCTAATAGCAAAATTTCGAACGGGTCACGGGAAAGCTCAGGAGAGTTTTCATTGATTCGATTCTTTCGTGGAGTCATAAAATATTCGAGGGAAGTCTCCAGGACCAAAATTATGGTCAGATTCGGTGAACAGACCCATACTCAGTTTTTCGGCCACGCTGTGTACCTACCCCTAGGGCCCGTCTAGCAAAATTTCGAACGGGTCGCGGGAAAGCTCAGGAGAGTTTTCATTGATCCGATTCTTTCGTGGAGTCATAAAATATTCGAGGGAAGTCTCCAGGACCAAAATTATGGTCAGATTCGGTGAACAGACCCATACTCAGTTTTTCGGCCACGCTGTGTACCTACCCCTAGGGCCCGTCTAGCAAAATTTCGAACGGGTCACGGGAAAGCTCAGGAGAGTTTTCATTGATCCGATTCTTTCGTGGAGTCATAAAATATTCGAGGGAAGTCTCCAGGACCAAAATTATGGTCAGATTCGGTGAACAGACCCGTACTTAGTTTTTCGGGCACGCTGTGTACCTTAGGGCCCGTCTAGCAAAATTACGAACGGGTCACGGGAAAGCTCAGGAGAGTTTTCATTGATTCGATTCTTTCGTGGAGTCATAAAATATTCGAGGGAAGTCTCCAGGACCAAAATTATGGTCAGATTCGGTGAACAAACCCATACTCAGTTTTTCGGCCACGCTGTGTACCTACCCCTACGGCCCGTCTAGCAAAATTACGAACAGGTCACGGGAAAGCTTAGGAGAGTTTTCATTGATTCGATTCTTTCGTGGAGTCATAAAATATTCGAGGGAAGTCTCCAGGACCAAAATTATGGTCAGAGTCGGTGAACAGACCCATACTCAGTTTTTCGGCCACGCTGTGTACCTACCCCTACGGCCCGTCTAGCAAAATTTCGAACGGGTCACGGGAAAGCTCAGGAGAGTTTACATTGATCCGATTCTTTCGTGGAGTCATAAAATATTCGAGGGAAGTCTCCAGGACCAAAATTATGGTCAGATTCGGTGAACAGACCCATACTTATTTTTTCGGGCACGCTGTGTACCTACCCCTAGGGCCCGTCTAGCAAAATTTCGAACGGGTCACGGGAAAGCTCAGGAGAGTTTTCATTGATCCGATTCTTTCGTGGAGTCATAAAATATTCGAGGGAAGTCTCCAGGACCAAAATTATGGTCAGATTCGGTGAACAGACCCATACTCAGTTTTTCGGGCACGCTGTGTACCTACCCCTAGGGCCCTAATAGCAAAATTTCGAACGGGTCACCGGAAAGCTCTATAGAGTTTTCATTGGTCCATTTCTTTCGTGGAGTCATAAAATATTCGAGGGAAGTCTCCAGGACCAAAATTATGGTCAGATTCGGTGAACAGACCCGTACTTAGTTTTTCGGGCACGCTGTGTACCTTAGGGCCCGTCTAGCAAAATTACAAACGGGTCACGGGAAAGCTCAGGAGAGTTTTCATTGATTCGATTCTTTCGTGGAGTCATAAAATATTCGAGGGAAGTCTCCAGGACCAAAATTATGGTCAGATTCGGTGAACAAACCCATACTCAGTTTTTCGGCCACGCTGTGTACCTACCCCTACGGCCCGTCTAGCAAAATTACGAACAGGTCACGGGAAAGCTTAGGAGAGTTTTCATTGATTCGATTCTTTCGTGGAGTCATAAAATATTCGAGGGAAGTCTCCAGGACCAAAATTATGGTCAGAGTCGGTGAACAGACCCATACTCAGTTTTTCGGCCACGCTGTGTACCTACCCCTACGGCCCGTCTAGCAAAATTTCGAACGGGTCACGGGAAAGCTCAGGAGAGTTTACATTGATCCGATTCTTTCGTGGAGTCATAAAATATTCGAGGGAAGTCTCCAGGACCAAAATTATGGTCAGATTCGGTGAACAGACCCATACTTAGTTTTTCGGGCACGCTGTGTACCTACCCCTAGGGCCCGTCTAGCAAAATTTCGAACGGGTCACGGGAAAGCTCAGGAGAGTTTTCATTGATCCGATTCTTTCGTGGAGTCATAAAATATTCGAGGGAAGTCTCCAGGACCAAAATTATGGTCAGATTCGGTGAACAGACCCATACTCAGTTTTTCGGGCACGCTGTGTACCTACCCCTAGGGCCCTAATAGCAAAATTTCGAACGGGTCACCGGAAAGCTCTATAGAGTTTTCATTGGTCCATTTCTTTCGTGGAGTCATAAAATATTCGAGGGAAGTCTCCAGGACCAAAATTATGGTCAGATTCGGTGAACAGACCCATACTCAGTTTTTCGGGCACGCTGTGTACCTACCCCTAGGGCCCGTCTAGCAAAATTTCGAACGGGTCACGGGAAAGCTCTAGAGAGTTTACATTGATCCGATTCTTTCGTGGAGTCATAAAATATTCGAGGGAAGTCTCCAGGACCAAAATTATGGTCAGATTCGGTGAACAGACCCATACTCAGTTTTTCGGGCACGCTGTGTACCTACCCCTAGGGCCCGTCTAGCAAAATTTCGAACGGGTCACGGGAAAGCTCAGGAGAGTTTTCATTGATCCGATTCTTTCGTGGGGTCATAAAATATTCGAGGGAAGTCTCCAGGACCAAAATTATGGTCAGATTCGGTGAACAGACCCATACTTAGTTTTTCGGGCACGCTGTGTACCTACCCCTAGGGCCCGTCTAGCAAAATTTCGAACGGGTCACGGGAAAGCTCAGGAGAGTTTACATTGATCCGATTCTTTCGTGGAGTCATAAAATATTCGAGGGAAGTCTCCAGGACCAAAATTATGGTCAGATTCGGTGAACAGACCCATACTCAGTTTTTCGGGCACGCTGTGTACCTACCCCTAGGGCCCGTCTAGCAAAATTTCGAACGGGTCACGGGAAAGCTCAGGAGAGTTTTCATTGATCCGATTCTTTCGTGGGGTCATAAAATATTCGAGGGAAGTCTCCAGGACCAAAATTATGGTCAGATTCGGTGAACAGACCCATACTTAGTTTTTCGGGCACGCTGTGTACCTACCCCTAAGGCCCGTCTAGCAAAATTTCGAACGGGTCACGGGAAAGCTCAGGAGAGTTTACATTGATCCGATTCTTTCGTGGAGTCATAAAATATTCGAGGGAAGTCTCCAGGACCAAAATTATGGTCAGATTCGGTGAACAGACCCATACTCAGTTTTTCGGCCACGCTGTGTACCTACCCCTAGGGCCCGTCTAGCAAAATTACGAACGGGTCACGGGAAAGCTCAGGAGAGTTTTCATTGATCCGATTCTTTCGTGGGGTCATAAAATATTCGAGGGAAGTCTCCAGGACCAAAATTATGGTCAGATTCGGTGAACAGACCCATACTTAGTTTTTCGGGCACGCTGTGTACCTACCCCTAGGGCCCGTCTAGCAAAATTTCGAACGGGTCACGGGAAAGCTCTAGAGAGTTTACATTGATCCGATTCTTTCGTGGAGTCATAAAATATTCGAGGGAAGTCTCCAGGACCAAAATTATGGTCAGATTCGGTGAACAGACCCATACTCAGTTTTTCGGGCACGCTGTGTACCTACCCCTAGGGCCCGTCTAGCAAAATTTCGAACGGGTCACGGGAAAGCTCAGGAGAGTTTTCATTGATCCGATTCTTTCGTGGGGTCATAAAATATTCGAGGGAAGTCTCCAGGACCAAAATTATGGTCAGATTCGGTGAACAGACCCATACTTAGTTTTTCGGGCACGCTGTGTACCTACCCCTAGGGCCCGTCTAGCAAAATTTCGAACGGGTCACGGGAAAGCTCAGGAGAGTTTACATTGATCCGATTCTTTCGTGGAGTCATAAAATATTCGAGGGAAGTCTCCAGGACCAAAATTATGGTCAGATTCGGTGAACAGACCCATACTCAGTTTTTCGGGCACGCTGTGTACCTACCCCTAGGGCCCGTCTAGCAAAATTTCGAACGGGTCACGGGAAAGCTCAGGAGAGTTTTCATTGATCCGATTCTTTCGTGGGGTCATAAAATATTCGAGGGAAGTCTCCAGGACCAAAATTATGGTCAGATTCGGTGAACAGACCCATACTTAGTTTTTCGGGCACGCTGTGTACCTACCCCTAAGGCCCGTCTAGCAAAATTTCGAACGGGTCACGGGAAAGCTCAGGAGAGTTTACATTGATCCGATTCTTTCGTGGAGTCATAAAATATTCGAGGGAAGTCTCCAGGACCAAAATTATGGTCAGATTCGGTGAACAGACCCATACTCAGTTTTTCGGCCACGCTGTGTACCTACCCCTAGGGCCCGTCTAGCAAAATTACGAACGGGTCACGGGAAAGCTCAGGAGAGTTTTCATTGATCCGATTCTTTCGTGGGGTCATAAAATATTCGAGGGAAGTCTCCAGGACCAAAATTATGGTCAGATTCGGTGAACAGACCCATACTTAGTTTTTCGGGCACGCTGTGTACCTACCCCTAGGGCCCGTCTAGCAAAATTTCGAACGGGTCACGGGAAAGCTCAGGAGAGTTTACATTGATCCGATTCTTTCGTGGAGTCATAAAATATTCGAGGGAAGTCTCCAGGACCAAAATTATGGTCAGATTCGGTGAACAGACCCATACTCAGTTTTTCGGGCACGCTGTGTACCTACCCCTAGGGCCCGTCTAGCAAAATTTCGAACGGGTCACGGGAAAGCTCAGGAGAGTTTTCATTGATCCGATTCTTTCGTGGGGTCATAAAATATTCGAGGGAAGTCTCCAGGACCAAAATTATGGTCAGATTCGGTGAACAGACCCATACTTAGTTTTTCGGGCACGCTGTGTACCTACCCCTAGGGCCCGTCTAGCAAAATTTCGAACGGGTCACGGGAAAGCTCAGGAGAGTTTACATTGATCCGATTCTTTCGTGGAGTCATAAAATATTCGAGGGAAGTCTCCAGGACCAAAATTATGGTCAGATTCGGTGAACAGACCCATACTCAGTTTTTCGGCCACGCTGTGTACCTACCCCTAGGGCCCGTCTAGCAAAATTTCGAACGGGTCACGGGAAAGCTCAGGAGAGTTTTCATTGATCCGATTCTTTCGTGGAGTCATAAAATATTCGAGGGAAGTCTCCAGGACCAAAATTATGGTCAGATTCGGTGAACAGACCCGTACTTAGTTTTTTGGGCACGCTGTGTACCTTAGGTCCCGTCTAGCAAAATTACGAACGGGTCACGGGAAAGCTCAGGAGAGTTTTCATTGATTCGATTCTTTCGTGGAGTCATAAAATATTCGAGGGAAGTCTCCAGGACCAAAATTATGGTCAGATTCGGTGAACAAACCCATACTCAGTTTTTCGGCCACGCTGTGTACCTACCCCTACGGCCCGTCTAGCAAAATTACGAACAGGTCACGGGAAAGCTTAGGAGAGTTTTCATTGATTCGATTCTTTCGTGGAGTCATAAAATATTCGAGGGAAGTCTCCAGGACCAAAATTATGGTCAGAGTCGGTGAACAGACCCATACTCAGTTTTTCGGCCACGCTGTGTACCTACCCCTACGGCCCGTCTAGCAAAATTTCGAACGGGTCACGGGAAAGCTCAGGAGAGTTTACATTGATCCGATTCTTTCGTGGAGTCATAAAATATTCGAGGGAAGTCTCCAGGACCAAAATTATGGTCAGATTCGGTGAACAGACCCATACTTAGTTTTTCGGGCACGCTGTGTACCTACCCCTAGGGCCCGTCTAGCAAAATTTCGAACGGGTCACGGGAAAGCTCAGGAGAGTTTTCATTGATCCGATTCTTTCGTGGAGTCATAAAATATTCGAGGGAAGTCTCCAGGACCAAAATTATGGTCAGATTCGGTGAACAGACCCATACTCAGTTTTTCGGGCACGCTGTGTACCTACCCCTAGGGCCCTAATAGCAAAATTTCGAACGGGTCACCGGAAAGCTCTATAGAGTTTTCATTGGTCCATTTCTTTCGTGGAGTCATAAAATATTCGAGGGAAGTCTCCAGGACCAAAATTATGGTCAGATTCGGTGAACAGACCCATACTTAGTTTTTCGGGCACGCTGTGTACCTACCCCTAGGGCCCGTCTAGCAAAATTTCGAACGGGTCACGGGAAAGCTCTAGAGAGTTTACATTGATCCGATTCTTTCGTGGAGTCATAAAATATTCGAGGGAAGTCTCCAGGACCAAAATTATGGTCAGATTCGGTGAACAGACCCATACTCAGTTTTTCGGGCACGCTGTGTACCTACCCCTAGGGCCCGTCTAGCAAAATTTCGAACGGGTCACGGGAAAGCTCAGGAGAGTTTTCATTGATCCGATTCTTTCGTGGGGTCATAAAATATTCGAGGGAAGTCTCCAGGACCAAAATTATGGTCAGATTCGGTGAACAGACCCATACTTAGTTTTTCGGGCACGCTGTGTACCTACCCCTAGGGCCCGTCTAGCAAAATTTCGAACGGGTCACGGGAAAGCTCAGGAGAGTTTACATTGATCCGATTCTTTCGTGGAGTCATAAAATATTCGAGGGAAGTCTCCAGGACCAAAATTATGGTCAGATTCGGTGAACAGACCCATACTCAGTTTTTCGGGCACGCTGTGTACCTACCCCTAGGGCCCTAATAGCAAAATTTCGAACGGGTCACGGGAAAGCTCAGGAGAGTTTTCATTGATTCGATTCTTTCGTGGAGTCATAAAATATTCGAGGGAAGTCTCCAGGACCAAAATTATGGTCAGATTCGGTGAACAGACCCATACTCAGTTTTTCGGCCACGCTGTGTACCTACCCCTAGGGCCCGTCTAGCAAAATTTCGAACGGGTCGCGGGAAAGCTCAGGAGAGTTTTCATTGATCCGATTCTTTCGTGGAGTCATAAAATATTCGAGGGAAGTCTCCAGGACCAAAATTATGGTCAGATTCGGTGAACAGACCCATACTCAGTTTTTCGGGCACGCTGTGTACCTACCCCTAGTGCCCGAATAGCAAAATTTCGAACGGGTCACCGGAAAGCTCTATAGAGTTTTTATTGGTCCATTTCTTTCGTGGAGTCATAAAATATTCGAGGGAAGTCTCCAGGACCAAAATTATGGTCAGATTCGGTGAACAGACCCATACTCAGTTTTTCGGGCACGCTGTGTACCTACCCCTAGGGCCCGTCTAGCAAAATTTCGAACGGGTCACGGGAAAGCTCTAGAGAGTTTACATTGATCCGATTCTTTCGTGGAGTCACAAAATATTCGAGGGAAGTCTCCAGGACCAAAATTATGGTCAGATTCGGTGAACAGACCCATACTCAGTTTTTCGGGCACGCTGTGTACCTACCCCTAGGGCCCGTCTAGCAAAATTTCGAACGGGTCACGGGAAAGCTCAGGAGAGTTTTCATTGATCCGATTCTTTCGTGGGGTCATAAAATATTCGAGGGAAGTCTCCAGGACCAAAATTATGGTCAGATTCGGTGAACAGACCCATACTTAGTTTTTCGGGCACGCTGTGTACCTACCCCTAGGGCCCGTCTAGCAAAATTTCGAACGGGTCACGGGAAAGCTCAGGAGAGTTTACATTGATCCGATTCTTTCGTGGAGTCATAAAATATTCGAGGGAAGTCTCCAAGACCAAAATTATGGTCAGATTCGGTGAACAGACCCATACTCAGTTTTTCGGGCACGCTGTGTACCTACCCCTAGGGCCCTAATAGCAAAATTTCGAACGGGTCACGGGAAAGCTCAGGAGAGTTTTCATTGATTCGATTCTTTCGTGGAGTCATAAAATATTCGAGGGAAGTCTCCAGGACCAAAATTATGGTCAGATTCGGTGAACAGACCCATACTCAGTTTTTCGGCCACGCTGTGTACCTACCCCTAGGGCCCGTCTAGCAAAATTTCGAACGGGTCGCGGGAAAGCTCAGGAGAGTTTTCATTGATCCGATTCTTTCGTGGAGTCATAAAATATTCGAGGGAGGTCTCCAGGACCAAAATTATGGTCAGATTCGGTGAACAGACCCATACTCAGTTTTTCGGCCACGATGTGTACCTACCCCTAGGGCCCGTCTAGCAAAATTTCGAACGGGTCACGGGAAAGCTCAGGAGAGTTTTCATTGATCCGATTCTTTCGTGGAGTCATAAAATATTCGAGGGAAGTCTCCAGGACCAAAATTATGGTCAGATTCGGTGAACAGACCCGTACTTAGTTTTTCGGGCACGCTGTGTACCTTAGGGCCCGTCTAGCAAAATTACGAACGGGTCACGGGAAAGCTCAGGAGAGTTTTCATTGATTCGATTCTTTCGTGGAGTCATAAAATATTCGAGGGAAGTCTCCAGGACCAAAATTATGGTCAGATTCGGTGAACAAACCCATACTCAGTTTTTCGGCCACGCTGTGTACCTACCCCTACGGCCCGTCTAGCAAAATTACGAACAGGTCACGGGAAAGCTCAGGAGAGTTTTCATTGATTCGATTCTTTCGTGGAGTCATAAAATATTCGAGGGAAGTCTCCAGGACCAAAATTATGGTCAGATTCGGTGAACAGACCCATACTCAGTTTTTCGGCCACGCTGTGTACCTACCCCTAGGGCCCGTCTAGCAAAATTTCGAACGGGTCACGGGAAAGCTCAGGAGAGTTTACATTGATCCGATTCTTTCGTGGAGTCATAAAATATTCGAGGGAAGTCTCCAGAACCAAAATTATGGTCAGATTCGGTGAACAGACCCGTACTTAGTTTTTCGGGCACGCTGTGTACCTACCCCTACGGCCCGTCTAGCAAAATTTCGAACGGGTCACGGGAAAGCTCAGGAGAGTTTTCATTGATTCGATTCTTTCGTGGAGTCATAAAATATTCGAGGGAAGTCTCCAGGACCAAAATTATGGTCAGATTCGGTGAACACACCCATACTCAGTTTTTCGGCCACGCTGTGTACCTACCCCTACGGCCCGTCTAGCAAAATTTCGAACGGGTCACGGGAAAGCTCAGGAGAGTTTTCATTGATTCGATTCTTTCGTGGAGTCATAAAATATTCGAGGGAAGTCTCCAGGACCAAAATTGTGGTCAGATTCGGTGAACAGACCCATACTCAGTTTTTCGGGCACGCTGTGTACCTACCCCTAGGGCCCGTCTAGCAAAATTACGAACATGTCACGGGAAAGCTCAGGAGAGTTTTCATTGATCCGATTCTTTCGTGGAGTCATAAAATATTCGAGGGAAGTCTCCAGGACCAAAATTATGGTCAGATTCGGTGAACAGACCCGTACTCAGTTTTTCGGGCACGCTGTGTACCTACCTTAGGGCCCGTCTAGCAAAATTACGAACGGGTCACGGGAAAGCTCAGGAGAGTTTTCATTGATTCCATTCTTTCGTGGAGTCATAAAATATTCGAGGGAAGTCTCCAGGACCAAAATTATGGTCAGATTCGGAGAAACAGACCCATACTCAGTTTTTCGGCCACGCTGTGTACCTACCCCTAGGGCCCGTCTAGCAAAATTACGAACAGGTCACGGGAAAGCTCAGGAGAGTTTTCATTGATCCGATTCTTCCGTGGAGTCATAAAATATTCGAGGGAAGTCTCCAGGACCAAAATTATGGTCAGATTCGGTGAACAGACCCATACTTAGTTTTTCGGGCACGCTGTGTACCTACCCCTAGGGCCCTAATAGCAAAATTTCGAACGGGTCACGGGAAAGCTCTATAGAGTTTTCATTGGTCCATTTCTTTCGTGGAGTCAAAAAATATTCGAGGGAAGTCTCCAGGACCAAAATTGTGGTCAGATTCGGTGAACAGACCCATACTCAGTTTTTCGGGCACGCTGTGTACCTACCCCTAGGGCCCGTCTAGCAAAATTACGAACAGGTCACGGGAAAGCTCAGGAGAGTTTTCATTGATCCGATTCTCTCGTGGAGTCATAAAATATTCGAGGGAAGTCTCCAGGACCAAAATTATGGTCAGATTCGGTGAACAGACCCGTACTCAGTTTTTTGGGCACGCTGTGTACCTACCCCTAGGGCCCGTGTAGCAAAATTTCGAACGGGTCACGGGAAAGCTCTAGAGAGTTTACATTGATCCAATTCTTTCGTGGAGTCATAAAATATTCGAGGGAAGTCTCCAGGACCAAAATTATGGTCAGATTCGGTGAACAGACCCATACTCAGTTTTTCGGGCACGCTGTGTACCTACCCCTAGGGCCCGTCTAGCAAAATTTCGAACGGGTCACAGGAAAGCTCTAGAGAGTTTACATTGATCCAATTCTTTCGTGGAGTCATAAAATATTCGAGGGAAGTCTCCAGGACCAAAATTATGGTCAGATTCGGCGAACAGACCCATACTCAGTTTTTCGGGCACGCTGTGTACCTACCCCTAGGGCCCGTCTAGCAAAATTTCGAACGGGTCACGGGAAAGCTCTAGAGAGTTTACATTGATCCGATTCTTTCGTGGAGTCATAAAATATTCGAGGGAAGTCTCCTGGACCAAAATTATGGTCAGATTCGGTGAACAGACCCATACTCAGTTTTTCGGGCACGCTGTGTACCTACCCCTAGGGCCCGTCTAGCAAAATTTCGAACGGGTCGCGGGAAAGCTCAGGAGAGTTTTCATTGATCCGATTCTTTCGTGGAGTCATAAAATATTCGAGGGAAGTCTCCAGGACCAAAATTATGGTCAGATTCGGTGAACAGACCCGTACTCAGTTTTTCGGGCACGCTGTGTACCTACCTTAGGGCCCGTCTAGCAAAATTACGAACGGGTCACGGGAAAGCTCAGGAGAGGTTTCATTGATTCGATTCTTTCGTGGAGTCATAAAATATTCGAGGGAAGTCTCCAGGACCAAAATTATGGTCAGATTCGGAGAAACAGACCCATACTCAGTTTTTCGGCCACGCTGTGTACCTACCCCTAGGGCCCGTCTAGCAAAATTACGAACAGGTCACGGGAAAGCTCAGGAGAGTTTTCATTGATCCGATTCTTTCGTGGAGTCATAAAATATTCGAGGGAAGTCTCCAGGACCAAAATTATGGTCAGATTCGGTGAACAGACCCATACTTAGTTTTTCGGGCACGCTGTGTACCTACCCCTAGGGCCCTAATAGCAAAATTTCGAACGGGTCACGGGAAAGCTCTATAGAGTTTTCATTGGTCCATTTCTTTCGTGGAGTCATAAAATATTCGAGGGAAGTCTCCAGGACCAAAATTGTGGTCAGATTCGGTGAACAGACCCATACTCAGTTTTTCGGGCACGCTGTGTACCTACCCCTAGGGCCCGTCTAGAAAAATTACGAACAGGTCACGGGAAAGCTCAGGAGAGTTTTCATTGATCCGATTCTCTCGTGGAGTCATAAAATATTCGAGGGAAGTCTCCAGGACCAAAATTATGGTCAGATTCGGTGAACAGACCCGTACTCAGTTTTTTGGGCACGCTGTGTACCTACCCCTAGGGCCCGTGTAGCAAAATTTCGAACGGGTCACGGGAAAGCTCAGGAGAGTTTTCATTGATTCGATTATTTCGTGGAGTCATAAAATATTCGAGGGAAGTCTCCAGGACCAAAATTATGGTCAGATTCGGTGAACAGACCCGTACTCAGTTTTTCGGGCACGCTGTGTACCTACCTTAGGGCCCGTCTAGCAAAATTACGAACGGGTCACGGGAAAGCTCAGGAGAGTTTTCATTGATTCCATTCTTTCGTGGAGTCATAAAATATTCGAGGGAAGTCTCCAGGACCAAAATTATGGTCAGATTCGGAGAAACAGACCCATACTCAGTTTTTCGGCCACGCTGTGTACCTACCCCTAGGGCCCGTCTAGCAAAATTACGAACAGGTCACGGGAAAGCTCAGGAGAGTTTTCATTGATCCGATTCTTTCGTGGAGTCATAAAATATTCGAGGGAAGTCTCCAGGACAAAAATTATGGTCAGATTCGGTGAACAGACCCATACTTAGTTTTTCGGGCACGCTGTGTACCTACCCCTAGGGCCCTAATAGCAAAATTTCGAACGGGTCACGGGAAAGCTCTATAGAGTTTTCATTGGTCCATTTCTTTCGTGGAGTCATAAAATATTCGAGGGAAGTCTCCAGGACCAAAATTGTGGTCAGATTCGGTGAACAGACCCATACTCAGTTTTTCGGGCACGCTGTGTACCTACCCCTAGGGCCCGTCTAGCAAAATTACGAACAGGTCACGGGAAAGCTCAGGAGAGTTTTCATTGATCCGATTCTCTCGTGGAGTCATAAAATATTCGAGGGAAGTCTCCAGGACCAAAATTATGGTCAGATTCGGTGAACAGACCCGTACTCAGTTTTTTGGGCACGCTGTGTACCTACCCCTAGGGCCCGTGTAGCAAAATTTCGAACGGGTCACGGGAAAGCTCAGGAGAGTTTTCATTGATTCGATTCTTTCGTGGAGTCATAAAATATTCGAGGGAAGTCTCCAGGACCAAAATTATGGTCAGATTCGGTGAACAGACCCGTACTCAGTTTTTCGGGCACGCTGTGTACCTACCTTAGGGCCCGTCTAGCAAAATTACGAACGGGTCACGGGAAAGCTCAGGAGAGTTTTCATTGATTCCATTCTTTCGTGGAGTCATAAAATATTCGAGGGAAGTCTCCAGGACCAAAATTATGGTCAGATTCGGAGAAACAGACCCATACTCAGTTTTTCGGCCACGCTGTGTACCTACCCCTAGGGCCCGTCTAGCAAAATTACGAACAGGTCACGGGAAAGCTCAGGAGAGTTTTCATTGATCCGATTCTTTCGTGGAGTCATAAAATATTCGAGGGAAGTCTCCAGGACCAAAATTATGGTCAGATTCGGTGAACAGACCCATACTTAGTTTTTCGGGCACGCTGTGTACCTACCCTTAGGGCCCTAATAGCAAAATTTCGAACGGGTCACGGGAAAGCTCTATAGAGTTTTCATTGGTCCATTTCTTTCGTGGAGTCAAAAAATATTCGAGGGAAGTCTCCAGGACCAAAATTGTGGTCAGATTCGGTGAACAGACCCATACTCAGTTTTTCGGGCACGCGGTGTACCTACCCCTAGGGCCCGTCTAGCAAAATTACGAACAGGTCACGGGAAAGCTCAGGAGAGTTTTCATTGATCCGATTCTCTCGTGGAGTCATAAAATATTCGAGGGAAGTCTCCAAGACCAAAATTATGGTCAGATTCGGTGAACAGACCCGTACTCAGTTTTTTGGGCACGCTGTGTACCTACCCCTAGGGCCCGTGTAGCAAAATTTCGAACGGGTCACGGGAAAGCTCTAGAGAGTTTACATTGATCCAATTCTTTCGTGGAGTCATAAAATATTCGAGGGAAGTCTCCAGGACCAAAATTATGGTCAGATTCGGTGAACAGACCCATACTCAGTTTTTCGGGCACGCTGTGTACCTACCCCTAGGGCCCGTCTAGCAAAATTTCGAACGGGTCACAGGAAAGCTCTAGAGAGTTTACATTGATCCAATTCTTTCGTGGAGTCATAAAATATTCGAGGGAAGTCTCCAGGACCAAAATTATGGTCAGATTCGGCGAACAGACCCATACTCAGTTTTTCGGGCACGCTGTGTACCTACCCCTAGGGCCCGTCTAGCAAAATTTCGAACGGGTCACGGGAAAGCTCTAGAGAGTTTACATTGATCCGATTCTTTCGTGGAGTCATAAAATATTCGAGGGAAGTCTCCAGGACCAAAATTATGGTCAGATTCGGTGAACAGACCCATACTCAGTTTTTCGGGCACGCTGTGTACCTACCCCTAGGGCCCGTCTAGCAAAATTTCGAACGGGTCGCGGGAAAGCTCAGGAGAGTTTTCATTGATCCGATTCTTTCGTGGAGTCATAAAATATTCGAGGGAAGTCTCCAGGACCAAAATTATGGTCAGATTCGGTGAACAGACCCGTACTCAGTTTTTCGGGCACGCTGTGTACCTACCTTAGGGCCCGTCTAGCAAAATTACGAACGGGTCACGGGAAAGCTCAGGAGAGTTTTCATTGATTCGATTCTTTCGTGGAGTCATAAAATATTCGAGGGAAGTCTCCAGGACCAAAATTATGGTCAGATTCGGAGAAACAGACCCATACTCAGTTTTTCGGCCACGCTGTGTACCTACCCCTAGGGCCCGTCTAGCAAAATTACGAACAGGTCACGGGAAAGCTCAGGAGAGTTTTCATTGATCCGATTCTTTCGTGGAGTCATAAAATATTCGAGGGAAGTCTCCAGGACCAAAATTATGGTCAGATTCGGTGAACAGACCCATACTTAGTTTTTCGGGCACGCTGTGTACCTACCCCTAGGGCCCTAATAGCAAAATTTCGAACGGGTCACGGGAAAGCTCTATAGAGTTTTCATTGGTCCATTTCTTTCGTGGAGTCATAAAATATTCGAGGGAAGTCTCCAGGACCAAAATTGTGGTCAGATTCGGTGAACAGACCCATACTCAGTTTTTCGGGCACGCTGTGTACCTACCCCTAGGGCCCGTCTAGCAAAATTACGAACAGGTCACGGGAAAGCTCAGGAGAGTTTTCATTGATCCGATTCTCTCGTGGAGTCATAAAATATTCGAGGGAAGTCTCCAGGACCAAAATTATGGTCAGATTCGGTGAACAGACCCGTACTCAGTTTTTTGGGCACGCTGTGTACCTACCCCTAGGGCCCGTGTAGCAAAATTTCGAACGGGTCACGGGAAAGCTCAGGAGAGTTTTCATTGATTCGATTCTTTCGTGGAGTCATAAAATATTCGAGGGAAGTCTCCAGGACCAAAATTATGGTCAGATTCGGTGAACACACCCATACTCAGTTTTTCGGCCACGCTGTGTACCTACCCCTAGGGCCCGTGTAGCAAAATTTCGAACGGGTCACGGGACAGCTCAGGAGAGTTTACATTGATCCGATAATTTCGTGGAGTCATAAAATATTCGAGGGAAGTCTCCAGGACCAAAATTATGGTCAGATTCGGTGAACAGACCCATACTTAGTTTTTCGGGCACGCTGTGTACCTACCCCTAGGGCCCTAATAGCAAATTTTCGAACGGGTCACGGGAAAGCTCTATAGAGTTTTCATTGGTCCATTTCTTTCGTGGTGTCATAAAATATTCGAGGGAAGTCTCCAGGACCAAAATTGTGGTCAGATTCGGTGAACAGACCCATACTCAGTTTTTCGGGCACGCTGTGTACCTACCCCTAGGGCCCGTCTAGCAAAATTACGAACATGTCACGGGAAAGCTCAGGAGAGTTTTCATTGATCCGATTCTTTCGTGGAGTCATAAAATATTCGAGGGAAGTCTCCAGGACCAAAATTATGGTCAGATTCGGTGAACAGACCCGTACTCAGTTTTTCGGGCACGCTGTGTACCTACCTTAGGGCCCGTCTAGCAAAATTACGAACGGGTCACGGGAAAGCTCAGGAGAGTTTTCATTGATTCCATTCTTTCGTGGAGTCATAAAATATTCGAGGGAAGTCTCCAGGACCAAAAATATGGTCAGATTCGGAGAAACAGACCCATACTCAGTTTTTCGGCCACGCTGTGTACCTACCCCTAGGGCCCGTCTAGCAAAATTAAGAACAGGTCACGGGAAAGCTCAGGAGAGTTTTCATTGATCCGATTCTTTCGTGGAGTCATAAAATATTCGAGGGAAGTCTCCAGGACCAAAATTATGGTCAGATTCGGTGAACAGACCCATACTTAGTTTTTCGGGCACGCTGTGTACCTACCCCTAGGGCCCTAATAGCAAAATTTCGAACGGGTCACGGGAAAGCTCTATAGAGTTTTCATTGGTCCATTTCTTTCGTGGAGTCAAAAAATATTCGAGGGAAGTCTCCAGGACCAAAATTGTGGTCAGATTCGGTGAACAGACCCATACTCAGTTTTTCGGGCACGCTGTGTACCTACCCCTAGGGCCCGTCTAGCAAAATTACGAACAGGTCACGGGAAAGCTCAGGAGAGTTTTCATTGATCCGATTCTCTCGTGGAGTCATAAAATATTCGAGGGAAGTCTCCAGGACCAAAATTATGGTCAGATTCGGTGAACAGACCCGTACTCAGTTTTTTGGGCACGCTGTGTACCTACCCCTAGGGCCCGTGTAGCAAAATTTCGAACGGGTCACGGGAAAGCTCTAGAGAGTTTACATTGATCCAATTCTTTCGTGGAGTCATAAAATATTCGAGGGAAGTCTCCAGGACCAAAATTATGGTCAGATTCGGTGAACAGACCCATACTCAGTTTTTCGGGCACGCTGTGTACCTACCCCTAGGGCCCGTCTAGCAAAATTTCGAACGGGTCACAGGAAAGCTCTAGAGAGTTTACATTGATCCAATTCTTTCGTGGAGTCATAAAATATTCGAGGGAAGTCTCCAGGACCAAAATTATGGTCAGATTCGGCGAACAGACCCATACTCAGTTTTTGGGCACGCTGTGTACCTACCCCTAGGGCCCGTCTAGCAAAATTTCGAACGGGTCACGGGAAAGCTCTAGAGAGTTTACATTGATCCGATTCTTTCGTGGAGTCATAAAATATTCGAGGGAAGTCTCCAGGACCAAAATTATGGTCAGATTCGGTGAACAGACCCATACTCAGTTTTTCGGCCACGCTGTGTACCTACCCCTAGGGCCCGTCTAGCAAAATTACGAACAGGTCACGGGAAAGCTCAGGAGAGTTTTCATTGATCCGATTCTTTCGTGGAGTCATAAAATATTCGAGGGAAGTCTCCAGGACCAAAATTATGGTCAGATTCGGTGAACAGACCCATACTTAGTTTTTCGGGCACGCTGTGTACCTACCCCTAGGGCCCTAATAGCAAAATTTCGAACGGGTCACGGGAAAGCTCTATAGAGTTTTCATTGGTCCATTTCTTTCGTGGAGTCATAAAATATTCGAGGGAAGTCTCCAGGACCAAAATTGTGGTCAGATTCGGTGAACAGACCCATACTCAGTTTTTCGGGCACGCTGTGTACCTACCCCTAGGGCCCGTCTAGCAAAATTACGAACAGGTCACGGGAAAGCTCAGGAGAGTTTTCATTGATCCGATTCTCTCGTGGAGTCATAAAATATTCGAGGGAAGTCTCCAGGACCAAAATTATGGTCAGATTCGGTGAACAGACCCGTACTCAGTTTTTTGGGCACGCTGTGTACCTACCCCTAGGGCCCGTGTAGCAAAATTTCGAACGGGTCACGGGAAAGCTCAGGAGAGTTTTCATTGATTCGATTCTTTCGTGGAGTCATAAAATATTCGAGGGAAGTCTCCAGGACCAAAATTATGGTCAGATTCGGTGAACACACCCATACTCAGTTTTTCGGCCACGCTGTGTACCTACCCCTAGGGCCCGTGTAGCAAAATTTCGAACGGGTCACGGGACAGCTCAGGAGAGTTTACATTGATCCGATAATTTCGTGGAGTCATAAAATATTCGAGGGAAGTCTCCAGGACCAAAATTATGGTCAGATTCGGTGAACAGACCCATACTTAGTTTTTCGGGCACGCTGTGTACCTACCCCTAGGGCCCTAATAGCAAATTTTCGAACGGGTCACGGGAAAGCTCTATAGAGTTTTCATTGGTCCATTTCTTTCGTGGTGTCATAAAATATTCGAGGGAAGTCTCCAGGACCAAAATTGTGGTCAGATTCGGTGAACAGACCCATACTCAGTTTTTCGGGCACGCTGTGTACCTACCCCTAGGGCCCGTCTAGCAAAATTACGAACATGTCACGGGAAAGCTCAGGAGAGTTTTCATTGATCCGATTCTTTCGTGGAGTCATAAAATATTCGAGGGAAGTCTCCAGGACCAAAATTATGGTCAGATTCGGTGAACAGACCCGTACTCAGTTTTTCGGGCACGCTGTGTACCTACCTTAGGGCCCGTCTAGCAAAATTACGAACGGGTCACGGGAAAGCTCAGGAGAGTTTTCATTGATTCCATTCTTTCGTGGAGTCATAAAATATTCGAGGGAAGTCTCCAGGACCAAAAATATGGTCAGATTCGGAGAAACAGACCCATACTCAGTTTTTCGGCCACGCTGTGTACCTACCCCTAGGGCCCGTCTAGCAAAATTACGAACAGGTCACGGGAAAGCTCAGGAGAGTTTTCATTGATCCGATTCTTTCGTGGAGTCATAAAATATTCGAGGGAAGTCTCCAGGACCAAAATTATGGTCAGATTCGGTGAACAGACCCATACTTAGTTTTTCGGGCACGGTGTGTACCTACCCCTAGGGCCCTAATAGCAAAATTTCGAACGGGTCACGGGAAAGCTCTATAGAGTTTTCATTGGTCCATTTCTTTCGTGGAGTCAAAAAATATTCGAGGGAAGTCTCCAGGACCAAAATTGTGGTCAGATTCGGTGAACAGACCCATACTCAGTTTTTCGGGCACGCTGTGTACCTACCCCTAGGGCCCGTCTAGCAAAATTACGAACAGGTCACGGGAAAGCTCAGGAGAGTTTTCATTGATCCGATTCTCTCGTGGAGTCATAAAATATTCGAGGGAAGTCTCCAGGACCAAAATTATGGTCAGATTCGGTGAACAGACCCATACTCAGTTTTTTGGGCACGCTGTGTACCTACCCCTAGGGCCCGTGTAGCAAAATTTCGAACGGGTCACGGGAAAGCTCTAGAGAGTTTACATTGATCCAATTCTTTCGTGGAGTCATAAAATATTCGAGGGAAGTCTCCAGGACCAAAATTATGGTCAGATTCGGTGAACAGACCCATACTCAGTTTTTCGGGCACGCTGTGTACCTACCCCTAGGGCCCGTCTAGCAAAATTTCGAACGGGTCACAGGAAAGCTCTAGAGAGTTTACATTGATCCAATTCTTTCGTGGAGTCATAAAATATTCGAGGGAAGTCTCCAGGACCAAAATTATGGTCAGATTCGGCGAACAGACCCATACTCAGTTTTTCGGGCACGCTGTGTACCTACCCCTAGGGCCCGTCTAGCAAAATTTCGAACGGGTCACGGGAAAGCTCTAGAGAGTTTACATTGATCCGATTCTTTCGTGGAGTCATAAAATATTCGAGGGAAGTCTCCAGGACCAAAATTATGGTCAGATTCGGTGAACAGACCCATACTCAGTTTTTCGGGCACGCTGTGTACCTACCCCTAGGGCCCGTCTAGCAAAATTTCGAACGGGTCGCGGGAAAGCTCAGGAGAGTTTTCATTGATCCGATTCTTTCGTGGAGTCATAAAATATTCGAGGGAAGTCTCCAGGACCAAAATTATGGTCAGATTCGGTGAACAGACCCGTACTCAGTTTTTCGGGCACGCTGTGTACCTACCTTAGGGCCCGTCTAGCAAAATTACGAACGGGTCACGGGAAAGCTCAGGAGAGTTTTCATTGATTCGATTCTTTCGTGGAGTCATAAAATATTCGAGGGAAGTCTCCAGGACCAAAATTATGGTCAGATTCGGAGAAACAGACCCATACTCAGTTTTTCGGCCACGCTGTGTACCTACCCCTAGGGCCCGTCTAGCAAAATTACGAACAGGTCACGGGAAAGCTCAGGAGAGTTTTCATTGATCCGATTCTTTCGTGGAGTCATGAAATATTCGAGGGAAGTCTCCAGGACCAAAATTATGGTCAGATTCGGTGAACAGACCCATACTTAGTTTTTCGGGCACGGTGTGTACCTACCCCTAGGGCCCTAATAGCAAAATTTCGAACGGGTCACGGGAAAGCTCTATAGAGTTTTCATTGGTCCATTTCTTTCGTGGAGTCATAAATTATTCGAGGGAAGTCTCCAGGACCAAAATTGTGGTCAGATTCGGTGAACAGACCCATACTCAGTTTTTCGGGCACGCTGTGTACCTACCCCTAGGGCCCGTCTAGCAAAATTACGAACAGGTCACGGGAAAGCTCAGGAGAGTTTTCATTGATCCGATTCTCTCGTGGAGTCATAAAATATTCGAGGGAAGTCTCTAGGACCAAAATTATGGTCAGATTCGGTGAACAGACCCGTACTTAGTTTTTTGGGCACGCTGTGTACCTACCCCTAGGGCCCGTGTAGCAAAATTTCGAACGGGTCACGGGAAAGCTCTAGAGAGTTTACATTGATCCAATTCTTTCGTGGAGTCATAAAATATTCGAGGGAAGTCTCCAGGACCAAAATTATGGTCAGATTCGGTGAACAGACCCATACTCAGTTTTTCGGGCACGCTGTGTACCTACCCCTAGGGCCCGTCTAGCAAAATTTCGAACGGGTCACAGGAAAGCTCTAGAGAGTTTACATTGATCCAATTCTTTGGTGGAGTCATAAAATATTCGAGGGAAGTCTCCAGGACCAAAATTATGGTCAGATTCGGCGAACAGACCCATACTCAGTTTTTCGGGCACGTTGTGTACCTACCCCTAGGGCCCGTCTAGAAAATTTCGAACGGGTCACGGGAAAGCTCTAGAGAGTTTACATTGATCCGATTCTTTCGTGGAGTCATAAAATATTCGAGGGAAGTCTCCAGGACCAAAATTATGGTCAGATTCGGTGAACAGACCCATACTCAGTTTTTCGGGCACGCTGTGTACCTACCCCTAGGGCCCGTCTAGCAAAATTTCGAACGGGTCGCGGGAAAGCTCAGGAGAATTTTCATTGATCCGATTCTTTCGTGGAGTCATAAAATATTCGAGGGAAGTCTCCAGGACCAAAATTATGGTCAGATTCGGTGAACAGACCCATACACAGTTTTTCGGGCACGCTGTGTACCTACCCCAAGGGCCCGTCTAGCAAAATTTCGAACGGGTCACGGGAAAGCTCTAGAGAGTTTACATTGATCTGATTCTTTCGTGGAGTCATAAAATATTCGAGGGAAGTCTCCAGGACCAAAATTATGGTTAGATTCGGTGAACAGACCCATACTCAGTTTTTCGGGCACGCTGTGTACCTACCCCTAGGGCCCGTCTAGCAAAATTTCGAACGGGTCGCGGGAAAGCTCAGGAGAATTTTCATTGATCCGATTCTTTCGTGGAGTCATAAAATATTCGAGGGAAGTCTCCAGGACCAAAATTATGGTCAGATTCGGTGAACAGACCCATACACAGTTTTTCGGGCACGCTGTATACCTACCCCTAGGGCCCTAATAGCAAAATTTCGAACGGGTCACGGGAAAGCTCTATAGAGTTTTCATTGGTCCATTTCTTTCGTGGAGTCATAAAATATTCGAGGGAAGTCTCCAGGACCAAAATTGTGGTCAGATTCGGTGAACAGACCCATACTCAGTTTTTCGGGCACGCTGTGTACCTACCCCTAGGGCCCGTCTAGCAAAATTACGAACAGGTCACGGGAAAGCTCAGGAGAGTTTTCATTGATCCGATTCTCTCGTGGAGTCATAAAATATTCGAGGGAAGTCTCCAGGACCAAAATTATGGTCAGATTCGGTGAACAGACCCATACTCAGTTTTTCGGGCACGCTGTGTACCTACCCCTAGGGCCCGTCTAGCAAAATTTCGAACGGGTCGCGGGAAAGCTCAGGAGAGTTTTCATTGATCCGATTCTTTCGTGGAGTCATAAAATATTCGAGGGAAGTCTCCAGGACCAAAATTATGGTCAGATTCGGTGAACAGACCCGTACTCAGTTTTTCGGGCACGCTGTGTACCTACCTTAGGGCCCGTCTAGCAAAATTACGAACGGGTCACGGGAAAGCTCAGGAGAGTTTTCATTGATTCGATTCTTTCGTGGAGTCATAAAATATTCGAGGGAAGTCTCCAGGACCAAAATTATGGTCAGATTCGGAGAAACAGACCCATACTCAGTTTTTCGGCCACGCTGTGTACCTACCCCTAGGGCCCGTCTAGCAAAATTACGAACAGGTCACGGGAAAGCTCAGGAGAGTTTTCATTGATCCGATTCTTTCGTGGAGTCATGAAATATTCGAGGGAAGTCTCCAGGACCAAAATTATGGTCAGATTCGGTGAACAGACCCATACTTAGTTTTTCGGGCACGGTGTGTACCTACCCCTAGGGCCCTAATAGCAAAATTTCGAACGGGTCACGGGAAAGCTCTATAGAGTTTTCATTGGTCCATTTCTTTCGTGGAGTCATAAAATATTCGAGGGAAGTCTCCAGGACCAAAATTGTGGTCAGATTCGGTGAACAGACCCATACTCAGTTTTTCGGGCACGCTGTGTACCTACCCCTAGGGCCCGTCTAGCAAAATTACGAACAGGTCACGGGAAAGCTAGGGAGAGTTTTCATTGATCCGATTCTCTCGTGGAGTCATAAAATATTCGAGGGAAGTCTCCAGGACCAAAATTATGGTCAGATTCGGTGAACAGACCCGTACTTAGTTTTTTGGGCACGCTGTGTACCTACCCCTAGGGCCCGTGTAGCAAAATTTCGAACGGGTCATGGGAAAGCTCTAGAGAGTTTACATTGATCCAATTCTTTCGTGGAGTCATAAAATATTCGAGGGAAGTCTCCAGGACCAAAATTATGGTCAGATTCGGTGAACAGACCCATACTCAGTTTTTCGGGCACGCTGTGTACCTACCCCTAGGGCCCGTCTAGCAAAATTTCGAACGGGTCACAGGAAAGCTCTAGAGAGTTTACATTGATCCAATTCTTTGGTGGAGTCATAAAATATTCGAGGGAAGTCTCCAGGACCAAAATTATGGTCAGATTCGGCGAACAGACCCATACTCAGTTTTTCGGGCACGCTGTGTACCTACCCCTAGGGCCCGTCTAGCAAAATTTCGAACGGGTCACGGGAAAGCTCTAGAGAGTTTACATTGATCCGATTCTTTCGTGGAGTCATAAAATATTCGAGGGAAGTCTCCAGGACCAAAATTATGGTCAGATTCGGTGAACAGACCCATACTCAGTTTTTCGGGCACGCTGTGTACCTACCCCTAGGGCCCGTCTAGCAAAATTTCGAACGGGTCGCGGGAAAGCTCAGGAGAATTTTCATTGATCCGATTCTTTCGTGGAGTCATAAAATATTCGAGGGAAGTCTCCAGGACCAAAATTATGGTCAGATTCGGTGAACAGACCCATACACAGTTTTTCGGGCACGCTGTGTACCTACCCAAGGGCCCGTCTAGCAAAATTTCGAACGGGTCACGGGAAAGCTCTAGAGAGTTTACATTGATCTGATTCTTTCGTGGAGTCATAAAATATTCGAGGGAAGTCTCCAGGACCAAAATTATGGTTAGATTCGGTGAACAGACCCATACTCAGTTTTTCGGGCACGCTGTGTACCTACCCCTAGGGCCCGTCTAGCAAAATTTCGAACGGGTCGCGGGAAAGCTCAGGAGAATTTTCATTGATCCGATTCTTTCGTGGAGTCATAAAATATTCGAGGGAAGTCTCCAGGACCAAAATTATGGTCAGATTCGGTGAACAGACCCATACACAGTTTTTCGGGCACGCTGTGTACCTACCCCTAGGGCCCTAATAGCAAAATTTCGAACGGGTCACGGGAAAGCTCTATAGAGTTTTCATTGGTCCATTTCTTTCGTGGAGTCATAAAATATTCGAGGGAAGTCTCCAGGACCAAAATTGTGGTCAGATTCGGTGAACAGACCCATACTCAGTTTTTCGGGCACGCTGTGTACCTACCCCTAGGGCCCGTCTAGCAAAATTACGAACAGGTCACGGGAAAGCTCAGGAGAGTTTTCATTGATCCGATTCTCTCGTGGAGTCATAAAATATTCGAGGGAAGTCTCCAGGACCAAAATTATGGTCAGATTCGGTGAACAGACCCGTACTCAGTTTTTTGGGCACGCTGTGTACCTACCCCTAGGGCCCGTGTAGCAAAATTTCGAACGGGTCACGGGAAAGCTCTAGAGAGTTTACATTGATCCAATTCTTTCGTGGAGTCATAAAATATTCGAGGGAAGTCTCCAGGACCAAAATTATGGTCAGATTCGGTGAACAGACCCATACTCAGTTTTTCGGGCACGCTGTGTACCTACCCCTAGGGCCCGTCTAGCAAAATTTCGAACGGGTCGCGGGAAAGCTCAGGAGAATTTTCATTGATCCGATTCTTTCGTGGAGTCATAAAATATTCGAGGGAAGTCTCCAGGACCAAAATTATGGTCAGATTCGGTGAACAGACCCATACACAGTTTTTCGGGCACGCTGTGTACCTACCCCAAGGGCCCGTCTAGCAAAATTTCGAACGGGTCGCGGGAAAGCTCAGGAGAGTTTCATTGATCCGATTCTTTCGTGGAGTCATAAAATATTCGAGGGAAGTCTCCAGGACCAAAATTATGGTCAGATTCGGTGAACAGACCCGTACTCAGTTTTTCGGGCACGCTGTGTACCTACCTTAGGGCCCGTCTAGCAAAATTACGAACGGGTCACGGGAAAGCTCAGGAGAATTTTCATTGATCCGATTCTTTCGTGGAGTCATAAAATATTCGAGGGAAGTCTCCAGGACCAAAATTATGGTCAGATTCGGTGAACAGACCCATACACAGTTTTTCGGGCACGCTGTGTACCTACCCCAAGGGCCCGTCTAGCAAAATTTCGAACGGGTCGCGGGAAAGCTCAGGAGAGTTTTCATTGATCCGATTCTTTCGTGGAGTCATAAAATATTCGAGGGAAGTCTCCAGGACCAAAATTATGGTCAGATTCGGTGAACAGACCCGTACTCAGTTTTTCGGGCACGCTGTGTACCTACCTTAGGGCCCGTCTAGCAAAATTACGAACGGGTCACGGGAAAGCTCAGGAGAGTTTTCATTGATTCGATTCTTTCGTGGAGTCATAAAATATTCGAGGGAAGTCTCCAGGACCAAAATTGTGGTCAGATTCGGTGAACAGACCCATACTCAGTTTTTCGGGCACGCTGTGTACCTACCCCTAGGGCCCGTCTAGCAAAATTACGAACAGGTCACGGGAAAGCTCAGGAGAGTTTTCATTGATCCGATTCTCTCGTGGAGTCATAAAATATTCGAGGGAAGTCTCCAGGACCAAAATTATGGTCAGATTCGGTGAACAGACCCGTACTCAGTTTTTTGGGCACGCTGTGTACCTACCCCTAGGGCCCGTGTAGCAAAATTTCGAACGGGTCACGGGAAACTCTAGAGAGTTTACATTGATCCAATTCTTTCGTGGAGTCATAAAATATTCGAGGGAAGTCTCCAGGACCAAAATTATGGTCAGATTCGGTGAACAGACCCATACTCAGTTTTTCGGGCACGCTGTGTACCTACCCCTAGGGCCCGTCTAGCAAAATTTCGAACGGGTCGCGGGAAAGCTCAGGAGAATTTTCATTGATCCGATTCTTTCGTGGAGTCATAAAATATTCGAGGGAAGTCTCCAGGACCAAAATTATGGTCAGATTCGGTGAACAGACCCATACACAGTTTTTCGGGCACGCTGTGTACCTACCCCAAGGGCCCGTCTAGCAAAATTTCGAACGGGTCGCGGGAAAGCTCAGGAGAGTTTTCATTGATCCGATTCTTTCGTGGAGTCATAAAATATTCGAGGGAAGTCTCCAGGACCAAAATTATGGTCAGATTCGGTGAACAGACCCGTACTCAGTTTTTCGGGCACGCTGTGTACCTACCTTAGGGCCCGTCTAGCAAAATTACGAACGGGTCACGGGAAAGCTCAGGAGAATTTTCATTGATCCGATTCTTTCGTGGAGTCATAAAATATTCGAGGGAAGTCTCCAGGACCAAAATTATGGTCAGATTCGGTGAACAGACCCATACACAGTTTTTCGGGCACGCTGTGTACCTACCCCAAGGGCCCGTCTAGCAAAATTTCGAACGGGTCGCGGGAAAGCTCAGGAGAGTTTTCATTGATCCGATTCTTTCGTGGAGTCATAAAATATTCGAGGGAAGTCTCCAGGACCAAAATTATGGTCAGATTCGGTGAACAGACCCGTACTCAGTTTTTCGGGCACGCTGTGTACCTACCTTAGGGCCCGTCTAGCAAAATTACGAACGGGTCACGGGAAAGCTCAGGAGAGTTTTCATTGATTCGATTCTTTCGTGGAGTCATAAAATATTCGAGGGAAGTCTCCAGGACCAAAATTGTGGTCAGATTCGGTGAACAGACCCATACTCAGTTTTTCGGGCACGCTGTGTACCTACCCCTAGGGCCCGTCTAGCAAAATTACGAACAGGTCACGGGAAAGCTCAGGAGAGTTTTCATTGATCCGATTCTCTCGTGGAGTCATAAAATATTCGAGTGAAGTCTCCAGGACCAAAATTATGGTCAGATTCGGTGAACAGACCCGTACTCAGTTTTTTGGGCACGCTGTGTACCTACCCCTAGGGCCCGTGTAGCAAAATTTCGAACGGGTCACGGGAAACTCTAGAGAGTTTACATTGATCCAATTCTTTCGTGGAGTCATAAAATATTCGAGGGAAGTCTCCAGGACCAAAATTATGGTCAGATTCGGTGAACAGACCCATACTCAGTTTTTCGGGCACGCTGTGTACCTACCCCTAGGGCCCGTCTAGCAAAATTTCGAACGGGTCGCGGGAAAGCTCAGGAGAATTTTCATTGATCCGATTCTTTCGTGGAGTCATAAAATATTCGAGGGAAGTATCCAGGACCAAAATTATGGTCAGATTCGGTAAACAGACCCATACTCAGTTTTTCGGGCACGCTGTGTACCTACCCCTAGGGCCCGTCTAGCAAAATTTCGAACGGGTCGCGGGAAAGCTCAGGAGAGTTTTCATTGATCCGATTCTTTTGTGGAGTCATAAAATATTCGAGGGAAGTCTCCAGGACCAAAATTATGGTCAGATTCGGTGAACAGACCCGTACTCAGTTTTTCGGGCACGCTGTGTACCTACCTTAGGGCCCGTCTAGCAAAATTATGAACGGGTCACGGGAAAGCTCAGGAGAGTTTTCATTGATTCGATTCTTTCGTGGAGTCATAAAATATTCGAGGGAAGTCTCCAGGACCAAAATTATGGTCAGATTCGGAGAAACAGACCCATACTCAGTTTTTCGGCCACGCTGTATACCTACCCCTAGGGCCCGTCTAGCAAAATTACGAACAGGTCACGGGAAAGCTCAGGAGAGTTTTCATTGATCCGATTCTTTCGTGGAGTCATGAAATATTCGAGGGAAGTCTCCAGGACCAAAATTATGGTCAGATTCGGTGAACAGACCCATACTTAGTTTTTCGGGCACGGTGTGTACCTACCCCTATGGCCCTAATAGCAAAATTTCGAACGGGTCACGGGAAAGCTCTATAGAGTTTTCATTGGTCCATTTCTTTCGTGGAGTCATAAAATATTCGAGGGAAGTCTCCAGGACCAAAATTGTGGTCAGATTCGGTGAACAGACCCATACTCAGTTTTTCGGGCACGCTGTGTACCTACCCCTAGGGCCCGTCTAGCAAAATTACGAACAGGTCACGGGAAAGCTCAGGAGAGTTTTCATTGATCCGATTCTCTCGTGGAGTCATAAAATATTCGAGGGAAGTCTCCAGGACCAAAATTATGGTCAGATTCGGTGAACAGACCCGTACTTAGTTTTTTGGGCACGCTGTGTACCTACCCCTAGGGCCCGTGTAGCAAAATTTCGAACGGGTCACGGGAAAGCTCTAGAGAGTTTACATTGATCCAATTCTTTCGTGGAGTCATAAAATATTCGAGGGAAGTCTCCAGGACCAAAATTATGGTCAGATTCGGTGAACAGACCCATACTCAGTTTTTCGGGCACGCTGTGTACCTACCCCTAGGGCCCGTCTAGCAAAATTTCGAACGGGTCACAGGAAAGCTCTAGAGAGTTTACATTGATCCAATTCTTTGGTGGAGTCATAAAATATTCGAGGGAAGTCTCCAGGACCAAAATTATGGTCAGATTCGGCGAACAGACCCATACTCAGTTTTTCGGGCACGCTGTGTACCTACCCCTAGGGCCCGTCTAGCAAAATTTCGAACGGGTCGCGGGAAAGCTCAGGAGAATTTTCATTGATCCGATTCTTTCGTGGAGTCATAAAATATTCGAGGGAAGTCTCCAGGACCAAAATTATGGTCAGATTCGGTGAACAGACCCATATACAGTTTTTCGGGCACGCTGTGTACCTACCCCAAGGGCCCGTCTAGCAAAATTTCGAACGGGTCACGGGAAAGCTCTAGAGAGTTTACATTGATCTGATTCTTTCGTGGAGTCATAAAATATTCGAGGGAAGTCTCCAGGACCAAAATTATGGTTAGATTCGGTGAACAGACCCATACTCAGTTTTTCGGGCACGCTGTGTACCTACCCCTAGGGCCCGTCTAGCAAAATTTCGAACGGGTCGCGGGAAAGCTCAGGAGAATTTTCATTGATCCGATTCTTTCGTGGAGTCATAAAATATTCGAGGGAAGTCTCCAGGACCAAAATTATGGTCAGATTCGGTGAACAGACCCATACACAGTTTTTCGGGCACGCTGTGTACCTACCCCTAGGGCCCTAATAGCAAAATTTCGAACGGGTCACGGGAAAGCTCTATAGAGTTTTCATTGGTCCATTTCTTTCGTGGAGTCATAAAATATTCGAGGGAAGTCTCCAGGACCAAAATTGTGGTCAGATTCGGTGAACAGACCCATACTCAGTTTTTCGGGCACGCTGTGTACCTACCCCTAGGGCCCGTCTAGCAAAATTACGAACAGGTCACGGGAAAGCTCAGGAGAGTTTTCATTGATCCGATTCTCTCGTGGAGTCATAAAATATTCGAGGGAAGTCTCCAGGACCAAAATTATGGTCAGATTCGGTGAACAGACCCGTACTCAGTTTTTTGGGCACGCTGTGTACCTACCCCTAGGGCCCGTGTAGCAAAATTTCGAACGGGTCACGGGAAAGCTCTAGAGAGTTTACATTGATCCAATTCTTTCGTGGAGTCATAAAATATTCGAGGGAAGTCTCCAGGACCAAAATTATGGTCAGATTCGGTGAACAGACCCATACTCAGTTTTTCGGGCACGCTGTGTACCTACCCCTAGGGCCCGTCTAGCAAAATTTCGAACGGGTCGCGGGAAAGCTCGGGAGAATTTTCATTGATCCGATTCTTTCGTGGAGTCATAAAATATTCGAGGGAAGTCTCCAGGACCAAAATTATGGTCAGATTCGGTGAACAGACCCATACACAGTTTTTCGGGCACGCTGTGTACCTACCCCAAGGGCCCGTCTAGCAAAATTTCGAACGGGTCACGGGAAAGCTCTAGAGAGTTTACATTGATCCGATTCTTTCGTGGAGTCATAAAATATTCGAGGGAAGTCTCCAGGACCAAAATTATGGTTAGATTCGGTGAACAGACCCATACTCAGTTTTTCGGGCACGCTGTGTACCTACCCCTAGGGCCCGTCTAGCAAAATTTCGAACGGGTCGCGGGAAAGCTCAGGAGAATTTTCATTGATCCGATTCTTTCGTGGAGTCATAAAATATTCGAGGGAAGTCTCCAGGACCAAAATTATGGTCAGATTCGGTGAACAGACCCATACACAGTTTTTCGGGCACGCTGTGTACCTACCCCTAGGGCCCTAATAGCAAAATTTCGAACGGGTCACGGGAAAGCTCTATAGAGTTTTCATTGGTCCATTTCTTTCGTGGAGTCATAAAATATTCGAGGGAAGTCTCCAGGACCAAGATTGTGGTCAGATTCGGTGAACAGACCCATACTCAGTTTTTCGGGCACGCTGTGTACCTACCCCTAGGGCCCGTCTAGCAAAATTACGAACAGGTCACGGGAAAGCTCAGGAGAGTTTTCATTGATCCGATTCTCTCGTGGAGTCATAAAATATTCGAGGGAAGTCTCCAGGACCAAAATTATGGTCAGATTCGGTGAACAGACCCGTACTCAGTTTTTTGGCCACGCTGTGTACCTACCCCTAGGGCCCGTGTAGCAAAATTTCGAACGGGTCACGGGAAAGCTCTAGAGAGTTTACATTGATCCAATTCTTTCGTGGAGTCATAAAATATTCGAGGGAAGTCTCCAGGACCAAAATTATGGTCAGATTCGGTGAACAGACCCATACTCAGTTTTTCGGGCACGCTGTGTACCTACCCCTAGGGCCCGTCTAGCAAAATTTCGAACGGGTCACAGGAAAGCTCTAGAGAGTTTACATTGATCCAATTCTTTCCTGGAGTCATAAAATATTCGAGGGAAGTCTCCAGGACCAAAATTATGGTCAGATTCGGCGAACAGACCCATACTCAGTTTTTCGGGCACGCTGTGTACCTACCCCTATGGCCCGTCTAGCAAAATTTCGAACGGGTCACGGGAAAGCTCTAGAGAGTTTACATTGATCCGATTCTTTCGTGGAGTCATAAAATATTCGAGGGAAGTCTCCAGGACCAAAATTATGGTCAGATTCGGTGAACAGACCCATACTCAGTTTTTCGGGCACGCTGTGTACCTACCCCTAGGGCCCGTCTAGCAAAATTTCGAACGGGTCGCGGGAAAGCTCCGGAGAATTTTCATTGATCCGATTCTTTCGTGGAGTCATAAAATATTCGAGGGAAGTCTCCAGGACCAAAATTATGGTCAGATTCGGTGAACAGACCCATACACAGTTTTTCGGGCACGCTGTGTACCTACCCCAAGGGCCCGTCTAGCAAAATTTCGAACGGGTCACGGGAAAGCTCTAGAGAGTTTACATTGATCCGATTCTTTCGTGGAGTCATAAAATATTCGAGGGAAGTCTCCAGGACCAAAATTATGGTTAGATTCGGTGAACAGACCCATACTCAGTTTTTCGGGCACGCTGTGTACCTACCCCTAGGGCCCGTCTAGCAAAATTTCGAACGGGTCGCGGGAAAGCTCAGGAGAATTTTCATTGATCCGATTCTTTCGTGGAGTCATAAAATATTCGAGGGAAGTCTCCAGGACCAAAATTATGGTCAGATTCGGTGAACAGACCCATACACAGTTTTTCGGGCACGCTGTGTACCTACCCCTAGGGCCCTAATAGCAAAATTTCGAACGGGTCACGGGAAAGCTCTATAGAGTTTTCATTGGTCCATTTCTTTCGTGGAGTCATAAAATATTCGAGGGAAGTCTCCAGGACCAAAATTGTGGTCAGATTCGGTGAACAGACCCATACTCAGTTTTTCGGGCACGCTGTGTACCTACCCCTAGGGCCCGTCTAGCAAAATTACGAACAGGTCACGGGAAAGCTCAGGAGAGTTTTCATTGATCCGATTCTTTCGTGGAGTCATAAAATATTCGAGGGAAGTCTCCAGGACCAAAATTATGGTCAGATTCGGTAAACAGACCCGTACTCAGTTTTTCGGGCACGCTGTGTACCTACCCCTAGGGCCCGTCTAGCAAAATTTCGAACGGGTCGCGGGAAAGCTCAGGAGAATTTTCATTGATCCGATTCTTTCGTGGAGTCATAAAATATTCGAGGGAAGTCTCCAGGACCAAAGATATGGTCAGATTCGGTGAACAGACCCATACACAGTTTTTCGGGCACGCTGTGTACCTACCCCTAGGGCCCTAATAGCAAAATTTCGAACGGGTCACGGGAAAGCTCTAGAGAGTTTACATTGATCCGATTCTTTCGTGGAGTCATAAAATATTCGAGGGAAGTCTCCAGGACCAAAATTATGGTCAGATTCGGTGAACAGACCCATACACAGTTTTTCGGGCACGCTGTGTACCTACCCCTAGGGCCCTAATAGCAAAATTTCGAACGGGTCACGGGAAAGCTCTAGAGAGTTTACATTGATCCGATTCTTTCGTGGAGTCATAAAATATTCGAGGGAAGTCTCCAGGACCAAAATTATGGTCAGATTCGGTGAACAGACCCATACTCAGTTTTTCGGGCACGCTGTGTACCTACCCCTAGGGCCCGTCTAGCAAAATTTCGAACGGGTCACGGGAAAGCTCTAGAGAGTTTACATTGATCCAATTCTTTCGTGGAGTCATAAAATATTCGAGGGAAGTCTCCAGGACCAAAATTATGGTCAGATTCGGCGAACAGACCCATACTCAGTTTTTCGGGCACGCTGTGTACCTACCCCTAGGGCCCGTCTAGCAAAATTTCGAACGGGTCACGGGAAAGCTCTAGAGAGTTTACATTGATCCGATTCTTTCGTGGAGTCATAAAATATTCGAGGGAAGTCTCCAGGACCAAAATTATGGTTAGATTCGGTGAACAGACCCATACTCAGTTTTTCGGGCACGCTGTGTACCTACCCCTAGGGCCCGTCTAGCAAAATTTCGAACGGGTCGCGGGAAAGCTCAGGAGAATTTTCATTGATCCGATTCTTTCGTGGATTCATAAAATATTCGAGGGAAGTCTCCAGGACCAAAATTATGGTCAGATTCGGTGAACAGACCCATACACAGTTTTTCGGGCACGCTGTGTACCTACCCCTAGGGCCCTAATAGCAAAATTTCGAACGGGTCACGGGAAAGCTCTATAGAGTTTTCATTGGTCCATTTCTTTCGTGGAGTCATAAAATATTCGAGGGAAGTCTCCAGGACCAAAATTGTGGTCAGATTCGGTGAACAGACCCATACTCAGTTTTTCGGGCACGCTGTGTACCTACCCCTAGGGCCCGTCTAGCAAAATTACGAACAGGTCACGGGAAAGCTCAGGAGAGTTTTCATTGATCCGATTCTTTCGTGGAGTCATAAAATATTCGAGGGAAGTCTCCAGGACCAAAATTATGGTCAGATTCGGTAAACAGACCCGTACTCAGTTTTTCGGGCACGCTGTGTACCTACCTTAGGGCCCGTCTAGTAAAATTACGAACGGGTCACGGGAAAGCTCAGGAGAGTTTTCATTGATTCGATTCTTTCGTGGAGTCATAAAATATTCGAGGGAAGTCTCCAGGACCAAAATTATGGTCAGATTCGGTGAACAGACCCATACTCAGTTTTTCGGCCACGCTGTGTACCTACCCCTAGGGCCCGTCTAGCAAAATTACGAATAGGTCACGGGAAAGCTCAGGAGAGTTTTCATTGATCCGATTCTTTCGTGGAGTCATAAAATATTCGAGGGAAGTCTCCAGGACCAAAATTATGGTCAGATTCGGTGAACAGACCCATACTTAGTTTTTCGGGCACGCTGTGTACCTACCCCTAGGGCCCGTCTAGCAAAATTTCGAACAGGTCACGGGAAAGCTCAGGAGAGTTTTCATTGATTCGATTCTTTCGTGGAGTCATAAAATATTCGAGGGAAGTCTCCAGGACCAAAATTATGGTCAGATTCGGTGAACAGACCCATACTTAGTTTTTCGGCCACGCTGTGTACCTACCCTAAGGCCCGTGTAGCAAAATTTCGAACGGGTCACGGGACAGCTCAGGAGAGTTTACATTGATCCGATTCTTTCGTGGAGTCATAAAATATTCGAGGGAACTCTCCAGGACCAAAATTATGGTCAGATTCGGTGAACAGACCCATACTTAGTTTTTCGGGCACGCTGTGTACCTACCCCTAGGGCCCGTCTAGCAAAATTTCGAACGGGTCACGGGAAAGCTCAGGAGAGTTTTCATTGATTCGATTCTTTCGTGGAGTCATAAAATATTCGAGGGAAGTCTCCAGGACCAAAATTATGGTCAGATTCGGAGAAACAGACCCATACTCAGTTTTTCGGCCACGCTGTGTACCTACCCCTAGGGCCCGTCTAGCAAAATTACGAACAGGTCACGGGAAAGCTCAGGAGAGTTTTCATTGATCCGATTCTTTCGTGGAGTCATAAAATATTCGAGGGAAGTCTCCAGGACCAAAATTATGGTCAGATTCTGTGAACAGACCCATACTTAGTTTTTCGGGCACGCTGTGTACCTACCCCTAGGGCCCTAATAGCAAAATTTCGAACGGGTCACGGGAAAGCTCTATAGAGTTTTCATTGGTCCATTTCTTTCGTGGAGTCATAAAATATTCGAGGGAAGTCTCCAGGACCAAAATTGTGGTCAGATTCGGTGAACAGACCCATACTCAGTTTTTCGGGCACGCTGTGTACCTACCCCTAGGGCCCGTCTAGCAAAATTACGAACAGGTCACGGGAAAGCTCATGAGAGTTTTCATTGATCCGATTCTCTCGTGGAGTCATAAAATATTCGAGGGAAGTCTCCAGGACCAAAATTATTGTCAGATTCGGTGAAAAGACCCGTACTCAGTTTTTCGGGCACGCTGTGTACCTACCCCTAGGGCCCGTCTAGCAAAATTACGAACAGGTCACGGGAAAGCTCAGGAGAGTTTTCATTGATCCGATTCTTTCGTGGAGTCATAAAATATTCGAGGGAAGTCTCCAGGACCAAAATTATGGTCAGATTCGGTAAACAGACCCGTACTCAGTTTTTCGGGCACGCTGTGTACCTACCCCTAGGGCCCGTCTAGCAAAATTTCGAACGGGTCGCGGGAAAGCTCAGGAGAATTTTCATTGATCCGATTCTTTCGTGGAGTCATAAAATATTCGAGGGAAGTCTCCAGGACCAAAGATATGGTCAGATTCGGTGAACAGACCCATACACAGTTTTTCGGGCACGCTGTGTACCTACCCCTAGGGCCCTAATAGCAAAATTTCGAACGGGTCACGGGAAAGCTCTAGAGAGTTTACATTGATCCGATTCTTTCGTGGAGTCATAAAATATTCGAGGGAAGTCTCCAGGACCAAAATTATGGTCAGATTCGGTGAACAGACCCATACACAGTTTTTCGGGCACGCTGTGTACCTACCCCTAGGGCCCTAATAGCAAAATTTCGAACGGGTCACGGGAAAGCTCTAGAGAGTTTACATTGATCCGATTCTTTCGTGGAGTCATAAAATATTCGAGGGAAGTCTCCAGGACCAAAATTATGGTCAGATTCGGTGAACAGACCCATACTCAGTTTTTCGGGCACGCTGTGTACCTACCCCTAGGGCCCGTCTAGCAAAATTTCGAACGGGTCACGGGAAAGCTCTAGAGAGTTTACATTGATCCAATTCTTTCGTGGAGTCATAAAATATTCGAGGGAAGTCTCCAGGACCAAAATTATGGTCAGATTCGGCGAACAGACCCATACTCAGTTTTTCGGGCACGCTGTGTACCTACCCCTAGGGCCCGTCTAGCAAAATTTCGAACGGGTCACGGGAAAGCTCTAGAGAGTTTACATTGATCCGATTCTTTCGTGGAGTCATAATATATTCGAGGGAAGTCTCCAGGACCAAAATTATGGTTAGATTCGGTGAACAGACCCATACTCAGTTTTTCGGGCACGCTGTGTCCTACCCCTAGGGCCCGTCTAGCAAAATTTCGAACGGGTCGCGGGAAAGCTCAGGAGAATTTTCATTGATCCGATTCTTTCGTGGATTCATAAAATATTCGAGGGAAGTCTCCAGGACCAAAAATATGGTCAGATTCGGTGAACAGACCCATACACAGTTTTTCGGGCACGCTGTGTACCTACCCCTAGGGCCCTAATAGCAAAATTTCGAACGGGTCACGGGAAAGCTCTATAGAGTTTTCATTGGTCCATTTCTTTCGTGGAGTCATAAAATATTCGAGGGAAGTCTCCAGGACCAAAATTGTGGTCAGATTCGGTGAACAGACCCATACACAGTTTTTCGGGCACGCTGTGTACCTACCCCTAGGGCCCTAATAGCAAAATTTCGAACGGGTCACGGGAAAGCTCTAGAGAGTTTACATTGATCCGATTCTTTCGTGGAGTCATAAAATATTCGAGGGAAGTCTCCAGGACCAAAATTATGGTCAGATTCGGTGAACAGACCCATACTCAGTTTTTCGGGCACGCTGTGTACCTACCCCTAGGGCCCGTCTAGCAAAATTTCGAACGGGTCACGGGAAAGCTCTAGAGAGTTTACATTGATCCAATTCTTTCGTGGAGTCATAAAATATTCGAGGGAAGTCTCCAGGACCAAAATTATGGTCAGATTCGGCGAACAGACCCATACTCAGTTTTTCGGGCACGCTGTGTACCTACCCCTAGGGCCCGTCTAGCAAAATTTCGAACGGGTCACGGGAAAGCTCTAGAGAGTTTACATTGATCCGATTCTTTCGTGGAGTCATAAAATATTCGAGGGAAGTCTCCAGGACCAAAATTATGGTTAGATTCGGTGAACAGACCCATACTCAGTTTTTCGGGCACGCTGTGTACCTACCCCTAGGGCCCGTCTAGCAAAATTTCGAACGGGTCGCGGGAAAGCTCAGGAGAATTTTCATTGATCCGATTCTTTCGTGGATTCATAAAATATTCGAGGGAAGTCTCCAGGACCAAAATTATGGTCAGATTCGGTGAACAGACCCATACACAGTTTTTCGGGCACGCTGTGTACCTACCCCTAGGGCCCTAATAGCAAAATTTCGAACGGGTCACGGGAAAGCTCTATAGAGTTTTCATTGGTCCATTTCTTTCGTGGAGTCATAAAATATTCGAGGGAAGTCTCCAGGACCAAAATTGTGGTCAGATTCGGTGAACAGACCCATACTCAGTTTTTCGGACACGCTGTGTACCTACCCCTAGGGCCCGTCTAGCAAAATTACGAACAGGTCACGGGAAAGCTCAGGAGAGTTTTCATTGATCCGATTCTTTCGTGGAGTCATAAAATATTCGAGGGAAGTCTCCAGGACCAAAATTATGGTCAGATTCGGTAAACAGACCCGTACTCAGTTTTTCGGGCACGCTGTGTACCTACCTTAGGGCCCGTCTAGTAAAATTACGAACGGGTCACGGGAAAGCTCAGGAGAGTTTTCATTGATTCGATTCTTTCGTGGAGTCATAAAATATTCGAGGGAAGTCTCCAGGACCAAAATTATGGTCAGATTCGGTGAACAGACCCATACTCAGTTTTTCGGCCACGCTGTGTACCTACCCCTTGGGCCCGTCTAGCAAAATTACGAATAGGTCACGGGAAAGCTCAGGAGAGTTTTCATTGATCCGATTCTTTCGTGGAGTCATAAAATATTCGAGGGAAGTCTCCAGGACCAAAATTATGGTCAGATTCGGTGAACAGACCCATACTTAGTTTTTCGGGCACGCTGTGTACCTACCCCTAGGGCCCGTCTAGCAAAATTTCGAACGGGTCACGGGAAAGCTCAGGAGAGTTTTCATTGATTCGATTCTTTCGTGGAGTCATAAAATATTCGAGGGAAGTCTCCAGGACCAAAATTATGGTCAGATTCGGTGAACAGACCCATACTTAGTTTTTCGGCCACGCTGTGTACCTACCCTAGGGCCCGTGTAGCAAAATTTCGAACGGGTCACGGGACAGCTCAGGAGAGTTTACATTGATCCGATTCTTTCGTGGAGTCATAAAATATTCGAGGGAACTCTCCAGGACCAAAATTATGGTCAGATTCGGTGAACAGACCCATACTTAGTTTTTCGGGCACGCTGTGTACCTACCCCTAGGGCCCGTCTAGCAAAATTTCGAACGGGTCACGGGAAAGCTCAGGAGAGTTTTCATTGATTCGATTCTTTCGTGGAGTCATAAAATATTCGAGGGAAGTCTCCAGGACCAAAATTATGGTCAGATTCGGAGAAACAGACCCATACTCAGTTTTTCAGCCACGCTGTGTACCTACCCCTAGGGCCCGTCTAGCAAAATTACGAACAGGTCACGGGAAAGCTCAGGAGAGTTTTCATTGATCCGATTCTTTCGTGGAGTCATAAAATATTCGAGGGAAGTCTCCAGGACCAAAATTATGGTCAGATTCTGTGAACAGACCCATACTTAGTTTTTCGGGCACGCTGTGTACCTACCCCTAGGGCCCTAATAGCAAAATTTCGAACGGGTCACGGGAAAGCTCTATAGAGTTTTCATTGGTCCATTTCTTTCGTGGAGTCATAAAATATTCGAGGGAAGTCTCCAGGACCAAAATTGTGGTCAGATTCGGTGAACAGTCCCATACTTAGTTTTTCGGGCACGCTGTGTACCTACCCCTAGGGCCCGTCTAGCAAAATTTCGAACGGGTCACGGGAAAGCTCAGGAGAGTTTTCATTGATTCGATTCTTTCGTGGAGTCATAAAATATTCGAGGGAAGTCTCCAGGACCAAAATTATGGTCAGATTCGGAGAAACAGACCCATACTCAGTTTTTCGGCCACGCTGTGTACCTACCCCTAGGGCCCGTCTAGCAAAATTACGAACAGGTCACGGGAAAGCTCAGGAGAGTTTTCATTGATCCGATTCTTTCGTGGAGTCATAAAATATTCGAGGGAAGTCTCCAGGACCAAAATTATGGTCAGATTCGGTAAACAGACCCGTACTCAGTTTTTCGGGCACGCTGTGTACCTACCTTAGGGCCCGTCTAGTAAAATTACGAACGGGTCACGGGAAAGCTCAGGAGAGTTTTCATTGATTCGATTCTTTCGTGGAGTCATAAAATATTCGAGGGAAGTCTCCAGGACCAAAATTATGGTCAGATTCGGTGAACAGACCCATACTCAGTTTTTCGGCCACGCTGTGTACCTACCCCTTGGGCCCGTCTAGCAAAATTACGAATAGGTCACGGGAAAGCTCAGGAGAGTTTTCATTGATCCGATTCTTTCGTGGAGTCATAAAATATTCGAGGGAAGTCTCCAGGACCAAAATTATGGTCAGATTCGGTGAACAGACCCATACTTAGTTTTTCGGGCACGCTGTGTACCTACCCCTAGGGCCCGTCTAGCAAAATTTCGAACGGGTCACGGGAAAGCTCAGGAGAGTTTTCATTGATTCGATTCTTTCGTGGAGTCATAAAATATTCGAGGGAAGTCTCCAGGACCAAAATTATGGTCAGATTCGGTGAACAGACCCATACTTAGTTTTTCGGCCACGCTGTGTACCTACCCTAGGGCCCGTGTAGCAAAATTTCGAACGGGTCACGGGACAGCTCAGGAGAGTTTACATTGATCCGATTCTTTCGTGGAGTCATAAAATATTCGAGGGAACTCTCCAGGACCAAAATTATGGTCAGATTCGGTGAACAGACCCATACTTAGTTTTTCGGGCACGCTGTGTACCTACCCCTAGGGCCCGTCTAGCAAAATTTCGAACGGGTCACGGGAAAGCTCAGGAGAGTTTTCATTGATTCGATTCTTTCGTGGAGTCATAAAATATTCGAGGGAAGTCTCCAGGACCAAAATTATGGTCAGATTCGGAGAAACAGACCCATACTCAGTTTTTCAGCCACGCTGTGTACCTACCCCTAGGGCCCGTCTAGCAAAATTACGAACAGGTCACGGGAAAGCTCAGGAGAGTTTTCATTGATCCGATTCTTTCGTGGAGTCATAAAATATTCGAGGGAAGTCTCCAGGACCAAAATTATGGTCAGATTCTGTGAACAGACCCATACTTAGTTTTTCGGGCACGCTGTGTACCTACCCCTAGGGCCCTAATAGCAAAATTTCGAACGGGTCACGGGAAAGCTCTATAGAGTTTTCATTGGTCCATTTCTTTCGTGGAGTCATAAAATATTCGAGGGAAGTCTCCAGGACCAAAATTGTGGTCAGATTCGGTGAACAGTCCCATACTTAGTTTTTCGGGCACGCTGTGTACCTACCCCTAGGGCCCGTCTAGCAAAATTTCGAACGGGTCACGGGAAAGCTCAGGAGAGTTTTCATTGATTCGATTCTTTCGTGGAGTCATAAAATATTCGAGGGAAGTCTCCAGGACCAAAATTAAGGTCAGATTCGGAGAAACAGACCCATACTCAGTTTTTCGGCCACGCTGTGTACCTACCCCTAGGGCCCGTCTAGCAAAATTACGAACAGGTCACGGGAAAGCTCAGGAGAGTTTTCATTGATCCGATTCTTTCGTGGAGTCATAAAATATTCGAGGGAAGTCTCCAGGACCAAAATTATGGTCAGATTCTGTGAACAGACCCATACTTAGTTTTTCGGGCACGCTGTGTACCTACCCCTAGGGCCCTAATAGCAAAATTTCGAACGGGTCACGGGAAAGCTCTATAGAGTTTTCATTGGTCCATTTCTTTCGTGGAGTCATAAAATATTCGAGGGAAGTCTCCAGGACCAAAATTGTGGTCAGATTCGGTGAACAGACCCATACTCAGTTTTTCGGGCACGCTGTGTACCTACCCCTAGGGCCCGTCTAGCAAAATTACGAACAGGTCACGGGAAAGCTCATGAGAGTTTTCATTGATCCGATTCTCTCGTGGAGTCATAAAATATTCGAGGGAAGTCTCCAGGACCAAAATTATTGTCAGATTCGGTGAAAAGACCCGTACTCAGTTTTTTGGGCACGCTGTGTACCTACCCCTAGGGCCCGTGTAGCAAAATTTCGAACGGGTCACGGGAAAGCTCTAGAGAGTTTACACTGATCCAATTCTTTCGTGGAGTCATAAAATATTCGAGGGAAGTCTCCAGGACCAAAATTATGGTCAGATTCGGTGAACAGACCCATACTCAGTTTTTCGGGCACGCTGTGTACCTACCCCTAGGGCCCGTCTAGCAAAATTTCGAACGGGTCACAGGAAAGCTCTAGAGAGTTTACATTGATCCAATTCTTTCGTGGAGTCATAAAATATTCGAGGGAAGTCTCCAGGACCAAAATTATGGTCAGATTCGGCGAACAGACCCATACTCAGTTTTTCGGGCACGCTGTGTACCTACCCCTAGGGCCCGTCTAGCAAAATTTCGAACGGTGCACGAGAAAGCTCTAGAGAGTTTACATTGATCCGATTCTTTCGTGGAGTCATAAAATATTCGAGAGAAGTCTCCAGGACCAAAATTATGGTCAGATTCGGTGAACAGACCCATACTCAGTTTTTCGGGCACGCTATGTACCTACCCCTAGGGCCCGTCTAGCAAAATTTCGAACGGGTCACAGGAAAGCTCTAGAGAGTTTACATTGATCCAATTCTTTCGTGGAGTCATAAAATATTCGAGGGAAGTCTCCAGGACCAAAATTATGGTCAGATTCGGCGAACAGACCCATACTCAGTTTTTCGGGCACGCTGTGTACCTACCCCTAGGGCCCGTCTAGCAAAATTTCGAACGGGTCACGGGAAAGCTCTAGAGAGTTTACATTGATCCGATTCTTTCGTGGAGTCATAAAATATTCGAGGGAAGTCTCCAGGACCAAAATTATGGTCAGATTCGGGGAACAGACCCATACTCAGTTTTTCGGGCACGCTGTGTACCTACCCCTAGGGCCCGTCTAGCAAAATTTCGAACGGGTCGCGGGAAAGCTCAGGAGAATTTTCGTTGATCCGATTCTTTCGTGGAGTCATAAAATATTCGAGGGAAGTCTCCAGGACCAAAATTATGGTCAGATTCGGTGAACAGACCCATACACAGTTTTTCGGGCACGCTGTGTACCTACCCCTAGGGCCCTAATAGCAAAATTTCGAACGGGTCACGGGAAAGCTCTAGAGAGTTTACATTGATCCGATTCTTTCGTGGAGTCATAAAATATTCGAGGGAAGTCTCCAGGACCAAAATTATGGTCAGATTCGGTGAACAGACCCATACTTAGTTTTTCGGGCACGCTGTGTACCTACCCCTAGGGCCCGTCTAGCAAAATTTCGAACGGGTCACGGGAAAGCTCTAGAGAGTTTACATTGATCCAATTCTTTCGTGGAGTCATAAAATATTCGAGGGAAGTCTCCAGGACCAAAATTATGGTCAGATTCGGCGAACAGACCCATACTCAGTTTTTCGGGCAGGCTGTGTACCTACCCCTAGGGCCCGTCTAGCAAAATTTCGAACGGGTCACGGGAAAGCTCTAGAGAGTTTACATTGATCCGATTCTTTCGTGGAGTCATAAAATATTCGAGGGAAGTCTCCAGGACCAAAATTATGGTTAGATTCGGTGAACAGACCCATACTCAGTTTTTCGGGCACGCTGTGTACCTACCCCTAGGGCCCGTCTAGCAAAATTACGAACAGGTCACGGGAAAGCTCAGGAGAGTTTTCATTGATCCGATTCTTTCGTGGAGTCATAAAATATTCGAGGGAAGTCTCCAGGACCAAAATTATGGTCAGATTCTGTGAACAGACCCATACTTAGTTTTTCGGGCACGCTGTGTACCTACCCCTAGGGCCCTAATAGCAAAATTTCGAACGGGTCACGGGAAAGCTCTATAGAGTTTTCATTGGTCCATTTCTTTCGTGGAGTCATAAAATATTCGAGGGAAGTCTCCAGGACCAAAATTGTGGTCAGATTCGGTGAACAGACCCATACTCAGTTTTTCGGGCACGCTGTGTACCTACCCCTAGGGCCCGTCTAGCAAAATTACGAACAGGTCACGGGAAAGCTCATGAGAGTTTTCATTGATCCGATTCTCTCGTGGAGTCATAAAATATTCGAGGGAAGTCTCCAGGACCAAAATTATGGTCAGATTCGGTGAACAAACCCATACTCAGTTTTTCGGCCACGCTGTGTACCTACCCCTAGGGCCCGTCTAGCAAAATTACGAACGGGTCACGGGAAAGCTCAGGAGAGTTTTCATTGATCCGATTCTTTCGTGGAGTCATAAAATATTCGAGGGAAGTCTCCAGGACCAAAATTATGGTCAGATTCGGTGAACAGACCCATAATTAGTTTTTCGGGCACGCTGTGTACCTACCCCTAGGGCCCGTCTAGCAAAATTTCGAACGGGTCACGGGAAAGCTCAGGAGAGTTTTCATTGATTCGATTCTTTCGTGGAGTCATAAAATATTCGAGGGAAGTCTCCAGGACCAAAATTATGGTCAGATTCGGTGAACAGACCCATACTCAGTTTTTCGGCCACGCTGTGTACCTACCCCTAGGGCCCGTCTAGCAAAATTTCGAACGGGTCGCGGGAAAGCTCAGGAGAGTTTTCATTGATCCGATTCTTTCGTGGAGTCATAAAATATTCGAGGGAAGTCTCCAGGACCAAAATTATGGTCAGATTCGGTGAACAGACCTATACTCAGTTTTTCGGGCACGCTGTGTACCTACCCCTAGGGCCCTAATAGCAAAATTTCGAATGGGTCACGGGAAAGCTCTATAGAGGTTTCATTGGTCCATTTCTTTCGTGGAGTCATAAAATATTCGAGGGAAGTCTCCAGGACCAAAATTGTGGTCAGATTCAGTGAACAAACCCATACTCAGTTTTTCGGGCACGCTGTGTACCTACCCCTAGGGCCCGTCTAGCAAAATTACGAACAGGTCACGGGAAAGCTCAGGAGAGTTTTCATTGATTCGATTCTTTCGTGGAGTCATAAAATATTCGAGGGAAGTCTCCAGGACCAAAATTATGGTCAGGTTCGGTGAACAGACCCATACTCAGTTTTTCGGCCACGCTATGTACCTACCCCTAGGGCCCGTCTAGCAAAATTTCGAACGGGTCACGGGAAAGCTCAGGAGAGTTTTCATTGATCCGATTCTTTCGTGGAGTCATAAAATATTCGAGGGAAGTCTCCAGGACCAAAATTATGGTCAGATTCGGTGAACAGACCCATACTTAGTTTTTCGGGCACGCTGTGTACCTACCCCTAGGGCCCGTCTAGCAAAATTTCGAACGGGTCACAGGAAAGCTCTAGAGAGTTTACATTGATCCGATTCTTTCGTGGAGTCATAAAATATTCGAGGGAAGTCTCCAGGACCAAAATTATGGTCAGATTCGGTGAACAGACCCATACTTAGTTTTTCGGGCACGCTGTGTACCTACCCCTAGGGCCCGTCTAGCAAAATTTCGAACGGGTCACGGGAAAGATCAGGAGAGTTTTCATTGATTCGATTCTTTCGTGGAGTCATAAAATATTCGAGGGAAGTCTCCAGGACCAAAATTATGGTCAGATTCGGAGAAACAGACCCATACTCAGTTTTTCGGCCACGCTGTGTACCTACCCCTAGGGCCCGTCTAGCAAAATTACGAACAGGTCACGGGAAAGCTCAGGAGAGTTTTCATTGATCCGATTCTTTCGTGGAGTCATAAAATATTCGAGGGAAGTCTCCAGGACCAAAATTATGGTCAGATTCGGTGAACAGACCCATACTTAGTTTTTCGGGCACGCTGTGTACCTACCCCTAGGGCCCGTCTAGCAAAATTTCGAACGGGTCACGGGAAAGCTCAGGAGAGTTTTCATTGATTCGATTCTTTCGTGGAGTCATAAAATATTCGAGAGAAGTCTCCAGGACCAAAATTATGGTCAGATTCGCAGAAACAGACCCATACTCAGTTTTTCGGCCACGTTGTGTACCTACCCCTAGGGCCCGTCTAGCAAAATTACGAACAGGTCACGGGAAAGCTCAGGAGAGTTTTCATTGATCCGATTCTTTCGTGGAGTCATAAAATATTCGAGGGAAGTCTCCAGGACCAAAATTATGGTCAGATTCGGTGAACAGACCCATACTTAGTTTTTCGGGCACGCTGTGTACCTACCCCTAGGGCCCGTCTAGCAAAATTTCGAACGGGTCACGGGAAAGCTCAGGAGAGTTTTCATTGATTCGATTCTTTCGTGGAGTCATAAAATATTCGAGGGAAGTCTCCAGGACCAAAATTATGGTCAGATTCGCAGAAACAGACCCATACTCAGTTTTTCGGCCACGTTGTGTACCTACCCCTAGGGCCCGTCTAGCAAAATTACGAACAGGTCACGGGAAAGCTCAGGAGAGTTTTCATTGATCCGATTCTTTCGTGGAGTCATAAAATATTCGAGGGAAGTCTCCAGCACCAAAATTATGGTCAGATTCGGTGAACAGACCCATACTTAGTTTTTCGGGCACGCTGTGTACCTACCCCTAGGGCCCGTCTAGCAAAATTTCGAACGGGTCACGGGAAAGCTCAGGAGAGTTTTCATTGATTCGATTCTTTCGTGGAGTCATAAAATATTCGAGGGAAGTCTCCAGGACCAAAATTATGGTCAGATTCGGTGAACAGACCCATACTTAGTTTTTCGGCCACGCTGTGTACCTACCCTAGGGCCCGTGTAGCAAAATTTCGAACGGGTCACGGGACAGCTCAGGAGAGTTTACATTGATCCGATTCTTTCGTGGAGTCATAAAATATTCGAGGGAAGTCTCCAGGACCAAAATTATGGTCAGATTCGGTGAACAGACCCATACTTAGTTTTTCGGGCACGCTGTGTACCTACCCCTAGGGCCCGTCTAGCAAAATTTCGAACGGGTCACGGGAAAGCTCAGGAGAGTTTTCATTGATTCGATTCTTTCGTGGAGTCATAAAATATTCGAGGGAAGTCTCCAGGACCAAAATTATGGTCAGATTCGGTGAACAGACCCATACTTAGTTTTTCGGGCACGCTGTGTACCTACCCCTAGGGCCCTAATAGCAAAATTTCGAACGGGTCACGGGAAAGCTCTATAGAGTTTTCATTGGTCCATTTCTTTCGTGGAGTCATAAAATATTCGAGGGAAGTCTCCAGGACCAAAATTGTGGTCAGATTCGGTGAACAGACCCATACTCAGTTTTTCGGGCACGCTGTGTACCTACCCCTAGGGCCCGTCTAGCAAAATTACGAACAGGTCACGGGAAAGCTCAGGAGAGTTTTCATTGATCCGATTCTTTCGTGGAGTCATAAAATATTCGAGGGAAGTCTCCAGGACCAAAATTATGGCCAGATTCGGTGAACAGACCCATACACAGTTTTTCGGGCACGCTGTGTACCTACCCCTAGGGCCCTAATAGCAAAATTTCGAACGGGTCACGGGAAAGCTCTAGAGAGTTTACATTGATCCGATTCTTTCGTGGAGTCATAAAATATTCGAGGGAAGTCTCCAGGACCAAAATTATGGTCAGATTCGGTGAACAGACCCATACTCAGTTTTTCGGGCACGCTGTTTACCTACCCCTAGGGCCCGTCTTGCAAAATTTCGAACGGGTCACAGGAAAGCTCTAGAGAGTTTACATTGATCCAATTCTTTCGTGGAGTCACAAAATATTCGAGGGAAGTCTCCAGGACCAAAATTATGGTCCGATTCGGCGAACAGACCCATACTCAGTTTTTCGGGCACGCTGTGTACCTACCCCTAGGGCCCGTCTAGCAAAATTTCGAACGGGTCACGGGAAAGCTCTGGAGAGTTTACATTGATCCGATTCTTTCGTGGAGTCATAAAATATTCGAGGGAAGTCTCCAGGACCAAAATTATGGTCAGATTCGGTGAACAAACCCATACTCAGTTTTTCGGGCACGCTGTGTACCTACCCCTAGGGCCCGTCTAGCAAAATTTCGAACGGGTCGCGGGAAAGCTCAGGAGAATTTTCATTGATCCGATTCTTTCGTGGAGTCATAAAATATTCGAGGGAAGTCTCCAGGACCAAAATTATGGTCAGATTCGGTGAACAGACCCATACACAGTTTCTCGGGCACGCTGTGTACCTACCCTAGGGCCCTAATAGCAAAATTTCGAACGGGTCAAGGGACAGCTCAGGAGAGTTTACATTGATCCGATTCTTTCGTGGAGTCATAAAATATTCGAGGGAAGTCTCCAGGACCAAAATTATGGTCAGATTCGGTGAACAGACCCATATAGTTTTTCGGGCACGCTGTGTACCTACCCCTAGGGCCCGTCTAGCAAAATTTCGAACGGGTCACGGGAAAGCTCAGGAGAGTTTTCATTGATTCGATTCTTTCGTGGAGTCATAAAATATTCGAGGGAAGTCTCCAGGACCAAAATTATGGTCAGATTCGGTGAACAGACCCATACTCAGTTTTTCGGCCACGCTGTGTACCTACCCCTAGGGCCCGTGTAGCAAAATTTCGAACGGGTCACGGGACAGCTCAGGAGAGTTTACATTGATCCGATTCTTTCGTGGAGTCATAAAATATTCGAGGGAAGTCTCCAGGACCAAAATTATGGTCAGATTCGGTAAACAGACCCATACTCAGTTTTTCGGGCACGCTGTGTACCTACCCCTAGGGCCCGTCTAGCAAAATTTTGAACGGGTCACTGGAAAGCTCAGGAGAGTTTACATTGATCCGATTCTTTCGTGGAGTCATAAAATACACGAGGGAAGTCTCCAGGACCAAAATTATGGTCAGATTCGGTGAACAGACCCATACTCAGTTTTTCGGGCACGCTGTGTACCTACCCCTAGGGCCCGTCTAGCAAAATTACGAACATGTCACGGGAAAGCTCTGGAGAGTTTTCATTGATCCGATTCTTTCGTGGAGTCATAAAATATTCGAGGGAAGTCTCCAGGACCAAAATTATGGTCAGATTCGGTGAACAGACACGTACTCAGTTTTTCGGGCACGTTGTGTACCTACCCCTAGGGCCCGTCTAGCAAAATTTCGAACGGGTCACGGGAAAGCTCTGGAGAGTTTACATTGACCCGATTCTTTCGTGGAGTCATAAAATATTCGAGGGAAGTCTCCAGGACCAAAATTATGGTCAGATTCGGTGAACAGACCCATACTCAGTTTTTTGGGCACGCTGTGTACCTACCCCTAGGGCCCGTCTAGCAAAATTTCGAACGGGTCACGGGAAAGCTCTAGAGAGTTTACATTGATCCGATTCTTTCGTGGAGTCATAAAATATTCGAGGGAAGTCTCCAGGACCAAAATTATGGTCAGATTCGGTGAACAGACCCATACTCAGTTTTTCGGGCACGCTGTGTACCTACCCCTAGGGCCCTAATAGCAAAATTTCGAATGGGTCACGGGAAAGCTCTATAGAGGTTTCATTGGTCCATTTCTTTCGTGGAGTCATAAAATATTCGAGGGAAGTCTCCAGGACCAAAATTGTGGTCAGATTCGGTGAACAGACCCATACTCAGTTTTTCGGGCACGCTGTGTACCTACCCCTAGGGCCCGTCTAGCAAAATTACGAACAGGTCACGGGAAAGCTCAGGAGAGTTTTCATTGATCCGATTCTTCCGTGGAGTCATAAAATATTCGAGGGAAGTCTCCAGGACCAAAATTATGGTCAGATTCGGTGAACAGACCCATACTCAGTTTTTCGGGCACGCTGTGTACCTACCTTAGGGCCCGTCTAGCAAAATTACGAACGGGTCACGGGAAAGCTCAGGAGAGTTTTCATTGATTCGATTCTTTCGTGGAGTCATAAAATATTCGAGGGAAGTCTCCAGGACCAAAATTATGGTCAGGTTCGGTGAACACACCCATACTCAGTTTTTCGGCCACGCTATGTACCTACCCCTAGGGCCCGTCTAGCAAAATTTCAAACGGGTCACGGGAAAGCTCAGGAGAGTTTTCATTGATCCGATTCTTTCGTGGAGTCATAAAATATTCGAGGGAAGTCTCCAGGACCAAAATTATGGTCAGATTCGGTGAACAGACCCATATAGTTTTTCGGGCACGCTGTGTACCTACCCCTAGGGCCCGTCTAGCAAAATTTCGAACGGGTCACGGGAAAGCTCAGGAGAGTTTTCATTGATTCGATTCTTTCGTGGAGTCATAAAATATTCGAGGGAAGTCTCCAGGACCAAAATTATGGTCAGATTCGGTGAACAGACCCATACTCAGTTTTTCGGCCACGCTGTGTACCTACCCCTAGGGCCCGTGTAGCAAAATTTCGAACGGGTCACGGGACAGCTCAGGAGAGTTTACATTGATCCGATTCTTTCGTGGAGTCATAAAATATTCGAGGGAAGTCTCCAGGACCAAAATTATGGTCAGATTCGGTAAACAGACCCATACTCAGTTTTTCGGGCACGCTGTGTACCTACCCCTAGGGCCCGTCTAGCAAAATTTTGAACGGGTCACTGGAAAGCTCAGGAGAGTTTACATTGATCCGATTCTTTCGTGGAGTCATAAAATATACGAGGGAAGTCTCCAGGACCAAAATTATGGTCAGATTCGGTGAACAGACCCATACTCAGTTTTTCGGGCACGCTGTGTACCTACCCCTAGGGCCCGTCTAGCAAAATTACGAACATGTCACGGGAAAGCTCTGGAGAGTTTTCATTGATCCGATTCTTTCGTGGAGTCATAAAATATTCGAGGGAAGTCTCCAGGACCAAAATTATGGTCAGATTCGGTGAACAGACACGTACTCAGTTTTTCGGGCACGTTGTGTACCTACCCCTAGGGCCCGTCTAGCAAAATTTCGAACGGGTCACAGGAAAGCTCTGGAGAGTTTACATTGACCCGATTCTTTCGTGGAGTCATAAAATATTCGAGGGAAGTCTCCAGGACCAAAATTATGGTCAGATTCGGTGAACAGACCCATACTCAGTTTTTTGGGCACGCTGTGTACCTACCCCTAGGGCCCGTCTAGCAAAATTTCGAACGGGTCACGGGAAAGCTCTAGAGAGTTTACATTGATCCGATTCTTTCGTGGAGTCATAAAATATTCGAGGGAAGTCTCCAGGACCAAAATTATGGTCAGATTCGGTGAACAGACCCATACTCAGTTTTTCGGGCACTCTGTGTACCTACCCCTATGGCCCGTCTAGCAAAATTTCGAACGGGTCGCGGGAAAGCTCAGGAGAGTTTTCATTGATCCGATTCTTTCGTGGAGTCATAAAATATTCGAGTGAAGTCTCCAGGACCAAAATTATGGTCAGATTCGGTGAACAGACCCATACTCAGTTTTTCGGGCACGCTGTGTACCTACCCCTAGGGCCCTAATAGCAAAATTTCGAATGGGTCACGGGAAAGCTCTATAGAGGTTTCATTGGTCCATTTCTTTCGTGGAGTCATAAAATATTCGAGGGAAGTCTCCAGGACCAAAATTATGGTCAGATTCGGTGAACAGACCCATATAGTTTTTCGGGCACGCTGTGTACCTACCCCTAGGGCCCGTCTAGCAAAATTTCGAACGGGTCACGGGAAAGCTCAGGAGAGTTTTCATTGATTCGATTCTTTCGTGGAGTCATAAAATATTCGAGGGAAGTCTCCAGGACCAAAATTATGGTCAGATTCGGTGAACAGACCCATACTCAGTTTTTCGGCCACGCTGTGTACCTACCCCTAGGGCCCGTGTAGCAAAATTTCGAACGGGTCACGGGACAGCTCAGGAGAGTTTACATTGATCCGATTCTTTCGTGGAGTCATAAAATATTCGAGGGAAGTCTCCAGGACCAAAATTATGGTCAGATTCGGTAAACAGACCCATACTCAGTTTTTCGGGCACGCTGTGTACCTACCCCTAGGGCCCGTCTAGCAAAATTTTGAACGGGTCACTGGAAAGCTCAGGAGAGTTTACATTGATCCGATTCTTTCGTGGAGTCATAAAATATACGAGGGAAGTCTCCAGGACCAAAATTATGGTCAGATTCGGTGAACAGACCCATACTCAGTTTTTCGGGCACGCTGTGTACCTACCCCTAGGGCCCGTCTAGCAAAATTACGAACATGTCACGGGAAAGCTCTGGAGAGTTTTCATTGATCCGATTCTTTCGTGGAGTCATAAAATATTCGAGGGAAGTCTCCAGGACCAAAATTATGGTCAGATTCGGTGAACAGACACGTACTCAGTTTTTCGGGCACGTTGTGTACCTACCCCTAGGGCCCGTCTAGCAAAATTTCGAACGGGTCACGGGAAAGCTCTGGAGAGTTTACATTGACCCGATTCTTTCGTGGAGTCATAAAATATTCGAGGGAAGTCTCCAGGACCAAAATTATGGTCAGATTCGGTGAACAGACCCATACTCAGTTTTTTGGGCACGCTGTGTACCTACCCCTAGGGCCCGTCTAGCAAAATTTCGAACGGGTCACGGGAAAGCTCTAGAGAGTTTACATTGATCCGATTCTTTCGTGGAGTCATAAAATATTCGAGGGAAGTCTCCAGGACCAAAATTATGGTCAGATTCGGTGAACAGACCCATACTCAGTTTTTCGGGCACTCTGTGTACCTACCCCTATGGCCCGTCTAGCAAAATTTCGAACGGGTCGCGGGAAAGCTCAGGAGAGTTTTCATTGATCCGATTCTTTCGTGGAGTCATAAAATATTCGAGGGAAGTCTCCAGGACCAAAATTATGGTCAGATTCGGTGAACAGACCCATACTCAGTTTTTCGGGCACGCTGTGTACCTACCCCTAGGGCCCTAATAGCAAAATTTCGAATGGGTCACGGGAAAGCTCTATAGAGGTTTCATTGGTCCATTTCTTTCGTGGAGTCATAAAATATTCGAGGGAAGTCTCCAGGACCAAAATTGTGGTCAGATTCGGTGAACAGACCCATACTCAGTTTTTCGGGCACGCTGTGTACCTACCCCTAGGGCCCGTCTAGCAAAATTACGAACAGGTCACGGGAAAGCTCAGGAGAGTTTTCATTGATCCGATTCTTCCGTGGAGTCATAAAATATTCGAGGGAAGTCTCCAGGACCAAAATTATGGTCAGATTCGGTGAACAGACCCATACTCAGTTTTTCGGGCACGCTGTGTACCTACCTTAGGGCCCGTCTAGCAAAATTACGAACGGGTCACGGGAAAGCTCAGGAGAGTTTTCATTGATTCGATTCTTTCGTGGAGTCATAAAATATTCGAGGGAAGTCTCCAGGACCAAAATTATGGTCAGGTTCGGTGAACACACCCATACTCTGTTTTTCGGCCACGCTATGTACCTACCCCTAGGGCCCGTCTAGCAAAATTTCGAACGGGTCACGGGAAAGCTCAGGAGAGTTTTCATTGATCCGATTCTTTCGTGGAGTCATAAAATATTCGAGGGAAGTCTCCAGGACCAAAATTATGGTCAGATTCGGTGAACAGACCCATAATTAGTTTTTCGGGCACGCTGTGTACCTACCCCTAGGGCCCGTCTAGCAAAATTTCGAACGGGTCACGGGAAAGCTCAGGAGAGTTTTCATTGATTCGATTCTTTCGTGGAGTCATAAAATATTCGAGGGAAGTCTCCAGGACCAAAATTATGGTCAGATTCGGTGAACAGACCCATACTCAGTTTTTCGGCCACGCTGTGTACCTACCCCTAGGGCCCGTCTAGCAAAATTTCGAACGGGTCGCGGGAAAGCTCAGGAGAGTTTTCATTGATCCGATTCTTTCGTGGAGTCATAAAATATTCGAGGGAAGTCTCCAGGACCAAAATTATGGTCAGATTCGGTGAACAGACCCATACTCAGTTTTTCGGGCACGCTGTGTACCTACCCCTAGGGCCCTAATAGCAAAATTTCGAATGGGTCACGGGAAAGCTCTATAGAGGTTTCATTGGTCCATTTCTTTCGTGGAGTCATAAAATATTCGAGGGAAGTCTCCAGGACCAAAATTGTGGTCAGATTCGGTGAACAGACCCATACTCAGTTTTTCGGGCACGCTGTGTACCTACCCCTAGGGCCCGTCTAGCAAAATTACGAACAGGTCACGGGAAAGCTCAGGAGAGTTTTCATTGATCCGATTCTTCCGTGGAGTCATAAAATATTCGAGGGAAGTCTCCAGGACCAAAATTATGGTCAGATTCGGTGAACAGACCCATACTCAGTTTTTCGGGCACGCTGTGTACCTACCTTAGGGCCCGTCTAGCAAAATTACGAACGGGTCACGGGAAAGCTCAGGAGAGTTTTCATTGATTCGATTCTTTCGTGGAGTCATAAAATATTCGAGGGAAGTCTCCAGGACCAAAATTATGGTCAGGTTCGGTGAACACACCCATACTCTGTTTTTCGGCCACGCTATGTACCTACCCCTAGGGCCCGTCTAGCAAAATTTCGAACGGGTCACGGGAAAGCTCAGGAGAGTTTTCATTGATCCGATTCTTTCGTGGAGTCATAAAATATTCGAGGGAAGTCTCCAGGACCAAAATTATGGTCAGATTCGGTGAACAGACCCATAATTAGTTTTTCGGGCACGCTGTGTACCTACCCCTAGGGCCCGTCTAGCAAAATTTCGAACGGGTCACGGGAAAGCTCAGGAGAGTTTTCATTGATTCGATTCTTTCGTGGAGTCATAAAATATTCGAGGGAAGTCTCCAGGACCAAAATTATGGTCAGATTCGGTGAACAGACCCATACTCAGTTTTTCGGCCACGCTGTGTACCTACCCCTAGGGCCCGTCTAGCAAAATTTCGAACGGGTCGCGGGAAAGCTCAGGAGAGTTTTCATTGATCCGATTCTTTCGTGGAGTCATAAAATATTCGAGGGAAGTCTCCAGGACCAAAATTATGGTCAGATTCGGTGAACAGACCCATACTCAGTTTTTCGGGCACGCTGTGTACCTACCCCTAGGGCCCTAATAGCAAAATTTCGAATGGGTCACGGGAAAGCTCTATAGAGGTTTCATTGGTCCATTTCTTTCGTGGAGTCATAAAATATTCGAGGGAGTCTCCAGGACCAAAATTGTGGTCAGATTCGGTGAACAGACCCATACTCAGTTTTTCGGGCACGCTGTGTACCTACCCCTAGGGCCCGTCTAGCAAAATTACGAACAGGTCACGGGAAAGCTCAGGAGAGTTTTCATTGATCCGATTCTTCTGTGGAGTCATAAAATATTCGAGGGAAGTCTCCAGGACCAAAATTATGGTCAGATTCGGTGAACAGACCCATACTCAGTTTTTCGGGCACGCTGTGTACCTACCTTAGGGCCCGTCTAGCAAAATTACGAACGGGTCACGGGAAAGCTCAGGAGAGTTTTCATTGATTCGATTCTTTCGTGGAGTCATAAAATATTCGAGGGAAGTCTCCAGGACCAAAATTATGGTCAGGTTCGGTGAACAGACCCATACTCAGTTTTTCGGCCACGCTATGTACATACCCCTAGGGCCCGTCTAGCAAAATTTCGAACGGGTCACGGGAAAGCTCAGGAGAGTTTTCATTGATCCGATTCTTTCGTGGAGTCATAAAATATTCGAGGGAAGTCTCCAGGACCAAAATTATGGTCAGATTCGGTGAACAGACCCATAATTAGTTTTTCGGGCACGCTGTGTACCTACCCCTAGGGCCCGTCTAGCAAAATTTCGAACGGGTCACGGGAAAGCTCAGGAGAGTTTTCATTGATTCGATTCTTTCGTGGAGTCATGAAATATTCGAGGGAAGTCTCCAGGACCAAAATTATGGTCAGATTCGGTGAACAGACCCATACTCAGTTTTTCGGCCACGCTGTGTACCTACCCTAGGGCCCATGTAGCAAAATTTCGAACGGGTCAAGGGACAGCTCAGGAGAGTTTACATTGATCCGATTCTTTCGTGGAGTCATAAAATATTCGAGGGAAGTCTCCAGGACCAAAATTATGGTCAGATTCGGTGAACAGACCCATATAGTTTTTCGGGCACGCTGTGTACCTACCCCTAGGGCCCGTCTAGCAAAATTTCGAACGGGTCACGGGAAAGCTCAGGAGAGTTTTCATTGATTCGATTCTTTCGTGGAGTCATAAAATATTCGAGGGAAGTCTCCAGGACCAAAATTATGGTCAGATTCGGTGAACAGACCCATACTCAGTTTTTCGGCCACGCTGTGTACCTACCCCTAGGGCCCGTGTAGCAAAATTTCGAACGGGTCACGGGAAAGCTCAGGAGAGTTTACATTGATCCGATTCTTTCGTGGAGTCATAAAATATTCGAGGGAAGTCTCCAGGACCAAAATTATGGTCAGATTCGGTAAACAGACCCATACTCAGTTTTTCGGGCACGCTGTGTACCTACCCCTAGGGCCCGTCTAGCAAAATTTTGAACGGGTCACTGGAAAGCTCAGGAGAGTTTACATTGATCCGATTCTTTCGTGGAGTCATAAAATATACGAGGGAAGTCTCCAGGACCAAAATTATGGTCAGATTCGGTGAACAGACCCATACTCAGTTTTTCGGGCACGCTGTGTACCTACCCCTAGGGCCCGTCTAGCAAAATTACGAACATGTCACGGGAAAGCTCTGGAGAGTTTTCATTGATCCGATTCTTTCGTGGAGTCATAAAATATTCGAGGGAAGTCTCCAGGACCAAACTTATGGTCAGATTCGGTGAACAGACCCGTACTCAGTTTTTCGGGCACGCTGTGTACCTACCCCTAGGGCCCGTCTAGCAAAATTTCGAACGGGTCACGGGAAAGCTCTGGAGAGTTTACATTGACCCGATTCTTTCGTGGAGTCATAAAATATTCGAGGGAAGTCTCCAGGACCAAAATTATGGTCAGATTCGGTGAACAGACCCATACTCAGTTTTTTGGGCACGCTGTGTACCTACCCCTAGGGCCCGTCTAGCAAAATTTCGAACGGGTCACGGGAAAGCTCTAGAGAGTTTACATTGATCCGATTCTTTCGTGGAGTCATAAAATATTCGAGGGAAGTCTCCAGGACCAAAATTATGGTCAGATTCGGTGAACAGACCCATACTCAGTTTTTCGGGCACGCTGTGTACCTACCCCTACGGCCCGTCTAGCAAAATTTCGAACGGGTCGCGGGAAAGCTCAGGAGAGTTTTCATTGATCCGATTCTTTCGTGGAGTCATAAAATATTCGAGGGAAGTCTCCAGGACCAAAATTATGGTCAGGTTCGGTGAACACACCCATACTCAGTTTTTCGGCCACGCTATGTACCTACCCCTAGGGCCCGTCTAGCAAAATTTCGAACGGGTCACGGGAAAGCTCAGGAGAGTTTTCATTGATCCGATTCTTTCGTGGAGTCATAAAATATTCGAGGGAAGTCTCCAGGACCAAAATTATGGTCAGATTCGGTGAACAGACCCATAATTAGTTTTTCGGGCACGCTGTGTACCTACCCCTAGGGCCCGTCTAGCAAAATTTCGAACGGGTCACGGGAAAGCTCAGGAGAGTTTTCATTGATTCGATTCTTTCGTGGAGTCATAAAATATTCGAGGGAAGTCTCCAGGACCAAAATTATGGTCAGATTCGGTGAACAGACCCATACTCAGTTTTTCGGCCACGCTGTGTACCTACCCCTAGGGCCCGTCTAGCAAAATTTCGAACGGGTCGCGGGAAAGCTCAGGAGAGTTTTCATTGATCCGATTCTTTCGTGGAGTCATAAAATATTCGAGGGAAGTCTCCAGGACCAAAATTATGGTCAGATTCGGTAAACAGACCCATACTCAGTTTTTCGGGCACGCTGTGTACCTACCCCTAGGGCCCTAATAGCAAAATTTCGAATGGGTCACGGGAAAGCTCTATAGAGGTTTCATTGGTCCATTTCTTTCGTGGAGTCATAAAATATTCGAGGGAAGTCTCCAGGACCAAAATTGTGGTCAGATTCGGTGAACAGACCCATACTCAGTTTTTCGGGCACGCTGTGTACCTACCCCTAGGGCCCGTCTAGCAAAATTACGAACAGGTCACGGGAAAGCTCAGGAGAGTTTTCATTGATCCGATTCTTCCGTGGAGTCATAAAATATTCGAGGGAAGTCTCCAGGACCAAAATTATGGTCAGATTCGGTGAACAGACCCATACTCAGTTTTTCGGGCACGCTGTGTACCTACCTTAGGGCCCGTCTAGCAAAATTACGAACGGGTCACGGGAAAGCTCAGGAGAGTTTTCATTGATTCGATTCTTTCGTGGAGTCATAAAATATTCGAGGGAAGTCTCCAGGACCAAAATTATGGTCAGGTTCGGTGAACAGACCCATAATTAGTTTTTCGGGCACGCTGTGTACCTACCCCTAGGGCCCGTCTAGCAAAATTTCGAACGGGTCACGGGAAAGCTCAGGAGAGTTTTCATTGATCCGATTCTTTCGTGGAGTCATAAAATATTCGAGGGAAGTCTCCAGGACCAAAATTATGGTCAGATTCGGTGAACAGACCCATAATTAGTTTTTCGGGCACGCTGTGTACCTACCCCTAGGGCCCGTCTAGCAAAATTTCGAACGGGTCACGGGAAAGCTCAGGAGAGTTTTCATTGATTCGATTCTTTCGTGGAGTCATAAAATATTCGAGGGAAGTCTCCAGGACCAAAATTATGGTCAGATTCGGTGAACAGACCCGTACTCAGTTTTTCGGGCACGCTGTGTACCTACCCCTAGGGCCCGTCTAGCAAAATTTCGAACGGGTCACGGGACAGCTCAGGAGAGTTTACATTGATCCGATTCTTTGTGGAGTCATAAAATATTCGAGGGAAGTCTCCAGGACCAAAATTATGGTCAGATTCGGTGAACAGACCCGTACTCAGTTTTTCGGGCACGCTGTGTACCTACCCCTAGGGCCCGTCTAGCAAAATTTCGAACGGGTCACGGGAAAGCTCTATAGAGTTTTCATTGGTCCATTTCTTTCGTGGAGTCATAAAATATTCGAGTGAAGTCTCCAGGACCAAAATTGTGGTCAGATTCGGTGAACAGACCCATACTCAGTTTTTCGGGCACGCTGTGTACCTACCCCTAGGGCTCGTCTAGCAAAATTACGAACAGGTCACGAGAAAGCTCAGGAGAGTTTACATTGATCCGATTCTTTAGTGGAGTCATAAAATATTCGAGGGAAGTCACCAGGACCAAAATTGTGGTCAGATTCGGTGAACAGACCCATACTCAGTTTTTCGGGCACGCTGTGTACCTACCCCTAGGGCCCGTCTAGCAAAATTTCGAACGGGTCGCGGGAAAGCTCAGGAGAGTTTTCATTGATCCGAATGTTTCGTGGAGTCATAAAATATTCGAGGGAAGTCTCCAGGACCAAAATTATGGTCAGATTCGGTGAACAGACCCATACTCAGTTTTTCGGGCACGCTGTGTACCTACCCCTAGGGCCCTAATAGCAAAATTTCGAACGGGTCACGGGAAAGCTCTATAGAGTTTTCATTGGTCCATTTCTTTCGTGGAGTCATAAAATATTCGAGGGAAGTCTCCAGGACCAAAATTGTGGTCAGATTCGGTGAACAGACCCATACTCAGTTTTTCGGGCACGCGGTGTACCTACCCCTAGGGCCCGTCTAGCAAAATTACGAACAGGTCACGGGAAAGCTCAGGAGAGTTTTCATTGATCCGATTCTTTCGTGGAGTCATAAAATATTCGAGGCAAGTCTCCAGGACCAAAATTATGGTCAGATTCGGTGAACAGACCCGTACTCAGTTTTTCGGGCACGCTGTGTACCTACCTTAGGGCCCGTCTAGCAAAATTACGAACGGGTCACGGGAAAGCTCAAGAGAGTTTTCATTGATTCGATTCTTTCGTGGAGTCATAAAATATTCGAGGGAAGTCTCCAGGACCAAAACTATGGTCAGGTTCGGTGAACAGACCCATACTCAGTTTTTCGGACACGCTATGTACCTACCCCTAGGGCCCGTCTAGCAAAATTTCGAACGGGTCACGGGAAAGCTCAGGAGAGTTTTCATTGATTCGATTCTTTCGTGGAGTCATAAAATATTCGAGGGAAGTCTCCAGGACCAAAACTATGGTCAGGTTCGGTGAACAGACCCATACTCAGTTTTTCGGACACGCTATGTACCTACCCCTAGGGCCCGTCTAGCAAAATTTCGAACGGGTCACGGGAAAGCTCAGGAGAGTTTTCATTGATCCGATTCTTTCGTGGAGTCATAAAATATTCGAGGGAAGTCTCCAGGACCAAAATTATGGTCAGATTCGGTGAACAGACCCATACTTAGTTTTTCGGGCACGCTGTGTACCTACCCCTAGGGCCCGTCTAGCAAAATTTCGAACGGGTCGCGGGAAAGCTCAGGAGAGTTTTCATTGATCCGAATGTTTCGTGGAGTCATAAAATATTCGAGGGAAGTCTCCAGGACCAAAATTATGGTCAGATTCGGTGAACAGACCCATACTCAGTTTTTCGGGCACGCTGTGTACCTACCCCTAGGGCCCTAATAGCAAAATTTCGAACGGGTCACGGGAAAGCTCTATAGAGTTTTCATTGGTCCATTTCTTTCGTGGAGTCATAAAATATTCGAGGGAAGTCTCCAGGACCAAAATTGTGGTCAGATTCGGTGAACAGACCCATACTCAGTTTTTCGGGCACGCTGTGTACCTACCCCTAGGGCCCGTCTAGCAAAATTACGAACAGGTCACGGGAAAGCTCAGGAGAGTTTTCATTGATCCGATTCTTTCGTGGAGTCATAAAATATTCGAGGGAAGTCTCCAGGACCAAAATTATGGTCAGATTCGGTGAACAGACCCGTACTCAGTTTTTCGGGCACGCTGTGTACCTACCCCTAGGGCCCGTCTAGCAAAATTACGAACAGGTCAAGGGAAAGCTCAGGAGAGTTTTCATTGATCCGATTCTTTCGTGGAGTCATAAAATATTCGAGGGAAGTCTCCAGGACCAAAATTATGGTCAGATTCGGTGAACAGACCCATACTCAGTTTTTCGGGCACGCTGTGTACCTACCCCTAGGGCCCTAATAGCAAAATTTCGAACGGGTCACGGGAAATCTCTATAGAGTTTTAATTGGTCCATTTCTTTCGTGGAGTCATAAAATATTCGAGGGAAGTCTCCAGGACCAAAATTGTGGTCAGATTCGGTGAACAGACCCATACTCAGTTTTTCGGGCACGCGGTGTACCTACCCCTAGGGCCCGTCTAGCAAAATTACGAACAGGTCACGGGAAAGCTCAGGAGAGTTTTCATTGATCCGATTCTTTCGTGGAGTCATAAAATATTCGAGGCAAGTCTCCAGGACCAAAATTATGGTCAGATTCGGTGAACAGACCCGTACTCAGTTTTTCGGGCATGCTGTGTACCTACCTTAGGGCCCGTCTAGCAAAATTACGAACGGGTCACGGGAAAGCTCAAGAGAGTTTTCATTGATTCGATTCTTTCGTGGAGTCATAAAATATTCGAGGGAAGTCTCCAGGACCAAAACTATGGTCAGGTTCGGTGAACAGACCCATACTCAGTTTTTCGGACACGCTATGTACCTACCCCTAGGGCCCGTCTAGCAAAATTTCGAACGGGTCACGGGAAAGCTCAGGAGAGTTTTCATTGATCCGATTCTTTCGTGGAGTCATAAAATATTCGAGGGAAGTCTCCAGGACCAAAATTATGGTCAGATTCGGTGAACAGACCCATACTTAGTTTTTCGGGCACGCTGTGTACCTACCCCTAGGGCCCGTCTAGCAAAATTTCGAACGGGTCACGGGAAAGCTCTAGAGAGTTTACATTGATCCGATTCTTTAGTGGAGTCATAAAATATTCGAGGGAAGTCTCCAGGACCAAAATTGTGGTCAGATTCGGTGAACAGACCCATACTCAGTTTTTCGGGCACGCTGTGTACCTACTCCTAGGGCCCGTCTAGCAAAATTTCGAACGGGTCGCAGGAAAGCTCAGGAGAGTTTTCATTGATCCGATTGTTTCGTGGAGTCATAAAATATTCGAGGGAAGTCTCCAGGACCAAAATTATGGTCAGATTCGGTGAACAGACCCATACTCAGTTTTTCGGGCACGCTGTGTACCTACCCCTAGGGCCCTAATAGCAAAATTTCGAACGGGTCACGGGAAAGCTCTATAGAGTTTTCATTGGTCCATTTCTTTCGTGGAGTCATAAAATATTCGAGGGAAGTCTCCAGGACCAAAATTGTGGTCAGATTCGGTGAACAGACCCATACTCAGTTTTTCGGGCACGCTGTGTACCTACCCCTAGGGCCCGTCTAGCAAAATTACGAACAGGTCACGGGAAAGCTCAGGAGAGTTTTCATTGATCCGATTCTTTCGTGGAGTCATAAAATATTCGAGGGAAGTCTCCAGGACCAAAATTATGGTCAGATTCGGTGAACAGACCCGTACTCAGTTTTTCGGGCACGCTGTGTACCTACCTTAGGGCCCGTCTAGCAAAATTACGAACGGGTCACGGGAAAGCTAAAGAGAGTTTTCATTGATTCGATTCTTTCGTGGAGTCATAAAATATTCGAGGGAAGTCTCCAGGACCAAAATTATGGTCAGGTTCGGTGAACAGACCCATACTCAGTTTTTCGGCCACGCTATGTACCTACCCCTAGTGCCCGTCTAGCAAAATTTCGAACGGGTCACGGGAAAGCTCAGGAGAGTTTTCATTGATCCGATTCTTTCGTGGAGTCATAAAATATTCGAGGGAAGTCTCCAGGACCAAAATTATGGTCAGATTCGGTGAACAGACCCATACTTAGTTTTTCGGGCACGCTGTGTACCTACCCCTAGGGCCCGTCTAGCAAAATTTCGAACGGGTCACGGGAAAGCTCAGGAGAGTTTTCATTGATTCGATTCTTTCGTGGAGTCATAAAATATTCGAGGGAAGTCTCCAGGACCAAAATTATGGTCAGATTCGGTGAACAGACCCATACTCAGTTTTTCGGCCACGCTGTGTACCTACCCCTAGGGCCCGTGTAGCAAAATTTCGAACGGGTCACGGGACAGCTCAGGAGAGTTTACATTGATCCGATTCTTTCGTGGAGTCATAAAATATTCGAGGGAAGTCTCCAGGACCAAAATTATGGTCAGATTCGGTGAACAGACCCATACTCAGTTTTTCGGCCACGCTGTGTACCTACCCCTAGGGCCCGTGTAGCAAAATTTCGAACGGATCACGGGACAGCTCAGGAGAGTTTACATTGATCCGATTCTTTCGTGGAGTCATAAAATATACGAGGGAAGTCTCCAGGACCAAAATTATGGTCAGATTCGGTGAACAGACCCATACTCAGTTTTTCGGGCACGCTGTGTACCTACCCCTAGGGCCCGTCTAGCAAAATTACGAACATGTCACGGGAAAGCTCAGGAGAGTTTTCATTGATCCGATTCTTTCGTGGAGTCATAAAATATTCGAGGGAAGTCTCCAGGACCAAAATTATGGTCAGATTCGGTGAACAGACCCGTACTCAGTTTTTCGGGCACGCTGTGTACCTACCCCTAGGGCCCGTCTAGCAAAATTTCGAACGGGTCACGGGAAAGCTCTGGAGAGTTTACATTGACCCGATTCTTTCGTGGAGTCATAAAATATTCGAGGGAAGTCTCCAGGACCAAAATTATGGTCAGATTCGGTGAACAGACCCATACTCAGTTTTTTGGGCACGCTGTGTACCTACCCCTAGGGCCCGTCTAGCAAAATTTCGAACGGGTCACGGGAAAGCTCTAGAGAGTTTACATTGATCCGATTCTTTAGTGGAGTCATAAAATATTCGAGGGAAGTCTCCAGGACCAAAATTATGGTCAGATTCGGTGAACAGACCCATACTCAGTTTTTCGGCCACGCTGTGTACCTACCCCTAAGGCCCGTGTAGCAAAATTTCGAACGGATCACGGGACAGCTCAGGAGAGTTTACATTGATCCGATTCTTTCGTGGAGTCATAAAATATACGAGGGAAGTCTCCAGGACCAAAATTATGGTCAGATTCGGTGAACAGACCCATACTCAGTTTTTCGGGCACGCTGTGTACCTACCCCTAGGGCCCGTCTAGCAAAATTACGAACATGTCACGGGAAAGCTCAGGAGAGTTTTCATTGATCCGATTCTTTCGTGGAGTCATAAAATATTCGAGGGAAGTCTCCAGGACCAAAATTATGGTCAGATTCGGTGAACAGACCCGTACTCAGTTTTTCGGGCACGCTGTGTACCTACCCCTAGGGCCCGTCTAGCAAAATTTCGAACGGGTCACGGGAAAGCTCTGGAGAGTTTACATTGACCCGATTCTTTCGTGGAGTCATAAAATATTCGAGGGAAGTCTCCAGGACCAAAATTATGGTCAGATTCGGTGAACAGACCCATACTCAGTTTTTCGGGCACGCTGTGTACCTACCCCTAGGGCCCGTCTAGCAAAATTTCGAACGGGTCGCGGGAAAGCTCAGGAGAGTTTTCATTGATCCGATTCTTTCGTGGAGTCATAAAATATTCGAGGGAAGTCTCCAGGACCAAAATTATGGTCAGATTCGGTGAACAGACCCTTACTCAGTTTTTCGGGCACGCTGTGTACCTACCCCTAGGGCCCTAATAGCAAAATTTCGAACGGGTCACGGGAAAGCTCAGGAGAGTTTTCATTGATTCGATTCTTTCGTGGAGTCATAAAATATTCGAGGGAAGTCTCCAGGACCAAAATTATGGTCAGATTCGGTGAACAGACCCATACTCAGTTTTTCGGCCACGCTGTGTACCTACCTCTAGGGCCCGTGTAGCAAAATTTCGAACGGGTCACGGGACAGCTCAGGAGAGTTTTCATTGATCCGATTCTTTCGTGGAGTCATAAAATATTCGAGGGAAGTCTCCAGGACCAAAATTATGGTCAGATTCGTTAAATAGACCCATACTCAGTTTTTCGGGCACACTGTGTACCTACCCCTAGGGCCCGTGTAGCAAAATTTCGAACGGGTCACGGGACAGCTCAGGAGAGTTTTCATTGATCCGATTCTTTCGTGGAGTCATAAAATATTCGAGGGAAGTCTCAGGACCAAAATTATGGTCAGATTCGGTAAACAGACCCATACTCAGTTTTTCGGGCACGCTGTGTACCTACCCCTAGGGCCCGTCTAGCAAAATTTCGAACGGGTCACGGGAAAGCTCAGGAGAGTTTTCATTGATCCGATTCTTACGTGGAGTCATAAAATATTCGAGGGAAGTCTCCAGGACCGAAATTATGGTCAGATTTGGTGAACAGACCCATACTCAGTTTTTTGGGAACGATGTGTACCTACCCCTAGGGCCCGTCTAGCAAAATTTCGAACGGGTCACGGGAAAGGTCTAGAGAGTTTACATTGATCCGATTCTTTCGTGGAGTCATAAAATATTCGAGGGAAGTCTCCAGGACCAAAATTATGGTCAGATTCGGTGAACAGACCCATACTCAGTTTTTCGGGCACGCTGTGTCCCTACCCCTAGGGCCCGTCTAGCAAAATTACGAACAGGTCACGGGAAAGCTCAGGAGAGTTTTCATTGATCCGATTCTTTCGTGGAGTCATAAAATATTCGAGGGAAGTCTCCAGGACCAAAATTATGGTCAGATTCGGTGAACAGACCCGTACTCAGTTTTTCGGCCACGCTGTGTACCTACCCCTAGGGCCCGTGTAGCAAAATTTCGAACGGATCACGGGACAGCTCAGGAGAGTTTACATTGATCCGATTCTTTCGTGGAGTCATAAAATATACGAGGGAAGTCTCCAGGACCAAAATTATGGTCAGATTCGGTGAACAGACCCATACTCAGTTTTTCGGGCACGCTGTGTACCTACCCCTAGGGCCCGTCTAGCAAAATTACGAACATGTCACGGGAAAGCTCAGGAGAGTTTTCATTGATCCGATTCTTTCGTGGAGTCATAAAATATTCGAGGGAAGTCTCCAGGACCAAAATTATGGTCAGATTCGGTGAACAGACCCGTACTCAGTTTTTCGGGCACGCTGTGTACCTACCCCTAGGGCCCGTCTAGCAAAATTTCGAACGGGTCACGGGAAAGCTCTGGAGAGTTTACATTGACCCGATTCTTTCGTGGAGTCATAAAATATTCGAGGGAAGTCTCCAGGACCAAAATTATGGTCAGATTCGGTGAACAGACCCATACTCAGTTTTTTGGGCACGCTGTGTACCTACCCCTAGGGCCCGTCTAGCAAAATTTCGAACGGGTCACGGGAAAGCTCTAGAGAGTTTACATTGATCCGATTCTTTAGTGGAGTCATAAAATATTCGAGGGAAGTCTCCAGGACCAAAATTATGGTCAGATTCGGTGAACAGACCCATACTCAGTTTTTCGGCCACGCTGTGTACCTACCCCTAAGGCCCGTGTAGCAAAATTTCGAACGGATCACGGGACAGCTCAGGAGAGTTTACATTGATCCGATTCTTTCGTGGAGTCATAAAATATACGAGGGAAGTCTCCAGGACCAAAATTATGGTCAGATTCGGTGAACAGACCCATACTCAGTTTTTCGGGCACGCTGTGTACCTACCCCTAGGGCCCGTCTAGCAAAATTACGAACATGTCACGGGAAAGCTCAGGAGAGTTTTCATTGATCCGATTCTTTCGTGGAGTCATAAAATATTCGAGGGAAGTCTCCAGGACCAAAATTATGGTCAGATTCGGTGAACAGACCCGTACTCAGTTTTTCGGGCACGCTGTGTACCTACCCCTAGGGCCCGTCTAGCAAAATTTCGAACGGGTCACGGGAAAGCTCTGGAGAGTTTACATTGACCCGATTCTTTCGTGGAGTCATAAAATATTCGAGGGAAGTCTCCAGGACCAAAATTATGGTCAGATTCGGTGAACAGACCCATACTCAGTTTTTTGGGCACGCTGTGTACCTACCCCTAGGGCCCGTCTAGCAAAATTTCGAACGGGTCACGGGAAAGCTCTAGAGAGTTTACATTGATCCGATTCTTTAGTGGAGTCATAAAATATTCGAGGGAAGTCTCCAGGACCAAAATTATGGTCAGATTCGGTGAACAGACCCATACTCAGTTTTTCGGCCACGCTGTGTACCTACCCCTAAGGCCCGTGTAGCAAAATTTCGAACGGATCACGGGACAGCTCAGGAGAGTTTACATTGATCCGATTCTTTCGTGGAGTCATAAAATATACGAGGGAAGTCTCCAGGACCAAAATTATGGTCAGATTCGGTGAACAGACCCATACTCAGTTTTTCGGGCACGCTGTGTACCTACCCCTAGGGCCCGTCTAGCAAAATTACGAACATGTCACGGGAAAGCTCAGGAGAGTTTTCATTGATCCGATTCTTTCGTGGAGTCATAAAATATTCGAGGGAAGTCTCCAGGACCAAAATTATGGTCAGATTCGGTGAACAGACCCGTACTCAGTTTTTCGGGCACGCTGTGTACCTACCCCTAGGGCCCGTCTAGCAAAATTTCGAACGGGTCACGGGAAAGCTCTGGAGAGTTTACATTGACCCGATTCTTTCGTGGAGTCATAAAATATTCGAGGGAAGTCTCCAGGACCAAAATTATGGTCAGATTCGGTGAACAGACCCATACTCAGTTTTTCGGGCACGCTGTGTACCTACCCCTAGGGCCCGTCTAGCAAAATTTCGAACGGGTCGCGGGAAAGCTCAGGAGAGTTTTCATTGATCCGATTCTTTCGTGGAGTCATAAAATATTCGAGGGAAGTCTCCAGGACCAAAATTATGGTCAGATTCGGTGAACAGACCCTTACTCAGTTTTTCGGGCACGCTGTGTACCTACCCCTAGGGCCCTAATAGCAAAATTTCGAACGGGTCACGGGAAAGCTCAGGAGAGTTTTCATTGATTCGATTCTTTCGTGGAGTCATAAAATATTCGAGGGAAGTCTCCAGGACCAAAATTATGGTCAGATTCGGTGAACAGACCCATACTCAGTTTTTCGGCCACGCTGTGTACCTACCTCTAGGGCCCGTGTAGCAAAATTTCGAACGGGTCACGGGACAGCTCAGGAGAGTTTTCATTGATCCGATTCTTTCGTGGAGTCATAAAATATTCGAGGGAAGTCTCCAGGACCAAAATTATGGTCAGATTCGTTAAATAGACCCATACTCAGTTTTTCGGGCACACTGTGTACCTACCCCTAGGGCCCGTGTAGCAAAATTTCGAACGGGTCACGGGACAGCTCAGGAGAGTTTTCATTGATCCGATTCTTTCGTGGAGTCATAAAATATTCGAGGGAAGTCTCAGGACCAAAATTATGGTCAGATTCGGTAAACAGACCCATACTCAGTTTTTCGGGCACGCTGTGTACCTACCCCTAGGGCCCGTCTAGCAAAATTTCGAACGGGTCACGGGAAAGCTCAGGAGAGTTTTCATTGATCCGATTCTTACGTGGAGTCATAAAATATTCGAGGGAAGTCTCCAGGACCGAAATTATGGTCAGATTTGGTGAACAGACCCATACTCAGTTTTTTGGGAACGATGTGTACCTACCCCTAGGGCCCGTCTAGCAAAATTTCGAACGGGTCACGGGAAAGGTCTAGAGAGTTTACATTGATCCGATTCTTTCGTGGAGTCATAAAATATTCGAGGGAAGTCTCCAGGACCAAAATTATGGTCAGATTCGGTGAACAGACCCATACTCAGTTTTTCGGGCACGCTGTGTCCCTACCCCTAGGGCCCGTCTAGCAAAATTACGAACAGGTCACGGGAAAGCTCAGGAGAGTTTTCATTGATCCGATTCTTTCGTGGAGTCATAAAATATTCGAGGGAAGTCTCCAGGACCAAAATTATGGTCAGATTCGGTGAACAGACCCGTACTCAGTTTTTCGGGCACGCTGTGTACCTAACCCTAGGGCCCGTCTAGCAAAATTTCGAACGGGTCACGGGAAAGCTCAGGAGAGTTTTCATTGATTCGATTCTTTCGTGCAGTCATAAAATATTCGAGGGAAGTCTCCAGGACCAAAATTATGGTCAGATTCGGTGAACAGACCCATACTCAGTTTTTCGGCCACGCTGTGTACCTACCCCTAGGGCCCGTGTAGCAAAATTTCGAACGGGTCACGGGACAGCTCAGGAGAGTTTTCATTGATCCGATTCTTTCGTGGAGTCATAAAATATTCGAGGGAAGTCTCCAGGACCAAAATTATGGTCAGATTCGGTAAACAGACCCATACTCAGTTTTTCGGGCACGCTGTGTACCTACCCCTAGGGCCCGTCTAGCAAAATTTCGAACGGGTCACCGGAAAGCTCAGGAGAGTTTTCATTGATCCGATTCTTACGTGGAGTCATAAAATATTCGAGGGAAGTCTCCAGGACCGAAATTATGGTCAGATTCGGTGAACAGACCCATACTTAGTTTTTTGGGCACGCTGTGTACCTACCCCTAGGGCCCGTCTAGCAAAATTTCGAACGGGTCACGGGAAAGCTCTAGAGAGTTTACATTGATCCGATTCTTTCGTGGAGTCATAAAATATTCGAGGGAAGTCTCCAGGACCAAAATTATGGTCAGATTCGGTGAACAGACCCATACTCAGTTTTTCGGGCACGCTGTGTACCTACCCCTAGCGCCCGTCTAGCAAAATTTCGAACGGGTCACGGGAAAGCTCTAGAGAGTTTACATTGATCCGATTCTTTCGTGGGGTCATAAAATATTCGAGGGAAGTCTCCAGGACCAAAATTATGGTCAGATTCGGTGAACAGACCCATACTCAGTTTTTCGGCCACGCTGTGTACCTACCCCTAGGGCCCGTGTAGCAAAATTTCGAACGGGTCACGGGACAGCTCAAGAGAGTTTTCATTGATCCGATTCTTTCGTGGAGTCATAAAATATTCGAGGGAAGTCTCCAGGACCAAAATTATGGTCAGATTCGGTAAACAGACCCATACTCAGTTTTTCGGGCACGCTGTGTACCTACCCCTAGGGCCCCGTCTAGCAAAATTTCGAACGGGTCACCGGAAAGCTCAGGAGAGTTTTCATTGATCCGATTCTTACGTGGAGTCATAAAATATTCGAGGGAAGTCTCCAGGACCAAAATTATGGTCAAATTCGGTGAACAGACCCATACTCAGTTTTTCGGGCACGCTGTGTACCTACCCCTAGGGCCCGTCTAGCAAAATTTCGAACGGGTCACGGGAAAGCTCTAGAGAGTTTACATTGATCCGATTCTTTCGTGGAGTCATAAAATATTCGAGGGAAGTCTCCTGGACCAAAATTATGGTCAGATTCGGTGAACAGACCCATACTCAGTTTTTCGGGCACGCTGTGTACCTACCCCTAGGGCCCGTCTAGCAAAATTTCGAACGGGTCACGGGAAAGCTCTAGAGAGTTTACATAGATCCGATTCTTTCGTGGAGTCATAAAATATTCGAGGGAAGTCTCCAGGACCAAAATTATGGTCAGATTCGGTGAACAGACCCATACTCAGTTTTTCGGGCACGCTGTGTCCCTACCCCTAGGGCCCGTCTAGCAAAATTACGAACAGGTCACGGGAAAGCTCAGGAGAGTTTTCATTGATCCGATTCTTTCGTGGAGTCATAAAATATTCGAGGGAAGTCTCCAGGACCAAAATTATGGTCAGATTCGGTGAACAGACCCGTACTCAGTTTTTCGGGCACGCTGTGTACCTAACCCTAGGGCCCGTCTAGCAAAATTTCGAACGGGTCACGGGAAAGCTCAGGAGAGTTTTCATTGATTCGATTCTTTCGTGCAGTCATAAAATATTCGAGGGAAGTCTCCAGGACCAAAATTATGGTCAGATTCGGTGAACAGACCCATACTCAGTTTTTCGGCCACGCTGTGTACCTACCCCTAGGGCCCGTGTAGCAAAATTTCGAACGGGTCACGGGACAGCTCAGGAGAGTTTTCATTGATCCGATTCTTTCGTGGAGTCATAAAATATTCGAGGGAAGTCTCCAGGACCAAAATTATGGTCAGATTCGGTAAACAGACCCATACTCAGTTTTTCGGGCACGCTGTGTACCTACCCCTAGGGCCCGTCTAGCAAAATTTCGAACGGGTCACCGGAAAGCTCAGGAGAGTTTTCATTGATCCGATTCTTACGTGGAGTCATAAAATATTCGAGGGAAGTCTCCAGGACCGAAATTATGGTCAGATTCGGTGAACAGACCCATACTTAGTTTTTTGGGCACGCTGTGTACCTACCCCTAGGGCCCGTCTAGCAAAATTTCGAACGGGTCACGGGAAAGCTCTAGAGAGTTTACATTGATCCGATTCTTTCGTGGAGTCATAAAATATTCGAGGGAAGTCTCCAGGACCAAAATTATGGTCAGATTCGGTGAACAGACCCATACTCAGTTTTTCGGGCACGCTGTGTACCTACCCCTAGCGCCCGTCTAGCAAAATTTCGAACGGGTCACGGGAAAGCTCTAGAGAGTTTACATTGATCCGATTCTTTCGTGGGGTCATAAAATATTCGAGGGAAGTCTCCAGGACCAAAATTATGGTCAGATTCGGTGAACAGACCCATACTCAGTTTTTCGGCCACGCTGTGTACCTACCCCTAGGGCCCGTGTAGCAAAATTTCGAACGGGTCACGGGACAGCTCAGGAGAGTTTTCATTGATCCGATTCTTTCGTGGAGTCATAAAATATTCGAGGGAAGTCTCCAGGACCAAAATTATGGTCAGATTCGGTAAACAGACCCATACTCAGTTTTTCGGGCACGCTGTGTACCTACCCCTAGGGCCCCGTCTAGCAAAATTTCGAACGGGTCACCGGAAAGCTCAGGAGAGTTTTCATTGATCCGATTCTTACGTGGAGTCATAAAATATTCGAGGGAAGTCTCCAGGACCAAAATTATGGTCAAATTCGGTGAACAGACCCATACTCAGTTTTTCGGGCACGCTGTGTACCTACCCCTAGGGCCCGTCTAGCAAAATTTCGAACGGGTCACGGGAAAGCTCTAGAGAGTTTACATTGATCCGATTCTTTCGTGGAGTCATAAAATATTCGAGGGAAGTCTCCTGGACCAAAATTATGGTCAGATTCGGTGAACAGACCCATACTCAGTTTTTCGGGCACGCTGTGTACCTACCCCTAGGGCCCGTCTAGCAAAATTTCGAACGGGTCACGGGAAAGCTCTAGAGAGTTTACATAGATCCGATTCTTTCGTGGAGTCATAAAATATTCGAGGGAAGTCTCCAGGACCAAAATTATGGTCAGATTCGGTGAACAGACCCATACTCAGTTTTTCGGCCACGCTGTGTACCTACCCCTAGGGCCCGTGTAGCAAAATTTCGAACGGGTCACGGGACAGCTCAGGAGAGTTTTCATTGATCCGATTCTTTCGTGGAGTCATAAAATATTCGAGGGAAGTCTCCAGGACCAAAATTATGGTCAGATTCGGTAAACAGACCCATACTCAGTTTTTCGGGCACGCTGTGTACCTACCCCTAGGGCCCCGTCTAGCAAAATTTCGAACGGGTCACCGGAAAGCTCAGGAGAGTTTTCATTGATCCGATTCTTACGTGGAGTCATAAAATATTCGAGGGAAGTCTCCAGGACCAAAATTATGGTCACATTCGGTGAACAGACCCATACTCAGTTTTTCGGGCACGCTGTGTACCTACCCCTAGGGCCCGTCTAGCAAAATTTCGAACGGGTCACGGGAAAGCTCTAGAGAGTTTACATTGATCCGATTCTTTCGTGGAGTCATAAAATATTCGAGGGAAGTCTCCAGGACCAAAATTATGGTCAGATTCGGTGAACAGACCCATACTCAGTTTTTCGGGCACGCTGTGTACCTACCCCTAGGGCCCGTCTAGCAAAATTTCGAACGGGTCACGGGAAAGCTCTAGAGAGTTTACATTGATCCGATTCTTTCGTGGAGTCATAAAATATTCGAGGGAAGTCTCCAGGACCAAAATTATGGTCAGATTCGGTGAACAGACCCATACTCAGTTTTTCGGCCACGCTATGTACCTACCCCTAGGGCCCGTGTAGCAAAATTTCGAACGGGTCACGGGACAGCTCAGGAGAGTTTTCATTGATCCGATTCTTTCGTGGAGTCATAAAATATTCGAGGGAAGTCTCCAGGACCAAAATTATGGTCAGATTCGGTAAACAGACCCATACTCAGTTTTTCGGGCACGCTGTGTACCTACCCCTAGGGCCCGTCTAGCAAAATTTCGAACGGGTCACCGGAAAGCTCAGGAGAGTTTTCATTGATCCGATTCTTACGTGGAGTCATAAAATATTCGAGGGAAGTCTCCAGGACCGAAATTATGGTCAGATTCGGTGAACAGACCCATACTTAGTTTTTCGGGCACGCTGTGTACCTACCCCTAGGGCCCGTCTAGCAAAATTTCGAACGGGTCACGGGAAAGCTCTAGAGAGTTTACATTGATCCGATTCTTTCGTGGAGTCATAAAATATTCGAGGGAAGTCTCCAGGACCAAAATTATGGTCAGATTCGGTGAACAGACCCATACTCAGTTTTTCGGGCACGCTGTGTACCTACCCCTAGGGCCCGTCTAGCAAAATTTCGAACGGGTCACGGGACAGCTCAGGAGAGTTTTCATTGATCCGATTCTTTCGTGGAGTCATAAAATATTCGAGGGAAGTCTCCAGGACCAAAATTATGGTCAGATTCGGTGAACAGACCCATACTCAGTTTTTCGGGCACGCTGTGTACCTACCCCTAGGGCCCCGTCTAGCAAAATTTCGAACGGGTCACCGGAAAGCTCAGGAGAGTTTTCATTGATCCGATTCTTACGTGGAGTCATAAAATATTCGAGGGAAGTCTCCAGGACCAAAATTATGGTCAGATTCGGTGAACAGACCCATACTCAGTTTTTCGGCCACGCTGTGTACCTACCCCTAGGGCCCGTGTAGCAAAATTTCGAACGGGTCACGGGACAGCTCAGGAGAGTTTTCATTGATCCGATTCTTTCGTGGAGTCATAAAATATTCGAGGGAAGTCTCCAGGACCAAAATTATGGTCAGATTCGGTAAACAGACCCATACTCAGTTTTTCGGGCACGCTGTGTACCTACCCCTAGGGCCCGTCTAGCAAAATTTCGAACGGGTCACCGGAAAGCTCAGGAGAGTTTTCATTGATCCGATTCTTTCGTGGAGTCATAAAATATTCGAGGGAAGTCTCCAGGACCAAAATTATGGTCAGATTCGGTGAACAGACCCATACTCAGTTTTTCGGGCACGCTGTGTACCTACCCCTAGGGCCCGTCTAGCAAAATTTCGAACGGGTCACGGGAAAGCTCTAGAGAGTTTACATTGATCCGATTCTTTCGTGGAGTCATAAAATATTCGAGGGAAGTCTCCAGGACCAAAATTATGGTCAGATTCGGTGAACAGACCCATACTCAGTTTTTCGGGCACGCTGTGTACCTACCCCTAGGGCCCGTCTAGCAAAATTTCGAACGGGTCACGGGAAAGCTCTAGAGAGTTTACATTGATCCGATTCTTTCGTGGAGTCATAAAATATTCGAGGGAAGTCTCCAGGACCAAAATTATGGTCAGATTCGGTAAACAGACCCATACTCAGTTTTTCGGGCACGCTGTGTACCTACCCCTAGGGCCCCGTCTAGCAAAATTTCGAACGGGTCACCGGAAAGCTCAGGAGAGTTTTCATTGATCCGATTCTTACGTGGAGTCATAAAATATTCGAGGGAAGTCTCCAGGACCAAAATTATGGTCAGATTCGGTGAACAGACCCATACTCAGTTTTTCGGGCACGCTGTGTACCTACCCCTAGGGCCCCGTCTAGCAAAATTTCGAACGGGTCACGGGACAGCTCAGGAGAGTTTTCATTGATCCGATTCTTTCGTGGAGTCATAAAATATTCGAGGGAAGTCTCCAGGACCAAAATTATGGTCAGATTCGGTGAACAGACCCATACTCAGTTTTTCGGGCACGCTGTGTACCTACCCCTAGGGCCCGTCTAGCAAAATTTCGAACGGGTCACCGGAAAGCTCAGGAGAGTTTTCATTGATCCGATTCTTACGTGGAGTCATAAAATATTCGAGGGAAGTCTCCAGGACCGAAATTATGGTCAGATTCGGTGAACAGACCCATACTCAGTTTTTCGGGTACGCTGTGTACCTACCCCTAGGGCCCGTCTAGCAAAATTTCGAACGGGTCACGGGAAAGCTCTAGAGAGTTTACATTGATCCGATTCTTTCGTGGAGTCATAAAATATTCGAGGGAAGTCTCCAGGACCAAAATTATGGTCAGATTCGGTGAACAGACCCATACTCAGTTTTTCGGGCACGCTGTGTCCCTACCCCTAGGGCCCGTCTAGCAAAATTACGAACAGGTCACGGGAAAGCTCAGGAGAGTTTTCATTGATCCGATTCTTTCGTGGAGTCATAAAATATTCGAGGGAAGTCTCCAGGACCAAAATTATGGTCAGATTCGGTGAACAGACCCATACTCAGTTTTTCGGCCACGCTGTGTACCTACCCCTAGGGCCCGTGTAGCAAAATTTCGAACGGGTCACGGGACAGCTCAGGAGAGTTTTCATTGATCCGATTCTTTCGTGGAGTCATAAAATATTCGAGGGAAGTCTCCAGGACCAAAATTATGGTCAGATTCGGTAAACAGACCCATACTCAGTTTTTCGGGCACGCTGTGTACCTACCCCTAGGGCCCCGTCTAGCAAAATTTCGAACGGGTCACCGGAAAGCTCAGGAGAGTTTTCATTGATCCGATTCTTACGTGGAGTCATAAAATATTCGAGGGAAGTCTCCAGGACCAAAATTATGGTCAGATTCGGTGAACAGACCCATACTCAGTTTTTCGGCCACGCTGTGTACCTACCCCTAGGGCCCGTGTAGCAAAATTTCGAACGGGTCACGGGACAGCTCAGGAGAGTTTTCATTGATCCGATTCTTTCGTGGAGTCATAAAATATTCGAGGGAAGTCTCCAGGACCAAAATTATGGTCAGATTCGGTAAACAGACCCATACTCAGTTTTTCGGGCACGCTGTGTACCTACCCCTAGGGCCCGTCTAGCAAAATTTCGAACGGGTCACCGGAAAGCTCAGGAGAGTTTTCATTGATCCGATTCTTTCGTGGAGTCATAAAATATTCGAGGGAAGTCTCCAGGACCAAAATTATGGTCAGATTCGGTGAACAGACCCATACTCAGTTTTTCGGGCACGCTGTGTACCTACCCCTAGGGCCCGTCTAGCAAAATTTCGAACGGGTCACGGGAAAGCTCTAGAGAGTTTACATTGATCCGATTCTTTCGTGGAGTCATAAAATATTCGAGGGAAGTCTCCAGGACCAAAATTATGGTCAGATTCGGTGAACAGACCCATACTCAGTTTTTCGGGCACGCTGTGTACCTACCCCTAGGGCCCGTCTAGCAAAATTTCGAACGGGTCACGGGAAAGCTCTAGAGAGTTTACATTGATCCGATTCTTTCGTGGAGTCATAAAATATTCGAGGGAAGTCTCCAGGACCAAAATTATGGTCAGATTCGGTAAACAGACCCATACTCAGTTTTTCGGGCACGCTGTGTACCTACCCCTAGGGCCCCGTCTAGCAAAATTTCGAACGGGTCACCGGAAAGCTCAAGAGAGTTTTCATTGATCCGATTCTTACGTGGAGTCATAAAATATTCGAGGGAAGTCTCCAGGACCAAAATTATGGTCAGATTCGGTGAACAGACCCATACTCAGTTTTTCGGGCACGCTGTGTACCTACCCCTAGGGCCCCGTCTAGCAAAATTTCGAACGGGTCACGGGACAGCTCAGGAGAGTTTTCATTGATCCGATTCTTTCGTGGAGTCATAAAATATTCGAGGGAAGTCTCCAGGACCAAAATTATGGTCAGATTCGGTGAACAGACCCATACTCAGTTTTTCGGGCACGCTGTGTACCTACCCCTAGGGCCCGTCTAGCAAAATTTCGAACGGGTCACCGGAAAGCTCAGGAGAGTTTTCATTGATCCGATTCTTACGTGGAGTCATAAAATATTCGAGGGAAGTCTCCAGGACCGAAATTATGGTCAGATTCGGTGAACAGACCCATACTCAGTTTTTCGGGCACGCTGTGTACCTACCCCTAGGGCCCGTCTAGCAAAATTTCGAACGGGTCACGGGAAAGCTCTAGAGAGTTTACATTGATCCGATTCTTTCGTGGAGTCATAAAATATTCGAGGGAAGTCTCCAGGACCAAAATTATGGTCAGATTCGGTGAACAGACCCATACTCAGTTTTTCGGGCACGCTGTGTCCCTACCCCTAGGGCCCGTCTAGCAAAATTACGAACAGGTCACGGGAAAGCTCAGGAGAGTTTTCATTGATCCGATTCTTTCGTGGAGTCATAAAATATTCGAGGGAAGTCTCCAGGACCAAAATTATGGTCAGATTCGGTGAACAGACCCATACTCAGTTTTTTGGGCACGCTGTGTACCTACCCCTAGGGCCCGTCTAGCAAAATTTCGAACGGGTAACGGGAAAGCTCTAGAAAGTTTACATTGATCCAATTCTTTCGTGAAGTCATAAAATATTCGAGGGAAGTCTCCAGGACCGAAATTATGGTCAGATTCGGTGAACAGACCCATACTCAGTTTTTCAGGCACGCTGTGTACCTACCCCTAGGGCCCGTCTAGCAAAATTTCGAACGGGTCACGGGAAAGCTCCGGAGAGTTTTCATTGATCCGATTCTTACGTGGAGTCATAAAATATTCGAGGGAAGTCTCCAGGACCAAAATTATGGTCAGATTCGGTGAACAGACCCATACTCAGTTTTTTGGGCACGCTGTGTACCTACCCCTAGGGCCCGTCTATCAAAATTTCGAACGGGTCACGGGAAAGCTCTAGAGAGTTTACATTGATCCAATTCTTTCGTGGAGTCATAAAATATTCGAGGGAAGTCTCCAGGACCAAAATTATGGTCAGATTCGGTGAACAGACCCATACTCAGTTTTTCGGGCACGCTGTGTACCTACCCCTAGGGCCCGTCTAGCAAAATTTCGAACGGGTCACGGGAAAGCTCTAGAGAGTTTACATTGATCCTATTCTTTCGTGGAGTCATAAAATATTCGAGGGAAGTCTCCAGGACCAAAATTATGGTCAGATTCGGTGAACAGACCCATACTCAGTTTTTCGGGCACGCTGTGTACCTACCCCTAGGGCCCGTCTAGCAAAATTTCGAACGGGTCGCGGGAAAGCTCAGGAGAGTTTTCATTGATCCGATTCTTTCGTGGAGTCATAAAATATTCGAGGGAAGTCTCCAGGACCAAAATTATGGTCAGATTCGGTGAACAGACCCATACTCAGTTTTTCGGGCACGCTGTGTACCTACCCCTAGGGCCCGTCTAGCAAAATTTCGAACGGGTCGCGGGAAAGCTCAGGAGAGTTTTCATTGATCCGATTCTTTCGTGGAGTCATAAAATATTCGAGGGAAGTCTCCAGGACCAAAATTATGGTCAGATTCGGTGAACAGACCCATACTCAGTTTTTCGGGCACGCTGTGTACCTACCCCTAGGGCCCTATTAGCAAAATTTCGAACGGGTCACGGGAAAGCTCTATAGAGTTTTCATTGGTCCATTTCTTTCGTGGAGTCATAAAATATTCGAGGGAAGTCTCCAGGACCAAAATTGTGGTCAGATTCGGTGAACAGACTCATACTCAGTTTTTCGGGCCCGCTGTGTACCTACCCCTAGGGCCCGTCTAGCAAAATTTCGAACGGGTCACGGGAAAGCTCTAGAGAGTTTACATTGATCCTATTCTTTCGTGGAGTCATAAAATATTCGAGGGAAGTCTCCAGGACCAAAATTATGGTCAGATTCGGTGAACAGACCCATACTCAGTTTTTCGGGCACGCTGTGTACCTACCCCTAGGGCCCGTCTAGCAAAATTTCGAACGGGTCGCGGGAAAGCTCAGGAGAGTTTTCATTGATCCGATTCTTTCGTGGAGTCATAAAATATTCGAGGGAAGTCTCCAGGACCAAAATTATGGTCAGATTCGGTGAACAGACCCATACTCAGTTTTTCGGGCACGCTGTGTACCTACCCCTAGGGCCCGTCTAGCAAAATTTCGAACGGGTCGCGGGAAAGCTCAGGAGAGTTTTCATTGATCCGATTCTTTCGTGGAGTCATAAAATATTCGAGGGAAGTCTCCAGGACCAAAATTATGGTCAGATTCGGTGAACAGACCCATACTCAGTTTTTCGGGCACGCTGTGTACCTACCCCTAGGGCCCTATTAGCAAAATTTCGAACGGGTCACGGGAAAGCTCTATAGAGTTTTCATTGGTCCATTTCTTTCGTGGAGTCATAAAATATTCGAGGGAAGTCTCCAGGACCAAAATTGTGGTTAGATTCGGTGAACAGACCCATACTCAGTTTTTCGGGCACGCTGTGTACCTACCCCTAGGGCCCGTCTAGCAAAATTACGAACAGGTCACGGGAAAGCTCAGGAGAGTTTTCATTGATCCGATTCTTTCGTGGAGTCATAAAATATTCGAGGGAAGTCTCCAGGACCAAAATTATGGTCAGATTCGGTGAACAGACCCATACTCAGTTTTTCGGGCACGCTGTGTACCTACCCCTAGGGCCCGTCTAGCAAAATTTCGAACGGGTCGCGGGAAAGCTCAGGAGAGTTTTCATTGATCCGATTCTTTCGTGGAGTCATAAAATATTCGAGGGAAGTCTCCAGGACCAAAATTATGGTCAGATTCGGTGAACAGACCCATACTCAGTTTTTCGGGCACGCTGTGTACCTACCCCTAGGGCCCGTCTAGCAAAATTTCGAACGGGTAACGGGAAAGCTCTAGAAAGTTTACATTGATCCAATTCTTTCGTGGAGTCATAAAATATTCGAGGGAAGTCTCCAGGACCGAAATTATGGTCAGATTCGGTGAACAGACCCATACTCAGTTTTTCAGGCACGCTGTGTACCTACCCCTAGGGCCCGTCTAGCAAAATTTCGAACGGGTCACGGGAAAGCTCAGGAGAGTTTTCATTGATCCGATTCTTACGTGGAGTCATAAAATATTCGAGGGAAGTCTCCAGGACCAAAATTATGGTCAGATTCGGTGAACAGACCCATACTCAGTTTTTCGGGCACGCTGTGTACCTACCCCTAGGGCCCTATTAGCAAAATTTCGAACGGGTCACGGGAAAGCTCTATAGAGTTTTCATTGGTCCATTTCTTTCGTGGAGTCATAAAATATTCGAGGGAAGTCTCCAGGACCAAAATTGTGGTCAGATTCGGTGAACAGACCCATACTCAGTTTTTCGGGCACGCTGTGTACCTACCCCTAGGGCCCGTCTAGCAAAATTACGAACAGGTCACGGGAAAGCTCAGGAGAGTTTTCATTGATCCGATTCTTTCGTGGAGTCATAAAATATTCGAGGGAAGTCTCCAGGACCAAAATTATGGTCAGATTCGGTGAACAGACCCATACTCAGTTTTTCGGGCACGCTGTGTACCTACCCCTAGGGCCCGTCTAGCAAAATTTCGAACGGGTCGCGGGAAAGCTCAGGAGAGTTTTCATTGATCCGATTCTTTCGTGGAGTCATAAAATATTCGAGGGAAGTCTCCAGGACCAAAATTATGGTCAGATTCGGTGAACAGACCCATACTCAGTTTTTTGGGCACGCTGTGTACCTACCCCTAGGGCCCGTCTAGCAAAATTTCGAACGGGTAACGGGAAAGCTCTAGAAAGTTTACATTGATCCAATTCTTTCGTGGAGTCATAAAATATTCGAGGGAAGTCTCCAGGACCGAAATTATGGTCAGATTCGGTGAACAGACCCATACTCAGTTTTTCAGGCACGCTGTGTACCTACCCCTAGGGCCCGTCTAGCAAAATTTCGAACGGGTCACGGGAAAGCTCAGGAGAGTTTTCATTGATCCGATTCTTACGTGGAGTCATAAAATATTCGTGGGAAGTCTCCAGGACCAAAATTATGGTCAGATTCGGTGAACAGACCCATACTCAGTTTTTTGGGCACGCTGTGTACCTACCCCTAGGGCCCGTCTATCAAAATTTCGAACGGGTCACGGGAAAGCTCTAGAGAGTTTACATTGATCCAATTCTTTCGTGGAGTCATAAAATATTCGAGGGAAGTCTCCAGGACCAAAATTATGGTCAGATTCGGTGAACAGACCCATACTCAGTTTTTCGGGCACGCTGTGTACCTACCCCTAGGGCCCGTCTAGCAAAATTTCGAACGGGTCACGGGAAAGCTCTAGAGAGTTTACATTGATCCTATTCTTTCGTGGAGTCATAAAATATTCGGGGGAAGTCTCCAGGACCAAAATTATGGTCAGATTCGGTGAACAGACCCATACTCAGTTTTTCGGGCACGCTGTGTACCTACCCCTAGGGCCCGTCTAGCAAAATTTCGAACGGGTCGCGGGAAAGCTCAGGAGAGTTTTCATTGATCCGATTCTTTCGTGGAGTCATAAAATATTCGAGGGAAGTCTCCAGGACCAAAATTATGGTCAGATTCGGTGAACAGACCCATACTCAGTTTTTCGGGCACGCTGTGTACCTACCCCTAGGGCCCTATTAGCAAAATTTCGAACGGGTCACGGGAAAGCTCTATAGAGTTTTCATTGGTCCATTTCTTTCGTGGAGTCATAAAATATTCGAGGGAAGTCTCCAGGACCAAAATTGTGGTCAGATTCGGTGAACAGACCCATACTCAGTTTTTCGGGCACGCTGTGTACCTACCCCTAGGGCCCGTCTAGCAAAATTACGAACAGGTCACGGGAAAGCTCAGGAGAGTTTTCATTGATCCGATTCTTTCGTGGAGTCATAAAATATTCGAGGGAAGTCTCCAGGACCAAAATTATGGTCAGATTCGGTGAACAGACCCATACTCAGTTTTTCGGGCACGCTGTGTACCTACCCCTAGGACCCGTCTAGCAAAATTTCGAACGGGTCGCGGGAAAGCTCAGGAGAGTTTTCATTGATCCGATTCTTTCGTGGAGTCATAAAATATTCGAGGGAAGTCTCCAGGACCAAAATTATGGTCAGATTCGGTGAACAGACCCATACTCAGTTTTTCGGGCACGCTGTGTAGCTACCCCTAGGGCCCTATTAGCAAAATTTCGAACGGGTCACGGGAAAGCTCTATAGAGTTTTCATTGGTCCATTTCTTTCGTGGAGTCATAAAATATTCGAGGGAAGTCTCCAGGACCAAAATTGTGGTCAGATTCGGTGAACAGACCCATACTCAGTTTTTCGGGCACGCTGTGTACCTACCCCTAGGGCCCGTCTAGCAAAATTACGAACAGGTCACGGGAAAGCTCAGGAGAGTTTTCATTGATCCGATTCTTTCGTGGAGTCATAAAATATTCGAGGGAAGTCTCCAGGACCAAAATTATGGTCAGATTCGGTGAACAGACCCATACTCAGTTTTTCGGGCACGCTGTGTACCTACCCCTAGGGCCCGTCTAGCAAAATTTCGAACGGGTCGCGGGAAAGCTCAGGAGAGTTTTCATTGATCCGATTCTTTCGTGGAGTCATAAAATATTCGAGGGAAGTCTCCAGGACCAAAATTATGGTCAGATTCGGTGAACAGACCCATACTCAGTTTTTTGGGCACGCTGTGTACCTACCCCTAGGGCCCGTCTAGCAAAATTTCGAACGGGTAACGGGAAAGCTCTAGAAAGTTTACATTGATCCAATTCTTTCGTGGAGTCATAAAATATTCGAGGGAAGTCTCCAGGAACGAAATTATGGTCAGATTCGGTGAACAGACCCATACTCAGTTTTTCAGGCACGCTGTGTACCTACCCCTAGGGCCCGTCTAGCAAAATTTCGAACGGGTCACGGGAAAGCTCAAGAGAGTTTTCATTGATCCGATTCTTACGTGGAGTCATAAAATATTCGAGGGAAGTCTCCAGGACCAAAATTATGGTCAGATTCGGTGAACAGACCCATACTCAGTTTTTTGGGCACGCTGTGTACCTACCCCTAGGGCCCGTCTATCAAAATTTCGAACGGGTCACGGGAAAGCTCTAGAGAGTTTACATTGATCCAATTCTTTCGTGGAGTCATAAAATATTCGAGGGAAGTCTCCAGGACCAAAATTATGGTCAGATTCGGTGAACAGACCCATACTCAGTTTTTCGGGCACGCTGTGTACCTACCCCTAGGGCCCGTCTAGCAAAATTACGAACAGGTCACGGGAAAGCTCAGGAGAGTTTTCATTGATCCGATTCTTTCGTGGAGTCATAAAATATTCGAGGGAAGTCTCCAGGACCAAAATTATGGTCAGATTCGGTGAACAGACCCATACTCAGTTTTTCGGGCACGCTGTGTACCTACCCCTAGGACCCGTCTAGCAAAATTTCGAACGGGTCGCGGGAAAGCTCAGGAGAGTTTTCATTGATCCGATTCTTTCGTGGAGTCATAAAATATTCGAGGGAAGTCTCCAGGACCAAAATTATGGTCAGATTCGGTGAACAGACCCATACTCAGTTTTTCGGGCACGCTGTGTAGCTACCCCTAGGGCCCTATTAGCAAAATTTCGAACGGGTCACGGGAAAGCTCTATAGAGTTTTCATTGGTCCATTTCTTTCGTGGAGTCATAAAATATTCGAGGGAAGTCTCCAGGACCAAAATTGTGGTCAGATTCGGTGAACAGACCCATACTCAGTTTTTCGGGCACGCTGTGTACCTACCCCTAGGGCCCGTCTAGCAAAATTACGAACAGGTCACGGGAAAGCTCAGGAGAGTTTTCATTGATCCGATTCTTTCGTGGAGTCATAAAATATTCGAGGGAAGTCTCCAGGACCAAAATTATGGTCAGATTCGGTGAACAGACCCATACTCAGTTTTTCGGGCACGCTGTGTACCTACCCCTAGGGCCCGTCTAGCAAAATTTCGAACGGGTCGCGGGAAAGCTCAGGAGAGTTTTCATTGATCCGATTCTTTCGTGGAGTCATAAAATATTCGAGGGAAGTCTCCAGGACCAAAATTATGGTCAGATTCGGTGAACAGACCCATACTCAGTTTTTTGGGCACGCTGTGTACCTACCCCTAGGGCCCGTCTAGCAAAATTTCGAACGGGTAACGGGAAAGCTCTAGAAAGTTTACATTGATCCAATTCTTTCGTGGAGTCATAAAATATTCGAGGGAAGTCTCCAGGAACGAAATTATGGTCAGATTCGGTGAACAGACCCATACTCAGTTTTTCAGGCACGCTGTGTACCTACCCCTAGGGCCCGTCTAGCAAAATTTCGAACGGGTCACGGGAAAGCTCAAGAGAGTTTTCATTGATCCGATTCTTACGTGGAGTCATAAAATATTCGAGGGAAGTCTCCAGGACCAAAATTATGGTCAGATTCGGTGAACAGACCCATACTCAGTTTTTTGGGCACGCTGTGTACCTACCCCTAGGGTCCGTCTATCAAAATTTCGAACGGGTCACGGGAAAGCTCAGGAGAGTTTACATTGATCCAATTCTTTCGTGGAGTCATAAAATATTCGAGGGAAGTCTCCAGGACCAAAATTATGGTCAGATTCGGTGAACAGACCCATACTCAGTTTTTCGGGCACGCTGTGTACCTACCCCTAGGGCCCGTCTAGCAAAATTTCGAACGGGTCACGGGAAAGCTCTAGAGAGTTTACATTGATCCTATTCTTTCGTGGAGTCATAAAATATTCGAGGGAAGTCTCCAGGACCAAAATTATGGTCAGATTCGGTGAACAGACCCATACTCAGTTTTTCGGGCACGCTGTGTACCTACCCCTAGGGCCCGTCTAGCAAAATTTCGAACGGGTCGCGGGAAAGCTCAGGAGAGTTTTCATTGATCCGATTCTTTCGTGGAGTCATAAAATATTCGAGGGAAGTCTCCAGGACCAAAATTATGGTCAGATTCGGTGAACAGACCCATACTCAGTTTTTTGGGCACGCTGTGTACCTACCCCTAGGGCCCGTCTAGCAAAATTACGAACAGGTCACGGGAAAGCTCAGGAGAGTTTTCATTGATCCGATTCTTTCGTGGAGTCATAAAATATTCGAGGGAAGTCTCCAGGACCAAAATTATGGTCAGATTCGGTGAACAGACCCATACTCAGTTTTTCGGGCACGCTGTGTACCTACCCCTAGGGCCCGTCTAGCAAAATTTCGAACGGGTCGCGGGAAAGCTCAGGAGAGTTTTCATTGATCCGATTCTTTCGTGGAGTCATAAAATATTCGAGGGAAGTCTCCAGGACCAAAATTATGGTCAGATTCGGTGAACAGACCCATACTCAGTTTTTTGGGCACGCTGTGTACCTACCCCTAGGGCCCGTCTAGCAAAATTTCGAACGGGTAACGGGAAAGCTCTAGAAAGTTTACATTGATCCAATTCTTTCGTGGAGTCATAAAATATTCGAGGGAAGTCTCCAGGACCGAAATTATGGTCAGATTCGGTGAACAGACCCATACTCAGTTTTTCAGGCACGCTGTGTACCTACCCCTAGGTCCCGTCTAGCAAAATTTCGAACGGGTCACGGGAAAGCTCAGGAGAGTTTTCATTGATCCGATTCTTACGTGGAGTCATAAAATATTCGAGGGAAGTCTCCAGGACCAAAATTATGGTCAGATTCGGTGAACAGACCCATACTCAGTTTTTCGGGCACGCTGTGTACCTACCCCTAGGGCCCGTTTATCAAAATTTCGAACGGGTCGCGGGAAAGCTCAGGAGAGTTTTCATTGATCCAATTCTTTCGTGGAGTCATAAAATATTCGAGGGAAGTCTCCAGGACCAAAATTATGGTCAGATTCGGTGAACAGACCCATACTCAGTTTTTCGGGCAGGCTGTGTACCTACCCCTAGGGCCCGTCTAGCAAAATTTCGAACGGGTCACGGGAAAGCTCTAGAGAGTTTACATTGATCCTATTCTTTCGTGGAGTCATAAAATATTCGAGGGAAGTCTCCAGGACCAAAATTATGGTCAGATTCGGTGAACAGACCCATACTCAGTTTTTCGGGCACGCTGTGTACCTACCCCTAGGGCACGTCTAGCAAAATTTCGAACGGGTCGCGGGAAAGCTCAGGAGAGTTTTCATTGATCCGATTCTTTCGTGGAGTCATAAAATATTCGAGGGAAGTCTCCAGGACCAAAATTATGGTCAGATTCGGTGAACAGACCCATACTCAGTTTTTCGGGCAGGCTGTGTACCTACCCCTAGGGCCCGTTTAGCAAAATTTCGAACGGGTCGCGGGAAAGCTCTATAGAGTTTTCATTGGTCCATTTCTTTCGTGGAGTCATAAAATATTCGAGGGAAGTCTCCAGGACCAAAATTGTGGTCAGATTCGGTGAACAGACCCATACTCAGTTTTTCGGGCACGCTGTGTACCTACCCCTAGGGCCCGTCTAGCAAAATTACGAACAGGTCACGGGAAAGCTCAGGAGAGTTTTCATTGATCCGATTCTTTCGTGGAGTCATAAAATATTCGAGGGAAGTCTCCAGGACCAAAATTATGGTCAGATTCGGTGAACAGACCCATACTCAGTTTTTCGGGCACGCTGTGTACCTACCCCTAGGGCCCGTCTAGCAAAATTTCGAACGGGTCGCGGGAAAGCTCAGGAGAGTTTTCATTGATCCGATTCTTTCGTGGAGTCATAAAATATTCGAGGGAAGTCTCCAGGACCAAAATTATGGTCAGATTCGGTGAACAGACCCATACTCAGTTTTTCGGGCACGCTGTGTACCTACCCCTAGGGCCCGTCTAGCAAAATTACGAACAGGTCACGGGAAAGCTCAGGAGAGTTTTCATTGATCCGATTCTTTCGTGGAGTCATAAAATATTCGAGGGAAGTCTCCAGGACCAAAATTATGGTCAGATTCGGTGAACAGACCCATACTCAGTTTTTCGGGCACGCTGTGTACCTACCCCTAGGGCCCGTCTAGCAAAATTTCGAACGGGTCGCGGGAAAGCTCAGGAGAGTTTTCATTGATCCGATTCTTTCGTGGAGTCATAAAATATTCGAGGGAAGTCTCCAGGACCAAAATTATGGTCAGATTCGGTGAACAGACCCATACTCAGTTTTTCGGGCACGCTGTGTACCTACCCCTAGGGCCCTATTAGCAAAATTTCGAACGGGTCACGGGAAAGCTCTATAGAGTTTTCATTGGTCCATTTCTTTCGTGGAGTCATAAAATATTCGAGGGAAGTCTCCAGGACCAAAATTGTGGTCAGATTCGGTGAACAGACCCATACTCAGTTTTTCGGGCACGCTGTGTACCTACCCCTAGGGCCCGTCTAGCAAAATTACGAACAGGTCACGGGAAAGCTCAGGAGAGTTTTCATTGATCCGATTCTTTCGTGGAGTCATAAAATATTCGAGGGAAGTCTCCAGGACCAAAATTATGGTCAGATTCGGTGAACAGACCCATACTCAGTTTTTCGGGCACGCTGTGTACCTACCCCTAGGGCCCGTCTAGCAAAATTTCGAACGGGTCGCGGGAAAGCTCAGGAGAGTTTTCATTGATCCGATTCTTTCGTGGAGTCATAAAATATTCGAGGGAAGTCTCCAGGACCAAAATTATGGTCAGATTCGGTGAACAGACCCATACTCAGTTTTTCGGGCACGCTGTGTACCTACCCCTAGGGCCCGTCTAGCAAAATTACGAACAGGTCACGGGAAAGCTCAGGAGAGTTTTCATTGATCCGATTCTTTCGTGGAGTCATAAAATATTCGAGGGAAGTCTCCAGGACCAAAATTATGGTCAGATTCGGTGAACAGACCCATACTCAGTTTTTCGGGCACGCTGTGTACCTACCCCTAGGGCCCGTCTAGCAAAATTTCGAACGGGTCGCGGGAAAGCTCAGGAGAGTTTTCATTGATCCGATTCTTTCGTGGAGTCATAAAATATTCGAGGGAAGTCTCCAGGACCAAAATTATGGTCAGATTCGGTGAACAGACCCATACTCAGTTTTTCGGGCACGCTGTGTACCTACCCCTAGGGCCCGTCTAGCAAAATTTCGAACGGGTAACGGGAAAGCTCTAGAAAGTTTACATTGATCCAATTCTTTCGTGGAGTCATAAAATATTCGAGGGAAGTCTCCAGGACCGAAATTATGGTCAGATTCGGTGAACAGACCCATACTCAGTTTTTCAGGCACGCTGTGTACCTACCCCTAGGGCCCGTCTAGCAAAATTTCGAACGGGTCACGGGAAAGCTCAGGAGAGTTTTCATTGATCCGATTCTTACGTGGAGTCATAAAATATTCGAGGGAAGTCTCCAGGACCAAAATTATGGTCAGATTCGGTGAACAGACCCATACTCAGTTTTTTGGGCACGCTGTGTACCTACCCCTAGGGCCCGTTTATCAAAATTTCGAACGGGTCACGGGAAAGCTCTAGAGAGTTTACATTGATCCAATTCTTTCGTGGAGTCATAAAATATTCGAGGGAAGTCTCCAGGACCAAAATTATGGTCAGATTCGGTGAACAGACCCATACTCAGTTTTTCGGGCACGCTGTGTACCTACCCCTAGGGCCCGTCTAGCAAAATTTCGAACGGGTCACGGGAAAGCTCTAGAGAGTTTACATTGATCCTATTCTTTCGTGGAGTCATAAAATATTCGAGGGAAGTCTCCAGGACCAAAATTATGGTCAGATTCGGTGAACAGACCCATACTCAGTTTTTCGGGCACGCTGTGTACCTACCCCTAGGGCCCGTCTAGCAAAATTTCGAACGGGTCGCGGGAAAGCTCAGGAGAGTTTTCATTGATCCGATTCTTTCGTGGAGTCATAAAATATTCGAGGGAAGTCTCCAGGACCAAAATTATGGTCAGATTCGGTGAACAGACCCATACTCAGTTTTTCGGGCACGCTGTGTACCTACCCCTAGGGCCCTATTAGCAAAATTTCGAACGGGTCACGGGAAAGCTCTATAGAGTTTTCATTGGTCCATTTCTTTCGTGGAGTCATAAAATATTCGAGGGAAGTCTCCAGGACCAAAATTGTGGTCAGATTCGGTGAACAGACCCATACTCAGTTTTTCGGGCACGCTGTGTACCTACCCCTAGGGCCCGTCTAGCAAAATTACGAACAGGTCACGGGAAAGCTCAGGAGAGTTTTCATTGATCCGATTCTTTCGTGGAGTCATAAAATATTCGAGGGAAGTCTCCAGGACCAAAATTATGGTCAGATTCGGTGAACAGACCCATACTCAGTTTTTCGGGCACGCTGTGTACCTACCCCTAGGGCCCGTCTAGCAAAATTTCGAACGGGTCGCGGGAAAGCTCAGGAGAGTTTTCATTGATCCGATTCTTTCGTGGAGTCATAAAATATTCGAGGGAAGTCTCCAGGACCAAAATTATGGTCAGATTCGGTGAACAGACCCATACTCAGTTTTTCGGGCACGCTGTGTACCTACCCCTAGGGCCCGTCTAGCAAAATTACGAACAGGTCACGGGAAAGCTCAGGAGAGTTTTCATTGATCCGATTCTTTCGTGGAGTCATAAAATATTCGAGGGAAGTCTCCAGGACCAAAATTATGGTCAGATTCGGTGAACAGACCCATACTCAGTTTTTCGGGCACGCTGTGTACCTACCCCTAGGGCCCGTCTAGCAAAATTTCGAACGGGTCGCGGGAAAGCTCAGGAGAGTTTTCATTGATCCGATTCTTTCGTGGAGTCATAAAATATTCGAGGGAAGTCTCCAGGACCAAAATTATGGTCAGATTCGGTGAACAGACCCATACTCAGTTTTTCGGGCACGCTGTGTACCTACCCCTAGGGCCCGTCTAGCAAAATTACGAACAGGTCACGGGAAAGCTCAGGAGAGTTTTCATTGATCCGATTCTTTCGTGGAGTCATAAAATATTCGAGGGAAGTCTCCAGGACCAAAATTATGGTCAGATTCGGTGAACAGACCCATACTCAGTTTTTCGGGCACGCTGTGTACCTACCCCTAGGGCCCGTCTAGCAAAATTTCGAACGGGTCGCGGGAAAGCTCAGGAGAGTTTTCATTGATCCGATTCTTTCGTGGAGTCATAAAATATTCGAGGGAAGTCTCCAGGACCAAAATTATGGTCAGATTCGGTGAACAGACCCATACTCAGTTTTTTGGGCACGCTGTGTACCTACCCCTAGGGCCCGTCTAGCAAAATTTCGAACGGGTAACGGGAAAGCTCTAGAAAGTTTACATTGATCCAATTCTTTCGTGGAGTCATAAAATATTCGAGGGAAGTCTCCAGGACCGAAATTATGGTCAGATTCGGTGAACAGACCCATACTCAGTTTTTCAGGCACGCTGTGTACCTACCCCTAGGGCCCGTCTAGCAAAATTTCGAACGGGCCCCGGGAAAGCTCAGGAGAGTTTACATTGATCCTATTCTTTCGTGGAGTCATAAAATATTCGAGGGAAGTCTCCAGGACCAAAATTATGGTAAGATTCGGTGAACAGACCCATACTCAGTTTTTCGGGCACGCTGTGTACCTACCCCTAGGGCCCGTCTAGCAAAATTTCGAACGGGTCGCGGGAAAGCTCAGGAGAGTTTTCATTGATCCGATTCTTTCGTGGAGTCATAAAATATTCGAGGGAAGTCTCCAGGACCAAAATTATGGTCAGATTCGGTGAACAGACCCATACTCAGTTTTTCGGGCACGCTGTGTACCTACCCCTAGGGCCCTATTAGCAAAATTTCGAACGGGTCACGGGAAAGCTCTATAGAGTTTTCATTGGTCCATTTCTTTCGTGGAGTCATAAAATATTCGAGGGAAGTCTCCAGGACCAAAATTGTGGTCAGATTCGGTGAACAGACCCATACTCAGTTTTTCGGGCACGCTGTGTACCTACCCCTAGGGCCCGTCTAGCAAAATTACGAACAGGTCACGGGAAAGCTCAGGAGAGTTTTCATTGATCCGATTCTTTCGTGGAGTCATAAAATATTCGAGGGAAGTCTCCAGGACCAAAATTATGGTCAGATTCGGTGAACAGACCCATACTCAGTTTTTCGGGCACGCTGTGTACCTACCCCTAGGGCCCGTCTAGCAAAATTTCGAACGGGTCGCGGGAAAGCTCAGGAGAGTTTTCATTGATCCGATTCTTTCGTGGAGTCATAAAATATTCGAGGGAAGTCTCCAGGACCAAAATTATGGTCAGATTCGGTGAACAGACCCATACTCAGTTTTTCGGGCACGCTGTGTACCTACCCCTAGGGCCCGTCTAGCAAAATTACGAACAGGTCACGGGAAAGCTCAGGAGAGTTTTCATTGATCCGATTCTTTCGTGGAGTCATAAAATATTCGAGGGAAGTCTCCAGGACCAAAATTATGGTCAGATTCGGTGAACAGACCCATACTCAGTTTTTCGGGCACGCTGTGTACCTACCCCTAGGGCCCGTCTAGCAAAATTTCGAACGGGTCGCGGGAAAGCTCAGGAGAGTTTTCATTGATCCGATTCTTTCGTGGAGTCATAAAATATTCGAGGGAAGTCTCCAGGACCAAAATTATGGTCAGATTCGGTGAACAGACCCATACTCAGTTTTTCGGGCACGCTGTGTACCTACCCCTAGGGCCCGTCTAGCAAAATTACGAACAGGTCACGGGAAAGCTCAGGAGAGTTTTCATTGATCCGATTCTTTCGTGGAGTCATAAAATATTCGAGGGAAGTCTCCAGGACCAAAATTATGGTCAGATTCGGTGAACAGACCCATACTCAGTTTTTCGGGCACGCTGTGTACCTACCCCTAGGGCCCGTCTAGCAAAATTTCGAACGGGTCGCGGGAAAGCTCAGGAGAGTTTTCATTGATCCGATTCTTTCGTGGAGTCATAAAATATTCGAGGGAAGTCTCCAGGACCAAAATTATGGTCAGATTCGGTGAACAGACCCATACTCAGTTTTTTGGGCACGCTGTGTACCTACCCCTAGGGCCCGTCTAGCAAAATTTCGAACGGGTAACGGGAAAGCTCTAGAAAGTTTACATTGATCCAATTCTTTCGTGGAGTCATAAAATATTCGAGGGAAGTCTCCAGGACCGAAATTATGGTCAGATTCGGTGAACAGACCCATACTCAGTTTTTCAGGCACGCTGTGTACCTACCCCTAGGGCCCGTCTAGCAAAATTTCGAACGGGCCCCGGGAAAGCTCAGGAGAGTTTTCATTGATCCGATTCTTACGTGGAGTCATAAAATATTCGAGGGAAGTCTCCAGGACCAAAATTATGGTCAGATTCGGTGAACAGACCCATACTCAGTTTTTCGGGCACGCTGTGTACCTACCCCTAGGGCCCGTCTAGCAAAATTTCGAACGGGTCGCGGGAAAGCTCAGGAGAGTTTTCATTGATCCGATTCTTTCGTGGAGTCATAAAATATTCGAGGGAAGTCTCCAGGACCAAAATTATGGTCAGATTCGGTGAACAGACCCATACTCAGTTTTTTGGGCACGCTGTGTACCTACCCCTAGGGCCCGTCTAGCAAAATTTCGAACGAGTAACGGGAAAGCTCTAGAAAGTTTACATTGATCCAATTCTTTCGTGGAGTCATAAAATATTCGAGGGAAGTCTCCAGGACCGAAATTATGGTCAGATTCGGTGAACAGACCCATACTCAGTTTTTCAGGCACGCTGTGTACCTACCCCTAGGGCCCGTCTAGCAAAATTTCGAACGGGCCCCGGGAAAGCTCAGGAGAGTTTACATTGATCCTATTCTTTCGTGGAGTCATAAAATATTCGAGGGAAGTCTCCAGGACCAAAATTATGGTCAGATTCGGTGAACAGACCCATACTCAGTTTTTCGGGCACGCTGTGTACCTACCCCTAGGGCCCGTCTAGCAAAATTTCGAACGGGTCGCGGGAAAGCTCAGGAGAGTTTTCATTGATCCGATTCTTTCGTGGAGTCATAAAATATTCGAGGGAAGTCTCCAGGACCAAAATTATGGTCAGATTCGGTGAACAGACCCATACTCAGTTTTTCGGGCACGCTGTGTACCTACCCCTAGGGCCCTATTAGCAAAATTTCGAACGGGTCACGGGAAAGCTCTATAGAGTTTTCATTGGTCCATTTCTTTCGTGGAGTCATAAAATATTCGAGGGAAGTCTCCAGGACCAAAATTGTGGTCAGATTCGGTGAACAGACCCATACTCAGTTTTTCGGGCACGCTGTGTACCTACCCCTAGGGCCCGTCTAGAAAAATTACGAACAGGTCACGGGAAAGCTCAGGAGAGTTTTCATTGATCCGATTCTTTCGTGGAGTCATAAAATATTCGAGGGAAGTCTCCAGGACCAAAATTATGGTCAGATTCGGTGAACAGACCCATACTCAGTTTTTCGGGCACGCTGTGTACCTACCCCTAGGGCCCGTCTAGCAAAATTTCGAACGGGTCGCGGGAAAGCTCAGGAGAGTTTTCATTGATCCGATTCTTTCGTGGAGTCATAAAATATTCGAGGGAAGTCTCCAGGACCAAAATTATGGTCAGATTCGGTGAACAGACCCATACTCAGTTTTTCGGGCACGCTGTGTACCTACCCCTAGGGCCCGTCTAGCAAAATTACGAACAGGTCACGGGAAAGCTCATGAGAGTTTTCATTGATCCGATTCTTTCGTGGAGTCATAAAATATTCGAGGGAAGTCTCCAGGACCAAAATTATGGTCAGATTCGGTGAACAGACCCATACTCAGTTTTTCGGGCACGCTGTGTACCTACCCCTAGGGCCCGTCTAGCAAAATTTCGAACGGGTCGCGGGAAAGCTCAGGAGAGTTTTCATTGATCCGATTCTTTCGTGGAGTCATAAAATATTCGAGGGAAGTCTCCAGGACCAAAATTATGGTCAGATTCGGTGAACAGACCCATACTCAGTTTTTCGGGCACGCTGTGTACCTACCCCTAGGGCCCGTCTAGCAAAATTACGAACAGGTCACGGGAAAGCTCAGGAGAGTTTTCATTGATCCGATTCTTTCGTGGAGTCATAAAATATTCGAGGGAAGTCTCCAGGACCAAAATTATGGTCAGATTCGGTGAACAGACCCATACTCAGTTTTTCGGGCACGCTGTGTACCTACCCCTAGGGCCCGTCTAGCAAAATTTCGAACGGGTCGCGGGAAAGCTCAGGAGAGTTTTCATTGATCCGATTCTTTCGTGGAGTCATAAAATATTCGAGGGAAGTCTCCAGGACCAAAATTATGGTCAGATTCGGTGAACAGACCCATACTCAGTTTTTTGGGCACGCTGTGTACCTACCCCTAGGGCCCGTCTAGCAAAATTTCGAACGGGTAACGGGAAAGCTCTAGAAAGTTTACATTGATCCAATTCTTTCGTGGAGTCATAAAATATTCGAGGGAAGTCTCCAGGACCGAAATTATGGTCAGATTCGGTGAACAGACCCATACTCAGTTTTTCAGGCACGCTGTGTACCTACCCCTAGGGCCCGTCTAGCAAAATTTCGAACGGGCCCCGGGAAAGCTCAGGAGAGTTTTCATTGATCCGATTCTTACGTGGAGTCATAAAATATTCGAGGGAAGTCTCCAGGACCAAAATTATGGTCAGCTTCGGTGAACAGACCCATACTCAGTTTTTTGGGCACGCTGTGTACCTACCCCTAGGGCCCGTTTATCAAAATTTCGAACGGGTCACGGGAAAGCTCTAGAGAGTTTACATTGATCCAATTCTTTCGTGGAGTCATAAAATATTCGAGGGAAGTCTCCAGGACCAAAATTATGGTCAGATTCGGTGAACAGACCCATACTCAGTTTTTCGGGCACGCTGTGTACCTACCCCTAGGGCCCGTCTAGCAAAATTTCGAACGGGTCACGGGAAAGCTCTAGAGAGTTTACATTGATCCTATTCTTTCGTGGAGTCATAAAATATTCGAGGGAAGTCTCCAGGACCAAAATTATGGTCAGATTCGGTGAACAGACCCATACTCAGTTTTTCGGGCACGCTGTGTACCTACCCCTAGGGCCCGTCTAGCAAAATTTCGAACGGGTCGCGGGAAAGCTCAGGAGAGTTTTCATTGATCCGATTCTTTCGTGGAGTCATAAAATATTCGAGGGAAGTCTCCAGGACCAAAATTATGGTCAGATTCGGTGAACAGACCCATACTCAGTTTTTCGGGCACGCTGTGTACCTACCCCTAGGGCCCTATTAGCAAAATTTCGAACGGCTCACGGGAAAGCTCTATAGAGTTTTCATTGGTCCATTTCTTTCGTGGAGTCATAAAATATTCGAGGGAAGTCTCCACGACCAAAATTGTGGTCAGATTCGGTGAACAGACCCATACTCAGTTTTTCGGGCACGCTGTGTACCTACCCCTAGGGCCCGTCTAGCAAAATTACGAACAGGTCACGGGAAAGCTCAGGAGAGTTTTCATTGATCCGATTCTTTCGTGGAGTCATAAAATATTCGAGGGAAGTCTCCAGGACCAAAATTATGGTCAGATTCGGTGAACAGACCCATACTCAGTTTTTCGGGCACGCTGTGTACCTACCCCTAGGGCCCGTCTAGCAAAATTTCGAACGGGTCGCGGGAAAGCTCAGGAGAGTTTTCATTGATCCGATTCTTTCGTGGAGTCATAAAATATTCGAGGGAAGTCTCCAGGACCAAAATTATGGTCAGATTCGGTGAACAGACCCATACTCAGTTTTTCGGGCACGCTGTGTACCTACCCCTAGGGCCCTATTAGCAAAATTTCGAACGGGTCACGGGAAAGCTCTATAGAGTTTTCATTGGTCCATTTCTTTCGTGGAGTCATAAAATATTCGAGGGAAGTCTCCACGACCAAAATTGTGGTCAGATTCGGTGAACAGACCCATACTCAGTTTTTCGGGCACGCTGTGTACCTACCCCTAGGGCCCGTCTAGCAAAATTACGAACAGGTCACGGGAAAGCTCAGGAGAGTTTTCATTGATCCGATTCTTTCGTGGAGTCATAAAATATTCGAGGGAAGTCTCCAGGACCAAAATTATGGTCAGATTCGGTGAACAGACCCATACTCAGTTTTTCGGGCACGCTGTGTACCTACCCCTAGGGCCCGTCTAGCAAAATTTCGAACGGGTCGCGGGAAAGCTCAGGAGAGTTTTCATTGATCCGATTCTTTCGTGGAGTCATAAAATATTCGAGGGAAGTCTCCAGGACCAAAATTATGGTCAGATTCGGTGAACAGACCCATACTCAGTTTTTTGGGCACGCTGTGTACCTACCCCTAGGGCCCGTCTAGCAAAATTTCGAACGGGTAACGGGAAAGCTCTAGAAAGTTTACATTGATCCAATTCTTTCGTGGAGTCATAAAATATTCGAGGGAAGTCTCCAGGACCGAAATTATGGTCAGATTCGGTGAACAGACCCATACTCAGTTTTTCAGGCACGCTGTGTACCTACCCCTAGGGCCCGTCTAGCAAAATTTCGAACGGGTCACGGGAAAGCTCAGGAGAGTTTTCATTGATCCGATTCTTACGTGGAGTCATAAAATATTCGAGGGAAGTCTCCAGGACCAAAATTATGGTCAGATTCGGTGAACAGACCCATACTCAGTTTTTTGGGCACGCTGTGTACCTACCCCTAGGGCCCGTTTATCAAAATTTCGAACGGGTCACGGGAAAGCTCTAGAGAGTTTACATTGATCCAATTCTTTCGTGGAGTCATAAAATATTCGAGGGAAGTCTCCAGGACCAAAATTATAGTCAGATTCGGTGAACAGACCCATACTCAGTTTTTCGGGCACGCTGTGTACCTACCCCTAGGGCCCGTCTAGCAAAATTTCGAACGGGTCACGGGAAAGCTCTAGAGAGTTTACATTGATCCTATTCTTTCGTGGAGTCATAAAATATTCGAGGGAAGTCTCCAGGACCAAAATTATGGTCAGATTCGGTGAACAGACCCATACTCAGTTTTTCGGGCACGCTGTGTACCTACCCCTAGGGCCCGTCTAGCAAAATTTCGAACGGGTCGCGGGAAAGCTCAGGAGAGTTTTCATTGATCCGATTCTTTCGTGGAGTCATAAAATATTCGAGGGAAGTCTCCAGGACCAAAATTATGGTCAGATTCGGTGAACAGACCCATACTCAGTTTTTCGGGCACGCTGTGTACCTACCCCTAGGGCCCTATTAGCAAAATTTCGAACGGGTCACGGGAAAGCTCTATAGAGTTTTCATTGGTCCATTTCTTTCGTGGAGTCATAAAATATTCGAGGGAAGTCTCCACGACCAAAATTGTGGTCAGATTCGGTGAACAGACCCATACTCAGTTTTTCGGGCACGCTGTGTACCTACCCCTAGGGCCCGTCTAGCAAAATTACGAACAGGTCACGGGAAAGCTCAGGAGAGTTTTCATTGATCCGATTCTTTCGTGGAGTCATAAAATATTCGAGGGAAGTCTCCAGGACCAAAATTATGGTCAGATTCGGTGAACAGACCCATACTCAGTTTTTCGGGCACGCTGTGTACCTACCCCTAGGGCCCGTCTAGCAAAATTTCGAACGGGTCGCGGGAAAGCTCAGGAGAGTTTTCATTGATCCGATTCTTTCGTGGAGTCATAAAATATTCGAGGGAAGTCTCCAGGACCAAAATTATGGTCAGATTCGGTGAACAGACCCATACTCAGTTTTTTGGGCACGCTGTGTACCTACCCCTAGGGCCCTATTAGCAAAATTTCGAACGGGTCACGGGAAAGCTCTATAGAGTTTTCATTGGTCCGATTCTTTCGTGGAGTCATAAAATATTCGAGGGAAGTCTCCAGGACCAAAATTATGGTCAGATTCGGTGAACAGACCCATACTCAGTTTTTCGGGCACGCTGTGTACCTACCCCTAGGGCCCGTCTAGCAAAATTTCGAACGGGTCGCGGGAAAGCTCAGGAGAGTTTTCATTGATCCGATTCTTTCGTGGAGTCATAAAATATTCGAGGGAAGTCTCCAGGACCAAAATTATGGTCAGATTCGGTGAACAGACCCATACTCAGTTTTTTGGGCACGCTGTGTACCTACCCCTAGGGCCCTATTAGCAAAATTTCGAACGGGTCACGGGAAAGCTCTATAGAGTTTTCATTGGTCCATTTCTTTCGTGGAGTCATAAAATATTCGAGGGAAGTCTCCAGGACCAAAATTGTGGTCAGATTCGGTAAACAGACCCATACTCAGTTTTTCGTGCACGCTGTGTACCTACCCCTAGGGCCCGTCTAGCAAAATTTCGAACGGGTCACGGGAAAGCTCTAGAGAGTTTACATTGATCCTATTCTTTCGTGGAGTCATAAAATATTCGAGAGAAGTCTCCAGGACCAAAATTATGGTCAGATTCGGTGAACAGACCCATACTCAGTTTTTCGAGCACGCTGTGTACCTACCCCTAGGGCCCTATTAGCAAAATTTCGAACGGGTCACGGGAAAGCTCTATAGAGTTTTCATTGGTCCATTTCTTTCGTGGAGTCATAAAATATTCGAGGGAAGTCTCCAGGACCAAAATTGTGGTCAGATTCGGTGAACAGACCCATACTCAGTTTTTCGGGCACGCTGTGTACCTACCCCTAGGGCCCGTCTAGCAAAATTTCGAACGGGTCATGGGAAAACTCTAGAGAGTTTACATTGATCCTATTCTTTCGTGGAGTCATAAAATATTCGAGGGAAGTCTCCAGGACCAAAATTATGGTCAGATTCGGTGAACAGACCCATACTCAGTTTTTCGGGCACGCTGTGTACCTACCCCTAGGGCCCGTCTAGCAAAATTTCGAACCGGTCGCGGGAAAGCTCAGGAGAGTTTTCATTGATCCGATTCTTTCGTGGAGTCATAAAATATTCGAGGGAAGTCTCCAGGACCAAAATTATGGTCAGATTCGGTGAACAGACCCATACTCAGTTTTTCGGGCACGCTGTGTACCTACCCCTAGGGCCCGTCTAGCAAAATTTCGAACGGGTCGCGGGAAAGCTCAGGAGAGTTTTCATTGATCCGATTCTTTCGTGGAGTCATAAAATATTCGAGGGAAGTCTCCAGGACCAAAATTATGGTCAGATTCGGTGAACAGACCCATACTCAGTTTTTCGGGCACGCTGTGTACCTACCCCTAGGGCCCTATTAGCAAAATTTCGAACGGGTCACGGGAAAGCTCTATAGAGTTTTCATTGGTCCATTTCTTTCGTGGAGTCATAAAATATTCGAGGGAAGTCTCCAGGACCAAAATTGTGGTCAGATTCGGTGAACAGACCCATACTCAGTTTTTCGGGCACGCTGTGTACCTACCCCTAGGGCCCGTCTAGCAAAATTACGAACAGGTCACGGGAAAGCTCAGGAGAGTTTTCATTGATCCGATTCTTTCGTGGAGTCATAAAATATTCGAGGGAAGTCTCCAGGACCAAAATTATGGTCAGATTCGGTGAACAGACCCATACTCAGTTTTTCGGGCACGCTGTGTACCTACCCCTAGGGCCCGTCTAGCAAAATTTCGAACGGGTCGCGGGAAAGCTCAGGAGAGTTTTCATTGATCCGATTCTTTCGTGGAGTCATAAAATATTCGAGGGAAGTCTCCAGGACCAAAATTATGGTCAGAATCGGTGAACAGACCCATACTCAGTTTTTTGGGCACGCTGTGTACCTACCCCTAGGGCCCTATTAGCAAAATTTCGAACGGGTCACGGGAAAGCTCTATAGAGTTTTCATTGGTCCATTTCTTTCGTGGAGTCATAAAATATTCGAGGGAAGTCTCCAGGACCAAAATTGTGGTCAGATTCGGTGAACAGACCCATACTCAGTTTTTCGTGCACGCTGTGTACCTACCCCTAGGGCCCGTCTAGCAAAATTTCGAACGGGTCACGGGAAAGCTCTAGAGAGTTTACATTGATCCTATTCTTTCGTGGAGTCATAAAATATTCGAGGGAAGTCTCCAGGACCAAAATTATGGTCAGATTCGGTGAACAGACCCATACTCAGTTTTTCGGGCACGCTGTGTACCTACCCCTAGGGCCCTATTAGCAAAATTTCGAACGGGTCACGGGAAAGCTCTATAGAGTTTTCATTGGTCCATTTCTTTCGTGGAGTCATAAAATATTCGAGGGAAGTCTCCAGGACCAAAATTGTGGTCAGATTCGGTGAACAGACCCATACTCAGTTTTTCGGGCACGCTGTGTACCTACCCCTAGGGCCCGTCTAGCAAAATTTCGAACGGGTCATGGGAAAACTCTAGAGAGTTTACATTGATCCTATTCTTTCGTGGAGTCATAAAATATTCGAGGGAAGTCTCCAGGACCAAAATTATGGTCAGATTCGGTGAACAGACCCATACTCAGTTTTTCGGGCACGCTGTGTACCTACCCCTAGGGCCCGTCTAGCAAAATTTCGAACGGGTCGCGGGAAAGCTCAGGAGAGTTTTCATTGATCCGATTCTTTCGTGGAGTCATAAAATATTCGAGGGAAGTCTCCAGGACCAAAATTATGGTCAGATTCGGTGAACAGACCCATACTCAGTTTTTCGGGCACGCTGTGTACCTACCCCTAGGGCCCGTCTAGCAAAATTTCGAACGGGTCGCGGGAAAGCTCAGGAGAGTTTTCATTGATCCGATTCTTTCGTGGAGTCATAAAATATTCGAGGGAAGTCTCCAGGACCAAAATTATGGTCAGATTCGGTGAACAGACCCATACTCAGTTTTTCGGGCACGCTGTGTACCTACCCCTAGGGCCCGTCTAGCAAAATTTCGAACGGGTCGCGGGAAAGCTCAGGAGAGTTTTCATTGATCCGATTCTTTCGTGGAGTCATAAAATATTCGAGGGAAGTCTCCAGGACCAAAATTATGGTCAGATTCGGTGAACAGACCCATACTCAGTTTTTCGGGCACGCTGTGTACCTACCCCTAGGGCCCTATTAGCAAAATTTCGAACGGGTCACGGGAAAGCTCTATAGAGTTTTCATTGGTCCATTTCTTTCGTGGAGTCATAAAATATTCGAGGGAAGTCTCCAGGACCAAAATTGTGGTCAGATTCGGTGAACAGACCCATACTCAGTTTTTCGGGCACGCTGTGTACCTACCCCTAGGGCCCGTCTAGCAAAATTACGAACAGGTCACGGGAAAGCTCAGGAGAGTTTTCATTGATCCGATTCTTTCGTGGAGTCATAAAATATTCGAGGGAAGTCTCCAGGACCAAAATTATGGTTAGATTCGGTGAACAGACCCATACTCAGTTTTTCGGGCACGCTGTGTACCTACCCCTAGGGCCCGTCTAGCAAAATTTCGAACGGGTCGCGGGAAAGCTCAGGAGAGTTTTCATTGATCCGATTCTTTCGTGGAGTCATAAAATATTCGAGGGAAGTCTCCAGGACCAAAATTATGGTCAGATTCGGTGAACAGACCCATACTCAGTTTTTCGGGCACGCTGTGTACCTACCCCTAGGGCCCTATTAGCAAAATTTCGAACGGGTCACGGGAAAGCTCTATAGAGTTTTCATTGGTCCATTTCTTTCGTGGAGTCATAAAATATTCGAGGGAAGTCTCCAGGACCAAAATTGTGGTCAGATTCGGTGAACAGACCCATACTCAGTTTTTCGGGCACGCTGTGTACCTACCCCTAGGGCCCGTCTAGCAAAATTTCGAACGGGTCGCGGGAAAGCTCAGGAGAGTTTTCATTGATCCGATTCTTTCGTGGAGTCATAAAATATTCGAGGGAAGTCTCCAGGACCAAAATTATGGTCAGATTCGGTGAACAGACCCATACTCAGTTTTTCGGGCACGCTGTGTACCTACCCCTAGGGCCCGTCTAGCAAAATTTCGAACGGGTCGCGGGAAAGCTCAGGAGAGTTTTCATTGATCCGATTCTTTCGTGGAGTCATAAAATATTCGAGGGAAGTCTCCAGGACCAAAATTATGGTCAGATTCGGTGAACAGACCCATACTCAGTTTTTCGGGCACGCTGTGTACCTACCCCTAGGGCCCGTCTAGCAAAATTTCGAACGGGTCGCGGGAAAGCTCAGGAGAGTTTTCATTGATCCGATTCTTTCGTGGAGTCATAAAATATTCGAGGGAAGTCTCCAGGACCAAAATTATGGTCAGATTCGGTGAACAGACCCATACTCAGTTTTTCGGGCACGCTGTGTACCTACCCCTAGGGCCCGTCTAGCAAAATTTCGAACGGGTCGCGGGAAAGCTCAGGAGAGTTTTCATTGATCCGATTCTTTCGTGGAGTCATAAAATATTCGAGGGAAGTCTCCAGGACCAAAATTATGGTCAGATTCGGTGAACAGACCCATACTCAGTTTTTCGGGCACGCTGTGTACCTACCCCTAGGGCCTTATTAGCAAAATTTCGAACGGGTCACGGGAAAGCTCTATAGAGTTTTCATTGGTCCATTTCTTTCGTGGAGTCATAAAATATTCGAGGGAAGTCTCCAGGACCAAAATTGTGGTCAGATTCGGTGAACAGACCCATACTCAGTTTTTCGGGCACGCTGTGTACCTACCCCTAGGGCCCGTCTAGCAAAATTTCGAACGGGTCGCGGGAAAGCTCAGGAGAGTTTTCATTGATCCGATTCTTTCGTGGAGTCATAAAATATTCGAGGGAAGTCTCCAGGACCAAAATTATGGTCAGATTCGGTGAACAGACCCATACTCAGTTTTTCGGGCACGCTGTGTACCTACCCCTAGGGCCCGTCTAGCAAAATTTCGAACGGGTCGCGGGAAAGCTCAAGAGAGTTTTCATTGATCCGATTCTTTCGTGGAGTCATAAAATATTCGAGGGAAGTCTCCAGGACCAAAATTATGGTCAGATTCGGTGAACAGACCCATACTCAGTTTTTCGGGCACGCTGTGTACCTACCCCTAGGGCCCGTCTAGCAAAATTTCGAACGGGTCGCGGGAAAGCTCAGGAGAGTTTTCATTGATCCGATTCTTTCGTGGAGTCATAAAATATTCGAGGGAAGTCTCCAGGACCAAAATTATGGTCAGATTCGGTGAACAGACCCATACTCAGTTTTTCGGGCACGCTGTGTACCTACCCCTAGGGCCCGTCTAGCAAAATTTCGAACGGGTCGCGGGAAAGCTCAGGAGAGTTTTCATTGATCCGATTCTTTCGTGGAGTCATAAAATATTCGAGGGAAGTCTCCAGGACCAAAATTATGGTCAGATTCGGTGAACAGACCCATACTCAGTTTTTCGGGCACGCTGTGTACCTACCCCTAGGGCCCTATTAGCAAAATTTCGAACGGGTCACGGGAAAGCTCTATAGAGTTTTCATTGATCCATTTCTTTCGTGGAGTCATAAAATATTCGAGGGAAGTCTCCAGGACCAAAATTGTGGTCAGATTCGGTGAACAGACCCATACTCAGTTTTTCGGGCACGCTGTGTACCTACCCCTAGGGCCCGTCTAGCAAAATTACGAACAGGTCACGGGAAAGCTCAGGAGAGTTTTCATTGATCCGATTCTTTCGTGGAGTCATAAAATATTCGAGGGAAGTCTCCAGGACCAAAATTATGGTTAGATTCGGTGAACAGACCCATACTCAGTTTTTCGGGCACGCTGTGTACCTACCCCTAGGGCCCGTCTAGCAAAATTTCGAACGGGTCGCGGGAAAGCTCAGGAGAGTTTTCATTGATCCGATTCTTTCGTGGAGTCATAAAATATTCGAGGGAAGTCTCCAGGACCAAAATTATGGTCAGATTCGGTGAACAGACCCATACTCAGTTTTTCGGGCACGCTGTGTACCTACCCCTAGGGCCCTATTAGCAAAATTTCGAACGGGTCACGGGAAAGCTCTATAGAGTTTTCATTGGTCCATTTCTTTCGTGGAGTCATAAAATATTCGAGGGAAGTCTCCAGGACCAAAATTGTGGTCAGATTCGGTGAACAGACCCATACACAGTTTTTCGGGCACGCTGTGTACCTACCCCTAGGGCCCGTCTAGCAAAATTTCGAACGGGTCGCGGGAAAGCTCAGGAGAGTTTTCATTGATCCGATTCTTTCGTGGAGTCATAAAATATTCGAGGGAAGTCTCCAGGACCAAAATTATGGTCAGATTCGGTGAACAGACCCATACTCAGTTTTTCGGGCACGCTGTGTACCTACCCCTAGGGCCCGTCTAGCAAAATTTCGAACGGGTCGCGGGAAAGCTCAGGAGAGTTTTCATTGATCCGATTCTTTCGTGGAGTCATAAAATATTCGAGGGAAGTCTCCAGGACCAAAATTATGGTCAGATTCGGTGAACAGACCCATACTCAGTTTTTCGGGCACGCTGTGTACCTACCCCTAGGGCCCGTCTAGCAAAATTTCGAACGGGTCGCGGGAAAGCTCAGGAGAGTTTTCATTGATCCGATTCTTTCGTGGAGTCATAAAATATTCGAGGGAAGTCTCCAGGACCAAAATTATGGTCAGATTCGGTGAACAGACCCATACTCAGTTTTTCGGGCACGCTGTGTACCTACCCCTAGGGCCCGTCTAGCAAAATTTCGAACGGGTCGCGGGAAAGCTCAGGAGAGTTTTCATTGATCCGATTCTTTCGTGGAGTCATAAAATATTCGAGGGAAGTCTCCAGGACCAAAATTATGGTCAGATTCGGTGAACAGACCCATACTCAGTTTTTCGGGCACGCTGTGTACCTACCCCTAGGGCCTTATTAGCAAAATTTCGAACGGGTCACGGGAAAGCTCTATAGAGTTTTCATTGGTCCATTTCTTTCGTGGAGTCATAAAATATTCGAGGGAAGTCTCCAGGACCAAAATTGTGGTCAGATTCGGTGAACAGACCCATACTCAGTTTTTCGGGCACGCTGTGTACCTACCCCTAGGGCCCGTCTAGCAAAATTTCGAACGGGTCGCGGGAAAGCTCAGGAGAGTTTTCATTGATCCGATTCTTTCGTGGAGTCATAAAATATTCGAGGGAAGTCTCCAGGACCAAAATTATGGTCAGATTCGGTGAACAGACCCATACTCAGTTTTTCGGGCACGCTGTGTACCTACCCCTAGGGCCCGTCTAGCAAAATTTCGAACGGGTCGCGGGAAAGCTCAGGAGAGTTTTCATTGATCCGATTCTTTCGTGGAGTCATAAAATATTCGAGGGAAGTCTCCAGGACCAAAATTATGGTCAGATTCGGTGAACAGACCCATACTCAGTTTTTCGGGCACGCTGTGTACCTACCCCTAGGGCCCGTCTAGCAAAATTTCGAACGGGTCGCGGGAAAGCTCAGGAGAGTTTTCATTGATCCGATTCTTTCGTGGAGTCATAAAATATTCGAGGGAAGTCTCCAGGACCAAAATTATGGTCAGATTCGGTGAACAGACCCATACTCAGTTTTTCGGGCACGCTGTGTACCTACCCCTAGAGCCCGTCTAGCAAAATTTCGAACGGGTCGCGGGAAAGCTCAGGAGAGTTTTCATTGATCCGATTCTTTCGTGGAGTCATAAAATATTCGAGGGAAGTCTCCAGGACCAAAATTATGGTCAGATTCGGTGAACAGACCCATACTCAGTTTTTCGGGCACGCTGTGTACCTACCCCTAGGGCCCTATTAGCAAAATTTCGAACGGGTCACGGGAAAGCTCTATAGAGTTTTCATTGGTCCATTTCTTTCGTGGAGTCATAAAATATTCGAGGGAAGTCTCCAGGACCAAAATTGTGGTCAGATTCGGTGAACAGACCCATACTCAGTTTTTCGGGCACGCTGTGTACCTACCCCTAGGGCCCGTCTAGCAAAATTACGAACAGGTCACGGGAAAGCTCAGGAGAGTTTTCATTGATCCGATTCTTTCGTGGAGTCATAAAATATTCGAGGGAAGTCTCCAGGACCAAAATTATGGTCAGATTCGGTGAACAGACCCATACTCAGTTTTTCGGGCACGCTGTGTACCTACCCCTAGGGCCCGTCTAGCAAAATTTCGAACGGGTCGCGGGAAAGCTCAGGAGAGTTTTCATTGATCCGATTCTTTCGTGGAGTCATAAAATATTCGAGCGAAGTCTCCAGGACCAAAATTATGGTCAGATTCAGTGAACAGACCCATACTCAGTTTTTCGGGCACGCTGTGTACCTACCCCTAGGGCCCTATTAGCAAAATTTCGAACGGGTCACGGGAAAGCTCTATAGAGTTTTCATTGGTGCATTTCTTTCGTGGAGTCATAAAATATTCGAGGGAAGTCTCCAGGACCAAAATTGTGGTCAGATTCGGTGAACAGACCCATACTCAGTTTTTCGGGCACGCTGTGTACCTACCCTTAGGGCCCGTCTAGCAAAATTTCGAACGGGTCGCGGGAAAGCTCAGGAGAGTTTTCATTGATCCGATTCTTTCGTGGAGTCATAAAATATTCGAGGGAAGTCTCCAGGACCAAAATTATGGTTAGATTCGGTGAACAGACCCATACTCAGTTTTTCGGGCACGCTGTGTACCTACCCCTAGGGCCCGTCTAGCAAAATTTCGAACGGGTCGCGGGAAAGCTCAGGAGAGTTTTCATTGATCCGATTCTTTCGTGGAGTCATAAAATATTCGAGGGAAGTCTCCAGGACCAAAATTATGGTCAGATTCGGTGAACAGACCCATACTCAGTTTTTCGGGCACGCTGTGTACCTACCCCTAGGGCCCTATTAGCAAAATTTCGAACGGGTCACGGGAAAGCTCTATAGAGTTTTCATTGGTCCATTTCTTTCGTGGAGTCATAAAATATTCGAGGGAAGTCTCCAGGACCAAAATTGTGGTCAGATTCGGTGAACAGACCCATACTCAGTTTTTCGGGCACGCTGTGTACCTACCCCTAGGGCCCTATTAGCAAAATTTCGAACGGGTCACGGGAAAGCTCTATAGAGTTTTCATTGGTCCATTTCTTTCGTGGAGTCATAAAATATTCGAGGGAAGTCTCCAGGACCAAAATTGTGGTCAGATTCGGTGAACAGACCCATACTCAGTTTTTCGGGCACGCTGTGTACCTACCCCTAGGGCCCGTCTAGCAAAATTACGAACAGGTCACGGGAAAGCTCAGGAGAGTTTTCATTGATCCGATTCTTTCGTGGAGTCATAAAATATTCGAGGGAAGTCTCCAGGACCAAAATTATGGTCAGATTCGGTGAACAGACCCATACTCAGTTTTTCGGGCACGCTGTGTACCTACCCCTAGGGCCCGTCTAGCAAAATTTCGAACGGGTCGCGGGAAAGCTCAGGAGAGTTTTCATTGATCCGATTCTTTCGTGGAGTCATAAAATATTCGAGGGAAGTCTCCAGGACCAAAATTATGGTCAGATTCGGTGAACAGACCCATACTCAGTTTTTCGGGCACGCTGTGTACCTACCCCTAGGGCCCTATTAGCAAAATTTCGAACGGGTCACGGGAAAGCTCTATAGAGTTTTCATTGGTCCATTTCTTTCGTGGAGTCATAAAATATTCGAGGGAAGTCTCCAGGACCAAAATTGTGGTCAGATTCGGTGAACAGACCCATACTCAGTTTTTCGGGCACGCTGTGTACCTACCCCTAGGGCCCGTCTAGCAAAATTTCGAACGGGTCGCGGGAAAGCTCAGGAGAGTTTTCATTGATCCGATTCTTTCGTGGAGTCATAAAATATTCGAGGGAAGTCTCCAGGACCAAAATTATGGTCAGATTCGGTGAACAGACCCATACTCAGTTTTTCGGGCACGCTGTGTACCTACCCCTAGGGCCCGTCTAGCAAAATTTCGAACGGGTCGCGGGAAAGCTCAGGAGAGTTTTCATTGATCCGATTCTTTCGTGGAGTCATAAAATATTCGAGGGAAGTCTCCAGGACCAAAATTATGGTCAGATTCGGTGAACAGACCCATACTCAGTTTTTCGGGCACGCTGTGTACCTACCCCTAGGGCCCGTCTAGCAAAATTTCGAACGGGTCGCGGGAAAGCTCAGGAGAGTTTTCATTGATCCGATTCTTTCGTGGAGTCATAAAATATTCGAGGGAAGTCTCCAGGACCAAAATTATGGTCAGATTCGGTGAACAGACCCATACTCAGTTTTTCGGGCACGCTGTGTACCTACCCCTAGGGCCCGTCTAGCAAAATTTCGAACGGGTCGCGGGAAAGCTCAGGAGAGTTTTCATTGATCCGATTCTTTCGTGGAGTCATAAAATATTCGAGGGAAGTCTCCAGGACCAAAATTATGGTCAGATTCGGTGAACAGACCCATACTCAGTTTTTCGGGCACGCTGTGTACCTACCCCTAGGGCCCGTCTAGCAAAATTTCGAACGGGTCGCGGGAAAGCTCAGGAGAGTTTTCATTGATCCGATTCTTTCGTGGAGTCATAAAATATTCGAGGGAAGTCTCCAGGACCAAAATTATGGTCAGATTCGGTGAACAGACCCATACTCAGTTTTTCGGGCACGCTGTGTACCTACCCCTAGGGCCCGTCTAGCAAAATTTCGAACGGGTCGCGGGAAAGCTCAGGAGAGTTTTCATTGATCCGATTCTTTCGTGGAGTCATAAAATATTCGAGGGAAGTCTCCAGGACCAAAATTATGGTCAGATTCGGTGAACAGACCCATACTCAGTTTTTCGGGCACGCTGTGTACCTACCCCTAGGGCCCGTCTAGCAAAATTTCGAACGGGTCGCGGGAAAGCTCAGGAGAGTTTTCATTGATCCGATTCTTTCGTGGAGTCATAAAATATTCGAGGGAAGTCTCCAGGACCAAAATTATGGTCAGATTCGGTGAACAGACCCATACTCAGTTTTTCGGGCACGCTGTGTACCTACCCCTAGGGCCCGTCTAGCAAAATTTCGAACGGGTCGCGGGAAAGCTCAGGAGAGTTTTCATTGATCCGATTCTTTCGTGGAGTCATAAAATATTCGAGGGAAGTCTCCAGGACCAAAATTATGGTCAGATTCGGTGAACAGACCCATACTCAGTTTTTCGGGCACGCTGTGTACCTACCCCTAGGGCCCGTCTAGCAAAATTTCGAACGGGTCGCGGGAAAGCTCAGGAGAGTTTTCATTGATCCGATTCTTTCGTGGAGTCATAAAATATTCGAGGGAAGTCTCCAGGACCAAAATTATGGTCAGATTCGGTGAACAGACCCATACTCAGTTTTTTGGGCACGCTGTGTACCTACCCCTAGGGCCCGTCTAGCAAAATTTCGAACGGGTCACGGGAAAGCTCTATAGAGTTTTCATTGGTCCATTTCTTTCGTGGAGTCATAAAATATTCGAGGGAAGTCTCCAGGACCAAAATTGTGGTCAGATTCGGTGAACAGACCCATACTCAGTTTTTCGGGCACGCTGTGTACCTACCCCTAGGGCCCGTCTAGCAAAATTACGAACAGGTCACGGGAAAGCTCAGGAGAGTTTTCATTGATCCGATTCTTTCGTGGAGTCATAAAATATTCGAGGGAAGTCTCCAGGACCAAAATTATGGTCAGATTCGGTGAACAGACCCATACTCAGTTTTTCGGGCACGCTGTGTACCTACCCCTAGGGCCCGTCTAGCAAAATTTCGAACGGGTCGCGGGAAAGCTCAGGAGAGTTTTCATTGATCCGATTCTTTCGTGGAGTCATAAAATATTCGAGGGAAGTCTCCAGGACCAAAATTATGGTCAGATTCGGTGAACAGACCCATACTCAGTTTTTCGGGCACGCTGTGTACCTACCCCTAGGGCCCGTCTAGCAAAATTTCGAACGGGTCGCGGGAAAGCTCAGGAGAGTTTTCATTGATCCGATTCTTTCGTGGAGTCATAAAATATTCGAGGGAAGTCTCCAGGACCAAAATTATGGTCAGATTCGGTGAACAGACCCATACTCAGTTTTTCGGGCACGCTGTGTACCTACCCCTAGGGCCTTATTAGCAAAATTTCGAACGGGTCACGGGAAAGCTCTATAGAGTTTTCATTGGTCCATTTCTTTCGTGGAGTCATAAAATATTCGAGGGAAGTCTCCAGGACCAAAATTGTGGTCAGATTCGGTGAACAGACCCATACTCAGTTTTTCGGGCACGCTGTGTACCTACCCCTAGGGCCCGTCTAGCAAAATTTCGAACGGGTCGCGGGAAAGCTCAGGAGAGTTTTCATTGATCCGATTCTTTCGTGGAGTCATAAAATATTCGAGGGAAGTCTCCAGGACCAAAATTATGGTCAGATTCGGTGAACAGACCCATACTCAGTTTTTCGGGCACGCTGTGTACCTACCCCTAGGGCCCGTCTAGCAAAATTTCGAACGGGTCGCGGGAAAGCTCAGGAGAGTTTTCATTGATCCGATTCTTTCGTGGAGTCATAAAATATTCGAGGGAAGTCTCCAGGACCAAAATTATGGTCAGATTCGGTGAACAGACCCATACTCAGTTTTTCGGGCACGCTGTGTACCTACCCCTAGGGCCCGTCTAGCAAAATTTCGAACGGGTCGCGGGAAAGCTCAGGAGAGTTTTCATTGATCCGATTCTTTCGTGGAGTCATAAAATATTCGAGGGAAGTCTCCAGGACCAAAATTATGGTCAGATTCGGTGAACAGACCCATACTCAGTTTTTCGGGCACGCTGTGTACCTACCCCTAGAGCCCGTCTAGCAAAATTTCGAACGGGTCGCGGGAAAGCTCAGGAGAGTTTTCATTGATCCGATTCTTTCGTGGAGTCATAAAATATTCGAGGGAAGTCTCCAGGACCAAAATTATGGTCAGATTCGGTGAACAGACCCATACTCAGTTTTTCGGGCACGCTGTGTACCTACCCCTAGGGCCCTATTAGCAAAATTTCGAACGGGTCACGGGAAAGCTCTATAGAGTTTTCATTGGTCCATTTCTTTCGTGGAGTCATAAAATATTCGAGGGAAGTCTCCAGGACCAAAATTGTGGTCAGATTCGGTGAACAGACCCATACTCAGTTTTTCGGGCACGCTGTGTACCTACCCCTAGGGCCCGTCTAGCAAAATTACGAACAGGTCACGGGAAAGCTCAGGAGAGTTTTCATTGATCCGATTCTTTCGTGGAGTCATAAAATATTCGAGGGAAGTCTCCAGGACCAAAATTATGGTCAGATTCGGTGAACAGACCCATACTCAGTTTTTCGGGCACGCTGTGTACCTACCCCTAGGGCCCGTCTAGCAAAATTTCGAACGGGTCGCGGGAAAGCTCAGGAGAGTTTTCATTGATCCGATTCTTTCGTGGAGTCATAAAATATTCGAGCGAAGTCTCCAGGACCAAAATTATGGTCAGATTCAGTGAACAGACCCATACTCAGTTTTTCGGGCACGCTGTGTACCTACCCCTAGGGCCCTATTAGCAAAATTTCGAACGGGTCACGGGAAAGCTCTATAGAGTTTTCATTGGTGCATTTCTTTCGTGGAGTCATAAAATATTCGAGGGAAGTCTCCAGGACCAAAATTGTGGTCAGATTCGGTGAACAGACCCATACTCAGTTTTTCGGGCACGCTGTGTACCTACCCTTAGGGCCCGTCTAGCAAAATTTCGAACGGGTCGCGGGAAAGCTCAGGAGAGTTTTCATTGATCCGATTCTTTCGTGGAGTCATAAAATATTCGAGGGAAGTCTCCAGGACCAAAATTATGGTTAGATTCGGTGAACAGACCCATACTCAGTTTTTCGGGCACGCTGTGTACCTACCCCTAGGGCCCGTCTAGCAAAATTTCGAACGGGTCGCGGGAAAGCTCAGGAGAGTTTTCATTGATCCGATTCTTTCGTGGAGTCATAAAATATTCGAGGGAAGTCTCCAGGACCAAAATTATGGTCAGATTCGGTGAACAGACCCATACTCAGTTTTTCGGGCACGCTGTGTACCTACCCCTAGGGCCCTATTAGCAAAATTTCGAACGGGTCACGGGAAAGCTCTATAGAGTTTTCATTGGTCCATTTCTTTCGTGGAGTCATAAAATATTCGAGGGAAGTCTCCAGGACCAAAATTGTGGTCAGATTCGGTGAACAGACCCATACTCAGTTTTTCGGGCACGCTGTGTACCTACCCCTAGGGCCCTATTAGCAAAATTTCGAACGGGTCACGGGAAAGCTCTATAGAGTTTTCATTGGTCCATTTCTTTCGTGGAGTCATAAAATATTCGAGGGAAGTCTCCAGGACCAAAATTGTGGTCAGATTCGGTGAACAGACCCATACTCAGTTTTTCGGGCACGCTGTGTACCTACCCCTAGGGCCCGTCTAGCAAAATTACGAACAGGTCACGGGAAAGCTCAGGAGAGTTTTCATTGATCCGATTCTTTCGTGGAGTCATAAAATATTCGAGGGAAGTCTCCAGGACCAAAATTATGGTCAGATTCGGTGAACAGACCCATACTCAGTTTTTCGGGCACGCTGTGTACCTACCCCTAGGGCCCGTCTAGCAAAATTTCGAACGGGTCGCGGGAAAGCTCAGGAGAGTTTTCATTGATCCGATTCTTTCGTGGAGTCATAAAATATTCGAGGGAAGTCTCCAGGACCAAAATTATGGTCAGATTCGGTGAACAGACCCATACTCAGTTTTTCGGGCACGCTGTGTACCTACCCCTAGGGCCCTATTAGCAAAATTTCGAACGGGTCACGGGAAAGCTCTATAGAGTTTTCATTGGTCCATTTCTTTCGTGGAGTCATAAAATATTCGAGGGAAGTCTCCAGGACCAAAATTGTGGTCAGATTCGGTGAACAGACCCATACTCAGTTTTTCGGGCACGCTGTGTACCTACCCCTAGGGCCCGTCTAGCAAAATTTCGAACGGGTCGCGGGAAAGCTCAGGAGAGTTTTCATTGATCCGATTCTTTCGTGGAGTCATAAAATATTCGAGGGAAGTCTCCAGGACCAAAATTATGGTCAGATTCGGTGAACAGACCCATACTCAGTTTTTCGGGCACGCTGTGTACCTACCCCTAGGGCCCGTCTAGCAAAATTTCGAACGGGTCGCGGGAAAGCTCAGGAGAGTTTTCATTGATCCGATTCTTTCGTGGAGTCATAAAATATTCGAGGGAAGTCTCCAGGACCAAAATTATGGTCAGATTCGGTGAACAGACCCATACTCAGTTTTTCGGGCACGCTGTGTACCTACCCCTAGGGCCCGTCTAGCAAAATTTCGAACGGGTCGCGGGAAAGCTCAGGAGAGTTTTCATTGATCCGATTCTTTCGTGGAGTCATAAAATATTCGAGGGAAGTCTCCAGGACCAAAATTATGGTCAGATTCGGTGAACAGACCCATACTCAGTTTTTCGGGCACGCTGTGTACCTACCCCTAGGGCCCGTCTAGCAAAATTTCGAACGGGTCGCGGGAAAGCTCAGGAGAGTTTTCATTGATCCGATTCTTTCGTGGAGTCATAAAATATTCGAGGGAAGTCTCCAGGACCAAAATTATGGTCAGATTCGGTGAACAGACCCATACTCAGTTTTTTGGGCACGCTGTGTACCTACCCCTAGGGCCCGTCTAGCAAAATTTCGAACGGGTCACGGGAAAGCTCTATAGAGTTTTCATTGGTCCATTTCTTTCGTGGAGTCATAAAATATTCGAGGGAAGTCTCCAGGACCAAAATTGTGGTCAGATTCGGTGAACAGACCCATACTCAGTTTTTCGGGCACGCTGTGTACCTACCCCTAGGGCCCGTCTAGCAAAATTACGAACAGGTCACGGGAAAGCTCAGGAGAGTTTTCATTGATCCGATTCTTTCGTGGAGTCATAAAATATTCGAGGGAAGTCTCCAGGACCAAAATTATGGTCAGATTCGGTGAACAGACCCATACTCAGTTTTTCGGGCACGCTGTGTACCTACCCCTAGGGCCCTATTAGCAAAATTTCGAACGGGTCACGGGAAAGCTCTATAGAGTTTTCATTGGTCCATTTCTTTCGTGGAGTCATAAAATATTCGAGGGAAGTCTCCAGGACCAAAATTGTGGTCAGATTCGGTGAACAGACCCATACTCAGTTTTTCGGGCACGCTGTGTACCTACCCCTAGGGCCCGTCTAGCAAAATTTCGAACGGGTCGCGGGAAAGCTCAGGAGAGTTTTCATTGATCCGATTCTTTCGTGGAGTCATAAAATATTCGAGGGAAGTCTCCAGGACCAAAATTATGGTCAGATTCGGTGAACAGACCCATACTCAGTTTTTCGGGCACGCTGTGTACCTACCCCTAGGGCCCGTCTAGCAAAATTTCGAACGGGTCGCGGGAAAGCTCAGGAGAGTTTTCATTGATCCGATTCTTTCGTGGAGTCATAAAATATTCGAGGGAAGTCTCCAGGACCAAAATTATGGTCAGATTCGGTGAACAGACCCATACTCAGTTTTTCGGGCACGCTGTGTACCTACCCCTAGGGCCCGTCTAGCAAAATTTCGAACGGGTCGCGGGAAAGCTCAGGAGAGTTTTCATTGATCCGATTCTTTCGTGGAGTCATAAAATATTCGAGGGAAGTCTCCAGGACCAAAATTATGGTCAGATTCGGTGAACAGACCCATACTCAGTTTTTCGGGCACGCTGTGTACCTACCCCTAGGGCCCGTCTAGCAAAATTTCGAACGGGTCGCGGGAAAGCTCAGGAGAGTTTTCATTGATCCGATTCTTTCGTGGAGTCATAAAATATTCGAGGGAAGTCTCCAGGACCAAAATTATGGTCAGATTCGGTGAACAGACCCATACTCAGTTTTTCGGGCACGCTGTGTACCTACCCCTAGGGCCCGTCTAGCAAAATTTCGAACGGGTCGCGGGAAAGCTCAGGAGAGTTTTCATTGATCCGATTCTTTCGTGGAGTCATAAAATATTCGAGGGAAGTCTCCAGGACCAAAATTATGGTCAGATTCGGTGAACAGACCCATACTCAGTTTTTCGGGCACGCTGTGTACCTACCCCTAGGGCCCGTCTAGCAAAATTTCGAACGGGTCGCGGGAAAGCTCAGGAGAGTTTTCATTGATCCGATTCTTTCGTGGAGTCATAAAATATTCGAGGGAAGTCTCCAGGACCAAAATTATGGTCAGATTCGGTGAACAGACCCATACTCAGTTTTTCGGGCACGCTGTGTACCTACCCCTAGGGCCCGTCTAGCAAAATTTCGAACGGGTCGCGGGAAAGCTCAGGAGAGTTTTCATTGATCCGATTCTTTCGTGGAGTCATAAAATATTCGAGGGAAGTCTCCAGGACCAAAATTATGGTCAGATTCGGTGAACAGACCCATACTCAGTTTTTCGGGCACGCTGTGTACCTACCCCTAGGGCCCGTCTAGCAAAATTTCGAACGGGTCGCGGGAAAGCTCAGGAGAGTTTTCATTGATCCGATTCTTTCGTGGAGTCATAAAATATTCGAGGGAAGTCTCCAGGACCAAAATTATGGTCAGATTCGGTGAACAGACCCATACTCAGTTTTTCGGGCACGCTGTGTACCTACCCCTAGGGCCCGTCTAGCAAAATTTCGAACGGGTCGCGGGAAAGCTCAGGAGAGTTTTCATTGATCCGATTCTTTCGTGGAGTCATAAAATATTCGAGGGAAGTCTCCAGGACCAAAATTATGGTCAGATTCGGTGAACAGACCCATACTCAGTTTTTTGGGCACGCTGTGTACCTACCCCTAGGGCCCGTCTAGCAAAATTTCGAACGGGTCACGGGAAAGCTCTATAGAGTTTTCATTGGTCCATTTCTTTCGTGGAGTCATAAAATATTCGAGGGAAGTCTCCAGGACCAAAATTGTGGTCAGATTCGGTGAACAGACCCATACTCAGTTTTTCGGGCACGCTGTGTACCTACCCCTAGGGCCCGTCTAGCAAAATTACGAACAGGTCACGGGAAAGCTCAGGAGAGTTTTCATTGATCCGATTCTTTCGTGGAGTCATAAAATATTCGAGGGAAGTCTCCAGGACCAAAATTATGGTCAGATTCGGTGAACAGACCCATACTCAGTTTTTCGGGCACGCTGTGTACCTACCCCTAGGGCCCGTCTAGCAAAATTTCGAACGGGTCGCGGGAAAGCTCAGGAGAGTTTTCATTGATCCGATTCTTTCGTGGAGTCATAAAATATTCGAGGGAAGTCTCCAGGACCAAAATTATGGTCAGATTCGGTGAACAGACCCATACTCAGTTTTTCGGGCACGCTGTGTACCTACCCCTAGGGCCCGTCTAGCAAAATTTCGAACGGGTCGCGGGAAAGCTCAGGAGAGTTTTCATTGATCCGATTCTTTCGTGGAGTCATAAAATATTCGAGGGAAGTCTCCAGGACCAAAATTATGGTCAGATTCGGTGAACAGACCCATACTCAGTTTTTCGGGCACGCTGTGTACCTACCCCTAGGGCCCGTCTAGCAAAATTTCGAACGGGTCGCGGGAAAGCTCAGGAGAGTTTTCATTGATCCGATTCTTTCGTGGAGTCATAAAATATTCGAGGGAAGTCTCCAGGACCAAAATTATGGTCAGATTCGGTGAACAGACCCATACTCAGTTTTTCGGGCACGCTGTGTACCTACCCCTAGGGCCCGTCTAGCAAAATTTCGAACGGGTCGCGGGAAAGCTCAGGAGAGTTTTCATTGATCCGATTCTTTCGTGGAGTCATAAAATATTCGAGGGAAGTCTCCAGGACCAAAATTATGGTCAGATTCGGTGAACAGACCCATACTCAGTTTTTCGGGCACGCTGTGTACCTACCCCTAGGGCCCGTCTAGCAAAATTTCGAACGGGTCGCGGGAAAGCTCAGGAGAGTTTTCATTGATCCGATTCTTTCGTGGAGTCATAAAATATTCGAGGGAAGTCTCCAGGACCAAAATTATGGTCAGATTCGGTGAACAGACCCATACTCAGTTTTTCGGGCACGCTGTGTACCTACCCCTAGGGCCCGTCTAGCAAAATTTCGAACGGGTCGCGGGAAAGCTCAGGAGAGTTTTCATTGATCCGATTCTTTCGTGGAGTCATAAAATATTCGAGGGAAGTCTCCAGGACCAAAATTATGGTCAGATTCGGTGAACAGACCCATACTCAGTTTTTCGGGCACGCTGTGTACCTACCCCTAGGGCCCGTCTAGCAAAATTTCGAACGGGTCGCGGGAAAGCTCAGGAGAGTTTTCATTGATCCGATTCTTTCGTGGAGTCATAAAATATTCGAGGGAAGTCTCCAGGACCAAAATTATGGTCAGATTCGGTGAACAGACCCATACTCAGTTTTTTGGGCACGCTGTGTACCTACCCCTAGGGCCCGTCTAGCAAAATTTCGAACGGGTCACGGGAAAGCTCTATAGAGTTTTCATTGGTCCATTTCTTTCGTGGAGTCATAAAATATTCGAGGGAAGTCTCCAGGACCAAAATTGTGGTCAGATTCGGTGAACAGACCCATACTCAGTTTTTCGGGCACGCTGTGTACCTACCCCTAGGGCCCGTCTAGCAAAATTACGAACAGGTCACGGGAAAGCTCAGGAGAGTTTTCATTGATCCGATTCTTTCGTGGAGTCATAAAATATTCGAGGGAAGTCTCCAGGACCAAAATTATGGTCAGATTCGGTGAACAGACCCATACTCAGTTTTTCGGGCACGCTGTGTACCTACCCCTAGGGCCCGTCTAGCAAAATTTCGAACGGGTCGCGGGAAAGCTCAGGAGAGTTTTCATTGATCCGATTCTTTCGTGGAGTCATAAAATATTCGAGGGAAGTCTCCAGGACCAAAATTATGGTCAGATTCGGTGAACAGACCCATACTCAGTTTTTCGGGCACGCTGTGTACCTACCCCTAGGGCCCGTCTAGCAAAATTTCGAACGGGTCGCGGGAAAGCTCAGGAGAGTTTTCATTGATCCGATTCTTTCGTGGAGTCATAAAATATTCGAGGGAAGTCTCCAGGACCAAAATTATGGTCAGATTCGGTGAACAGACCCATACTCAGTTTTTCGGGCACGCTGTGTACCTACCCCTAGGGCCCGTCTAGCAAAATTTCGAACGGGTCGCGGGAAAGCTCAGGAGAGTTTTCATTGATCCGATTCTTTCGTGGAGTCATAAAATATTCGAGGGAAGTCTCCAGGACCAAAATTATGGTCAGATTCGGTGAACAGACCCATACTCAGTTTTTCGGGCACGCTGTGTACCTACCCCTAGGGCCCGTCTAGCAAAATTTCGAACGGGTCGCGGGAAAGCTCAGGAGAGTTTTCATTGATCCGATTCTTTCGTGGAGTCATAAAATATTCGAGGGAAGTCTCCAGGACCAAAATTATGGTCAGATTCGGTGAACAGACCCATACTCAGTTTTTTGGGCACGCTGTGTACCTACCCCTAGGGCCCGTCTAGCAAAATTTCGAACGGGTCACGGGAAAGCTCTATAGAGTTTTCATTGGTCCATTTCTTTCGTGGAGTCATAAAATATTCGAGGGAAGTCTCCAGGACCAAAATTGTGGTCAGATTCGGTGAACAGACCCATACTCAGTTTTTCGGGCACGCTGTGTACCTACCCCTAGGGCCCGTCTAGCAAAATTACGAACAGGTCACGGGAAAGCTCAGGAGAGTTTTCATTGATCCGATTCTTTCGTGGAGTCATAAAATATTCGAGGGAAGTCTCCAGGACCAAAATTATGGTCAGATTCGGTGAACAGACCCATACTCAGTTTTTCGGGCACGCTGTGTACCTACCCCTAGGGCCCGTCTAGCAAAATTTCGAACGGGTCGCGGGAAAGCTCAGGAGAGTTTTCATTGATCCGATTCTTTCGTGGAGTCATAAAATATTCGAGGGAAGTCTCCAGGACCAAAATTATGGTCAGATTCGGTGAACAGACCCATACTCAGTTTTTCGGGCACGCTGTGTACCTACCCCTAGGGCCCGTCTAGCAAAATTTCGAACGGGTCGCGGGAAAGCTCAGGAGAGTTTTCATTGATCCGATTCTTTCGTGGAGTCATAAAATATTCGAGGGAAGTCTCCAGGACCAAAATTATGGTCAGATTCGGTGAACAGACCCATACTCAGTTTTTCGGGCACGCTGTGTACCTACCCCTAGGGCCCGTCTAGCAAAATTTCGAACGGGTCGCGGGAAAGCTCAGGAGAGTTTTCATTGATCCGATTCTTTCGTGGAGTCATAAAATATTCGAGGGAAGTCTCCAGGACCAAAATTATGGTCAGATTCGGTGAACAGACCCATACTCAGTTTTTCGGGCACGCTGTGTACCTACCCCTAGGGCCCGTCTAGCAAAATTTCGAACGGGTCGCGGGAAAGCTCAGGAGAGTTTTCATTGATCCGATTCTTTCGTGGAGTCATAAAATATTCGAGGGAAGTCTCCATGACCAAAATTATGGTCAGATTCGGTGAACAGACCCATACTCAGTTTTTCGGGCACGCTGTGTACCTACCCCTAGGGCCCGTCTAGCAAAATTTCGAACGGGTCGCGGGAAAGCTCAGGAGAGTTTTCATTGATCCGATTCTTTCGTGGAGTCATAAAATATTCGAGGGAAGTCTCCAGGACCAAAATTATGGTCAGATTCGGTGAACAGACCCATACTCAGTTTTTCGGGCACGCTGTGTACCTACCCCTAGGGCCCGTCTAGCAAAATTTCGAACGGGTCGCGGGAAAGCTCAGGAGAGTTTTCATTGATCCGATTCTTTCGTGGAGTCATAAAATATTCGAGGGAAGTCTCCAGGACCAAAATTATGGTCAGATTCGGTGAACAGACCCATACTCAGTTTTTTGGGCACGCTGTGTACCTACCCCTAGGGCCCGTCTAGCAAAATTTCGAACGGGTCACGGGAAAGCTCTATAGAGTTTTCATTGGTCCATTTCTTTCGTGGAGTCATAAAATATTCGAGGGAAGTCTCCAGGACCAAAATTGTGGTCAGATTCGGTGAACAGACCCATACTCAGTTTTTCGGGCACGCTGTGTACCTACCCCTAGGGCCCGTCTAGCAAAATTACGAACAGGTCACGGGAAAGCTCAGGAGAGTTTTCATTGATCCGATTCTTTCGTGGAGTCATAAAATATTCGAGGGAAGTCTCCAGGACCAAAATTATGGTCAGATTCGGTGAACAGACCCATACTCAGTTTTTCGGGCACGCTGTGTACCTACCCCTAGGGCCCGTCTAGCAAAATTTCGAACGGGTCGCGGGAAAGCTCAGGAGAGTTTTCATTGATCCGATTCTTTCGTGGAGTCATAAAATATTCGAGGGAAGTCTCCAGGACCAAAATTATGGTCAGATTCGGTGAACAGACCCATACTCAGTTTTTCGGGCACGCTGTGTACCTACCCCTAGGGCCCGTCTAGCAAAATTTCGAACGGGTCGCGGGAAAGCTCAGGAGAGTTTTCATTGATCCGATTCTTTCGTGGAGTCATAAAATATTCGAGGGAAGTCTCCAGGACCAAAATTATGGTCAGATTCGGTGAACAGACCCATACTCAGTTTTTCGGGCACGCTGTGTTCCTACCCCTAGGGCCCGTCTAGCAAAATTTCGAACGGGTCGCGGGAAAGCTCAGGAGAGTTTTCATTGATCCGATTCTTTCGTGGAGTCATAAAATATTCGAGGGAAGTCTCCAGGACCAAAATTATGGTCAGATTCGGTGAACAGACCCATACTCAGTTTTTCGGGCACGCTGTGTACCTACCCCTAGGGCCCGTCTAGCAAAATTTCGAACGGGTCGCGGGAAAGCTCAGGAGAGTTTTCATTGATCCGATTCTTTCGTGGAGTCATAAAATATTCGAGGGAAGTCTCCAGGACCAAAATTATGGTCAGATTCGGTGAACAGACCCATACTCAGTTTTTCGGGCACGCTGTGTACCTACCCCTAGGGCCCGTCTAGCAAAATTTCGAACGGGTCGCGGGAAAGCTCAGGAGAGTTTTCATTGATCCGATTCTTTCGTGGAGTCATAAAATATTCGAGGGAAGTCTCCAGGACCAAAATTATGGTCAGATTCGGTGAACAGACCCATACTCAGTTTTTCGGGCACGCTGTGTACCTACCCCTAGGGCCCGTCTAGCAAAATTTCGAACGGGTCGCGGGAAAGCTCAGGAGAGTTTTCATTGATCCGATTCTTTCGTGGAGTCATAAAATATTCGAGGGAAGTCTCCAGGACCAAAATTATGGTCAGATTCGGTGAACAGACCCATACTCAGTTTTTTGGGCACGCTGTGTACCTACCCCTAGGGCCCGTCTAGCAAAATTTCGAACGGGTCACGGGAAAGCTCTATAGAGTTTTCATTGGTCCATTTCTTTCGTGGAGTCATAAAATATTCGAGGGAAGTCTCCAGGACCAAAATTGTGGTCAGATTCGGTGAACAGACCCATACTCAGTTTTTCGGGCACGCTGTGTACCTACCCCTAGGGCCCGTCTAGCAAAATTACGAACAGGTCACGGGAAAGCTCAGGAGAGTTTTCATTGATCCGATTCTTTCGTGGAGTCATAAAATATTCGAGGGAAGTCTCCAGGACCAAAATTATGGTCAGATTCGGTGAACAGACCCATACTCAGTTTTTCGGGCACGCTGTGTACCTACCCCTAGGGCCCGTCTAGCAAAATTTCGAACGGGTCGCGGGAAAGCTCAGGAGAGTTTTCATTGATCCGATTCTTTCGTGGAGTCATAAAATATTCGAGGGAAGTCTCCAGGACCAAAATTATGGTCAGATTCGGTGAACAGACCCATACTCAGTTTTTCGGGCACGCTGTGTACCTACCCCTAGGGCCCGTCTAGCAAAATTTCGAACGGGTCGCGGGAAAGCTCAGGAGAGTTTTCATTGATCCGATTCTTTCGTGGAGTCATAAAATATTCGAGGGAAGTCTCCAGGACCAAAATTATTGTCAGATTCGGTGAACAGACCCATACTCAGTTTTTCGGGCACGCTGTGTACCTACCCCTAGGGCCCGTCTAGCAAAATTTCGAACGGGTCACGGGAAAGCTCTAGAGAGTTTACATTGATCCTATTCTTTCGTGGAGTCATAAAATATTCGAGGGAAGTCTCCAGGACCAAAATTATGGTCAGATTCGGTGAACAGACCCATACTCAGTTTTTCGGGCACGCTGTGTACCTACCCCTAGGGCCCGTCTAGCAAAATTTCGAACGGGTCGCGGGAAAGCTCAGGAGAGTTTTCATTGATCCGATTCTTTCGTGGAGTCATAAAATATTCGAGGGAAGTCTCCAGGACCAAAATTATGGTCAGATTCGGTGAACAGACCCATACTCAGTTTTTCGGGCACGCTGTGTACCTACCCCTAGGGCCCGTCTAGCAAAATTTCGAACGGGTCGCGGGAAAGCTCAGGAGAGTTTTCATTGATCCGATTCTTTCGTGGAGTCATAAAATATTCGAGGGAAGTCTCCAGGACCAAAATTATGGTCAGATTCGGTGAACAGACCCATACTCAGTTTTTCGGGCACGCTGTGTACCTACCCCTAGGGCCCTATTAGCAAAATTTCGAACGGGTCACGGGAAAGCTCTATAGAGTTTTCATTGGTCCATTTCTTTCGTGGAGTCATAAAATATTCGAGGGAAGTCTCCAGGACCAAAATTGTGGTCAGATTCGGTGAACAGACCCATACTCAGTTTTTCGGGCACGCTGTGTACCTACCCCTAGGGCCCGTCTAGCAAAATTACGAACAGGTCACGGGAAAGCTCAGGAGAGTTTTCATTGATCCGATTCTTTCGTGGAGTCATAAAATATTCGAGGGAAGTCTCCAGGACCAAAATTATGGTCAGATTCGGTGAACAGACCCATACTCAGTTTTTCGGGCACGCTGTGTACCTACCCCTAGGGCCCTATTAGCAAAATTTCGAACGGGTCACGGGAAAGCTCTATAGAGTTTTCATTGGTCCATTTCTTTCGTGGAGTCATAAAATATTCGAGGGAAGTCTCCAGGACCAAAATTGTGGTCAGATTCTGTGAACAGACCCATACTCAGTTTTTCGGGCACGCTGTGTACCTACCCCTAGGGCCCGTCTAGCAAAATTTCGAACGGGTCTCGGGAAAGCTCTAGAGAGTTTACATTGATCCTATTCTTTCGTGGAGTCATAAAATATTCGAGGGAAGTCTCCAGGACCAAAATTATGGTCAGATTCGGTGAACAGACCCATACTCAGTTTTTCGGGCACGCTGTGTACCTACCCCTAGGGCCCGTCTAGCAAAATTTCGAACGGGTCGCGGGAAAGCTCAGGAGAGTTTTCATTGATCCGATTCTTTCGTGGAGTCATAAAATATTCGAGGGAAGTCTCCAGGACCAAAATTATGGTCAGATTCGGTGAACAGACCCATACTCAGTTTTTCGGGCACGCTGTGTACCTACCCCTAGGGCCCGTCTAGCAAAATTTCGAACGGGTCGCGGGAAAGCTCAGGAGAGTTTTCATTGATCCGATTCTTTCGTGGAGTCATAAAATATTCAAGGGAAGTCTCCAGGACCAAAATTATGGTCAGATTCGGTGAACAGACCCATACTCAGTTTTTCGGGCACGCTGTGTACCTACCCCTAGGGCCCGTTTAGCAAAATTTCGAACGGGTCGCGGGAAAGCTCAGGAGAGTTTTCATTGATCCGATTCTTTCGTGGAGTCATAAAATATTCGAGGGAAGTCTCCAGGACCAAAATTATGGTCAGATTCGGTGAACAGACCCATACTCAGTTTTTCGGGCACGCTGTGTACCTACCCCTAGGGCCCTATTAGCAAAATTTCGAACGGGTCACGGGAAAGCTCTATAGAGTTTTCATTGGTCCATTTCTTTCGTGGAGTCATAAAATATTCGAGTGAAGTCTCCAGGACCAAAATTGTGGTCAGATTCGGTGAACAGACCCATACTCAGTTTTTCGGGCACGCTGTGTACCTACCCCTAGGGCCCGTCTAGCAAAATTACGAACAGGTCACGGGAAAGCTCAGGAGAGTTTTCATTGATCCGATTCTTTCGTGGAGTCATAAAATATTCGAGGGAAGTCTCCAGGACCAAAATTATGGTCAGATTCGGTGAACAGACCCATACTCAGTTTTTCGGGCACGCTGTGTACCTACCCCTAGGGCCCGTCTAGCAAAATTTCGAACGGGTCGCGGGAAAGCTCAGGAGAGTTTTCATTGATACGATTCTTTTGTGGAGTCATAAAATATTCGAGGGAAGTCTCCAGGACCAAAATTATGGTCAGATTCGGTGAACAGACCCATACTCAGTTTTTCGGGCACGCTGTGTACCTACCCCTAGGGCCCGTCTAGCAAAATTTCGAACGGGTCGCGGGAAAGCTCAGGAGAGTTTTCATTGATCCGATTCTTTCGTGGAGTCATAAAATATTCGAGGGAAGTCTCCAGGACCAAAATTATGGTCAGATTCGGTGAACAGACCCATACTCAGTTTTTCGGGCACGCTGTGTACCTACCCCTAGGGCCCGTCTAGCAAAATTTCGAACGGGTCACGGGAAAGCTCTAGTGAGTTTACATTGATCCTATTCTTTCGTGGAGTCATAAAATATTCGAGGGAAGTCTCCAGGACCAAAATTATGGTCAGATTCGGTGAACAGACCCATACTCAGTTTTTCGGGCACGCTGTGTACCTACCCCTAGGGCCCGTCTAGCAAAATTTCGAACGGGTCGCGGGAAAGCTCAGGAGAGTTTTCATTGATCCGATTCTTTCGTGGAGTCATAAAATATTCAAGGGAAGTCTCCAGGACCAAAATTATGGTCAGATTCGGTGAACAGACCCATACTCAGTTTTTCGGGCACGCTGTGTACCTACCCCTAGGGCCCGTCTAGCAAAATTTAGAACGGGTCGCGGGAAAGCTCAGGAGAGTTTTCATTGATCCGATTCTTTCGTGGAGTCATAAAATATTCGAGGGAAGTCTCCAGGACCAAAATTATGGTCAGATTCGGTGAACAGACCCATACTCAGTTTTTCGGGCACGCTGTGTACCTACCCCTAGGGCCCTATTAGCAAAATTTCGAACGGGTCACGGGAAAGCTCTATAGAGTTTTCATTGGTCCATTTCTTTCGTGGAGTCATAAAATATTCGAGGGAAGTCTCCAGGACCAAAATTGTGGTCAGATTCGGTGAACAGACCCATACTCAGTTTTTCGGGCACGCTTTGTACCTACCCCTAGGGCCCGTCTAGCAAAATTACGAACAGGTCACGGGAAAGCTCAGGAGAGTTTTCATTGATCCGATTCTTTCGTGGAGTCATAAAATATTCGAGGGAAGTCTCCAGGACCAAAATTATGGTCAGATTCGGTGAACAGACCCATACTCAGTTTTTCGGGCACGCTGTGTACCTACCCCTAGGGCCCGTCTAGCAAAATTTCGAACGGGTCGCGGGAAAGCTCAGGAGAGTTTTCATTGATACGATTCTTTTGTGGAGTCATAAAATATTCGAGGGAAGTCTCCAGGACCAAAATTATGGTCAGATTCGGTGAACAGACCCATACTCAGTTTTTCGGGCACGCTGTCTACCTACCCCTAGGGCCCGTCTAGCAAAATTTCGAACGGGTCGCGGGAAAGCTCAGGAGAGTTTTCATTGATCCGATTCTTTCGTGGAGTCATAAAATATTCGAGGGAAGTCTCCAGGACCAAAATTATGGTCAGATTCGGTGAACAGACCCATACTCAGTTTTTCGGGCACGCTGTGTACCTACCCCTAGGGCCCGTCTAGCAAAATTTCGAACGGGTCACGGGAAAGCTCTAGTGAGTTTACATTGATCCTATTCTTTCGTGGAGTCATAAAATATTCGAGGGAAGTCTCCAGGACCAAAATTATGGTCAGATTCGGTGAACAGACCCATACTCAGTTTTTCGGGCACGCTGTGTACCTACCCCTAGGGCCCGTCTAGCAAAATTTCGAACGGGTCGCGGGAAAGCTCAGGAGAGTTTTCATTGATCCGATTCTTTCGTGGAGTCATAAAATATTCAAGGGAAGTCTCCAGGACCAAAATTGTGGTCAGATTCGGTGAACAGACCCATACTCAGTTTTTCGGGCACGCTGTGTACCTACCCCTAGGGCCCGTCTAGCAAAATTACGAACAGGTCACGGGAAAGCTCAGGAGAGTTTTCATTGATCCGATTCTTTCGTGGAGTCATAAAATATTCGAGGGAAGTCTCCAGGACCAAAATTATGGTCAGATTCGGTGAACAGACCCATACTCAGTTTTTTGGGCACGCTGTGTACCTACCCCTAGGGCCCGTCTAGCAAAATTTCGAACGGGTAACGGGAAAGCTCTAGAAAGTTTACATTGATCCAATTCTTTCGTGGAGTCATAAAATATTCGAGGGAAGTCTCCAGGACCGAAATTATGGTCAGATTCGGTGAACAGACCCATACTCAGTTTTTCAGGCACGCTGTGTACCTACCCCTAGGGCCCGTCTAGCAAAATTTCGAACGGGTCACGGGAAAGCTCAGGAGAGTTTTCATTGATCCGATTCTTACGTGGAGTCATAAAATATTCGAGTGAAGTCTCCAGGACCAAAATTATGGTCAGATTCGGTGAACAGACCCATACTCAGTTTTTTGGGCACGCTGTGTACCTACCCCTAGGGCCCATCTATCAAAATTTCGAACGGGTCACGGGAAAGCTCTAGAGAGTTTACATTGATCCAATTCTTTCGTGGAGTCATAAAATATTCGAGGGAAGTCTCCAGGACCAAAATTATGGTCAGATTCGGTGAACAGACCCATACTCAGTTTTTCGGGCACGCTGTGTACCTACCCCTAGGTCCCGTCTAGCAAAATTTCGAACGGGTCACGGGAAAGCTCTAGAGAGTTTACATTGATCCTATTCTTTCGTGGAGTCATAAAATATTCGAGGGAAGTCTCCAGGACCTAAATTATGGTCAGATTCGGTGAACAGACCCATACTCAGTTTTTCGGGCACGCTGTGTACCTACCCCTAGGGCCCGTCTAGCAAAATTTCGAACGGGTCGCGGGAAAGCTCAGGAGAGTTTTCATTGATCCGATTCTTTCGTGGAGTCATAAAATATTCGAGGGAAGTCTCCAGGACCAAAATTATGGTCAGATTCGGTGAACAGACCCATACTCAGTTTTTCGGGCACGCTGTGTACCTACCCCTAGGGCCCGTCTAGCAAAATTTCGAACGGGTCGCGGGAAAGCTCAGGAGAGTTTTCATTGATCCGATTCTTTCGTGGAGTCATAAAATATTCGAGGGAAGTCTCCAGGACCAAAATTATGGTCAGATTCGGTGAACAGACCCATACTCAGTTTTTCGGGCACGCTGTGTACCTACCCCTAGGGCCCTATTAGCAAAATTTCGAACGGGTCACGGGAAAGCTCTATAGAGTTTTCATTGGTCCATTTCTTTCGTGGAGTCATAAAATATTCGAGGGAAGTCTCCAGGACCAAAATTGTGGTCAGATTCGGTGAACAGACCCATACTCAGTTTTTCGGGCACGCTGTGTACCTACCCCTAGGGCCCGTCTAGCAAAATTACGAACAGGTCACGGGAAAGCTCAGGAGAGTTTTCATTGATCCGATTCTTTCGTGGAGTCATAAAATATTCGAGGGAAGTCTCCAGGACCAAAATTATGGTCAGATTCGGTGAACAGACCCATACTCAGTTTTTTGGGCACGCTGTGTACCTACCCCTAGGGCCCGTCTAGCAAAATTTCGAACGGGTAACGGGAAAGCTTTAGAAAGTTTACATTGATCCAATTCTTTCGTGGAGTCATAAAATATTCGAGGGAAGTCTCCAGGACCGAAATTATGGTCAGATTCGGTGAACAGACCCATACTCAGTTTTTCAGGCACGCTGTGTACCTACCCCTAGGGCCCGTCTAGCAAAATTTCGAACGGGTCACGGGAAAGCTCAGGAGAGTTTTCATTGATCCGATTCTTACGTGGAGTCATAAAATATTCGAGTGAAGTCTCCAGGACCAAAATTATGGTCAGATTCGGTGAACAGACCCATACTCAGTTTTTCGGGCACGCTGTGTACCTACCCCTAGGGCCCGTCTAGCAAAATTTCGAACGGGTCGCGGGAAAGCTCAGGAGAGTTTTCATTGATCCGATTCTTTCGTGGAGTCATAAAATATTCGAGGGAAGTCTCCAGGACCAAAATTATGGTCAGATTCGGTGAACAGACCCATACTCAGTTTTTCGGGCACGCTGTGTACCTACCCCTAGGGCCCGTCTAGCAAAATTTCGAACGGGTCGGGGGAAAGCTCAGGAGAGTTTTCATTGATCCGATTCTTTCGTGGAGTCATAAAATATTCGAGGGAAGTCTCCAGGACCAAAATATTGGTCAGATTCGGTGAACAGACCCATACTCAGTTTTTCGGGCACGCTGTGTACCTACCCCTAGGGCCCTATTAGCAAAATTTCGAACGGGTCACGGGAAAGCTCTATAGAGTTTTCATTGGTCCATTTCTTTCGTGGAGTCATAAAATATTCGAGGGAAGTCTCCAGGACCAAAATTGTGGTCAGATTCGGTGAACAGACCCATACTCAGTTTTTCGGGCACGCTGTGTACCTACCCTTAGGGCCCGTCTAGCAAAATTACGAACAGGTCACGGGAAAGCTCAGAAGAGTTTTCATTGATCCGATTCTTTCGTGGAGTCATAAAATATTCGAGGGAAGTCTCCAGGACCAAAATTATGGTCAGATTCGGTGAACAGACCCATACTCAGTTTTTTGGGCACGCTGTGTACCTACCCCTAGGGCCCGTCTAGCAAAATTTCGAACGGGTAACGGGAAAGCTCTAGAAAGTTTACATTGATCCAATTCTTTCGTGGAGTCATAAAATATTCGAGGGAAGTCTCCAGGACCGAAATTATGGTCAGATTCGGTGAACAGACCCATACTCAGTTTTTCAGGCACGCTGTGTACCTACCCCTAGGGCCCGTCTAGCAAAATTTCGAACGGGTCACGGGAAAGCTCAGGAGAGTTTTCATTGATCCGATTCTTACGTGGAGTCATAAAATATTCGAGTGAAGTCTCCAGGACCAAAATTATGGTCAGATTCGGTGAACAGACCCATACTCAGTTTTTTGGGCACGCTGTGTACCTACCCCTAGGGCCCATCTATCAAAATTTCGAACGGGTCACGGGAAAGCTCTAGAGAGTTTACATTGATCCAATTCTTTCGTGGAGTCATAAAATATTCGAGGGAAGTCTCCAGGACCAAAATTATGGTCAGATTCGGTGAACAGACCCATACTCAGTTTTTCGGGCACGCTGTGTACCTACCCCTAGGGCCCGTCTAGCAAAATTTCGAACGGGTCACGGGAAAGCTCTAGAGAGTTTACATTGATCCTATTCTTTCGTGGAGTCATAAAATATTCGAGGGAAGTCTCCAGGACCTAAATTATGGTCAGATTCGGTGAACAGACCCATACTCAGTTTTTCGGGCACGCTGTGTACCTACCCCCTAGGGCCCGTCTAGCAAAATTTCGAACGGGTCGCGGGAAAGCTCAGGAGAGTTTTCATTGATCCGATTCTTTCGTGGAGTCATAAAATATTCGAGGGAAGTCTCCAGGACCAAAATTATGGTCAGATTCGGTGAACAGACCCATACTCAGTTTTTCGGGCACGCTGTGTACCTACCCCTAGGGCCCGTCTAGCAAAATTTCGAACGGGTCGCGGGAAAGCTCAGGAGAGTTTTCATTGATCCGATTCTTTCGTGGAGTCATAAAATATTCGAGGGAAGTCTCCAGGACCAAAATTATGGTCAGATTCGGTGAACAGACCCATACTCAGTTTTTCGGGCACGCTGTGTACCTACCCCTAGGGCCCTATTAGCAAAATTTCGAACGGGTCACGGGAAAGCTCTATAGAGTTTTCATTGGTCCATTTCTTTCGTGGAGTCATAAAATATTCGAGGGAAGTCTCCAGGACCAAAATTGTGGTCAGATTCGGTGAACAGACCCATACTCAGTTTTTCGGGCACGCTGTGTACCTACCCCTAGGGCCCGTCTAGCAAAATTACGAACAGGTCACGGGAAAGCTCAGGAGAGTTTTCATTGATCCGATTCTTTCGTGGAGTCATAAAATATTCGAGGGAAGTCTCCAGGACCAAAATTATGGTCAGATTCGGTGAACAGACCCATACTCAGTTTTTTGGGCACGCTGTGTACCTACCCCTAGGGCCCGTCTAGCAAAATTTCGAACGGGTAACGGGAAAGCTCTAGAAAGTTTACATTGATCCAATTCTTTCGTGGAGTCATAAAATATTCGAGGGAAGTCTCCAGGACCGAAATTATGGTCAGATTCGGTGAACAGACCCATACTCAGTTTTTCAGGCACGCTGTGTACCTACCCCTAGGGCCCGTCTAGCAAAATTTCGAACGGGTCACGGGAAAGCTCAGGAGAGTTTTCATTGATCCGATTCTTACGTGGAGTCATAAAATATTCGAGTGAAGTCTCCAGGACCAAAATTATGGTCAGATTCGGTGAACAGACCCATACTCAGTTTTTTGGGCACGCTGTGTACCTACCCCTAGGGCCCATCTATCAAAATTTCGAACGGGTCACGGGAAAGCTCTAGAGAGTTTACATTGATCCAATTCTTTCGTGGAGTCATAAAATATTCGAGGGAAGTCTCCAGGACCAAAATTATGGTCAGATTCGGTGAACAGACCCATACTCAGTTTTTCGGGCACGCTGTGTACCTACCCCTAGGGCCCGTCTAGCAAAATTTCGAACGGGTCACGGGAAAGCTCTAGAGAGTTTACATTGATCCTATTCTTTCGTGGAGTCATAAAATATTCGAGGGAAGTCTCCAGGACCTAAATTATGGTCAGATTCGGTGAACAGACCCATACTCAGTTTTTCGGGCACGCTGTGTACCTACCCCTAGGGCCCGTCTAGCAAAATTTCGAACGGGTCGCGGGAAAGCTCAGGAGAGTTTTCATTGATCCGATTCTTTCGTGGAGTCATAAAATATTCGAGGGAAGTCTCCAGGACCAAAATTATGGTCAGATTCGGTGAACAGACCCATACTCAGTTTTTCAGGCACGCTGTGTACCTACCCCTAGGGCCCGTCTAGCAAAATTTCGAACGGGTCGCGGGAAAGCTCAGGAGAGTTTTCATTGATCCGATTCTTTCGTGGAGTCATAAAATATTCGAGGGAAGTCTCCAGGACCAAAATTATGGTCAGATTCGGTTAACAGACCCATACCCAGTTTTTCGGGCACGCTGTGTACCTACCCCTAGGGCCCGTCTAGCAAAATTTCGAACGGGTCACGGGAAAGCTCTAGAGAGTTTACATTGATCCTATTCTTTCGTGGAGTCATAAAATATTCGAGGGAAGTCTCCAGGACCTAAATTATGGTCAGATTCGGTGAACAGACCCATACTCAGTTTTTCGGGCACGCTGTGTACCTACCCCTAGGGCCCGTCTAGCAAAATTTCGAACGGGTCGCGGGAAAGCTCAGGAGAGTTTTCATTGATCCGATTCTTTCGTGGAGTCATAAAATATTCGAGGGAAGTCTCCAGGACCAAAATTATGGTCAGATTCGGTGAACAGACCCATACTCAGTTTTTCGGGCACGCTGTGTACCTACCCCTAGGGCCCGTCTAGCAAAATTTCGAACGGGTAACGGGAAAGCTCTAGAAAGTTTACATTGATCCAATTCTTTCGTGGAGTCATAAAATATTCGAGGGAAGTCTCCAGGACCGAAATTATGGTCAGATTCGGTGAACAGACCCATACTCAGTTTTTCAGGCACGCTGTGTACCTACCCCTAGGGCCCGTCTAGCAAAATTTCGAACGGGTCACGGGAAAGCTCAGGAGAGTTTTCATTGATCCGATTCTTACGTGGAGTCATAAAATATTCGAGTGAAGTCTCCAGGACCAAAATTATGGTCAGATTCGGTGAACAGACCCATACTCAGTTTTTTGGGCACGCTGTGTACCTACCCCTAGGGCCCATCTATCAAAATTTCGAACGGGTCACGGGAAAGCTCTAGAGAGTTTACATTGATCCAATTCTTTCGTGGAGTCATAAAATATTCGAGGGAAGTCTCCAGGACCAAAATTATGGTCAGATTCGGTGAACAGACCCATACTCAGTTTTTCGGGCACGCTGTGTACCTACCCCTAGGGCCCGTCTAGCAAAATTTCGAACGGGTCACGGGAAAGCTCTAGAGAGTTTACATTGATCCTATTCTTTCGTGGAGTCATAAAATATTCGAGGGAAGTCTCCAGGACCTAAATTATGGTCAGATTCGGTGAACAGACCCATACTCAGTTTTTCGGGCACGCTGTGTACCTACCCCTAGGGCCCGTCTAGCAAAATTTCGAACGGGTCGCGGGAAAGCTCAGGAGAGTTTTCATTGATCCGATTCTTTCGTGGAGTCATAAAATATTCGAGGGAAGTCTCCAGGACCAAAATTATGGTCAGATTCGGTGAACAGACCCATACTCAGTTTTTCAGGCACGCTGTGTACCTACCCCTAGGGCCCGTCTAGCAAAATTTCGAACGGGTCGCGGGAAAGCTCAGGAGAGTTTTCATTGATCCGATTCTTTCGTGGAGTCATAAAATATTCGAGGGAAGTCTCCAGGACCAAAATTATGGTCAGATTCGGTTAACAGACCCATACCCAGTTTTTCGGGCACGCTGTGTACCTACCCCTAGGGCCCGTCTAGCAAAATTTCGAACGGGTCACGGGAAAGCTCTAGAGAGTTTACATTGATCCTATTCTTTCGTGGAGTCATAAAATATTCGAGGGAAGTCTCCAGGACCTAAATTATGGTCAGATTCGGTGAACAGACCCATACTCAGTTTTTCGGGCACGCTGTGTACCTACCCCTAGGGCCCGTCTAGCAAAATTTCGAACGGGTCGCGGGAAAGCTCAGGAGAGTTTTCATTGATCCGATTCTTTCGTGGAGTCATAAAATATTCGAGGGAAGTCTCCAGGACCAAAATTATGGTCAGATTCGGTGAACAGACCCATACTCAGTTTTTCGGGCACGTTGTGTACCTACCCCTAGGGCCCGTCTAGCAAAATTTCGAACGGGTCGCGGGAAAGCTCAGGAGAGTTTTCATTGATCCGATTCTTTCGTGGAGTCATAAAATATTCGAGGGAAGTCTCCACGACCAAAATTATGGTCAGATTCGGTAAACAGACCCATACCCAGTTTTTCGGGCACGCTGTGTACCTACCCCTAGGGCCCGTCTAGCAAAATTTCGAACGGGTCACGGGAAAGCTCTAGAGAGTTTACATTGATCCTATTCTTTCGTGGAGTCATAAAATATTCGAGGGAAGTCTCCAGGACCAAAATTATGGTCAGATTCGGTGAACAGACCCATACTCAGTTTTTCGGGCACGCTGTGTACCTACCCCTAGGGCCCGTCTAGCAAAATTTCGAACGGGTCGCGGGAAAGCTCAGGAGAGTTTTCATTGATCCGATTCTTTCGTGGAGTCATAAAATATTCGAGGGAAGTCTCCAGGACCAAAATTATGGTCAGATTCGGTGAACAGACCCATACTCAGTTTTTCGGGCACGCTGTGTACCTACCCCTAGGGCCCTAATAGCAAAATTTCGAACGGGTCACGGGAAAGCTCTATAGAGTTTTCATTGGTCCATTTCTTTCGTGGAGTCATAAAATATTCGAGGGAAGTCTCCAGGACCAAAATTGTGGTCAGATTCGGTGAACAGACCCATACTCAGTTTTTCGGGCACGCTGTGTACCTACCCCTAGGGCCCGTCTAGCAAAATTACGAACAGGTCACGGGAAAGCTCAGGAGAGTTTTCATTGATCCGATTCTTTCGTGGTGTCATAAAATATTCGAGGGAAGTCTCCAGGACCAAAATTATGGTCAGATTCGGTGATCAGACCCGTACTCAGTTTTTCGGGCACGCTGTGTAACTACCCCTAGGGCCCTATTAGCAAAATTTCGAACGGGTCACGGGAAAGCTCTATAGAGTTTTCATTGGTCCATTTCTTTCGTGGAGTCATAAAATATTCGAGGGAAGTCTCCAGGACCAAAATTGTGGTCAGATTCGGTGAACAGACCCATACTCAGTTTTTCGGGCACGCTGTGTACCTACCCCTAGGGCCCGTCTAGCAAAATTACGAACAGGTCACGGGAAAGCTCAGGAGAGTTTTCATTGATCCGATTCTTTCGTGGAGTCATAAAATATTCGAGGGAAGTCTCCAGGACCAAAATTATGGTCAGATTCGGTGAACAGACCCATACTCAGTTTTTTGGGCACGCTGTGTACCTACCCCTAGGGCCCGTCTAGCAAAATTTCGAACGGGTAACGGGAAAGCTCTAGAAAGTTTACATTGATCCAATTCTTTCGTGGAGTCATAAAATATTCGAGGGAAGTCTCCAGGACCGAAATTATGGTCAGATTCGGTGAACAGACCCATACTCAGTTTTTCGGGCACGCTGTGTACCTACCCCTAGGGCCCGTCTAGCAAAATTACGAACAAGTCACGGGAAAGCTCAGGAGAGTTTTCATTGATCCGATTCTTTCGTGGAGTCATAAAATATTCGAGGGAAGTCTCCAGGACCAAAATTATGGTCAGATTCGGTGAACAGACCCGTACTTAGTTTTTCGGGCACGCTGTGTACCTACCCCTAGGGCCCGTCTAGCAAAATTTCGAACGGGTCACGGGAAAGCTCAGGAGAGTTTTCATTGATTCGATTCTTTCGTGGAGTCATAAAATATTCGAGGGAAGTCTCCAGGACCAAAATTATGGTCAGATTCGGTGAACAGACCCATACTCAGTTTTCCGGCCACGCTGTGTACCTACCCCTAGGGCCCGTGTAGCAAAATTTCGAACGGGTCACGGGACAGCTCAGGAGAGTTTACATTGATCCGATTCTTTCGTGGAGTCATAAAATATTCGAGGGAAGTCTCCAGGACCAAAATTATGGTCAGATTCGGTAAACAGACCCATACTCAGTTTTTCGGGCACGCTGTGTACCTACCCCTAGGGCCCGTCTAGCAAAATTTCGAACGGGTCACTGGAAAGCTCAGGAGAGTTGACATTGATCCGATTCTTTCGTGGAGTCATAAAATATACGAGGGAAGTCTCCAGGACCAAAATTATGGTCAGATTCGGTGAACAGACTCATACTCAGTTTTTCGGGCACGCTGTGTACCTACCCCTAGGGCCCGTCTAGCAAAATTTCGAACGGGTCACGGGAAAGCTCTAGAGAGTTTACATTGACCCGATTCTTTCGTGGAGTCATAAAATATTCGAGGGAAGTCTCCAGGACCAAAATTATGGTCAGATTCGGTGAACAGACCCACACTCAGTTTTTCGGGCACGCTGTGTACCTACCCCTAGGGCCCGTCTAGCAAAATTACGAACAGGTCACGAGAAAGCTCAGGAAAGTTTTCATTGATCCGATTCTTTCGTGGAGTCATAAAATATTCGAGGGAAGTCTCCAGGACCAAAATTATGGTCAGATTCGGTGAACAGACCCGTACTCAGTTTTTCGGGCACGCTGTGTACCTACCCTAGGGCCCGTCTAGCAAAATTACGAACGGGTCACGGGAAAGCTCAGGAGAGTTTTCATTGATTCGATTCTTTCGTGGAGTCATAAAATATTCGAGGGAAGTCTCCAGGACCAAAATTATGGTCAGATTCGGTGAACAGACCCATACTCAGTTTTTCGGCCACGCTGTGTACCTACCCCTAGGGCCCGTCTAGCAAAATTACGAACAGGTCACGGGAAAGCTCAGGAGAGTTTTCATTGATCCGATTCTTTCGTGGAGTCATAAAATATTCGAGGGAAGTCTCCAGGACCAAAATTATGGTCAGATTCGGTGAACAGACCCGTACTTAGTTTTTCGGGCACGCTGTGTACCTACCCCTAGGGCCCGTCTAGCAAAATTTCGAACGGGTCACGGGAAAGCTCTAAAGAGTTTACATTGACCCGATTCTTTCGTGGAGTCATAAAATATTCGAGGGAAGTCTCCAGGACCAAAATTATGGTCAGATTCGGTGAACAGACCCATACTCAGTTTTTCGGGCACGCTGTGTAACTACCCCTAGGGCCCTATTAGCAAAATTTCGAACGGGTCACGGGAAAGCTCTATAGAGTTTTCATTGGTCCATTTCTTTCGTGGAGTCATAAAATATTCGAGGGAAGTCTCCAGGACCAAAATTGTGGTCAGATTCGGTGAACAGACCCATACTCAGTTTTTCGGGCACGCTGTGTACCTACCCCTAGGGCCCGTCTAGCAAAATTACGAACAGGTCACGGGAAAGCTCAGGAGAGTTTTCATTGATCCGATTCTTTCGTGGAGTCATAAAATATTCGAGGGAAGTCTCCAGGACCAAAATTATGGTCAGATTCGGTAAACAGACCCATACTCAGTTTTTCGGGCACGCTGTGTACCTACCCCTAGGGCCCGTCTAGCAAAATTTCGAACGGGTCACTGGAAAGCTCAGGAGAGTTGACATTGATCCGATTCTTTCGTGGAGTCATAAAATATACGAGGGAAGTCTCCAGGACCAAAATTATGGTCAGATTCGGTGAACAGACTCATACTCAGTTTTTCGGGCACGCTGTGTACCTACCCCTAGGGCCCGTCTAGCAAAATTTCGAACGGGTCACGGGAAAGCTCTAGAGAGTTTACATTGACCCGATTCTTTCGTGGAGTCATAAAATATTCGAGGGAAGTCTCCAGGACCAAAATTATGGTCAGATTCGGTGAACAGACCCACACTCAGTTTTTCGGGCACGCTGTGTACCTACCCCTAGGGCCCGTCTAGCAAAATTACGAACAGGTCACGAGAAAGCTCAGGAAAGTTTTCATTGATCCGATTCTTTCGTGGAGTCATAAAATATTCGAGGGAAGTCTCCAGGACCAAAATTATGGTCAGATTCGGTGAACAGACCCGTACTCAGTTTTTCGGGCACGCTGTGTACCTACCCTAGGGCCCGTCTAGCAAAATTACGAACGGGTCACGGGAAAGCTCAGGAGAGTTTTCATTGATTCGATTCTTTCGTGGAGTCATAAAATATTCGAGGGAAGTCTCCAGGACCAAAATTATGGTCAGATTCGGTGAACAGACCCATACTCAGTTTTTCGGCCACGCTGTGTACCTACCCCTAGGGCCCGTCTAGCAAAATTACGAACAGGTCACGGGAAAGCTCAGGAGAGTTTTCATTGATCCGATTCTTTCGTGGAGTCATAAAATATTCGAGGGAAGTCTCCAGGACCAAAATTATGGTCAGATTCGGTGAACAGACCCGTACTTAGTTTTTCGGGCACGCTGTGTACCTACCCCTAGGGCCCGTCTAGCAAAATTTCGAACGGGTCACGGGAAAGCTCTAAAGAGTTTACATTGACCCGATTCTTTCGTGGAGTCATAAAATATTCGAGGGAAGTCTCCAGGACCAAAATTATGGTCAGATTCGGTGAACAGACCCATACTCAGTTTTTCGGGCACGCTGTGTAACTACCCCTAGGGCCCTATTAGCAAAATTTCGAACGGGTCACGGGAAAGCTCTATAGAGTTTTCATTGGTCCATTTCTTTCGTGGAGTCATAAAATATTCGAGGGAAGTCTCCAGGACCAAAATTGTGGTCAGATTCGGTGAACAGACCCATACTCAGTTTTTCGGGCACGCTGTGTACCTACCCCTAGGGCCCGTCTAGCAAAATTACGAACAGGTCACGGGAAAGCTCAGGAGAGTTTTCATTGATCCGATTCTTTCGTGGAGTCATAAAATATTCGAGGGAAGTCTCCAGGACCAAAATTATGGTCAGATTCGGTGAACAGACCCATACTCAGTTTTTTGGGCACGCTGTGTACCTACCCCTAGGGCCCGTCTAGCAAAATTTCGAACGGGTAACGGGAAAGCTCTAGAAAGTTTACATTGATCCAATTCTTTCGTGGAGTCATAAAATATTCGAGGGAAGTCTCCAGGACCGAAATTATGGTCAGATTCGGTGAACAGACCCATACTCAGTTTTTCGGGCACGCTGTGTACCTACCCCTAGGGCCCGTCTAGCAAAATTACGAACAAGTCACGGGAAAGCTCAGGAGAGTTTTCATTGATCCGATTCTTTCGTGGAGTCATAAAATATTCGAGGGAAGTCTCCAGGACCAAAATTATGGTCAGATTCGGTGAACAGACCCGTACTTAGTTTTTCGGGCACGCTGTGTACCTACCCCTAGGGCCCGTCTAGCAAAATTTCGAACGGGTCACGGGAAAGCTCAGGAGAGTTTTCATTGATTCGATTCTTTCGTGGAGTCATAAAATATTCGAGGGAAGTCTCCAGGACCAAAATTATGGTCAGATTCGGTGAACAGACCCATACTCAGTTTTCCGGCCACGCTGTGTACCTACCCCTAGGGCCCGTGTAGCAAAATTTCGAACGGGTCACGGGACAGCTCAGGAGAGTTTACATTGATCCGATTCTTTCGTGGAGTCATAAAATATTCGAGGGAAGTCTCCAGGACCAAAATTATGGTCAGATTCGGTGAACAGACCCGTACTTAGTTTTTCGGGCACGCTGTGTACCTACCCCTAGGGCCCGTCTAGCAAAATTTCGAACGGGTCACGGGAAAGCTCTAGAGAGTTTACATTGACCCGATTCTTTCGTGGAGTCATAAAATATTCGAGGGAAGTCTCCAGGACCAAAATTATGGTCAGATTCGGTGAACAGACCCACACTCAGTTTTTCGGGCACGCTGTGTACCTACCCCTAGGGCCCGTCTAGCAAAATTACGAACAGGTCACGAGAAAGCTCAGGAAAGTTTTCATTGATCCGATTCTTTCGTGGAGTCATAAAATATTCGAGGGAAGTCTCCAGGACCAAAATTATGGTCAGATTCGGTGAACAGACCCGTACTCAGTTTTTCGGGCACGCTGTGTACCTACCCTAGGGCCCGTCTAGCAAAATTACGAACGGGTCACGGGAAAGCTCAGGAGAGTTTTCATTGATTCGATTCTTTCGTGGAGTCATAAAATATTCGAGGGAAGTCTCCAGGACCAAAATTATGGTCAGATTCGGTGAACAGACCCATACTCAGTTTTTCGGCCACGCTGTGTACCTACCCCTAGGGCCCGTCTAGCAAAATTACGAACAGGTCACGGGAAAGCTCAGGAGAGTTTTCATTGATCCGATTCTTTCGTGGAGTCATAAAATATTCGAGGGAAGTCTCCAGGACCAAAATTATGGTCAGATTCGGTGAACAGACCCGTACTTAGTTTTTCGGGCACGCTGTGTACCTACCCCTAGGGCCCGTCTAGCAAAATTTCGAACGGGTCACGGGAAAGCTCTAGAGAGTTTACATTGACCCGATTCTTTCGTGGAGTCATAAAATATTCGAGGGAAGTCTCCAGGACCAAAATTATGGTCAGATTCGGTGAACAGACCCATACTCAGTTTTTCGGGCACGCTGTGTAACTACCCCTAGGGCCCTATTAGCAAAATTTCGAACGGGTCACGGGAAAGCTCTATAGAGTTTTCATTGGTCCATTTCTTTCGTGGAGTCATAAAATATTCGAGTGAAGTCTCCAGGACCAAAATTGTGGTCAGATTCGGTGAACAGACCCATACTCAGTTTTTCGGGCACGCTGTGTACCTACCCCTAGGGCCCGTCTAGCAAAATTACGAACAGGTCACGGGAAAGCTCAGGAGAGTTTTCATTGATCCGATTCTTTCGTGGAGTCATAAAATATTCGAGGGAAGTCTCCAGGACCAAAATTATGGTCAGATTCGGTGAACAGACCCATACTCAGTTTTTTGGGCACGCTGTGTACCTACCCCTAGGGCCCGTCTAGCAAAATTTCGAACGGGTAACGGGAAAGCTCTAGAAAGTTTACATTGATCCAATTCTTTCGTGGAGTCATAAAATATTCGAGGGAAGTCTCCAGGACCGAAATTATGGTCAGATTCGGTGAACAGACCCATACTCAGTTTTTCGGGCACGCTGTGTACCTACCCCTAGGGCCCGTCTAGCAAAATTACGAACAAGTCACGGGAAAGCTCAGGAGAGTTTTCATTGATCCGATTCTTTCGTGGAGTCATAAAATATTCGAGGGAAGTCTCCAGGACCAAAATTATGGTCAGATTCGGTGAACAGACCCGTACTTAGTTTTTCGGGCACGCTGTGTACCTACCCCTAGGGCCCGTCTAGCAAAATTTCGAACGGGTCACGGGAAAGCTCAGGAGAGTTTTCATTGATTCGATTCTTTCGTGGAGTCATAAAATATTCGAGGGAAGTCTCCAGGACCAAAATTATGGTCAGATTCGGTGAACAGACCCATACTCAGTTTTCCGGCCACGCTGTGTACCTACCCCTAGGGCCCGTGTAGCAAAATTTCGAACGGGTCACGGGACAGCTCAGGAGAGTTTACATTGATCCGATTCTTTCGTGGAGTCATAAAATATTCGAGGGAAGTCTCCAGGACCAAAATTATGGTCAGATTCGGTAAACAGACCCATACTCAGTTTTTCGGGCACGCTGTGTACCTACCCCTAGGGCCCGTCTAGCAAAATTTCGAACGGGTCACTGGAAAGCTCAGGAGAGTTGACATTGATCCGATTCTTTCGTGGAGTCATAAAATATACGAGGGAAGTCTCCAGGACCAAAATTATGGTCAGATTCGGTGAACAGACTCATACTCAGTTTTTCGGGCACGCTGTGTACCTACCCCTAGGGCCCGTCTAGCAAAATTTCGAACGGGTCACGGGAAAGCTCTAGAGAGTTTACATTGACCCGATTCTTTCGTGGAGTCATAAAATATTCGAGGGAAGTCTCCAGGACCAAAATTATGGTCAGATTCGGTGAACAGACCCACACTCAGTTTTTCGGGCACGCTGTGTACCTACCCCTAGGGCCCGTCTAGCAAAATTACGAACAGGTCACGAGAAAGCTCAGGAAAGTTTTCATTGATCCGATTCTTTCGTGGAGTCATAAAATATTCGAGGGAAGTCTCCAGGACCAAAATTATGGTCAGATTCGGTGAACAGACCCGTACTCAGTTTTTCGGGCACGCTGTGTACCTACCCTAGGGCCCGTCTAGCAAAACTACGAACGGGTCACGGGAAAGCTCAGGAGAGTTTTCATTGATTCGATTCTTTCGTGGAGTCATAAAATATTCGAGGGAAGTCTCCAGGACCAAAATTATGGTCAGATTCGGTGAACAGACCCATACTCAGTTTTTCGGCCACGCTGTGTACCTACCCCTAGGGCCCGTCTAGCAAAATTACGAACAGGTCACGGGAAAGCTCAGGAGAGTTTTCATTGATCCGATTCTTTCGTGGAGTCATAAAATATTCGAGGGAAGTCTCCAGGACCAAAATTATGGTCAGATTCGGTGAACAGACCCGTACTTAGTTTTTCGGGCACGCTGTGTACCTACCCCTAGGGCCCGTCTAGCAAAATTTCGAACGGGTCACGGGAAAGCTCTAGAGAGTTTACATTGACCCGATTCTTTCGTGGAGTCATAAAATATTCGAGGGAAGTCTCCAGGACCAAAATTATGGTCAGATTCGGTGAACAGACCCATACTCAGTTTTTCGGGCACGCTGTGTAACTACCCCTAGGGCCCTATTAGCAAAATTTCGAACGGGTCACGGGAAAGCTCTATAGAGTTTTCATTGGTCCATTTCTTTCGTGGAGTCATAAAATATTCGAGGGAAGTCTCCAGGACCAAAATTGTGGTCAGATTCGGTGAACAGACCCATACTCAGTTTTTCGGGCACGCTGTGTACCTACCCCTAGGGCCCGTCTAGCAAAATTACGAACAGGTCACGGGAAAGCTCAGGAGAGTTTTCATTGATCCGATTCTTTCGTGGAGTCATAAAATATTCGAGGGAAGTCTCCAGGACCAAAATTATGGTCAGATTCGGTGAACAGACCCATACTCAGTTTTTTGGGCACGCTGTGTACCTACCCCTAGGGCCCGTCTAGCAAAATTTCGAACGGGTAACGGGAAAGCTCTAGAAAGTTTACATTGATCCAATTCTTTCGTGGAGTCATAAAATATTCGAGGGAAGTCTCCAGGACCGAAATTATGGTCAGATTCGGTGAACAGACCCATACTCAGTTTTTCGGGCACGCTGTGTACCTACCCCTAGGGCCCGTCTAGCAAAATTACGAACAAGTCACGGGAAAGCTCAGGAGAGTTTTCATTGATCCGATTCTTTCGTGGAGTCATAAAATATTCGAGGGAAGTCTCCAGGACCAAAATTATGGTCAGATTCGGTGAACAGACCCGTACTTAGTTTTTCGGGCACGCTGTGTACCTACCCCTAGGGCCCGTCTAGCAAAATTTCGAACGGGTCACGGGAAAGCTCAGGAGAGTTTTCATTGATTCGATTCTTTCGTGGAGTCATAAAATATTCGAGGGAAGTCTCCAGGACCAAAATTATGGTCAGATTCGGTGAACAGACCCATACTCAGTTTTCCGGCCACGCTGTGTACCTACCCCTAGGGCCCGTGTAGCAAAATTTCGAACGGGTCACGGGACAGCTCAGGAGAGTTTACATTGATCCGATTCTTTCGTGGAGTCATAAAATATTCGAGGGAAGTCTCCAGGACCAAAATTATGGTCAGATTCGGTAAACAGACCCATACTCAGTTTTTCGGGCACGCTGTGTACCTACCCCTAGGGCCCGTCTAGCAAAATTTCGAACGGGTCACTGGAAAGCTCAGGAGAGTTGACATTGATCCGATTCTTTCGTGGAGTCATAAAATATACGAGGGAAGTCTCCAGGACCAAAATTATGGTCAGATTCGGTGAACAGACTCATACTCAGTTTTTCGGGCACGCTGTGTACCTACCCCTAGGGCCCGTCTAGCAAAATTTCGAACGGGTCACGGGAAAGCTCTAGAGAGTTTACATTGACCCGATTCTTTCGTGGAGTCATAAAATATTCGAGGGAAGTCTCCAGGACCAAAATTATGGTCAGATTCGGTGAACAGACCCACACTCAGTTTTTCGGGCACGCTGTGTACCTACCCCTAGGGCCCGTCTAGCAAAATTACGAACAGGTCACGAGAAAGCTCAGGAAAGTTTTCATTGATCCGATTCTTTCGTGGAGTCATAAAATATTCGAGGGAAGTCTCCAGGACCAAAATTATGGTCAGATTCGGTGAACAGACCCGTACTCAGTTTTTCGGGCACGCTGTGTACCTACCCTAGGGCCCGTCTAGCAAAATTACGAACGGGTCACGGGAAAGCTCAGGAGAGTTTTCATTGATTCGATTCTTTCGTGGAGTCATAAAATATTCGAGGGAAGTCTCCAGGACCAAAATTATGGTCAGATTCGGTGAACAGACCCATACTCAGTTTTTCGGCCACGCTGTGTACCTACCCCTAGGGCCCGTCTAGCAAAATTACGAACAGGTCACGGGAAAGCTCAGGAGAGTTTTCATTGATCCGATTCTTTCGTGGAGTCATAAAATATTCGAGGGAAGTCTCCAGGACCAAAATTATGGTCAGATTCGGTGAACAGACCCGTACTTAGTTTTTCGGGCACGCTGTGTACCTACCCCTAGGGCCCGTCTAGCAAAATTTCGAACGGGTCACGGGAAAGCTCTAGAGAGTTTACATTGACCCGATTCTTTCGTGGAGTCATAAAATATTCGAGGGAAGTCTCCAGGACCAAAATTATGGTCAGATTCGGTGAACAGACCCATACTCAGTTTTTCGGGCACGCTGTGTACCTACCCCTAGGGCCCGTCTAGCAAAATTACGAACAGGTCACGAGAAAGCTCAGGAGAGTTTTCATTGATCCGATTCTTTCGTGGAGTCATAAAATATTCGAGGGAAGTCTCCAGGACCAAAATTATGGTCAGATTCGGTGAACAGACCCGTACTCAGTTTTTCGGGCACGCTGTGTACCTACCCTAGGGCCCGTCTAGCAAAATTACGAACGGGTCACGGGAAAGCTCAGGAGAGTTTTCATTGATTCGATTCTTTCGTGGAGTCATAAAATATTCGAGGGAAGTCTCCAAGACCAAAATTATGGTCAGATTCGGTGAACAGACCCATACTCAGTTTTTCGGCCACGCTGTGTACCTACCCCTAGGGCCCGTCTAGCAAAATTACGAACAGGTCACGGGAAAGCTCAGGAGAGTTTTCATTGATCCGATTCTTTCGTGGAGTCATAAAATATTCGAGGGAAGTCTCCAGGACCAAAATTATGGTCAGATTCTGTGAACAGACCCGTACTTAGTTTTTCGGGCACGCTGTGTACCTACCCCTAGGGCCCGTCTAGCAAAATTTCGAACGGGTCACGGGAAAGCTCTAGAGAGTTTACATTGACCCGATTCTTTCGTGGAGTCATAAAATATTCGAGGGAAGTCTCCAGGACCAAAATTATGGTCAGATTCGGTGAACAGACCCACACTCAGTTTTTCGGGCACGCTGTGTACCTACCCCTAGGGCCCGTCTAGCAAAATTACGAACAGGTCACGAGAAAGCTCAGGAAAGTTTTCATTGATCCGATTCTTTCGTGGAGTCATAAAATATTCGAGGGAAGTCTCCAGGACCAAAATTATGGTCAGATTCGGTGAACAGACCCGTACTCAGTTTTTCGGGCACGCTGTGTACCTACCCTAGGGCCCGTCTAGCAAAATTACGAACGGGTCACGGGAAAGCTCAGGAGAGTTTTCATTGATTCGATTCTTTCGTGGAGTCATAAAATATTCGAGGGAAGTCTCCAGGACCAAAATTATGGTCAGATTCGGTGAACAGACCCATACTCAGTTTTTCGGCCACGCTGTGTACCTACCCCTAGGGCCCGTCTAGCAAAATTACGAACAGGTCACGGGAAAGCTCAGGAGAGTTTTCATTGATCCGATTCTTTCGTGGAGTCATTAAATATTCGAGGGAAGTCTCCAGGACCAAAATTATGGTCAGATTCTGTGAACAGACCCGTACTTAGTTTTTCGGGCACGCTGTGTACCTACCCCTAGGGCCCGTCTAGCAAAATTTCGAACGGGTCACGGGAAAGCTCTAGAGAGTTTACATTGACCCGATTCTTTCGTGGAGTCATAAAATATTCGAGGGAAGTCTCCAGGACCAAAATTATGGTCAGATTCGGTGAACAGACCCACACTCAGTTTTTCGGGCACGCTGTGTACCTACCCCTAGGGCCCGTCTAGCAAAATTACGAACAGGTCACGAGAACGCTCAGGAAAGTTTTCATTGATCCGATTCTTTCGTGGAGTCATAAAATATTCGAGGGAAGTCTCCAGGACCAAAATTATGGTCAGATTCGGTGAACAGACCCGTACTCAGTTTTTCGGGCACGCTGTGTACCTACCCTAGGGCCCGTCTAGCAAAATTACGAACGGGTCACGGGAAAGCTCAGGAGAGTTTTCATTGATTCGATTCTTTCGTGGAGTCATAAAATATTCGAGGGAAGTCTCCAGGACCAACATTATGGTCAGATTCGGTGAACAGACCCATACTCAGTTTTTCGGCCACGCTGTGTACCTACCCCTAGGGCCCGTCTAGCAAAATTTCGAACGGGTCACGGGAAAGCTCTAGAGAGTTTACATTGACCCGATTCTTTCGTGGAGTCATAAAATATTCGAGGGAAGTCTCCAGGACCAAAATTATGGTCAGATTCGGTGAACAGACCCACACTCAGTTTTTCGGGCACGCTGTGTACCTACCCCTAGGGCCCGTCTAGCAAAATTACGAACAGGTCACGAGAAAGCTCAGGAAAGTTTTCATTGATCCGATTCTTTCGTGGAGTCATAAAATATTCGAGGGAAGTCTCCAGGACCAAAATTATGGTCAGATTCGGTGAACAGACCCGTACTCAGTTTTTCGGGCACGCTGTGTACCTACCCTAGGGCCCGTCTAGAAAAATTACGAACGGGTCACGGGAAAGCTCAGGAGAGTTTTCATTGATTCGATTCTTTCGTGGAGTCATAAAATATTCGAGGGAAGTCTCCAGGACCAAAATTATGGTCAGATTCGGTGAACAGACCCATACTTAGTTTTTCGGCCACGATGTGTACCTACCCCTAGGGCCCGTCTAGCAAAATTACGAACAGGTCACGGGAAAGCTCAAGAGAGTTTTCATTGATCCGATTCTTTCGTGGAGTCATAAAATATTCGAGGGAAGTCTCCATGACCAAAATTATGGTCAGATTCGGTGAACAGACCTGTACTTAGTTTTTCGGGCACGCTGTGTACCTACCCCTAGGGCCCGTCTAGCAAAATTTCGAACGGGTCACGGGAAAGCTCAGGAGAGTTTTCATTGATTCGATTCTTTCGTGGAGTCATAAAATATTCGAGGGAAGTCTCCAGGACCAAAATTATTGTCAGATTCGGTGAACAGACCCATACTCAGTTTTTCGGGCACGCTGTGTACCTACCCCTAGGCCCCGTCTAGCAAAATTACGAACGGGTCACGGGAAAGCTCAGGAGAGTTTTCATTGATTCGATTCTTTCGTGGAGTCATAAAATATTCGAGGGAAGTCTCCAGGACCAAAATTATGGTCAGATTCGGTGAACAGACCCATACTCAGTTTTTCGTCCACGTTGTGTACCTACCCCTATGGCCCGTCTAGCAAAATTACGAACAGGTCACGGGAAAGCTCAGGAGAGTTTTCATTGATCCGATTCTTTCGTGGAGTCATAAAATATTCGAGGGAAGTCTCCAGGACCAAAATTATGGTCAGATTCGGTGAACAGACCCGTACTCAGTTTTTCGGGCACGCTGTGTACCTACCCTAGGGCCCGTCTAGCAAAATTACGAACGGGTCACGGGAAAGCTCAGTAGAGTTTTCATTGATTCGATTCTTTCGTGGAGTCATAAAATATTCGAGGGAAGTCTCCAGGACCAAAATTATGGTCAGATTCGGTGAACAGACCCATACTCAGTTTTTCGGCCACGCTGTGTACCTACCCCTAGGGCCCGTCTAGCAAAATTACGAACAGGTCACGGGAAAGCTCAGGAGAGTTTTCATTGATCCGATTCTTTCGTGGAGTCATAAAATATTTGAGGGAAGTCTCCAGGACCAAAATTATGGTCAGATTCGGTGAACAGACCCATACTCAGTTTTTCGGGCACGCTGTGTACCTACCCCTAGGGCCCGTCTAGCAAAATTACGAACAGGTCATGAGAAAGCTCAGGAGAGTTTTCATTGATCCGATTCTTTCGTGGAGACATAAAATATTCGAGGGAAGTCTCCAGGACCAAAATTATGGTCAGATTCGGTGAACAGACCCATACTCAGTTCTTCGGGCACGCTGTGTACCTACCCTAGGGCCCGTCTAGCAAAATTACGAACGGGTCACGGGAAAGCTCAGGAGAGTTTTCATTGATTCGATTCTTTCGTGGAGTCATAAAATATTCGAGGGAAGTCTACAGGACCAAAATTATGGTCAGATTCGGTGAACAGACCCATACTTTGTTTTTCGGCCACGCTGTGTACCTACCCCTAGGGCCCGTCTAGCAAAATTACGAACAGGTCACGGGAAAGCTCAAGAGAGTTTTCATTGATCCGATTCTTTCGTGGAGTCATAAAATATTCGAGGGAAGTCTCCAGGACCAAAATTATGGTCAGATTCGGTGAACAGACCTGTACTTAGTTTTTCGGGCACGCTGTGTACCTACCCCTAGGGCCCGTCTAGCAAAATTTCGAACGGGTCACGGGAAAGCTCAGGAGAGTTTTCATTGATTCGATTCTTTCGTGGAGTCATAAAATATTCGAGGGAAGTCTCCAGGACCAAAATTATGGTCAGATTCGGTGAACAGACGCATACTCAGTTTTTCGGCCACGCTGTGTACCTACCCCTAGGGCCCGTGTAGCAAAATTTCGAACGGGTCACGGGACAGCTCAGGAGAGTTTACATTGATCCGATTCTTTCGTGGAGTCATAAAATTTTCGAGGGAAGTCTCCATGACCAAAATTATGGTCAGATTCAGTAAACAGACCCATACTCAGTTTTTCGGGCACGCTGTGTACCTACCCCTAGGGCTCGTCTAGCAAAATTTCGAACGGGTCACTGGAAAGCTCAGAAGAGTTTACATTGATCCGATTCTTTCGTGGAGTCATAAAATATTCGAGGGAAGTCTCCAGGACCAAAATTATGGTCAGATTCGGTGAACAGACCCATACTCAGTTTTTCGGCCACGCTGTGTACCTACCCCTAGGGCCCGTGTAGCAAAATTTCGAACGGGTCACGGGAAAGCTCAGGAGAGTTTTCATTGATCCGATTCTTTCATAGAGTCATAAAATATTCGAGGGAAGTCTCCAGGACCAAAATTATGGTCAGATTCGGTGAACAGACCCATACTCAGTTTTTCGGGCACGCTGTGTACCTACCCCTAGGGCCCGTCTAGCAAAATTTCGAACGGGACGGGAAAGCTCTAGAGAGTTTACATTGATCCGATTCTTTCGTGGAGTCATAAAATATTCGAGGGAAGTCTCCAGGACTAAACATATGGTCAGATTCGGTGAACAGACTCATACTCAGTTTTTCGGGCACGCTGTGTACCTACCCCTAGGGTCCGTCTAGCAAAATTTCGAACGGGTCACGGGAAAGCTCAGGAGAGTTTTCATTGATCCGATTCTTTCATGGAGTCATAAAATATTCGAGGGAAGTCTCCAGGACCAAAATTATGGTCAGATTCGGTGAACAGACCCATACTCAGTTTTTCGGGCACGCTGTTACCTACCCCTAGGGCCTTAATAGCAAAATTACGAACGGGTCACGGGAAAGCTCTATAGAGTTTTCATTAATCCATTTCTTTCGTGGAGTCATAAAATAATCGAGGGAAGTCTCCAGGACCAAAATTATGGTCAGATTCGGTGAACAGACCCATACTCAGTTTTTCGGGCACGCTTTGTACCTACCCCTAGGGCCCGTCTAGCAAAATTTCGAACGGGTCACGGGAAAGCTCAAGAGAGTTTTCATTGATCCGATTCTTTCGTGGAGTCATAAAATATTCGAGGGAAGTCTCCAGGACTAAACATATGGTCAGATTCGGTGAACAGACCCATACTCAGTTTTTCGGCCACGCTGTGTACCTACCCCTAGGGCTCGTCTAGCAAAATTTCGAACGGGTCACTGGAAAGCTCAGGAGAGTTTACATTGATCCGATTCTTTCGTGGAGTCATAAAATATTCGAGGGAAGTCTCCAGGACCAAAATTATGGTCAGATTCGGTAAACAGACCCATACTCAGTTTTTCGGGCACGTTGTGTACCTACCCTTAGGGCCCGTCTAGCAAAATTTCGAACGGGTCACGGGAAAGCTCTAGAGAGTTTACATTGATCCGATTCTTTCGTGGAGTCATAAAATATTCGAGGGAAGTCTCCAGGACCAAACATATGGTCAGATTCGGTGAACAGACCCATACTCAGTTTTTCGGGCACGCTGTGTACCTACCCCTAGGGTCCGTCTAGCAAAATTTCGAACGGGTCACGGGAAAGCTCAGGAGAGTTTTCATTGATCCGATTATTTCGTGGAGTCATAAAATATTCGAGGGAAGTCTCCAGGACCAAAATTATGGTCAGATTCGGTGAACAGACCCTTACTCAGTTTTTCGGGCACGCTGTGTACCTACCCCTAGGGCCCGTCTAGCAAAATTTCGAACGGGTCACGGGAAAGCTCTAGAGAGTTTACATTGATCCGATTCTTTCGTGGAGTCATAAAATATTCGAGGGAAGTCTCCAGGACCAAACATATGGTCAGATTCGGTGAACAGACCCATACTCAGTTTTTCGGGCACGCTGTGTACCTACCCCTAGGGTCCGTCTAGCAAAATTTCGAACGGGTCACGGGAAAGCTCAGGAGAGTTTTCATTGATCCGATTCTTTCATAGAGTCATAAAATATTCGAGGGAAGTCTCCAGGACCAAAATTATGGTCAGATTCGATGAACAGACCCATACTCAGTTTTTCGGGCACGCTGTGTACCTACCCCTAGGGCCCGTCTAGCAAAATTTCGAACGGGTCACGGGAAAGCTCTAGAGAGTTTACATTGATCCGATTCTTTCGTGGAGTCATAAAATATTCGAGGGAAGTCTCCAAGACTAAACATATGGTCAGATTCGGTGAACAGACCCATACTCAGTTTTTCGGGCACGCTGTGTACCTACCCCTAGGGCCCGTCTAGCAAAATTTCGAACGGGTCACGGGAAAGCTCAGGAGAGTTTTCATTGATCCGATTCTTTCATGGAGTCATAAAATATTCGAGGGAAGTCTCCAGGACCAAAATTATGGTCAGATTCGGTGAACAGACCCATACTCAGTTTTTCGGGCACGCTGTGTACCTACACCTAGGGCCCTAATAGCAAAATTACGAACGGGTCACGGGAAAGCTCTATAGAGTTTTCATTGGTCCATTTCTTTCGTGGAGTCATAAAATAATCGAGGGAAGTCTCCGGGACCAAAATTATGGTCAGATTCGGTGAACAGACCCATACTCAGTTTTTCGGCCACGCTATGTACCTACCCCTAGGGCCCGTGTAGCAAAATTTCGAACGGGTCACGGGAAAGCTCAGGAGAGTTTTCATTGATCCGATTCTTTCGTGGAGTCATAAAATATTCGAGGGAAGTCTCCAGGACCAAAATTATGGTCAGATTCGGTAAACAGACCCATACTCAGTTTTTCGGGCACGCTGTGTAGCTACCCCTAGGGCCCGTCTAGCAAAATTTCGAACGGGTCACGGGAAAGCTCTAGAGAGTTTACATTGATCCGATTCTTTCGTGGAGTCATAAAATATTCGAGGGAAGTCTCCAGGACCAAAATTATGGTCAGATTCGGTGAACAGACCCATACTCAGTTTTTCGGCCACGCTGTGTACCTACCCCTAGGGCCCGTGTAGCAAAATTTCGAACGGGTCATGGGAAAGCTCAGGAGAGTTTTCATTGATCCGATTCTTTCATAGAGTCATAAAATATTCGAGGGAAGTCTCCAGGACCAAAATTATGGTCAGATTCGGTGAACAGACCCATACTCAGTTTTTCGGGCACGCTGTGTACCTACCCCTAGGGCCCGTCTAGAAAAATTTCGAACGGGTCACGGGAAAGCTCAGGAGAGTTTTCATTCATCCGATTCTTTCATGGAGTCATAAAATATTCGAGGGAAGTCTCCAGGACCAAAATTATGGTCAGATTCGGTGAACAGACCCATACTCAGTTTTTCGGGCACGCTGTGTACCTACACCTAGGGCCCTAATAGCAAAATTACGAACGGGTCACGGGAAAGCTCTATAGAGTTTTCATTGGTCCATTTCTTTCGTGGAGTCATAAAATAATCGAGGGAAGTCTCCAGGACCAAAATTATGGTCAGATTCGGTGAACAGACCCATACTCAGTTTTTCGGCCACGCTGTGTACCTACCCCTAGGGCTCGTCTAGCAAAATTTCGAACGGGTCACGGGAAAGCTCAGGAGAGATTTCATTGATCCGATTCTTTTGTGGAGTCATAAAATATTCGAGGGAAGTCTCCAGGACCAAAATTATGGTCCGATTCGGTGAACAGACCCATACTCAGTTTTTCGGGCACGCTGTGTACCTACCCCTAGGGCCCGTCTAGCAAAATTTCGAACGGGTCACGGGAAAGCTCAGGAGGGTTTTCATTGATCCGATTCTTTCGTGGAGTCATAAAATATTCGAGGGAAGTCTCCAGGACCAAAATTATGGTCAGATTCGGTGATCAGACCCGTACTCAGTTTTTCGGGCACGCTGTGTACCTACCCCTAGGGCCCGTCTAGCAAAATTCCGAACGGGTCACGGGAAAGCTTAGGAGAGTTTTCATTGATCCGATTCTTTCGTGGAGTCATAAAATATTCGAGGGAAGTCTCCAGGACCAAAATTATGGTCAGATTCGGTGAACAGACCCATACTCAGTTTTTCGGGCACGCTGTGTACCTACCCCTAGGGCCCGTCTAGCAAAATTTCGACCGGGTCACGGGAAAGCTCTAGAGAGTTTACATTGATCCGATTCTTTCGTGGAGTCATAAAATATTCGAGGGAAGTCTCCATGACCAAACATATGGTCAGATTCGGTGAACAGACCCATACTCAGTTTTTCGGCCACGCTGTGTACCTACCCATAGGGCCCGTCTAGCAAAATTTCGAACGGGTCACGGGAAAGCTCAGGAGAGTTTTCATTGATCCGATTCTTTCGTGGAGTCATAAAATATTCGAGGGAAGTCTCCAGGACCAAAATTATGGTCAGATTCGGTGAACAGACCCATACTCAGTTTTTCGGCCACGCTGTGTACCTACCCCTAGGGCCCGTGTAGCAAAATTTCGAACGGGTCACGGGAGCGCTCAGGAGAGTTTTCATTGATCCGATTCTTTCGTGGAGTCATAAAATATTCGAGGTAAGTTTCCAGGACCAAAATTATGGTCAGATTCGGTAAACAGACCCATACTCAGTTTTTCGGGCACGCTGTGTACCTACCCCTAGGGCCCGTCTAGCAAAATTTCGACCGGGTCACGGGAAAGCTCTAGAGAGTTTACATTGATCCGATTCTTTCGTGGAGTCATAAAATATTCGAGGGAAGTCTCCATGACCAAACATATGGTCAGATTCGGTGAACAGACCCATACTCAGTTTTTCGGCCACGCTGTGTACCTACCCCTAGGGCCCGTGTAGCAAAATTTCGAACGGGTCATGGGAAAGCTCAGGAGAGTTTTCATTGATCCGATTCTTTCGTGGAGTCATAAAATATTCGAGGGAAGTCTCCAGGACCAAAATTATGGTCAGATTCGGTAAACAGACCCATACTCAGTTTTTCGGGCACGCTGTGTACCTACCCCTAGGGCTCGTCTAGCAAAATTTCGAACGGGTCACGGGAAAGCTCAGGAGAGATTTCATTGATCCGATTCTTTTGTGGAGTCATAAAATATTCGAGGGAAGTCTCCAGGACCAAAATTATGGTCCGATTCGGTGAACAGACCCATACTCAGTTTTTCGGGCACGCTGTGTACCTACCCCTAGGGCCCGTCTAGCAAAATTTCGAACGGGTCACGGGAAAGCTCAGGAGGGTTTTCATTGATCCGATTCTTTCGTGGAGTCATAAAATATTCGAGGGAAGTCTCCAGGACCAAAATTATGGTCAGATTCGGTGATCAGACCCGTACTCAGTTTTTCGGGCACGCTGTGTACCTACCCCTAGGGCCCGTCTAGCAAAATTCCGAACGGGTCACGGGAAAGCTTAGGAGAGTTTTCATTGATCCGATTCTTTCGTGGAGTCATAAAATATTCGAGGGAAGTCTCCAGGACCAAAATTATGGTCAGATTCGGTGAACAGACCCATACTCAGTTTTTCGGGCACGCTGTGTACCTACCCCTAGGGCCCGTCTAGCAAAATTTCGACCGGGTCACGGGAAAGCTCTAGAGAGTTTACATTGATCCGATTCTTTCGTGGAGTCATAAAATATTCGAGGGAAGTCTCCATGACCAAACATATGGTCAGATTCGGTGAACAGACCCATACTCAGTTTTTCGGCCACGCTGTGTACCTACCCCTAGGGCCCGTGTAGCAAAATTTCGAACGGGTCATGGGAAAGCTCAGGAGAGTTTTCATTGATCCGATTCTTTCGTGGAGTCATAAAATATTCGAGGGAAGTCTCCAGGACCAAAATTATGGTCAGATTCGGTAAACAGACCCATACTCAGTTTTTCGGGCACGCTGTGTACCTACCCCTAGGGCTCGTCTAGCAAAATTTCGAACGGGTCACGGGAAAGCTCAGGAGAGATTTCATTGATCCGATTCTTTTGTGGAGTCATAAAATATTCGAGGGAAGTCTCCAGGACCAAAATTATGGTCCGATTCGGTGAACAGACCCATACTCAGTTTTTCGGGCACGCTGTGTACCTACCCCTAGGGCCCGTCTAGCAAAATTTCGAACGGGTCACGGGAAAGCTCAGGAGGGTTTTCATTGATCCGATTCTTTCGTGGAGTCATAAAATATTCGAGGGAAGTCTCCAGGACCAAAATTATGGTCAGATTCGGTGATCAGACCCGTACTCAGTTTTTCGGGCACGCTGTGTACCTACCCCTAGGGCCCGTCTAGCAAAATTCCGAACGGGTCACGGGAAAGCTTAGGAGAGTTTTCATTGATCCGATTCTTTCGTGGAGTCATAAAATATTCGAGGGAAGTCTCCAGGACCAAAATTATGGTCAGATTCGGTGAACAGACCCATACTCAGTTTTTCGGGCACGCTGTGTACCTACCCATAGGGCCCGTCTAGCAAAATTTCGAACGGGTCACGGGAAAGCTCAGGAGAGTTTTCATTGATCCGATTCTTTCGTGGAGTCATAAAATATTCGAGGGAAGTCTCCAGGACCAAAATTATGGTCAGATTCGGTGAACAGACCCATACTCAGTTTTTCGGCCACGCTGTGTACCTACCCCTAGGGCCCGTGTAGCAAAATTTCGAACGGGTCACGGGAGCGCTCAGGAGAGTTTTCATTGATCCGATTCTTTCGTGGAGTCATAAAATATTCGAGGGAAGTTTCCAGGACCAAAATTATGGTCAGATTCGGTAAACAGACCCATACTCAGTTTTTCGGGCACGCTGTGTACCTACCCCTAGGGCCCGTCTAGCAAAATTTCGACCGGGTCACGGGAAAGCTCTAGAGAGTTTACATTGATCCGATTCTTTCGTGGAGTCATAAAATATTCGAGGGAAGTCTCCATGACCAAACATATGGTCAGATTCGGTGAACAGACCCATACTCAGTTTTTCGGCCACGCTGTGTACCTACCCCTAGGGCCCGTGTAGCAAAATTTCGAACGGGTCATGGGAAAGCTCTGGAGAGTTTTCATTGATCCGATTCTTTCGTGGAGTCATAAAATATTCGAGGGAAGTCTCCAGGACCAAAATTATGGTCAGATTCGGTAAACAGACCCATACTCAGTTTTTCGGGCACGCTGTGTACCTACCCCTAGGGCCCGTCTAGCAAAATTTCGAACGGGTCACGGGAAAGCTCAGGAGAGATTTCATTGATCCGATTCTTTCGTGGAGTCATAAAATATTCGAGGGAAGTCTCCAGGACCAAAATTATGGTCAGATTCGGTGAACAGACCCATACTCAGTTTTTCGGGCACGCTGTGTACCTACCCCTAGGGCCCGTCTAGCAAAATTTCGAACGGGTCACGGGAAAGCTCAGGAGGGTTTTCATTGATCCGATTCTTTCGTGGAGTCATAAAATATTCGAGGGAAGTCTCCAGGACCAAAATTATGGTCAGATTCGGTGATCAGACCCGTACTCAGTTTTTCGGGCACGCTGTGTACCTACCCCTAGGGCCCGTCTAGCAAAATTCCGAACGGGTCACGGGAAAGCTTAGGAGAGTTTTCATTGATCCGATTCTTTCGTGGAGTCATAAAATATTCGAGGGAAGTCTCCAGGACCAAAATTATGGTCAGATTCGGTGAACAGACCCATACTCAGTTTTTCGGGCACGCTGTGTACCTACCCATAGGGCCCGTCTAGCAAAATTTCGAACGGGTCACGGGAAAGCTCAGGAGAGTTTTCATTGATCCGATTCTTTCGTGGAGTCATAAAATATTCGAGGGAAGTCTCCAGGACCAAAATTATGGTCAGATTCGGTGAACAGACCCATACTCAGTTTTTCGGCCACGCTGTGTACCTACCCCTAGGGCCCGTGTAGCAAAATTTCGAACGGGTCACGGGAGCGCTCAGGAGAGTTTTCATTGATCCGATTCTTTCGTGGAGTCATAAAATATTCGAGGGAAGTTTCCAGGACCAAAATTATGGTCAGATTCGGTAAACAGACCCATACTCAGTTTTTCGGGCACGCTGTGTACCTACCCCTAGGGCCCGTCTAGCAAAATTTCGACCGGGTCACGGGAAAGCTCTAGAGAGTTTACATTGATCCGATTCTTTCGTGGAGTCATAAAATATTCGAGGGAAGTCTCCATGACCAAACATATGGTCAGATTCGGTGAACAGACCCATACTCAGTTTTTCGGCCACGCTGTGTACCTACCCCTAGGGCCCGTGTAGCAAAATTTCGAACGGGTCATGGGAAAGCTCTGGAGAGTTTTCATTGATCCGATTCTTTCGTGGAGTCATAAAATATTCGAGGGAAGTCTCCAGGACCAAAATTATGGTCAGATTCGGTAAACAGACCCATACTCAGTTTTTCGGGCACGCTGTGTACCTACCCCTAGGGCCCGTCTAGCAAAATTTCGAACGGGTCACGGGAAAGCTCAGGAGAGATTTCATTGATCCGATTCTTTCGTGGAGTCATAAAATATTCGAGGGAAGTCTCCAGGACCAAAATTATGGTCAGATTCGGTGAACAGACCCATACTCAGTTTTTCGGGCACGCTGTGTACCTACCCCTAGGGCCCGTCTAGCAAAATTTCGAACGGGTCACGGGAAAGCTCAGGAGGGTTTTCATTGATCCGATTCTTTCGTGGAGTCATAAAATATTCGAGGGAAGTCTCCAGGACCAAAATTATGGTCAGATTCGGTGATCAGACCCGTACTCAGTTTTTCGGGCACGCTGTGTACCTACCCCTAGGGCCCGTCTAGCAAAATTCCGAACGGGTCACGGGAAAGCTTAGGAGAGTTTTCATTGATCCGATTCTTTCGTGGAGTCATAAAATATTCGAGGGAAGTCTCCAGGACCAAAATTATGGTCAGATTCGGTGAACAGACCCATACTCAGTTTTTCGGGCACGCTGTGTACCTACCCATAGGGCCCGTCTAGCAAAATTTCGAACGGGTCACGGGAAAGCTCAGGAGAGTTTTCATTGATCCGATTCTTTCGTGGAGTCATAAAATATTCGAGGGAAGTCTCCAGGACCAAAATTATGGTCAGATTCGGTGAACAGACCCATACTCAGTTTTTCGGCCACGCTGTGTACCTACCCCTAGGGCCCGTGTAGCAAAATTTCGAACGGGTCACGGGAGCGCTCAGGAGAGTTTTCATTGATCCGATTCTTTCGTGGAGTCATAAAATATTCGAGGGAAGTTTCCAGGACCAAAATTATGGTCAGATTCGGTAAACAGACCCATACTCAGTTTTTCGGGCACGCTGTGTACCTACCCCTAGGGCCCGTCTAGCAAAATTTCGACCGGGTCACGGGAAAGCTCTAGAGAGTTTACATTGATCCGATTCTTTCGTGGAGTCATAAAATATTCGAGGGAAGTCTCCATGACCAAACATATGGTCAGATTCGGTGAACAGACCCATACTCAGTTTTTCGGCCACGCTGTGTACCTACCCCTAGGGCCCGTGTAGCAAAATTTCGAACGGGTCATGGGAAAGCTCAGGAGAGTTTTCATTGATCCGATTCTTTCGTGGAGTCATAAAATATTCGAGGGAAGTCTCCAGGACCAAAATTATGGTCAGATTCGGTAAACAGACCCATACTCAGTTTTTCGGGCACGCTGTGTACCTACCCCTAGGGCCCGTCTAGCAAAATTTCGAACGGGTCACGGGAAAGCTCAGGAGAGATTTCATTGATCCGATTCTTTCGTGGAGTCATAAAATATTCGAGGGAAGTCTCCAGGACCAAAATTATGGTCAGATTCGGTGAACAGACCCATACTCAGTTTTTCGGGCACGCTGTGTACCTACCCCTAGGGCCCGTCTAGCAAAATTTCGAACGGGTCACGGGAAAGCTCAGGAGAGTTTTCATTGATCCGATTCTTTCGTGGAGTCATAAAATATTCGAGGGAAGTCTCCAGGACCAAAATTATGGTCAGATTCGGTGAACAGACCCATACTCAGTTTTTCGGGCACGCTGTGTACCTACCCCTAGGGCCCGTCTAGCAAAATTTCGAACGGGTCACGGGAAAGCTCAGGAAGGTTTTCATTGATCCGATTCTTTCGTGGAGTCATAAAATATTCGAGGGAAGTCTCCAGGACCAAAATTATGGTCAGATTCGGTGATCAGACCCATACTCAGCTTTTCGGGCATGCTGTGTACCTACCCCTAGGGCCCGTCTAGCAAAATTCCGAACGGGTCACGGGAAAGCTTAGGAGAGTTTTCATTGATCCGATTCTTTCGTGGAGTCATAAAATATTCGAGGGAAGTCTCCAGGACCAAAATTATGGTCAGATTCGGTGAACAGACCCATACTCAGTTTTTCGGCCACGCTGTGTACCTACCCCTAGGGCCCGTGTAGCAAAATTTCGAACGGGTCACGGGAGCGCTCAGGAGAGTTTTCATTGATCCGATTCTTTCGTGGAGTCATAAAATATTCGAGGGAAGTTTCCAGGACCAAAATTATGGTCAGATTCGGTAAACAGACCCATACTCAGTTTTTCGGGCACGCTGTGTACCTACCCCTAGGGCCCGTCTAGCAAAATTTCGACCGGGTCACGGGAAAGCTCTAGAGAGTTTACATTGATCCGATTCTTTCGTGGAGTCATAAAATATTCGAGGGAAGTCTCCATGACCAAACATATGGTCAGATTCGGTGAACAGACCCATACTCAGTTTTTCGGCCACGCTGTGTACCTACCCCTAGGGCCCGTGTAGCAAAATTTCGAACGGGTCATGGGAAAGCTCAGGAGAGTTTTCATTGATCCGATTCTTTCGTGGAGTCATAAAATATTCGAGGGAAGTCTCCAGGACCAAAATTATGGTCAGATTCGGTAAACAGACCCATACTCAGTTTTTCGGGCACGCTGTGTACCTACCCCTAGGGCCCGTCTAGCAAAATTTCGAACGGGTCACGGGAAAGCTCAGGAGAGATTTCATTGATCCGATTCTTTCGTGGAGTCATAAAATATTCGAGGGAAGTCTCCAGGACCAAAATTATGGTCAGATTCGGTGAACAGACCCATACTCAGTTTTTCGGGCACGCTGTGTACCTACCCCTAGGGCCCGTCTAGCAAAATTTCGAACGGGTCACGGGAAAGCTCAGGAGAGTTTTCATTGATCCGATTCTTTCGTGGAGTCATAAAATATTCGAGGGAAGTCTCCAGGACCAAAATTATGGTCAGATTCGGTGAACAGACCCATACTCAGTTTTTCGGGCACGCTGTGTACCTACCCCTAGGGCCCGTCTAGCAAAATTTCGAACGGGTCACGGGAAAGCTCAGGAAGGTTTTCATTGATCCGATTCTTTCGTGGAGTCATAAAATATTCGAGGGAAGTCTCCAGGACCAAAATTATGGTCAGATTCGGTGATCAGACCCATACTCAGCTTTTCGGGCACGCTGTGTACCTACCCCTAGGGCCCGTCTAGCAAAATTCCGAACGGGTCACGGGAAAGCTTAGGAGAGTTTTCATTGATCCGATTCTTTCGTGGAGTCATAAAATATTCGAGGGAAGTCTCCAGGACCAAAATTATGGTCAGATTCGGTGAACAGACCCATACTCAGTTTTTCGGGCACGCTGTGTACCTACCCCTAGGGCCCGTCTAGCAAAATTTCGAACGGGTCACGGGAAAGCTCAGGAGAGTTTTCATTGATCCGATTCTTTCGTGGAGTCATAAAATATTCGAGGGAAGTCTCCAGGACCAAAATTATGGTCAGATTCGGTGAACAGACCCATACTCAGTTTTTCGGGCACGCTGTGTACCTACCCCTAGGGCCCGTCTAGCAAAATTTCGAACGGGTCACGGGAAAGCTCAGGAAGGTTTTCATTGATCCGATTCTTTCGTGGAGTCATAAAATATTCGAGGGAAGTCTCCAGGACCAAAATTATGGTCAGATTCGGTGATCAGACCCATACTCAGCTTTTCGGGCACGCTGTGTACCTACCCCTAGGGCCCGTCTAGCAAAATTCCGAACGGGTCACGGGAAAGCCTAGGAGAGTTTTCATTGATCCGATTCTTTCGTGGAGTCATAAAATATTCGAGGGAAGTCTCCAGGACCAAAATTATGGTCAGATTCGGTGAACAGACCCATACTCAGTTTTTCGGGCACGCTGTGTACCTACCCATAGGGCCCGTCTAGCAAAATTTCGAACGGGTCACAGGAAAGCTCAGGAGAGTTTTCATTGATCCGATTCTTTCGTGGAGTCATAAAATATTCGAGGGAAGTCTCCAGGACCAAAATTATGGTCAGATTCGGTGAACAGACCCATACTCAGTTTTTCGGCCACGCTGTGTACCTACCCCTAGGGCCCGTCTAGCAAAATTCCGAACGGGTCACGGGAAAGCTTAGGAGAGTTTTCATTGATCCGATTCTTTCGTGGAGTCATAAAATATTCGAGGGAAGTCTCCAGGACCAAACATATGGTCAGATTCGGTGAACAGACCCATACTCAGTTTTTCGGGCACGCTGTGTACCTACCCCTAGGGCCCGTCTAGCAAAATTACGAACAGGTCACGGGAAAGCTGAGGAGAGTTTTCATTGATCCGATTCTTTCGTGGAGTCATAAAATATTCGAGGGAAGTCTCCAGGACCAAAATTATGGTCAGATTCGGTGAACAGACCCATACTCAGTTTTTCGGGCACGCTGTGTACCTACCCCTAGGGCCCGTCTAGCAAAATTCCGAACGGGTCACGGGAAAGCTTAGGAGAGTTTTCATTGATCCGATTCTTTCGTGGAGTCATAAAATATTCGAGGGAAGTCTCCAGGACCAAAATTATGGTCAGATTCGGTGAACAGACCCATACTCAGTTTTTCGGGCACGCTGTGTACCTACCCATAGGGCCCGTCTAGCAAAATTTCGAACGGGTCACAGGAAAGCTCAGGAGAGTTTTCATTGATCCGATTCTTTCGTGGAGTCATAAAATATTCGAGGGAAGTCTCCAGGACCAAAATTATGGTCAGATTCGGTGAACAGACCCATACTCAGTTTTTCGGCCACGCTGTGTACCTACCCCTAGGGCCCGTGTAGCAAAATTTCGAACGGGTCACGGGAGCGCTCAGGAGTGTTTTCATTGATCCGATTCTTTCTTGGAGTCATAAAATATTCGAGGGAAGTTTCCAGGACCAAAATTATGGTCAGATTCGGTAAACAGACCCATACTCAGTTTTTCGGGCACGCTGTGTACCTACCCCTAGGGCCCGTCTAGCAAAATTTCGAACGGGTCACGGGAAAGCTCAGGAGAGTTTTCATTGATCCGATTCTTTCGTGGAGTCATAAAATATTCGAGGGAAGTCTCCAGGACCAAAATTATGGTCAGATTCGGTGAACAGACCCATACTCAGTTTTTCGGCCACGCTGTGTACCTACCCCTAGGGCCCGTGTAGCAAAATTTCGAACGGGTCACGGGAGCGCTCAGGAGTGTTTTCATTGATCCGATTCTTTCTTGGAGTCATAAAATATTCGAGGGAAGTTTCCAGGACCAAAATTATGGTCAGATTCGGTAAACAGACCCATACTCAGTTTTTCGGGCACGCTGTGTACCTACCCCTAGGGCCCGTCTTGCAAAATTTCGACCGGGTCACTGGAAAGCTCTAGAGAGTTTACATTGATCCGATTCTTTCGTGGAGTCATAAAATATTCGAGGGAAGTCTCCAGGACCAAACATATGGTCAGATTCGGTGAACAGACCCATACTCAGTTTTTCGGGCACGCTGTGTACCTACCCCTAGGGCCCGTCTAGCAAAATTACGAACAGGTCACGGGAAAGCTGAGGAGAGTTTTCATTGATCCGATTCTTTCGTGGAGTCATAAAATATTCGAGGGAAGTCTCCAGGACCAAAATTATGGTCAGATTCGGTGAACAGACCCATACTCAGTTTTTCGGGCACGCTGTGTACCTACCCCTAGGGCCCGTCTAGCAAAATTCCGAACGGGTCACGGGAAAGCTTAGGAGAGTTTTCATTGATCCGATTCTTTCGTGGAGTCATAAAATATTCGAGGGAAGTCTCCAGGACCAAAATTATGGTCAGATTCGGTGAACAGACCCATACTCAGTTTTTCGGGCACGCTGTGTACCTACCCATAGGGCCCGTCTAGCAAAATTTCGAACGGGTCACAGGAAAGCTCAGGAGAGTTTTCATTGATCCGATTCTTTCGTGGAGTCATAAAATATTCGAGGGAAGTCTCCAGGACCAAAATTATGGTCAGATTCGGTGAACAGACCCATACTCAGTTTTTCGGCCACGCTGTGTACCTACCCCTAGGGCCCGTGTAGCAAAATTTCGAACGGGTCACGGGAGCGCTCAGGAGTGTTTTCATTGATCCGATTCTTTCTTGGAGTCATAAAATATTCGAGGGAAGTTTCCAGGACCAAAATTATGGTCAGATTCGGTAAACAGACCCATACTCAGTTTTTCGGGCACGCTGTGTACCTACCCCTAGGGCCCGTCTAGCAAAATTTCGAACGGGTCACGGGAAAGCTCAGGAGAGTTTTCATTGATCCGATTCTTTCGTGGAGTCATAAAATATTCGAGGGAAGTCTCCAGGACCAAAATTATGGTCAGATTCGGTGAACAGACCCATACTCAGTTTTTCGGCCACGCTGTGTACCTACCCCTAGGGCCCGTGTAGCAAAATTTCGAACGGGTCACGGGAGCGCTCAGGAGTGTTTTCATTGATCCGATTCTTTCTTGGAGTCATAAAATATTCGAGGGAAGTTTCCAGGACCAAAATTATGGTCAGATTCGGTAAACAGACCCATACTCAGTTTTTCGGGCACGCTGTGTACCTACCCCTAGGGCCCGTCTAGCAAAATTTCGACCGGGTCACGGGAAAGCTCTAGAGAGTTTACATTGATCCGATTCTTTCGTGGAGTCATAAAATATTCGAGGGAAGTCTCCAGGACCAAACATATGGTCAGATTCGGTGAACAGACCCATACTCAGTTTTTCGGGCACGCTGTGTACCTACCCCTAGGGCCCGTCTAGCAAAATTACGAACAGGTCACGGGAAAGCTGAGGAGAGTTTTCATTGATCCGATTCTTTCGTGGAGTCATAAAATATTCGAGGGAAGTCTCCAGGACCAAAATTATGATCAGATTCGGTGAACAGACCCATACTCAGTTTTTCGGGCACGCTGTGTACCTACCCCTAGGGCCCGTCTAGCAAAATTTCGAACGGGTCACGGGAAAGCTCAGGAGAGTTTTCATTGATCCGATTCTTTCGTGGAGTCATAAAATATTCGAGGGAAGTCTCCAGGACCAAAATTATGGTCAGATTCGGTGAACAGACCCATACTCAGTTTTTCGGGCACGCTGTGTACCTACCCCTAGGGCCCGTCTAGCAAAATTTCGAACGGGTCACGGGAAAGCTCAGGAAGGTTTTCATTGATCCGATTCTTTCGTGGAGTCATAAAATATTCGAGGGAAGTCTCCAGGACCAAAATTATGGTCAGATTCGGTGATCAGACCCATACTCAGTTTTTCGGGCACGCTGTGTACCTACCCCTAGGGCCCGTCTAGCAAAATTTCGAACGGGTCACGGGAAAGTTCAGGAGAGTTTTCATTGATCCGATTCTTTCGTGGAGTCATAAAATATTCGAGGGAAGTCTCCAGGACCAAAATTATGGTCAGATTCGGTGAACAGACCCATACTCAGTTTTTCGGCCACGCTGTGTACCTACCCCTAGGGCCCGTGTAGCAAAATTTCGAACGGGTCACGGGAGCGCTCAGGAGTGTTTTCATTGATCCGATTCTTTCTTGGAGTCATAAAATATTCGAGGGAAGTTTCCAGGACCAAAATTATGGTCAGATTCGGTAAACAGACCCATACTCAGTTTTTCGGGCACGCTGTGTACCTACCCCTAGGGCCCGTCTAGCAAAATTTCGACCGGGTCACGGGAAAGCTCTAGAGAGTTTACATTGATCTGATTCTTTCGTGGAGTCATAAAATATTCGAGAGAAGTCTCCAGGACCAAACATATGGTCAGATTCGGTGAACAGACCCATACTCAGTTTTTCGGGCACGCTGTTTACCTACCCCTAGGGCCCGTCTAGCAAAATTACGAACAGTTCACGGGAAAGCTGAGGAGAGTTTTCATTGATCCGATTCTTTCGTGGAGTCATAAAATATTCGAGGGAAGTCTCCAGGACCAAAATTATGGTCAGATTCGGTGAACAGACCCATACTCAGTTTTTCGGGCACGCTGTGTACCTACCCCTAGGGCCCGTCTAGCAAAATTCCGAACGGGTCACGGGAAAGCTTAGGTGAGTTTTCATTGATCCGATTCTTTCGTGGAGTCATAAAATATTCGAGGGAAGTCTCCAGGACCAAAATTATGGTCAGATTCGGTGAACAGACCCATACTCAGTTTTTCGGGCACGCTGTGTACCTACCCATAGGGCCCGTCTAGCAAAATTTCGAACGGGTCACAGGAAAGCTCAGGAGAGTTTTCATTGATCCGATTCTTTCGTGGAGTCATAAAATATTCGAGGGAAGTCTCCAGGACCAAAATTATGGTCAGATTCGGTGAACAGACCCATACTCAGTTTTTCGGGCACGCTGTGTACCTACCCCTAGGGCCCGTCTAGCAAAATTACGAACAAGTCACGGGAAAGCTGAGGAGAGTTTTCATTGATCCGATTCTTTCGTGGAGTCATAAAATATTCGAGGGAAGTCTCCAGGACCAAAATTATGGTCAGATTCGGTGAACAGACCCATACTCAGTTTTTCGGCCACGCTGTGTACCTACCCCTAGGGCCCGTCTAGCAAAATTTCGAACGGGTCACGGGAAAGCTCAGGAGAGTTTACATTGATCTGATTCTTTCGTGGAGTCATAAAATATTCGAGGGAAGTCTCCAGGACCAAAATTATGGTCAGATTCGGTGAACAGACCCATACTCAGTTTTTCGGGCACGCTCTGTACCTACCCCTAGGGCCCGTCTAGCAAAATTTCGAACGGGTCACGGGAAAGCTGAGGAAGGTTTTCATTGATCCGATTCTTTCGTGGAGTCATAAAATATTCGAGGGAAGTCTCCAGGACCAAAATTATGGTCAGATTCGGTGAACAGACCCATACTCAGTTTTTCGGGCACGCTGTGTACCTACCCCTAGGGCCCGTCTAGCAAAATTTCGAACGGGTCACGGGAAAGCTCAGGAGAGTTTTCATTGATCCGATTCTTTCGTGGAGTCATAAAATATTCGAGGGAAGTCTCCAGGACCAAAATTATGGTCAGATTCGGTGAACAGACCCATACTCAGTTTTTCGGGCACGCTCTGTACCTACCCCTAGGGCCCGTCTAGCAAAATTTCGAACGGGTCACGGGAAAGCTCAGGAAGGTTTTCATTGATCCGATTCTTTCGTGGAGTCATAAAATATTCGAGGGAAGTCTCCAGGACCAAAATTATGGTCAGATTCGGTGATCAGACCCATACTCAGTTTTTCGGGCACGCTGTGTACCTACCCCTAGGGCCCGTCTAGCAAATATTCGAACGGGTCACGGGAAAGCTCAGGAGAGTTTTCATTGATCCGATTCTTTCGTGGAGTCATAAAATATTCGAGGGAAGTCTCCAGGACCAAAATTATGGTCAGATTCGGTGAACAGACCCATACTCAGTTTTTCAGCCACGCTGTGTACCTACCCCTAGGGCCCGTGTAGCAAAATTTCGAACGGGTCACGGGAGCGCTCAGGAGTGTTTTCATTGATCCGATTCTTTCTTGGAGTCATAAAATATTCGAGGGAAGTTTCCAGGACCAAAATTATGGTCAGATTCGGTAAACAGACCCATACTCAGTTTTTCGGGCACGCTGTGTACCTACCCCTAGGGCCCGTCTAGCAAAATTTCGACCGGGTCACGGGAAAGCTCTAGAGAGTTTACATTGATCCGATTCTTTCGTGGAGTCATAAAATATTCGAGGGAAGTCTCCAGGACCAAACATATGGTCAGATTCGGTGAACAGACCCATACTCAGTTTTTCGGGCACGCTGTTTACCTACCCCTAGGGCCCGTCTAGCAAAATTACGAACAGTTCACGGGAAAGCTGAGGAGAGTTTTCATTGATCCGATTCTTTCGTGGAGTCATAAAATATTCGAGGGAAGTCTCCAGGACCAAAATTATGGTCAGATTCGGTGAACAGACCCATACTCAGTTTTTCGGGCACGCTGTGTACCTACCCCTAGGGCCCGTCTAGCAAAATTCCGAACGGGTCACGGGAAAGCTTAGGTGAGTTTTCATTGATCCGATTCTTTCGTGGAGTCATAAAATATTCGAGGGAAGTCTCCAGGACCAAAATTATGGTCAGATTCGGTGAACAGACCCATACTCAGTTTTTCGGGCACGCTGTGTACCTACCCATAGGGCCCGTCTAGCAAAATTTCGAACGGGTCACAGGAAAGCTCAGGAGAGTTTTCATTGATCCGATTCTTTCGTGGAGTCATAAAATATTCGAGGGAAGTCTCCAGGACCAAAATTATGGTCAGATTCGGTGAACAGACCCATACTCAGTTTTTCGGGCACGCTGTGTACCTACCCCTAGGGCCCGTCTAGCAAAATTACGAACAAGTCACGGGAAAGCTGAGGAGAGTTTTCATTGATCCGATTCTTTCGTGGAGTCATAAAATATTCGAGGGAAGTCTCCAGGACCAAAATTATGGTCAGATTCGGTGAACAGACCCATACTCAGTTTTTCGGCCACGCTGTGTACCTACCCCTAGGGCCCGTCTAGCAAAATTTCGAACGGGTCACGGGAAAGCTCAGGAGAGTTTACATTGATCTGATTCTTTCGTGGAGTCATAAAATATTCGAGGGAAGTCTCCAGGACCAAAATTATGGTCAGATTCGGTGAACAGACCCATACTCAGTTTTTCGGGCACGCTCTGTACCTACCCCTAGGGCCCGTCTAGCAAAATTTCGAACGGGTCACGGGAAAGCTGAGGAAGGTTTTCATTGATCCGATTCTTTCGTGGAGTCATAAAATATTCGAGGGAAGTCTCCAGGACCAAAATTATGGTCAGATTCGGTGAACAGACCCATACTCAGTTTTTCGGGCACGCTGTGTACCTACCCCTAGGGCCCGTCTAGCAAAATTTCGAACGGGTCACGGGAAAGCTCAGGAGAGTTTTCATTGATCCGATTCTTTCGTGGAGTCATAAAATATTCGAGGGAAGTCTCCAGGACCAAAATTATGGTCAGATTCGGTGAACAGACCCATACTCAGTTTTTCGGGCACGCTCTGTACCTACCCCTAGGGCCCGTCTAGCAAAATTTCGAACGGGTCACGGGAAAGCTCAGGAAGGTTTTCATTGATCCGATTCTTTCGTGGAGTCATAAAATATTCGAGGGAAGTCTCCAGGACCAAAATTATGGTCAGATTCGGTGATCAGACCCATACTCAGTTTTTCGGGCACGCTGTGTACCTACCCCTAGGGCCCGTCTAGCAAATATTCGAACGGGTCACGGGAAAGCTCAGGAGAGTTTTCATTGATCCGATTCTTTCGTGGAGTCATAAAATATTCGAGGGAAGTCTCCAGGACCAAAATTATGGTCAGATTCGGTGAACAGACCCATACTCAGTTTTTCGGCCACGCTGTGTACCTACCCCTAGGGCCCGTGTAGCAAAATTTCGAACGGGTCACGGGAGCGCTCAGGAGTGTTTTCATTGATCCGATTCTTTCTTGGAGTCATAAAATATTCGAGGGAAGTTTCCAGGACCAAAATTATGGTCAGATTCGGTAAACAGACCCATACTCAGTTTTTCGGGCACGCTGTGTACCTACCCCTAGGGCCCGTCTAGCAAAATTTCGACCGGGTCACGGGAAAGCTCTAGAGAGTTTACATTGATCCGATTCTTTCGTGGAGTCATAAAATATTCGAGGGAAGTCTCCAGGACCAAACATATGGTCAGATTCGGTGAACAGACCCATACTCAGTTTTTCGGGCACGCTGTGTACCTACCCCTAGGGCCCGTCTAGCAAAATTACGAACAGGTCACGGGAAAGCTGAGGAGAGTTTTCATTGATCCGATTCTTTCGTGGAGTCATAAAATATTCGAGGGAAGTCTCCAGGACCAAAATTATGGTCAGATTCGGTGAACAGACCCATACTCAGTTTTTCGGCCACGCTGTGTACCTACCCCTAGGGCCCGTGTAGCAAAATTTCGAACGGGTCACGGGAGCGCTCAGGAGTGTTTTCATTGATCCGATTCTTTCTTGGAGTCATAAAATATTCGAGGGAAGTTTCCAGGACCAAAATTATGGTCAGATTCGGTAAACAGACCCATACTCAGTTTTTCGGGCACGCTGTGTACCTACCCCTAGGGCCCGTCTAGCAAAATTTCGACCGGGTCACGGGAAAGCTCTAGAGAGTTTACATTGATCCGATTCTTTCGTGGAGTCATAAAATATTCGAGGGAAGTCTCCAGGACCAAACATATGGTCAGATTCGGTGAACAGACCCATACTCAGTTTTTCGGGCACGCTGTGTACCTACCCCTAGGGCCCGTCTAGCAAAATTACGAACAGGTCACGGGAAAGCTGAGGAGAGTTTTCATTGATCCGATTCTTTCGTGGAGTCATAAAATATTCGAGGGAAGTCTCCAGGACCAAAATTATGGTCAGATTCGGTGAACAGACCCATACTCAGTTTTTCGGGCACGCTGTGTACCTACCCCTAGGGCCCGTCTAGCAAAATTTCGAACGGGTCACGGGAAAGCTCAGGAGAGTTTTCATTGATCCGATTCTTTCGTGGAGTCATAAAATATTCGAGGGAAGTCTCCAGGACCAAAATTATGGTCAGATTCGGTGAACAGACCCATACTCAGTTTTTCGGGCACGCTGTGTACCTACCCCTAGGGCCCGTCTAGCAAAATTTCGAACGGGTCACGGGAAAGCTCAGGAAGGTTTTCATTGATCCGATTCTTTCGTGGAGTCATAAAATATTCGATGGAAGTCTCCAGGACCAAAATTATGGTCAGATTCGGTGATCAGACCCATACTCAGTTTTTCGGGCACGCTGTGTACCTACCCCTAGGGCCCGTCTAGCAAAATTTCGAACGGGTCACGGGAAAGCTCAGGAGAGTTTTCATTGATCCGATTCTTTCGTGGAGTCATAAAATATTCGAGGGAAGTCTCCAGGACCAAAATTATGGTTAGATTCGGTGAACAGACCCATACTCAGTTTTTCGGCCACGCTGTGTACCTACCCCTTGGGCCCGTGTAGCAAAATTTCGAACGGGTCACGGGAGCGCTCAGGAGTGTTTTCATTGATCCGATTCTTTCTTGGAGTCATAAAATATTCGAGGGAAGTTTCCAGGACCAAAATTATGGTCAGATTCGGTAAACAGACCCATACTCAGTTTTTCGGGCACGCTGTGTACCTACCCCTAGGGCCCGTCTAGCAAAATTTCGACCGGGTCACGGGAAAGCTCTAGAGAGTTTACATTGATCTGATTCTTTCGTGGAGTCATAAAATATTCGAGGGAAGTCTCCAGGACCAAACATATGGTCAGATTCGGTGAACAGACCCATACTCAGTTTTTCGGGCACGCTGTGTACCTACCCCTAGGGCCCGTCTAGCAAAATTACGAACAGTTCACGGGAAAGCTGAGGAGAGTTTTCATTGATCCGATTCTTTCGTGGAGTCATAAAATATTCGAGGGAAGTCTCCAGGACCAAAATTATGGTCAGATTCGGTGAACAGACCCATACTCAGTTTTTCGGGCACGCTGTGTACCTACCCCTAGGGCCCGTCTAGCAAAATTCCGAACGGGTCACGGGAAAGCTTAGGAGAGTTTTCATTGATCCGATTCTTTCGTGGAGTCATAAAATATTCGAGGGAAGTCTCCAGGACCAAAATTATGGTCAGATTCGGTGAACAGACCCATACTCAGTTTTTCGGGCACGCTGTGTACCTACCCATAGGGCCCGTCTAGCAAAATTTCGAACGGGTCACAGGAAAGCTCAGGAGAGTTTTCATTGATCCGATTCTTTCGTGGAGTCATAAAATATTCGAGGGAAGTCTCCAGGACCAAAATTATGGTCAGATTCGGTGAACAGACCCATACTCAGTTTTTCGGCCACGTTGTGTACCTACCCCTAGGGCCCGTGTAGCAAAATTTCGAACGGGTCACGGGAGCGCTCAGGAGTGTTTTCATTGATCCGATTCTTTCTTGGAGTCATAAAATATTCGAGGGAAGTTTCCAGGACCAAAATTATGGTCAGATTCGGTAAACAGACCCATACTCAGTTTTTCGGGCACGCTGTGTACCTACCCCTAGGGCCCGTCTAGCAAAATTTCGACCGGGTCACGGGAAAGCTCTAGAGAGTTTACATTGATCTGATTCTTTCGTGGAGTCATAAAATATTCGAGGGAAGTCTCCAGGACCAAACATATGGTCAGATTCGGTGAACAGACCCATACTCAGTTTTTCGGGCACGCTGTGTACCTACCCCTAGGGCCCGTCTAGCAAAATTACGAACAGTTCACGGGAAAGCTGAGGAGAGTTTTCATTGATCCGATTCTTTCGTGGAGTCATAAAATATTCGAGGGAAGTCTCCAGGACCAAAATTATGGTCAGATTCGGTGAACAGACCCATACTCAGTTTTTCGGGCACGCTGTGTACCTACCCCTAGGGCCCGTCTAGCAAAATTCCGAACGGGTCACGGGAAAGCTTAGGAGAGTTTTCATTGATCCGATTCTTTCGTGGAGTCATAAAATATTCGAGGGAAGTCTCCAGGACCAAAATTATGGTCAGATTCGGTGAACAGACCCATACTCAGTTTTTCGGGCACGCTGTGTACCTACCCATAGGGCCCGTCTAGCAAAATTTCGAACGGGTCACAGGAAAGCTCAGGAGAGTTTTCATTGATCCGATTCTTTCGTGGAGTCATAAAATATTCGAGGGAAGTCTCCAGGACCAAAATTATGGTCAGATTCGGTGAACAGACCCATACTCAGTTTTTCGGCCACGCTGTGTACCTACCCCTAGGGCCCGTGTAGCAAAATTTCGAACGGGTCACGGGAGCGCTCAGGAGTGTTTTCATTGATCCGATTCTTTCTTGGAGTCATAAAATATTCGAGGGAAGTTTCCAGGACCAAAATTATGGTCAGATTCGGTAAACAGACCCATACTCAGTTTTTCGGGCACGCTGTGTACCTACCCCTAGGGCCCGTCTAGCAAAATTTCGACCGGGTCACGGGAAAGCTCTAGAGAGTTTACATTGATCCGATTCTTTCGTGGAGTCATAAAATATTCGAGGGAAGTCTCCAGGACCAAACATATGGTCAGATTCGGTGAACAGACCCATACTCAGTTTTTCGGGCACGCTGTGTACCTACCCCTAGGGCCCGTCTAGCAAAATTACGAACAGGTCACGGGAAAGCTGAGGAGAGTTTTCATTGATCCGATTCTTTCGTGGAGTCATAAAATATTCGAGGGAAGTCTCCAGGACCAAAATTATGGTCAGATTCGGTGAACAGACCCATACTCAGTTTTTCGGGCACGCTGTGTACCTACCCCTAGGGCCCGTCTAGCAAAATTTCGAACGGGTCACGGGAAAGCTCAGGAGAGTTTTCATTGATCCGATTCTTTCGTGGAGTCATAAAATATTCGAGGGAAGTCTCCAGGACCAAAATTATGGTCAGATTCGGTGAACAGACCCATACTCAGTTTTTCGGGCACGCTGTGTACCTACCCCTAGGGCCCGTCTAGCAAAATTTCGAACGGGTCACGGGAAAGCTCAGGAAGGTTTTCATTGATCCGATTCTTTCGTGGAGTCATAAAATATTCGAGGGAAGTCTCCAGGACCAAAATTATGGTCAGATTCGGTGATCAGACCCATACTCAGTTTTTCGGGCACGCTGTGTACCTACCCCTAGGGCCCGTCTAGCAAAATTTCGAACGGGTCACGGGAAAGCTCAGGAGAGTTTTCATTGATCCGATTCTTTCGTGGAGTCATAAAATATTCGAGGGAAGTCTCCAGGACCAAAATTATGGTCAGATTCGGTGAACAGACCCATACTCAGTTTTTCGGCCACGCTGTGTACCTACCCCTAGGGCCCGTGTAGCAAAATTTCGAACGGGTCACGGGAGCGCTCAGGAGTGTTTTCATTGATCCGATTCTTTCTTGGAGTCATAAAATATTCGAGGGAAGTTTCCAGGACCAAAATTATGGTCAGATTCGGTAAACAGACCCATACTCAGTTTTTCGGGCACGCTGTGTACCTACCCCTAGGGCCCGTCTAGCAAAATTTCGACCGGGTCACGGGAAAGCTCTAGAGAGTTTACATTGATCTGATTCTTTCGTGGAGTCATAAAATATTCGAGGGAAGTCTCCAGGACCAAACATATGGTCAGATTCGGTGAACAGACCCATACTCAGTTTTTCGGGCACGCTGTGTACCTACCCCTAGGGCCCGTCTAGCAAAATTACGAACAGTTCACGGGAAAGCTGAGGAGAGTTTTCATTGATCCGATTCTTTCGTGGAGTCATAAAATATTCGAGGGAAGTCTCCAGGACCAAAATTATGGTCAGATTCGGTGAACAGACCCATACTCAGTTTTTCGGGCACGCTGTGTACCTACCCCTAGGGCCCGTCTAGCAAAATTCCGAACGGGTCACGGGAAAGCTTAGGAGAGTTTTCATTGATCCGATTCTTTCGTGGAGTCATAAAATATTCGAGGGAAGTCTCCAGGACCAAAATTATGGTCAGATTCGGTGAACAGACCCATACTCAGTTTTTCGGGCACGCTGTGTACCTACCCATAGGGCCCGTCTAGCAAAATTTCGAACGGGTCACAGGAAAGCTCAGGAGAGTTTTCATTGATCCGATTCTTTCGTGGAGTCATAAAATATTCGAGGGAAGTCTCCAGGACCAAAATTATGGTCAGATTCGGTGAACAGACCCATACTCAGTTTTTCGGCCACGCTGTGTACCTACCCCTAGGGCCCGTGTAGCAAAATTTCGAACGGGTCACGGGAGCGCTCAGGAGTGTTTTCATTGATCCGATTCTTTCTTGGAGTCATAAAATATTCGAGGGAAGTTTCCAGGACCAAAATTATGGTCAGATTCGGTAAACAGACCCATACTCAGTTTTTCGGGCACGCTGTGTACCTACCCCTAGGGCCCGTCTAGCAAAATTTCGAGCGGGTCACGGGAAAGCTCTAGAGAGTTTACATTGATCCGATTCTTTCGTGGAGTCATAAAATATTCGAGGGAAGTCTCCAGGACCAAACATATGGTCAGATTCGGTGAACAGACCCATACTCAGTTTTTCGGGCACGCTGTGTACCTACCCCTAGGGCCCGTCTAGCAAAATTACGAACAGGTCACGGGAAAGCTGAGGAGAGTTTTCATTGATCCGATTCTTTCGTGGAGTCATAAAATATTCGAGGGAAGTCTCCAGGACCAAAATTATGGTCAGATTCGGTGAACAGACCCATACTCAGTTTTTCGGGCACGCTGTGTACCTACCCCTAGGGCCCGTCTAGCAAAATTTCGAACGGGTCACGGGAAAGCTCAGGAGAGTTTTCATTGATCCGATTCTTTCGTGGAGTCATAAAATATTCGAGGGAAGTCTCCAGGACCAAAATTATGGTCAGATTCGGTGAACAGACCCATACTCAGTTTTTCGGGCACGCTCTGTACCTACCCCTAGGGCCCGTCTAGCAAAATTTCGAACGGGTCACGGGAAAGCTCAGGAAGGTTTTCATTGATCCGATTCTTTCGTGGAGTCATAAAATATTCGAGGGAAGTCTCCAGGACCAAAATTATGGTCAGATTCGGTGATCAGACCCATACTCAGTTTTTCGGGCACGCTGTGTACCTACCCCTAGGGCCCGTCTAGCAAATATTCGAACGGGTCACGGGAAAGCTCAGGAGAGTTTTCATTGATCCGATTCTTTCGTGGAGTCATAAAATATTCGAGGGAAGTCTGCAGGACCAAAATTATGGTCAGATTCGGTGAACAGACCCATACTCAGTTTTTCGGCCACGCTGTGTACCTACCCCTAGGGCCCGTGTAGCAAAATTTCGAACGGGTCACGGGAGCGCTCAGGAGTGTTTTCATTGATCCGATTCTTTCTTGGAGTCATAAAATATTCAAGGGAAGTTTCCAGGACCAAAATTATGGTCAGATTCGGTAAACAGACCCATACTCAGTTTTTCGGGCACGCTGTGTACCTACCCCTAGGGCCCGTCTAGCAAAATTTCGACCGGGTCACGGGAAAGCTCTAGAGAGTTTACATTGATCCGATTCTTTCGTGGAGTCATAAAATATTCGAGGGAAGTCTCCAGGACCAAACATATGGTCAGATTCGGTGAACAGACCCATACTCAGTTTTTCGGGCACGCTGTGTACCTACCCCTAGGGCCCGTCTAGCAAAATTTCGAACGGGTCACGGGAAAGCTCAGGAGAGTTTTCATTGATCCGATTCTTTCGTGGAGTCATAAAATATTCGAGGGAAGTCTCCAGGACCAAAATTATGGTCAGATTCGGTGAACAGACCCATACTCAGTTTTTCGGGCACGCTCTGTACCTACCCCTAGGGCCCGTCTAGCAAAATTTCGAACGGGTCACGGGAAAGCTCAGGAAGGTTTTCATTGATCCGATTCTTTCGTGGAGTCATAAAATATTCGAGGGAAGTCTCCAGGACCAAAATTATGGTCAGATTCGGTGATCAGACCCATACTCAGTTTTTCGGGCACGCTGTGTACCTACCCCTAGGGCCCGTCTAGCAAATATTCGAACGGGTCACGGGAAAGCTCAGGAGAGTTTTCATTGATCCGATTCTTTCGTGGAGTCATAAAATATTCGAGGGAAGTCTGCAGGACCAAAATTATGGTCAGATTCGGTGAACAGACCCATACTCAGTTTTTCGGCCACGCTGTGTACCTACCCCTAGGGCCCGTGTAGCAAAATTTCGAACGGGTCACGGGAGCGCTCAGGAGTGTTTTCATTGATCCGATTCTTTCTTGGAGTCATAAAATATTCGAGGGAAGTTTCCAGGACCAAAATTATGGTCAGATTCGGTAAACAGACCCATACTCAGTTTTTCGGGCACGCTGTGTACCTACCCCTAGGGCCCGTCTAGCAAAATTTCGACCGGGTCACGGGAAAGCTCTAGAGAGTTTACATTGATCCGATTCTTTCGTGGAGTCATAAAATATTCGAGGGAAGTCTCCAGGACCAAACATATGGTCAGATTCGGTGAACAGACCCATACTCAGTTTTTCGGGCACGCTGTGTACCTACCCCTAGGGCCCGTCTAGCAAAATTACGAACAGGTCACGGGAAAGCTGAGGAGAGTTTTCATTGATCCGATTCTTTCGTGGAGTCATAAAATATTCGAGGGAAGTCTCCAGGACCAAAATTATGGTCAGATTCGGTGAACAGACCCATACTCAGTTTTTCGGGCACGCTGTGTACCTACCCCTAGGGCCCGTCTAGCAAAATTTCGAACGGGTCACGGGAAAGCTCAGGAGAGTTTTCATTGATCCGATTCTTTCGTGGAGTCATAAAATATTCGAGGGAAGTCTCCAGGACCAAAATTATGGTCAGATTCGGTGAACAGACCCATACTCAGTTTTTCGGGCACGCTGTGTACCTACCCCTAGGGCCCGTCTAGCAAAATTTCGAACGGGTCACGGGAAAGCTCAGGAGAGTTTTCATTGATCCGATTCTTTCGTGGAGTCATAAAATATTCGAGGGAAGTCTCCAGGACCAAAATTATGGTCAGATTCGGTGAACCGTCCCATACTCAGTTTTTCGGGCACGCTGTGTACCTACCCCTAGGGCCCGTCTAGCAAAATTTCGAACGGGTCACGGGAAAGCTCAGGATAGTTTTCATCGATCCGATTCTTTCGTGGAGTCATAAAATATTCGAGGGAAGTCTCCAGGACAAAAATTATGGTCAGATTCGGTGAACAGACCCATACTCAGTTTTTCGGCCACGCTGTGTACCACCCCTAGGGCCCGTGTAGCAAAATTTCGAACGGGTCACGGGAAAGCTCAAGAGAGTTTTCATTGATCCGATTCTTTCGTGGAGTCATAAAATATTCGAGGGAAGTCTCCAGGACCAAAATTATGGTCAGATTCGGTAAACAGACCCATACTCAGTTTTTCGGGCACGCTGTGTACCTAACCCTAGGGCCTGTCTAGCAAAATTTCGAACGTGTCACGGGAAAGCTCAGGAGAGTTTTCATTGATCCGATTCTTTCGTGGAGTCATAAAATATTCGAGGGAAGTCTCCAGGACAAAAATTATGGTCAGATTCGGTATACAGAACCATACTCAGTTTTTCGGGCACGCTGTGTACCTACCCCTAGGGCCCGTCTAGCAAAATTTCGAACGGGTCACGGGAAAGCTCAGGAGAGTTTTCATTGATCCGATTCTTTCGTGGAGTCATAAAATATTCGAGGGAAGTCTCCAGGACCAAAATTATGGTCAGATTCGGTGAGCAGACCCATACTCAGTTTTTCGGGCACGCTCTGTACCTACCCCTAGGGCCCGTCTAGCAAAATTTCGAACGGGTCACGGGAAAGCTCAGGAAGGTTTTCATTGATCCGATTCTTTCGTGGAGTCATAAAATATTCGAGGGAAGTCTCCAGGACCAAAATTATGGTCAGATTCGGTGATCAGACCCATACTCAGTTTTTCGGGCACGCTGTGTACCTACCCCTAGGGCCCGTCTAGCAAATATTCGAACGGGTCACGGGAAAGCTCAGGAGAGTTTTCATTGATCCGATTCTTTCGTGGAGTCATAAAATATTCGAGGGAAGTCTCCAGGACCAAAATTATGGTCAGATTCGGTGAACAGACCCATACTCAGTTTTTCGGCCACGCTGTGTACCTACCCCTAGGGCCCGTGTAGCAAAATTTCGAACGGGTCACGGGAGCGCTCAGGAGTGTTTTCATTGATCCGATTCTTTCTTGGAGTCATAAAATATTCGAGGGAAGTTTCCAGGACCAAAATTATGGTCAGATTCGGTAAACAGACCCATACTCAGTTTTTCGGGCACGCTGTGTACCTACCCCTAGGGCCCGTCTAGCAAAATTTCGACCGGGTCACGGGAAAGCTCTAGAGAGTTTACATTGATCCGATTCTTTCGTGGAGTCATAAAATATTCGAGGGAAGTCTCCAGGACCAAACATATGGTCAGATTCGGTGAACAGACCCATACTCAGTTTTTCGGGCACGCTGTGTACCTACCCCTAGGGCCCGTCTAGCAAAATTACGAACAGGTCACGGGAAAGCTGAGGAGAGTTTTCATTGATCCGATTCTTTCGTGGAGTCATAAAATATTCGAGGGAAGTCTCCAGGACCAAAATTATGGTCAGATTCGGTGAACAGACCCATACTCAGTTTTTCGGGCACGCTGTGTACCTACCCCTAGGGCCCGTCTAGCAAAATTTCGAACGGGTCACGGGAAAGCTCAGGAGAGTTTTCATTGATCCGATTCTTTCGTGGAGTCATAAAATATTCGAGGGAAGTCTCCAGGACCAAAATTATGGTCAGATTCGGTGAACAGACCCATACTTAGTTTTTCGGGCACGCTGTGTCCCTACCCCTAGGGCCCGTCTAGCAAAATTTCGAACGGGTCACGCGAAAGCTCAGGAGAGTTTTCATTGATCCGATTCTTTCGTGGAGTCATAAAATATTCGAGGCAAGTCTCCAGGACCAAAATTATGGTCAGATTCGGTGAACCGTCCCATACTCAGTTTTTCGGGCACGCTGTGTACCTACCCCTAGGGCCCGTCTAGCAAAATTTCGAACGGGTCACGGGAAAGCTCAGGATAGTTTTCATTGATCCGATTCTTTCGTGGAGTCATAAAATATTCGAGGGAAGTCTCCAGGACAAAAATTATGGTCAGATTCGGTGAACAGACCCATACTCAGTTTTTCGGCCACGCTGTGTACCACCCCTAGGGCCCGTGTAGCAAAATTTCGAACGGGTCACGGGAAAGCTCAGGAGAGTTTTCATTGATCCGATTGTTTCGTGGAGTCATAAAATATTCGAGGGAAGTCTCCAGGACCAAAATTATGGTCAGATTCGGTAAACAGACCCATACTCAGTTTTTCGGGCACGCTGTGTACCTAACCCTAGGGCCCGTCTAGCAAAATTTCGAACGTGTCACGGGAAAGCTCAGGAGAGTTTTCATTGATCCGATTCTTTCGTGGAGTCATAAAATATTCGAGGGAAGTCTCCAGGACAAAAATTATGGTCAGATTCGGTATACAGAACCATACTCAGTTTTTCGGGCACGCTGTGTACCTACCCCTAGGGCCCGTCTAGCAAAATTTCGAACGTGTCACGGGAAAGCTCAGGAGAGTTTTCATTGATCCGATTCTTTCGTGGAGTCATAAAATATTCGAGGGAAGTCTCCAGGACCAAACATATGGTCAGATTCGGTGAACAGACCCATACTCAGTTTTTCGGCCACGCTGTGTACCTACCCCTAGGGCCCGTGTAGCAAAATTTCGAACGGGTCACGGGAAAGCTCACGAGTTTTCATTGATCCGATTCTTTCGTGGAGTAATAAAATATTCGAGGGAAGTCTCCAGGACAAAAATTATGGTCAGATTCGGTATACAGAACCATACTCAGTTTTTCGGGCACGCTGTGTACCTACCCCTAGGGCCCGTCTAGCAAAATTTCGAAAGTGTCACGGGAAAGCTCAGGAGAGTTTTCATTGATCCGATTCTTTCGTGGAGTCTTAAAATATTCGAGGGAAGTCTCCAGGACCAAAATTATGGTCAGATTCGGTGAACAGACCCATACTCAGTTTTTCGGGCACGCTGTGTACCTACCCCTAGGGCCCGTCTAGCAAAATTACGAACAGGTCACGGGAAAGCTCAGGAGAGTTTTCATTGATCCGATTCTTTCGTGGAGTCATAAAATATTCGAGGGAAGTCTCCAGGACCAAACATATGGTCAGATTCGGTGAACAGACCCATACTCAGTTTTTCGGGCACGCTGTGTACCTACCCCTAGGGCCCGTCTAGCAAAATTACGAACAGGTCACGGGAAAGCTGAGGAGAGTTTTCATTGATCCGATTCTTTCGTGGAGTCATAAAATATTCGAGGGAAGTCTCCAGGACCAAAATTATGGTCAGATTCGGTGAACAGACCCATACTCAGTTTTTCGGGCACGCTGTGTACCTACCCCTAGGGCCCGTCTAGCAAAATTTCGAACGGGTCACGGGAAAGCTCAGGAGAGTTTTCATTGATCCGATTCTTTCGTGGAGTCATAAAATATTCGAGGGAAGTCTCCAGGACCAAAATTATGGTCAGATTCGGTGAACAGACCCATACTTAGTTTTTCGGGCACGCTGTGTACCTACCCCTAGGGCCCGTCTAGCAAAATTTCGAACGGGTCACGCGAAAGCTCAGGAGAGTTTTCATTGATCCGATTCTTTCGTGGAGTCATAAAATATTCGAGGCAAGTCTCCAGGACCAAAATTATGGTCAGATTCGGTGAACCGTCCCATACTCAGTTTTTCGGGCACGCTGTGTACCTACCCCTAGGGCCCGTCTAGCAAAATTTCGAACGGGTCACGGGAAAGCTCAGGATAGTTTTCATTGATCCGATTCTTTCGTGGAGTCATAAAATATTCGAGGGAAGTCTCCAGGACAAAAATTATGGTCAGATTCGGTGAACAGACCCATACTCAGTTTTTCGGCCACGCTGTGTACCACCCCTAGGGCCCGTGTAGCAAAATTTCGAACGGGTCACGGGAAAGCTCAGGAGAGTTTTCATTGATCCGATTCTTTCGTGGAGTCATAAAATATTCGAGGGAAGTCTCCAGGACCAAAATTATGGTCAGATTCGGTAAACAGACCCATACTCAGTTTTTCGGGCACGCTGTGTACCTAACCCTAGGGCCCGTCTAGCAAAATTTCGAACGTGTCACGGGAAAGCTCAGGAGAGTTTTCATTGATCCGATTCTTTCGTGGAGTCATAAAATATTCGAGGGAAGTCTCCAGGACAAAAATTATGGTCAGATTCGGTATACAGAACCATACTCAGTTTTTCGGGCACGCTGTGTACCTACCCCTAGGGCCCGTCTAGCAAAATTTCGAACGTGTCACGGGAAAGCTCAGGAGAGTTTTCATTGATCCGATTCTTTCGTGGAGTCATAAAATATTCGAGGGAAGTCTCCAGGACCAAACATATGGTCAGATTCGGTGAACAGACCCATACTCAGTTTTTCGGCCACGCTGTGTACCTACCCCTAGGGCCCGTGTAGCAAAATTTCGAACGGGTCACGGGAAAGCTCACGAGTTTTCATTGATCCGATTCTTTCGTGGAGTAATAAAATATTCGAGGGAAGTCTCCAGGACAAAAATTATGGTCAGATTCGGTATACAGAACCATACTCAGTTTTTCGGGCACGCTGTGTACCTACCCCTAGGGCCCGTCTAGCAAAATTTCGAAAGTGTCACGGGAAAGCTCAGGAGAGTTTTCATTGATCCGATTCTTTCGTGGAGTCTTAAAATATTCGAGGGAAGTCTCCAGGACCAAAATTATGGTCAGATTCGGTGAACAGACCCATACTCAGTTTTTCGGGCACGCTGTGTACCTACCCCTAGGGCCCGTCTAGCAAAATTACGAACAGGTCACGGGAAAGCTCAGGAGAGTTTTCATTGATCCGATTCTTTCGTGGAGTCATAAAATATTCGAGGGAAGTCTCCAGGACCAAACATATGGTCAGATTCGGTGAAGAGACCCATACTCAGTTTTTCGGGCACGCTGTGTACCTACCCCTAGGGCCCGTCTAGCAAAATTTCGAACGTGTCACGGGAAAGCTCAGGAGAGTTTTCATTGATCCGATTTTTCGTGGAGTCATAAAATATTCGAGGGAAGTCTCCAGGACCAAACATATGGTCAGATTCGGTGAACAGACCCATACTCAGTTTTTCGGCCACGCTGTGTACCTACCCCTAGGGCCCGTGTAGCAAAATTTCGAACGGGTCACGGGAAAGCTCAGGAGAGTTTTCATTGATCCGATTCTTTCGTGGAGTAATAAAATATTCGAGGGAAGTCTCCAGGACCAAAATTATGGTCAGATTCGGTGAACAGACCCATACTCAGTTTTTCGGGCACGCTGTGTACCTACCCCTAGGGCCCGTCTAGCAAAATTACGAACAGGTCACGGGAAAGCTGAGGAGAGTTTTCATTGATCCGATTCTTTCGTGGAGTCAAAAAATATTCGAGGGAAGTCTCCAGGACCAAAATTATGGTCAGATTCGGTGAACAGACCCATACTCAGTTTTTCGGGCACGCTGTGTACCTACCCCTAGGGCCCGTCTAGCAAAATTACGAACAGGTCACGGGAAAGCTGAGGAGAGTTTTCATTGATCCGATTCTTTCGTGGAGTCATAAAATATTCGAGGGAAGTCTCCAGGACCAAAATTATGGTCAGATTCGGTGAACCGTCCCATACTCAGTTTTTCGGGCACGCTGTGTACCTACCCCTAGGGCCCGTCTAGCAAAATTTCGAACGGGTCACGGGAAAGCTCAGGATAGTTTTCATTGATCCGATTCTTTCGTGGAGTCATAAAATATTCGAGGGAAGTCTCCAGGACCAAAATTATGGTCAGATTCGGTGATCAGACCCATACTCAGTTTTTCGGGCACGCTGTGTACCTACCCCTAGGGCCCGTCTAGCAAATATTCGAACGGGTCACGGGAAAGCTCAGGAGAGTTTTCATTGATCCGATTCTTTCGTGGAGTCATAAAATATTCGAGGGAAGTCTCCAGGACCAAAATTATGGTCAGATTCGGTTAACAGACCCATACTCAGTTTTTCGGCCACGCTGTGTACCTACCCCTAGGGCCCGTGTAGCAAAATTTCGAACGGGTCACGGGAGCGCTCAGGAGTGTTTTCATTGATCCGATTCTTTCTTGGAGTCATAAAATATTCGAGGGAAGTTTCCAGGACCAAAATTATGGTCAGATTCGGTAAACAGACCCATACTCAGTTTTTCGGGCACGCTGTGTACCTACCCCTAGGGCCCGTCTAGCAAAATTTCGACCGGGTCACGGGAAAGCTCTAGAGAGTTTACATTGATCCGATTCTTTCGTGGAGTCATAAAATATTCGAGGGAAGTCTCCAGGACCAAACATATGGTCAGATTCGGTGAACAGACCCATACTCAGTTTTTCGGGCACGCTGTGTACCTACCCCTAGGGCCCGTCTAGCAAAATTACGAACAGGTCACGGGAAAGCTGAGGAGAGTTTTCATTGATCCGATTCTTTCGTGGAGTCATAAAATATTCGAGGGAAGTCTCCAGGACCAAATTTATGGTCAGATTCGGTGAACAGACCCATACTCAGTTTTTCGGGCACGCTGTGTACCTACCCCTAGGGCCCGTCTAGCAAAATTTCGAACGGGTCACGGGAAAGCTCAGGAGAGTTTTCATTGATCCGATTCTTTCGTGGAGTCATAAAATATTCGAGGGAAGTCTCCAGGACCAAAATTATGGTCAGATTCGGTGAACAGACCCATACTTAGTTTTTCGGGCACGCTGTGTACCTACCCCTAGGGCCCGTCTAGCAAAATTTCGAACGGGTCACGCGAAAGCTCAGGAGAGTTTTCATTGATCCGATTCTTTCGTGGAGTCATAAAATATTCGAGGCAAGTCTCCAGGACCAAAATTATGGTCAGATTCGGTGAACCGTCCCATACTCAGTTTTTCGGGCACGCTGTGTACCTACCCCTAGGGCCCGTCTAGCAAAATTTCGAACGGGTCACGGGAAAGCTCATGATAGTTTTCATTGATCCGATTCTTTCGTGGAGTCATAAAATATTCGAGGGAAGTCTCCAGGACAAAAATTATGGTCAGATTCGGTGAACAGACCCATACTCAGTTTTTCGGCCACGCTGTGTACCACCCCTAGGGCCCGTGTAGCAAAATTTCGAACGGGTCACGGGAAAGCTCAGGAGAGTTTTCATTGATCCGATTCTTTCGTGGAGTCATAAAATATTCGAGGGAAGTCTCCAGGACCAAAATTATGGTCAGATTCGGTAAACAGACCCATACTCAGTTTTTCGGGCACGCTGTGTACCTAACCCTAGGGCCCGTCTAGCAAAATTTCGAACGTGTCACGGGAAAGCTCAGGAGAGTTTTCATTGATCCGATTCTTTCGTGGAGTCATAAAATATTCGAGGGAAGTCTCCAGGACAAAAATTATGGTCAGATTCGGTATACAGAACCATACTCAGTTTTTCGGGCACGCTGTGTACCTACCCCTAGGGCCCGTCTAGCAAAATTTCGAACGTGTCACGGGAAAGCTCAGGAGAGTTTTCATTGATCCGATTCTTTCGTGGAGTCATAAAATATTCGAGGGAAGTCTCCAGGACCAAACATATGGTCAGATTCGGTGAACAGACCCATACTCAGTTTTTCGGCCACGCTGTGTACCTACCCCTAGGGCCCGTGTAGCAAAATTTCGAACGGGTCACGGGAAAGCTCACGAGTTTTCATTGATCCGATTCTTTCGTGGAGTAATAAAATATTCGAGGGAAGTCTCCAGGACAAAAATTATGGTCAGATTCGGTATACAGAACCATACTCAGTTTTTCGGGCACGCTGTGTACCTACCCCTAGGGCCCGTCTAGCAAAATTTCGAAAGTGTCACGGGAAAGCTCAGGAGAGTTTTCATTGATCCGATTCTTTCGTGGAGTCTTAAAATATTCGAGGGAAGTCTCCAGGACCAAAATTATGGTCAGATTCGGTGAACAGACCCATACTCAGTTTTTCGGGCACGCTGTGTACCTACCCCTAGGGCCCGTCTAGCAAAATTACGAACAGGTCACGGGAAAGCTCAGGAGAGTTTTCATTGATCCGATTCTTTCGTGGAGTCATAAAATATTCGAGGGAAGTCTCCAGGACCAAACATATGGTCAGATTCGGTGAAGAGACCCATACTCAGTTTTTCGGGCACGCTGTGTACCTACCCCTAGGGCCCGTCTAGCAAAATTTCGAACGTGTCACGGGAAAGCTCAGGAGAGTTTTCATTGATCCGATTTTTCGTGGAGTCATAAAATATTCGAGGGAAGTCTCCAGGACCAAACATATGGTCAGATTCGGTGAACAGACCCATACTCAGTTTTTCGGCCACGCTGTGTACCTACCCCTAGGGCCCGTGTAGCAAAATTTCGAACGGGTCACGGGAAAGCTCAGGAGAGTTTTCATTGATCCGATTCTTTCGTGGAGTAATAAAATATTCGAGGGAAGTCTCCAGGACCAAAATTATGGTCAGATTCGGTGAACAGACCCATACTCAGTTTTTCGGGCACGCTGTGTACCTACCCCTAGGGCCCGTCTAGCAAAATTACGAACAGGTCACGGGAAAGCTGAGGAGAGTTTTCATTGATCCGATTCTTTCGTGGAGTCATAAAATATTCGAGGGAAGTCTCCAGGACCAAAATTATGGTCAGATTCGGTGAACAGACCCATACTCAGTTTTTCGGGCACGCTGTGTACCTACCCCTAGGGCCCGTCTAGCAAAATTACGAACAGGTCACGGGAAAGCTGAGGAGAGTTTTCATTGATCCGATTCTTTCGTGGAGTCATAAAATATTCGAGGGAAGTCTCCAGGACCAAAATTATGGTCAGATTCGGTGAACCGTCCCATACTCAGTTTTTCGGGCACGCTGTGTACCTACCCCTAGGGCCCGTCTAGCAAAATTTCGAACGGGTCACGGGAAAGCTCAGGATAGTTTTCATTGATCCGATTCTTTCGTGGAGTCATAAAATATTCGAGGGAAGTCTCCAGGACAAAAATTATGGTCAGATTCGGTGAACAGACCCATACTCAGTTTTTCGGCCACGCTGTGTACCACCCCTAGGGCCCGTGTAGCAAAATTTCGAACGGGTCACGGGAAAGCTCAGGAGAGTTTTCATTGATCCGATTCTTTCGTGGAGTCATAAAATATTCGAGGGAAGTCTCCAGGACCAAAATTATGGTCAGATTCGGTAAACAGACCCATACTCAGTTTTTCGGGCACGCTGTGTACCTAACCCTAGGGCCCGTCTAGCAAAATTTCGAACGTGTCACGGGAAAGCTCAGGAGAGTTTTCATTGATCCGATTCTTTCGTGGAGTCATAAAATATTCGAGGGAAGTCTCCAGGACAAAAATTATGGTCAGATTCGGTATACAGAACCATACTCAGTTTTTCGGGCACGCTGTGTACCTACCCCTAGGGCCCGTCTAGCAAAATTTCGAACGTGTCACGGGAAAGCTCAGGAGAGTTTTCATTGATCCGATTCTTTCGTGGAGTCATAAAATATTCGAGGGAAGTCTCCAGGACCAAACATATGGTCAGATTCGGTGAACAGACCCATACTCAGTTTTTCGGCCACGCTGTGTACCTACCCCTAGGGCCCGTGTAGCAAAATTTCGAACGGGTCACGGGAAAGCTCACGAGTTTTCATTGATCCGATTCTTTCGTGGAGTAATAAAATATTCGAGGGAAGTCTCCAGGACAAAAATTATGGTCAGATTCGGTATACAGAACCATACTCAGTTTTTCGGGCACGCTGTGTACCTACCCCTAGGGCCCGTCTAGCAAAATTTCGAAAGTGTCACGGGAAAGCTCAGGAGAGTTTTCATTGATCCGATTCTTTCGTGGAGTCATAAAATATTCGAGGGAAGTCTCCAGGACCAAACATATGGTCAGATTCGGTGAAGAGACCCATACTCAGTTTTTCGGGCACGCTGTGTACCTACCCCTAGGGCCCGTCTAGCAAAATTTCGAACGGGTCACGGGAAAGCTCAGGAGAGTTTTCATTGATCCGATTTTTCGTGGAGTCATAAAATATTCGAGGGAAGTCTCCAGGACCAAACATATGGTCAGATTCGGTGAACAGACCCATACTCAGTTTTTCGGCCACGCTGTGTACCTACCCCTAGGGCCCGTGTAGCAAAATTTCGAACGGGTCACGGGAAAGCTCAGGAGAGTTTTCATTGATCCGATTCTTTCGTGGAGTAATAAAATATTCGAGGGAAGTCTCCAGGACCAAAATTATGGTCAGATTCGGTGAACAGACCCATACTCAGTTTTTCGGGCACGCTGTGTACCTACCCCTAGGGCCCGTCTAGCAAAATTACGAACAGGTCACGGGAAAGCTGAGGAGAGTTTTCATTGATCCGATTCTTTCGTGGAGTCATAAAATATTCGAGGGAAGTCTCCAGGACCAAAATTATGGTCAGATTCGGTGAACAGACCCATACTCAGTTTTTCGGGCACGCTGTGTACCTACCCCTAGGGCCCGTCTAGCAAAATTACGAACAGGTCACGGGAAAGCTGAGGAGAGTTTTCATTGATCCGATTCTTTCGTGGAGTCATAAAATATTCGAGGGAAGTCTCCAGGACCAAAATTATGGTCAGATTCGGTGAACAGACCCATACTCAGTTTTTCGGGCACGCTGTGTACCTATCCCTAGGTCCCGTCTAGCAAAATTACGAACAGGTCACGGGAAAACTGAGGAGAGTTTTCATTGATCCGATTCTTTCGTGGAGTCATAAAATATTCGAGGGAAGTCTCCAGGACCAAAATTATGGTCAGATTCGGTGAACAGACCCATACTCAGTTTTTCGGGCACGCTGTGTACCTACCCCTAGGGCCCGTCTAGCAAAATTACGAACAGGTCACGGGAAAGCTGAGGAGAGTTTTCATTGATCCGATTCTTTCGTGGAGTCATAAAATATTCGAGGGAAGTCTCCAGGACCAAAATTATGGTCAGATTCGGTGAACCGTCCCATACTCAGTTTTTCGGGCACGCTGTGTACCTACCCCTAGGGCCCGTCTAGCAAAATTTCGAACGGGTCACGGGAAAGCTCAGGATAGTTTTCATTGATCCGATTCTTTCGTGGAGTCATAAAATATTCGAGGGAAGTCTCCAGGACAAAAATTATGGTCAGATTCGGTGAACAGACCCATACTCAGTTTTTCGGCCACGCTGTGTACCACCCCTAGGGCCCGTGTAGCAAAATTTCGAACGGGTCACGGGAAAGCTCAGGAGAGTTTTCATTGATCCGATTCTTTCGTGGAGTCATAAAATATTCGAGGGAAGTCTCCAGGACCAAAATTATGGTCAGATTCGGTAAACAGACCCATACTCAGTTTTTCGGGCACGCTGTGTACCTAACCCTAGGGCCCGTCTAGCAAAATTTCGAACGTGTCACGGGAAAGCTCAGGAGAGTTTTCATTGATCCGATTCTTTCGTGGAGTCATAAAATATTCGAGGGAAGTCTCCAGGACAAAAATTATGGTCAGATTCGGTATACAGAACCATACTCAGTTTTTCGGGCACGCTGTGTACCTACCCCTAGGGCCCGTCTAGCAAAATTTCGAACGTGTCACGGGAAAGCTCAGGAGAGTTTTCATTGATCCGATTCTTTCGTGGAGTCATAAAATATTCGAGGGAAGTCTCCAGGACCAAACATATGGTCAGATTCGGTGAACAGACCCATACTCAGTTTTTCGGCCACGCTGTGTACCTACCCCTAGGGCCCGTGTAGCAAAATTTCGAACGGGTCACGGGAAAGCTCACGAGTTTTCATTGATCCGATTCTTTCGTGGAGTAATAAAATATTCGAGGGAAGTCTCCAGGACAAAAATTATGGTCAGATTCGGTATACAGAACCATACTCAGTTTTTCGGGCACGCTGTGTACCTACCCCTAGGGCCCGTCTAGCAAAATTTCGAAAGTGTCACGGGAAAGCTCAGGAGAGTTTTCATTGATCCGATTCTTTCGTGGAGTCATAAAATATTCGAGGGAAGTCTCCAGGACCAAACATATGGTCAGATTCGGTGAAGAGACCCATACTCAGTTTTTCGGGCACGCTGTGTACCTACCCCTAGGGCCCGTCTAGCAAAATTTCGAACGGGTCACGGGAAAGCTCAGGAGAGTTTTCATTGATCCGATTTTTCGTGGAGTCATAAAATATTCGAGGGAAGTCTCCAGGACCAAACATATGGTCAGATTCGGTGAACAGACCCATACTCAGTTTTTCGGCCACGCTGTGTACCTACCCCTAGGGCCCGTGTAGCAAAATTTCGAACGGGTCACGGGAAAGCTCAGGAGAGTTTTCATTGATCCGATTCTTTCGTGGAGTAATAAAATATTCGAGGGAAGTCTCCAGGACCAAAATTATGGTCAGATTCGGTGAACAGACCCATACTCAGTTTTTCGGGCACGCTGTGTACCTACCCCTAGGGCCCGTCTAGCAAAATTACGAACAGGTCACGGGAAAGCTGAGGAGAGTTTTCATTGATCCGATTCTTTCGTGGAGTCATAAAATATTCGAGGGAAGTCTCCAGGACCAAAATTATGGTCAGATTCGGTGAACAGACCCATACTCAGTTTTTCGGGCACGCTGTGTACCTACCCCTAGGGCCCGTCTAGCAAAATTACGAACAGGTCACGGGAAAGCTGAGGAGAGTTTTCATTGATCCGATTCTTTCGTGGAGTCATAAAATATTCGAGGGAAGTCTCCAGGACCAAAATTATGGTCAGATTCGGTGAACAGACCCATACTCAGTTTTTCGGGCACGCTGTGTACCTATCCCTAGGTCCCGTCTAGCAAAATTACGAACAGGTCACGGGAAAACTGAGGAGAGTTTTCATTGATCCGATTCTTTCGTGGAGTCATAAAATATTCGAGGGAAGTCTCCAGGACCAAAATTATGGTCAGATTCGGTGAACAGACCCATACTCAGTTTTTCGGGCACGCTGTGTACCTACCCCTAGGGCCCGTCTAGCAAAATTACGAACAGGTCACGGGAAAGCTGAGGAGAGTTTTCATTGATCCGATTCTTTCGTAGAGTCATAAAATATTCGAGGGAAGTCTCCAGGACCAAAATTATGGTCAGATTCGGTGAACAGACCCATACTCAGTTTTTCGGGCACGCTGGGTACCTACCCCTAGGGCCCGTCTAGCAAAATTTCGAACGTGTCACGGGAAAGCTCAGGAGAGTTTTCATTGATCCGATTCTTTCGTGGAGTAATAAAATATTCGAGGGAAGTCTCCAGGACCAAAATTATGGTCAGATTCGGTGAACAGACCCATACTCAGTTTTTCGGGCAAGCTGTGTACCTACCCCTAGGGCACGTCTAGCAAAATTTCGAACGTGTCACGGGAAAGCTCAGGAGAGTTTTCATTGATCCGATTCTTTCGTGGAGTCATAAAATATTCGAGAGAAGTCTCCTGGACCAAAATAATGGTCAGATTCGGTAAACAGACCCATACTCAGTTTTTCGGGCACGCTGTGTACCTACCCCTAGGGCCCGTCTAGCAAAATTTCGAACGTGTCACGGGAAAGCTCAGGAGAGTTTTCATTGATCCGATTCTTTTGTGGAGTCTTAAAATATTCGAGGGAAGTCTCCAGGACCAAAATTATGGTCAGATTCGGTGAACAGACCCATACTCAGTTTTTCGGGCACGCTGTGTACCTACCCCTAGGGCCCGTCTAGCAAAATTACGAACAGGTCACGGGAAAGCTCAGGAGAGTTTTCATTGATCCGATTCTTTCGTGGAGTCATAAAATATTCGAGGGAAGTCTCCAGGACCAAACATATGGTCAGATTCGGTGAAGAGACCCATACTCAGTTTTTCGGGCACGCTGTGTACCTACCCCTAGGGCCCGTCTAGCAAAATTTCGAACGTGTCACGGGAAAGCTCAGGAGAGTTTTCATTGATCCGATTTTTCGTGGAGTCATAAAATATTCGAGGGAAGTCTCCAGGACCAAACATATGGTCAGATTCGGTGAACAGACCCATACTCAGTTTTTCGGCCACGCTGTGTACCTACCCCTAGGGCCCGTGTAGCAAAATTTCGAACGGGTCACGGGAAAGCTCAGGAGAGTTTTCATTGATCCGATTCTTTCGTGGAGTAATAAAATATTCGAGGGAAGTCTCCAGGACCAAAATTATGGTCAGATTCGGTGAACAGACCCATACTCAGTTTTTCGGGCACGCTGTGTACCTACCCCTAGGGCCCGTCTAGCAAAATTACGAACAGGTCACGGGAAAGCTGAGGAGAGTTTTCATTGATCCGATTCTTTCGTGGAGTCATAAAATATTCGAGGGAAGTCTCCAGGACCAAAATTATGGTCAGATTCGGTGAACAGACCCATACTCAGTTTTTCGGGCACGCTGTGTACCTACCCCTAGGGCCCGTCTAGCAAAATTACGAACAGGTCACGGGAAAGCTGAGGAGAGTTTTCATTGATCCGATTCTTTCGTGGAGTCATAAAATATTCGAGGGAAGTCTCCAGAACCAAAATTATGGTCAGATTCGGTGAACAGACCCATACTCAGTTTTTCGGGCACGCTGTGTACCTATCCCTAGGTCCCGTCTAGCAAAATTACGAACAGGTCACGGGAAAACTGAGGAGAGTTTTCATTGATCCGATTCTTTCGTGGAGTCATAAAATATTCGAGGGAAGTCTCCAGGACCAAAATTATGGTCAGATTCGGTGAACAGACCCATACTCAGTTTTTCGGGCACGCTGTGTACCTACCCCTAGGGCCCGTCTAGCAAAATTACGAACAGGTCACGGGAAAGCTGAGGAGAGTTTTCATTGATCCGATTCTTTCGTAGAGTCATAAAATATTCGAGGGAAGTCTCCAGGACCAAAATTATGGTCAGATTCGGTGAACAGACCCATACTCAGTTTTTTGGGCACGCTGGGTACCTACCCCTAGGGCCCGTCTAGCAAAATTTCGAACGTGTCACGGGAAAGCTCAGGAGAGTTTTCATTGATCCGATTCTATCGTGGAGTAATAAAATATTCGAGGGAAGTCTCCAGGACCAAAATTATGGTCAGATTCGGTGAACAGACCCATACTCAGTTTTTCGGGCAAGCTGTGTACCTACCCCTAGGGCACGTCTAGCAAAATTTCGAACGTGTCACGGGAAAGCTCAGGAGAGTTTTCATTGATCCGATTCTTTCGTGGAGTCATAAAATATTCGAGAGAATTCTCCTGGACCAAAATAATGGTCAGATTCGGTAAACAGACCCATACTCAGTTTTTCGGGCACGCTGTGTACCTACCCCTAGGGCCCGTCTAGCAAAATTTCGAACGTGTCACGGAAAAGCTCAGGAGAGTTTTCATTGATCCGATTCTTTTGTGGAGTCTTAAAATATTCGAGGGAAGTCTCCAGGACCAAAATTATGGTCAGATTCGGTGAACCGTCCCATACTCAGTTTTTCGGGCACGCTGTGTACCTACCCCTAGGGCCCGTCTAGCAAAATTTCGAACGGGTCACGGGAAAGCTCAGGAGAGTTTTCATTGATCCGATTCTTTCGTGGAGTCATAAAATATTCGAGGGAAGTCTCCAGGACCAAAATTATGGTCAGATTCGGTAAACAGACCCATACTCAGTTTTTCGGGCACCCTGTGTACCTAACCCTAGGGCCCGTCTAGCAAAATTTCGAACGTGTCACGGGAAAGCTCAGGAGAGTTTTCATTGATCCGATTCTTTCGTGGAGTCATAAAATATTCGAGGGAAGTCTCCAGGACCAAAATTATGGTCAGATTCGGTGAACAGACCCATACTCAGTTTTTCGGGCACGCTGTGTACCTACCCCTAGGTCCCGTCTAGCAAAATTACGAACAGGTCACGGGAAAACTGAGGAGAGTTTTCATTGATCCGATTCTTTCGTGGAGTCATAAAATATTCGAGGGAAGTCTCCAGGACCAAAATTATGGTCAGATTCGGTGAACAGACCCATACTCAGTTTTTCGGGCACGCTGTGTACCTACCCCTAGGGCCCGTCTAGCAAAATTACGAACAGGTCACGGGAAAGCTGAGGAGAGTTTTCATTGATCCGATTCTTTCGTAGAGTCATAAAATATTCGAGGGAAGTCTCCAGGACCAAAATTATGGTCAGATTCGGTGAACAGACCCATACTCAGTTTTTCGGGCACGCTGTGTACCTACCCCTAGGGCCCGTCTAGCAAAATTACGAACAGGTCACGGGAAAGCTGAGGAGAGTTTTCATTGATCCGATTCTTTCGTAGAGTCATAAAATATTCGAGGGAAGTCTCCAGGACCAAAATTATGGTCGGATTCGGTGAACAGACCCATACTCAGTTTTTTGGGCACGCTGGGTACCTACCCCTAGGGCCCGTCTAGCAAAATTTCGAACGTGTCACGGGAAAGCTCAGGAGAGTTTTCATTGATCCGATTCTTTCGTGGAGTAATAAAATATTCGAGGGAAGTCTCCAGGACCAAAATTATGGTCAGATTCGGTGAACAGACCCATACTCAGTTTTTCGGGCAAGCTGTGTACCTACCCCTAGGGCACGTCTAGCAAAATTTCGAACGTGTCACGGGAAAGCTCAGGAGAGTTTTCATTGATCCGATTCTTTCGTGGAGTCATAAAATATTCGAGAGAAGTCTCCTGGACCAAAATAATGGTCAGATTCGGTAAACAGACCCATACTCAGTTTTTCGGGCACGCTGTGTACCTACCCCTAGGGCCCGTCTAGCAAAATTTCGAACGTGTCACGGGAAAGCTCAGGAGAGTTTTCATTGATCCGATTCTTTTGTGGAGTCTTAAAATATTCGAGGGAAGTCTCCAGGACCAAAATTATGGTCAGATTCGGTGAACCGTCCCATACTCAGTTTTTCGGGCACGCTGTGTACCTACCCCTAGGGCCCGTCTAGCAAAATTTCGAACGGGTCACGGGAAAGCTCAGGAGAGTTTTCATTGATCCGATTCTTTCGTGGAGTCATAAAATATTCGAGGGAAGTCTCCAGGACCAAAATTATGGTCAGATTCGGTAAACAGACCCATACTCAGTTTTTCGGGCACGCTGTGTACCTAACCCTATGGCCCGTCTAGCAAAATTTCGAACGTGTCACGGGAAAGCTCAGGAGAGTTTTCATTGATCCGATTCTTTCGTGGAGTCATAAAATATTCGAGGGAAGTCTCCAGGACCAAAATTATGGTCAGATTCGGTGAACAGACCCATACTCAGTTTTTCGGGCACGCTGTGTACCTACCCCTAGGTCCCGTCTAGCAAAATTACGAACAGGTCACGGGAAAACTGAGGAGAGTTTTCATTGATCCGATTCTTTCGTGGAGTCATAAAATATTCGAGGGAAGTCTCCAGGACCAAAATTATGGTCAGATTCGGTGAACAGACCCATACTCAGTTTTTCGAGCACGCTGTGTACCTACCCCTAGGGCCCGTCTAGCAAAATTACGAACAGGTCACGGGAAAGCTGAGGAGAGTTTTCATTGATCCGATTCTTTCGTAGAGTCATAAAATATTCGAGGGAAGTCTCCAGGACCAAAATTATGGTCAGATTCGGTGAACAGACCCATACTCAGTTATTCGGGCACGCTGTGTACCTACCCCTAGGGCCCGTCTAGCAAAATTACGAACAGGTCACGGGAAAGCTGAGGAGAGTTTTCATTGATCCGATTCTTTCGTAGAGTGATAAAATATTCGAGGGAAGTCTCCAGGACCAAAATTATGGTCAGATTCGGTGAACAGACCCATACTCAGTTTTTCGGGCACGCTGTGTACCTACCCCTAGGTCCCGTCTAGCAAAATTACGAACAGGTCACGGGAAAACTGAGGAGAGTTTTCATTGATCCGATTCTTTCGTGGAGTCATAAAATATTCGAGGGAAGTCTCCAGGACCAAAATTATGGTCAGATTCGGTGAACAGACCCATACTCAGTTTTTCGAGCACGCTGTGTACCTACCCCTAGGGCCTGTCTAGCAAAATTACGAACAGGTCACGGGAAAGCTGAGGAGAGTTTTCATTGATCCAATTCTTTCGTAGAGTCATAAAATATTCGAGGGAAGTCTCCAGGACCAAAATTATGGTCAGATTCGGTGAACAGACCCATACTCAGTTATTCGGGCACGCTGTGTACCTACCCCTAGGGCCCGTCTAGCAAAATTACGAACAGGTCACGGGAAAGCTGAGGAGAGTTTTCATTGATCCGATTCTTTCGTAGAGTCATAAAATATTCGAGGGAAGTCTCCAGGACCAAAATTATGGTCAGATTCGGTGAACAGACCCATACTTAGTTTTTCGGGCACGCTGGGTACCTACCCCTAGGGCCCGTCTAGCAAAATTTCGAACGTGTCACGGGAAAGCTCAGGAGAGTTTTCATTGATCCGATTCTTTCGTGGAGTAATAAAATATTCGAGGGAAGTCTCCAGGACCAAAATTATGGTCAGATTCGGTGAACAGACCCATACTCAGTTTTTCGGGCACGCTGTGTACCTACCCCTAGGGCACGTCTAGCAAAATTTCGAACGTGTCACGGGAAAGCTCAGGAGAGTTTTCATTGATCCGATTCTTTCGTGGAGTCATAAAATATTCGAGAGAAGTCTCCTGGACCAAAATAATGGTCAGATTCGGTAAACAGATCCATACTCAGTTTTTCGGGCACGCTGTGTACTTACCCCTAGGGCCCGTCTAGCAAAATTTCGAACGTGTCACGGGAAAGCTCAGGAGAGTTTTCATTGATCTGATTCTTTCGTGGAGTCTTAAAATATTCGAGGGAAGTCTCCAGGACCAAAATTATGGTCAGATTCGGTGAACCGTCCCATACTCAGTTTTTCGGGCACGCTGTGTACCTACCCCTAGGGCCCGTCTAGCAAAATTTCGAACGGGTCACGGGAAAGCTCAGGAGAGTTTTCATTGATCCGATTCTTTCGTGGAGTCATAAAATATTCGAGGGAAGTCTCCAGGACCAAAATTATGGTCAGATTCGGTAAACAGACCCATACTCAGTTTTTCGGGAACGCTGTGTACCTAACCCTAGGGCCCGTCTAGCAAAATTTCGAACGTGTCACGGGAAAGCTCAGGAGAGTTTTCATTGATCCGATTCTTTCGTGGAGTCATAAAATATTCGAGGGAAGTCTCCAGGACCAAAATTATGGTCAGATTCGGTGAACAGACCCATACTCAGTTTTTCGGGCACGCTGTGTACCTACCCCTAGGTCCCGTCTAGCAAAATTACGAACAGGTCACGGGAAAACTGAGGAGAGTTTTCATTGATCCGATTCTTTCGTGGAGTCATAAAATATTCGAGGGAAGTCTCCAGGACCAAAATTATGGTCAGATTCGGTGAACAGACCCATACTCAGTTTTTCGGGCACGCTGTGTACCTACCCCTAGGGCCCGTCTAGCAAAATTACGAACAGGTCACGGGAAAGCTGAGGAGAGTTTTCATTGATCCGATTCTTTCGTGGAGTAATAAAATATTCGAGGGAAGTCTCCAGGACCAAAATTATGGTCAGATTCGGTGAACAGACCCATACTCAGTTTTTCGGGCACGCTGTGTACCTACCCCTAGGGCCCGTCTAGCAAAATTTCGAACGGGTCACGGGAAAGCTCAGGAGAGTTTTCATTGATCCGATTCTTTCGTGGAGTCATAAAATATTCGAGGGAAGTCTCCAGGACCAAAATTATGGTCAGATTCGGTAAACAGACCCATACTCAGTTTTTCGGGAACGCTGTGTACCTAACCCTAGGGCCCGTCTAGCAAAATTTCGAACGTGTCACGGGAAAGCTCAGGAGAGTTTTCATTGATCCGATTCTTTCGTGGAGTCATAAAATATTCGAGGGAAGTCTCCAGGACCAAAATTATGGTCAGATTCGGTGAACAGACCCATACTCAGTTTTTCGGGCACGCTGTGTACCTACCCCTAGGTCCCGTCTAGCAAAATTACGAACAGGTCACGGGAAAACTGAGGAGAGTTTTCATTGATCCGATTCTTTCGTGGAGTCATAAAATATTCGAGGGAAGTCTCCAGGACCAAAATTATGGTCAGATTCGGTGAACAGACCCATACTCAGTTTTTCGGGCACGCTGTGTACCTACCCCTAGGGCCCGTCTAGCAAAATTACGAACAGGTCACGGGAAAGCTGAGGAGAGTTTTCATTGATCCGATTCTTTCGTAGAGTCATAAAATATTCGAGGGAAGTCTCCAGGACCAAAATTATGGTCAGATTCGGTGAACAGACCCATACTCAGTTTTTCGGGCACGCTGTGTACCTACCCCTAGGGCCCGTCTAGCAAAATTACGAACAGGTCACGGGAAAGCTGAGGAGAGTTTTCATTGATCCGATTCTTTCGTAGAGTCATAAAATATTCGAGGGAAGTCTCCAGGACCAAAATTATGGTCAGATTCGGTGAACAGACCCATACTTAGTTTTTCGGGCACGCTGGGTACCTACCCCTAGGGCCCGTCTAGCAAAATTTCGAACGTGTCACGGGAAAGCTCAGGAGAGTTTTCATTGATCCGATTCTTTCGTGGAGTCTTAAAATATTCGAGGGAAGTCTCCAGGACCAAAATTATGGTCAGATTCGGTGAACAGACCCATACTCAGTTTTTCGGGCACGCTGTGTACCTACCCCTAGGGCCCGTCTAGCAAAATTACGAACAGGTCACGGGAAAGCTCAGGAGAGTTTTCATTGATCCGATTCTTTCGTGGAGTCATAAAATATTCGAGGGAAGTCTCCAGGACCAAACATATGGTCAGATTCGGTGAAGAGACCCATACTCAGTTTTTCGGGCACGCTGTGTACCTACCCCTAGGGCCCGTCTAGCAAAATTTCGAACGTGTCACGGGAAAGCTCAGGAGAGTTTTCATTGATCCGATTTTTCGTGGAGTCATAAAATATTCGAGGGAAGTCTCCAGGACCAAACATATGGTCAGATTCGGTGAACAGACCCATACTCAGTTTTTTGGCCACGTTGTGTACCTACCCCTAGGGCCCGTGTAGCAAAATTTTGAACGGGTCACGGGAAAGCTCAGGAGAGTTTTCATTGATCCGATTCTTTCGTGGAGTAATAAAATATTCGAGGGGAGTCTCCAGGACCAAAATTATGGTCAGATTCGGTGAACAGGCCCATACTCAGTTTTTCGGGCACGCTGTGTACCTACCCCTAGGGCCCGTCTAGCAAAATTACGAACAGGTCACGGGAAAGCTGAGGAGAGTTTTCATTGATCCGATTCTTTCGTGGAGTCATAAAATATTCGAGGGAAGTCTCCAGGACCAAAATTATGGTCAGATTCGGTGAACAGACCCATACTCAGTTTTTCGGGCACGCTGTGTACCTACCCCTAGGGCCCGTCTAGCAAAATTACGAACAGGTCACGGGAAAACTGAGGAGAGTTTTCATTGATCCGATTCTTTCGTGAAGTCATAAAATATTCGAGGGAAGTCTCCAGGACCAAAATTATGGTCAGATTCGGTGAACAGACCCATACTCAGTTTTTCGGGCACGCTGTGTACCTACCCCTAGGGCCCGTCTAGCAAAATTACGAACAGGTCACGGGAAAGCTGAGGAGAGTTTTCATTGATCCGATTCTTTCGTAGAGTCATAAAATATTCGAGGGAAGTCTCCAGGACCAAAATTATGGTCAGATTCGGTGAACAGACCCATACTCAGTTTTTCGGGCACGCTGTGTATCTACCCCTAGGGCCCGTCTAGCAAAATTTCGAACGTGTCACGGGAAAGCTCAGGAGAGTTTTCATTGATCCGATTCTTTCGTGGAGTAATAAAATATTCGAGGGAAGTCTCCAGGACCAAAATTATGGTCAGATTCGGTGAACAGACCCATACTCAGTTTTTCGGGCACGCTGTGTACCTACCCCTAGGGCACGTCTAGCAAAATTTCGAACGTGTCACGGGAAAGCTCAGGAGAGTTTTCATTGATCCGATTCTTTCGTGGAGTCATAAAATATTCGAGAGAAGTCTCCTGGACCAAAATAATGGTCAGATTCGGTAAACAGACCCATACTCAGTTTTTCGGGCACGCTGTGTACCTACCCCTAGGGCCCGTCTAGCAAAATTTCGAACGTGTCACGGGAAAGCTCAGGAGAGTTTTCATTGATCCGATTCTTTCGTGGAGTCTTAAAATATTCGAGGGAAGTCTCCAGGACCAAAATTATGGTCAGATTCGGTGAACCGTCCCATACTCAGTTTTTCGGGCACGCTGTGTACCTACCCCTAGGGCCCGTCTAGCAAAATTTCGAACGGGTCACGGGAAAGCTCAGGAGAGTTTTCATTGATCCGATTCTTTCGTGGAGTCATAAAATATTCGAGGGAAGTCTCCAGGACCAAAATTATGGTCAGATTCGGTGAACAGACCCATACTCAGTTTTTCGGGCACCCTGTGTACCTACCCCTAGGGCCCGTCTAGCAAAATTTCGAACGGGTCACGGGAAAGCTCAGGAGAGTTTTCATTGATCCGATTCTTTCGTGGAATCATAAAATATTCGAGGGAAGTCTCCAGGACCAAAATTATGGTCAGATTCGGTAAACAGACCCATACTCAGTTTTTCGGGCACGCTGTGTACCTAACCCTAGGGCCCGTCCAGCAAAATTTCGAACGTGTCACGGGAAAGCTCAGGAGAGTTTTCATTGATCCGATTCTTTCGTGGAGTCATAAAATATTCGAGGGAAGTCTCCAGGACAAAACATATGGTCAGATTCGGTGAACAGACCCATACTCAGTTTTTCGGGCACGCTGTGTACCTACCCCTAGGGCCCGTCTAGCAAAATTTCGAACGTGTCACGGGAAAGCTCAGGAGAGTTTTCATTGATCCGATTCTTTCGTGGAGTAATAAAATATTCGAGGGAAGTCTCCAGGACCAAAATTATGGTCAGATTCGGTGAACAGACCCATACTCAGTTTTTCGGGCACGCTGTGTACCTACCCCTAGGGCCCGTCTAGCAAAATTTCGAACGTGTCACGAGAAAGCTCAGGAGAGTTTTCATTGATCCGATTCTTTCGTGGAGTCTTAAAATATTCGAGGGAAGTCTCCAGGACCAAAATTATGGTCAGATTCGGTGAACCGTCCCATACTCAGTTTTTCGGGCACGCTGTGTACCTACCCCTAGGGCCCGTCTAGCAAAATTTCGAACGGGTCACGGGAAAGCTCAGGAGAGTTTTCATTGATCCGATTCTTTCGTGGAGTCATAAAATATTCGAGGGAAGTCTCCAGGACCAAAATTATGGTCAGATTCGGTGAACAGACCCATACTCAGTTTTTCGGGCACGCTGTGTACCTACCCCTAGGGCCCGTCTAGCAAAATTTCGAACGTGTCACGGGAAAGCTCAGGAGAGTTTTCATTGATCCGATTCTTTCGTGGAGTCTTAAAATATTCGAGGGAAGTCTCCAGGACCAAAATTATGGTCAGATTCGGTGAACCGTCCCATACTCAGTTTTTCGGGCACGCTGTGTACCTACCCCTAGGGCCCGTCTAGCAAAATTTCGAACGGGTCACGGGAAAGCTCAGGAGAGTTTTCATTGATCCGATTCTTTCGTGGAGTCATAAAATATTCGAGGGAAGTCTCCAGGACCAAAATTATGGTCAGATTCGGTAAACAGACCCATACTCAGTTTTTCGGGCACGCTGTGTACCTAACCCTAGGGCCCGTCCAGCAAAATTTCGAACGTGTCACGGGAAAGCTCAGGAGAGTTTTCATTGATCCGATTCTTTCGTGGAGTCATAAAATATTCGAGGGAAGTCTCCAGGACAAAACATATGGTCAGATTCGGTGAACAGACCCATACTCAGTTTTTCGGGCACGCTGTGTACCTACCCCTAGGGCCCGTCTAGCAAAATTTCGAACGTGTCACGGGAAAGCTCAGGAGAGTTTTCATTGATCCGATTCTTTCGTGGAGTAATAAAATATTCGAGGGAAGTCTCCAGGACCAAAATTATGGTCAGATTCGGTGAACAGACCCATACTCAGTTTTTCGGGCACGCTGTGTACCTACCCCTAGGGCCCGTCTAGCAAAATTTCGAACGTGTCACGGGAAAGCTCAGGAGAGTTTTCATTGATCCGATTCTTTCGTGGAGTCTTAAAATATTCGAGGGAAGTCTCCAGGACCAAAATTATGGTCAGATTCGGTGAACCGTCCCATACTCAGTTTTTCGGGCACGCTGTGTACCTACCCCTAGGGCCCGTCTAGCAAAATTTCGAACGGGTCACGGGAAAGCTCAGGAGAGTTTTCATTGATCCGATTCTTTCGTGGAGTCATAAAATATTCGAGGGAAGTCTCCAGGACCAAAATTATGGTCAGATTCGGTGAACAGACCCATACTCAGTTTTTCGGGCACCCTGTGTACCTACCCCTAGGGCCCGTCTAGCAAAATTTCGAACGGGTCACGGGAAAGCTCAGGAGAGTTTTCATTGATCCGATTCTTTCGTGGAGTCATAAAATATTCGAGGGAAGTCTCCAGGACCAAAATTATGGTCAGATTCGGTAAACAGACCCATACTCAGTTTTTCGGGCACGCTGTGTACCTAACCCTAGGGCCCGTCCAGCAAAATTTCGAACGTGTCACGGGAAAGCTCAGGAGAGTTTTCATTGATCCGATTCTTTCGTGGAGTCATAAAATATTCGAGGGAAGTCTCCAGGACCAAACATATGGTCAGATTCGGTGAACAGACCCATACTCAGTTTTTCGGGCACGCTGTGTACCTACCCCTAGGGCCCGTCTAGCAAAATTTCGAACGGGTCACGGTAAAGCTCAGGAGAGTTTTCATTGATCCGATTCTTTCGTGGAGTCATAAAATATTCGAGGGAAGTCTCCAGGACCAAACATATGGTCAGATTCGGTGAACAGACCCATACTCAGTTTTTCGGGCACGCTGTGTACCTTCCCCTAGGGCCCGTCTAGCAAAATTTCGAACGGGTCACGGGAAAACTCAGGAGAGTTTTCATTGATCCGATTCTTTCGTGAAGTCATAAAATATTCGAGGGAAGTCTCCAGGACCAAAATTATGGTCAGATTCGGTGAACCGTCCCATACTCAGTTTTTCGGGCACGCTGTGTACCTACCCCTAGGGCCCGTCTAGCAAAATTTCGAACGTGTCACGGGAAAGCTGAGGAGAGTTTTCCTTGATCCGATTCTTTCGTGGAGTCTTAAAATATTCGAGGGAAGTCTCCAGGACCAAAATTATGGTCAGATTCGGTGAACAGACCCATACTCAGTTTTTCGGCCACGCTGTGTACCTACCCCTAGGGCCCGTCTAGCAAAATTTCGAACAGGTCACGGGAAAGCTCAGGAGAGTTTTCATTGTTCCGATTCTTTCGTGGAGTCATAAAATATTCGAGGGAAGTCTCCAGGACCAAACATATGGTCAGATTCGGTGAACAGACCCATACTCAGTTTTTCGGGCACGCTATGTACCTACCCCTAGGGCCCGTCTAGCAAAATTTCGAACGGGTCACGGGAAAGCTCAGGAGAGTTTTCATTGATCCGATTCTTTCGTGGAGTCATAAAATATTCGAGGGAAGTCTCCAGGACCAAACATATGGTCAGATTCGGTGAACAGACCCATACTCAGTTTTTCGGGCACGCTGTGTACCTTCCCCTAGGGCCCGTCTTGCAAAATTTCGAACGGGTCACGGGAAAGCTCAGGAGAGTTTTCATTGATCCGATTCTTTCGTGGAGTCATAAAATATTCGAGGGAAGTCTCCAGGACCAAAATTATGTTCAGATTCGGTGAACAGACCCATACTCAGTTTTTCGGGCAAGCTGTGTACCTACCCCTAGGGCCCGTCTAGCAAAATTTCGAACGTGTCACGGGAAAGCTCAGGAGAGTTTTCATTGATCCGATTCTTTCGTGGAGTAATAAAATATTCGAGGGAAGTCTCCCGGACCAAAATTATGGTCAGATTCGGTGAACAGACCCATACTCAGTTTTTCGGGCACGCAGTGTACCTAACCCTAGGGCCCGTCTAGCAAAATTTCGAACGTGTCACGGGAAAGCTCAGGAGAGTTTTCATTGATCCGATTCTTTCGTGGAGTCATAAAATATTCGAGGGAAGTCTCCAGGACCAAAATTATGGTCAGATTCGGTATACAGAACCATACTCAGTTTTTCGGGCACGCTGTGTACCTACCCCTAGGGCCCGTCTAGCAAAATTTCGAACGTATCACGGGAAAGCTCAGGAGCGTTTTCATTGATCCGATTCTTTCGTGGAGTCATAAAATATTCGAGGGAAGTCTCCAGGACCAAAATTATGGTCAGATTCGGTGAACAGACCCATACTCAGTTTTTCGGCCACGCTGTGTACCTACCCCTAGGTCCCGTGTAGCAAAATTTCGAACGGGTCACGGGAAAGCTCAGGAGAGTTTTCATTGATCCGATTCTTTCGTGGAGTCATAAAATATTCGAGGGAAGTCTCCAGGACCAAAATTATGGTCAGATTCGGTAAACAGACCCATACTCAGTTTTTCGGGCACGCTGTGTACCTACCCCTAGGGCCCGTCTAGCAAAATTTCGAACGTGTCACGGGAAAGCTCAGGAGAGTTTTCATTGATCCGATTCTTTTTTGGAGTCATAAAATATTCGAGGGAAGTCTCCAGGACCAAAATAATGGTCAGATTCGGTGAACAGACCCATACTCAGTTTTTCGGGCACGCTGTGTACCTACCCTTAGGGCCCGTCTAGCAAAATTTCGAACGTGTCACGGGAAAGCTCAGGAGAGTTTTCATTGATCCGATTCTTTCGTGGAGTCATAAAATATTCGAGGGAAGTCTCCAGGACCAAAATTATGTTCAGATTCGGTGAACAGACCCATACTCAGTTTTTCGGGCAAGCTGTGTACCTACCCCTAGGGCCCGTCTAGCAAAATTTCGAACGTGTCACGGGAAAGCTCAGGAGAGTTTTCATTGATCCGATTCTTTCGTGGAGTAATAAAATATTCGAGGGAAGTCTCCTGGACCAAAATTATGGTCAGATTCGGTGAACAGACCCATACTCAGTTTTTCGGGCACGCAGTGTACCTAACCCTAGGGCCCGTCTAGCAAAATTTCGAACGGGTCACGGGAAAGCTCAGGAGAGTTTTCATTGATCCGATTCTTTCGTGGAGTCATAAAATATTCGAGGGAAGTCTCCAGGACCAAAATTATGGTCAGATTCGGTGAACAGACCCATACTCAGTTTTTCGGCCACGCTGTGTACCTACCCCTAGGTCCCGTGTAGCAAAATTTCGAACGGGTCACGGGAAAGCTCAGGAGAGTTTTCATTGATCCGATTCTTTCGTGGAGTCATAAAATATTCGAGGGAAGTCTCCAGGACCAAAATTATGGTCAGATTCGGTATACAGAACCATACTCAGTTTTTCGGGCACGCTGTGTACCTACCCCTAGGGCTCGTCTAGCAAAATTTCGAACGGGTCACGGGAAAGCTCAGGAGAGTTTTCATTGTTCCGATTCTTTCGTGGAGTCATAAAATATTCGAGGGAAGTCTCCAGGACCAAACATATGGTCAGATTCGGTGAACAGACCCATACTCAGTTTTTCGGGCACGCTATGTACCTACCCCTAGGGCCCGTCTAGCAAAATTTCGAACGGGTCACGGGAAAGCTCAGGAGAGTTTTCATCGATCCGATTCTTTCGTGGAGTCATAAAATATTCGAGGGAAGTCTCCAGGACCAAACATATGGTCAGATTCGGTGAACAGACCCATACTCAGTTTTTCGGGCACGCTGTGTACCTTCCCATAGGGCCCGTCTTGCAAAATTTCGAACGGGTCACGGGAAAGCTCAGGAGAGTTTTCATTGATCCGATTCTTTCGTGGAGTCATAAAATATTCGAGGGAAGTCTCCAGGACCAAAATTATGTTCAGATTCGGTGAACAGACCCATACTCAGTTTTTCGGGCAAGCTGTGTACCTACCCCTAGGGCCCGTCTAGCAAAATTTCGAACGTGTCACGGGAAAGCTCAGGAGAGTTTTCATTGATCCGATTCTTTCGTGGAGTAATAAAATATTCGAGGGAAGTCTCCCGGACCAAAATTATGGTCAGATTCGGTGAACAGACCCATACTCAGTTTTTCGGGCACGCAGTGTACCTAACCCTAGGGCCCGTCTAGCAAAATTTCGAACGTGTCACGGGAAAGCTCAGGAGAGTTTTCATTGATCCGATTCTTTCGTGGAGACATAAAATATTCGAGGGAAGTCTCCAGGACCAAAATTATGTTCAGATTCGGTTAACAGACCCATACTCAGTTTTTCGGGCAAGCTGTGTACCTACCCCTAGGGCCCGTCTAGCAAAATTTCGAACGTGTCACGGGAAAGCTCAGGAGAGTTTTCATTGATCCGATTCTTTCGTGGAGTAATAAAATATTCGAGGGAAGTCTCCTGGACCAAAATTATGGTCAGATTCGGTGAACAGACCCATACTCAGTTTTTCGGGCACGCAGTGTACCTAACCCTAGGGCCCGTCTAGCAAAATTTCGAACGGGTCACGGGAAAGCTCAGGAGAGTTTTCATTGATCCGATTCTTTCGTGGAGTCATAAAATATTCGAGGGAAGTCTCCAGGACCAAAATTATGGTCAGATTCGGTGAACAGACCCATACTCAGTTTTTCGGCCACGCTGTGTACCTACCCCTAGGTCCCGTGTAGCAAAATTTCGAACGGGTCACGGGAAAGCTCAGGAGAGTTTTCATTGATCCGATTCTTTCGTGGAGTCATAAAATATTCGAGGGAAGTCTCCAGGACCAAAATTATGGTCAGATTCGGTATACAGAACCATACTCAGTTTTTCGGGCACGCTGTGTACCTACCCATAGGGCCCGTCTAGCAAAATTTCGAACGGGTCACGGGAAAGCTCAGGAGAGTTTTCATTGTTCCGATTCTTTCGTGGAGTCATAAAATATTCGAGGGAAGTCTCCAGGACCAAACATATGGTCAGATTCGGTGAACAGACCCATACTCAGTTTTTCGGGCACGCTATGTACCTACCCCTAGGGCCCGTCTAGCAAAATTTCGAACGGGTCACGGGAAAGCTCAGGAGAGTTTTCATTGATCCGATTCTTTCGTGGAGTCATAAAATATTCGAGGGAAGTCTCCAGGACCAAAATTATGGTCAGATTCGGTAAACAGACCCATACTCAGTTTTTCGGGCACGATGTGTACCTAACCCTAGGGCCCGTCTAGCAAAATTTCGAACGTGTCACGGGAAAGCTCAGGAGAGTTTTCATTGATCCGATTCTTTCGTGGAGTCATAAAATATTCGAGGGAAGTCTCCAGGACCAAAATTATGGTCAGATTCGGTATACAGAACCATACTCAGTTTTTCGGGCACGCTGTGTACCTACCCCTAGGGCCCGTCTAGCAAAATTTCGAACGTATCACGGGAAAGCTCAGGAGCGTTTTCATTGATCCGATTCTTTCGTGGAGTCATAAAATATTCGAGGGAAGTCTCCAGGACCAAAATTATGGTCAGATTCGGTGAACAGACCCATACTCAGTTTTTCGGCCACGCTGTGTACCTACTCCTAGGTCCCGTGTAGCAAAATTTCGAACGGGTCACGGGAAAGCTCAGGAGAGTTTTCATTGATCCGATTCTTTTGTGGAGTCATAAAATATTCGAGGGAAGTCTCCAGGACCAAAATTATGGTCAGATTCGGTAAACAGACCCATACTCAGTTTTTCGGGCACGCTGTGTACCTACCCCTAGGGCCCGTCTAGCAAAATTTCGAACGTGTCACGGGAAAGCTCAGGAGAGTTTTCATTGATCCGATTCTTTTTTGGAGTCATAAAATATTCGAGGGAAGTCTCCAGGACCAAAATAATGGTCAGATTCGGTAAACAGACCCATACTCAGTTTTTCGGGCACGCTGTGTACCTACCCCTAGGGCCCGTCTAGCAAAATTTCGAACGTGTCACGGGAAAGCTCAGGAGAGTTTTCATTGATCCGATTCTTTCGTGGAGTCATAAAATATTCGAGGGAAGTCTCCAGGACCAAAATTATGTTCAGATTCGGTGAACAGACCCATACTCAGTTTTTCGGGCAAGCTGTGTACCTACCCCTAGGGCCCGTCTAGCAAAATTTCGAACGTGTCACGGGAAAGCTCAGGAGAGTTTTCATTGATCCGATTCTTTCGTGGAGTAATAAAATATTCGAGGGAAGTCTCCTGGACCAAAATTATGGTCAGATTCGGTGAACAGACCCATACTCAGTTTTTCGGGCACGCAGTGTACCTAACCCTAGGGCCCGTCTAGCAAAATTTCGAACGGGTCACGGGAAAGCTCAGGAGAGTTTTCATTGATCCGATTCTTTCGTGGAGTCATAAAATATTCGAGGGAAGTCTCCAGGACCAAAATTATGGTCAGATTCGGTAAACAGACCCATACTCAGTTTTTCGAGCACGATGTGTACCTAACCCTAGGGCCCGTCTAGCAAAATTTCGAACGGGTCACGGGAAAGCTCAGGAGAGTTTTCATTGATCCGATTCTTTCGTGGAGTCATAAAATATTCGAGGGAAGTCTCCAGGACCAAAATTATGGTCAGATTCGGTAAACAGACCCATACTCAGTTTTTCGGGCACGCTGTGTACCTACCCCTAGGGCCCGTCTAGCAAAATTTCGAACGTGTCACGGGAAAGCTCAGGAGAGTTTTCATTGATCCGATTCTTTTTTGGAGTCATAAAATATTCGAGGGAAGTCTCCAGGACCAAAATAATGGTCAGATTCGGTAAACAGACCCATACTCAGTTTTTCGGGCACGCTGTGTACCTACCCTTAGGGCCCGTCTAGCAAAATTTCGAACGTGTCACGGGAAAGCTCAGGAGAGTTTTCATTGATCCGATTCTTTCGTGGAGACATAAAATATTCGAGGGAAGTCTCCAGGACCAAAATTATGTTCAGATTCGGTGAACAGACCCATACTCAGTTTTTCGGGCAAGCTGTGTACCTACCCCTAGGGCCCGTCTAGCAAAATTTCGAACGTGTCACGGGAAAGCTCAGGAGAGTTTTCATTGATCCGATTCTTTCGTGGAGTAATAAAATATTCGAGGGAAGTCTCCTGGACCAAAATTATGGTCAGATTCGGTGAACAGACCCATACTCAGTTTTTCGGGCACGCAGTGTACCTAACCCTAGGGCCCGTCTAGCAAAATTTCGAACGGGTCACGGGAAAGCTCAGGAGAGTTTTCATTGATCCGATTCTTTCGTGGAGTCATAAAATATTCGAGGGAAGTCTCCAGGACCAAAATTATGGTCAGATTCGGTGAACAGACCCATACTCAGTTTTTCGGCCACGCTGTGTACCTACCCCTAGGTCCCGTGTAGCAAAATTTCGAACGGGTCACGGGAAAGCTCAGGAGAGTTTTCATTGATCCGATTCTTTCGTGGAGTCATAAAATATTCGAGGGAAGTCTCCAGGACCAAAATTATGGTCAGATTCGGTATACAGAACCATACTCAGTTTTTCGGGCACGCTGTGTACCTACCCCTAGGGCCCGTCTAGCAAAATTTCGAACGGGTCACGGGAAAGCTCAGGAGAGTTTTCATTGTTCCGATTCTTTCGTGGAGTCATAAAATATTCGAGGGAAGTCTCCAGGACCAAACATATGGTCAGATTCGGTGAACAGACCCATACTCAGTTTTTCGGGCACGCTATGTACCTACCCCTAGGGCCCGTCTAGCAAAATTTCGAACGGGTCACGGGAAAGCTCAGGAGAGTTTTCATTGATCCGATTCTTTCGTGGAGTCATAAAATATTCGAGGGAAGTCTCCAGGACCAAACATATGGTCAGATTCGGTGAACAGACCCATACTCAGTTTTTCGGGCACGCTGTGTACCTTCCCCTAGGGCCCGTCTTGCAAAATTTCGAACGGGTCACGGGAAAGCTCAGGAGAGTTTTCATTGATCCGATTCTTTCGTGGAGTCATAAAATATTCGAGGGAAGTCTCCAGGACCAAAATTATGTTCAGATTCGGTGAACAGACCCATACTCAGTTTTTCGGGCAAGCTGTGTACCTACCCCTAGGGCCCGTCTAGCAAAATTTCGAACGTGTCACGGGAAAGCTCAGGAGAGTTTTCATTGATCCGATTCTTTCGTGGAGTAATAAAATATTCGAGGGAAGTCTCCCGGACCAAAATTATGGTCAGATTCGGTGAACAGACCCATACTCAGTTTTTCGGGCACGCAGTGTACCTAACCCTAGGGCCCGTCAAGCAAAATTTCGAACGGGTACGGGAAAGCTCAGGAGAGTTTTCATTGATCCGATTCTTTCGTGGAGTCATAAAATATTCGAGGGAAGTCTCAAGGACCAAAATTATGGTCAGATTCGGTAAACAGACCCATACTCAGTTTTTCGGGCACGATGTGTACCTAACCCTAGGGCCCGTCTAGCAAAATTTCGAACGTGTCACGGGAAAGCTCAGGAGAGTTTTCATTGATCCGATTCTTTCGTGGAGTCATAAAATATTCGAGGGAAGTCTCCAGGACCAAAATTATGGTCAGATTCGGTATACAGAACCATACTCAGTTTTTCGGGCACGCTGTGTACCTACCCCTAGGGCCCGTCTAGCAAAATTTCGAACGTATCACGGGAAAGCTCAGGAGCGTTTTCATTGATCCGATTCTTTCGTGGAGTCATAAAATATTCGAGGGAAGTCTCCAGGACCAAAATTATGGTCAGATTCGGTGAACAGACCCATACTCAGTTTTTCGGCCACGCTGTGTACCTACCCCTAGGTCCCGTGTAGCAAAATTTCGAACGGGTCACGGGAAAGCTCAGGAGAGTTTTCATTGATCCGATTCTTTCGTGGAGTCATAAAATATTCGAGGGAAGTCTCCAGGACCAAAATTATGGTCAGATTCGGTAAACAGACCCATACTCAGTTTTTCGGGCACGCTGTGTACCTACCCCTAGGTCCCGTGTAGCAAAATTTTGAACGGGTCACGGGAAAGCTCAGGAGAGTTTTCATTGATCCGATTCTTTCGTGGAGTCATAAAATATTCGAGGGAAGTCTCCAGGACCAAAATTATGGTCAGATTCGGTAAACAGACCCATACTCAGTTTTTCGGGCACGCTGTGTACCTACCCCTAGGGCCCGTCTAGCAAAATTTCGAACGTGTCACTGGAAAGCTCAGGAGAGTTTTCATTGATCCGATTCTTTTTTGGAGTCATAAAATATTCGAGGGAAGTCTCCAGGACCAAAATAATGGTCAGATTCGGTAAACAGACCCATACTCAGTTTTTCGGGCACGCTGTGTACCTACCCCTAGGGCCCGTCTAGCAAAATTTCGAACGTGTCACGGGAAAGCTCAGGAGAGTTTTCATTGATCCGATTCTTTCGTGGAGTCATAAAATATTCGAGGGAAGTCTCCAGGACCAAAATTATGTTCAGATTCGGTGAACAGACCCATACTCAGTTTTTCGGGCAAGCTATGTACCTACCCCTAGGGCCCGTCTAGCAAAATTTCGAACGTGTCACGGGAAAGCTCAGGAGAGTTTTCATTGATCCGATTCTTTCGTGGAGTAATAAAATATTCGAGGGAAGTCTCCTGGACCAAAATTATGGTCAGATTCGGTGAACAGACCCATACTCAGTTTTTCGGGCACGCAGTGTACCTAACCCTAGGGCCCGTCTAGCAAAATTTCGAACGGGTCACGGGAAAGCTCAGGAGAGTTTTCATTGATCCGATTCTTTCGTGGAGTCATAAAATATTCGAGGGAAGTCTCCAGGACCAAAATTATGGTCAGATTCGGTAAACAGACCCATACTCAGTTTTTCGGGCACGATGTGTACCTAACCCTAGGGCCCGTCTAGCAAAATTTCAAACGGGTCACGGGAAAGCTCAGGAGAGTTTTCATTGATCCGATTCTTTCGTGGAGTCATAAAATATTCGAGGGAAGTCTCCAGGACCAAAATTATGGTCAGATTCGGTAAACAGACCCATACTCAGTTTTTCGGGCACGCTGTGTACCTACCCCTAGGGCCCGTCTAGCAAAATTTCGAACGTGTCACGGGAAAGCTCAGGAGAGTTTTCATTGATCCGATTCTTTTTTGGAGTCATAAAATATTCGAGGGAAGTCTCCAGGACCAAAATTATGGTCAGATTCGGTGAACAGACCCATACTCAGTTTTTCGGGCACGCTGTGTACCTACCCCTAGGGCCCGTCTAGCAATACTTTGAACGGGTCACGGGAAAGCTCAGGAGAGTTTTCATTGATCCGATTCTTTCGTGGAGTCATAAAATATTCGAGGGAAGTCTCCAGGACCAAAATTATGGTCAGATTCGGTGAACAGACCCATACTCAGTTTTTCGGGCACGCTGTGTACCTAACCCTAGGGCCCGTCTAGCAAAATTTCGAACGTGTCACGGGAAAGCTCAGGAGAGTTTTCATTGATCCGATTCTTTCGTGGAGTCATAAAATATTCGAGGGAAGTCTCCAGGACCAAACATATGGTCAGATTCGGTGAACAGACCCATACTCAGTTTTTCGGGCACGCTGTGTACCTACCCCTAGGGCCCGTCTAGCAAAATTTCGAACGGGTCACGGGAAAGCTCTGGAGAGTTTTCATTGATCCGATTCTTTCGTGGAGTCATAAAATATTCGAGGGAAGTCTCCTGGTCCAAACATATGGTCAGATTCGGTGAACAGACCCATACTCAGTTTTTCGGGCACGCTGTGTACCTTCCCCTAGGGCCCGTCTAGCAAAATTTCGAACGGGTCACGGGAAAGCTCAGGAGAGTTTTCATTGATCCGATTCTTTCGTGGAGTCATAAAATATTCGAGGGAAGTCTCCAGGACCAAAATTATGGTCAGATTCGATGAACAGACCCATACTCAGTTTTTCGGGCACGCTGTGTACCTACCCCTAGGGCCCGTCTAGCAAAATTTCGAACGGGTCACGGGAAAGCTCAGGAGAGTTTTCATTGATCCGATTCTTTCGTGGAGTCATAAAATATTCGAGGGAAGTCTCCAGGACCAAAATTATGGTCAGATTCGGTGAACAGACCCATACTCAGTTTTTCGGGCACGCTGTGTACCTACCCCTAGGGCCCGTCTAGCAAACTTTGAACGGGTCACGGGAAAGCTCAGGAGAGTTTTCATTGATCCGATTCTTTCGTGGAGTCATAAAATATTCGAGGGAAGTCTCCAGGACCAAAAATATGGTCAGATTCGGTAAACAGACCGATACTCAGTTTTTCGGGCACGCTGTGTACCTACCCCTAGGGCCCGTCTAGCAAAATTTCGAACATGTCACGGGAAAGCTCAGGAGAGTTTTCATTGATCCGATTCTTTCGTGGAGTCATAAAATATTCGAGGGAAGTCTCCAGGACCAAAATAATGGTCAGATTCGGTAAACAGACCCATACTCAGTTTTTCGGGCACGCTGTTTACCTACCCCTAGAGCCCGTCTAGCAAAAGTTCGAACGTGTCACGGGAAAGCTGAGGAGAGTTTTCATTGATCCGATTCTTTCGTGGAGTCATAAAATATTCGAGGGAAGTCTCCAGGACCAAAATTATGGTCAGATTCGGTAAACAGACCCATACTCAGTTTTTCGGGCACGCTGTGTACCTACCCCTAGGGCCCGTCTAGCAAAATTTCGAACGTGTCACGGGAAAGCTCAGGAGAGTTTTCATTGATCCGATTCTTTTTTGGAGTCATAAAATATTCGAGGGAAGTCTCCAGGACCAAAATTATGGTCAGATTCGGTGAACAGACCCATACTCAGTTTTTCGGGCACGCTGTGTACCTACCCCTAGGGCCCGTCTAGCAATACTTTGAACGGGTCACGGGAAAGCTCAGGAGAGTTTTCATTGATCCGATTCTTTCGTGGAGTCATAAAATATTCGAGGGAAGTCTCCAGGACCAAAATTATGGTCAGATTCGGTGAACAGACCCATACTCAGTTTTTCGGGCACGCTGTGTACCTAACCCTAGGGCCCGTCTAGCAAAATTTCGAACGTGTCACGGGAAAGCTCAGGAGAGTTTTCATTGATCCGATTCTTTCGTGGAGTCATAAAATATTCGAGGGAAGTCTCCAGGACCAAACATATGGTCAGATTCGGTGAACAGACCCATACTCAGTTTTTCGGGCACGCTGTGTACCTACCCCTAGGGCCCGTCTAGCAAAATTTCGAACGGGTCACGGGAAAGCTCTGGAGAGTTTTCATTGATCCGATTCTTTCGTGGAGTCATAAAATATTCGAGGGAAGTCTCCTGGTCCAAACATATGGTCAGATTCGGTGAACAGACCCATACTCAGTTTTTCGGGCACGCTGTGTACCTTCCCCTAGGGCCCGTCTAGCAAAATTTCGAACGGGTCACGGGAAAGCTCAGGAGAGTTTTCATTGATCCGATTCTTTCGTGGAGTCATAAAATATTCGAGGGAAGTCTCCAGGACCAAAATTATGGTCAGATTCGATGAACAGACCCATACTCAGTTTTTCGGGCACGCTGTGTACCTACCCCTAGGGCCCGTCTAGCAAAATTTCGAACGGGTCACGGGAAAGCTCAGGAGAGTTTTCATTGATCCGATTCTTTCGTGGAGTCATAAAATATTCGAGGGAAGTCTCCAGGACCAAAATTATGGTCAGATTCGGTGAACAGACCCATACTCAGTTTTTCGGGCACGCTGTGTACCTACCCCTAGGGCCCGTCTAGCAAACTTTGAACGGGTCACGGGAAAGCTCAGGAGAGTTTTCATTGATCCGATTCTTTCGTGGAGTCATAAAATATTCGAGGGAAGTCTCCAGGACCAAAAATATGGTCAGATTCGGTAAACAGACCGATACTCAGTTTTTCGGGCACGCTGTGTACCTACCCCTAGGGCCCGTCTAGCAAAATTTCGAACATGTCACGGGAAAGCTCAGGAGAGTTTTCATTGATCCGATTCTTTCGTGGAGTCATAAAATATTCGAGGGAAGTCTCCAGGACCAAAATAATGGTCAGATTCGGTAAACAGACCCATACTCAGTTTTTCGGGCACGCTGTTTACCTACCCCTAGAGCCCGTCTAGCAAAAGTTCGAACGTGTCACGGGAAAGCTGAGGAGAGTTTTCATTGATCCGATTCTTTCGTGGAGTCATAAAATATTCGAGGGAAGTCTCCAGGACCAAAATTATGGTCAGATTCGGTGAACAGACCCATACTCAGTTTTTCGGGCACGCTGTGTACCTACCCCTAGGGCCCGTCTAGCAATACTTTGAACGGGTCACGGGAAAGCTCAGGAGAGTTTTCATTGATCCGATTCTTTCGTGGAGTCATAAAATATTCGAGGGAAGTCTCCAGGACCAAAATTATGGTCAGATTCGGTGAACAGACCCATACTCAGTTTTTCGGGCACGCTGTGTACCTAACCCTAGGGCCCGTCTAGCAAAATTTCGAACGTGTCACGGGAAAGCTCAGGAGAGTTTTCATTGATCCGATTCTTTCGTGGAGTCATAAAATATTCGAGGGAAGTCTCCAGGACCAAACATATGGTCAGATTCGGTGAACAGACCCATACTCAGTTTTTCGGGCACGCTGTGTACCTACCCCTAGGGCCCGTCTAGCAAAATTTCGAACGGGTCACGGGAAAGCTCTGGAGAGTTTTCATTGATCCGATTCTTTCGTGGAGTCATAAAATATTCGAGGGAAGTCTCCTGGTCCAAACATATGGTCAGATTCGGTGAACAGACCCATACTCAGTTTTTCGGGCACGCTGTGTACCTTCCCCTAGGGCCCGTCTAGCAAAATTTCGAACGGGTCACGGGAAAGCTCAGGAGAGTTTTCATTGATCCGATTCTTTCGTGGAGTCATAAAATATTCGAGGGAAGTCTCCAGGACCAAAATTATGGTCAGATTCGATGAACAGACCCATACTCAGTTTTTCGGGCACGCTGTGTACCTACCCCTAGGGCCCGTCTAGCAAAATTTCGAACGGGTCACGGGAAAGCTCAGGAGAGTTTTCATTGATCCGATTCTTTCGTGGAGTCATAAAATATTCGAGGGAAGTCTCCAGGACCAAAATTATGGTCAGATTCGGTGAACAGACCCATACTCAGTTTTTCGGGCACGCTGTGTACCTACCCCTAGGGCCCGTCTAGCAAACTTTGAACGGGTCACGGGAAAGCTCAGGAGAGTTTTCATTGATCCGATTCTTTCGTGGAGTCATAAAATATTCGAGGGAAGTCTCCAGGACCAAAAATATGGTCAGATTCGGTAAACAGACCGATACTCAGTTTTTCGGGCACGCTGTGTACCTACCCCTAGGGCCCGTCTAGCAAAATTTCGAACATGTCACGGGAAAGCTCAGGAGAGTTTTCATTGATCCGATTCTTTCGTGGAGTCATAAAATATTCGAGGGAAGTCTCCAGGACCAAAATAATGGTCAGATTCGGTAAACAGACCCATACTCAGTTTTTCGGGCACGCTGTTTACCTACCCCTAGAGCCCGTCTAGCAAAAGTTCGAACGTGTCACGGGAAAGCTGAGGAGAGTTTTCATTGATCCGATTCTTTCGTGGAGTCATAAAATATTCGAGGGAAGTCTCCAGGACCAAAATTATGGTCAGATTCGGTGAACAGACCCATACTCAGTTTTTCGGGCACGCTGTGTACCTACCCCTAGGGCCCGTCTAGCAATACTTTGAACGGGTCACGGGAAAGCTCAGGAGAGTTTTCATTGATCCGATTCTTTCGTGGAGTCATAAAATATTCGAGGGAAGTCTCCAGGACCAAAATTATGGTCAGATTCGGTGAACAGACCCATACTCAGTTTTTCGGGCACGCTGTGTACCTAACCCTAGGGCCCGTCTAGCAAAATTTCGAACGTGTCACGGGAAAGCTCAGGAGAGTTTTCATTGATCCGATTCTTTCGTGGAGTCATAAAATATTCGAGGGAAGTCTCCAGGACCAAACATATGGTCAGATTCGGTGAACAGACCCATACTCAGTTTTTCGGGCACGCTGTGTACCTACCCCTAGGGCCCGTCTAGCAAAATTTCGAACGGGTCACGGGAAAGCTCTGGAGAGTTTTCATTGATCCGATTCTTTCGTGGAGTCATAAAATATTCGAGGGAAGTCTCCTGGTCCAAACATATGGTCAGATTCGGTGAACAGACCCATACTCAGTTTTTCGGGCACGCTGTGTACCTTCCCCTAGGGCCCGTCTAGCAAAATTTCGAACGGGTCACGGGAAAGCTCAGGAGAGTTTTCATTGATCCGATTCTTTCGTGGAGTCATAAAATATTCGAGGGAAGTCTCCAGGACCAAAATTATGGTCAGATTCGATGAACAGACCCATACTCAGTTTTTCGGGCACGCTGTGTACCTACCCCTAGGGCCCGTCTAGCAAAATTTCGAACGGGTCACGGGAAAGCTCAGGAGAGTTTTCATTGATCCGATTCTTTCGTGGAGTCATAAAATATTCGAGGGAAGTCTCCAGGACCAAAATTATGGTCAGATTCGGTGAACAGACCCATACTCAGTTTTTCGGGCACGCTGTGTACCTACCCCTAGGGCCCGTCTAGCAAACTTTGAACGGGTCACGGGAAAGCTCAGGAGAGTTTTCATTGATCCGATTCTTTCGTGGAGTCATAAAATATTCGAGGGAAGTCTCCAGGACCAAAAATATGGTCAGATTCGGTAAACAGACCGATACTCAGTTTTTCGGGCACGCTGTGTACCTACCCCTAGGGCCCGTCTAGCAAAATTTCGAACATGTCACGGGAAAGCTCAGGAGAGTTTTCATTGATCCGATTCTTTCGTGGAGTCATAAAATATTCGAGGGAAGTCTCCAGGACCAAAATAATGGTCAGATTCGGTAAACAGACCCATACTCAGTTTTTCGGGCACGCTGTTTACCTACCCCTAGAGCCCGTCTAGCAAAAGTTCGAACGTGTCACGGGAAAGCTGAGGAGAGTTTTCATTGATCCGATTCTTTCGTGGAGTCATAAAATATTCGAGGGAAGTCTCCAGGACCAAAATTATGGTCAGATTCGGTGAACAGACCCATACTCAGTTTTTCGGGCACGCTGTGTACCTACCCCTAGGGCCCGTCTAGCAATACTTTGAACGGGTCACGGGAAAGCTCAGGAGAGTTTTCATTGATCCGATTCTTTCGTGGAGTCATAAAATATTCGAGGGAAGTCTCCAGGACCAAAATTATGGTCAGATTCGGTGAACAGACCCATACTCAGTTTTTCGGGCACGCTGTGTACCTAACCCTAGGGCCCGTCTAGCAAAATTTCGAACGTGTCACGGGAAAGCTCAGGAGAGTTTTCATTGATCCGATTCTTTCGTGGAGTCATAAAATATTCGAGGGAAGTCTCCAGGACCAAACATATGGTCAGATTCGGTGAACAGACCCATACTCAGTTTTTCGGGCACGCTGTGTACCTACCCCTAGGGCCCGTCTAGCAAAATTTCGAACGGGTCACGGGAAAGCTCTGGAGAGTTTTCATTGATCCGATTCTTTCGTGGAGTCATAAAATATTCGAGGGAAGTCTCCAGGACCAAACATATGGTCAGATTCGGTGAACAGACCCATACTCAGTTTTTCGGGCACGCTGTGTACCTTCCCCTAGGGCCCGTCTAGCAAAATTTCGAACGGGTCACGGGAAAGCTCAGGAGAGTTTTCATTGATCCGATTCTTTCGTGGAGTCATAAAATATTCGAGGGAAGTCTCCAGGACCAAAAATATGGTCAGATTCGGTAAACAGACTTATACTCAGTTTTTCGGGCACGCTGTGTACCTACCCCTAGGGCCCGTCTAGCAAAATTTCGAACATGTCACGGGAAAGCTCAGGAGAGTTTTCATTGATCCGATTCTTTCGTGGAGTCATAAAATATTCGAGGGAAGTCTCCAGGACCAAAATAATGGTCAGATTCGGTAAACAGACCCATACTCAGTTTTTCGGGCACGCTGTTTACCTACCCCTAGGGCCCGTCTAGCAAAAGTTCGAACGTGTCACGGGAAAGCTGAGGAGAGTTTTCATTGATCCGATTCTTTCGTGGAGTCATAAAATATTCGAGGGAAGTCTCCAGGACCAAAATTATGGTCAGATTCGGTGAACAGACCCATACTCAGTTTTTCGGGCACGCTGTGTACCTACCCCTAGGGCCCGTCTAGCAATACTTTGAACGGGTCACGGGAAAGCTCAGGAGAGTTTTCATTGATCCGATTCTTTCGTGGAGTCATAAAATATTCGAGGGAATTCTCCAGGACCAAAATTATGGTCAGATTCGGTGAACAGACCCATACTCAGTTTTTCGGGCACGCTGTGTACCTACCCCTAGGGCCCGTCTAGCAAACTTTGAACGGGTCACGGGAAAGCTCAGGAGAGTTTTCATTGATCCGATTCTTTCGTGGAGTCATAAAATATTCGAGGGAAGTCTCCAGGACCAAAAATATGGTCAGATTCGGTAAACAGACCGATACTCAGTTTTTCGGGCACGCTGTGTACCTACCCCTAGGGCCCGTCTAGCAAAATTTCGAACATGTCACGGGAAAGCTCAGGAGAGTTTTCATTGATCCGATTCTTTCGTGGAGTCATAAAATATTCGAGGGAAGTCTCCAGGACCAAAATAATGGTCAGATTCGGTAAACAGACCCATACTCAGTTTTTCGGGCACGCTGTTTACCTACCCCTAGGGCCCGTCTAGCAAAAGTTCGAACGTGTCACGGGAAAGCTGAGGAGAGTTTTCATTGATCCGATTCTTTCGTGGAGTCATAAAATATTCGAGGGAAGTCTCCAGGACCAAAATTATGGTCAGATTCGGTGAACAGACCCATACTCAGTTTTTCGGGCACGCTGTGTACCTACCCCTAGGGCCCGTCTAGCAATACTTTGAACGGGTCACGGGAAAGCTCAGGAGAGTTTTCATTGATCCGATTCTTTCGTGGAGTCATAAAATATTCGAGGGAAGTCTCCAGGACCAAAATTATGGTCAGATTCGGTGAACAGACCCATACTCAGTTTTTCGGGCACGCTGTGTACCTAACCCTAGGGCCCGTCTAGCAAAATTTCGAACGTGTCACGGGAAAGCTCAGGAGAGTTTTCATTGATCCGATTCTTTCGTGGAGTCATAAAATATTCGAGGGAAGTCTCCAGGACCAAACATATGGTCAGATTCGGTGAACAGACCCATACTCAGTTTTTCGGGCACGCTGTGTACCTACCCCTAGGGCCCGTCTAGCAAAATTTCGAACGGGTCACGGGAAAGCTCTGGAGAGTTTTCATTGATCCGATTCTTTCGTGGAGTCATAAAATATTCGAGGGAAGTCTCCAGGACCAAACATATGGTCAGATTCGGTGAACAGACCCATACTCAGTTTTTCGGGCACGCTGTGTACCTTCCCCTAGGGCCCGTCTAGCAAAATTTCGAACGGGTCACGGGAAAGCTCAGGAGAGTTTTCATTGATCCGATTCTTTCGTGGAGTCATAAAATATTCGAGGGAAGTCTCCAGGACCAAAATTATGGTCAGATTCGATGAACAGACCCATACTCAGTTTTTCGGGCACGCTGTGTACCTACCCCTAGGGCCCGTCTAGCAAAATTTCGAACGGGTCACGGGAAAGCTCAGGAAAGTTTTCATTGATCCGATTCTTTCGTGGAGTCATAAAATATTCGAGGGAAGTCTCCAGGACCAAAATTATGGTCAGATTCGGTGAACAGACCCATATTCAGTTTTTCGGGCACGCTGTGTACCTACCCCTAGGGCCCGTCTAGCAAACTTTGAACGGGTCACGGGAAAGCTCAGGAGAGTTTTCATTGATCCGATTCTTTCGTGGAGTCATAAAATATTCGAGGGAAGTCTCCAGGACCAAAAATATGGTCAGATTCGGTAAACAGACTTATACTCAGTTTTTCGGGCACGCTGTGTACCTACCCCTAGGGCCCGTCTAGCAAAATTTCGAACATGTCACGGGAAAGCTCAGGAGAGTTTTCATTGATCCGATTCTTTCGTGGAGTCATAAAATATTCGAGGGAAGTCTCCAGGACCAAAATAATGGTCAGATTCGGTAAACAGACCCATACTCAGTTTTTCGGGCACGCTGTTTACCTACCCCTAGGGCCCGTCTAGCAAAAGTTCGAACGTGTCACGGGAAAGCTGAGGAGAGTTTTCATTGATCCGATTCTTTCGTGGAGTCATAAAATATTCGAGGGAAGTCTCCAGGACCAAAATTATGGTCAGATTCGGTGAACAGACCCATACTCAGTTTTTCGGGCACGCTGTGTACCTACCCCTAGGGCCCGTCTAGCAATACTTTGAACGGGTCACGGGAAAGCTCAGGAGAGTTTTCATTGATCCGATTCTTTCGTGGAGTCATAAAATATTCGAGGGAATTCTCCAGGACCAAAATTATGGTCAGATTCGGTGAACAGACCCATACTCAGTTTTTCGGGCACGCTGTGTACCTAACCCTAGGGCCCGTCTAGCAAAATTTCGAACGTGTCACGGGAAAGCTCAGGAGAGTTTTCATTGATCCGATTCTTTCGTGGAGTCATAAAATATTCGAGGGAAGTCTCCAGGACCAAACATATGGTCAGATTCGGTGAACAGACCCATACTCAGTTTTTCGGGCACGCTGTGTACCTTCCCTTAGGGCCCGTCTAGCAAAATTTCGAACGGGTCACGGGAAAGCTCAGGAGAGTTTTCATTGATCCGATTCTTTCGTGGAGTCATAAAATATTCGAGGGAAGTCTCCAGGACCAAAATTATGGTCAGATTCGGTAAACAGACCCATACTCAGTTTTTCGGGCACGCAGTGTACCTAACCCTAGGGCCCGTCTAGCAAAATTTCGAACGGGTCACGGGAAAGCTCAGGAGAGTTTTCATTGATCCGATTCTTTCGTGGAGTCATAAAATATTCGAGGGAAGTCTCCAGGACCAAAATTATGGTCAGATTCGGTAAACAGACCCATACTCAGTTTTTCGGGCACGATGTGTACCTAACCCTAGGGCCCGTCTAGCAAAATTTCGAACGGGTCACGGGAAAGCTCAGGAGAGTTTTCATTGATCCGATTCTTTCGTGGAGTCATAAAATATTCGAGGGAAGTCTCCAGGACCAAAATTATGGTCAGATTCGGTAAACAGACCCATACTCAGTTTTTCGGGCACGCTGTGTACCTACCCCTAGGGCCCGTCTAGCAAAATTTCGAACGTGTCACGGGAAAGCTCAGGAGAGTTTTCATTGATCCGATTCTTTTTTGGAGTCATAAAATATTCGAGGGAAGTCTCCAGGACCAAAATTATGGTCAGATTCGGTGAACAGACCCATACTCAGTTTTTCGGGCACGCTGTGTACCTACCCCTAGGGCCCGTCTAGCAATACTTTGAACGGGTCACGGGAAAGCTCAGGAGAGTTTTCATTGATCCGATTCTTTCGTGGAGTCATAAAATATTCGAGGGAAGTCTCCAGGACCAAACATATGGTCAGATTCGGTGAACAGACCCATACTCAGTTTTTCGGGCACGCTGTGTACCTACCCCTAGGGCCCGTCTAGCAAAATTTCGAACGGGTCACGGGAAAGCTCTGGAGAGTTTTCATTGATCCGATTCTTTCGTGGAGTCATAAAATATTCGAGGGAAGTCTCCTGGACCAAACATATGGTCAGATTCGGTGAACAGACCCATACTCAGTTTTTCGGGCACGCTGTGTACCTTCCCCTAGGGCCCGTCTAGCAAAATTTCGAACGGGTCACGGGAAAGCTCAGGAGAGTTTTCATTGATCCGATTCTTTCGTGGAGTCATAAAATATTCGAGGGAAGTCTCCAGGACCAAAATTATGGTCAGATTCGATGAACAGACCCATACTCAGTTTTTCGGGCACGCTGTGTACCTACCCCTAGGGCCCGTCTAGCAAAATTTCGAACGGGTCACGGGAAAGCTCAGGAGAGTTTTCATTGATCCGATTCTTTCGTGGAGTCATAAAATATTCGAGGGAAGTCTCCAGGACCAAAATTATGGTCAGATTCGGTGAACAGACCCATACTCAGTTTTTCGGGCACGCTGTGTACCTACCCCTAGGGCCCGTCTAGCAAACTTTGAACGGGTCACGGGAAAGCTCAGGAGAGTTTTCATTGATCCGATTCTTTCGTGGAGTCATAAAATATTCGAGGGAAGTCTCCAGGACCAAAAATATGGTCAGATTCGGTAAACAGACCGATACTCAGTTTTTCGGGCACGCTGTGTACCTACCCCTAGGGCCCGTCTAGCAAAATTTCGAACATGTCACGGGAAAGCTCAGGAGAGTTTTCATTGATCCGATTCTTTCGTGGAGTCATAAAATATTCGAGGGAAGTCTCCAGGACCAAAATAATGGTCAGATTCGGTAAACAGACCCATACTCAGTTTTTCGGGCACGCTGTTTACCTACCCCTAGGGCCCGTCTAGCAAAAGTTCGAACGTGTCACGGGAAAGCTGAGGAGAGTTTTCATTGATCCGATTCTTTCGTGGAGTCATAAAATATTCGAGGGAAGTCTCCAGGACCAAAATTATGGTCAGATTCGGTGAACAGACCCATACTCAGTTTTTCGGGCACGCTGTGTACCTACCCCTAGGGCCCGTCTAGCAATACTTTGAACGGGTCACGGGAAAGCTCAGGAGAGTTTTCATTGATCCGATTCTTTCGTGGAGTCATAAAATATTCGAGGGAAGTCTCCAGGACCAAAATTATGGTCAGATTCGGTGAACAGACCCATACTCAGTTTTTCGGGCACGCTGTGTACCTAACCCTAGGGCCCGTCTAGCAAAATTTCGAACGTGTCACGGGAAAGCTCAGGAGAGTTTTCATTGATCCGATTCTTTCGTGGAGTCATAAAATATTCGAGGGAAGTCTCCAGGACCAAACATATGGTCAGATTCGGTGAACAGACCCATACTCAGTTTTTCGGGCACGCTGTGTACCTACCCCTAGGGCCCGTCTAGCAAAATTTCGAACGGGTCACGGGAAAGCTCTGGAGAGTTTTCATTGATCCGATTCTTTCGTGGAGTCATAAAATATTCGAGGGAAGTCTCCAGGACCAAACATATGGTCAGATTCGGTGAACAGACCCATACTCAGTTTTTCGGGCACGCTGTGTACCTTCCCCTAGGGCCCGTCTAGCAAAATTTCGAACGGGTCACGGGAAAGCTCAGGAGAGTTTTCATTGATCCGATTCTTTCGTGGAGTCATAAAATATTCGAGGGAAGTCTCCAGGACCAAAATTATGGTCAGATTCGATGAACAGACCCATACTCAGTTTTTCGGGCACGCTGTGTACCTACCCCTAGGGCCCGTCTAGCAAAATTTCGAACGGGTCACGGGAAAGCTCAGGAGAGTTTTCATTGATCCGATTCTTTCGTGGAGTCATAAAATATTCGAGGGAAGTCTCCAGGACCAAAATTATGGTCAGATTCGGTGAACAGACCCATATTCAGTTTTTCGGGCACGCTGTGTACCTAACCCTAGGGCCCGTCTAGCAAAATTTCGAACGTGTCACGGGAAAGCTCAGGAGAGTTTTCATTGATCCGATTCTTTCGTGGAGTCATAAAATATTCGAGGGAAGTCTCCAGGACCAAACATATGGTCAGATTCGGTGAACAGACCCATACTCAGTTTTTCGGGCACGCTGTGTACCTACCCCTAGGGCCCGTCTAGCAAAATTTCGAACGGGTCACGGGAAAGCTCTGGAGAGTTTTCATTGATCCGATTCTTTCGTGGAGTCATAAAATATTCGAGGGAAGTCTCCTGGACCAAACATATGGTCAGATTCGGTGAACAGACCCATACTCAGTTTTTCGGGCACGCTGTGTACCTTCCCCTAGGGCCCGTCTAGCAAAATTTCGAACGGGTCACGGGAAAGCTCAGGAGAGTTTTCATTGATCCGATTCTTTCGTGGAGTCATAAAATATTCGAGGGAAGTCTCCAGGACCAAAATTATGGTCAGATTCGATGAACAGACCCATACTCAGTTTTTCGGGCACGCTGTGTACCTACCCCTAGGGCCCGTCTAGCAAAATTTCGAACGGGTCACGGGAAAGCTCAGGAGAGTTTTCATTGATCCGATTCTTTCGTGGAGTCATAAAATATTCGAGGGAAGTCTCCAGGACCAAAATTATGGTCAGATTCGGTGAACAGACCCATACTCAGTTTTTCGGGCACGCTGTGTACCTACCCCTAGGGCCCGTCTAGCAAACTTTGAACGGGTCACGGGAAAGCTCAGGAGAGTTTTCATTGATCCGATTCTTTCGTGGAGTCATAAAATATTCGAGGGAAGTCTCCAGGACCAAAAATATGGTCAGATTCGGTAAACAGACCGATACTCAGTTTTTCGGGCACGCTGTGTACCTACCCCTAGGGCCCGTCTAGCAAAATTTCGAACATGTCACGGGAAAGCTCAGGAGAGTTTTCATTGATCCGATTCTTTCGTGGAGTCATAAAATATTCGAGGGAAGTCTCCAGGACCAAAATAATGGTCAGATTCGGTAAACAGACCCATACTCAGTTTTTCGGGCACGCTGTTTACCTACCCCTAGGGCCCGTCTAGCAAAAGTTCGAACGTGTCACGGGAAAGCTGAGGAGAGTTTTCATTGATCCGATTCTTTCGTGGAGTCATAAAATATTCGAGGGAAGTCTCGAGGACCAAAATTATGGTCAGATTCGGTGAACAGACCCATACTCAGTTTTTCGGGCACGCTGTGTACCTACCCCTAGGGCCCGTCTAGCAATACTTTGAACGGGTCACGGGAAAGCTCAGGAGAGTTTTCATTGATCCGATTCTTTCGTGGAGTCATAAAATATTCGAGGGAAGTCTCCAGGACCAAAATTATGGTCAGATTCGGTGAACAGACCCATACTCAGTTTTTCGGGCACGCTGTGTACCTAACCCTAGGGCCCGTCTAGCAAAATTTCGAACGTGTCACGGGAAAGCTCAGGAGAGTTTTCATTGATCCGATTCTTTCGTGGAGTCATAAAATATTCGAGGGAAGTCTCCAGGACCAAACATATGGTCAGATTCGGTGAACAGACCCATACTCAGTTTTTCGGGCACGCTGTGTACCTACCCCTAGGGCCCGTCTAGCAAAATTTCGAACGGGTCACGGGAAAGCTCTGGAGAGTTTTCATTGATCCGATTCTTTCGTGGAGTCATAAAATATTCGAGGGAAGTCTCCAGGACCAAACATATGGTCAGATTCGGTGAACAGACCCATACTCAGTTTTTCGGGCACGCTGTGTACCTTCCCCTAGGGCCCGTCTAGCAAAATTTCGAACGGGTCACGGGAAAGCTCAGGAGAGTTTTCATTGATCCGATTCTTTCGTGGAGTCATAAAATATTCGAGGGAAGTCTCCAGGACCAAAATTATGGTCAGATTCGATGAACAGACCCATACTCAGTTTTTCGGGCACGCTGTGTACCTACCCCTAGGGCCCGTCTAGCAAAATTTCGAACGGGTCACGGGAAAGCTCAGGAGAGTTTTCATTGATCCGATTCTTTCGTGGAGTCATAAAATATTCGAGGGAAGTCTCCAGGACCAAAATTATGGTCAGATTCGGTGAACAGACCCATATTCAGTTTTTCGGGCACGCTGTGTACCTACCCCTAGGGCCCGTCTAGCAAACTTTGAACGGGTCACGGGAAAGCTCAGGAGAGTTTTCATTGATCCGATTCTTTCGTGGAGTCATAAAATATTCGAGGGAAGTCTCCAGGACCAAAAATATGGTCAGATTCGGTAAACAGACTTATACTCAGTTTTTCGGGCACGCTGTGTACCTACCCCTAGGGCCCGTCTAGCAAAATTTCGAACATGTCACGGGAAAGCTCAGGAGAGTTTTCATTGATCCGATTCTTTCGTGGAGTCATAAAATATTCGAGGGAAGTCTCCAGGACCAAAATAATGGTCAGATTCGGTAAACAGACCCATACTCAGTTTTTCGGGCACGCTGTTTACCTACCCCTAGGGCCCGTCTAGCAAAAGTTCGAACGTGTCACGGGAAAGCTGAGGAGAGTTTTCATTGATCCGATTCTTTCGTGGAGTCATAAAATATTCGAGGGAAGTCTCCAGGACCAAAATTATGGTCAGATTCGGTGAACAGACCCATACTCAGTTTTTCGGGCACGCTGTGTACCTACCCCTAGGGCCCGTCTAGCAATACTTTGAACGGGTCACGGGAAAGCTCAGGAGAGTTTTCATTGATCCGATTCTTTCGTGGAGTCATAAAATATTCGAGGGAAGTCTCCAGGACCAAAATTATGGTCAGATTCGGTGAACAGACCCATACTCAGTTTTTCGGGCACGCTGTGTACCTAACCCTAGGGCCCGTCTAGCAAAATTTCGAACGTGTCACGGGAAAGCTCAGGAGAGTTTTCATTGATCCGATTCTTTCGTGGAGTCATAAAATATTCGAGGGAAGTCTCCAGGACCAAACATATGGTCAGATTCGGTGAACAGACCCATACTCAGTTTTTCGGGCACGCTGTGTACCTACCCCTAGGGCCCGTCTAGCAAAATTTCGAACGGGTCACGGGAAAGCTCTGGAGAGTTTTCATTGATCCGATTCTTTCGTGGAGTCATAAAATATTCGAGGGAAGTCTCCAGGACCAAACATATGGTCAGATTCGGTGAACAGACCCATACTCAGTTTTTCGGGCACGCTGTGTACCTTCCCCTAGGGCCCGTCTAGCAAAATTTCGAACGGGTCACGGGAAAGCTCAGGAGAGTTTTCATTGATCCGATTCTTTCGTGGAGTCATAAAATATTCGAGGGAAGTCTCCAGGACCAAAATTATGGTCAGATTCGATGAACAGACCCATACTCAGTTTTTCGGGCACGCTGTGTACCTACCCCTAGGGCCCGTCTAGCAAAATTTCGAACGGGTCACGGGAAAGCTCAGGAGAGTTTTCATTGATCCGATTCTTTCGTGGAGTCATAAAATATTCGAGGGAAGTCTCCAGGACCAAAATTATGGTCAGATTCGGTGAACAGACCCATATTCAGTTTTTCGGGCACGCTGTGTACCTACCCCTAGGGCCCGTCTAGCAAACTTTGAACGGGTCACGGGAAAGCTCAGGAGAGTTTTCATTGATCCGATTCTTTCGTGGAGTCATAAAATATTCGAGGGAAGTCTCCAGGACCAAAAATATGGTCAGATTCGGTAAACAGACTTATACTCAGTTTTTCGGGCACGCTGTGTACCTACCCCTAGGGCCCGTCTAGCAAAATTTCGAACATGTCACGGGAAAGCTCAGGAGAGTTTTCATTGATCCGATTCTTTCGTGGAGTCATAAAATATTCGAGGGAAGTCTCCAGGACCAAAATAATGGTCAGATTCGGTAAACAGACCCATACTCAGTTTTTCGGGCACGCTGTTTACCTACCCCTAGGGCCCGTCTAGCAAAAGTTCGAACGTGTCACGGGAAAGCTGAGGAGAGTTTTCATTGATCCGATTCTTTCGTGGAGTCATAAAATATTCGAGGGAAGTCTCCAGGACCAAAATTATGGTCAGATTCGGTGAACAGACCCATACTCAGTTTTTCGGGCACGCTGTGTACCTACCCCTAGGGCCCGTCTAGCAATACTTTGAACGGGTCACGGGAAAGCTCAGGAGAGTTTTCATTGATCCGATTCTTTCGTGGAGTCATAAAATATTCGAGGGAAGTCTCCAGGACCAAAATTATGGTCAGATTCGGTGAACAGACCCATACTCAGTTTTTCGGGCACGCTGTGTACCTAACCCTAGGGCCCGTCTAGCAAAATTTCGAACGTGTCACGGGAAAGCTCAGGAGAGTTTTCATTGATCCGATTCTTTCGTGGAGTCATAAAATATTCGAGGGAAGTCTCCAGGACCAAACATATGGTCAGATTCGGTGAACAGACCCATACTCAGTTTTTCGGGCACGCTGTGTACCTTCCCTTAGGGCCCGTCTAGCAAAATTTCGAACGGGTCACGGGAAAGCTCAGGAGAGTTTTCATTGATCCGATTCTTTCGTGGAGTCATAAAATATTCGAGGGAAGTCTCCAGGACCAAAATTATGGTCAGATTCGGTAAACAGACCCATACTCAGTTTTTCGGGCACGCAGTGTACCTAACCCTAGGGCCCGACTAGCAAAATTTCGAACGGGTCACGGGAAAGCTCAGGAGAGTTTTCATTGATCCGATTCTTTCGTGGAGTCATAAAATATTCGAGGGAAGTCTCCAGGACCAAAATTATGGTCAGATTCGGTAAACAGACCCATACTCAGTTTTTCGGGCACGATGTGTACCTAACCCTAGGGCCCGTCTAGCAAAATTTCGAACGGGTCACGGGAAAGCTCAGGAGAGTTTTCATTGATCCGATTCTTTCGTGGAGTCATAAAATATTCGAGGGAAGTCTCCAGGACCAAAATTATGGTCAGATTCGGTAAACAGACCCATACTCAGTTTTTCGGGCACGCTGTGTACCTACCCCTAGGGCCCGTCTAGCAAAATTTCGAACGTGTCACGGGAAAGCTCAGGAGAGTTTTCATTGATCCGATTCTTTTTTGGAGTCATAAAATATTCGAGGGAAGTCTCCAGGACCAAAATTATGGTCAGATTCGGTGAACAGACCCATACTCAGTTTTTCGGGCACGCTGTGTACCTACCCCTAGGGCCCGTCTAGCAATACTTTGAACGGGTCACGGGAAAGCTCAGGAGAGTTTTCATTGATCCGATTCTTTCGTGGAGTCATAAAATATTCGAGGGAAGTCTCCAGGACCAAAATTATGGTCAGATTCGGTGAACAGACCCATACTCAGTTTTTCGGGCACGCTGTGTACCTAACCCTAGGGCCCGTCTAGCAAAATTTCGAACGTGTCACGGGAAAGCTCAGGAGAGTTTTCATTGATCCGATTCTTTCGTGGAGTCATAAAATATTCGAGGGAAGTCTCCAGGACCAAACATATGGTCAGATTCGGTGAACAGACCCATACTCAGTTTTTCGGGCACGCTGTGTACCTACCCCTAGGGCCCGTCTAGCAAAATTTCGAACGGGTCACGGGAAAGCTCTGGAGAGTTTTCATTGATCCGATTCTTTCGTGGAGTCATAAAATATTCGAGGGAAGTCTCCTGGACCAAACATATGGTCAGATTCGGTGAACAGACCCATACTCAGTTTTTCGGGCACGCTGTGTACCTTCCCCTAGGGCCCGTCTAGCAAAATTTCGAACGGGTCACGGGAAAGCTCAGGAGAGTTTTCATTGATCCGATTCTTTCGTGGAGTCATAAAATATTCGAGGGAAGTCTCCAGGACCAAAATTATGGTCAGATTCGATGAACAGACCCATACTCAGTTTTTCGGGCACGCTGTGTACCTACCCCTAGGGCCCGTCTAGCAAAATTTCGAACGGGTCACGGGAAAGCTCAGGAGAGTTTTCATTGATCCGATTCTTTCGTGGAGTCATAAAATATTCGAGGGAAGTCTCCAGGACCAAAATTATGGTCAGATTCGGTGAACAGACCCATACTCAGTTTTTCGGGCACGCTGTGTACCTACCCCTAGGGCCCGTCTAGCAAACTTTGAACGGGTCACGGGAAAGCTCAGGAGAGTTTTCATTGATCCGATTCTTTCGTGGAGTCATAAAATATTCGAGGGAAGTCTCCAGGACCAAAAATATGGTCAGATTCGGTAAACAGACCGATACTCAGTTTTTCGGGCACGCTGTGTACCTACCCCTAGGGCCCGTCTAGCAAAATTTCGAACATGTCACGGGAAAGCTCAGGAGAGTTTTCATTGATCCGATTCTTTCGTGGAGTCATAAAATATTCGAGGGAAGTCTCCAGGACCAAAATAATGGTCAGATTCGGTAAACAGACCCATACTCAGTTTTTCGGGCACGCTGTTTACCTACCCCTAGGGCCCGTCTAGCAAAAGTTCGAACGTGTCACGGGAAAGCTGAGGAGAGTTTTCATTGATCCGATTCTTTCGTGGAGTCATAAAATATTCGAGGGAAGTCTCCAGGACCAAAATTATGGTCAGATTCGGTGAACAGACCCATACTCAGTTTTTCGGGCACGCTGTGTACCTACCCCTAGGGCCCGTCTAGCAATACTTTGAACGGGTCACGGGAAAGCTCAGGAGAGTTTTCATTGATCCGATTCTTTCGTGGAGTCATAAAATATTCGAGGGAAGTCTCCAGGACCAAAATTATGGTCAGATTCGGTGAACAGACCCATACTCAGTTTTTCGGGCACGCTGTGTACCTAACCCTAGGGCCCGTCTAGCAAAATTTCGAACGTGTCACGGGAAAGCTCAGGAGAGTTTTCATTGATCCGATTCTTTCGTGGAGTCATAAAATATTCGAGGGAAGTCTCCAGGACCAAACATATGGTCAGATTCGGTGAACAGACCCATACTCAGTTTTTCGGGCACGCTGTGTACCTACCCCTAGGGCCCGTCTAGCAAAATTTCGAACGGGTCACGGGAAAGCTCTGGAGAGTTTTCATTGATCCGATTCTTTCGTGGAGTCATAAAATATTCGAGGGAAGTCTCCAGGACCAAACATATGGTCAGATTCGGTGAACAGACCCATACTCAGTTTTTCGGGCACGCTGTGTACCTTCCCCTAGGGCCCGTCTAGCAAAATTTCGAACGGGTCACGGGAAAGCTCAGGAGAGTTTTCATTGATCCGATTCTTTCGTGGAGTCATAAAATATTCGAGGGAAGTCTCCAGGACCAAAATTATGGTCAGATTCGATGAACAGACCCATACTCAGTTTTTCGGGCACGCTGTGTACCTACCCCTAGGGCCCGTCTAGCAAAATTTCGAACGGGTCACGGGAAAGCTCAGGAGAGTTTTCATTGATCCGATTCTTTCGTGGAGTCATAAAATATTCGAGGGAAGTCTCCAGGACCAAAATTATGGTCAGATTCGGTGAACAGACCCATATTCAGTTTTTCGGGCACGCTGTGTACCTACCCCTAGGGCCCGTCTAGCAAACTTTGAACGGGTCACGGGAAAGCTCAGGAGAGTTTTCATTGATCCGATTCTTTCGTGGAGTCATAAAATATTCGAGGGAAGTCTCCAGGACCAAAAATATGGTCAGATTCGGTAAACAGACTTATACTCAGTTTTTCGGGCACGCTGTGTACCTACCCCTAGGGCCCGTCTAGCAAAATTTCGAACATGTCACGGGAAAGCTCAGGAGAGTTTTCATTGATCCGATTCTTTCGTGGAGTCATAAAATATTCGAGGGAAGTCTCCAGGACCAAAATAATGGTCAGATTCGGTAAACAGACCCATACTCAGTTTTTCGGGCACGCTGTTTACCTACCCCTAGGGCCCGTCTAGCAAAAGTTCGAACGTGTCACGGGAAAGCTGAGGAGAGTTTTCATTGATCCGATTCTTTCGTGGAGTCATAAAATATTCGAGGGAAGTCTCCAGGACCAAAATTATGGTCAGATTCGGTGAACAGACCCATACTCAGTTTTTCGGGCACGCTGTGTACCTACCCCTAGGGCCCGTCTAGCAATACTTTGAACGGGTCACGGGAAAGCTCAGGAGAGTTTTCATTGATCCGATTCTTTCGTGGAGTCATAAAATATTCGAGGGAAGTCTCCAGGACCAAAATTATGGTCAGATTCGGTGAACAGACCCATACTCAGTTTTTCGGGCACGCTGTGTACCTAACCCTAGGGCCCGTCTAGCAAAATTTCGAACGTGTCACGGGAAAGCTCAGGAGAGTTTTCATTGATCCGATTCTTTCGTGGAGTCATAAAATATTCGAGGGAAGTCTCCAGGACCAAACATATGGTCAGATTCGGTGAACAGACCCATACTCAGTTTTTCGGGCACGCTGTGTACCTTCCCTTAGGGCCCGTCTAGCAAAATTTCGAACGGGTCACGGGAAAGCTCAGGAGAGTTTTCATTGATCCGATTCTTTCGTGGAGTCATAAAATATTCGAGGGAAGTCTCCAGGACCAAAATTATGGTCAGATTCGGTGAACAGACCCATACTCAGTTTTTCGGGCACGCTGTGTACCTACCCCTAGGGCCCGTCTAGCAAAATTTCGAACGGGTCACGGGAAAGCTCAGGAGAGTTTTCATTGATGCGATTCTTTCGTGGAGTCATAAAATATTCGAGGGAAGTCTCCAGGACCAAAATTATGGTCAGAATCGGTGAACAGACCCATACTCAGTTTTTCGGGCACGCTGTGTACCTACCCCTAGGGCCCGTCTAGCAAAACTTTGAACGGGTCACGGGAAAGCTCAGGAGAGTTTTCATTGATCCGATTCTTTCGTGGAGTCATAAAATATTCGAGGGAAGTCTCCAGGACCAAAAATATGGTCAGATTCGGTAAACAGACCCATACTCAGTTTTTCGGGCACGCTGTGTACCTACCCTTAGGGCCCGTCTAGCAAAATTTCGAACATGTCACGGGAAAGCTCAGGAGAGTTTTCATTGATCCGATTCTTTCGTGGAGTCATAAAATATTCGAGGGAAGTCTCCAGGACCAAAATAATGGTCAGATTCGGTAAACAGACCCATACTCAGTTTTTCGGGCACGCTGTGTACCTACCCCTAGGGCCCGTCTAGCAAAATTTCGAACGTGTCACGGGAAAGCTGAGGAGAGTTTTCATTGATCCGATTCTTTCGTGGAGTCTTAAAATATTCGAGGGAAGTCTCCAGGACCAAAATTATGGTCAGATTCGGTGAACAGACCCATACTCAGTTTTTCTGGCACGCTGTGTACCTACCCCTAGGGCCCGTCTAGCAAAACTTTGAACGGGTCACGGGAAAGCTCAGGAGAGTTTTCATTGATCCGATTCTTTCGTGGAGTCATAAAATATTCGAGGGAAGTCTCCAGGACCAAAAATATGGTCAGATTCGGTAAACAGACCCATACTCAGTTTTTCGGGCACGCTGTGTACCTACCCCTAGGGCCCGTCTAGCAAAATTTCGAACATGTCACGGGAAAGCTCAGGAGAGTTTTCATTGATCCGATTCTTTCGTGGAGTCATAAAATATTCGAGGGAAGTCTCCAGGACCAAAATTATGGTCAGATTCGGTAAACAGACCCATACTCAGTTTTTCGGGCACGCTGTATGCCTAACCCTAGGGCCCGCCAGGACCAAAATTATGGTCAGATTCGGTGAAAAGACCCATACTCAGTTTTTCGGGCACGCTGTGTACCTACCCCTAGGGCCCGTCTAGCAAAATTTCGAACGGGTCACGGGAAAGCTCAGGAGAGTTTTCATTGATCCGATTCTTTCGTGGAGTCATAAAATATTCGAGGGAAGTCTCCAGGACCAAAATTATGGTCAGATTCGGTGAACAGACTCATACTCAGTTTTTCAGGCACGCTGTATACCTACCCCTAGGGCCCGTCTAGCAAAATTTCGAACGGGTCACGGGAAAGCTCAGGAGAGTTTTCATTGATCCGATTCTTTCGTGGAGTCATAAAATATTCGAGGGAAGTCTCCAGGACCAAAATTATGGTCAGATTCGGTGAACAGACTCATACTCAGTTTTTCAGGCACGCTGTATACCTACCCCTAGGGCCCGTCTAGCAAAATTTCGAACGGGTCACGGGAAAGCTCAGGAGAGTTTTCATTGATCCGATTCTTTCGTGGAGTCATAAAATATTCGAGGGAAGTCTCCAGGACCAAACATATGGTCAGATTCGGTGAACAGACCCATACTCAGTTTTTCGGGCACGCTGTGTACCTTCCCTTAGGGCCCGTCTAGCAAAATTTCGAACGGGTCACGGGAAAGCTCAGGAGAGTTTTCATTGATCCGATTCTTTCGTGGAGTCATAAAATATTCGAGGGAAGTCTCCAGGACAAAAATTATGGTCAGATTCGGTGAACAGACCCATACTCAGTTTTTCGGGCACGCTGTGTACCTACCCCTAGGGCCCGTCTAGCAAAATTTCGAACGGGTCACGGGAAAGCTCAGGAGAGTTTTCATTGATGCGATTCTTTCGTGGAGTCATAAAATATTCGAGGGAAGTCTCCAGGACCAAAATTATGGTCAGAATCGGTGAACAGACCCATACTCAGTTTTTCGGGCACGCTGTGTACCTACCCCTAGGGCCCGTCTAGCAAAACTTTGAACGGGTCACGGGAAAGCTCAGGAGAGTTTTCATTGATCCGATTCTTTCGTGGAGTCATAAAATATTCGAGGGAAGTCTCCAGGACCAAAAATATGGTCAGATTCGGTAAACAGACCCATACTCAGTTTTTCGGGCACGCTGTGTACCTACCCCTAGGGCCCGTCTAGCAAAATTTCGAACATGTCACGGGAAAGCTCAGGAGAGTTTTCATTGATCCGATTCTTTCGTGGAGTCATAAAATATTCGAGGGAAGTCTCCAGGACCAAAATAATGGTCAGATTCGGTAAACAGACCCATACTCAGTTTTTCGGGCACGCTGTGTACCTACCCCTAGGGCCCGTCTAGCAAAATTTCGAACGTGTCACGGGAAAGCTGAGGAGAGTTTTCATTGATCCGATTCTTTCGTGGAGTCTTAAAATATTCGAGGGAAGTCTCCAGGACCAAAATTATGGTCAGATTCGGTGAACAGACCCATACTCAGTTTTTCTGGCACGCTGTGTACCTACCCCTAGGGCCCGTCTAGCAAAACTTTGAACGGGTCACGGGAAAGCTCAGGAGAGTTTTCATTGATCCGATTCTTTCGTGGAGTCATAAAATATTCGAGGGAAGTCTCCAGGACCAAAAATATGGTCAGATTCGGTAAACAGACCCATACTCAGTTTTTCGGGCACGCTGTGTACCTACCCCTAGGGCCCGTCTAGCAAAATTTCGAACATGTCACGGGAAAGCTCAGGAGAGTTTTCATTGATCCGATTCTTTCGTGGAGTCATAAAATATTCGAGGGAAGTCTCCAGGACCAAAATTATGGTCAGATTCGGTAAACAGACCCATACTCAGTTTTTCGGGCACGCTGTATGCCTAACCCTAGGGCCCGCCAGGACCAAAATTATGGTCAGATTCGGAGAACAGACCCATACTCAGTTTTTCGGGCACGCTGTGTACCTACCCCTAGGGCCCGTCTAGCAAAATTTCGAACGGGTCACGGGAAAGCTCAGGAGAGTTTTCATTGATCCGATTCTTTCGTGGAGTCATAAAATATTCGAGGGAAGTCTCCAGGACCAAAATTATGGTCAGATTCGGTGAACAGACTCATACTCAGTTTTTCAGGCACGCTGTATACCTACCCCTAGGGCCCGTCTAGCAAAATTTCGAACGGGTCACGGGAAAGCTCAGGAGAGTTTTCATTGATCCGATTCTTTCGTGGAGTCATAAAATATTCGAGGGAAGTCTCCAGGACCAAAATTATGGTCAGATTCGGTGAACAGAGCCATACTCAGTTTTTCGGGCACGCTGTGTACCTACCCCTAGGGCCCGTGTAGCAAAATTTCGAACGGGTCACGGGAAAGCTCAGGAGAGTGTTCATTGATCCGATTCTTTCGTGGAGTCATAAAATATTCGAGGGAAGTCTCCAGGACCAAAATTATGGTCAGATTCGATAAACAGACACATACTCAGTTTTTCGGGCACGCTGTGTACCTACCCCTAGGGCCCGTGTAGCAATATTTCGAACGTGTCACGGGAAAGCTCAGGAGAGTTTTCATTGATCCGGTTCTTTCGTGGAGTCATAAAATATTCGTGGGAAGTCTCCAGGACCAAAATTATGGTCAGATTCGGTGAACAGAGCCATACTCAGTTTTTCGGGCACGCTGTGTACCTACCCCTAGGGCCCGTGTAGCAAAATTTCGAACGGGTCACGGGAAAGCTCAGGAGAGTTTTCATTGATCCGATTCTTTCGTGGAGTCATAAAATATTCGAGGGAAGTCTCCAGGACCAAACATATGGTCAGATTCGGTGAACAGACCCATACTCAGTTTTTCGGGCACGATGTGTACCTACCCCTAGGGCCCGTCTAGCAAAATTTCGAACGGGTCACGGGAAAGCTCAGGAGAGTTTTCATTGATCCGATTCTTTCGTGGAGTCATAAAATATTCGAGGGAAGTCTCCAGGACCAAAATTATGGTCAGGTTCGGTGAACAGACCCATACTCAGTTTTTCGGGCACGCTGTATACCTACCCTTAGGGCCCGTGTAGCAAAATTTCGAACGGGTCACGGGAAAGCTCAGGAGAGTTTTCATTGATCCGATTCTTTCGTGGAGTCATAAAATATTCGAGTGAAGTCTCCAGGACCAAAATTATGGTCAGATTCGGTAAACAGACCCATACTCAGTTTTTCGGGCACGCTGTGTACCTAACCCTAGGGCCCGTCTAGCAAAATTTCGAACGTGTCACGGGAAAGCTCAGGAGAGTTTTCATTGATCCGATTCTTTCGTGGAGTCATAAAATATTCGAGGGAAGTCTCCAGGACCAAACATATGGTCAGATTCGGTGAACAGACCCATACTCAGTTTTTCGGGCACGCTGTGTACCTACCCCTAGGGCCCGTCTAGCAAAATTTCGAACGGGTCACGGGAAAGCTGAGGAGAGTTTTCATTGATCCGATTCTTTCGTGGAGTCATAAAATATTCGAGGGAAGTCTCCAGGACCAAAATTATGGTCAGATTCGGTGAACAGACCCATACTCAGTTTTTCGGCCACGCTGTGTACCTACCCCTAGGGCCCGTGTAGCAAAATTTCGAACGGGTCACGGGAAAACTCAGGAGAGTTTTCATTGATCCGATTCTTTCGTGGAGTCATAAAATATTCGAGGGAAGTCTCCAGGACCAAAATTATGGTCAGATTCGGTAAACAGACCCATACTCAGTTTTTCGGGCACGCTGTGTACCTAACCCTAGGGCCCGTCTAGCAAAATTTCGAACGTGTCACGGGAAAGCTCAGGAGAGTTTTCATTGATCCGATTCTTTCGTGGAGTCATAAAATATTCGAGGGAAGTCTCCAGGACCAAACATATGGTCAGATTCGGTGAACAGACCCATACTCAGTTTTTCGGCCACGCTGTGTACCTACCCCTAGGGCCCGTCTAGCAAAATTTCGAACGTGTCACGGGAATGCTCAGGAGAGTTTTCATTGATCCGATTCTTTCGTGGAGTCATAAAATATTCGAGGGAAGTCTCCAGGACCAAAATTATGGTCAGATTCGGTGAACAGACCCATACTCAGTTTTTCGGGCACGCTGTGTACCTACCCCTAGGGCCCGTCTAGCAAAATTTCGAACGGGTCACGGGAAAGCTCAGGAGAGTTTTCATTGATCCGATTCTTTCGTGGAGTCATAAAATATTCGAGGGAAGTTTCCAGGACCAAAATTATGGTCAGATTCGGTGATCAGACCCATACTCAGTTTTTCGGGCACGCTGTGTACCTACCCCTAGGGCCCGTCTAGCAAAATTTCGAACGGGTCACGGGAAAGCTCAGGAGAGTTTTCATTGATCCGATTCTTTCGTGGAGTCATAAAATATTCGAGGGAAGTCTCCAGGACCAAAATTATGGTCAGATTCGGTGAACAGACCCATACTCAGTTTTTCGGGCACGCTGTGTACCTACCCCTAGGGCCCGTCTAGCAAAATTACGAACAGGTCACGGGAAAGCTGAGGAGAGTTTTCATTGATCCGATTCTTTCGTGGAGTCATAAAATATTCGAGGGAAGTCTCCAGGACCAAAATTATGGTCAGATTCGGTGAACAGACCCATACTCAGTTTTTCGGGCACGCTGTGTACCTACCCCTAGGGCCCGTCTAGCAAAATTCCGAACGGGTCACGGGAAAGCTTAGGAGAGTTTTCATTGATCCGATTCTTTCGTGGAGTCATAAAATATTCGAGGGAAGTCTCCAGGACCAAAATTATGGTCAGATTCGGTGAACAGACCCATACTCAGTTTTTCGGGCACGCTGTGTACCTACCCATAGGGCCCGTCTAGCAAAATTTCGAACGGGTCACAGGAAAGCTCAGGAGAGTTTTCATTGATCCGATTCTTTCGTGGAGTCATAAAATATTCGAGGGAAGTCTCCAGGACCAAAATTATGGTCAGATTCGGTGAACAGACCCATACTCAGTTTTTCGGCCACGCTGTGTACCTACCCCTAGGGCCCGTGTAGCAAAATTTCGAACGGGTCACGGGAGCGCTCAGGAGTGTTTTCATTGATCCGATTCTTTCTTGGAGTCATAAAATATTCGAGGGAAGTTTCCAGGACCAAAATTATGGTCAGATTCGGTAAACAGACCCATACTCAGTTTTTCGGGCACGCTGTGTACCTACCCCTAGGGCCCGTCTAGCAAAATTTCGAACAGGTCACGGGAAAGCTCAGGAGAGTTTTCATTGATCCGATTCTTTCGTGGAGTCATAAAATATTCGAGGGAAGTCTCCAGGACCAAAATTATGGTCAGATTCGGTGAACAGACCCATACTCAGTTTTTCGGCCACGCTGTGTACCTACCCCTAGGGCCCGTGTAGCAAAATTTCGAACGGGTCACGGGAGCGCTCAGGAGTGTTTTCATTAATCCGATTCTTTCTTGGAGTCATAAAATATTCGAGGGAAGTTTCCAGGACCAAAATTATGGTCAGATTCGGTAAACAGACCCATACTCAGTTTTTCGGGCACGCTGTGTACCTACCCCTAGGGCCCGTCTAGCAAAATTTCGACCGGGTCACCGGAAAGCTCTAGAGAGTTTACATTGATCCGATTCTTTCGTGGAGTCATAAAATATTCGAGGGAAGTCTCCAGGACCAAACATATGGTCAGATTCGGTGAACAGACCCATACTCAGTTTTTCGGGCACGCTGTGTACCTACCCCTAGGGCCCGTCTAGCAAAATTTCGAACGGGTCACGGGAAAGCTCAGGAGAGTTTTCATTGATCCGATTCTTTCGTGGAGTCATAAAATATTCGAGGGAAGTCTCCAGGACCAAAATTATGGTCAGATTCGGTGAACAGACCCATACTCAGTTTTTCGGGCACGCTGTGTACCTACCCCTAGGGCCCGTCTAGCAAAATTTCGAACGGGTCACGGGAAAGCTCAGGAAGGTTTTCATTGATCCGATTCTTTCGTGGAGTCATAAAATATTCGAGGGAAGTCTCCAGGACCAAAATTATGGTCAGATTCGGTGATCAGACCCATACTCAGTTTTTCGGGCACGCTGTGTACCTACCCCTAGGGCCCGTCTAGCAAAATTTCGAACGGGTCACGGGAAAGCTCAGGAGAGTTTTCATTGATCCGATTCTTTCGTGGAGTCATAAAATATTCGAGGGAAGTCTCCAGGACCAAAATTATGGTCAGATTCGGTGAACAGACCCATACTCAGTTTTTCGGCCACGCTGTGTACCTACCCCTAGGGCCCGTGTAGCAAAATTTCGAACGGGTCACGGGAGCGCTCAGGAGTGTTTTCATTGATCCGATTCTTTCTTGGAGTCATAAAATATTCGAGGGAAGTTTCCAGGACCAAAATTATGGTCAGATTCGGTAAACAGACCCATACTCAGTTTTTCGGGCACGCTGTGTACCTACCCCTAGGGCCCGTCTAGCAAAATTTCGACCGGGTCACGGGAAAGCTCTAGAGAGTTTACATTGATCTGATTCTTTCGTGGAGTCATAAAATATTCGAGGGAAGTCTCCAGGACCAAACATATGGTCAGATTCGGTGAACAGACCCATACTCAGTTTTTCGGGCACGCTGTGTACCTACCCCTAGGGCCCGTCTAGCAAAATTACGAACAGTTCACGGGAAAGCTGAGGAGAGTTTTCATTGATCCGATTCTTTCGTGGAGTCATAAAATATTCGAGGGAAGTCTCCAGGACCAAAATTATGGTCAGATTCGGTGAACAGACCCATACTCAGTTTTTCGGGCACGCTGTGTACCTACCCCTAGGGCCCGTCTAGCAAAATTCCGAACGGGTCACGGGAAAGCTTAGGAGAGTTTTCATTGATCCGATTCTTTCGTGGAGTCATAAAATATTCGAGGGAAGTCTCCAGGACCAAAATTATGGTCAGATTCGGTGAACAGACCCATACTCAGTTTTTCGGGCACGCTGTGTACCTACCCATAGGGCCCGTCTAGCAAAATTTCGAACGGGTCACAGGAAAGCTCAGGGGAGTTTTCATTGATCCGATTCTTTCGTGGAGTCATAAAATATTCGAGGGAAGTCTCCAGGACCAAAATTATGGTCAGATTCGGTGAACAGACCCATACTCAGTTTTTCGGCCACGCTGTGTACCTACCCCTAGGGCCCGTGTAGCAAAATTTCGAACGGGTCACGGGAGCGCTCAGGAGTGTTTTCATTGATCCGATTCTTTCTTGGAGTCATAAAATATTCGAGGGAAGTTTCCAGGACCAAAATTATGGTCAGATTCGGTAAACAGACCCATACTCAGTTTTTCGGGCACGCTGTGTACCTACCCCTAGGGCCCGTCTAGCAAAATTTCGAGCGGGTCACGGGAAAGCTCTAGAGAGTTTACATTGATCCGATTCTTTCGTGGAGTCATAAAATATTCGAGGGAAGTCTCGAGGACCAAACATATGGTCAGATTCGGTGAACAGACCCATACTCAGTTTTTCGGGCACGCTGTGTACCTACCCCTAGGGCCCGTCTAGCAAAATTACGAACAGGTCACGGGAAAGCTGAGGAGAGTTTTCATTGATCCGATTCTTTCGTGGAGTCATAAAATATTCGAGGGAAGTCTCCAGGACCAAAATTATGGTCAGATTCGGTGAACAGACCCATACTCAGTTTTTCGGGCACGCTGTGTACCTACCCCTAGGGCCCGTCTAGCAAAATTTCGAACGGGTCACGGGAAAGCTCAGGAGAGTTTTCATTGATCCGATTCTTTCGTGGAGTCATAAAATATTCGAGGGAAGTCTCCAGGACCAAAATTATGGTCAGATTCGGTGAACAGACCCATACTCAGTTTTTCGGCCACGCTGTGTACCTACCCCTAGGGCCCGTGTAGCAAAATTTCGAACGGGTCACGGGAGCGCTCAGGAGTGTTTTCATTGATCCGATTCTTTCTTGGAGTCATAAAATATTCGAGGGAAGTTTCCAGGACCAAAATTATGGTCAGATTCGGTAAACAGACCCATACTCAGTTTTTCGGGCACGCTGTGTACCTACCCCTAGGGCCCGTCTAGCAAAATTTCGAGCGGGTCACGGGAAAGCTCTAGAGAGTTTACATTGATCCGATTCTTTCGTGGAGTCATAAAATATTCGAGGGAAGTCTCGAGGACCAAACATATGGTCAGATTCGGTGAACAGACCCATACTCAGTTTTTCGGGCACGCTGTGTACCTACCCCTAGGGCCCGTCTAGCAAAATTACGAACAGGTCACGGGAAAGCTGAGGAGAGTTTTCATTGATCCGATTCTTTCGTGGAGTCATAAAATATTCGAGGGAAGTCTCCAGGACCAAAATTATGGTCAGATTCGGTGAACAGACCCATACTCAGTTTTTCGGGCACGCTGTGTACCTACCCCTAGGGCCCGTCTAGCAAAATTTCGAACGGGTCACGGGAAAGCTCAGGAGAGTTTTCATTGATCCGATTCTTTCGTGGAGTCATAAAATATTCGAGGGAAGTCTCCAGGACCAAATTTATGGTCAGATTCGGTGAACAGACCCATACTCAGTTTTTCGGGCACGCTGTGTACCTACCCCTAGGGCCCGTCTAGCAAAATTTCGAACGGGTCACGGGAAAGCTCAGGAAGGTTTTCATTGATCCGATTCTTTCGTGGAGTCATAAAATATTCGAGGGAAGTCTCCAGGACCAAAATTATGGTCAGATTCGGTGATCAGACCCTTACTCAGTTTTTCGGGCACGCTGTGTACCTACCCCTAGGGCCCGTCTAGCAAATATTCGAACGGGTCACGGGAAAGCTCAGGAGAGTTTTCATTGATCCGATTCTTTCGTGGAGTCATAAAATATTCGAGGGAAGTCTCCAGGACCAAAATTATGGTCAGATTCGGTGAACAGACCCATACTCAGTTTTTCGGCCACGCTGTGTACCTACCCCTAGGGCCCGTGTAGCAAAATTTCGAACGGGTCACGGGAGCGCTCAGGAGTGTTTTCATTGATCCGATTCTTTCTTGGAGTCATAAAATATTCGAGGGAAGTGTCCAGGACCAAAATTATGGTCAGATTCGGTAAACAGACCCATACTCAGTTTTTCGGGCACGCTGTGTACCTACCCCTAGGGCCCGTCTAGCAAAATTTCGACCGGGTCACGGGAAAGCTCTAGAGAGTTTACATTGATCCGATTCTTTCGTGGAGTCATAAAATATTCGAGGGAAGTCTCCAGGACCAAACATATGGTCAGATTCGGTGAACAGACCCATACTCAGTTTTTCGGGCACGCTGTGTACCTACCCCTAGGGCCCGTCTAGCAAAATTACGAACAGGTCACGGGAAAGCTGAGGAGAGTTTTCATTGATCCGATTCTTTCGTGGAGTCATAAAATATTCGAGGGAAGTCTCCAGGACCAAAATTATGGTCAGATTCGGTGAACAGACCCATACTCAGTTTTTCGGGCACGCTGTGTACCTACCCCTAGGGCCCGTCTAGCAAAATTTCGAACGGGTCACGGGAAAGCTCAGGAGAGTTTTCATTGATCCGATTCTTTCGTGGAGTCATAAAATATTCGAGGGAAGTCTCCAGGACCAAAATTATGGTCAGATTCGGTGAACAGACCCATACTCAGTTTTTCGGGCACGCTGTGTACCTACCCCTAGGGCCCGTCTAGCAAAATTTCGAACGGGTCACGGGAAAGCTCAGGAGAGTTTTCATTGATCCGATTCTTTCGTGGAGTCATAAAATATTCGAGGGAAGTCTCCAGGACCAAAATTATGGTCAGATTCGGTGAACCGTCCCATAATCAGTTTTTCGGGCACGCTGTGTACCTACCCCTAGGGCCCGTCTAGCAAAATTTCGAACGGGTCACGGGAAAGCTCAGGATAGTTTTCATTGATCCGATTCTTTCGTGGAGTCATAAAATATTCGAGGGAAGTCTCCAGGACAAAAATTATGGTCAGATTCGGTGAACAGACCCATACTCAGTTTTTCGGCCACGCTGTGTACCACCCCTAGGGCCCGTGTAGCAAAATTTCGAACGGGTCACGGGAAAGCTCAGGAGAGTTTTCATTGATCCAATTCTTTCGAGGAGTCATAAAATATTCGAGGGAAGTCTCCAGGACCAAAATTATGGTCAGATTCGGTGAACAGACCCATACTCAGTTTTTCGGCCACGCTGTGTACCTACCCCTAGGGCCCGTGTAGCAAAATTTCGAACGGGTCACGGGAGCGCTCATGAGTGTTTTCATTGATCCGATTCTTTCTTGGAGTCATAAAATATTCGAGGGAAGTTTCCAGGACCAAAATTATGGTCAGATTCGGTAAACAGACCCATACTCAGTTTTTCGGGCACGCTGTGTACCTACCCCTAGGGCCCGTCTAGCAAAATTTCGACCGGGTCACGGGAAAGCTCTAGAGAGTTTACATTGATCTGATTCTTTCGTGGAGTCATAAAATATTCGAGGGAAGTCTCCAGGACCAAACATATGGTCAGATTCGGTGAACAGACCCATACTCAGTTTTTCGGGCACGCTGTGTACCTACCCCTAGGGCCCGTCTAGCAAAATTACGAACAGGTCACGGGAAAGCTGAGGAGAGTTTTCATTGATCCGATTCTTTCGTGGAGTCATAAAATATTCGAGGGAAGTCTCCAGGACCAAAATTATGGTCAGATTCGGTGAACAGACCCATACTCAGTTTTTCGGGCATGCTGTGTACCTACCCCTAGGGCCCGTCTAGGAAAATTCCGAACGGGTCACGGGAAAGCTTAGGAGAGTTTTCATTGATCCGATTCTTTCGTGGAGTCATAAAATATTCGAGGGAAGTCTCCAGGACCAAAATTATGGTCAGATTCGGTGAACAGACCCATACTCAGTTTTTCGGGCACGCTGTGTACCTACCCATAGGGCCCGTCTAGCAAAATTTCGAACGGGTCACAGGAAAGCTCAGGAGAGTTTTCATTGATCCGATTCTTTCGTGGAGTCATAAAATATTCGAGGGAAGTCTCCAGGACCAAAATTATGGTCAGATTCGGTGAACAGACCCATACTCAGTTTTTCGGCCACGCTGTGTACCTACCCCTAGGGCCCGTGTAGCAAAATTTCGAACGGGTCACGGGAGCGCTCAGGAGTGTTTTCATTGATCCGATTCTTTCTTGGAGTCATAAAATATTCGAGGGAAGTTTCCAGGACCAAAATTATGGTCAGATTCGGTAAACAGACCCATACTCAGTTTTTCGGGCACGCTGTGTACCTACCCCTAGGGCCCGTCTAGCAAAATTTCGAGCGGGTCACGGGAAAGCTCTAGAGAGTTTACATTGATCCGATTCTTTCGTGGAGTCATAAAATATTCGAGGGAAGTCTCCAGGACCAAACATATGGTCAGATTCGGTGAACAGACCCATACTCAGTTTTTCGGGCACGCTGTGTACCTACCCCTAGGGCCCGTCTAGCAAAATTACGAACAGGTCACGGGAAAGCTGAGGAGAGTTTTCATTGATCCGATTCTTTCGTGGAGTCATAAAATATTCGAGGGAAGTCTCCAGGACCAAAATTATGGTCAGATTCGGTGAACCGTCCCATACTCAGTTTTTCGGGCACGCTGTGTACCTACCCCTAGGGCCCGTCTAGCAAAATTTCGAACGGGTCACGGGAAAGCTCAGGATAGTTTTCATTGATCCGATTCTTTCGTGGAGTCATAAAATATTCGAGGGAAGTCTCCAGGACAAAAATTATGGTCAGATTCGGTGAACAGACCCATACTCAGTTTTTCGGCCACGCTGTGTACCACCCCTAGGGCCCGTGTAGCAAAATTTCGAACGGGTCACGGGAAAGCTCAGGAGAGTTTTCATTGATCCGATTCTTTCGTGGAGTCATAAAATATTCGAGGGAAGTCTCCAGGACCAAAATTATGGTCAGATTCGGTGAACAGACCCATACTCAGTTTTTCGGCAACGCTGTGTACCTACCCCTAGGGCCCGTGTAGCAAAATTTCGAACGGGTCACGGGAGCGCTCAGGAGTGTTTTCATTGATCCGATTCTTTCTTGGAGTCATAAAATATTCGAGGGAAGTTTCCAGGACCAAAATTATGGTCAGATTCGGTAAACAGACCCATACTCAGTTTTTCGGGCACGCTGTGTACCTACCCCTAGGGCCCGTCTAGCAAAATTTCGACCGGGTCACGGGAAAGCTCTAGAGAGTTTACATTGATCTGATTCTTTCGTGGAGTCATAAAATATTCGAGGGAAGTCTCCAGGACCAAACATATGGTCAGATTCGGTGAACAGACCCATACTCAGTTTTTCGGGCACGCTGTGTACCTACCCCTAGGGCCCGTCTAGCAAAATTACGAACAGTTCACGGGAAAGCTGAGGAGAGTTTTCATTGATCCGATTCTTTCGTGGAGTCATAAAATATTCGAGGGAAGTCTCCAGGACCAAAATTATGGTCAGATTCGGTGAACAGACCCATACTCAGTTTTTCGGGCACGCTGTGTACCTACCCCTAGGGCCCGTCTAGCAAAATTCCGAACGGGTCACGGGAAAGCTTAGGAGAGTTTTCATTGATCCGATTCTTTCGTGGAGTCATAAAATATTCGAGGGAAGTCTCCAGGACCAAAATTATGGTCAGATTCGGTGAACAGACCCATACTCAGTTTTTCGGGCACGCTGTGTACCTACCCATAGGGCCCGTCTAGCAAAATTTCGAACGGGTCACAGGAAAGCTCAGGAGAGTTTTCATTGATCCGATTCTTTCGTGGAGTCATAAAATATTCGAGGGAAGTCTCCAGGACCAAAATTATGGTCAGATTCGGTGATCAGACCCTTACTCAATTTTTCGGGCACGCTGTGTACCTACCCCTAGGGCCCGTCTAGCAAAATTACGAACAGTTCACGGGAAAGCTGAGGAGAGTTTTCATTGATCCGATTCTTTCGTGGAGTCATAAAATATTCGAGGGAAGTCTCCAGGACCAAAATTATGGTCAGATTCGGTGAACAGACCCATACTCAGTTTTTCGGGCACGCTGTGTACCTACCCCTAGGGCCCGTCTAGCAAAATTCCGAACGGGTCACGGGAAAGCTTAGGAGAGTTTTCATTGATCCGATTCTTTCGTGGAGTCATAAAATATTCGAGGGAAGTCTCCAGGACCAAAATTATGGTCAGATTCGGTGAACAGACCCATACTCAGTTTTTCGGGCACGCTGTGTACCTACCCATAGGGCCCGTCTAGCAAAATTTCGAACGGGTCACAGGAAAGCTCAGGAGAGTTTTCATTGATCCGATTCTTTCGTGGAGTCATAAAATATTCGAGGGAAGTCTCCAGGACCAAAATTATGGTCAGATTCGGTGAACAGACCCATACTCAGTTTTTCGGCCACGCTGTGTACCTACCCCTAGGGCCCGTGTAGCAAAATTTCGAACGGGTCACGGGAGCGCTCAGGAGTGTTTTCATTGATCCGATTCTTTCTTGGAGTCATAAAATATTCGAGGGAAGTCTCCAGGACCAAAATTATGGTCAGATTCGGTAAACAGACCCATACTCAGTTTTTCGGGCACGCTGTGTACCTACCCCTAGGGCCCGTCTAGCAAAATTTCGAGCGGGTCACGGGAAAGCTCTAGAGAGTTTACATTGATCCGATTCTTTCGTGGAGTCATAAAATATTCGAGGGAAGTCTCGAGGACCAAACATATGGTCAGATTCGGTGAACAGACCCATACTCAGTTTTTCGGGCACGCTGTGTACCTACCCCTAGGGCCCGTCTAGCAAAATTACGAACAGGTCACGGGAAAGCTGAGGAGAGTTTTCATTGATCCGATTCTTTCGTGGAGTCATAAAATATTCGAGGGAAGTCTCCAGGACCAAAATTATGGTCAGATTCGGTGAACAGACCCATACTCAGTTTTTCGGGCACGCTGTATACCTACCCCTAGGGCCCGTCTAGCAAAATTTCGAACGGGTCACGGGAAAGCTCAGGAGAGTTTTCATTGATCCGATTCTTTCGTGGAGTCATAAAATATTCGAGGGAAGTCTCCAGGACCAAAATTATGGTCAGATTCGGTGAACAGACCCATACTCAGTTTTTCGGGCACGCTCTGTACCTACCCCTAGGGCCCGTCTAGCAAAATTTCGAACGGGTCACGGGAAAGCTCAGGAAGGTTTTCATTGATCCGATTCTTTCGTGGAGTCATAAAATATTCGAGGGAAGTCTCCAGGACCAAAATTATGGTCAGATTCGGTGATCAGACCCTTACTCAGTTTTTCGGGCACGCTGTGTACCTACCCCTAGGGCCCGTCTAGCAAATATTCGAACGGGTCACGGGAAAGCTCAGGAGAGTTTTCATTGATCCGATTCTTTCGTGGAGTCATAAAATATTCGAGGGAAGTCTCCAGGACCAAAATTATGGTCAGATTCGGTGAACAGACCCATACTCAGTTTTTCGGCCACGCTGTGTACCTACCCTAGGGCCCGTGTAGCAAAATTTCGAACGGGTCACGGGAGCGCTCAGGAGTGTTTTCATTGATCCGATTCTTTCTTGGAGTCATAAAATATTCGAGGGAAGTCTCCAGGACCAAAATTATGGTCAGATTCGGTAAACAGACCCATACTCAGTTTTTCGGGCACGCTGTGTACCTACCCCTAGGGCCCGTCTAGCAAAATTTCGACCGGGTCACGGGAAAGCTCTAGAGAGTTTACATTGATCCGATTCTTTCGTGGAGTCATAAAATATTCGAGGGAAGTCTCCAGGACCAAACATATGGTCAGATTCGGTGAACAGACCCATACTCAGTTTTTCGGGCACGCTGTGTACCTACCCCTAGGGCCCGTCTAGCAAAATTACGAACAGGTCACGGGAAAGCTGAGGAGAGTTTTCATTGATCCGATTCTTTCGTGGAGTCATAAAATATTCGAGGGAAGTCTCCAGGACCAAAATTATGGTCAGATTCGGTGAACAGACCCATACTCAGTTTTTCGGGCACGCTGTGTACCTACCCCTAGGGCCCGTCTAGCAAAATTTCGAACGGGTCACGGGAAAGCTCAGGAGAGTTTTCATTGATCCGATTCTTTCGTGGAGTCATAAAATATTCGAGGGAAGTCTCCAGGACCAAAATTATGGTCAGATTCGGTGAACAGACCCATACTCAGTTTTTCGGGCACGCTCTGTACCTACCCCTAGGGCCCGTCTAGCAAAATTTCGAACGGGTCACGGGAAAGCTCAGGAAGGTTTTCATTGATCCGATTCTTTCGTGGAGTCATAAAATATTCGAGGGAAGTCTCCAGGACCAAAATTATGGTCAGATTCGGTGATCAGACCCTTACTCAGTTTTTCGGGCACGCTGTGTACCTACCCCTAGGGCCCGTCTAGCAAATATTCGAACGGGTCACGGGAAAGCTCAGGAGAGTTTTCATTGATCCGATTCTTTCGTGGAGTCATAAAATATTCGAGGGAAGTCTCCAGGACCAAAATTATGGTCAGATTCGGTGAACAGACCCATACTCAGTTTTTCGGCCACGCTGTGTACCTACCCTAGGGCCCGTGTAGCAAAATTTCGAACGGGTCACGGGAGCGCTCAGGAGTGTTTTCATTGATCCGATTCTTTCTTGGAGTCATAAAATATTCGAGGGAAGTCTCCAGGACCAAAATTATGGTCAGATTCGGTAAACAGACCCATACTCAGTTTTTCGGGCACGCTGTGTACCTACCCCTAGGGCCCGTCTAGCAAAATTTCGACCGGGTCACGGGAAAGCTCTAGAGAGTTTACATTGATCCGATTCTTTCGTGGAGTCATAAAATATTCGAGGGAAGTCTCCAGGACCAAACATATGGTCAGATTCGGTGAACAGACCCATACTCAGTTTTTCGGGCACGCTGTGTACCTACCCCTAGGGCCCGTCTAGCAAAATTACGAACAGGTCACGGGAAAGCTGAGGAGAGTTTTCATTGATCCGATTCTTTCGTGGAGTCATAAAATATTCGAGGGAAGTCTCCAGGACCAAAATTATGGTCAGATTCGGTGAACAGACCCATACTCAGTTTTTCGGGCACGCTGTGTACCTACCCCTAGGGCCCGTCTAGCAAAATTTCGAACGGGTCACGGGAAAGCTCAGGAGAGTTTTCATTGATCCGATTCTTTCGTGGAGTCATAAAATATTCGAGGGAAGTCTCCAGGACCAAAATTATGGTCAGATTCGGTGAACAGACCCATACTCAGTTTTTCGGGCACGCTGTGTACCTACCCCTAGGGCCCGTCTAGCAAAATTTCGAACGGGTCACGGGAAAGCTCAGGTGAGTTTTCATTGATCCGATTCTTTCGTGGAGTCATAAAATATTCGAGGGAAGTCTCCAGGACCAAAATTATGGTCAGATTCGGTGAACCGTCCCATAATCAGTTTTTCGGGCACGCTGTGTACCTACCCCTAGGGCCCGTCTAGCAAAATTTCGAACGGGTCACGGGAAAGCTCAGGATAGTTTTCATTGATCCGATTCTTTCGTGGAGTCATAAAATATTCGAGGGAAGTCTCCAGGACAAAAATTATGGTCAGATTCGGTGAACAGACCCATACTCAGTTTTTCGGCCACGCTGTGTACCACCCCTAGGGCCCGTGTAGCAAAATTTCGAACGGGTCACGGGAAAGCTCAGGAGAGTTTTCATTGATCCGATTCTTTCGTGGAGTCATAAAATATTCGAGGGAAGTCTCCAGGACCAAAATTATGGTCAGATTCGGTGAACAGACCCATACTCAGTTTTTCGGCCACGCTGTGTACCTACCCCTAGGGCCCGTGTAGCAAAATTTCGAACGGGTCACGGGAGCGCTCAGGAGTGTTTTCATTGATCCGATTCTTTCTTGGAGTCATAAAATATTCGAGGGAAGTTTCCAGGACCAAAATTATGGTCAGATTCGGTAAACAGACCCATACTCAGTTTTTCGGGCTCGCTGTGTACCTACCCCTAGGGCCCGTCTAGCAAAATTTCGAGCGGGTCACGGGAAAGCTCTAGAGAGTTTACATTGATCCGATTCTTTCGTGGAGTCATAAAATATTCGAGGGAAGTCTCCAGGACCAAACATATGGTCAGATTCGTTGAACAGACCCATACTCAGTTTTTCGGGCACGCTGTGTACCTACCCCTAGGGCCCGTCTAGCAAAATTTCGAACGGGTCACGGGAAAGCTCAGGAGAGTTTTCATTGATCCGATTCTTTCGTGGAGTCATAAAATATTCGAGGGAAGTCTCCAGGACCAAAATTATGGTCAGATTCGGTGAACAGACCCATACTCAGTTTTTCGGGCACGCTGTGTACCTACCCCTAGGGCCCGTCTAGCAAAATTTCGAACGGGTCACGGGAGAGCTCAGGAGAGTTTTCATTGATCCGATTCTTTCGTGGAGTCATAAAATATTCGAGGGAAGTCTCCAGGACCAAAATTATGGTCAGATTCGGTGAACAGACCCATACTCAGTTTTTCGGGCACGCTGTGTACCTACCCCTAGGGCCCGTCTAGCAAAATTTCGAACGGGTCACGGGAAAGCTCAGGAAGGTTTTCATTGATCCGATTCTTTCGTGGAGTCATAAAATATTCGAGGGAAGTCTCCAGGACCAAAATTATGGTCAGATTCGGTGATCAGACCCATACTCAGTTTTTCGGGCACGCTGTGTACCTACCCCTAGGGCCCGTCTAGCAAATATTCGAACGGGTCACGGGAAAGCTCAGGAGAGTTTTCATTGATCCGATTCTTTCGTGGAGTCATAAAATATTCGAGGGAAGTCTCCAGGACCAAAATTATGGTCAGATTCGGTGATCAGACCCATACTCAGTTTTTCGGGCACGCTGTGTACCTACACCTAGGGCCCGTCTAGCAAATATTCGAACGGGTCACGGGAGCGCTCAGGAGTGTTTTCATTGATCCGATTCTTTCTTGGAGTCATAAAATATTCGAGGGAAGTCTCCAGGACCAAAATTATGGTCAGATTCGGTAAACAGACCCATACTCAGTTTTTCGGGCACGCTGTGTACCTACCCCTAGGGCCCGTCTAGCAAAATTTCGACCGGGTCACGGGAAAGCTCAGGAGAGTTTACATTGATCCGATTCTTTCGTGGAGTCATAAAATATTCGAGGGAAGTCTCCAGGACCAAACATATGGTCAGATTCGGTGAACAGACCCATACTCAGTTTTTCGGGCACGCTGTGTACCTACCCCTAGGGCCCGTCTAGCAAAATTACGAACGGGTCACGGGAAAGCTGAGGAGAGTTTTCATTGATCCGATTCTTTCGTGGAGTCATAAAATATTCGAGGGAAGTCTCCAGGACCAAAATTATGGTCAGATTCGGTGAACAGACCCATACTCAGTTTTTCGGGCACGCTGTGTACCTACCCCTAGGGCCCGTCTAGCAAAATTTCGAACGGGTCACGGGAAAGCTCAGGAGAGTTTTCATTGATCCGATTCTTTCGTGAAGTCATAAAATATTCGAGGGAAGTCTCCAGGACCAAAATTATGGTCAGATTCGGTGAACAGACCCATACTCAGTTTTTCGGGCACGCTGTGTACCTACCCCTAGGGCCCGTCTAGCAAAATTTCGAACGGGTCACGGGAGAGCTCAGGAGAGTTTTCATTGATCCGATTCTTTCGTGGAGTCATAAAATATTCGAGGGAAGTCTCCAGGACCAAAATTATGGTCAGATTCGGTAAACAGACCCATACTCAGTTTTTCGGGCACGCTGTGTACCTACCCCTAGGGCCCGTCTAGCAAAATTTCGAACGGGTCACGGGAAAGCTCAGGAAGGTTTTCATTGATCCGATTCTTTCGTGGAGTCATAAAATATTCGAGGGAAGTCTCCAGGACCAAAATTATGGTCAGATTCGGTGAACAGACCCATACTCAGTTTTTCGGGCACGCTGTGTACCTACCCCTAGGGCCCGTCTAGCAAAATTACGAACGGGTCACGGGAAAGCTGAGGAGAGTTTTCATTGATCCGATTCTTTCGTGGAGTCATAAAATATTCGAGGGAAGTCTCCAGGACCAAAATTATGGTCAGATTCGGTGAACAGACCCATACTCAGTTTTTCGGCCACGCTGTGTACCTACCCCTAGGGCCCGTGTAGCAAAATTTCGAACGGGTCACGGGAGCGCTCAGGAGAGTTTTCATTGATCCGATTCTTTCGTGGAGTCATAAAATATTCGAGGGAAGTCTCCAGGACCAAAATTATTGTCAGATTCGGTAAACAGACCCATACTCAGCTGAGGAGAGTTTTCATTGATCCGATTCTTTCGTGGAGTCATAAAATATTCGAGGGAAGTCTCCAGGACCAAAATTATGGTCAGATTCGGTGAACAGACCCATACTCAGTTTTTCGGGCACGCTGTGTACCTACCCCTAGGGCCCGTGTAGCAAAATTTCGAACGGGTCACGGGAGCGCTCAGGAGTGTTTTCATTGATCCGATTCTTTCTTGGAGTCATAAAATATTCGAGGGAAGTCTCCAGGACCAAAATTATGGTCAGATTCGGTAAACAGACCCATACTCAGTTTTTCGGGCACGCTGTGTACCTACCCCTAGGGCCCGTCTAGCAAAATTTCGACCGGGTCACGGGAAAGCTCTAGAGAGTTTACATTGATCCGATTCTTTCGTGGAGTCATAAAATATTCGAGGGATGTCTCCAGGACCAAACATATGGTCAGATTCGGTGAACAGACCCATACTCAGTTTTTCGGGCACGCTGTGTACCTACCCCTAGGGCCCGTCTAGCAAAATTACGAACGGGTCACGGGAAAGCTGAGGAGAGTTTTCATTGATCCGATTCTTTCGTGGAGTCATAAAATATTCGAGGGAAGTCTCCAGGACCAAAATTATGGTCAGATTCGGTGAACAGACCCATACTCAGTTTTTCGGGCACGCTGTGTACCTACCCATAGGGCCCGTCTAGCAAAATTTCGAACGGGTCACAGGAAAGCTCAGGAGAGTTTTCATTGATCCGATTCTTTCGTGGAGTCATAAAATATTCGAGGGAAGTCTCCAGGACCAAAATTATGGTCAGATTCGGTGAACAGACCCATACTCAGTTTTTCGGCCACGCTGTGTACCTACCCCTAGGGCCCGTGTAGCAAAATTTCGAACGGGTCACGGGAGCGCTCAGGAGTGTTTTCATTGATCCGATTCTTTCTTGGAGTCAAAAAATATTCGAGGGAAGTCTCCAGGACAAAAATTATGGTCAGATTCGGTGAACAGACCCATACTCAGTTTTTCGGGCACGCTGTGTACCACCCCTAGGGCCCGTGTAGCAAAATTTCGAACGGGTCACGGGAAAGCTCAGGAGAGTTTTCATTGATCCGATTCTTTCGTGGAGTCATAAAATATTCGAGGGAAGTCTCCAGGACCAAAATTATGGTCAGATTCGGTAAACAGACCCATACTCAGCTGAGGAGAGTTTTCATTGATCCGATTCTTTCGTGGAGTCATAAAATATTCGAGGGAAGTCTCCAGGACAAAAATTATGGTCAGATTCGGTGAACAGACCCATACTCAGTTTTTCGGCCACGCTGTGTACCACCCCTAGGGCCCGTGTAGCAAAATTTCGAACGGGTCACGGGAAAGCTCAGGAGAGTTTTCATTGATCCGATTCTTTCGTGGAGTCATAAAATATTCGAGGGAAGTCTCCAGGACCAAAATTATGGTCAGATTCGGTGAACAGACCCATACTCAGTTTTTCGGCCACGCTGTGTACCTACCCCTAGGGCCCGTGTAGCAAAATTTCGAACGGGTCACGGGAGCGCTCAGGAGTGTTTTCATTGATCCGATTCTTTCTTGGAGTCATAAAATATTCGAGGGAAGTTTCCAGGACCAAAATTATGGTCAGATTCGGTAAACAGACCCATACTCAGTTTTTCGGGCTCGCTGTGTACCTACCCCTAGGGCCCGTCTAGCAAAATTTCGAGCGGGTCACGGGAAAGCTCTAGAGAGTTTACATTGATCCGATTCTTTCGTGGAGTCATAAAATATTCGAGGGAAGTCTCCAGGACCAAACATATGGTCAGATTCGTTGAACAGACCCATACTCAGTTTTTCGGGCACGCTGTGTACCTACCCCTAGGGCCCGTCTAGCAAAATTTCGAACGGGTCACGGGAAAGCTCAGGAGAGTTTTCATTGATCCGATTCTTTCGTGGAGTCATAAAATATTCGAGGGAAGTCTCCAGGACCAAAATTATGGTCAGATTCGGTGAACAGACCCATACTCAGTTTTTCGGGCACGCTGTGTACCTACCCCTAGGGCCCGTCTAGCAAAATTTCGAACGGGTCACGGGAGAGCTCAGGAGAGTTTTCATTGATCCGATTCTTTCGTGGAGTCATAAAATATTCGAGGGAAGTCTCCAGGACCAAAATTATGGTCAGATTCGGTGAACAGACCCATACTCAGTTTTTCGGGCACGCTGTGTACCTACCCCTAGGGCCCGTCTAGCAAAATTTCGAACGGGTCACGGGAAAGCTCAGGAAGGTTTTCATTGATCCGATTCTTTCGTGGAGTCATAAAATATTCGAGAGAAGTCTCCAGGACCAAAATTATGGTCAGATTCGGTGATCAGACCCATACTCAGTTTTTCGGGCACGCTGTGTACCTACCCCTAGGGCCCGTCTAGCAAATATTCGAACGGGTCACGGGAAAGCTCAGGAGAGTTTTCATTGATCCGATTCTTTCGTGGAGTCATAAAATATTCGAGGGAAGTCTCCAGGACCAAAATTATGGTCAGATTCGGTGATCAGACCCATACTCAGTTTTTCGGGCACGCTGTGTACCTACACCTAGGGCCCGTCTAGCAAATATTCGAACGGGTCACGGGAGCGCTCAGGAGTGTTTTCATTGATCCGATTCTTTCTTGGAGTCATAAAATATTCGAGGGAAGTCTCCAGGACCAAAATTATGGTCAGATTCGGTAAACAGACCCATACTCAGTTTTTCGGGCACGCTGTGTACCTACCCCTAGGGCCCGTCTAGCAAAATTTCGACCGGGTCACGGGAAAGCTCAGGAGAGTTTACATTGATCCGATTCTTTCGTGGAGTCATAAAATATTCGAGGGAAGTCTCCAGGACCAAACATATGGTCAGATTCGGTGAACAGACCCATACTCAGTTTTTCGGGCACGCTGTGTACCTACCCCTAGGGCCCGTCTAGCAAAATTACGAACGGGTCACGGGAAAGCTGAGGAGAGTTTTCATTGATCCGATTCTTTCGTGGAGTCATAAAATATTCGAGGGAAGTCTCCAGGACCAAAATTATGGTCAGATTCGGTGAACAGACCCATACTCAGTTTTTCGGGCACGCTGTGTACCTACCCCTAGGGCCCGTCTAGCAAAATTTCGAACGGGTCACGGGAAAGCTCAGGAGAGTTTTCATTGATCCGATTCTTTCGTGAAGTCATAAAATATTCGAGGGAAGTCTCCAGGACCAAAATTATGGTCAGATTCGGTGAACAGACCCATACTCAGTTTTTCGGGCACGCTGTGTACCTACCCCTAGGGCCCGTCTAGCAAAATTTCGAACGGGTCACGGGAGAGCTCAGGAGAGTTTTCATTGATCCGATTCTTTCGTGGAGTCATAAAATATTCGAGGGAAGTCTCCAGGACCAAAATTATGGTCAGATTCGGTAAACAGACCCATACTCAGTTTTTCGGGCACGCTGTGTACCTACCCCTAGGGCCCGTCTAGCAAAATTTCGAACGGGTCACGGGAAAGCTCAGGAAGGTTTTCATTGATCCGATTCTTTCGTGGAGTCATAAAATATTCGAGGGAAGTCTCCAGGACCAAAATTATGGTCAGATTCGGTGAACAGACCCATACTCAGTTTTTCGGGCACGCTGTGTACCTACCCCTAGGGCCCGTCTAGCAAAATTACGAACGGGTCACGGGAAAGCTGAGGAGAGTTTTCATTGATCCGATTCTTTCGTGGAGTCATAAAATATTCGAGGGAAGTCTCCAGGACCAAAATTATGGTCAGATTCGGTGAACAGACCCATACTCAGTTTTTCGGCCACGCTGTGTACCTACCCCTAGGGCCCGTGTAGCAAAATTTCGAACGGGTCACGGGAGCGCTCAGGAGAGTTTTCATTGATCCGATTCTTTCGTGGAGTCATAAAATATTCGAGGGAAGTCTCCAGGACCAAAATTATGGTCAGATTCGGTAAACAGACCCATACTCAGCTGAGGAGAGTTTTCATTGATCCGATTCTTTCGTGGAGTCATAAAATATTCGAGGGAAGTCTCCAGGACCAAAATTATGGTCAGATTCGGTGAACAGACCCATACTCAGTTTTTCGGGCACGCTGTGTACCTACCCCTAGGGCCCGTGTAGCAAAATTTCGAACGGGTCACGGGAGCGCTCAGGAGTGTTTTCATTGATCCGATTCTTTCTTGGAGTCATAAAATATTCGAGGGAAGTCTCCAGGACCAAAATTATGGTCAGATTCGGTAAACAGACCCATACTCAGTTTTTCGGGCACGCTGTGTACCTACCCCTAGGGCCCGTCTAGCAAAATTTCGACCGGGTCACGGGAAAGCTCTAGAGAGTTTACATTGATCCGATTCTTTCGTGGAGTCATAAAATATTCGAGGGAAGTCTCCAGGACCAAACATATGGTCAGATTCGGTGAACAGACCCATACTCAGTTTTTCGGGCACGCTGTGTACCTACCCCTAGGGCCCGTCTAGCAAAATTACGAACGGGTCACGGGAAAGCTGAGGAGAGTTTTCATTGATCCGATTCTTTCGTGGAGTCATAAAATATTCGAGGGAAGTCTCCAGGACCAAAATTATGGTCAGATTCGGTGAACAGACCCATACTCAGTTTTTCGGGCACGCTGTGTACCTACCCATAGGGCCCGTCTAGCAAAATTTCGAACGGGTCACAGGAAAGCTCAGGAGAGTTTTCATTGATCCGATTCTTTCGTGGAGTCATAAAATATTCGAGGGAAGTCTCCAGGACCAAAATTATGGTCAGATTCGGTGAACAGACCCATACTCAGTTTTTCGGCCACGCTGTGTACCTACCCCTAGGGCCCGTGTAGCAAAATTTCGAACGGGTCACGGGAGCGCTCAGGAGTGTTTTCATTGATCCGATTCTTTCTTGGAGTCAAAAAATATTCGAGGGAAGTCTCCAGGACAAAAATTATGGTCAGATTCGGTGAACAGACCCATACTCAGTTTTTCGGGCACGCTGTGTACCACCCCTAGGGCCCGTGTAGCAAAATTTCGAACGGGTCACGGGAAAGCTCAGGAGAGTTTTCATTGATCCGATTCTTTCGTGGAGTCATAAAATATTCGAGGGAAGTCTCCAGGACCAAAATTATGGTCAGATTTGGTGAACAGACCCATACTCAGTTTTTCGGGCACGCTGTGTACCTACCCCTAGGGCCCGTGTAGCAAAATTTCGAACGGGTCACGGGAGCGCTCAGGAGTGTTTTCATTGATCCGATTCTTTCTTGGAGTCATAAAATATTCGAGGGAAGTTTCCAGGACCAAAATTATGGTCAGATTCGGTAAACAGACCCATACTCAGTTTTTCGGGCACGCTGTGTACCTACCCCTAGGGCCCGTCTAGCAAAATTTCGACCGGGTCACGGGAAAGCTCTAGAGAGTTTACATTGATCTGATTCTTTCGTGGAGTCATAAAATATTCGAGGGAAGTCTCCAGGACCAAACATATGGTCAGATTCGGTGAACAGACCCATACTCAGTTTTTCGGGCACGCTGTGTACCTACCCCTAGGGCCCGTCTAGCAAAATTACGAACAGGTCACGGGAAAGCTGAGGAGAGTTTTCATTGATCCGATTCTTTCGTGGAGTCATAAAATATTCGAGGGAAGTCTCCAGGACCAAAATTATGGTCAGATTCGGTGAACAGACCCATACTCAGTTTTTCGGGCACGCTGTGTACCTACCCCTAGGGCCCGTCTAGCAAAATTCCTAACGGGTCACGGGAAAGCTTAGGAGAGTTTTCATTGATCCGATTCTTTCGTGGAGTCATAAAATATTCGAGGGAAGTCTCCAGGACCAAAATTATGGTCAGATTCGGTGAACAGACCCATACTCAGTTTTTCGGGCACGCTGTGTACCTACCCATAGGGCCCGTCTAGCAAAATTTCGAACGGGTCACAGGAAAGCTCAGGAGAGTTTTCATTGATCCGATTCTTTCGTGGAGTCATAAAATATTCGAGGGAAGTCTCCAGGACCAAAATTATGGTCAGATTCGGTGAACAGACCCATACTCAGTTTTTCGGCCACGCTGTGTACCTACCCCTAGGGCCCGTGTAGCAAAATTTCGAACGGGTCACGGGAGCGCTCAGGAGTGTTTTCATTGATCCGATTCTTTCTTGGAGTCATAAAATATTCGAGGGAAGTCTCCAGGACAAAAATTATGGTCAGATTCGGTGAACAGACCCATACTCAGTTTTTCGGGCACGCTGTGTACCACCCCTAGGGCCCGTGTAGCAAAATTTCGAACGGGTCACGGGAAAGCTCAGGAGAGTTTTCATTGATCCGATTCTTTCGTGGAGTCATAAAATATTCGAGGGAAGTCTCCAGGACCAAAATTATGGTCAGATTTGGTGAACAGACCCATACTCAGTTTTTCGGGCACACTGTGTACCTACCCCTAGGGCCCGTGTAGCAAAATTTCGAACGGGTCACGGGAGCGCTCAGGAGTGTTTTCATTGATCCGATTCTTTCTTGGAGTCATAAAATATTCGAGGGAAGTTTCCAGGACCAAAATTATGGTCAGATTCGGTAAACAGACCATACTCAGTTTTTCGGGCACGCTGTGTACCTACCCCTAGGGCCCGTCTAGCAAAATTTCGACCGGGTCACGGGAAAGCTCTAGAGAGTTTACATTGATCTGATTCTTTCGTGGAGTCATAAAATATTCGAGGGAAGTCTCCAGGACCAAACATATGGTCAGATTCGGTGAACAGACCCATACTCAGTTTTTCGGGCACGCTGTGTACCTACCCCTAGGGCCCGTCTAGCAAAATTACGAACAGGTCACGGGAAAGCTGAGGAGAGTTTTCATTGATCCGATTCTTTCGTGGAGTCATAAAATATTCGAGGGAAGTCTCCAGGACCAAAATTATGGTCAGATTCGGTGAACAGACCCATACTCAGTTTTTCGGCCACGCTGTGTACCTACCCCTAGGGCCCGTGTAGCAAAATTTCGAACGGGTCACGGGAGCGCTCAGGAGTGTTTTCATTGATCCGATTCTTTCTTGGAGTCATAAAATATTCGAGGGAAGTCTCCAGGACAAAAATTATGGTCAGATTCGGTGAACAGACCCATACTCAGTTTTTCGGGCACGCTGTGTACCACCCCTAGGGCCCGTGTAGCAAAATTTCGAACGGGTCACGGGAAAGCTCAGGAGAGTTTTCATTGATCCGATTCTTTCGTGGAGTCATAAAATATTCGAGGGAAGTCTCCAGGACCAAAATTATGGTCAGATTTGGTGAACAGACCCATACTCAGTTTTTCGGGCACACTGTGTACCTACCCCTAGGGCCCGTGTAGCAAAATTTCGAACGGGTCACGGGAGCGCTCAGGAGTGTTTTCATTGATCCGATTCTTTCTTGGAGTCATAAAATATTCGAGGGAAGTTTCCAGGACCAAAATTATGGTCAGATTCGGTAAACAGACCCATACTCAGTTTTTCGGGCACGCTGTGTACCTACCCCTAGGGCCCGTCTAGCAAAATTTCGACCGGGTCACGGGAAAGCTCTAGAGAGTTTACATTGATCTGATTCTTTCGTGGAGTCATAAAATATTCGAGGGAAGTCTCCAGGACCAAACATATGGTCAGATTCGGTGAACAGACCCATACTCAGTTTTTCGGGCACGCTGTGTACCTACCCCTAGGGCCCGTCTAGCAAAATTACGAACAGGTCACGGGAAAGCTGAGGAGAGTTTTCATTGATCCGATTCTTTCGTGGAGTCATAAAATATTCGAGGGAAGTCTCCAGGACCAAAATTATGGTCAGATTCGGTGAACAGACCCATACTCAGTTTTTCGGGCACGCTGTGTACCTACCCCTAGGGCCCGTCTAGCAAAATTCCTAACGGGTCACGGGAAAGCTTAGGAGAGTTTTCATTGATCCGATTCTTTCGTGGAGTCATAAAATATTCGAGGGAAGTCTCCAGGACCAAAATTATGGTCAGATTCGGTGAACAGACCCATACTCAGTTTTTCGGGCACGCTGTGTACCTACCCATAGGGCCCGTCTAGCAAAATTTCGAACGGGTCACAGGAAAGCTCAGGAGAGTTTTCATTGATCCGATTCTTTCGTGGAGTCATAAAATATTCGAGGGAAGTCTCCAGGACCAAAATTATGGTCAGATTCGGTGAACAGACCCATACTCAGTTTTTCGGCCACGCTGTGTACCTACCCCTAGGGCCCGTGTAGCAAAATTTCGAACGGGTCACGGGAGCGCTCAGGAGTGTTTTCATTGATCCGATTCTTTCTTGGAGTCATAAAATATTCGAGGGAAGTCTCCAGGACAAAAATTATGGTCAGATTCGGTGAACAGACCCATACTCAGTTTTTCGGGCACGCTGTGTACCACCCCTAGGGCCCGTGTAGCAAAATTTCGAACGGGTCACGGGAAAGCTCAGGAGAGTTTTCATTGATCCGATTCTTTCGTGGAGTCATAAAATATTCGAGGGAAGTCTCCAGGACCAAAATTATGGTCAGATTTGGTGAACAGACCCATACTCAGTTTTTCGGGCACACTGTGTACCTACCCCTAGGGCCCGTGTAGCAAAATTTCGAACGGGTCACGGGAGCGCTCAGGAGTGTTTTCATTGATCCGATTCTTTCTTGGAGTCATAAAATATTCGAGGGAAGTTTCCAGGACCAAAATTATGGTCAGATTCGGTAAACAGACCCATACTCAGTTTTTCGGGCACGCTGTGTACCTACCCCTAGGGCCCGTCTAGCAAAATTTCGACCGGGTCACGGGAAAGCTCTAGAGAGTTTACATTGATCTGATTCTTTCGTGGAGTCATAAAATATTCGAGGGAAGTCTCCAGGACCAAACATATGGTCAGATTCGGTGAACAGACCCATACTCAGTTTTTCGGGCACGCTGTGTACCTACCCCTAGGGCCCGTCTAGCAAAATTACGAACAGGTCACGGGAAAGCTGAGGAGAGTTTACATTGATCTGATTCTTTCGTGGAGTCATAAAATATTCGAGGGAAGTCTCCAGGACCAAAATTATGGTCAGATTCGGTGAACAGACCCATACTCAGTTTTTCGGCCACGCTGTGTACCTACCCCTAGGGCCCGTGTAGCAAAATTTCGAACGGGTCACGGGAGCGCTCAGGAGTGTTTTCATTGATCCGATTCTTTCTTGGAGTCATAAAATATTCGAGGGAAGTCTCCAGGACAAAAATTATGGTCAGATTCGGTGAACAGACCCATACTCAGTTTTTCGGGCACGCTGTGTACCACCCCTAGGGCCCGTGTAGCAAAATTTCGAACGGGTCACGGGAAAGCTCAGGAGAGTTTTCATTGATCCGATTCTTTCGTGGAGTCATAAAATATTCGAGGGAAGTCTCCAGGACCAAAATTATGGTCAGATTTGGTGAACAGACCCATACTCAGTTTTTCGGGCACACTGTGTACCTACCCCTAGGGCCCGTGTAGCAAAATTTCGAACGGGTCACGGGAGCGCTCAGGAGTGTTTTCATTGATCCGATTCTTTCTTGGAGTCATAAAATATTCGAGGGAAGTTTCCAGGACCAAAATTATGGTCAGATTCGGTAAACAGACCCATACTCAGTTTTTCGGGCACGCTGTGTACCTACCCCTAGGGCCCGTCTAGCAAAATTTCGACCGGGTCACGGGAAAGCTCTAGAGAGTTTACATTGATCTGATTCTTTCGTGGAGTCATAAAATATTCGAGGGAAGTCTGCAGGACCAAACATATGGTCAGATTCGGTGAACAGACCCATACTCAGTTTTTCGGGCACGCTGTGTACCTACCCCTAGGGCCCGTCTAGCAAAATTACGAACAGGTCACGGGAAAGCTGAGGAGAGTTTTCATTGATCCGATTCTTTCGTGGAGTCATAAAATATTCGAGGGAAGTCTCCAGGACCAAAATTATGGTCAGATTCGGTGAACAGACCCATACTCAGTTTTTCGGGCACGCTGTGTACCTACCCCTAGGGCCCGTCTAGCAAAATTCCTAACGGGTCACGGGAAAGCTTAGGAGAGTTTTCATTGATCCGATTCTTTCGTGGAGTCATAAAATATTCGAGGGAAGTCTCCAGGACCAAAATTATGGTCAGATTCGGTGAACAGACCCATACTCAGTTTTTCGGGCACGCTGTGTACCTACCCATAGGGCCCGTCTAGCAAAATTTCGAACGGGTCACAGGAAAGCTCAGGAGAGTTTTCATTGATCCGATTCTTTCGTGGAGTCATAAAATATTCGAGGGAAGTCTCCAGGACCAAAATTATGGTCAGATTCGGTGAACAGACCCATACTCAGTTTTTCGGCCACGCTGTGTACCTACCCCTAGGGCCCGTGTAGCAAAATTTCGAACGGGTCACGGGAGCGCTCAGGAGTGTTTTCATTGATCCGATTCTTTCTTGGAGTCATAAAATATTCGAGGGAAGTCTCCAGGACAAAAATTATGGTCAGATTCGGTGAACAGACCCATACTCAGTTTTTCGGGCACGCTGTGTACCACCCCTAGGGCCCGTGTAGCAAAATTTCGAACGGGTCACGGGAAAGCTCAGGAGAGTTTTCATTGATCCGATTCTTTCGTGGAGTCATAAAATATTCGAGGGAAGTCTCCAGGACCAAAATTATGGTCAGATTTGGTGAACAGACCCATACTCAGTTTTTCGGGCACACTGTGTACCTACCCCTAGGGCCCGTGTAGCAAAATTTCGAACGGGTCACGGGAGCGCTCAGGAGTGTTTTCATTGATCCGATTCTTTCTTGGAGTCATAAAATATTCGAGGGAAGTTTCCAGGACCAAAATTATGGTCAGATTCGGTAAACAGACCCATACTCAGTTTTTCGGGCACGCTGTGTACCTACCCCTAGGGCCCGTCTAGCAAAATTTCGACCGGGTCACGGGAAAGCTCTAGAGAGTTTACATTGATCTGATTCTTTCGTGGAGTCATAAAATATTCGAGGGAAGTCTCCAGGACCAAACATATGGTCAGATTCGGTGAACAGACCCATACTCAGTTTTTCGGGCACGCTGTGTACCTACCCCTAGGGCCCGTCTAGCAAAATTACGAACAGGTCACGGGAAAGCTGAGGAGAGTTTTCATTGATCCGATTCTTTCGTGGAGTCATAAAATATTCGAGGGAAGTCTCCAGGACCAAAATTATGGTCAGATTCGGTGAACAGACCCATACTCAGTTTTTCGGGCACGCTGTGTACCTACCCCTAGGGCCCGTCTAGCAAAATTCCTAACGGGTCACGGGAAAGCTTAGGAGAGTTTTCATTGATCCGATTCTTTCGTGGAGTCATAAAATATTCGAGGGAAGTCTCCAGGACCAAAATTATGGTCAGATTCGGTGAACAGACCCATACTCAGTTTTTCGGGCACGCTGTGTACCTACCCATAGGGCCCGTCTAGCAAAATTTCGAACGGGTCACAGGAAAGCTCAGGAGAGTTTTCATTGATCCGATTCTTTCGTGGAGTCATAAAATATTCGAGGGAAGTCTCCAGGACCAAAATTATGGTCAGATTCGGTGAACAGACCCATACTCAGTTTTTCGGCCACGCTGTGTACCTACCCCTAGGGCCCGTGTAGCAAAATTTCGAACGGGTCACGGGAGCGCTCAGGAGTGTTTTCATTGATCCGATTCTTTCTTGGAGTCATAAAATATTCGAGGGAAGTCTCCAGGACAAAAATTATGGTCAGATTCGGTGAACAGACCCATACTCAGTTTTTCGGCCACGCTGTGTACCACCCCTAGGGCCCGTGTAGCAAAATTTCGAACGGGTCACGGGAAAGCTCAGGAGAGTTTTCATTGATCCGATTCTTTCGTGGAGTCATAAAATATTCGAGGGAAGTCTCCAGGACCAAACATATGGTCAGATTCGGTGAACTGACCCATACTCAGTTTTTCGGGCACGCTGTGTACCTACCCCTAGGGCCCGTCTAGCAAAATTACGAACAGGTCACGGGAAAGCTGAGGAGAGTTTTCATTGATCCGATTCTTTCGTGGAGTCATAAAATATTCGAGGGAAGTCTCCAGGACCAAAATTATGGTCAGATTTGGTGAACAGACCCATACTCAGTTTTTCGGGCACACTGTGTACCTACCCCTAGGGCCCGTGTAGCAAAATTTCGAACGGGTCACGGGAGCGCTCAGGAGTGTTTTCATTGATCCGATTCTTTCTTGGAGTCATAAAATATTCGAGGGAAGTTTCCAGGACCAAAATTATGGTCAGATTCGGTAAACAGACCCATACTCAGTTTTTCGGGCACGCTGTGTACCTACCCCTAGGGCCCGTCTAGCAAAATTTCGACCGGGTCACGGGAAAGCTCTAGAGAGTTTACATTGATCTGATTCTTTCGTGGAGTCATAAAATATTCGAGGGAAGTCTCCAGGACCAAACATATGGTCAGATTCGGTGAACAGACCCATACTCAGTTTTTCGGGCACGCTGTGTACCTACCCCTAGGGCCCGTCTAGCAAAATTACGAACAGGTCACGGGAAAGCTGAGGAGAGTTTTCATTGATCCGATTCTTTCGTGGAGTCATAAAATATTCGAGGGAAGTCTCCAGGACCAAAATTATGGTCAGATTCGGTGAACAGACCCATACTCAGTTTTTCGGGCACGCTGTGTACCTACCCCTAGGGCCCGTCTAGCAAAATTCCTAACGGGTCACGGGAAAGCTTAGGAGAGTTTTCATTGATCCGATTCTTTCGTGGAGTCATAAAATATTCGAGGGAAGTCTCCAGGACCAAAATTATGGTCAGATTCGGTGAACAGACCCATACTCAGTTTTTCGGGCACGCTGTGTACCTACCCATAGGGCCCGTCTAGCAAAATTTCGAACGGGTCACAGGAAAGCTCAGGAGAGTTTTCATTGATCCGATTCTTTCGTGGAGTCATAAAATATTCGAGGGAAGTCTCCAGGACCAAAATTATGGTCAGATTCGGTGAACAGACCCATACTCAGTTTTTCGGCCACGCTGTGTACCTACCCCTAGGGCCCGTGTAGCAAAATTTCGAACGGGTCACGGGAGCGCTCAGGAGTGTTTTCATTGATCCGATTCTTTCTTGGAGTCATAAAATATTCGAGGGAAGTCTCCAGGACAAAAATTATGGTCAGATTCGGTGAACAGACCCATACTCAGTTTTTCGGCCACGCTGTGTACCACCCCTAGGGCCCGTGTAGCAAAATTTCGAACGGGTCACGGGAAAGCTCAGGAGAGTTTTCATTGATCCGATTCTTTCGTGGAGTCATAAAATATTCGAGGGAAGTCTCCAGGACCAAACATATGGTCAGATTCGGTGAACTGACCCATACTCAGTTTTTCGGGCACGCTGTGTACCTACCCCTAGGGCCCGTCTAGCAAAATTACGAACAGGTCACGGGAAAGCTGAGGAGAGTTTTCATTGATCCGATTCTTTCGTGGAGTCATAAAATATTCGAGGGAAGTCTCCAGGACCAAAATTATGGTCAGATTCGGTGAACAGACCCATACTCAGTTTTTCGGGCACGCTGTGTACCTACCCCTAGGGCCCGTCTAGCAAAATTTCGAACGGGTCACGGGAAAGCTCAGGAGAGTTTTCATTGATCCGATTCTTTCGTGGAGTCATAAAATATTCGAGGGAAGTCTCCAGGACCAAAATTATGGTCAGATTCGGTGAACAGACCCATACTCAGTTTTTCGGGCACGCTCTGTACCTACCCCTAGGGCCCGTCTAGCAAAATTTCGAACGGGTCACGGGAAAGCTCAGGAAGGTTTTCATTGATCCGATTCTTTCGTGGAGTCATAAAATATTCGAGGGAAGTCTCCAGGACCAAAATTATGGTCAGATTCGGTGATCAGACCCATACTCAGTTTTTCGGGCACGCTGTGTACCTACCCCTAGGGCCCGTCTAGCAAATATTCGAACGGGTCACGGGAAAGCTCAGGAGAGTTTTCATTGATCCGATTCTTTCGTGGAGTCATAAAATATTCGAGGGAAGTCTCCAGGACCAAAATTATGGTCAGATTCGGTGAACAGACCCATACTCAGTTTTTCGGCCACGCTGTGTACCTACCCCTAGGGCCCGTGTAGCAAAATTTCGAACGGGTCACGGGAGCGCTCAGGAGTGTTTTCATTGATCCGATTCTTTCTTGGAGTCATAAAATATTCGAGGGAAGTTTCCAGGACCAAAATTATGGTCAGATTCGGTAAACAGACCCATACTCAGTTTTTCGGGCACGCTGTGTACCTACCCCTAGGGCCCGTCTAGCAAAATTTCGACCGGGTCACGGGAAAGCTCTAGAGAGTTTACATTGATCCGATTCTTTCGTGGAGTCATAAAATATTCGAGGGAAGTCTCCAGGACCAAACATATGGTCAGATTCGGTGAACAGACCCATACTCAGTTTTTCGGGCACGCTGTGTACCTACCCCTAGGGCCCGTCTAGCAAAATTACGAAAAGGTCACGGGAAAGCTGAGGAGAGTTTTCATTGATCCGATTCTTTCGTGGAGTCATAAAATATTCGAGGGAAGTCTCCAGGACCAAAATTATGGTCAGATTCGGTGAACAGACCCATACTCAGTTTTTCGGGCACGCTCTGTACCTACCCCTAGGGCCCGTCTAGCAAAATTTCGAACGGGTCACGGGAAAGCTCAGGAAGGTTTTCATTGATCCGATTCTTTCGTGGAGTCATAAAATATTCGAGGGAAGTCTCCAGGACCAAAATTATGGTCAGATTCGGTGAACAGACCCATACTCAGTTTTTCGGCCACGCTGTGTACCTACCCCTAGGGCCCGTCTAGCAAATATTCGAACGGGTCACGGGAAAGCTCAGGAGAGTTTTCATTGATCCGAATCTTTCGTGGAGTCATAAAATATTCGAGGGAAGTCTCCAGGACCAAAATTATGGTCAGATTCGGTGAACAGACCCATACTCAGTTTTTCGGCCACGCTGTGTACCTACCCCTAGGGCCCGTGTAGCAAAATTTCGAACGGGTCACGGGAGCGCTCAGGAGTGTTTTCATTGATCCGATTCTTTCTTGGAGTCATAAAATATTCGAGGGAAGTTTCCAGGACCAAATTATGGTCAGATTCGGTAAACAGACCCATACTCAGTTTTTCGGGCACGCTGTGTACCTACCCCTAGGGCCCGTCTAGCAAAATTTCGACCGGGTCACGGGAAAGCTCTAGAGAGTTTACATTGATCCGATTCTTTCGTGGAGTCATAAAATATTCGAGGGAAGTCTCCAGGACCAAACATATGGTCAGATTCGGTGAACAGACCCATACTCAGTTTTTCGGGCACGCTGTGTACCTACCCCTAGGGCCCGTCTAGCAAAATTACGAACAGGTCACGGGAAAGCTGAGGAGAGTTTTCATTGATCCGATTCTTTCGTGGAGTCATAAAATATTCGAGGGAAGTCTCCAGGACCAAAATTATGGTCAGATTCGGTGAACAGACCCATACTCAGTTTTTCGGGCACGCTGTGTACCTACCCCTAGGGCCCGTCTAGCAAAATTTCGAACGGGTCACGGGAAAGCTCAGGAGAGTTTTCATTGATCCGATTCTTTCGTGGAGTCATAAAATATTCGAGGGAAGTCTCCAGGACCAAAATTATGGTCAGATTCGGTGAACAGACCCATACTCAGTTTTTCGGGCACGCTGTGTACCTACCCCTAGGGCCCGTCTAGCAAAATTACGAACAGGTCACGGGAAAGCTCAGGAGAGTTTTCATTGATCCGATTCTTTCGTGGAGTCATAAAATATTCGAGGGAAGTCTCCAGTACAAAAATTATGGTCAGATTCGGTATACAGAACCATACTCAGTTTTTCGGGCACGCTGTGTACCTACCCCTAGGGCCCGTCTAGCAAAATTTCGAACGTGTCACGGGAAAGCTCAGGAGAGTTTTCATTGATCCGATTCTTTCGTGGAGTCATAAAATATTCGAGGGAAGTCTCCAGGACCAAACATATGGTCAGATTCGGTGAACAGACCCATACTCAGTTTTTCGGCCACGCTGTGTACCTACCCCTAGGGCCCGTGTAGCAAAATTTCGAACGGGTCACGGGAAAGCTCACGAGTTTTCATTGATCCGATTCTTTCGTGGAGTAATAAAATATTCGAGGGAAGTCTCCAGGACAAAAATTATGGTCAGATTCGGTATACAGAACCATACTCAGTTTTTCGGGCACGCTGTGTACCTAACCCTAGGGCCCGTCTAGCAAAATTTCGAAAGTGTCACGGGAAAGCTCAGGAGAGTTTTCATTGATCCGATTCTTTCGTGGAGTCTTAAAATATTCGAGGGAAGTCTCCAGGACCAAAATTATGGTCAGATTCGGTGAACAGACCCATACTCAGTTTTTCGGGCACGCTGTGTACCTACCCCTAGGGCCCGTCTAGCAAAATTACGAACAGGTCACGGGAAAGCTCAGGAGAGTTTTCATTGATCCGATTCTTTCGTGGAGTCATAAAATATTCGAGGGAAGTCTCCAGGACCAAACATATGGTCAGATTCGGTGAAGAGACCCATACTCAGTTTTTCGGGCACGCTGTGTACCTACCCCTAGGGCCCGTCTAGCAAAATTTCGAACGTGTCACGGGAAAGCTCAGGAGAGTTTTCATTGATCCGATTTTTCGTGGAGTCATAAAATATTCGAGGGAAGTCTCCAGGACCAAACATATGGTCAGATTCGGTGAACAGACCCATACTCAGTTTTTCGGCCACGCTGTGTACCTACCCCTAGGGCCCGTGTAGCAAAATTTCGAACGGGTCACGGGAAAGCTCAGGAGAGTTTTCATTGATCCGATTCTTTCGTGGAGTAATAAAATATTCGAGGGAAGTCTCCAGGACCAAAATTATGGTCAGATTCGGTGAACAGACCCATACTCAGTTTTTCGGGCACGCTGTGTACCTACCCCTAGGGCCCGTCTAGCAAAATTACGAACAGGTCACGGGAAAGCTCAGGAGAGTTTTCATTGATCCGATTCTTTCGTGGAGTCATAAAATATTCGAGGGAAGTCTCCAGGACCAAACATATGGTCAGATTCGGTGAAGAGACCCATACTCAGTTTTTCGGGCACGCTGTGTACCTACCCCTAGGGCCCGTCTAGCAAAATTTCGAACGTGTCACGGGAAAGCTCAGGAGAGTTTTCATTGATCCGATTTTTCGTGGAGTCATAAAATATTCGAGGGAAGTCTCCAGGACCAAACATATGGTCAGATTCGGTGAACAGACCCATACTCAGTTTTTCGGCCACGCTGTGTACCTACCCCTAGGGCCCGTGTAGCAAAATTTCGAACGGGTCACGGGAAAGCTCAGGAGAGTTTTCATTGATCCGATTCTTTCGTGGAGTAATAAAATATTCGAGGGAAGTCTCCAGGACCAAAATTATGGTCAGATTCGGTGAACAGACCCATACTCAGTTTTTCGGGCACGCTGTGTACCTACCCCTAGGGCCCGTCTAGCAAAATTACGAACAGGTCACGGGAAAGCTGAGGAGAGTTTTCATTGATCCGATTCTTTCGTGGAGTCATAAAATATTCGAGGGAAGTCTCCAGGACCAAAATTATGGTCAGATTCGGTGAACAGACCCATACTCAGTTTTTCGGGCACGCTGTGTACCTACCCCTAGGGCCCGTCTAGCAAAATTTCGAACGGGTCACGGGAAAGCTCAGGATAGTTTTCATTGATCCGATTCTTTCGTGGAGTCATAAAATATTCGAGGGAAGTCTCCAGGACAAAAATTATGGTCAGATTCGGTGAACAGACCCATACTCAGTTTTTCGGCCACGCTGTGTACCACCCCTAGGGCCCGTGTAGCAAAATTTCGAACGGGTCACGGGAAAGCTCAGGAGAGTTTTCATTGATCCGATTCTTTCGTGGAGTCATAAAATATTCGAGGGAAGTCTCCAGGACCAAAATTATGGTCAGATTCGGTAAACAGACCCATACTCAGTTTTTCGGCCACGCTGTGTACCACCCCTAGGGCCCGTGTAGCAAAATTTCGAACGGGTCACGGGAAAGCTCAGGAGAGTTTTCATTGATCCGATTCTTTCGTGGAGTCATAAAATATTCGAGGGAAGTCTCCAGGACCAAAATTATGGTCAGATTCGGTAAACAGACCCATACTCAGTTTTTCGGGCACGCTGTGTACCTACCCCTAGGGCCCGTCTAGAAAAATTACGAACAGGTCACGGGAAAGCTGAGGAGAGTTTTCATTGATCCGATTCTTTCGTGGAGTCATAAAATATTCGAGGGAAGTCTCCAGGACCAAAATTATGGTCAGATTCGGTGAACCGTCCCATACTCAGTTTTTCGGGCACGCTGTGTACCTACCCCTAGGGCCCGTCTAGCAAAATTTCGAACGGGTCACGGGAAAGCTCAGGATAGTTTTCATTGATCCGATTCTTTCGTGGAGTCATAAAATATTCGAGGGAAGTCTCCAGGACAAAAATTATGGTCAGATTCGGTGAACAGACCCATACTCAGTTTTTCGGCCACGCTGTGTACCACCCCTAGGGCCCGTGTAGCAAAATTTCGAACGGGTCACGGGAAAGCTCAGGAGAGTTTTCATTGATCCGATTCTTTCGTGGAGTCATAAAATATTCGAGGGAAGTCTCCAGGACCAAAATTATGGTCAGATTCGGTAAACAGACCCATACTCAGTTTTTCGGGCACGCTGTGTACCTAACCCTAGGGCCCGTCTAGCAAAATTTCGAACGTGTCACGGGAAAGCTCAGGAGAGTTTTCATTGATCCGATTCTTTCGTGGAGTCATAAAATATTCGAGGGAAGTCTCCAGGACAAAAATTATGGTCAGATTCGGTATACAGAACCATACTCAGTTTTTCGGGCACGCTGTGTACCTACCCCTAGGGCCCGTCTAGCAAAATTTCGAACGTGTCACGGGAAAGCTCAGGAGAGTTTTCATTGATCCGATTCTTTCGTGGAGTCATAAAATATTCGAGGGAAGTCTCCAGGACCAAACATATGGTCAGATTCGGTATACAGAACCATACTCAGTTTTTCGGGCACGCTGTGTACCTACCCCTAGGGCCCGTCTAGCAAAATTTCGAAAGTGTCACGGGAAAGCTCAGGAGAGTTTTCATTGATCCGATTCTTTCGTGGAGTCTTAAAATATTCGAGGGAAGTCTCCAGGACCAAAATTATGGTCAGATTCGGTGAACAGACCCATACTCAGTTTTTCGGGCACGCTGTGTACCTACCCCTAGGGCCCGTCTAGCAAAATTACGAACAGGTCACGGGAAAGCTCAGGAGAGTTTTCATTGATCCGATTCTTTCGTGGAGTCATAAAATATTCGAGGGAAGTCTCCAGGACCAAACATATGGTCAGATTCGGTGAAGAGACCCATACTCAGTTTTTCGGGCACGCTGTGTACCTACCCCTAGGGCCCGTCTAGCAAAATTTCGAACGTGTCACGGGAAAGCTCAGGAGAGTTTTCATTGATCCGATTTTTCGTGGAGTCATAAAATATTCGAGGGAAGTCTCCAGGACCAAACATATGGTCAGATTCGGTGAACAGACCCATACTCAGTTTTTCGGCCACGCTGTGTACCTACCCCTAGGGCCCGTGTAGCAAAATTTCGAACGGGTCACGGGAAAGCTCAGGAGAGTTTTCATTGATCCGATTCTTTCGTGGAGTAATAAAATATTCGAGGGAAGTCTCCAGGACCAAAATTATGGTCAGATTCGGTGAACAGACCCATACTCAGTTTTTCGGGCACGCTGTGTACCTACCCCTAGGGCCCGTCTAGCAAAATTACGAACAGGTCACGGGAAAGCTGAGGAGAGTTTTCATTGATCCGATTCTTTCGTGGAGTCATAAAATATTCGAGGGAAGTCTCCAGGACCAAAATTATGGTCAGATTCGGTGAACAGACCCATACTCAGTTTTTCGGGCACGCTGTGTACCTACCCCTAGGGCCCGTCTAGCAAAATTACGAACAGGTCACGGGAAAGCTGAGGAGAGTTTTCATTGATCCGATTCTTTCGTGGAGTCATAAAATATTCGAGGGAAGTCTCCAGGACCAAAATTATGGTCAGATTCGGTGAACCGTCCCATACTCAGTTTTTCGGGCACGCTGTGTACCTACCCCTAGGGCCCGTCTAGCAAAATTTCGAACGGGTCACGGGAAAGCTCAGGATAGTTTTCATTGATCCGATTCTTTCGTGGAGTCATAAAATATTCGAGGGAAGTCTCCAGGACAAAAATTATGGTCAGATTCGGTGAACAGACCCATACTCAGTTTTTCGGCCACGCTGTGTACCACCCCTAGGGCCCGTGTAGCAAAATTTCGAACGGGTCACGGGAAAGCTCAGGAGAGTTTTCATTGATCCGATTCTTTCGTGGAGTCATAAAATATTCGAGGGAAGTCTCCAGGACCAAAATTATGGTCAGATTCGGTAAACAGACCCATACTCAGTTTTTCGGGCACGCTGTGTACCTAACCCTAGGGCCCGTCTAGCAAAATTTCGAACGTGTCACGGGAAAGCTCAGGAGAGTTTTCATTGATCCGATTCTTTCGTGGAGTCATAAAATATTCGAGGGAAGTCTCCAGGACAAAAATTATGGTCAGATTCGGTATACAGAACCATACTCAGTTTTTCGGGCACGCTGTGTACCTACCCCTAGGGCCCGTCTAGCAAAATTTCGAACGTGTCACGGGAAAGCTCAGGAGAGTTTTCATTGATCCGATTCTTTCGTGGAGTCATAAAATATTCGAGGGAAGTCTCCAGGACCAAACATATGGTCAGATTCGGTGAACAGACCCATACTCAGTTTTTCGGCCACGCTGTGTACCTACCCCTAGGGCCCGTCTAGCAAAATTTCGAACGGGTCACGGGAAAGCTCAGGAGAGTTTTCATTGATCCGATTCTTTCGTGGAGTCATAAAATATTCGAGGGAAGTCTCCAGGACCAAACATATGGTCAGATTCGGTATACAGAACCATACTCAGTTTTTCGGGCACGCTGTGTACCTACCCCTAGGGCCCGTCTAGCAAAATTTCGAAAGTGTCACGGGAAAGCTCAGGAGAGTTTTCATTGATCCGATTCTTTCGTGGAGTCTTAAAATATTCGAGGGAAGTCTCCAGGACCAAAATTATGGTCAGATTCGGTGAACAGACCCATACTCAGTTTTTCGGGCACGCTGTGTACCTACCCCTAGGGCCCGTCTAGCAAAATTACGAACAGGTCACGGGAAAGCTCAGGAGAGTTTTCATTGATCCGATTCTTTCGTGGAGTCATAAAATATTCGAGGGAAGTCTCCAGGACCAAACATATGGTCAGATTCGGTGAAGAGACCCATACTCAGTTTTTCGGGCACGCTGTGTACCTACCCCTAGGGCCCGTCTAGCAAAATTTCGAACGTGTCACGGGAAAGCTCAGGAGAGTTTTCATTGATCCGATTTTTCGTGGAGTCATAAAATATTCGAGGGAAGTCTCCAGGACCAAACATATGGTCAGATTCGGTGAACAGACCCATACTCAGTTTTTCGGCCACGCTGTGTACCTACCCCTAGGGCCCGTGTAGCAAAATTTCGAACGGGTCACGGGAAAGCTCAGGAGAGTTTTCATTGATCCGATTCTTTCGTGGAGTAATAAAATATTCGAGGGAAGTCTCCAGGACCAAAATTATGGTCAGATTCGGTGAACAGACCCATACTCAGTTTTTCGGGCACGCTGTGTACCTACCCCTAGGGCCCGTCTAGCAAAATTACGAACAGGTCACGGGAAAGCTGAGGAGAGTTTTCATTGATCCGATTCTTTCGTGGAGTCATAAAATATTCGAGGGAAGTCTCCAGGACCAAAATTATGGTCAGATTCGGTGAACAGACCCATACTCAGTTTTTCGGGCACGCTGTGTACCTACCCCTAGGGCCCGTCTAGCAAAATTACGAACAGGTCACGGGAAAGCTGAGGAGAGTTTTCATTGATCCGATTCTTTCGTGGAGTCATAAAATATTCGAGGGAAGTCTCCAGGACCAAAATTATGGTCAGATTCGGTGAACCGTCCCATACTCAGTTTTTCGGGCACGCTGTGTACCTACCCCTAGGGCCCGTCTAGCAAAATTTCGAACGGGTCACGGGAAAGCTCAGGATAGTTTTCATTGATCCGATTCTTTCGTGGAGTCATAAAATATTCGAGGGAAGTCTCCAGGACAAAAATTATGGTCAGATTCGGTGAACAGACCCATACTCAGTTTTTCGGCCACGCTGTGTACCACCCCTAGGGCCCGTGTAGCAAAATTTCGAACGGGTCACGGGAAAGCTCAGGAGAGTTTTCATTGATCCGATTCTTTCGTGGAGTCATAAAATATTCGAGGGAAGTCTCCAGGACCAAAATTATGGTCAGATTCGGTAAACAGACCCATACTCAGTTTTTCGGGCACGCTGTGTACCTAACCCTAGGGCCCGTCTAGCAAAATTTCGAACGTGTCACGGGAAAGCTCAGGAGAGTTTTCATTGATCCGATTCTTTCGTGGAGTCATAAAATATTCGAGGGAAGTCTCCAGGACAAAAATTATGGTCAGATTCGGTATACAGAACCATACTCAGTTTTTCGGGCACGCTGTGTACCTACCCCTAGGGCCCGTCTAGCAAAATTTCGAACGTGTCACGGGAAAGCTCAGGAGAGTTTTCATTGATCCGATTCTTTCGTGGAGTCATAAAATATTCGAGGGAAGTCTCCAGGACCAAACATATGGTCAGATTCGGTGAACAGACCCATACTCAGTTTTTCGGCCACGCTGTGTACCTACCCCTAGGGCCCGTGTAGCAAAATTTCGAACGGGTCACGAGAAAGCTCACGAGTTTTCCTTGATCCGATTCTTTCGTGGAGTAATAAAATATTCGAGGGAAGTCTCCAGGACAAAAATTATGGTCAGATTCGGTATACAGAACCATACTCAGTTTTTCGGGCACGCTGTGTACCTACCCCTAGGGCCCGTCTAGCAAAATTTCGAAAGTGTCACGGGAAAGCTCAGGAGAGTTTTCATTGATCCGATTCTTTCGTGGAGTCTTAAAATATTCGAGGGAAGTCTCCAGGACCAAAATTATGGTCAGATTCGGTGAACAGACCCATACTCAGTTTTTCGGGCACGCTGTGTACCTACCCCTAGGGCCCGTCTAGCAAAATTACGAACGTGTCACGGGAAAGCTCAGGAGAGTTTTCATTGATCCGATTTTTCGTGGAGTCATAAAATATTCGAGGGAAGTCTCCAGGACCAAACATATGGTCAGATTCGGTGAACAGACCCATACTCAGTTTTTCGGCCACGCTGTGTACCTACCCCTAGGGCCCGTGTAGCAAAATTTCGAACGGGTCACGGGAAAGCTCAGGAGAGTTTTCATTGATCCGATTCTTTCGTGGAGTAATAAAATATTCGAGGGAAGTCTCCAGGACCAAAATTATGGTCAGATTCGGTGAACAGACCCATACTCAGTTTTTCGGGCACGCTGTGTACCTACCCCTAGGGCCCGTCTAGCAAAATTACGAACAGGTCACGGGAAAGCTGAGGAGAGTTTTCATTGATCCGATTCTTTCGTGGAGTCATAAAATATTCGAGGTAAGTCTCCAGGACCAAAATTATGGTCAGATTCGGTGAACAGACCCATACTCAGTTTTTCGGGCACGCTGTGTACCTACCCCTAGGGCCCGTCTAGCAAAATTACGAACAGGTCACGGGAAAGCTGAGGAGAGTTTTCATTGATCCGATTCTTTCGTGGAGTCATAAAATATTCGAGGGAAGTCTCCAGGACCAAAATTATGGTCAGATTCGGTGAACAGACCCATACTCAGTTTTTTGGGCACGCTGTGTACCTATCCCTAGGTCCCGTCTAGCAAAATTACGAACAGGTCACGGGAAAACTGAGGAGAGTTTTCATTGATCCGATTCTTTCGTGGAGTCATAAAATATTCGAGGGAAGTCTCCAGGACCAAAATTATGGTCAGATTCGGTGAACAGACCCATACTCAGTTTTTCGGGCACGCTGTGTACCTACCCCTAGGGCCCGTCTAGCAAAATTACGAACAGGTCACGGGAAAGCTGAGGAGAGTTTTCATTGATCCGATTCTTTCGTAGAGTCATAAAATATTCGAGGGAAGTCTCCAGGACCAAAATTATGGTCAGATTCGGTGAACAGACCCATACTCAGTTTTTCGGGCACGCTGGGTACCTACCCCTAGGGCCCGTCTAGCAAAATTTCGAACGTGTCACGGGAAAGCTCAGGAGAGTTTTCATTGATCCGATTCTTTCGTGGAGTAATAAAATATTCGAGGGAAGTCTCCAGGACCAAAATTATGGTCAGATTCGGTGAACAGACCCATACTCAGTTTTTCGGGCAAGCTGTGTACCTACCCCTAGGGCACGTCTAGCAAAATTTCGAACGTGTCACGGGAAAGCTCAGGAGAGTTTTCATTGATCCGATTCTTTCGTGGAGTCATAAAATATTCGAGAGAAGTCTCCTGGACCAAAATAATGGTCAGATTCGGTAAACAGACCCATACTCAGTTTTTCGGGCACGCTGTGTACCTACCCCTAGGGCCCGTCTAGCAAAATTTCGAACGGGTCACGGGAAAGCTCAGGATAGTTTTCATTGATCCGATTCTTTCGTGGAGTCATAAAATATTCGAGGGAAGTCTCCAGGACAAAAATTATGGTCAGATTCGGTGAACAGACCCATACTCAGTTTTTCGGCCACGCTGTGTACCACCCCTAGGGCCCGTGTAGCAAAATTTCGAACGGGTCACGGGAAAGCTCAGGAGAGTTTTCATTGATCCGATTCTTTCGTGGAGTCATAAAATATTCGAGGGAAGTCTCCAGGACCAAAATTATGGTCAGATTCGGTAAACAGACCCATACTCAGTTTTTCGGGCACGCTGTGTACCTAACCCTAGGGCCCGTCTAGCAAAATTTCGAACGTGTCACGGGAAAGCTCAGGAGAGTTTTCATTGATCCGATTCTTTCGTGGAGTCATAAAATATTCGAGGGAAGTCTCCAGGACAAAAATTATGGTCAGATTCGGTATACAGAACCATACTCAGTTTTTCGGGCACGCTGTGTACCTACCCCTAGGGCCCGTCTAGCAAAATTTCGAACGTGTCACGGGAAAGCTCAGGAGAGTTTTCATTGATCCGATTCTTTCGTGGAGTCATAAAATATTCGAGGGAAGTCTCCAGGACCAAACATATGGTCAGATTCGGTATACAGAACCATACTCAGTTTTTCGGGCACGCTGTGTACCTACCCCTAGGGCCCGTCTAGCAAAATTTCGAAAGTGTCACGGGAAAGCTCAGGAGAGTTTTCATTGATCCGATTCTTTCGTGGAGTCATAAAATATTCGAGGGAAGTCTCCAGGACCAAAATTATGGTCAGATTCGGTGAACAGACCCATACTCAGTTTTTCGGGCACGCTGTGTACCTACCCCTAGGGCCCGTCTAGCAAAATTACGAACAGGTCACGGGAAAGCTGAGGAGAGTTTTCATTGATCCGATTCTTTCGTAGAGTCATAAAATATTCGAGGGAAGTCTCCAGGACCAAAATTATGGTCAGATTCGGTGAACAGACCCATACTCAGTTTTTCGGGCACGCTGGGTACCTACCCCTAGGGCCCGTCTAGCAAAATTTCGAACGTGTCACGGGAAAGCTCAGGAGAGTTTTCATTGATCCGATTCTTTCGTGGAGTAATAAAATATTCGAGGGAAGTCTCCAGGACCAAAATTATGGTCAGATTCGGTGAACAGACCCATACTCAGTTTTTCGGGCAAGCTGTGTACCTACCCCTAGGGCACGTCTAGCAAAATTTCGAACGTGTCACGGGAAAGCTCAGGAGAGTTTTCATTGATCCGATTCTTTCGTGGAGTCATAAAATATTCGAGAGAAGTCTCCTGGACCAAAATAATGGTCAGATTCGGTAAACAGACCCATACTCAGTTTTTCGGGCACGCTGTGTACCTACCCCTAGGGCCCGTCTAGCAAAATTTCGAACGGGTCACGGGAAAGCTCAGGATAGTTTTCATTGATCCGATTCTTTCGTGGAGTCATAAAATATTCGAGGGAAGTCTCCAGGACAAAAATTATGGTCAGATTCGGTGAACAGACCCATACTCAGTTTTTCGGCCACGCTGTGTACCACCCCTAGGGCCCGTGTAGCAAAATTTCGAACGGGTCACGGGAAAGCTCAGGAGAGTTTTCATTGATCCGATTCTTTCGTGGAGTCATAAAATATTCGAGGGAAGTCTCCAGGACCAAAATTATGGTCAGATTCGGTAAACAGACCCATACTCAGTTTTTCGGGCACGCTGTGTACCTAACCCTAGGGCCCGTCTAGCAAAATTTCGAACGTGTCACGGGAAAGCTCAGGAGAGTTTTCATTGATCCGATTCTTTCGTGGAGTCATAAAATATTCGAGGGAAGTCTCCAGGACAAAAATTATGGTCAGATTCGGTATACAGAACCATACTCAGTTTTTCGGGCACGCTGTGTACCTACCCCTAGGGCCCGTCTAGCAAAATTTCGAACGTGTCACGGGAAAGCTCAGGAGAGTTTTCATTGATCCGATTCTTTCGTGGAGTCATAAAATATTCGAGGGAAGTCTCCAGGACCAAACATATGGTCAGATTCGGTGAACAGACCCATACTCAGTTTTTCGGCCACGCTGTGTACCTACCCCTAGGGCCCGTGTAGCAAAATTTCGAACGGGTCACGGGAAAGCTCACGAGTTTTCCTTGATCCGATTCTTTCGTGGAGTAATAAAATATTCGAGGGAAGTCTCCAGGACAAAAATTATGGTCAGATTCGGTATACAGAACCATACTCAGTTTTTCGGGCACGCTGTGTACCTACCCCTAGGGCCCGTCTAGCAAAATTTCGAAAGTGTCACGGGAAAGCTCAGGAGATTTTCATTGATCCGATTCTTTCGTGGAGTCTTAAAATATTCGAGGGAAGTCTCCAGGACCAAAATTATGGTCAGATTCGGTGAACAGACCCATACTCAGTTTTTCGGGCACGCTGTGTACCTACCCCTAGGGCCCGTCTAGCAAAATTACGAACAGGTCACGGGAAAGCTCAGGAGAGTTTTCATTGATCCGATTCTTTCGTGGAGTCATAAAATATTCGAGGGAAGTCTCCAGGACCAAAATTATGGTCAGATTCGGTGAAGAGACCCATACTCAGTTTTTCGGGCACGCTGTGTACCTACCCCTAGGGCCCGTCTAGCAAAATTTCGAACGTGTCACGGGAAAGCTCAGGAGAGTTTTCATTGATCCGATTTTTCGTGGAGTCATAAAATATTCGAGGGAAGTCTCCAGGACCAAACATATGGTCAGATTCGGTGAACAGACCCATACTCAGTTTTTCGGCCACGCTGTGTACCTACCCCTAGGGCCCGTGTAGCAAAATTTCGAACGGGTCACGGGAAAGCTCAGGAGAGTTTTCATTGATCCGATTCTTTCGTGGAGTAATAAAATATTCGAGGGAAGTCTCCAGGACCAAAATTATGGTCAGATTCGGTGAACAGACCCATACTCAGTTTTTCGGGCACGCTGTGTACCTACCCCTAGGGCCCGTCTAGCAAAATTACGAACAGGTCACGGGAAAGCTGAGGAGAGTTTTCATTGATCCGATTCTTTCGTGGAGTCATAAAATATTCGAGGTAAGTCTCCAGGACCAAAATTATGGTCAGATTCGGTGAACAGACCCATACTCAGTTTTTCGGGCACGCTGTGTACCTACCCCTAGGGCCCGTCTAGCAAAATTACGAACAGGTCACGGGAAAGCTGAGGAGAGTTTTCATTGATCCGATTCTTTCGTGGAGTCATAAAATATTCGAGGGAAGTCTCCAGGACCAAAATTATGGTCAGATTCGGTGAACAGACCCATACTCAGTTTTTCGGGCACGCTGTGTACCTATCCCTAGGTCCCGTCTAGCAAAATTACGAACAGGTCACGGGAAAACTGAGGAGAGTTTTCATTGATCCGATTCTTTCGTGGAGTCATAAAATATTCGAGGGAAGTCTCCAGGACCAAAATTATGGTCAGATTCGGTGAACAGACCCATACTCAGTTTTTCGGGCACGCTGTGTACCTACCCCTAGGGCCCGTCTAGCAAAATTACGAACAGGTCACGGGAAAGCTGAGGAGAGTTTTCATTGATCCGATTCTTTCGTAGAGTCATAAAATATTCGAGGGAAGTCTCCAGGACCAAAATTATGGTCAGATTCGGTGAACAGACCCATACTCAGTTTTTCGGGCACGCTGGGTACCTACCCCTAGGGCCCGTCTAGCAAAATTTCGAACGTGTCACGGGAAAGCTCAGGAGAGTTTTCATTGATCCGATTCTTTCGTGGAGTAATAAAATATTCGAGGGAAGTCTCCAGGACCAAAATTATGGTCAGATTCGGTGAACAGACCCATACTCAGTTTTTCGGGCAAGCTGTGTACCTACCCCTAGGGCACGTCTAGCAAAATTTCGAACGTGTCACGGGAAAGCTCAGGAGAGTTTTCATTGATCCGATTCTTTCGTGGAGTCATAAAATATTCGAGAGAAGTCTCCTGGACCAAAATAATGGTCAGATTCGGTAAACAGACCCATACTCAGTTTTTCGGGCACGCTGTGTACCTACCCCTAGGGCCCGTCTAGCAAAATTTCGAACGTGTCACGGGAAAGCTCAGGAGAGTTTTCATTGATCCGATTCTTTCGTGGAGTCTTAAAATATTCGAGGGAAGTCTCCAGGACCAAAATTATGGTCAGATTCGGTGAACCGTCCCATACTCAGTTTTTCGGGCACGCTGTGTACCTACCCCTAGGGCCCGTCTAGCAAAATTTCGAACGGGTCACGGGAAAGCTCAGGAGAGTTTTCATTGATCCGATTCTTTCGTGGAGTCATAAAATATTCGAGGGAAGTCTCCAGGACCAAAATTATGGTCAGATTCGGTAAACAGACCCATACTCAGTTTTTCGGGCACGCTGTGTACCTAACCCTAGGGCCCGTCTAGCAAAATTTCGAACGTGTCACGGGAAAGCTCAGGAGAGTTTTCATTGATCCGATTCTTTCGTGGAGTCATAAAATATTCGAGGGAAGTCTCCAGGACCAAAATTATGGTCAGATTCGGTGAACAGACCCATACTCAGTTTTTCGGGCACGCTGTGTACCTACCCCTAGGTCCCGTCTAGCAAAATTACGAACAGGTCACGGGAAAACTGAGGAGAGTTTTCATTGATCCGATTCTTTCGTGGAGTCATAAAATATTCGAGGGAAGTCTCCAGGACCAAAATTATGGTCAGATTCGGTGAACAGACCCATACTCAGTTTTTCGGGCACGCTGTGTACCTACCCCTAGGGCCCGTCTAGCAAAATTACGAACAGGTCACGGGAAAGCTGAGGAGAGTTTTCATTGATCCGATTCTTTCGTAGAGTCATAAAATATTCGAGGGAAGTCTTCAGGACCAAAATTATGGTCAGATTCGGTGAACAGACCCATACTCAGTTTTTCGGGCACGCTGTGTACCTACCCCTAGGGCCCGTCTAGCAAAATTACGAACAGGTCACGGGAAAGCTGAGGAGAGTTTTCATTGATCCGATTCTTTCGTAGAGTCATAAAATATTCGAGGGAAGTCTCCAGGACCAAAATTATGGTCAGATTCGGTGAACAGACCCATACTTAGTTTTTCGGGCACGCTGGGTACCTACCCCTAGGGCCCGTCTAGCAAAATTTCGAACGTGTCACGGGAAAGCTCAGGAGAGTTTTCATTGATCCGATTCTTTCGTGGAGTAATAAAATATTCGAGGGAAGTCTCCAGGACCAAAATTATGGTCAGATTCGGTGAACAGACCCATACTCAGTTTTTCGGGCACGCTGTGTACCTACCCCTAGGGCACGTCTAGCAAAATTTCGAACGTGTCACGGGAAAGCTCAGGAGAGTTTTCATTGATCCGATTCTTTCGTGGAGTCATAAAATATTCGAGAGAAGTCTCCTGGACCAAAATAATGGTCAGATTCGGTAAACAGACCCATACTCAGTTTTTCGGGCACGCTGTGTACTTACCCCTAGGGCCCGTCTAGCAAAATTTCGAACGTGTCACGGGAAAGCTCAGGAGAGTTTTCATTGATCCGATTCTTTCGTGGAGTCTTAAAATATTCGAGGGAAGTCTCCAGGACCAAAATTATGGTCAGATTCGGTGAACCGTCCCATACTCAGTTTTTCGGGCACGCTAGTACCTACCCCTAGGGCCCGTCTAGCAAAATTTCGAACGGGTCACGGGAAAGCTCAGGAGAGTTTTCATTGATCCGATTCTTTCGTGGAGTCATAAAATATTCGAGGGAAGTCTCCAGGACCAAAATTATGGTCAGATTCGGTAAACAGACCCATACTCAGTTTTTCGGGCACGCTGTGTACCTAACCCTAGGGCCCGTCTAGCAAAATTTCGAAAGTGTCACGGGAAAGCTCAGGAGAGTTTTCATTGATCCGATTCTTTCGTGGAGTCATAAAATATTCGAGAGAAGTCTCCAGGACAAAAATTATGGTCAGATTCGGTATACAGAACCATACTCAGTTTTTCGGGCACGCTGTGTACCTACCCCTAGGCCCGTCTAGCAAAATTTCGAACGTGTCACGGGAAAGCTCAGGAGAGTTTTCATTGATCCGATTCTTTCGTGGAGTCATAAAATATTCGAGGGAAGTCTCCAGGACCAAACATATGGTCAGATTCGGTGAACAGACCCATACTCAGTTTTTCGGGCACGCTGTGTACCTACCCCTAGGGCCCGTGTAGCAAAATTTCGAACGGGTCACGGGAAAGCTCAGGAGAGTTTTCATTGATCCGATTCTTTCGTGGAGTAATAAAATATTCGAGGGAAGTCTCCAGGACAAAAATTATGGTCAGATTCGGTATACAGAACCATACTCAGTTTTTCGGGTACGCTGTGTACCTACCCCTAGGGCCCGTCTAGCAAAATTTCGAACGTGTCACGGGAAAGCTCAGGAGAGTTTTCATTGATCCGATTCTTTCGTGGAGTCTTAAAATATTCGAGGGAAGTCTCCAGGACCAAAATTATGGTCAGATTCGGTGAACAGACCCATACTCAGTTTTTCGGGCACGCTGTGTACCTACCCCTAGGGCCCGTCTAGCAAAATTTCGAACGTGTCACGGGAAAGCTCAGGAGAGTTTTCATTGATCCGATTCTTTCGTGGAGTAATAAAATATTCGAGGGAAGTCTCCAGGACAAAAATTATGGTCAGATTCGGTATACAGAACCATACTCAGTTTTTCGGGCACGCTGTGTACCTACCCCTAGGCCCGTCTAGCAAAATTTCGAACGTGTCACGGGAAAGCTCAGGAGAGTTTTCATTGATCCGATTCTTTCGTGGAGTCATAAAATATTCGAGGGAAGTCTCCAGGACCAAACATATGGTCAGATTCGGTGAACAGACCCATACTCAGTTTTTCGGGCACGCTGTGTACCTACCCCTAGGGCCCGTGTAGCAAAATTTCGAACGGGTCACGGGAAAGCTCAGGAGAGTTTTCATTGATCCGATTCTTTCGTGGAGTAATAAAATATTCGAGGGAAGTCTCCAGGACAAAAATTATGGTCAGATTCGGTATACAGAACCATACTCAGTTTTTCGGGTACGCTGTGTACCTACCCCTAGGGCCCGTCTAGCAAAATTTCGAACGTGTCACGGGAAAGCTCAGGAGAGTTTTCATTGATCCGATTCTTTCGTGGAGTCTTAAAATATTCGAGGGAAGTCTCCAGGACCAAAATTATGGTCAGATTCGGTGAACAGACCCATACTCAGTTTTTCGGGCACGCTGTGTACCTACCCCTAGGGCCCGTCTAGCAAAATTACGAACAGGTCACGGGAAAGCTCATGAGAGTTTTCATTGATCCGATTCTTTCGTGGAGTCATAAAATATTCGAGGGAAGTCTCCAGGACCAAACATATGGTCAGATTCGGTGAAGAGACCCATACTCAGTTTTTCGGGCACGCTGTGTACCTACCCCTAGGGCCCGTCTAGCAAAATTTCGAACGTGTCACGGGAAAGCTCAGGAGAGTTTTCATTGATCCGATTTTTCGTGGAGTCATAAAATATTCGAGGGAAGTCTCCAGGACCAAACATATGGTCAGATTCGGTGAACAGACCCATACTCAGTTTTTCGGCCACGCTGTGTACCTACCCCTAGGGCCCGTGTAGCAAAATTTCGAACGGGTCACGGGAAAGCTCAGGAGAGTTTTCATTGATCCGATTCTTTCGTGGAGTAATAAAATATTCGAGGGAAGTCTCCAGGACCAAAATTATGGTCAGATTCGGTGAACAGGCCCATACTCAGTTTTTCGGGCACGCTGTGTACCTACCCCTAGGGCCCGTCTAGCAAAATTACGAAAAGGTCACGGGAAAGCTGAGGAGAGTTTTCATTGATCCGATTCTTTCGTGGAGTCATAAAATATTCGAGGGAAGTCTCCAGGACCAAAATTATGGTCAGATTCGGTGAACAGACCCATACTCAGTTTTTCGGACACGCTGTGTACCTACCCTTAGGGCCCGTCTAGCAAAATTACGAACAGGTCACGGGAAAGCTGAGGAGAGTTTTCATTGATCCGATTCTTTCGTGGAGTCATAAAATATTCGAGGGAAGTCTCCAGGACCAAAATTATGGTCAGATTCGGTGAACAGACCCATACTCAGTTTTTCGGGCACGCTGTGTACCTACCCCTAGGGCCCGTGTAGCAAAATTTCGAACGGGTCACGGGAAAGCTCAGGAGAGTTTTCATTGATCCGATTCTTTCGTGGAGTAATAAAATATTCGAGGGAAGTCTCCAGGACAAAAATTATGGTCAGATTCGGTATACAGAACCATACTCAGTTTTTCGGGTACGCTGTGTACCTACCCCTAGGGCCCGTCTAGCAAAATTTCGAACGTGTCACGGGAAAGCTCAGGAGAGTTTTCATTGATCCGATTCTTTCGTGGAGTCTTAAAATATTCGAGGGAAGTCTCCAGGACCAAAATTATGGTCAGATTCGGTGAACAGACCCATACTCAGTTTTTCGGGCACGCTGTGTACCTACCCCTAGGGCCCGTCTAGCAAAATTACGAACAGGTCACGGGAAAGCTCAGGAGAGTTTTCATTGATCCGATTCTTTCGTGGAGTCATAAAATATTCGAGGGAAGTCTCCAGGACCAAACATATGATCAGATTCGGTGAAGAGACCCATACTCAGTTTTTCGGGCACGCTGTGTACCGACCCCTAGGGCCCGTCTAGCAAAATTTCGAACGTGTCACGGGAAAGCTCAGGAGAGTTTTCATTGATCCGATTTTTCGTGGAGTCATAAAATATTCGAGGGAAGTCTCCAGGACCAAACATATGGTCAGATTCGGTGAACTGACCCATACTCAGTTTTTCGGCCACGCTGTGTACCTACCCCTAGGGCCCGTGTAGCAAAATTTCGAACGGGTCACGGGAAAGCTCAGGAGAGTTTTCATTGATCCGATTCTTTCGTGGAGTAATAAAATATTCGAGGGAAGTCTCCAGGACCAAAATTATGGTCAGATTCGGTGAACAGGCCCATACTCTGTTTTTCGGGCACGCTGTGTACCTACCCCTAGGGCCCGTCTAGCAAAATTACGAACAGGTCACGGGAAAGCTGAGGAGAGTTTTCATTGATCCGATTCTTTCGTGGAGTCATAAAATATTCGAGGGAAGTCTCCAGGACCAAAATTATGGTCAGATTCGGTGAACAGACCCATACTCAGTTTTTCGGGCACGCTGTGTACCTACCCTTAGGGCCCGTCTAGCAAAATTACGAACAGGTCACGGGAAAGCTGAGGAGAGTTTTCATTGATCCGATTCTTTCGTGGAGTCATAAAATATTCGAGGGAAGTCTCCAGGACCAAAATTATGGTCAGATTCGGTGAACAGACCCATACTCAGTTTTTCGGGCACGCTGTGTACCTACCCCTAGGGCCCGTCTAGCAAAATTACGAACAGGTCACGGGAAAACTGAGGAGAGTTTTCATTGATCCGATTCTTTCGTGAAGTCATAAAATATTCGAGGGAAGTCTCCAGGACCAAAATTATGGTCAGATTCGGTGAACAGACCCATACTCAGTTTTTCGGGCACGCTGTGTACCTACCCCTAGGGCCCGTCTAGCAAAATTACGAACAGGTCACGGGAAAGCTGAGGAGAGTTTTCATTGATCCGATTCTTTCGTAGAGTCATAAAATATTCGAGGGAAGTCTTCAGGACCAAAATTATGGTCAGATTCGGTGAACAGACCCATACTCAGTTTTTCGGGCACGCTGTGTACCTACCCCTAGGGCCCGTCTAGCAAAATTTCGAACGTGTCACGGGAAAGCTCAGGAGAGTTTTCATTGATCCGATTCTTTCGTGGAGTAATAAAATATTCGAGGGAAGTCTCCAGGACCAAAATTATGGTCAGATTCGGTGAACAGACCCATACTCAGTTTTTCGGGCACGCTGTGTACCTACCCCTAGGGCACGTCTAGCAAAATTTCGAACGTGTCACGGGAAAGCTCAGGAGAGTTTTCATTGATCCGATTCTTTCGTGGAGTCATAAAATATTCGAGAGAAGTCTCCTGGACCAAAATAATGGTCAGATTCGGTAAACAGACCCATACTCAGTTTTTCGGGCACGCTGTGTACCTACCCCTAGGGCCCGTCTAGCAAAATTTCGAACGTGTCACGGGAAAGCTCAGGAGAGTTTTCATTGATCCGATTATTTCGTGGAGTCTTAAAATATTCGAGGGAAGTCTCCAGGACCAAAATTATGGTCAGATTCGGTGAACCGTCCCATACTCAGTTTTTCGGGCACGCTGTGTACCTACCCCTAGGGCCCGTCTAGCAAAATTTCGAACGGGTCACGGGAAAGCTCAGGAGAGTTTTCATTGATCCGATTCTTTCGTGGAGTCATAAAATATTCGAGGGAAGTCTCCAGGACCAAAATTATGGTCAGATTCGGTGAACAGACCCATACTCAGTTTTTCGGGCACGCTGTGTACCTACCCCTAGGGCCCGTCTAGCAAAATTTCGAACGGGTCACGGGAAAGCTCAGGAGAGTTTTCATTGATCCGATTCTTTCGTGGAATCATAAAATATTCGAGGGAAGTCTCCAGGACCAAAATTATGGTCAGATTCGGTAAACAGACCCATACTCAGTTTTTCGGGCACGCTGTGTACCTAACCCTAGGGCCCGTCCAGCAAAATTTCGAACGTGTCACGGGAAAGCTCAGGAGAGTTTTCATTGATCCGATTCTTTCGTGGAGTCATAAAATATTCGAGGGAAGTCTCCAGGACAAAACATATGGTCAGATTCGGTGAACAGACCCATACTCAGTTTTTCGGGCACGCTGTGTACCTACCCCTAGGGCCCGTCTAGCAAAATTTCGAACGTGTCACGGGAAAGCTCAGGAGAGTTTTCATTGATCCGATTCTTTCGTGGAGTAATAAAATATTCGAGGGAAGTCTCCAGGACCAAAATTATGGTCAGATTCGGTGAACAGACCCATACTCAGTTTTTCGGGCACGCTGTGTACCTACCCCTAGGGCCCGTCTAGCAAAATTTCGAACGTGTCACGGGAAAGCTCAGGAGAGTTTTCATTGATCCGATTCTTTCGTGGAGTCTTAAAATATTCGAGGGAAGTCTCCAGGACCAAAATTATGGTCAGATTCGGTGAACCGTCCCATACTCAGTTTTTCGGGCACGCTGTGTACCTACCCCTAGGGCCCGTCTAGCAAAATTTCGAACGGGTCACGGGAAAGCTCAGGAGAGTTTTCATTGATCCGATTCTTTCGTGGAGTCATAAAATATTCGAGGGAAGTCTCCAGGACCAAAATTATGGTCAGATTCGGTGAACAGACCCATACTCAGTTTTTCGGGCACGCTGTGTACCTACCCCTAGGGCCCGTCTAGCAAAATTTCGAACGGGTCACGGGAAAGCTCAGGAGAGTTTTCATTGATCCGATTCTTTCGTGGAATCATAAAATATTCGAGGGAAGTCTCCAGGACCAAAATTATGGTCAGATTCGGTAAACAGACCCATACTCAGTTTTTCGGGCACGCTGTGTACCTAACCCTAGGGCCCGTCCAGCAAAATTTCGAACGTGTCACGGGAAAGCTCAGGAGAGTTTTAATTGATCCGATTCTTTCGTGGAGTCATAAAATATTCGAGGGAAGTCTCCAGGACAAAACATATGGTCAGATTCGGTGAACAGACCCATACTCAGTTTTTCGGGCACGCTGTGTACCTACCCCTAGGGCCCGTCTAGCAAAATTTCGAACGTGTCACGGGAAAGCTCAGGAGAGTTTTCATTGATCCGATTCTTTCGTGGAGTAATAAAATATTCGAGGGAAGTCTCCAGGACCAAAATTATGGTCAGATTCGGTGAACAGACCCATACTCAGTTTTTCGGGCACGCTGTGTACCTACCCCTAGGGCCCGTCTAGCAAAATTTCGAACGGGTCACGGGAAAGCTCAGGAGAGTTTTCATTGATCCGATTCTTTCGTGGAGTCATAAAATATTCGAGGGAAGTCTCCAGGACCAAAATTATGGTCAGATTCGGTAAACAGACCCATACTCAGTTTTTCGGGCACGCTGTGTACCTAACCCTAGGGCCCGTCCAGCAAAATTTCGAACGTGTCACGGGAAAGCTCAGGAGAGTTTTCATTGATCCGATTCTTTCGTGGAGTCATAAAATATTCGAGGGAAGTCTCCAGGACCAGACATATGGTCAGATTCGGTGAACAGACCCATACTCAGTTTTTCGGGCATGCTGTGTACCTACCCCTAGGGCCCGTCTAGCAAAATTTCGAACGGGTCACGGGAAAGCTCAGGAGAGTTTTCATTGATCCGATTCTTTCATGGAGTCATAAAATATTCGAGGGAAGTCTCCAGGACCAAACATATGGTCAGATTCGGTGAACAGACCCATACTCAGTTTTTCGGGCACGCTGTGTACCTTCCCCTAGGGCCCGTCTAGCAAAATTTCGAACGGGTCACGGGAAAACTCAGGAGAGTTTTCATTGATCCGATTCTTTCGTGGAGTCATAAAATATTCGAGAGAAGTCTCCAGGACCAAAATTATGGTCAGATTCGGTGAACCGTCCCATACTCAGTTTTTCGGGCACGCTGTGTACCTACCCCTAGGGCCCGTCTAGCAAAATTTCGAACGTGTCACGGGAAAGCTGAGGAGAGTTTTCCTTGATCCGATTCTTTCGTGGAGTCTTAAAATATTCGAGGGAAGTCTCCAGGACCAAAATTATGGTCAGATTCGGTGAACAGACCCATACTCAGTTTTTCGGCCACGCTGTGTACCTACCCCTAGGGCCCGTCTAGCAAAATTTCGAACAGGTCACGGGAAAGCTCAGGAGAGTTTTCATTGTTCCGATTCTTTCGTGGAGTCATAAAATATTCGAGGGAAGTCTCCAGGACCAAACATATGGTCAGATTCGGTGAACAGACCCATACTCAGTTTTTCGGGCACGCTATGTACCTACCCCTAGGGCCCGTCTAGCAAAATTTCGAACGGGTCACGGGAAAGCTCAGGAGAGTTTTCATTGATCCGATTCTTTCGTGGAGTCATAAAATATTCGAGGGAAGTCTCCAGGACCAAACATATGGTCAGATTCGGTGAACAGACCCATACTCAGTTTTTCGGGCACGCTGTGTACCTTCCCCTAGGGCCCGTCTTGCAAAATTTCGAACGGGTCACGGGAAAGCTCAGGAGAGTTTTCATTGATCCGATTCTTTCGTGGAGTCATAAAATATTCGAGGGAAGTCTCCAGGACCAAAATTATGTTCAGATTCGGTGAACAGACCCATACTCAGTTTTTCGGGCAAGCTGTGTACCTACCCCTAGGGCCCGTCTAGCAAAATTTCGAACGTGTCACGGGAAAGCTCAGGAGAGTTTTCATTGATCCGATTCTTTCGTGGAGTAATAAAATATTCGAGGGAAGTCTCCCGGACCAAAATTATGGTCAGATTCGGTGAACAGACCCATACTCAGTTTTTCGGGCACGCAGTGTACCTAACCCTAGGGCCCGTCAAGCAAAATTTCGAACGGGTACGGGAAAGCTCAGGAGAGTTTTCATTGATCCGATTCTTTCGTGGAGTCATAAAATATTCGAGGGAAGTCTCCAGGACCAAAATTATGGTCAGATTCGGTAAACAGACCCATACTCAGTTTTTCGGGCACGATATGTACCTAACCCTAGGGCCCGTCTAGCAAAATTTCGAACGTGTCACGGGAAAGCTCAGGAGAGTTTTCATTGATCCGATTCTTTCGTGGAGTCATAAAATATTCGAGGGAAGTCTCCAGGACCAAAATTATGGTCAGATTCGGTATACAGAACCATACTCAGTTTTTCGGGCACGCTGTGTACCTACCCCTAGGGCCCGTCTAGCAAAATTTCGAACGTATCACGGGAAAGCTCAGGAGCGTTTTCATTGATCCGATTCTTTCGTGGAGTCATAAAATATTCGAGGGAAGTCTCCAGGACCAAAATTATGGTCAGATTCGGTGAACAGACCCATACTCAGTTTTTCGGCCACGCTGTGTACCTACCCCTAGGTCCCGTGTAGCAAAATTTCGAACGGGTCACGGGAAAGCTCAGGATTGTTTTCATTGATCCGATTCTTTCGTGGAGTCATAAAATATTCGAGGGAAGTCTCCAGGACCAAAATTATGGTCAGATTCGGTAAACAGACCCATACTCAGTTTTTCGGGCACGCTGTGTACCTACCCCTAGGGCCCGTCTAGCAAAATTTCGAACGTGTCACGGGAAAGCTCAGGAGAGTTTTCATTGATCCGATTCTTTTTTGGAGTCATAAAATATTCGAGGGAAGTCTCCAGGACCAAAATAATGGTCAGATTCGGTAAACAGACCCATACTCAGTTTTTCGGGCACGCTGTGTACCTACCCTTAGGGCCCGTCTAGCAAAATTTCGAACGTGTCACGGGAAAGCTCAGGAGAGTTTTCATTGATCCGATTCTTTCGTGGAGTCATAAAATATTCGAGGGAAGTCTCCAGGACCAAAATTATGTTCAGATTCGGTGAACAGACCCATACTCAGTTTTTCGGGCAAGCTGTGTACCTACCCCTAGGGCCCGTCTAGCAAAATTTCGAACGTGTCACGGGAAAGCTCAGGAGAGTTTTCATTGATCCGATTCTTTCGTGGAGTAATAAAATATTCGAGGGAAATCTCCTGGACCAAAATTATGGTCAGATTCGGTGAACAGACCCATACTCAGTTTTTCGGGCACGCAGTGTACCTAACCCTAGGGCCCGTCTAGCAAAATTTCGAACGGGTCACGGGAAAGCTCAGGAGAGTTTTCATTGATCCGATTCTTTCGTGGAGTCATAAAATATTCGAGGGAAGTCTCCAGGACCAAAATTATGGTCAGATTCGGTGAACAGACCCATACTCAGTTTTTCGGCCACGCTGTGTACCTACCCCTAGGTCCCGTGTAGCAAAATTTCGAACGGGTCACGGGAAAGCTCAGGAGAGTTTTCATTGATCCGATTCTTTCGTGGAGTCATAAAATATTCGAGGGAAGTCTCCAGGACCAAAATTATGGTCAGATTCGGTAAACAGACCCATACTCAGTTTTTCGGGCACGATGTGTACCTAACCCTAGGGCCCGTCTAGCAAAATTTCGAACGTGTCACGGGAAAGCTCAGGAGAGTTTTCATTGATCCGATTCTTTCGTGGAGTCATAAAATATTCGAGGGAAGTCTCCAGGACCAAAATTATGGTCAGATTCGGTATACAGAACCATACTCAGTTTTTCGGGCACGCTGTGTACCTACCCCTAGGGCCCGTCTAGCAAAATTTCGAACGGGTCACGGGAAAGCTCAGGAGAGTTTTCATTGTTCCGATTCTTTCGTGGAGTCATAAAATATTCGAGGGAAGTCTCCAGGACCAAACATATGGTCAGATTCGGTGAACAGACCCATACTCAGTTTTTCGGGCACGCTATGTACCTACCCCTAGGGCCCGTCTAGCAAAATTTCGAACGGGTCACGGGAAAGCTCAGGAGAGTTTTCATTGATCCGATTCTTTCGTGGAGTCATAAAATATTCGAGGGAAGTCTCCAGGACCAAACATATGGTCAGATTCGGTGAACAGACCCATACTCAGTTTTTCGGGCACGCTGTGTACCTTCCCCTAGGGCCCGTCTTGCAAAATTTCGAACGGGTCACGGGAAAGCTCAGGAGAGTTTTCATTGATCCGATTCTTTCGTGGAGTCATAAAATATTCGAGGGAAGTCTCCAGGACCAAAATTATGTTCAGATTCGGTGAACAGACCCATACTCAGTTTTTCGGGCAAGCTGTGTACCTACCCCTAGGGCCCGTCTAGCAAAATTTCGAACGTGTCACGGGAAAGCTCAGGAGAGTTTTCAATGATCCGATTCTTTCGTCGATTAATAAAATATTCGAGGGAAGTCTCCCGGACCAAAATTATGGTCAGATTCGGTGAACAGACCCATACTCAGTTTTTCGGGCACGCAGTGTACCTAACCCTAGGGCCCGTCAAGCAAAATTTCGAACGGGTACGGGAAAGCTCAGGAGAGTTTTCATTGATCCGATTCTTTCGTGGAGTCATAAAATATTCGAGGGAAGTCTCCAGGACCAAAATTATGGTCAGATTCGGTAAACAGACCCATACTCAGTTTTTCGGGCACGATGTGTACCTAACCCTAGGGCCCGTCTAGCAAAATTTCGAACGTGTCACGGGAAAGCTCAGGAGAGTTTTCATTGATCCGATTCTTTCGTGGAGTCATAAAATATTCGAGGGAAGTCTCCAGGACCAAAATTATGGTCAGATTCGGTATACAGAACCATACTCAGTTTTTCGGCCACGCTGTGTACCTACCCCTAGGGCCCGTCTAGCAAAATTTCGAACGTATCACGGGAAAGCTCAGGAGCGTTTTCATTGATCCGATTCTTTCGTGGAGTCATAAAATATTCGAGGGAAGTCTCCAGGACCAAAATTATGGTCAGATTCGGTGAACAGACCCATACTCAGTTTTTCGGCCACGCTGTGTACCTACCCCTAGGTCCCGTGTAGCAAAATTTCGAACGGGTCACGGGAAAGCTCAGGAGAGTTTTCATTGATCCGATTCTTTCGTGGAGTCATAAAATATTCGAGGGAAGTCTCCAGGACCAAAATTATGGTCAGATTCGGTAAACAGACCCATACTCAGTTTTTCGGGCACGCTGTGTACCTACCCCTAGGGCCCGTCTAGCAAAATTTCGAACGTGTCACGGGAAAGCTCAGGAGAGTTTTCATTGATCCGATTCTTTTTTGGAGTCATAAAATATTCGAGGGAAGTCTCCAGGACCAAAATAATGGTCAGATTCGGTAAACAGACCCATACTCAGTTTTTCGGGCACGCTGTGTACCTACCCCTAGGGCCCGTCTAGCAAAATTTCGAACGTGTCACGGGAAAGCTCAGGAGAGTTTTCATTGATCCGATTCTTTCGTGGAGTCATAAAATATTCGAGGGAAGTCTCCAGGAACAAAATTATGTTCAGATTCGGTGAAAAGACCCATACTCAGTTTTTCGGGCAAGCTGTGTACCTACCCCTAGGGCCCGTCTAGCAAAATTTCGAACGTGTCACGGGAAAGCTCAGGAGAGTTTTCATTGATCCGATTCTTTCGTGGAGTAATAAAATATTCGAGGAAAGTCTCCTGGACCAAAATTATGGTCAGATTCGGTGAACAGACCCATACTCAGTTTTTCGGGCACGCAGTGTACCTAACCCTAGGGCCCGTCTAGCAAAATTTCGAACGGGTCACGGGAAAGCTCAGGAGAGTTTTCATTGATCCGATTCTTTCGTGGAGTCATAAAATATTCGAGGGAAGTCTCCAGGACCAAAATTATGGTCAGATTCGGTAAACAGACCCATACTCAGTTTTTCGGGCACGATGTGTACCTAACCCTAGGGCCCGTCTAGCAAAATTTCGAACGGGTCACGGGAAAGCTCAGGAGAGTTTTCATTGATCCGATTCTTTCGTGGAGTCATAAAATATTCGAGGGAAGTCTCCAGGACCAAAATTATGGTCAGATTCGGTAAACAGACCCATACTCAGTTTTTCGGGCACGCTGTGTACCTACCCCTAGGGCCCGTCTAGCAAAATTTCGAACGTGTCACGGGAAAGCTCAGGAGAGTTTTCATTGATCCGATTCTTTTTTGGAGTCATAAAATATTCGAGGGAAGTCTCCAGGACCAAAATAATGGTCAGATTCGGTAAACAGACCCATACTCAGTTTTTCGGGCACGCTGTGTACCTACCCCTAGGGCCCGTCTAGCAAAATTTCGAACGTGTCACGGGAAAGCTGAGGAGAGTTTTCATTGATCCGATTCTTTCGTGGAGTCTTAAAATATTCGAGGGAATTCTTCAGGACCAAAATTATGGTCAGATTCGGTGAACAGACCCATACTCAGTTTTTCGGCCACGCTGTGTACCTACCCCTAGGGCCCGTCTAGCAAAATTTCGAACGGGTCACGGGAAAGCTCAGGAGAGTTTTCATTGTTCCGATTCTTTCGTGGAGTCATAAAATATTCGAGGGAAGTCTCCAGGACCAAACATATGGTCAGATTCGGTGAACAGACCCATACTCAGTTTTTCGGGCACGCTGTGTACCTACCCCTAGGGCCCGTCTAGCAAAATTTCGAACGGGTCACGGGAAAGCTCTGGAGAGTTTTCATTGATCCGATTCTTTCGTGGAGTCATAAAATATTCGAGGGAAGTCTCCAGGACCAAACATATGGTCAGATTCGGTGAACAGACCCATACTCAGTTTTTCGGGCACGCTGTGTACCTTCCCCTAGGGCCCGTCTAGCAAAATTTCGAACGGGTCACGGGAAAGCTCAGGAGAGTTTTCATTGATCCGATTCTTTCGTGGAGTCATAAAATATTCGAGGGAAGTCTCCAGGACCAAAATTATGGTCAGATTCGATGAACAGACCCATACTCAGTTTTTCGGGCACGCTGTGTACCTACCCCTAGGGCCCGTCTAGCAAAATTTCGAACGGGTCACGGGAAAGCTCAGGAGAGTTTTCATTGATCCGATTCTTTCGTGGAGTCATAAAATATTCGAGGGAAGTCTCCAGGACCAAAATTATGGTCAGATTCGGTGAACAGACCCATACTCAGTTTTTCGGGCACGCTGTGTACCTACCCCTAGGGCCCGTCTAGCAAACTTTGAACGGGTCACGGGAAAGCTCAGGAGAGTTTTCATTGATCCGATTCTTTCGTGGAGTCATAAAATATTCGAGGGAAGTCTCCAGGACCAAAAATATGGTCAGATTCGGTAAACAGACCTATACTCAGTTTTTCGGGCACGCTGTGTACCTACCCCTAGGGCCCGTCTAGCAAAATTTCGAACATGTCACGGGAAAGCTCAGGAGAGTTTTCATTGATCCGATTCTTTCGTGGAGTCATAAAATATTCGAGGGAAGTCTCCAGGACCAAAATAATGGTCAGATTCGGTAAACAGACCCATACTCAGTTTTTCGGGCACGCTGTGTACCTACCCCTAGGGCCCGTCTAGCAAAAGTTCGAACGTGTCACGGGAAAGCTGAGGAGAGTTTTCATTGATCCGATTCTTTCGTGGAGTCATAAAATATTCGAGGGAAGTCTCCAGGACCAAAATTATGGTCAGATTCGGTGAACAGACCCATACTCAGTTTTTCGGGCACGCTGTGTACCTACCCCTAGGGCCCGTCTAGCAATACTTTGAACGGGTCACGGGAAAGCTCAGGAGAGTTTTCATTGATCCGATTCTTTCGTGGAGTCATAAAATATTCGAGGGAAGTCTCCAGGACCAAAATTATGGTCAGATTCGGTGAACAGACCCATACTCAGTTTTTCGGGCACGCTGTGTACCTAACCCTAGGGCCCGTCTAGCAAAATTTCGAACGTGTCACGGGAAAGCTCAGGAGAGTTTTCATTGATCCGATTCTTTCGTGGAGTCATAAAATATTCGAGGGAAGTCTCCAGGACCAAACATATGGTCAGATTCGGTGAACAGACCCATACTCAGTTTTTCGGGCACGCTGTGTACCTTCCCTTAGGGCCCGTCTAGCAAAATTTCGAACGGGTCACGGGAAAGCTCAGGAGAGTTTTCATTGATCCGATTCTTTCGTGGAGTCATAAAATATTCGAGGGAAGTCTCCAGGACCAAAATTATGGTCAGATTCGGTGAACAGACCCATACTCAGTTTTTCGGGCACGCTGTGTACCTACCCCTAGGGCCCGTCTAGCAAAATTTCGAACGGGTCACGGGAAAGCTCAGGAGAGTTTTCATTGATCCGATTCTTTCGTGGAGTCATAAAATATTCGAGGGAAGTCTCCAGGACCAAAATTATGGTCAGAATCGGTGAACAGACCCATACTCAGTTTTTCGGGCACGCTGTGTACCTACCCCTAGGGCCCGTCTAGCAAAATTTCGAACGGGTCACGGGAAAGCTCTGGAGAGTTTTCATTGATCCGATTCTTTCGTGGAGTCATAAAATATTCGAGGGAAGTCTCCAGGACCAAACATATGGTCAGATTCGGTGAACAGACCCATACTCAGTTTTTCGGGCACGCTGTGTACCTTCCCCTAGGGCCCGTCTAGCAAAATTTCGAACGGGTCACGGGAAAGCTCAGGAGAGTTTTCATTGATCCGATTCTTTCGTGGAGTCATAAAATATTCGAGGGAAGTCTCCAGGACCAAAATTATGGTCAGATTCGATGAACAGACCCATACTCAGTTTTTCGGGCACGCTGTGTACCTACCCCTAGGGCCCGTCTAGCAAAATTTCGAACGGGTCACGGGAAAGCTCAGGAGAGTTTTCATTGATCCGATTCTTTCGTGGAGTCATAAAATATTCGAGGGAAGTCTCCAGGACCAAAATTATGGTCAGATTCGGTGAACAGACCCATACTCAGTTTTTCGGGCACGCTGTGTACCTACCCCTAGGGCCCGTCTAGCAAACTTTGAACGGGTCACGGGAAAGCTCAGGAGAGTTTTCATTGATCCGATTCTTTCGTGGAGTCATAAAATATTCGAGGGAAGTCTCCAGGACCAAAAATATGGTCAGATTCGGTAAACAGACCTATACTCAGTTTTTCGGGCACGCTGTGTACCTACCCCTAGGGCCCGTCTAGCAAAATTTCGAACATGTCACGGGAAAGCTCAGGAGAGTTTTCATTGATCCGATTCTTTCGTGGAGTCATAAAATATTCGAGGGAAGTCTCCAGGACCAAAATAATGGTCAGATTCGGTAAACAGACCCATACTCAGTTTTTCGGGCACGCTGTGTACCTACCCCTAGGGCCCGTCTAGCAAAAGTTCGAACGTGTCACGGGAAAGCTGAGGAGAGTTTTCATTGATCCGATTCTTTCGTGGAGTCATAAAATATTCGAGGGAAGTCTCCAGGACCAAAATTATGGTCAGATTCGGTGAACAGACCCATACTCAGTTTTTCGGGCACGCTGTGTACCTACCCCTAGGGCCCGTCTAGCAATACTTTGAACGGGTCACGGGAAAGCTCAGGAGAGTTTTCATTGATCCGATTCTTTCGTGGAGTCATAAAATATTCGAGGGAAGTCTCCAGGACCAAAATTATGGTCAGATTCGGTGAACAGACCCATACTCAGTTTTTCGGGCACGCTGTGTACCTAACCCTAGGGCCCGTCTAGCAAAATTTCGAACGTGTCACGGGAAAGCTCAGGAGAGTTTTCATTGATCCGATTCTTTCGTGGAGTCATAAAATATTCGAGGGAAGTCTCCAGGACCAAACATATGGTCAGATTCGGTGAACAGACCCATACTCAGTTTTTCGGGCACGCTGTGTACCTTCCCTTAGGGCCCGTCTAGCAAAATTTCGAACGGGTCACGGGAAAGCTCAGGAGAGTTTTCATTGATCCGATTCTTTCGTGGAGTCATAAAATATTCGAGGGAAGTCTCCAGGACCAAAATTATGGTCAGATTCGGTGAACAGACCCATACTCAGTTTTTCGGGCACGCTGTGTACCTACCCCTAGGGCCCGTCTAGCAAAATTTCGAACGGGTCACGGGAAAGCTCAGGAGAGTTTTCATTGATCCGATTCTTTCGTGGAGTCATAAAATATTCGAGGGAAGTCTCCAGGACCAAAATTATGGTCAGAATCGGTGAACAGACCCATACTCAGTTTTTCGGGCACGCTGTGTACCTACCCCTAGGGCCCGTCTAGCAAAACTTTGAACGGGTCACGGGAAAGCTCAAGAGAGTTTTCATTGATCCGATTCTTTCGTGGAGTCATAAAATATTCGAGGGAAGTCTCCAGGACCAAAAATATGGTCAGATTCGGTAAACAGACCCATACTCAGTTTTTCGGGCACGCTGTGTACCTACCCCTAGGGCCCGTCTAGCAAAATTTCGAACATGTCACGGGAAAGCTCAGGAGAGTTTTCATTGATCCGATTCTTTCGTGGAGTCATAAAATATTCGAGGGAAGTCTCCAGGACCAAAATAATGGTCAGATTCGGTAAACAGACCCATACTCAGTTTTTCGGGCACGCTGTGTACCTACCCCTAGGGCCCGTCTAGCAAAATTTCGAACGTGTCACGGGAAAGCTGAGGAGAGTTTTCATTGATCCGATTCTTTCGTGGAGTCTTAAAATATTCGAGGGAAGTCTCCAGGACCAAAATTATGGTAAGATTCGGTGAACAGACCCATACTCAGTTTTTCTGGCACGCTGTGTACCTACCCCTAGGGCCCGTCTAGCAAAACTTTGAACGGGTCACGGGAAAGCTCAGGAGAGTTTTCATTGATCCGATTCTTTCGTGGAGTCATAAAATATTCGAGGGAAGTTTCCAGGACCAAAAATATGGTCAGATTCGGTAAACAGACCCATACTCAGTTTTTCGGGCACGCTGTGTACCTACCCCTAGGGCCCGTCTAGCAAAATTTCGAACATGTCACGGGAAAGCTCAGGAGAGTTTTCATTGATCCGATTCTTTCGTGGAGTCATAAAATATTCGAGGGAAGTCTCCAGGACCAAAATTATGGTCAGATTCGGTAAACAGACCCATACTCAGTTTTTCGGGCACGCTGTATGCCTAACCCTAGGGCCCGCCAGGACCAAAATTATGGTCAGATTCGGTGAACAGACCCATACTCAGTTTTTCGGGCACGCTGTGTACCTACCCCTAGGGCCCGTCTAGCAAAATTTCGAACGGGTCACGGGAAAGCTCAGGAGAGTTTTCATTGATCCGATTCTTTCGTGGAGTCATAAAATATTCGAGGGAAGTCTCCAGGACCAAAATTATGGTCAGATTCGGTGAACAGACTCATACTCAGTTTTTCAGGCACGCTGTATACCTACCCCTAGGGCCCGTCTAGCAAAATTTCGAACGGGTCACGGGAAAGCTCAGGAGAGTTTTCATTGATCCGATTCTTTCGTGGAGTCATAAAATATTCGAGGGAAGTCTCCAGGACCAAAATTATGGTCAGATTCGGTGAACAGAGCCATACTCAGTTTTTCGGGCACGCTGTGTACCTACCCCTAGGGCCCGTGTAGCAAAATTTCGAACGGGTCACGGGAAAGCTCAGGAGAGTGTTCATTGATCCGATTCTTTCGTGGAGTCATAAAATATTCGAGGGAAGTCTCCAGGACCAAAATTATGGTCAGATTCGATAAACAGGCACATACTCAGTTTTTCGGGCACGCTGTGTACCTACCCCTAGGGCCCGTGTAGCAATATTTCGAACGTGTCACGGGAAAGCTCAGGAGAGTTTTCATTGATCCGATTCTTTCGTGGAGTCATAAAATATTCGTGGGAAGTCTCCAGGACCAAAATTATGGTCAGATTCGGTGAACAGAGCCATACTCAGTTTTTCGGGCACGCTGTGTACCTACCCCTAGGGCCCGTGTAGCAAAATTTCGAACGGGTCACGGGAAAGCTCAGGAGAGTTTTCATTGATCCGATTCTTTCGTGGAGTCATAAAATATTCGAGGGAAGTCTCCAGGACCAAACATATGGTCAGATTCGGTGAACAGACCCATACTCAGTTTTTCGGGCACGATGTGTACCTACCCCTAGGGCCCGTCTAGCAAAATTTCGAACGGGTCACGGGAAAGCTCAGGAGAGTTTTCATTGATCCGATTCTTTCGTGGAGTCATAAAATATTCGAGGGAAGTCTCCAGGACCAAAATTATGGTCAGGTTCGGTGAACAGACCCATACTCAGTTTTTCGGGCACGCTGTATACCTACCCCTAGGGCCCGTGTAGCAAAATTTCGAACGGGTCACGGGAAAGCTCAGGAGAGTTTTCATTGATCCGATTCTTTCGTGGAGTCATAAAATATTCGAGGGAAGTCTCCAGGACCAAAATTATGGTCAGATTCGGTAAACAGACCCATACTCAGTTTTTCGGGCACGCTTTGTACCTAACCCTAGGGCCCGTCTAGCAAAATTTCGAACGTGTCACGGGAAAGCTCAGGAGAGTTTTCATTGATCCGATTCTTTCGTGGAGTCATAAAATATTCGAGGGAAGTCTCCAGGACCAAACATATGGTCAGATTCGGTGAACAGACCCATACTCAGTTTTTCGGGCACGCTGTGTACTACCCCTAGGGCCCGTCTAGCAAAATTTCGAACGTGTCACGGGAAAGCTCAGGAGAGTTTTCATTGATCCGATTCTTTCGTGGAGTCATAAAATATTCGAGGGAAGTCTCCAGGACCAAATGTATGGTCAGATTCGGTGAACAGACCCATACTCAGTTTTTCGGGCACGCTGTGTACCTACCCCTAGGGCCCGTCTAGCAAAATTTCGAACGGGTCACGGGAAAGCTCAGGAGAGTTTTCATTGATCCGATTCTTTCGTGGAGTCATAAAATATTCGAGGGAAGTCTCCAGGACCAAAATTATGGTCAGATTCGGTGAACAGACCCATACTCAGTTTTTCGGCCACGCTGTGTACCTACCCCTAGGGCCCGTGTAGCAAAATTTCGAACGGGTCACGGGAAAACTCAGGAGAGTTTTCATTGATCCGATTCTTTCGTGGAGTCATAAAATATTCGAGGGAAGTCTCCAGGACCAAAATTATGGTCAGATTCGGTAAACAGACCCATACTCAGTTTTTCGGGCACGCTGTGTACCTAACCATAGGGCCCGTCTAGCAAAATTTCGAACGTGTCACGGGAAAGCTCAGGAGAGTTTTCATTGATCCGATTCTTTCGTGGAGTCATAAAATATTCGAGGGAAGTCTCCAGGACCAAACATATGGTCAGATTCGGTGAACAGACCCATACTCAGTTTTTCGGGCACGCTGTGTACCTACCCCTAGGGCCCGTCTAGCAAAATTTCGAACGTGTCACGGGAATGCTCAGGAGAGTTTTCATTGATCTGATTCTTTCGTGGAGTCATAAAATATTCGAGGCAAGTCTCCAGGACCAAAATTATGGTCAGGTTCGGTGAACAGACCCATACTCAGTTTTTCGGGCACGCTGTGTACCTACCCCTAGGGCCCGTCTAGCAAAATTTCGAACGGGTCACGGGAAAGCTCAGGAGAGTTTTCATTGATCCGATTCTTTCGTGGAGTCATAAAATATTCGAGGGAAGTCTCCAGGACCAAAATTATGGTCAGATTCGGTGAACAAACCCATACTCAGTTTTTCGGGCACGCTGTATACCTACCCCTAGGCCCGTGTAGCAAAATTTCGAACGGGTCACGGGAAAGCTCAGGAGAGTTTTCATTGATCCGATTCTTTCGTGGAGTCATAAAATATTCGAGGGAAGTCTCCAAGACCAAAATTATGGTCAGATTCGGTAAACAGACCCATACTCAGTTTTTCGGGCACGCTGTGTACCTAACCCTAGGGCCCGTCTAGCAAAATTTCGAACGTGTCACGGGAAAGCTCAGGAGATTTTTCATTGATCCGATTCTTTCGTGGAGTCATAAAATATTCGAGGGAAGTCTCCAGGACCAAACATATGGTCAGATTCGGTGAACAGACCCATACTCAGTTTTTCGGGCACGCTGTGTACCTACCCCTAGGGCCCGTCTAGCAAAATTTCGAACGTGTCACGGGAAAGCTCAGGAGAGTTTTCATTGATCCGATTCTTTCGTGGAGTCTTAAAATATTCGAGGGAAGTCTCCAGGACCAAAATTATGGTCAGATTCGATAAACAGGCACATACTCAGTTTTTCGGGCACGCTGTGTACCTACCCCTAGGGCCCGTGTAGCAATATTTCGAACGTGTCACGGGAAAGCTCAGGAGAGTTTTCATTGATCCGATTCTTTCGTGGAGTCATAAAATATTCGTGGGAAGTCTCCAGGACCAAAATTATGGTCAGATTCGGTGAACAGAGCCATACTCAGTTTTTCGGGCACGCTGTGTACCTACCCCTAGGGCCCGTGTAGCAAAATTTCGAACGGGTCACGGGAAAGCTCAGGAGAGTTTTCATTGATCCGATTCTTTCGTGGAGTCATAAAATATTCGAGGGAAGTCTCCAGGACCAAACATATGGTCAGATTCGGTGAACAGACCCATACTCAGTTTTTCGGGCACGATGTGTACCTACTCTAGGGCCCGTCTAGCAAAATTTCGAACGGGTCACGGGAAAGCTCAGGAGAGTTTTCATTGATCCGATTCTTTCGTGGAGTCATAAAATATTCGAGGGAAGTCTCCAGGACCAAAATTATGGTCAGATTCGGTGAACAGACCCATACTCAGTTTTTCGGGCACGCTGTGTACCTACCCCTAGGGCCCGTCTAGCAAAATTTCGAACGGGTCACGGGAAAGCTCAGGAGAGTTTTCATTGATCCGATTCTTTCGTGGAGTCATAAAATATTCGAGGGAAGTCTCCAGGACCAAAATTATGGTCAGATTCGGTGAACAGAGCCATACTCAGTTTTTCGGGCACGCTGTGTACCTACCCCTAGGGCCCGTGTAGCAAAATTTCGAACGGGTCACGGGAAAGCTCAGGAGAGTTTTCATTGATCCGATTCTTTCGTGGAGTCATAAAATATTCGAGGGAAGTCTCCAGGACCAAAATTATGGTCAGATTCGGTGAACAGACCCATACTCAGTTTTTCGGCCACGCTGTGTACCTACCCCTAGGGCCTGTGTAGCAAAATTTCGAACGGGTCACGGGAAAGCTCAGGAGAGTTTTCATTGATCCGATTCTTTCGTGTAGTCATAAAATATTCAAGGGAAGTCTCCAGGACCAAAATTATGGTCAGATTCGGTATACAGAACCATACTCAGTTTTTCGGGCACGCTGTGTACCTACCCCTAGGGCCCGTCTAGCAAAATTTCGAACGTGTCACGGGAAAGCTCAGGAGAGTTTTCAATGATCCGATTCTTTCGTGGAGTCATAAAATATTCGAGGGAAGTCTCCAGGACCAAAATTATGGTCAGATTCGGTGAACAGACCCATACTCAGTTTTTCGGGCACGCTGTGTACCTACCCCTAGGGCCCGTCTAGCAAAATTTCGAACGGGTCACGGGAAAGCTCAGGAGAGTTTTCATTGATCCGATTCTTTCGTGGAGTCATAAAATATTCGAGGGAAGTCTCCAGGACCAAAATTATGGTCAGATTCGGTGAACAGACCCATACTCAGTTTTTCGGCCACGCTGTGTACCTACCCCTAGGGCCCGTCTAGCAAAATTTCGAACGGGTCACGGGAAAGCTCAGGAGAGTTTTCATTGATCCGATTCTTTCGTGGAGTCATAAAATATTCGAGGGAAGTCTCCAGGACCAAAATTATGGTCAGATTCGGTGAACAGACCCATACTCAGTTTTTCGGGCACGCTGTGTACCTACCCCTAGGGCCCGTCTAGCAAAATTTCGAACGGGTCACGGGAAAGCTCAGGAGAGTTTTCATTGATCCGATTCTTTCGTGGAGTCATAAAATATTCGAGGGAAGTCTCCAGGACCAAAATTATGGTCAGATTCGGTGAACAGAGCCATACTCAGTTTTTCGGGCACGCTGTGTACCTACCCCTAGGGCCCGTGTAGCAAAATTTCGAACGGGTCACGGGAAAGCTCAGGAGAGTTTTCATTGATCCGATTCTTTCGTGGAGTCATAAAATATTCGAGGGAAGTCTCCAGGACCAAAATTATGGTCAGATTCGGTGAACAGACCCATACTCAGTTTTTCGGCCACGCTGTGTACCTACCCCTAGGGCCTGTGTAGCAAAATTTCGAACGGGTCACGGGAAAGCTCAGGAGAGTTTTCATTGATCCGATTCTTTCGTGTAGTCATAAAATATTCAAGGGAAGTCTCCAGGACCAAAATTATGGTCAGATTCGGTATACAGAACCATACTCAGTTTTTCGGGCACGCTGTGTACCTACCCCTAGGGCCCGTCTAGCAAAATTTCGAACGTGTCACGGGAAAGCTCAGGAGAGTTTTCAATGATCCGATTCTTTCGTGGAGTCATAAAATATTCGAGGGAAGTCTCCAGGACCAAAATTATGGTCAGATTCGGTGAACAGACCCATACTCAGTTTTTCGGGCACGCTGTGTACCTACCCCTAGGGCCCGTCTAGCAAAATTTCGAACGGGTCACGGGAAAGCTCAGGAGAGTTTTCATTGATCCGATTCTTTCGTGGAGTCATAAAATATTCGAGGGAAGTCTCCAGGACCAAAATTATGGTCAGATTCGGTGAACAGACCCATACTCAGTTTTTCGGCCACGCTGTGTACCTACCCCTAGGGCCCGTCTAGCAAAATTTCGAACGGGTCACGGGAAAGCTCAGGAGAGTTTTCATTGATCCGATTCTTTCGTGGAGTCATAAAATATTCGAGGGAAGTCTCCAGGACCAAAATTATGGTCAGATTCGGTGAACAGACCCATACTCAGTTTTTCGGCCACGCTGTGTACCTACCCCTAGGGCCCGTGTAGCAAAATTTCGAACGGGTCACGGGAAAGCTCAGGAGAGTTTTCATTGATCCGATTCTTTCGTGTAGTCATAAAATATTCAAGGGAAGTCTCCAGGACCAAAATTATGGTCAGATTCGGTATACAGAACCATACTCAGTTTTTCGGGCACGCTGTGTACCTACCCCTAGGGCCCGTCTAGCAAAATTTCGAACGTGTCACGGGAAAGCTCAGGAGAGTTTTCAATGATCCGATTCTTTCGTGGAGTCATAAAATATTCGAGGGAAGTCTCCAGGACCAAAATTATGGTCAGATTCGGTGAACAGACCCATACTCAGTTTTTCGGGCACGCTGTGTACCTACCCCTAGGGCCCGTCTAGCAAAATTTCGAACGGGTCACGGGAAAGCTCAGGAGAGTTTTCATTGATCCGATTCTTTCGTGGAGTCATAAAATATTCGAGGGAAGTCTCCAGGACCAAAATTATGGTCAGATTCGGTGAACAGACCCATACTCAGTTTTTCGGCCACGCTGTGTACCTACCCCTAGGGCCCGTCTAGCAAAATTTCGAACGGGTCACGGGAAAGCTCAGGAGAGTTTTCATTGATCCGATTCTTTCGTGGAGTCATAAAATATTCGAGGGAAGTCTCCAGGACCAAAATTATGGTCAGATTCGGTGAACAGACCCATACTCAGTTTTTCGGCCACGCTGTGTACCTACCCCTAGGGCCCGTGTAGCAAAATTTCGAACGGGTCACGGGAAAGCTCAGGAGAGTTTTCATTGATCCGATTCTTTCGTGTAGTCATAAAATATTCAAGGGAAGTCTCCAGGACCAAAATTATGGTCAGATTCGGTATACAGAACCATACTCAGTTTTTCGGGCACGCTGTGTACCTACCCCTAGGGCCCGTCTAGCAAAATTTCGAACGTGTCACGGGAAAGCTCAGGAGAGTTTTCAATGATCCGATTCTTTCGTGGAGTCATAAAATATTCGAGGGAAGTCTCCAGGACCAAAATTATGGTCAGATTCGGTATACAGAACCATACTCAGTTTTTCGGGCACGCTGTGTACCTACCCCTAGGGCCCGTCTAGCAAAATTTCGAACGTGTCACGGGAAAGCTCAGGAGAGTTTTCAATGATCCGATTCTTTCGTGGAGTCATAAAATATTCGAGGGAAGTCTCCAGGACCAAAATTATGGTCAGATTCGGTGAACAGACCCATACTCAGTTTTTCGGCCACGCTGTGTACCTACCCCTAGGGCCCGTCTAGCAAAATTTCGAACGGGTCACGGGAAAGCTCAGGAGAGTTTTCATTGATCCGATTCTTTCGTGGAGTCATAAAATATTCGAGGGAAGTCTCCAGGACCAAAATTATGGTCAGATTCGGTGAACAGACCCATACTCAGTTTTTCGGCCACGCTGTGTACCTACCCCTAGGGCCCGTGTAGCAAAATTTCGAACGGGTCACGGGAAAGCTCAGGAGAGTTTTCATTGATCCGATTCTTTCGTGTAGTCATAAAATATTCAAGGGAAGTCTCCAGGACCAAAATTATGGTCAGATTCGGTATACAGAACCATACTCAGTTTTTCGGGCACGCTGTGTACCTACCCCTAGGGCCCGTCTAGCAAAATTTCGAACGTGTCACGGGAAAGCTCAGGAGAGTTTTCAATGATCCGATTCTTTCGTGGAGTCATAAAATATTCGAGGGAAGTCTCCAGGACCAAAATTATGGTCAGATTCGGTGAACAGACCCATACTCAGTTTTTCGGGCACGCTGTGTACCTACCCCTAGGGCCCGTCTAGCAAAATTTCGAACGGGTCACGGGAAAGCTCAGGAGAGTTTTCATTGATCCGATTCTTTCGTGGAGTCATAAAATATTCGAGGGAAGTCTCCAGGACCAAAATTATGGTCAGATTCGGTGAACAGACCCATACTCAGTTTTTCGGCCACGCTGTGTACCTACCCCTAGGGCCCGTCTAGCAAAATTTCGAACGGGTCACGGGAAAGCTCAGGAGAGTTTTCATTGATCCGATTCTTTCGTGGAGTCATAAAATATTCGAGGGAAGTCTCCAGGACCAAAATTATGGTCAGATTCGGTGAACAGACCCATACTCAGTTTTTCGGCCACGCTGTGTACCTACCCCTAGGGCCCGTGTAGCAAAATTTCGAACGGGTCACGGGAAAGCTCAGGAGAGTTTTCATTGATCCGATTCTTTCGTGTAGTCATAAAATATTCAAGGGAAGTCTCCAGGACCAAAATTATGGTCAGATTCGGTATACAGAACCATACTCAGTTTTTCGGGCACGCTGTGTACCTACCCCTAGGGCCCGTCTAGCAAAATTTCGAACGTGTCACGGGAAAGCTCAGGAGAGTTTTCAATGATCCGATTCTTTCGTGGAGTCATAAAATATTCGAGGGAAGTCTCCAGGACCAAAATTATGGTCAGATTCGGTATACAGAACCATACTCAGTTTTTCGGGCACGCTGTGTACCTACCCCTAGGGCCCGTCTAGCAAAATTTCGAACGTGTCACGGGAAAGCTCAGGAGAGTTTTCAATGATCCGATTCTTTCGTGGAGTCATAAAATATTCGAGGGAAGTCTCCAGGACCAAAATTATGGTCAGATTCGGTGAACAGACCCATACTCAGTTTTTCGGCCACGCTGTGTACCTACCCCTAGGGCCCGTCTAGCAAAATTTCGAACGGGTCACGGGAAAGCTCAGGAGAGTTTTCATTGATCCGATTCTTTCGTGGAGTCATAAAATATTCGAGGGAAGTCTCCAGGACCAAAATTATGGTCAGATTCGGTGAACAGACCCATACTCAGTTTTTCGGCCACGCTGTGTACCTACCCCTAGGGCCCGTCTAGCAAAATTTCGAACGGGTCACGGGAAAGCTCAGGAGAGTTTTCATTGATCCGATTCTTTCGTGGAGTCATAAAATATTCGAGGGAAGTCTCCAGGACCAAAATTATGGTCAGATTCGGTGAACAGACCCATACTCAGTTTTTCGGCCACGCTGTGTACCTACCCCTAGGGCCCGTGTAGCAAAATTTCGAACGGGTCACGGGAAAGCTCAGGAGAGTTTTCATTGATCCGATTCTTTCGTGTAGTCATAAAATATTCAAGGGAAGTCTCCAGGACCAAAATTATGGTCAGATTCGGTATACAGAACCATACTCAGTTTTTCGGGCACGCTGTGTACCTACCCCTAGGGCCCGTCTAGCAAAATTTCGAACGTGTCACGGGAAAGCTCAGGAGAGTTTTCAATGATCCGATTCTTTCGTGGAGTCATAAAATATTCGAGGGAAGTCTCCAGGACCAAAATTATGGTCAGATTCGGTGAACAGACCCATACTCAGTTTTTCGGGCACGCTGTGTACCTACCCCTAGGGCCCGTCTAGCAAAATTTCGAACGGGTCACGGGAAAGCTCAGGAGAGTTTCCATTGATCCGATTCTTTCGTGGAGTCATAAAATATTCGAGGGAAGTCTCCAGGACCAAAATTATGGTCAGATTCGGTGAACAGACCCATACTCAGTTTTTCGGCCACGCTGTGTACCTACCCCTAGGGCCCGTCTAGCAAAATTTCGAACGGGTCACGGGAAAGCTCAGGAGAGTTTTCATTGATCCGATTCTTTCGTGGAGTCATAAAATATTCGAGGGAAGTCTCCAGGACCAAAATTATGGTCAGATTCGGTGAACAGACCCATACTCAGTTTTTCGGCCACGCTGTGTACCTACCCCTAGGGCCCGTGTAGCAAAATTTCGAACGGGTCACGGGAAAGCTCAGGAGAGTTTTCATTGATCCGATTCTTTCGTGTAGTCATAAAATATTCAAGGGAAGTCTCAAGGACCAAAATTATGGTCAGATTCGGTATACAGAACCATACTCAGTTTTTCGGGCACGCTGTGTACCTACCTCTAGGGCCCGTCTAGCAAAATTTCGAACGTGTCACGGGAAAGCTCAGGAGAGTTTTCATTGATCCGATTCTTTCGTGGAGTCATAAAATATTCGAGGGAAGTCTCCAGGACCAAAATTATGGTCAGATTCGGTGAACAGACCCATACTCAGTTTTTCGGGCACGCTGTGTACCTACCCCTAGGGCCTGTCTAGCAAAATTTCGAACGGGTCACGGGAAAGCTCAGGAGAGTTTTCATTGATCCGATTCTTTCGTGGAGTCATAAAATATTCGAGGGAAGTCTCCAGGACCAAAATTATGGTCAGATTCGGTGAACAGACCCATACTCAGTTTTTCGGGCATGCTGTATACCTACCCCTAGGGCCCGTCTAGCAAAATTTCGAACGGGTCACGGGAAAGCTCAGGAGAGTTTTCATTGATCTGATTCTTTCGTGGAGTCATAAAATATTCGAGGGAAGTCTCCAGGACCAAAAATATGGTCAGATTCGGTGAACAGACCCATACTCAGTTTTTCGGGCACGTTGTTTACCTACCCCTAGGGTCCGTCTAGCAAAATTTCGAACGGGTCACGGGAAAGCTCTAGAGAGTTTACATTGATCCGATTCTTTCGTGGAGTCATAAAATATTCGAAGGAAGTCTCCAGGACCAAACATATGGTCAGATTCGGTGAACAGACCCATACTCAGTTTTTCGGGCACGCTGTGTACCTACCCCTAGGGCCCGTCTAGCAAAATTTCGAACGTGTCACGGGAAAGCTCAGGAGAGTTTTCATTGATCCGATTCTTTCGTGGAGTCATAAAATATTCGAGGGAAGTCTCCAGGACCAAAATTATGGTCAAATTCGGTGAACAGACCCATACTCAGTTTTTCGGGCACGCTGTGTACCTACCTCTAGGGCCCGTCTAGCAAAATTTCGAACGTGTCACGGGAAAGCTCAGGAGAGTTTTCATTGATCCGATTCTTTCGTGGAGTCATAAAATATTCGAGGGAAGTCTCCAGGACCAAAATTATGGTCAGATTCGGTGAACAGACCCATACTCAGTTTTTCGGGCACGCTGTGTACCTACCCCTAGGGCCTGTCTAGCAAAATTTCGAACGGGTCACGGGAAAGCTCAGGAGAGTTTTCATTGATCCGATTCTTTCGTGGAGTCATAAAATATTCGAGGGAAGTCTCCAGGACCAAAATTATGGTCAGATTCGGTGAACAGACCCATACTCAGTTTTTCGGGCATGCTGTATACCTACCCCTAGGGCCCGTCTAGCAAAATTTCGAACGGGTCACGGGAAAGCTCAGGAGAGTTTTCATTGATCCGATTCTTTCGTGGAGTCATAAAATATTCGAGGGAAGTCTCCAGGACCAAAAATATGGTCAGATTCGGTGAACAGACCCATACTCAGTTTTTCGGGCACGTTGTTTACCTACCCCTAGGGTCCGTCTAGCAAAATTTCGAACGGGTCACGGGAAAGCTCTAGAGAGTTTACATTGATCCGATTCTTTCGTGGAGTCATAAAATATTCGAAGGAAGTCTCCAGGACCAAACATATGGTCAGATTCGGTGAACAGACCCATACTCAGTTTTTCGGGCACGCTGTGTACCTACCCCTAGGGCCCGTCTAGCAAAATTTCGAACGTGTCACGGGAAAGCTCAGGAGAGTTTTCATTGATCCGATTCTTTCGTGGAGTCATAAAATATTCGAGGGAAGTCTCCAGGACCAAAATTATGGTCAAATTCGGTGAACAGACCCATACTCAGTTTTTCGGGCACGCTGTGTACCTACCCCTAGGGCCCGTGTAGCAAAATTTCGAACGGGTCACGGGAAAGCTCTGGAGAGTTTTCATTGATCCGATTCTTTCGTGGAGTCATAAAATATTCGAGGGAAGTCTCCAGGACCAAAATTATGGTCAGATTCGGTGAATAGACCCATACTCAGTTTTTCGGGCACGCTGTATACCTACCCCTAGGGCCCGTCTAGCAAAATTTCGAACGGGTCACGGGAAAGCTCAGGAGAGTTTTCATTGATCCGATTCTTTCGTGGAGTCATAAAATATTCGAGGGAAGTCTCCAGGACCAAAATTATGGTCAGATTCGGTGAACAGACCCATACTCAGTTTTTCGGGCATGCTGTATACCTACCCCTAGGGCCCGTCTAGCAAAATTTCGAACGGGTCACGGGAAAGCTCAGGAGAGTTTTCATTGATCCGATTCTTTCGTGGAGTCATAAAATATTCGAGGGAAGTCTCCAGGACCAAAAATATGGTCAGATTCGGTGAACAGACCCATACTCAGTTTTTCGGGCACGTTGTTTACCTACCCCTAGGGTCCGTCTAGCAAAATTTCGAACGGGTCACGGGAAAGCTCTAGAGAGTTTACATTGATCCGATTCTTTCGTGGAGTCATAAAATATTCGAAGGAAGTCTCCAGGACCAAACATATGGTCAGATTCGGTGAACAGACCCATACTCAGTTTTTCGGGCACCCTGTGTACCTACCCCTAGGGCCCGTCTAGCAAAATTTCGAACGGGTCACGGGAAAGCTCAGGAGAGTTTTCATTGATCCGATTCTTTCGTGGAGTCATAAAATATTCGAGGGAAGTCTCCAGGACCAAAATTATGGTCAGATTCGGTGAATAGACCCATACTTAGTTTTTCGGGCACGCTGTATACCTACCCCTAGGGCCCGTCTAGCAAAATTTCGAACGGGTCACGGGAAAGCTCAGGAGAGTTTTCATTGATCCGATTCTTTCGTGGAGTCATAAAATATTCGAGGGAAGTCTCCAGGACCAAAATTATGGTCAGATTCGGTGAACAGACCCATACTCAGTTTTTCGGGCACGCTGTATACCTACCCCTAGGGCCCGTCTAGCAAAATTTCGAACGGGTCACCGGAAAGCTCAAGAGAGTTTTCATTGATCCGATTCTTTCGTGGAGTCATAAAATATTCGAGGGAAGTCTCCAGGACCAAAATTATGGTCAGATTAGGTGAACAGACCCATACTCAGTTTTTCGGGCACGCTGTGTACCTACCCCTAGGGCCCGTTTAGCAAAATTTCGAACGGGTCACGGGAAAGCTCAGGAGAGTTTTTATTGATCCGATTCTTTCGTGGAGTCATAAAATATTCGAGGGAAGTCTCCAGGACCAAACATATGGTCAGATTCGGTAAACAGACCCATACTCAGTTTTTCGGGCACACTGTGTACCTACCCCTAGGGCCCGTCTAGCAAAATTTCGAACGGGTCACGGGAAAGCTCAGGAGAGTTTTCATTGATCCGATTCTTTCGTGGAGTCATAAAATATTCGAGGGAAGTCTCCAGGACCAAAATTATGGTCAGATTCGGTGAACAGACCCATACTCAGTTTTTCGGCCACGCTGTGTACCTACCCCTAGGGCCCGTGTAGCAAAATTTCGAACGGGTCACGGGAAAGCTCAGGAGAGTTTTCATTGATCCGATTCTTTCGTGGAGTCATAAAATATTCGAGGGAAGTCTCCAGGACCAAAATTATGGTCAGATTCGGTGAATAGACCCATACTCAGTTTTTCGGGCACGCTGTATACCTACCCCTAGGGCCCGTCTAGCAAAATTTCGAACGGGTCACGGGAAAGCTCAGGAGAGTTTTCATTGATCCGATTCTTTCGTGGAGTCATAAAATATTCGAGGGAAGTCTCCAGGACCAAAATTATGGTCAGATTCGGTGAACAGACCCATACTCAGTTTTTCGGGCACGCTGTATACCTACCCCTAGGGCCCGTCTAGCAAAATTTCGAACGGGTCACCGGAAAGCTCAAGAGAGTTTTCATTGATCCGATTCTTTCGTGGAGTCATAAAATATTCGAGGGAAGTCTCCAGGACCAAAATTATGGTCAGATTAGGTGAACAGACCCATACTCAGTTTTTCGGGCACGCTGTGTACCTACCCCTAGGGCCCGTTTAGCAAAATTTCGAACGGGTCACGGGAAAGCTCAGGAGAGTTTTTATTGATCCGATTCTTTCGTGGAGTCATAAAATATTCGAGGGAAGTCTCCAGGACCAAACATATGGTCAGATTCGGTAAACAGACCCATACTCAGTTTTTCGGGCACACTGTGTACCTACCCCTAGGGCCCGTCTAGCAAAATTCCGAACGGGTCACGGGAAAGCTCAGGAGAGTTTTCATTGATCCGATTCTTTCGTGGAGTCATAAAATATTCGAGGGAAGTCTCCAGGACCAAAATTATGGTCAGATTCGGTGAACAGACCCATACTCAGTTTTTCGGCCACGCTGTGTACCTACCCCTAGGGCCCGTGTAGCAAAATTTCGAACGGGTCACGGGAAAGCTCAGGAGAGTTTTCATTGATCCGATTCTTTCGTGTAGTCATAAATATTCAAGGGAAGTCTCCAGGACCAAAATTATGGTCAGATTCGGTATACAGAACCATACTCAGTTTTTCGGGCACGCTGTGTACCTACCCCTAGGGCCCGTCTAGCAAAATTTCGAACGTGTCACGGGAAAGCTCAGGAGAGTTTTCAATGATCCGATTCTTTCGTGGAGTCATAAAATATTCGAGGGAAGTCTCCAGGACCAAAATTATGGTCAGATTCGGTGAACAGACCCATACTCAGTTTTTCGGGCACGCTGTGTACCTACCCTTAGGGCCCGTCTAGCAAAATTTCGAACGGGTCACGGGAAAGCTCAGGAGAGTTTTCATTGATCCGATTCTTTCGTGGAGTCATAAAATATTCGAGGGAAGTCTCCAGGACCAAAATTATGGTCAGATTCGGTGAACAGACCCATACTCAGTTTTTCGGGCACGCTGTATACCTACCCCTAGGGCCCGTCTAGCAAAATTTCGAACGGGTCACGGGAAAGCTCAAGAGAGTTTTCATTGATCCGATTCTTTCGTGGAGTCATAAAATATTCGAGGGAAGTCTCCAGGACCAAAATTATGGTCAGATTCGGTGAACAGACCCATACTCAGTTTTTCGGCCACGCTGTGTACCTACCCCTAGGGCCCGTGTAGCAAAATTTCGAACGGGTCACGGGAAAGCTCAGGAGAGTTTTCATTGATCCGATTCTTTCGTGTAGTCATAAAATATTCAAGGGAAGTCTCAAGGACCAAAATTATGGTCAGATTCGGTATACAGAACCATACTCAGTTTTTCGGGCACGCTGTGTACCTACCTCTAGGGCCCGTCTAGCAAAATTTCGAACGTGTCACGGGAAAGCTCAGGAGAGTTTTCATTGATCCGATTCTTTCGTGGAGTCATAAAATATTCGAGGGAAGTCTCCAGGACCAAAATTATGGTCAGATTCGGTGAACAGACCCATACTCAGTTTTTCGGGCACGCTGTGTACCTACCCCTAGGGCCTGTCTAGCAAAATTTCGAACGGGTCACGGGAAAGCTCAGGAGAGTTTTCATTGATCCGATTCTTTCGTGGAGTCATAAAATATTCGAGGGAAGTCTCCAGGACCAAAATTATGGTCAGATTCGGTGAACAGACCCATACTCAGTTTTTCGGGCACGCTGTATACCTACCCTTAGGGCCCGTCTAGCAAAATTTCGAACGGGTCACGGGAAAGCTCAAGAGAGTTTTCATTGATCCGATTCTTTCGTGGAGTCATAAAATATTCGAGGGAAGTCTCCAGGACCAAAATTATGGTCAGATTCGGTGAACAGACCCATACTCAGTTTTTCGGCCACGCTGTGTACCTACCCCTAGGGCCCGTGTAGCAAAATTTCGAACGGGTCACGGGAAAGCTCAGGAGAGTTTTCATTGATCCGATTCTTTCGTGTAGTCATAAAATATTCAAGGGAAGTCTCAAGGACCAAAATTATGGTCAGATTCGGTATACAGAACCATACTCAGTTTTTCGGGCACGCTGTGTACCTACCTCTAGGGCCCGTCTAGCAAAATTTCGAACGTGTCACGGGAAAGCTCAGGAGAGTTTTCATTGATCCGATTCTTTTGTGGAGTCATAAAATATTCGAGGGAAGTCTCAAGGACCAAAATTATGGTCAGATTCGGTATACAGAACCATACTCAGTTTTTCGGGCACGCTGTGTACCTACCTCTAGGGCCCGTCTAGCAAAATTTCGAACGTGTCACGGGAAAGCTCAGGAGAGTTTTCATTGATCCGATTCTTTCGTGGAGTCATAAAATATTCGAGGGAAGTCTCCAGGACCAAAATTATGGTCAGATTCGGTGAACAGACCCATACTCAGTTTTTCGGGCACGCTGTGTACCTACCCCTAGGGCCTGTCTAGCAAAATTTCGAACGGGTCACGGGAAAGCTCAGGAGAGTTTTCATTGATCCGATTCTTTCGTGGAGTCATAAAATATTCGAGGGAAGTCTCCAGGACCAAAATTATGGTCAGATTCGGTGAATAGACCCATACTCAGTTTTTCGGGCACGCTGTATACCTACCCCTAGGGCCCGTCTAGCAAAATTTCGAACGGGTCACGGGAAAGCTCAGGAGAGTTTTCATTGATCCGATTCTTTCGTGGAGTCATAAAATATTCGAGGGAAGTCTCCAGGACCAAAATTATGGTCAGATTCGGTGAACAGACCCATACTCAGTTTTTCGGGCACGCTGTATACCTACCCCTAGGGCCCGTCTAGCAAAATTTCGAACGGGTCACCGGAAAGCTCAAGAGAGTTTTCATTGATCCGATTCTTTCGTGGAGTCATAAAATATTCGAGGGAAGTCTCCAGGACCAAAATTATGGTCAGATTCGGTGAACAGACCCATACTCAGTTTTTCGGGCACGCTGTGTAACTACCCCAAGGGCCCGTTTAGCAAAATTTCGAACGGGTCACGGGAAAGCTCAGGAGAGTTTTCATTGATCCGATTCTTTCGTGGAGTCATAAAATATTCGAGGGAAGTCTCCAGGACCAAAATTATGGTCAGATTCGGTGAACAGACCCATACTCAGTTTTTCGGGCACGCTGTGTACCTACCCCTAGGGCCCGTCTAGCAAAATTTCGAACGGGTCACGGGAAAGCTCAGGAGAGTTTTCATTGATCCGATTCTTTCGTGGAGTCATAAAATATTCGAGGGAAGTCTCCAGGACCAAAATTATGGTCAGATTCGGTGAACAGACCCATACTCAGTTTTTCGGGCACGCTGTGTACCTACCCCTAGGGCCCGTTTAGCAAAATTTCGAACGGGTCACGGGAAAGCTCAGGAGAGTTTTTATTGATCCGATTCTTTCGTGGAGTCATAAAATATTCGAGGGAAGTCTCCAGGACCAAAGATATGGTCAGATTCGGTAAACAGACCCATACTCAGTTTTTCGGGCACACTGTGTACCTACCCCTAGGGCCCGTCTAGCAAAATTTCGAACGGGTCACGGGAAAGCTCAGGAGAGTTTTCATTGATCCGATTCTTTCGTGGAGTCATAAAATATTCGAGGGAAGTCTCCAGGACCAAAAATATGGTCAGATTCGGTGAACAGACCCATACTCAGTTTTTCGGCCACGCTGTGTACCTACCCCTAGGGCCCGTCTAGCAAAATTTCGAACGGGTCACGGGAAAGCTCAGGAGAGTTTTCATTGATCCGATTCTTTCGTGGAGTCATAAAATATTCGAGGGAAGTCTCCAGGACCAAAATTATGGTCAGATTCGGTGAACAGACCCATACTCAGTTTTTCGGCCACGCTGTGTAACTACCCCAAGGGCCCGTTTAGCAAAATTTCGAACGGGTCACGGGAAAGCTCAGGAGAGTTTTCATTGATCCGATTCTTTCGTGGAGTCATAAAATATTCGAGGGAAGTCTCCAGGACCAAAATTATGGTCAGATTCGGTGAACAGACCCATACTCAGTTTTTCGGGCACGCTGTGTACCTACCCCTAGGGCCCGTCTAGCAAAATTTCGAACGGGTCACGGGAAAGCTCAGGAGAGTTTTCATTGATCCGATTCTTTCGTGGAGTCATAAAATATTCGAGGGAAGTCTCCAGGACCAAAATTATGGTCAGATTCGGTGAACAGACCCATACTCAGTTTTTCGGGCACGCTGTGTACCTACCCCTAGGGCCCGTTTAGCAAAATTTCGAACGGGTCACGGGAAAGCTCAGGAGAGTTTTTATTGATCCGATTCTTTCGTGGAGTCATAAAATATTCGAGGGAAGTCTCCAGGACCAAACATATGGTCAGATTCGGTAAACAGACCCATACTCAGTTTTTCGGGCACACTGTGTACCTACCCCTAGGGCCCGTCTAGCAAAATTTCGAACGGGTCACGGGAAAGCTCAGGAGAGTTTTCATTGATCCGATTCTTTCGTGGAGTCATAAAATATTCGAGGGAAGTCTCCAGGACCAAAAATATGGTCAGATTCGGTGAACAGACCCATACTCAGTTTTTCGGCCACGCTGTGTACCTACCCCTAGGGCCCGTCTAGCAAAATTTCGAACGGGTCACGGGAAAGCTCAGGAGAGTTTTCATTGATCCGATTCTTTCGTGGAGTCATAAAATATTCGAGGGAAGTCTCCAGGACCAAAATTATGGTCAGATTCGGTGAACAGACCCATACTCAGTTTTTCGGCCACGCTGTGTACCTACCCCTAGGGCCCGTCTAGCAAAATTTCGAACGGGTCACGGGAAAGCTCAGGGGAGTTTTCATTGATCCGATTCTTTCGTGGAGTCATAAAATATTCGAGGGAAGTCTCCAGGACCAAAATTATGGTCAGATTCGGTGAACAGACCCATACTCAGTTTTTCGGCCACGCTGTGTACCTACCCCTAGGGCCCGTGTAGCAAAATTTCGAACGGGTCATGGGAAAGCTCAGGAGAGTTTTCATTGATCCGATTCTTTCGTGTAGTCATAAAATATTCAAGGGAAGTCTCCAGGACCAAAATTATGGTCAGATTCGGTATACAGAACCATACTCAGTTTTTCGGGCACGCTGTGTACCTACCCCTAGGGCCCGTCTAGCAAAATTTCGAACGTGTCACGGGAAAGCTCAGGAGAGTTTTCAATGATCCGATTCTTTCGTGGAGTCAAAAAATATTCGAGGGAAGTCTCCAGGACCAAAATTATGGTCAGATTCGGTGAACAGACCCATACTCAGTTTTTCGGGCACGCTGTGTACCTACCCCTAGGGCCCGTCTAGCAAAATTTCGAACGGGTCACGGGAAAGCTCAGGAGAGTTTTCATTGATCCGATTCTTTCGTGGAGTCATAAAATATTCGAGGGAAGTCTCCAGGACCAAAATTATGGTCAGATTCGGTGAACAGACCCATACTCAGTTTTTCGGGCACGCTGTATACCTACCCCTAGGGCCCGTCTAGCAAAATTTCGAACGGGTCACGGGAAAGCTCAAGAGAGTTTTCATTGATCCGATTCTTTCGTGGAGTCATAAAATATTCGAGGGAAGTCTCCAGGACCAAAATTATGGTCAGATTCGGTGAACAGACCCATACTCAGTTTTTCGGCCACGCTGTGTACCTACCCCTAGGGCCCGTGTAGCAAAATTTCGAACGGGTCACGGGAAAGCTCAGGAGAGTTTTCATTGATCCGATTCTTTCGTGTAGTCATAAAATATTCAAGGGAAGTCTCAAGGACCAAAATTATGGTCAGATTCGGTATACAGAACCATACTCAGTTTTTCGGGCACGCTGTGTACCTACCTCTAGGGCCCGTCTAGCAAAATTTCGAACGTGTCACGGGAAAGCTCAGGAGAGTTTTCATTGATCCGATTCTTTCGTGGAGTCATAAAATATTCGAAGGAAGTCTCCAGGACCAAACATATGGTCAGATTCGGTGAACAGACCCATACTCAGTTTTTCGGGCACGCTGTGTACCTACCCCTAGGGCCCGTCTAGCAAAATTTCGAACGTGTCACGGGAAAGCTCAGGAGAGTTTTCATTGATCCGATTCTTTCGTGGAGTTATAAAATATTCGAGGGAAGTCTCCAGGACCAAAATTATGGTCAAATTCGGTGAACAGACCCATACTCAGTTTTTCGGGCACGCTGTGTACCTACCCCTAGGGCCCGTCTAGCAAAATTTCGAACGGGTCACGGGAAAGCTCAGGAGAGTTTTCATTGATCCGATTCTTTCGTGGAGTCATAAAATATTCGAGGGAAGTCTCCAGGACCAAAATTATGGTCAGATTCGGTGAATAGACCCATACTCAGTTTTTCGGGCACGCTGTATACCTACCCCTAGGGCCCGTCTAGCAAAATTTCGAACGGGTCACGGGAAAGCTCAGGAGAGTTTTCATTGATCCGATTCTTTCGTGGAGTCATAAAATATTCGAGGGAAGTCTCCAGGACCAAAATTATGGTCAGATTCGGTGAACAGACCCATACTCAGTTTTTCGGGCACGCTGTATACCTACCCCTAGGGCCCGTCTAGCAAAATTTCGAACGGGTCACCGGAAAGCCCAAGAGAGTTTTTATTGATCCGATTCTTTCGTGGAGTCATAAAATATTCGAGGGAAGTCTCCAGGACCAAAATTATGGTCAGATTCGGTGAACAGACCCATACTCAGTTTTTCGGGCACGCTGTGTACCTACCCCTAGGGCCCGTTTAGCAAAATTTCGTACGGGTCACGGGAAAGCTCAGGAGAGTTTTTATTGATCCGATTCTTTCGTGGAGTCATAAAATATTCGAGGGAAGTCTCCAGGACCAAACATATGGTCAGATTCGGTAAACAGACCCATACTCAGTTTTTCGGGCACACTGTGTACCTACCCCTAGGGCCCGTCTAGCAAAATTTCGAACGGGTCACGGGAAAGCTCAGGAGAGTTTTCATTGATCCGATTCTTTCGTGGAGTCATAAAATATTCGAGGGAAGTCTCCAGGACCAAAAATATGGTCAGATTCGGTGAACAGACCCATACTCAGTTTTTCGGCCACGCTGTGTACCTACCCCTAGGGCCCGTCTATCAAAATTTCGAACGGGTCACGGGAAAGCTCAGGAGAGTTTTCATTGATCCGATTCTTTCGTGGAGTCATAAAATATTCGAGGGAAGTCTCCAGGACCAAAGTTATGGTCAGATTCGGTGAACAGACCCATACTCAGTTTTTCGGCCACGCTGTGTACCTACCCCTAGGGCCCGTGTAGCAAAATTTCGAACGGGTCACGGGAAAGCTCAGGAGAGTTTTCATTGATCCGATTCTTTCGTGTAGTCATAAAATATTCAAGGGAAGTCTCCAGGACCAAAATTATGGTCAGATTCGGTATACAGAACCATACTCAGTTTTTCGGGCACGCTGTGTACCTACCCTTAGGGCCCGTCTAGCAAAATTTCGAACGTGTCACGGGAAAGCTCAGGAGAGTTTTCAATGATCCGATTCTTTCGTGGAGTCATAAAATATTCGAAGGAAGTCTCCAGGACCAAACATATGGTCAGATTCGGTGAACAGACCCATACTCAGTTTTTCGGGCACGCTGTGTACCTACCCCTAGGGCCCGTCTAGCAAAATTTCGAACGTGTCACGGGAAAGCTCAGGAGAGTTTTCATTGATCCGATTCTTTCGTGGAGTCATAAAATATTCGAGGGAAGTCTCCAGGACCAAAATTATGGTCAAATTCGGTGAACAGACCCATACTCAGTTTTTCGGGCACGCTGTGTACCTACCCCTAGGGCCCGTCTAGCAAAATTTCAAACGGGTCACGGGAAAGCTCAGGATAGTTTTCATTGATCCGATTCTTTCGTGGAGTCATAAAATATTCGAGGGAAGTCTCCAGGACCAAAATTATGGTCAGATTCGGTGAATAGACCCATACTCAGTTTTTCGGGCACGCTGTATACCTACCCCTAGGGCCCGTCTAGCAAAATTTCGAACGGGTCACGGGAAAGCTCAGGAGAGTTTTCATTGATCCGATTCTTTCGTGGAGTCATAAAATATTCGAGGGAAGTCTCCAGGACCAAAATTATGGTCAGATTCGGTGAACAGACCCATACTCAGTTTTTCGGGCACGCTGTATACCTACCCCTAGGGCCCGTCTAGCAAAATTTCGAACGGGTCACCGGAAAGCTCAAGAGAGTTTTCATTGATCCGATTCTTTCGTGGAGTCATAAAATATTCGAGGGAAGTCTCCAGGACCAAAATTATGGTCAGATTCGGTGAACAGACCCATACTCAGTTTTTCGGGCACGCTGTGTACCTATCCCTAGGGCCCGTTTAGCAAAATTTCGAACGGGTCACGGGAAAGCTCAGGAGAGTTTTTATTGATCCGATTCTTTCGTGGAGTCATAAAATATTCGAGGGAAGTCTCCAGGACCAAACATATGGTCAGATTCGGTAAACAGACCCATACTCAGTTTTTCGGGCACACTGTGTACCTACCCCTAGGGCCCGTCTAGCAAAATTTCGAACGGGTCACGGGAAAGCTCAGGAGAGTTTTCATTGATCCGATTCTTTCGTGGAGTCATAAAATATTCGAGGGAAGTCTCCAGGACCAAAAATATGGTCAGATTCGGTGAACAGACCCATACTCAGTTTTTCGGCCACGCTGTGTACCTACCCCTAGGGCCCGTCTAGCAAAATTTCGAACGGGTCACGGGAAAGCTCAGGAGAGTTTTCATTGATCCGATTCTTTCGTGGAGTCATAAAATATTCGAGGGAAGTCTCCAGGACCAAAATTATGGTCAGATTCGGTGAACAGACCCATACTCAGTTTTTCGGCCACGCTGTGTACCTACCCCTAGGGCCCGTGTAGCAAAATTTCGAACGGGTCACGGGAAAGCTCAGGAGAGTTTTCATTGATCCGATTCTTTCGTGTAGTCATAAAATATTCAAGGGAAGTCTCCAGGACCAAAATTATGGTCAGATTCGGTATACAGAACCATACTCAGTTTTTCGGGCACGCTGTGTACCTACCCCTAGGGCCCGTCTAGCAAAATTTCGAACGTGTCACGGGAAAGCTCAGGAGAGTTTTCAATGATCCGATTCTTTCGTGGAGTCATAAAATATTCGAGGGAAGTCTCCAGGACCAAAATTATGGTCAGATTCGGTGAACAGACCCATACTCAGTTTTTCGGGCACGCTGTGTACCTACCCCTAGGGCCCGTCTAGCAAAATTTCGAACGGGTCACGGGAAAGCTCAGGAGAGTTTTCATTGATCCGATTCTTTCGTGGAGTCATAAAATATTCGAGGGAAGTCTCCAGGACCAAAATTATGGTCAGATTCGGTGAACAGACCCATATTCAGTTTTTCGGGCACGCTGTATACCTACCCCTAGGGCCCGTCTAGCAAAATTTCGAACGGGTCACGGGAAAGCTCAAGAGAGTTTTCATTGATCCGATTCTTTCGTGGAGTCATAAAATATTCGAGGGAAGTCTCCAGGACCAAAATTATGGTCAGATTCGGTGAACAGACCCATACTCAGTTTTTCGGGCACGTTGTGTACCTACCCCTAGGGCCCGTCTAGCAAAATTACGAACAGGTCACGGGAAAGCTCAGGAGAGTTTTCATTGATCCGATTCTTTCGTGGAGTCATAAAATATTCGAGGAAAGTCTCCAGGACCGAAATTATGGTCAGATTCAGTGAACAGACCCATACTCAGTTTTTCGGGCACGCTGTGTACCTACCCTTAGGGCCCTTGTAGCAAAATTTCGAACGGGTCAAGGGAAAGCTCAGGAGAGTTTTCATTGATCCGATTCTTTCGTGGAGTCATAAAATATTCGAGGGAAGTCTCCAGGACCAAAATTATGGTCAGATTCGGTGAACAGACCCATACTCAGTTTTTCGGGCACGCTGTGTACCTACCCCTAGGGCCCGTCTAGCAAAATTTCGAACGGGTCACGGGAAAGCTCAGGAGAGTTTTCATTGATCCGATTCTTTCGTGGAGTCATAAAATATTCGAGGGAAGTCTCCAGGACCAAAATTATGGTCAGATTCGGTGAACAGACCCATACTCAGTATTTCGGCCACGCTGTGTACCTACCCCTAGGGCCCTTGTAGCAAAATTTCGAACGGGTCACGGGAAAGCTCAGGAGAGTTTTCATTGATCCGATTCTTTCGTGGAGTCATAAAATATTCGAGGGAAGTCTCCAGGACCAAAATTATGGTCAGATTCGGTAAACAGACCCATACTCAGTTTTTCGGGCACGCTGTGTACCTACCCCTAGGGCCCCGTCTAGCAAAATTTCGAACGGGTCACGGGAAAGCTCAGGAGAGTTTTCATTGATCCGATTCTTTCGTGGAGTCATAAAATATTCGAGGGAAGTATCCAGGACCAAAATTATGGTCAGATTCGGTGAACAGACCCATACTCAGTTTTTCGGCCACGCTGTGTACCTACCCCTAGGGCCCTCGTAGCAAAATTTCGAACGGGTCACGGGAAAGCTCAGGAGAGTTTTCATTGATCCGATTCTTTCGTGGAGTCATAAAATATTCGTGGGAAGTCTCCAGGACCAAAATTATGGTCAGATTCGGTGAACAGACCCATACTCAGTTTTTCGGGCACGTTGTGTACCTACCCCTAAGGCCCGTCTAGCAAAATTTCGAACGGGTCACGGGAAAGCTCAGGAGAGTTTTCATTGATCCGATTCTTTCGTGGAGTCATAAAATATTCGAGGGAAGTCTCCAGGACCAAAATTATGGTCAGATTCGGTGAACAGACCCATACTCAGTTTTTCGGCCACGCTGTGTACCTACCCCTAGGGCCCTTGTAGCAAAATTTCGAACGGGTCACGGGAAAGCTCAGGAGAGTTTTCATTGATCCGATTCTTTCGTGGAGTCATAAAATATTCGAGGGAAATCTCCAGGACCAAAATTATGGTCAGATTCGGTGAACAGACCCATACTCGGTTTTTCGGGCACGCTGTGTACCTACCCCTAGGGCCCCGTCTAGCAAAATTTCGAACGGGTCACGGGAAAGCTCAGGAGAGTTTTCATTGATCCGATTCTTTCGTGGAGTCATAAAATATTCGAGGGAAGTCTCCAGGACCAAAATTATGGTCAGATTCGGTGAACAGACCCATACTCAGTTTTTCGGCCACGCTGTGTACCTACCCCTAGGGCCCTTGTAGCAAAATTTCGAACGGGTCACGGGAAAGCTCAGGAGAGTTTTCATTGATCCGATTCTTTCGTGGAGTCATAAAATATTCGTGGGAAGTCTCCAGGACCAAAATTATGGTCAGATTCGGTGAACAGACCCATACTCAGTTTTTCGGGCACGTTGTGTACCTACCCCTAAGGCCCGTCTAGCAAAATTTCGAACGGGTCACGGGAAAGCTCAGGAGAGTTTTCATTGATCCGATTCTTTCGTGGAGTCATAAAATATTCGAGGGAAGTCTCCAGGACCAAAATTATGGTCAGATTCGGTGAAAAGACCCATACTCAGTTTTTCGGCCACGCTGTGTACCTACCCCTAGGGCCCTTGTAGCAAAATTTCGAACGGGTCACGGGAAAGCTCAGGAGAGTTTTCATTGATCCGATTCTTTCGTGGAGTCATAAAATATTCGAGGGAAGTCTCCAGGACCAAAATTATGGTCAGATTCGGTGAAAAGACCCATACTCAGTTTTTCGGGCACGCTGTGTACCTACCCCTAGGGCCCCGTCTAGCAAAATTTCGAACGGGTCACGGGAAAGCTCAGGAGAGTTTTCATTGATCCGATTCTTTCGTGGAGTCATAAAATATTCGAGGGAAGTCTCCAGGACCAAAATTATGGTCAGATTCGGTGAACAGACCCATACTCAGTTTTTCGGGCACGCTGTGTACCTACCCCTAGGGCCCCGTCTAGCAAAATTTCGAACGGGTCACGGGAAAGCTCAGGAGAATTTTCATTGCTCCGATTCTTTCGTGGAGTCATAAAATATTCGAGGGAAGTCTACAGGACCAAAATTATGGTCAGATTCGGTGAACAGACCCATACTCAGTTTTTCGGCCACGCTGTGTACCTACCCCTAGGGCCCGTGTTGCAAAATTTCGAACGGGTCACGGGAGCGCTCAGGAGTGTTTTCATTGATCCGATTCTTTCTTGGAGTCATAAAATATTCGAGGGAAGTTTCCAGGACCAAACATATGGTCAGATTCGGTGAACAGACCCATACTCAGTTTTTCGGCCACGCTGTGTACCTACCCCTAGGGCCCTTGTAGCAAAATTTCGAACGGGTCACGGGAAAGCTCAGGAGAGTTTTCATTGATCCGATTCTTTCGTGGAGTCATAAAATATTCGAGGGAAGTCTCCAGGACCAAAATTATGGTCAGATTCGGTGAAAAGACCCATACTCAGTTTTTCGGGCACGCTGTGTACCTACCCCTAGGGCCCCGTCTAGCAAAATTTCGAACGGGTCACGGGAAAGCTCAGGAGAGTTTTCATTGATCCGATTCTTTCGTGGAGTCATAAAATATTCGAGGGAAGTCTCCAGGACCAAAATTATGGTCAGATTCGGTGAACAGACCCATACTCAGTTTTTCGGGCACGCTGTGTACCTACCCCTAGGGCCCCGTCTAGCAAAATTTCGAACGGGTCACGGGAAAGCTCAGGAGAATTTTCATTGCTCCGATTCTTTCGTGGAGTCATAAAATATTCGAGGGAAGTCTACAGGACCAAAATTATGGTCAGATTCGGTGAACAGACCCATACTCAGTTTTTCGGCCACGCTGTGTACCTACCCCTAGGGCCCGTGTTGCAAAATTTCGAACGGGTCACGGGAGCGCTCAGGAGTGTTTTCATTGATCCGATTCTTTCTTGGAGTCATAAAATATTCGAGGGAAGTTTCCAGGACCAAACATATGGTCAGATTCGGTGAACAGACCCATACTCAGTTTTTCGGCCACGCCGTGTACCTACCCCTAGGGCCCTTGTAGCAAAATTTCGAACGGGTCACGGGAAAGCTCAGGAGAGTTTTCATTGATCCGATTCTTTCGTGGAGTCATAAAATATTCGAGGGAAGTCTCCAGGACCAAAATTATGGTCAGATTCGGTGAACAGACCCATACTCAGTTTTTCGGGCACGTTGTGTACCTACCCCTAGGGCCCGTCTAGCAAAATTTCGAACGGGTCACGGGAAAGCTCAGGAGAGTTTTCATTGATCCGATTCTTTCGTGGAGTCATAAAATATTCGAGGGAAGTCTCCGGGACCAAAATTATGGTCAGATTCGGTGAACAGACCCATACTCAGATTTTCGGCCACGCTGTGTACCTACCCCTAGGGCCCTTGTAGCAAAATTTCGAACGGGACACGGGAAAGCTCAGGAGAGTTTTCATTGATCTGATTCTTTCGTGGAGTCATAAAATATTCGAGAGAAGTCTCCAGGACCAAAATTATGGTCAGATTCGGTGAGCAGACCCATACTCAGTTTTTCGGGCACGTTGTTTACCTACCCCTAGGGTCCGTCTAGCAAAATTTCGAACGGGTCACGGGAAAGCTCTAGAGAGTTTACATTGATCCGATTCTTTCGTGGAGTCATAAAATATTCGAGGGAAGTCTCCAGGACCAAACATATGGTCAGATTCGGTGAACAGACCCATACTCAGTTTTTCGGGCACGCTGTGTACCTACCCCTAGGGCCCTTGTAGCAAAATTTCGAACGGGTCACGGGAAAGCTCAGGAGAGTTTTCATTGATCCGATTCTTTCGTGGAGTCATAAAATATTCGAGGGAAGTCTCCAGGACCAAAATTATGGTCAGATTCGGTGAAAAGACCCATACTCAGTTTTTCGGGCACGCTGTGTACCTACCCCTAGGGCCCCGTCTAGCAAAATTTCGAACGGGTCACGGGAAAGCTCAGGAGAGTTTTCATTGATCCGATTCTTTCGTGGAGTCATAAAATATTCGAGGGAAGTCTCCAGGACCAAAATTATGGTCAGATTCGGTGAACAGACCCATACTCAGTTTTTCGGGCACGCTGTGTACCTACCCCTAGGGCCCCGTCTAGCAAAATTTCGAACGGGTCACGGGAAAGCTCAGGAGAATTTTCATTGCTCCGATTCTTTCGTGGAGTCATAAAATATTCGAGGGAAGTCTACAGGACCAAAATTATGGTCAGATTCGGTGAACAGACCCATACTCAGTTTTTCGGCCACGCTGTGTACCTACCCCTAGGGCCCGTGTTGCAAAATTTCGAACGGGTCACGGGAGCGCTCAGGAGTGTTTTCATTGATCCGATTCTTTCTTGGAGTCATAAAATATTCGAGGGAAGTTTCCAGGACCAAACATATGGTCAGATTCGGTGAACAGACCCATACTCAGTTTTTCGGCCACGCTGTGTACCTACCCCTAGGGCCCTTGTAGCAAAATTTCGAACGGGTCACGGGAAAGCTCAGGAGAGTTTTCATTGATCCGATTCTTTCGTGGAGTCATAAAATATTCGAGGGAAGTCTCCAGGACCAAAATTATGGTCAGATTCGGTGAACAGACCCATACTCAGTTTTTCGGGCACGTTGTGTACCTACCCCTAGGGCCCGTCTAGCAAAATTTCGAACGGGTCACGGGAAAGCTCAGGAGAGTTTTCATTGATCCGATTCTTTCGTGGAGTCAAAAAATATTCGAGGGAAGTCTCCGGGACCAAAATTATGGTCAGATTCGGTGAACAGACCCATACTCAGATTTTCGGCCACGCTGTGTACCTACCCCTAGGGCCCTTGTAGCAAAATTTCGAACGGGACACGGGAAAGCTCAGGAGAGTTTTCATTGATCTGATTCTTTCGTGGAGTCATAAAATATTCGAGAGAAGTCTCCAGGACCAAAATTATGGTCAGATTCGGTGAGCAGACCCATACTCAGTTTTTCGGGCACGTTGTTTACCTACCCCTAGGGTCCGTCTAGCAAAATTTCGAACGGGTCACGGGAAAGCTCTAGAGAGTTTACATTGATCCGATTCTTTCGTGGAGTCATAAAATATTCGAGGGAAGTCTCCAGGACCAAACATATGGTCAGATTCGGTGAACAGACCCATACTCAGTTTTTCGGGCACGCTGTGTACCTACCCCTAGGGCCCGTCTAGCAAAATTACGAACAGGTCACGGGAAAGCTCAGGAGAGTTTTCATTGATCCGATTCTTTCGTGGAGTCATAAAATATTCGAGGAAAGTCTCCAGGACCAAAATTATGGTCAGATTCGGTGAACAGACCCATACTCAGTTTTTCGGGCACGCTGTGTACCTACCCCTAGGGCCCTTGTAGCAAAATTTCAAACGGGTCACGGGAAAGCTCAGGAGAGTTTTCATTGATCTGATTCTTTCGTGGAGTCATAAATATTCGAGGGAAGTCTCCAGGACCAAAATTATGGTCAGATTCGGTGAACAGACCCATACTCAGTTTTTCGGGCACGTTGTGTACCTACCCCTAGGGTCCGTCTAGCAAAATTTCGAACGGGTCACGGGAAAGCTCAGGAGAGTTTTCATTGATCCGATTCTTTCGTGGAGTCATAAAATATTCGAGGGAAGTCTTCAGGACCAAAATTATGGTCAGATTCGGTGAACAGACCCATACTCAGTTTTTCGGGCACGCTGTGTACCTACCCCTAGGGCCCCGTCTAGCAAAATTTCGAACGGGTCACGGAAAAGCTCAGGAGAGTTTTCATTGATCCGATTCTTTCGTGGAGTCATAAAATATTCGAGGGAAGTCTCCAGGACCAAAATTATGGTCAGATTCGGTGAACAGACCCATACTCAGTTTTTCGGCCACGCTGTGTACCTACCCCTAGGGCCCTTGTAGCAAAATTTCGAACGGGTCACGGGAAAGCTCAAGAGAGTTTTCATTGATCCGATTCTTTCGTGGAGTCATAAAATATTCGAGGGAAGTCTCCAGGACCAAAATTATGGTCAGATTCGGTGAACAGACCCATACTCAGTTTTTCGGGCACGCTGTGTACCTACCCCTAGGGCCCGTCTAGCAAAATTTCGAACGGGTCACGGGAAAGCTCAGGAGAGTTTTCATTGATCCGATTCTTTCGTGGAGTCATAAAATATTCGAGGAAAGTCTCCAGGACCAAAATTATGGTCAGATTCGGTGAACAGACCCATACTCAGTTTTTCGGGCACGTTGTTTACCTACCCCTAGGGTCCGTCTAGCAAAATTTCGAACGGGTCACGGGAAAGCTCTAGAGAGTTTACATTGATCCGATTCTTTCGTGGAGTCATAAAATATTCGAGGGAAGTCTCCAGGACCAAACATATGGTCAGATTCGGTGAACAGACCCATACTCAGTTTTTCGGGCACGCTGTGTACCTACCCCTAGGGCCCGTCTAGCAAAATTACGAACAGGTCACGGGAAAGCTCAGGAGAGTTTTCATTGATCCGATTCTTTCGTGGAGTCATAAAATATTCGAGGAAAGTCTCCAGGACCAAAATTATGGTCAGATTCGGTGAACAGACCCATACTCAGTTTTTCGGGCACGCTGTGTACCTACCCCTAGGGCCCTTGTAGCAAAATTTCAAACGGGTCACGGGAAAGCTCAGGAGAGTTTTCATTGATCTGATTCTTTCGTGGAGTCATAAATATTCGAGGGAAGTCTCCAGGACCAAAATTATGGTCAGATTCGGTGAACAGACCCATACTCAGTTTTTCGGGCACGTTGTGTACCTACCCCTAGGGTCCGTCTAGCAAAATTTCGAACGGGTCACGGGAAAGCTCAGGAGAGTTTTCATTGATCCGATTCTTTCGTGGAGTCATAAAATATTCGAGGGAAGTCTTCAGGACCAAAATTATGGTCAGATTCGGTGAACAGACCCATACTCAGTTTTTCGGGCACGCTGTGTACCTACCCCTAGGGCCCCGTCTAGCAAAATTTCGAACGGGTCACGGAAAAGCTCAGGAGAGTTTTCATTGATCCGATTCTTTCGTGGAGTCATAAAATATTCGAGGGAAGTCTCCAGGACCAAAATTATGGTCAGATTCGGTGAACAGACCCATACTCAGTTTTTCGGCCACGCTGTGTACCTACCCCTAGGGCCCTTGTAGCAAAATTTCGAACGGGTCACGGGAAAGCTCAAGAGAGTTTTCATTGATCCGATTCTTTCGTGGAGTCATAAAATATTCGAGGGAAGTCTCCAGGACCAAAATTATGGTCAGATTCGGTGAACAGACCCATACTCAGTTTTTCGGGCACGCTGTGTACCTACCCCTAGGGCCCGTCTAGCAAAATTTCGAACGGGTCACGGGAAAGCTCAGGAGAGTTTTCATTGATCCGATTCTTTCGTGGAGTCATAAAATATTCGAGGAAAGTCTCCAGGACCAAAATTATGGTCAGATTCGGTGAACGGACCCATACTCAGTTTTTCGGGCACGCTGTGTACCTACCCCTAGGGCCCCGTCTAGCAAAATTTCGAACGGGTCACGAGAAAGCTCAGGAGAGTTTACATTGATCCGATTCTTTCGTGGAGTCATAAAATATTCGAGGAAAGTCTCCAGGACCAAAATTATGGTCAGATTCGGTGAACAGACCCATACTCAGTTTTTCGGGCACGTTGTGTACCTACCCCTAGGGCCCGTCTAGCAAAATTTCGAACGGGTCACGAGAAAGCTCAGGAGAGTTTTCATTGATCCGATTCTTTCGTGGAGTCATAAAATATTCGAGGGAAGTCTTCAGGACCAAAATTATGGTCAGATTCGGTGAACAGACCCATACTCAGATTTTCGGCCACGCTGTGTACCTACCCCTAGGGCCCTTGTAGCAAAATTTCGAACGGGTCACGGGAAAGCTCAGGAGAGTTTTCATTGATCCGATTCTTTCGTGGAGTCATAAAATATTCGAGGGAAGTCTCCAGGACCAAAATTAAGGTCAGATTCGGTGAACAGACCCATACTCAGTTTTTCGGGCACGCTGTGTACCAACCCCTAGTGCCCGTCTAGCAAAATTTCGAACGGGTCACGGGAAAGCTCAGGATAGTTTTCATTGATCCGATTCTTTCGTGGAGTCATAAAATATTCGAGGGAAGTCTCCAGGACCAAAATTATGGTCAGATTCGGTGAACAGACCCATACTCAGTTTTTCGGGCACGATGTGTACCTACTCTAGGGCCCGTCTAGCAAAATTTCGAACGGGTCACGGGAAAGCTCAGGAGAGTTTTCATTGATCCGATTCTTTCGTGGAGTCATAAAATATTCGAGGGAAGTCTCCAGGACCAAAATTATGGTCAGATTCGGTGAACAGACCCATACTCAGTTTTTCGGGCACGCTGTGTACCTAACCCTAGGGCCCGTCTAGCAAAATTTCGAACGTGTCACGGGAAAGCTCAGGAGAGTTTTCATTGATCCGATTCTTTCGTGGAGTCATAAAATATTCGAGGGAAGTCTCCAGGACCAAACATATGGTCAGATTCGGTGAACAGACCCATACTCAGTATTTCGGCCACGCTGTGTACCTACCCCTAGGGCCCTTGTAGCAAAATTTCGAACGGGTCACGGGAAAGCTCAGGAGAGTTTTCATTGATCCGATTCTTTCGTGGAGTCATAAAATATTCGAGGGAAGTCTCCAGGACCAAAATTATGGTCAGATTCGGTGAACAGACCCATACATAGTTTTTCGGGCACGCTGTGTACCTACCCCTAGGGCCCGTCTAGCAAAATTTCGAACGGGTCACGGGAAAGCTCAGGAGAGTTTTCATTGATCCGATTCTTTCGTGGAGTCATAAAATATTCGAGGGAAGTCTCCAGGACCAAAATTATGGTCAGATTCGGTGAACAGACCCATACTCAGTTTTTCGGCCACGCTGTGTACCTACCCCTAGGGCCCTTGTAGCAAAATTTCGAACGGGTCACGGGAAAGCTCAGGAGAGTTTTCATTGATCTGATTCTTTCGTGGAGTCATAAAATATTCGAGGGAAGTCTCCAGGACCAAAATTATGGTCAGATTCGGTGAACAGACCCATACTCAGTTTTTCAGGCACGTTGTTTACCTACCCCTAGGGTCCGTCTAGCAAAATTTCGAACGGGTCACGGGAAAGCTCTAGAGAGTTTACATTGATCCGATTCTTTCGTGGAGTCATAAAATATTCGAGGGAAGTCTCCAGGACCAAACATATGGTCAGATTCGGTGAACAGACCCATACTCAGTTTTTCGGGCACGCTGTGTACCTACCCCTAGGGCCCGTCTAGCAAAATTACGAACAGGTCACGGGAAAGCTCAGGAGAGTTTTCATTGATCCGATTCTTTCGTGGAGTCATAAAATATTCAAGGAAAGTCTCCAGGACCAAAATTATGGTCAGATTCGGTGAACAGACCCATACTCAGTTTTTCGGGCACGTTGTGTACCTACCCCTAGGGGCCCGTCTAGCAAAATTTCGAACGGGTCACGAGAAAGCTCAGGAGAGTTTTCGTTGATCCGATTCTTTCGTGGAGTCATAAAATATTCGAGGGAAGTCTCCAGGACCAAAATTATGGTCAGATTCGGTGAACAGACCCATACTCAGATTTTCGGCTACGCTGTGTACCTACCCCTAGGGCCCTTGTAGCAAAATTTCGAACGGGTCACGGGAAAGCTCAGGAGAGTTTCATTGATCCGATTCTTTCGTGGAGTCATAAAATATTCGAGGGAAGTCTCCAGGACCAAAATTATGGTCAGATTCGGTGAACAGACCCATACTCAGTTTTTCGGGCACGCTGTGTACCTACCCCTAGGGCCCGTCTAGCAAAATTTCGAACGGGTCACGGGAAAGCTTAGGAGAGTTTTCATTGATCCGATTCTTTCGTGGAGTCATAAAATATTCGAGGGAAGTCTCCAGGACCAAAATTATGGTCAAATTCGGTGAACAGACCCATACTCAGTTTTTCGGGCACGCTGTGTACCTACCCCTAGGGCCCGTCTAGCAAAATTTCGAACGAGTCACGGGAAAGCTCAGGAGAGTTTTCATTGATCCGATTCTTTCGTGGAGTCATAAAATATTCGAGGGAAGTCTCCAGGACCAAAATTATGGTCAGATTCGGTGAACAGACCCATACTCAGTTTTTCGGGCACGCTGTGTACCTACCCCTAGGGCCCGTCTAGCAAAACTTCGAACGGGTCACGGGAAAGCTCAGGAGAGTTTTCGTTGATCCGATTCTTTCGTGGAGTCATAAAATATTCGAGGGAAGTCTCCAGGACCAAAATTATGGTCAGATTCGGTGAACAGACCCATACTCAGTTTTTCGGCCACGCTGTGTACCTACCCCTAGGGCCCTTGTAGCAAAATTTCGAACGGGTCACGGGAAAGCTCAAGAGAGTTTTCATTGATCCGATTCTTTCGTGGAGTCATAAAATATTCGAGGGAAGTCTCCAGGACCAAAATTATGGTCAGATTCGGTGAACAGACCCATACTCAGTTTTTCGGGCACGCTGTGTACCTACCCCTAGGGCCCGTCTAGCAAAATTTCGAACGGGTCACGGGAAAGCTCAGGAGAGTTTTCATTGATCCGATTCTTTCGTGGAGTCATAAAATATTCGAGGAAAGTCTCCAGGACCAAAATTATGGTCAGATTCGGTGAACAGACCCATACTCAGTTTTTCGGGCACGCTGTGTACCTACCCCTAGGGCCCCGTCTAGCAAAATTTCGAACGGGTCACGAGAAAGCTCAGGAGAGTTTACATTGATCCGATTCTTTCGTGGAGTCATAAAATATTCGAGGAAAGTCTCCAGGACCAAAATTATGGTCAGATTCGGTGAACAGACCCATACTCAGTTTTTCGGGCACGTTGTGTACCTACCCCTAGGGCCCGTCTAGCAAAATTTCGAACGGGTCACGAGAAAGCTCAGGAGAGTTTTCATTGATCCGATTCTTTCGTGGAGTCATAAAATATTCGAGGGAAGTCTTCAGGACCAAAATTATGGTCAGATTCGGTGAACAGACCCATACTCAGATTTTCGGCCACGCTGTGTACCTACCCCTAGGGCCCTTGTAGCAAAATTTCGAACGGGTCACGGGAAAGCTCAGGAGAGTTTTCATTGATCCGATTCTTTCGTGGAGTCATAAAATATTCGAGGGAAGTCTCCAGGACCAAAATTAAGGTCAGATTCGGTGAACAGACCCATACTCAGTTTTTCGGGCACGCTGTGTACCAACCCCTAGTGCCCGTCTAGCAAAATTTCGAACGGGTCACGGGAAAGCTCAGGATAGTTTTCATTGATCCGATTCTTTCGTGGAGTCATAAAATATTCGAGGGAAGTCTCCAGGACCAAAATTATGGTCAGATTCGGTGAACAGACCCATACTCAGTTTTTCGGGCACGATGTGTACCTACTCTAGGGCCCGTCTAGCAAAATTTCGAACGGGTCACGGGAAAGCTCAGGAGAGTTTTCATTGATCCGATTCTTTCGTGGAGTCATAAAATATTCGAGGGAAGTCTCCAGGACCAAAATTATGGTCAGATTCGGTGAACAGACCCATACTCAGTTTTTCGGGCACGCTGTGTACCTAACCCTAGGGCCCGTCTAGCAAAATTTCGAACGTGTCACGGGAAAGCTCAGGAGAGTTTTCATTGATCCGATTCTTTCGTGGAGTCATAAAATATTCGAGGGAAGTCTCCAGGACCAAACATATGGTCAGATTCGGTGAACAGACCCATACTCAGTATTTCGGCCACGCTGTGTACCTACCCCTAGGGCCCTTGTAGCAAAATTTCGAACGGGTCACGGGAAAGCTCAAGAGAGTTTTCATTGATCCGATTCTTTCGTGGAGTCATAAAATATTCGAGGGAAGTCTCCAGGACCAAAATTATGGTCAGATTCGGTGAACAGACCCATACATAGTTTTTCGGGCACGCTGTGTACCTACCCCTAGGGCCCGTCTAGCAAAATTTCGAACGGGTCACGGGAAAGCTCAGGAGAGTTTTCATTGATCCGATTCTTTCGTGGAGTCATAAAATATTCGAGGGAAGTCTCCAGGACCAAAATTATGGTCAGATTCGGTGAACAGACCCATACTCAGTTTTTCGGCCACGCTGTGTACCTACCCCTAGGGCCCTTGTAGCAAAATTTCGAACGGGTCACGGGAAAGCTCAGGAGAGTTTTCATTGATCTGATTCTTTCGTGGAGTCATAAAATATTCGAGGGAAGTCTCCAGGACCAAAATTATGGTCAGATTCGGTGAACAGACCCATACTCAGTTTTTCGGGCACGTTGTTTACCTACCCCTAGGGTCCGTCTAGCAAAATTTCGAACGGGTCACGGGAAAGCTCTAGAGAGTTTACATTGATCCGATTCTTTCGTGGAGTCATAAAATATTCGAGGGAAGTCTCCAGGACCAAACATATGGTCAGATTCGGTGAACAGACCCATACTCAGTTTTTCGGGCACGCTGTGTACCTACCCCTAGGGCCCGTCTAGCAAAATTACGAACAGGTCACGGGAAAGCTCAGGAGAGTTTTCATTGATCCGATTCTTTCGTGGAGTCATAAAATATTCAAGGAAAGTCTCCAGGACCAAAATTATGGTCAGATTCGGTGAACAGACCCATACTCAGTTTTTCGGGCACGTTGTGTACCTACCCCTAGGGGCCCGTCTAGCAAAATTTCGAACGGGTCACGAGAAAGCTCAGGAGAGTTTTCGTTGATCCGATTCTTTCGTGGAGTCATAAAATATTCGAGGGAAGTCTCCAGGACCAAAATTATGGTCAGATTCGGTGAACAGACCCATACTCAGATTTTCGGCTACGCTGTGTACCTACCCCTAGGGCCCTTGTAGCAAAATTTCGAACGGGTCACGGGAAAGCTCAGGAGAGTTTCATTGATCCGATTCTTTCGTGGAGTCATAAAATATTCGAGGGAAGTCTCCAGGACCAAAATTATGGTCAGATTCGGTGAACAGACCCATACTCAGTTTTTCGGGCACGCTGTGTACCTACCCCTAGGGCCCGTCTAGCAAAATTTCGAACGGGTCACGGGAAAGCTTAGGAGAGTTTTCATTGATCCGATTCTTTCGTGGAGTCATAAAATATTCGAGGGAAGTCTCCAGGACCAAAATTATGGTCAAATTCGGTGAACAGACCCATACTCAGTTTTTCGGCCACGCTGTGTACCTACCCCTAGGGCCCGTCTAGCAAAATTTCGAACGAGTCACGGGAAAGCTCAGGAGAGTTTTCATTGATCCGATTCTTTCGTGGAGTCATAAAATATTCGAGGGAAGTCTCCAGGACCAAAATTATGGTCAGATTCGGTGAACAGACCCATACTCAGTTTTTCGGGCACGCTGTGTACCTACCCCTAGGGCCCGTCTAGCAAAACTTCGAACGGGTCACGGGAAAGCTCAGGAGAGTTTTCGTTGATCCGATTCTTTCGTGGAGTCATAAAATATTCGAGGGAAGTCTCCAGGACCAAAATTATGGTCAGATTCGGTGAACAGACCCATACTCAGTTTTTCGGCCACGCTGTGTACCTACCCCTAGGGCCCTTGTAGCAAAATTTCGAACGGGTCACGGGAAAGCTCAGGAGAGTTTTCATTGATCCGATTCTTTCGTGGAGTCATAAAATATTCGAGGGAAGTCTCCAGGACCAAAATTATGGTCAGATTCGGTGAACAGACCCATACTCAGTTTTTCGGGCATGCTGTGTACCTACCCCTAGGGCCCGTCTAGCAAAATTTCGAACGAGTCACGGGAAAGCTCAGGAGAGTTTTCATTGATCCGATTCTTTCGTGGAGTCATAAAATATTCGAGGGAAGTCTCCAGGACCAAAATTATGGTCAGATTCGGTGAACAGACCCATACTCAGTTTTTCGGGCACGCTGTGTACCTACCCCTAGGGCCCTTGTAGCAAAATTTCGAACGGGTCACGGGAAAGCTCAGGAGAGTTTTCATTGATCCGATTCTTTCGTGGAGTCATAAAATATTCGAGGGAAGTCTCCAGGACCAAAATTATGGTCAGATTCGGTGAACAGACCCATACTCAGTTTTTCGGGCACGCTGTGTATCTACCCCTAGGGCCCGTCTAGCAAAATTACGAACAGGTCACGGGAAAGCTCAGGAGAGTTTTCATTGATCCGATTCTTTCGTGGAGTCATAAAATATTCGAGGAAAGTCTCCAGGACCAAAATATGGTCAGATTCGGTGAACAGACCCATACTCAGTTTTTCGGCCACGCTGTGTACCTACCCCTAGGGCCCTTGTAGCAAAATTTCGAACGGGTCACGGGAAAGCTCAGGAGAGTTTTCATTGATCCGATTCTTTCGTGGAGTCATAAAATATTCGAGGGAAGTCTCCAGGACCAAAATTATGGTCAGATTCGGTGAACAGACCCATACTCAGTTTTTCGGGCATGCTGTGTACCTACCCCTAGGGCCCGTCTAGCAAAATTTCGAACGAGTCACGGGAAAGCTCAGGAGAGTTTTCATTGATCCGATTCTTTCGTGGAGTCATAAAATATTCGAGGGAAGTCTCCAGGACCAAAATTATGGTCAGATTCGGTGAACAGACCCATACTCAGTTTTTCGGCCACGCTGTGTACCTACCCCTAGGGCCCTTGTAGCAAAATTTCGAACGGGTCACGGGAAAGCTCAGGAGAGTTTTCATTGATCCGATTCTTTCGTGGAGTCATAAAATATTCGAGGGAAGTCTCCAGGACCAAAATTATGGTCAGATTCGGTGAACAGACCCATACTCAGTTTTTCGGGCACGCTGTGTATCTACCCCTAGGGCCCGTCTAGCAAAATTACGAACAGGTCACGGGAAAGCTCAGGAGAGTTTTCATTGATCCGATTCTTTCGTGGAGTCATAAAATATTCGAGGAAAGTCTCCAGGACCAAAATATGGTCAGATTCGGTGAACAGACCCATACTCAGTTTTTCGGCCACGCTGTGTACCTACCCCTAGGGCCCTTGTAGCAAAATTTCGAACGGGTCACGGGAAAGCTCAGGAGAGTTTTCATTGATCCGATTCTTTCGTGGAGTCATAAAATATTCGAGGGAAGTCTCCAGGACCAAAATTATGGTCAGATTCGGTGAACAGACCCATACTCAGTTTTTCGGGCACGCTGTGTATCTACCCCTAGGGCCCGTCTAGCAAAATTACGAACAGGTCACGGGAAAGCTCAGGAGAGTTTTCATTGATCCGATTCTTTCGTGGAGTCATAAAATATTCGAGGAAAGTCTCCAGGACCAAAATATGGTCAGATTCGGTGAACAGACCCATACTCAGTTTTTCGGCCACGCTGTGTACCTACCCCTAGGGCCCCGTCTAGCAAAATTTCGAACGGGTCACGGGAAAGCTCTAGAGAGTTTACATTGATCCGATTCTTTCGTGGAGTCATAAAATATTCGAGGAAAGTCTCCAGGACCAAAATTATGGTCAGATTCGGTGAACAGACCCATACTCAGTTTTTCGAGCACGTTGTGTACCTACCCCTAGGGCCCGTCTAGCAAAATTTCGAACGGGTCACGGGAAAGCTCTAGAGAGTTTACATTGATCCGATTCTTTCGTGGAGTCATAAAATATTCGAGGGAAGTCTCCAGGACCAAAATTATGGTCAGATTCGGTGAACAGACCCATACTCAGTTTTTCGGGCACGCTGTGTACCTACCCCTAGGGCCCGTCTAGCAAAATTTCGAACGGGTCACGGGAAAGCTCAGGAAAGTTTTCATTGATCCGATTCTTTCGTGGAGTCATAAAATATTCGAGGGAAGTCTCCAGGACCAAAATTATGGTCAGATTCGGTGAACAGACCCATACTCAGTTTTTCGGCCACGCTGTGTACCTACCCCTAGGGCCCTTGTAGCAAAATTTCGAACGGGTCACGGGAAAGCTCAGGAGAGTTTTCATTGATCCGATTCTTTCGTGGAGTCATAAAATATTCGAGGGAAGTCTTCAGGACCAAAATTATGGTCAGATTCGGTGAACAGACCCATACTCAGTTTTTCGGGCACGCTGTGTACCTACCCCTAGGGCCCCGTCTAGCAAAATTTCGAACGGGTCACGGAAAAGCTCAGGAGAGTTTTCATTGATCCGATTCTTTCGTGGAGTCATAAAATATTCGAGGGAAGTCTCCAGGACCAAAATTATGGTCAGATTCGGTGAACAGTCCCATACTCAGTTTTTCGGCCACGCTGTGTACCTACCCCTAGGGCCAGTCTAGCAAAATTTCGAACGGGTCACGGGAAAGCTCAGGAGAGTTTTCATTGATCCGATTCTTTCGTGGAGTCATAAAATATTCGAGGGAAGTCTCCAGGACCAAAATTATGGTCAGATTCGGTGAACAGTCCCATACTCAGTTTTTCGGCCACGCTGTGTACCTACCCCTAGGGCCAGTCTAGCAAAATTTCGAACGGGTCACGGGAAAGCTCAGGAGAGTTTTCATTGATCCGATTCTTTCGTGGAGTCATAAAATATTCGAGGGAAGTCTTCAGGACCAAAATTATGGTCAGATTCGGTGAACAGACCCATACTCAGTTTTTCGGGCACGCTGTGTACCTACCCCTAGGGCCCCGTCTAGCAAAATTTCGAACGGGTCACGGAAAAGCTCAGGAGAGTTTTCATTGATCCGATTCTTTCGTGGAGTCATAAAATATTCGAGGAAAGTCTCCAGGACCAAAATATGGTCAGATTCGGTGAACAGACCCATACTCAGTTTTTCGGCCACGCTGTGTACCTACCCCTAGGGCCCTTGTAGCAAAATTTCGAACGGGTCACGGGAAAGCTCAGGAGAGTTTTCATTGATCCGATTCTTTCGTGGAGTCATAAAATATTCGAGGGAAGTCTCCAGGACCAAAATTATGGTCAGATTCGGTGAACAGACCCATACTCAGTTTTTCGGGCATGCTGTGTACCTACCCCTAGGGCCCGTCTAGCAAAATTTCGAACGAGTCACGGGAAAGCTCAGGAGAGTTTTCATTGATCCGATTCTTTCGTGGAGTCATAAAATATTCGAGGGAAGTCTCCAGGACCAAAATTATGGTCAGATTCGGTGAACAGACCCATACTCAGTTTTTCGGCCACGCTGTGTACCTACCCCTAGGGCCCTTGTAGCAAAATTTCGAACGGGTCACGGGAAAGCTCAGGAGAGTTTTCATTGATCCGATTCTTTCGTGGAGTCATAAAATATTCGAGGGAAGTCTCCAGGACCAAAATTATGGTCAGATTCGGTGAACAGACCCATACTCAGTTTTTCGGGCACGCTGTGTATCTACCCCTAGGGCCCGTCTAGCAAAATTACGAACAGGTCACGGGAAAGCTCAGGAGAGTTTTCATTGATCCGATTCTTTCGTGGAGTCATAAAATATTCGAGGAAAGTCTCCAGGACCAAAATATGGTCAGATTCGGTGAACAGACCCATACTCAGTTTTTCGGCCACGCTGTGTACCTACCCCTAGGGCCCCGTCTAGCAAAATTTCGAACGGGTCACGGGAAAGCTCTAGAGAGTTTACATTGATCCGATTCTTTCGTGGAGTCATAAAATATTCGAGGAAAGTCTCCAGGACCAAAATTATGGTCAGATTCGGTGAACAGACCCATACTCAGTTTTTCGAGCACGTTGTGTACCTACCCCTAGGGCCCGTCTAGCAAAATTTCGAACGGGTCACGGGAAAGCTCTAGAGAGTTTACATTGATCCGATTCTTTCGTGGAGTCATAAAATATTCGAGGGAAGTCTCCAGGACCAAAATTATGGTCAGATTCGGTGAACAGACCCATACTCAGTTTTTCGGGCACGCTGTGTACCTACCCCTAGGGCCCGTCTAGCAAAATTTCGAACGGGTCACGGGAAAGCTCAGGAAAGTTTTCATTGATCCGATTCTTTCGTGGAGTCATAAAATATTCGAGGGAAGTCTCCAGGACCAAAATTATGGTCAGATTCGGTGAACAGACCCATACTCAGTTTTTCGGCCACGCTGTGTACCTACCCCTAGGGCCCTTGTAGCAAAATTTCGAACGGGTCACGGGAAAGCTCAGGAGAGTTTTCATTGATCCGATTCTTTCGTGGAGTCATAAAATATTCGAGGGAAGTCTTCAGGACCAAAATTATGGTCAGATTCGGTGAACAGACCCATACTCAGTTTTTCGGGCACGCTGTGTACCTACCCCTAGGGCCCCGTCTAGCAAAATTTCGAACGGGTCACGGAAAAGCTCAGGAGAGTTTTCATTGATCCGATTCTTTCGTGGAGTCATAAAATATTCGAGGGAAGTCTCCAGGACCAAAATTATGGTCAGATTCGGTGAACAGTCCCATACTCAGTTTTTCGGCCACGCTGTGTACCTACCCCTAGGGCCAGTCTAGCAAAATTTCGAACGGGTCACGGGAAAGCTCAGGAGAGTTTTCATTGATCCGATTCTTTCGTGGAGTCATAAAATATTCGAGGGAAGTCTCCAGGACCAAAATTATGGTCAGATTCGGTGAACAGTCCCATACTCAGTTTTTCGGCCACGCTGTGTACCTACCCCTAGGGCCAGTCTAGCAAAATTTCGAACGGGTCACGGGAAAGCTCAGGAGAGTTTTCATTGATCCGATTCTTTCGTGGAGTCATAAAATATTCGAGGGAAGTCTTCAGGACCAAAATTATGGTCAGATTCGGTGAACAGACCCATACTCAGTTTTTCGGGCACGCTGTGTACCTACCCCTAGGGCCCCGTCTAGCAAAATTTCGAACGGGTCACGGAAAAGCTCAGGAGAGTTTTCATTGATCCGATTCTTTCGTGGAGTCATAAAATATTCGAGGAAAGTCTCCAGGACCAAAATATGGTCAGATTCGGTGAACAGACCCATACTCAGTTTTTCGGCCACGCTGTGTACCTACCCCTAGGGCCCTTGTAGCAAAATTTCGAACGGGTCACGGGAAAGCTCAGGAGAGTTTTCATTGATCCGATTCTTTCGTGGAGTCATAAAATATTCGAGGGAAGTCTCCAGGACCAAAATTATGGTCAGATTCGGTGAACAGACCCATACTCAGTTTTTCGGGCATGCTGTGTACCTACCCCTAGGGCCCGTCTAGCAAAATTTCGAACGAGTCACGGGAAAGCTCAGGAGAGTTTTCATTGATCCGATTCTTTCGTGGAGTCATAAAATATTCGAGGGAAGTCTCCAGGACCAAAATTATGGTCAGATTCGGTGAACAGACCCATACTCAGTTTTTCGGCCACGCTGTGTACCTACCCCTAGGGCCCTTGTAGCAAAATTTCGAACGGGTCACGGGAAAGCTCAGGAGAGTTTTCATTGATCCGATTCTTTCGTGGAGTCATAAAATATTCGAGGGAAGTCTCCAGGACCAAAATTATGGTCAGATTCGGTGAACAGACCCATACTCAGTTTTTCGGGCACGCTGTGTATCTACCCCTAGGGCCCGTCTAGCAAAATTACGAACAGGTCACGGGAAAGCTCAGGAGAGTTTTCATTGATCCGATTCTTTCGTGGAGTCATAAAATATTCGAGGAAAGTCTCCAGGACCAAAATATGGTCAGATTCGGTGAACAGACCCATACTCAGTTTTTCGGCCACGCTGTGTACCTACCCCTAGGGCCCTTGTAGCAAAATTTCGAACGGGTCACGGGAAAGCTCAGGAGAGTTTTCATTGATCCGATTCTTTCGTGGAGTCATAAAATATTCGAGGGAAGTCTCCAGGACCAAAATTATGGTCAGATTCGGTGAACAGACCCATACTCAGTTTTTCGGGCACGCTGTGTATCTACCCCTAGGGCCCGTCTAGCAAAATTACGAACAGGTCACGGGAAAGCTCAGGAGAGTTTTCATTGATCCGATTCTTTCGTGGAGTCATAAAATATTCGAGGAAAGTCTCCAGGACCAAAATATGGTCAGATTCGGTGAACAGACCCATACTCAGTTTTTCGGCCACGCTGTGTACCTACCCCTAGGGCCCCGTCTAGCAAAATTTCGAACGGGTCACGGGAAAGCTCTAGAGAGTTTACATTGATCCGATTCTTTCGTGGAGTCATAAAATATTCGAGGAAAGTCTCCAGGACCAAAATTATGGTCAGATTCGGTGAACAGACCCATACTCAGTTTTTCGAGCACGTTGTGTACCTACCCCTAGGGCCCGTCTAGCAAAATTTCGAACGGGTCACGGGAAAGCTCTAGAGAGTTTACATTGATCCGATTCTTTCGTGGAGTCATAAAATATTCGAGGGAAGTCTCCAGGACCAAAATTATGGTCAGATTCGGTGAACAGACCCATACTCAGTTTTTCGGGCACGCTGTGTACCTACCCCTAGGGCCCGTCTAGCAAAATTTCGAACGGGTCACGGGAAAGCTCAGGAAAGTTTTCATTGATCCGATTCTTTCGTGGAGTCATAAAATATTCGAGGGAAGTCTCCAGGACCAAAATTATGGTCAGATTCGGTGAACAGACCCATACTCAGTTTTTCGGCCACGCTGTGTACCTACCCCTAGGGCCCTTGTAGCAAAATTTCGAACGGGTCACGGGAAAGCTCAGGAGAGTTTTCATTGATCCGATTCTTTCGTGGAGTCATAAAATATTCGAGGGAAGTCTTCAGGACCAAAATTATGGTCAGATTCGGTGAACAGACCCATACTCAGTTTTTCGGGCACGCTGTGTATCTACCCCTAGGGCCCGTCTAGCAAAATTACGAACAGGTCACGGGAAAGCTCAGGAGAGTTTTCATTGATCCGATTCTTTCGTGGAGTCATAAAATATTCGAGGAAAGTCTCCAGGACCAAAATATGGTCAGATTCGGTGAACAGACCCATACTCAGTTTTTCGGCCACGCTGTGTACCTACCCCTAGGGCCCTTGTAGCAAAATTTCGAACGGGTCACGGGAAAGCTCAGGAGAGTTTTCATTGATCCGATTCTTTCGTGGAGTCATAAAATATTCGAGGGAAGTCTCCAGGACCAAAATTATGGTCAGATTCGGTGAACAGACCCATACTCAGTTTTTCGGGCACGCTGTGTATCTACCCCTAGGGCCCGTCTAGCAAAATTACGAACAGGTCACGGGAAAGCTCAGGAGAGTTTTCATTGATCCGATTCTTTCGTGGAGTCATAAAATATTCGAGGAAAGTCTCCAGGACCAAAATATGGTCAGATTCGGTGAACAGACCCATACTCAGTTTTTCGGCCACGCTGTGTACCTACCCCTAGGGCCCCGTCTAGCAAAATTTCGAACGGGTCACGGGAAAGCTCTAGAGAGTTTACATTGATCCGATTCTTTCGTGGAGTCATAAAATATTCGAGGAAAGTCTCCAGGACCAAAATTATGGTCAGATTCGGTGAACAGACCCATACTCAGTTTTTCGAGCACGTTGTGTACCTACCCCTAGGGCCCGTCTAGCAAAATTTCGAACGGGTCACGGGAAAGCTCTAGAGAGTTTACATTGATCCGATTCTTTCGTGGAGTCATAAAATATTCGAGGGAAGTCTCCAGGACCAAAATTATGGTCAGATTCGGTGAACAGACCCATACTCAGTTTTTCGGGCACGCTGTGTACCTACCCCTAGGGCCCGTCTAGCAAAATTTCGAACGGGTCACGGGAAAGCTCAGGAAAGTTTTCATTGATCCGATTCTTTCGTGGAGTCATAAAATATTCGAGGGAAGTCTCCAGGACCAAAATTATGGTCAGATTCGGTGAACAGACCCATACTCAGTTTTTCGGCCACGCTGTGTACCTACCCCTAGGGCCCTTGTAGCAAAATTTCGAACGGGTCACGGGAAAGCTCAGGAGAGTTTTCATTGATCCGATTCTTTCGTGGAGTCATAAAATATTCGAGGGAAGTCTTCAGGACCAAAATTATGGTCAGATTCGGTGAACAGACCCATACTCAGTTTTTCGGCCACGCTGTGTACCTACCCCTAGGGCCCGTGTTGCAAAATTTCGAACGGGTCACGGGAGCGCTCAGGAGTGTTTTCATTGATCCGATTCTTTCTTGGAGTCATAAAATATTCGAGGGAAGTTTCCAGGACCAAACATATGGTCAGATTCGGTGAACAGACCCATACTCAGTTTTTCGGCCACGCTGTGTACCTACCCCTAGGGCCCGTGTTGCAAAATTTCGAACGGGTCACGGGAGCGCTCAGGAGTGTTTTCATTGATCCGATTCTTTCTTGGAGTCATAAAATATTCGAGGGAAGTTTCCAGGACCAAACATATGGTCAGATTCGGTGAACAGACCCATACTCAGTTTTTCGGCCACGCCGTGTACCTACCCCTAGGGCCCTTGTAGCAAAATTTCGAACGGGTCACGGGAAAGCTCAGGAGAGTTTTCATTGATCCGATTCTTTCGTGGAGTCATAAAATATTCGAGGGAAGTCTCCAGGACCAAAATTATGGTCAGATTCGGTGAACAGACCCATACTCAGTTTTTCGGGCACGTTGTGTACCTACCCCTAGGGCCCGTCTAGCAAAATTTCGAACGGGTCACGGGAAAGCTCAGGAGAGTTTTCATTGATCCGATTCTTTCGTGGAGTCATAAAATATTCGAGGGAAGTCTCCGGGACCAAAATTATGGTCAGATTCGGTGAACAGACCCATACTCAGATTTTCGGCCACGCTGTGTACCTACCCCTAGGGCCCTTGTAGCAAAATTTCGAACGGGACACGGGAAAGCTCAGGAGAGTTTTCATTGATCTGATTCTTTCGTGGAGTCATAAAATATTCGAGAGAAGTCTCCAGGACCAAAATTATGGTCAGATTCGGTGAGCAGACCCATACTCAGTTTTTCGGGCACGTTGTTTACCTACCCCTAGGGTCCGTCTAGCAAAATTTCGAACGGGTCACGGGAAAGCTCTAGAGAGTTTACATTGATCCGATTCTTTCGTGGAGTCATAAAATATTCGAGGGAAGTCTCCAGGACCAAACATATGGTCAGATTCGGTGAACAGACCCATACTCAGTTTTTCGGGCACGCTGTGTACCTACCCCTAGGGCCCTTGTAGCAAAATTTCGAACGGGTCACGGGAAAGCTCAGGAGAGTTTTCATTGATCCGATTCTTTCGTGGAGTCATAAAATATTCGAGGGAAGTCTCCAGGACCAAAATTATGGTCAGATTCGGTGAAAAGACCCATACTCAGTTTTTCGGGCACGCTGTGTACCTACCCCTAGGGCCCCGTCTAGCAAAATTTCGAACGGGTCACGGGAAAGCTCAGGAGAGTTTTCATTGATCCGATTCTTTCGTGGAGTCATAAAATATTCGAGGGAAGTCTCCAGGACCAAAATTATGGTCAGATTCGGTGAACAGACCCATACTCAGTTTTTCGGGCACGCTGTGTACCTACCCCTAGGGCCCCGTCTAGCAAAATTTCGAACGGGTCACGGGAAAGCTCAGGAGAATTTTCATTGCTCCGATTCTTTCGTGGAGTCATAAAATATTCGAGGGAAGTCTACAGGACCAAAATTATGGTCAGATTCGGTGAACAGACCCATACTCAGTTTTTCGGCCACGCTGTGTACCTACCCCTAGGGCCCGTGTTGCAAAATTTCGAACGGGTCACGGGAGCGCTCAGGAGTGTTTTCATTGATCCGATTCTTTCTTGGAGTCATAAAATATTCGAGGGAAGTTTCCAGGACCAAACATATGGTCAGATTCGGTGAACAGACCCATACTCAGTTTTTCGGCCACGCTGTGTACCTACCCCTAGGGCCCTTGTAGCAAAATTTCGAACGGGTCACGGGAAAGCTCAGGAGAGTTTTCATTGATCCGATTCTTTCGTGGAGTCATAAAATATTCGAGGGAAGTCTCCAGGACCAAAATTATGGTCAGATTCGGTGAACAGACCCATACTCAGTTTTTCGGGCACGTTGTGTACCTACCCCTAGGGCCCGTCTAGCAAAATTTCGAACGGGTCACGGGAAAGCTCAGGAGAGTTTTCATTGATCCGATTCTTTCGTGGAGTCAAAAAATATTCGAGGGAAGTCTCCGGGACCAAAATTATGGTCAGATTCGGTGAACAGACCCATACTCAGATTTTCGGCCACGCTGTGTACCTACCCCTAGGGCCCTTGTAGCAAAATTTCGAACGGGACACGGGAAAGCTCAGGAGAGTTTTCATTGATCTGATTCTTTCGTGGAGTCATAAAATATTCGAGAGAAGTCTCCAGGACCAAAATTATGGTCAGATTCGGTGAGCAGACCCATACTCAGTTTTTCGGGCACGTTGTTTACCTACCCCTAGGGTCCGTCTAGCAAAATTTCGAACGGGTCACGGGAAAGCTCTAGAGAGTTTACATTGATCCGATTCTTTCGTGGAGTCATAAAATATTCGAGGGAAGTCTCCAGGACCAAACATATGGTCAGATTCGGTGAACAGACCCATACTCAGTTTTTCGGGCACGCTGTGTACCTACCCCTAGGGCCCGTCTAGCAAAATTACGAACAGGTCACGGGAAAGCTCAGGAGAGTTTTCATTGATCCGATTCTTTCGTGGAGTCATAAAATATTCGAGGAAAGTCTCCAGGACCAAAATTATGGTCAGATTCGGTGAACAGACCCATACTCAGTTTTTCGGGCACGCTGTGTACCTACCCCTAGGGCCCTTGTAGCAAAATTTCAAACGGGTCACGGGAAAGCTCAGGAGAGTTTTCATTGATCTGATTCTTTCGTGGAGTCATAAATATTCGAGGGAAGTCTCCAGGACCAAAATTATGGTCAGATTCGGTGAACAGACCCATACTCAGTTTTTCGGGCACGTTGTGTACCTACCCCTAGGGTCCGTCTAGCAAAATTTCGAACGGGTCACGGGAAAGCTCAGGAGAGTTTTCATTGATCCGATTCTTTCGTGGAGTCATAAAATATTCGAGGGAAGTCTTCAGGACCAAAATTATGGTCAGATTCGGTGAACAGACCCATACTCAGTTTTTCGGGCACGCTGTGTACCTACCCCTAGGGCCCCGTCTAGCAAAATTTCGAACGGGTCACGGAAAAGCTCAGGAGAGTTTTCATTGATCCGATTCTTTCGTGGAGTCATAAAATATTCGAGGGAAGTCTCCAGGACCAAAATTATGGTCAGATTCGGTGAACAGACCCATACTCAGTTTTTCGGCCACGCTGTGTACCTACCCCTAGGGCCCTTGTAGCAAAATTTCGAACGGGTCACGGGAAAGCTCAAGAGAGTTTTCATTGATCCGATTCTTTCGTGGAGTCATAAAATATTCGAGGGAAGTCTCCAGGACCAAAATTATGGTCAGATTCGGTGAACAGACCCATACTCAGTTTTTCGGGCACGCTGTGTACCTACCCCTAGGGCCCGTCTAGCAAAATTTCGAACGGGTCACGGGAAAGCTCAGGAGAGTTTTCATTGATCCGATTCTTTCGTGGAGTCATAAAATATTCGAGGAAAGTCTCCAGGACCAAAATTATGGTCAGATTCGGTGAACAGACCCATACTCAGTTTTTCGGGCACGTTGTTTACCTACCCCTAGGGTCCGTCTAGCAAAATTTCGAACGGGTCACGGGAAAGCTCTAGAGAGTTTACATTGATCCGATTCTTTCGTGGAGTCATAAAATATTCGAGGGAAGTCTCCAGGACCAAACATATGGTCAGATTCGGTGAACAGACCCATACTCAGTTTTTCGGGCACGCTGTGTACCTACCCCTAGGGCCCGTCTAGCAAAATTACGAACAGGTCACGGGAAAGCTCAGGAGAGTTTTCATTGATCCGATTCTTTCGTGGAGTCATAAAATATTCGAGGAAAGTCTCCAGGACCAAAATTATGGTCAGATTCGGTGAACAGACCCATACTCAGTTTTTCGGGCACGCTGTGTACCTACCCCTAGGGCCCTTGTAGCAAAATTTCAAACGGGTCACGGGAAAGCTCAGGAGAGTTTTCATTGATCTGATTCTTTCGTGGAGTCATAAATATTCGAGGGAAGTCTCCAGGACCAAAATTATGGTCAGATTCGGTGAACAGACCCATACTCAGTTTTTCGGGCACGTTGTGTACCTACCCCTAGGGTCCGTCTAGCAAAATTTCGAACGGGTCACGGGAAAGCTCAGGAGAGTTTTCATTGATCCGATTCTTTCGTGGAGTCATAAAATATTCGAGGGAAGTCTTCAGGACCAAAATTATGGTCAGATTCGGTGAACAGACCCATACTCAGTTTTTCGGGCACGCTGTGTACCTACCCCTAGGGCCCCGTCTAGCAAAATTTCGAACGGGTCACGGAAAAGCTCAGGAGAGTTTTCATTGATCCGATTCTTTCGTGGAGTCATAAAATATTCGAGGGAAGTCTCCAGGACCAAAATTATGGTCAGATTCGGTGAACAGACCCATACTCAGTTTTTCGGCCACGCTGTGTACCTACCCCTAGGGCCCTTGTAGCAAAATTTCGAACGGGTCACGGGAAAGCTCAAGAGAGTTTTCATTGATCCGATTCTTTCGTGGAGTCATAAAATATTCGAGGGAAGTCTCCAGGACCAAAATTATGGTCAGATTCGGTGAACAGACCCATACTCAGTTTTTCGGGCACGCTGTGTACCTACCCCTAGGGCCCGTCTAGCAAAATTTCGAACGGGTCACGGGAAAGCTCAGGAGAGTTTTCATTGATCCGATTCTTTCGTGGAGTCATAAAATATTCGAGGAAAGTCTCCAGGACCAAAATTATGGTCAGATTCGGTGAACAGACCCATACTCAGTTTTTCGGGCACGCTGTGTACCTACCCCTAGGGCCCCGTCTAGCAAAATTTCGAACGGGTCACGAGAAAGCTCAGGAGAGTTTACATTGATCCGATTCTTTCGTGGAGTCATAAAATATTCGAGGAAAGTCTCCAGGACCAAAATTATGGTCAGATTCGGTGAACAGACCCATACTCAGTTTTTCGGGCACGTTGTGTACCTACCCCTAGGGCCCGTCTAGCAAAATTTCGAACGGGTCACGAGAAAGCTCAGGAGAGTTTTCATTGATCCGATTCTTTCGTGGAGTCATAAAATATTCGAGGGAAGTCTTCAGGACCAAAATTATGGTCAGATTCGGTGAACAGACCCATACTCAGATTTTCGGCCACGCTGTGTACCTACCCCTAGGGCCCTTGTAGCAAAATTTCGAACGGGTCACGGGAAAGCTCAGGAGAGTTTTCATTGATCCGATTCTTTCGTGGAGTCATAAAATATTCGAGGGAAGTCTCCAGGACCAAAATTAAGGTCAGATTCGGTGAACAGACCCATACTCAGTTTTTCGGGCACGCTGTGTACCAACCCCTAGTGCCCGTCTAGCAAAATTTCGAACGGGTCACGGGAAAGCTCAGGATAGTTTTCATTGATCCGATTCTTTCGTGGAGTCATAAAATATTCGAGGGAAGTCTCCAGGACCAAAATTATGGTCAGATTCGGTGAACAGACCCATACTCAGTTTTTCGGGCACGATGTGTACCTACTCTAGGGCCCGTCTAGCAAAATTTCGAACGGGTCACGGGAAAGCTCAGGAGAGTTTTCATTGATCCGATTCTTTCGTGGAGTCATAAAATATTCGAGGGAAGTCTCCAGGACCAAAATTATGGTCAGATTCGGTGAACAGACCCATACTCAGTTTTTCGGGCACGCTGTGTACCTAACCCTAGGGCCCGTCTAGCAAAATTTCGAACGTGTCACGGGAAAGCTCAGGAGAGTTTTCATTGATCCGATTCTTTCGTGGAGTCATAAAATATTCGAGGGAAGTCTCCAGGACCAAACATATGGTCAGATTCGGTGAACAGACCCATACTCAGTATTTCGGCCACGCTGTGTACCTACCCCTAGGGCCCTTGTAGCAAAATTTCGAACGGGTCACGGGAAAGCTCAGGAGAGTTTTCATTGATCCGATTCTTTCGTGGAGTCATAAAATATTCGAGGGAAGTCTCCAGGACCAAAATTATGGTCAGATTCGGTGAACAGACCCATACATAGTTTTTCGGGCACGCTGTGTACCTACCCCTAGGGCCCGTCTAGCAAAATTTCGAACGGGTCACGGGAAAGCTCAGGAGAGTTTTCATTGATCCGATTCTTTCGTGGAGTCATAAAATATTCGAGGGAAGTCTCCAGGACCAAAATTATGGTCAGATTCGGTGAACAGACCCATACTCAGTTTTTCGGCCACGCTGTGTACCTACCCCTAGGGCCCTTGTAGCAAAATTTCGAACGGGTCACGGGAAAGCTCAGGAGAGTTTTCATTGATCTGATTCTTTCGTGGAGTCATAAAATATTCGAGGGAAGTCTCCAGGACCAAAATTATGGTCAGATTCGGTGAACAGACCCATACTCAGTTTTTCAGGCACGTTGTTTACCTACCCCTAGGGTCCGTCTAGCAAAATTTCGAACGGGTCACGGGAAAGCTCTAGAGAGTTTACATTGATCCGATTCTTTCGTGGAGTCATAAAATATTCGAGGGAAGTCTCCAGGACCAAACATATGGTCAGATTCGGTGAACAGACCCATACTCAGTTTTTCGGGCACGCTGTGTACCTACCCCTAGGGCCCGTCTAGCAAAATTACGAACAGGTCACGGGAAAGCTCAGGAGAGTTTTCATTGATCCGATTCTTTCGTGGAGTCATAAAATATTCAAGGAAAGTCTCCAGGACCAAAATTATGGTCAGATTCGGTGAACAGACCCATACTCAGTTTTTCGGGCACGTTGTGTACCTACCCCTAGGGGCCCGTCTAGCAAAATTTCGAACGGGTCACGAGAAAGCTCAGGAGAGTTTTCGTTGATCCGATTCTTTCGTGGAGTCATAAAATATTCGAGGGAAGTCTCCAGGACCAAAATTATGGTCAGATTCGGTGAACAGACCCATACTCAGATTTTCGGCTACGCTGTGTACCTACCCCTAGGGCCCTTGTAGCAAAATTTCGAACGGGTCACGGGAAAGCTCAGGAGAGTTTCATTGATCCGATTCTTTCGTGGAGTCATAAAATATTCGAGGGAAGTCTCCAGGACCAAAATTATGGTCAGATTCGGTGAACAGACCCATACTCAGTTTTTCGGGCACGCTGTGTACCTACCCCTAGGGCCCGTCTAGCAAAATTTCGAACGGGTCACGGGAAAGCTTAGGAGAGTTTTCATTGATCCGATTCTTTCGTGGAGTCATAAAATATTCGAGGGAAGTCTCCAGGACCAAAATTATGGTCAAATTCGGTGAACAGACCCATACTCAGTTTTTCGGGCACGCTGTGTACCTACCCCTAGGGCCCGTCTAGCAAAATTTCGAACGAGTCACGGGAAAGCTCAGGAGAGTTTTCATTGATCCGATTCTTTCGTGGAGTCATAAAATATTCGAGGGAAGTCTCCAGGACCAAAATTATGGTCAGATTCGGTGAACAGACCCATACTCAGTTTTTCGGGCACGCTGTGTACCTACCCCTAGGGCCCGTCTAGCAAAACTTCGAACGGGTCACGGGAAAGCTCAGGAGAGTTTTCGTTGATCCGATTCTTTCGTGGAGTCATAAAATATTCGAGGGAAGTCTCCAGGACCAAAATTATGGTCAGATTCGGTGAACAGACCCATACTCAGTTTTTCGGCCACGCTGTGTACCTACCCCTAGGGCCCTTGTAGCAAAATTTCGAACGGGTCACGGGAAAGCTCAAGAGAGTTTTCATTGATCCGATTCTTTCGTGGAGTCATAAAATATTCGAGGGAAGTCTCCAGGACCAAAATTATGGTCAGATTCGGTGAACAGACCCATACTCAGTTTTTCGGGCACGCTGTGTACCTACCCCTAGGGCCCGTCTAGCAAAATTTCGAACGGGTCACGGGAAAGCTCAGGAGAGTTTTCATTGATCCGATTCTTTCGTGGAGTCATAAAATATTCGAGGAAAGTCTCCAGGACCAAAATTATGGTCAGATTCGGTGAACAGACCCATACTCAGTTTTTCGGGCACGCTGTGTACCTACCCCTAGGGCCCCGTCTAGCAAAATTTCGAACGGGTCACGAGAAAGCTCAGGAGAGTTTACATTGATCCGATTCTTTCGTGGAGTCATAAAATATTCGAGGAAAGTCTCCAGGACCAAAATTATGGTCAGATTCGGTGAACAGACCCATACTCAGTTTTTCGGGCACGTTGTGTACCTACCCCTAGGGCCCGTCTAGCAAAATTTCGAACGGGTCACGAGAAAGCTCAGGAGAGTTTTCATTGATCCGATTCTTTCGTGGAGTCATAAAATATTCGAGGGAAGTCTTCAGGACCAAAATTATGGTCAGATTCGGTGAACAGACCCATACTCAGATTTTCGGCCACGCTGTGTACCTACCCCTAGGGCCCTTGTAGCAAAATTTCGAACGGGTCACGGGAAAGCTCAGGAGAGTTTTCATTGATCCGATTCTTTCGTGGAGTCATAAAATATTCGAGGGAAGTCTCCAGGACCAAAATTAAGGTCAGATTCGGTGAACAGACCCATACTCAGTTTTTCGGGCACGCTGTGTACCAACCCCTAGTGCCCGTCTAGCAAAATTTCGAACGGGTCACGGGAAAGCTCAGGATAGTTTTCATTGATCCGATTCTTTCGTGGAGTCATAAAATATTCGAGGGAAGTCTCCAGGACCAAAATTATGGTCAGATTCGGTGAACAGACCCATACTCAGTTTTTCGGGCACGATGTGTACCTACTCTAGGGCCCGTCTAGCAAAATTTCGAACGGGTCACGGGAAAGCTCAGGAGAGTTTTCATTGATCCGATTCTTTCGTGGAGTCATAAAATATTCGAGGGAAGTCTCCAGGACCAAAATTATGGTCAGATTCGGTGAACAGACCCATACTCAGTTTTTCGGGCACGCTGTGTACCTAACCCTAGGGCCCGTCTAGCAAAATTTCGAACGTGTCACGGGAAAGCTCAGGAGAGTTTTCATTGATCCGATTCTTTCGTGGAGTCATAAAATATTCGAGGGAAGTCTCCAGGACCAAACATATGGTCAGATTCGGTGAACAGACCCATACTCAGTATTTCGGCCACGCTGTGTACCTACCCCTAGGGCCCTTGTAGCAAAATTTCGAACGGGTCACGGGAAAGCTCAAGAGAGTTTTCATTGATCCGATTCTTTCGTGGAGTCATAAAATATTCGAGGGAAGTCTCCAGGACCAAAATTATGGTCAGATTCGGTGAACAGACCCATACATAGTTTTTCGGGCACGCTGTGTACCTACCCCTAGGGCCCGTCTAGCAAAATTTCGAACGGGTCACGGGAAAGCTCAGGAGAGTTTTCATTGATCCGATTCTTTCGTGGAGTCATAAAATATTCGAGGGAAGTCTCCAGGACCAAAATTATGGTCAGATTCGGTGAACAGACCCATACTCAGTTTTTCGGCCACGCTGTGTACCTACCCCTAGGGCCCTTGTAGCAAAATTTCGAACGGGTCACGGGAAAGCTCAGGAGAGTTTTCATTGATCTGATTCTTTCGTGGAGTCATAAAATATTCGAGGGAAGTCTCCAGGACCAAAATTATGGTCAGATTCGGTGAACAGACCCATACTCAGTTTTTCGGGCACGTTGTTTACCTACCCCTAGGGTCCGTCTAGCAAAATTTCGAACGGGTCACGGGAAAGCTCTAGAGAGTTTACATTGATCCGATTCTTTCGTGGAGTCATAAAATATTCGAGGGAAGTCTCCAGGACCAAACATATGGTCAGATTCGGTGAACAGACCCATACTCAGTTTTTCGGGCACGCTGTGTACCTACCCCTAGGGCCCGTCTAGCAAAATTACGAACAGGTCACGGGAAAGCTCAGGAGAGTTTTCATTGATCCGATTCTTTCGTGGAGTCATAAAATATTCAAGGAAAGTCTCCAGGACCAAAATTATGGTCAGATTCGGTGAACAGACCCATACTCAGTTTTTCGGGCACGTTGTGTACCTACCCCTAGGGGCCCGTCTAGCAAAATTTCGAACGGGTCACGAGAAAGCTCAGGAGAGTTTTCGTTGATCCGATTCTTTCGTGGAGTCATAAAATATTCGAGGGAAGTCTCCAGGACCAAAATTATGGTCAGATTCGGTGAACAGACCCATACTCAGATTTTCGGCTACGCTGTGTACCTACCCCTAGGGCCCTTGTAGCAAAATTTCGAACGGGTCACGGGAAAGCTCAGGAGAGTTTCATTGATCCGATTCTTTCGTGGAGTCATAAAATATTCGAGGGAAGTCTCCAGGACCAAAATTATGGTCAGATTCGGTGAACAGACCCATACTCAGTTTTTCGGGCACGCTGTGTACCTACCCCTAGGGCCCGTCTAGCAAAATTTCGAACGGGTCACGGGAAAGCTTAGGAGAGTTTTCATTGATCCGATTCTTTCGTGGAGTCATAAAATATTCGAGGGAAGTCTCCAGGACCAAAATTATGGTCAAATTCGGTGAACAGACCCATACTCAGTTTTTCGGCCACGCTGTGTACCTACCCCTAGGGCCCGTCTAGCAAAATTTCGAACGAGTCACGGGAAAGCTCAGGAGAGTTTTCATTGATCCGATTCTTTCGTGGAGTCATAAAATATTCGAGGGAAGTCTCCAGGACCAAAATTATGGTCAGATTCGGTGAACAGACCCATACTCAGTTTTTCGGGCACGCTGTGTACCTACCCCTAGGGCCCGTCTAGCAAAACTTCGAACGGGTCACGGGAAAGCTCAGGAGAGTTTTCGTTGATCCGATTCTTTCGTGGAGTCATAAAATATTCGAGGGAAGTCTCCAGGAACAAAATTATGGTCAGATTCGGTGAACAGACCCATACTCAGTTTTTCGGCCACGCTGTGTACCTACCCCTAGGGCCCTTGTAGCAAAATTTCGAACGGGTCACGGGAAAGCTCAGGAGAGTTTTCATTGATCCGATTCTTTCGTGGAGTCATAAAATATTCGAGGGAAGTCTCCAGGACCAAAATTATGGTCAGATTCGGTGAACAGACCCATACTCAGTTTTTCGGGCATGCTGTGTACCTACCCCTAGGGCCCGTCTAGCAAAATTTCGAACGAGTCACGGGAAAGCTCAGGAGAGTTTTCATTGATCCGATTCTTTCGTGGAGTCATAAAATATTCGAGGGAAGTCTCCAGGACCAAAATTATGGTCAGATTCGGTGAACAGACCCATACTCAGTTTTTCGGGCACGCTGTGTACCTACCCCTAGGGCCCTTGTAGCAAAATTTCGAACGGGTCACGGGAAAGCTCAGGAGAGTTTTCATTGATCCGATTCTTTCGTGGAGTCATAAAATATTCGAGGGAAGTCTCCAGGACCAAAATTATGGTCAGATTCGGTGAACAGACCCATACTCAGTTTTTCGGGCACGCTGTGTATCTACCCCTAGGGCCCGTCTAGCAAAATTACGAACAGGTCACGGGAAAGCTCAGGAGAGTTTTCATTGATCCGATTCTTTCGTGGAGTCATAAAATATTCGAGGAAAGTCTCCAGGACCAAAATATGGTCAGATTCGGTGAACAGACCCATACTCAGTTTTTCGGCCACGCTGTGTACCTACCCCTAGGGCCCTTGTAGCAAAATTTCGAACGGGTCACGGGAAAGCTCAGGAGAGTTTTCATTGATCCGATTCTTTCGTGGAGTCATAAAATATTCGAGGGAAGTCTCCAGGACCAAAATTATGGTCAGATTCGGTGAACAGACCCATACTCAGTTTTTCGGGCATGCTGTGTACCTACCCCTAGGGCCCGTCTAGCAAAATTTCGAACGAGTCACGGGAAAGCTCAGGAGAGTTTTCATTGATCCGATTCTTTCGTGGAGTCATAAAATATTCGAGGGAAGTCTCCAGGACCAAAATTATGGTCAGATTCGGTGAACAGACCCATACTCAGTTTTTCGGCCACGCTGTGTACCTACCCCTAGGGCCCTTGTAGCAAAATTTCGAACGGGTCACGGGAAAGCTCAGGAGAGTTTTCATTGATCCGATTCTTTCGTGGAGTCATAAAATATTCGAGGGAAGTCTCCAGGACCAAAATTATGGTCAGATTCGGTGAACAGACCCATACTCAGTTTTTCGGGCACGCTGTGTATCTACCCCTAGGGCCCGTCTAGCAAAATTACGAACAGGTCACGGGAAAGCTCAGGAGAGTTTTCATTGATCCGATTCTTTCGTGGAGTCATAAAATATTCGAGGAAAGTCTCCAGGACCAAAATATGGTCAGATTCGGTGAACAGACCCATACTCAGTTTTTCGGCCACGCTGTGTACCTACCCCTAGGGCCCTTGTAGCAAAATTTCGAACGGGTCACGGGAAAGCTCAGGAGAGTTTTCATTGATCCGATTCTTTCGTGGAGTCATAAAATATTCGAGGGAAGTCTCCAGGACCAAAATTATGGTCAGATTCGGTGAACAGACCCATACTCAGTTTTTCGGGCACGCTGTGTATCTACCCCTAGGGCCCGTCTAGCAAAATTACGAACAGGTCACGGGAAAGCTCAGGAGAGTTTTCATTGATCCGATTCTTTCGTGGAGTCATAAAATATTCGAGGAAAGTCTCCAGGACCAAAATATGGTCAGATTCGGTGAACAGACCCATACTCAGTTTTTCGGCCACGCTGTGTACCTACCCCTAGGGCCCCGTCTAGCAAAATTTCGAACGGGTCACGGGAAAGCTCTAGAGAGTTTACATTGATCCGATTCTTTCGTGGAGTCATAAAATATTCGAGGAAAGTCTCCAGGACCAAAATTATGGTCAGATTCGGTGAACAGACCCATACTCAGTTTTTCGAGCACGTTGTGTACCTACCCCTAGGGCCCGTCTAGCAAAATTTCGAACGGGTCACGGGAAAGCTCTAGAGAGTTTACATTGATCCGATTCTTTCGTGGAGTCATAAAATATTCGAGGGAAGTCTCCAGGACCAAAATTATGGTCAGATTCGGTGAACAGACCCATACTCAGTTTTTCGGGCACGCTGTGTACCTACCCCTAGGGCCCGTCTAGCAAAATTTCGAACGGGTCACGGGAAAGCTCAGGAAAGTTTTCATTGATCCGATTCTTTCGTGGAGTCATAAAATATTCGAGGGAAGTCTCCAGGACCAAAATTATGGTCAGATTCGGTGAACAGACCCATACTCAGTTTTTCGGCCACGCTGTGTACCTACCCCTAGGGCCCTTGTAGCAAAATTTCGAACGGGTCACGGGAAAGCTCAGGAGAGTTTTCATTGATCCGATTCTTTCGTGGAGTCATAAAATATTCGAGGGAAGTCTTCAGGACCAAAATTATGGTCAGATTCGGTGAACAGACCCATACTCAGTTTTTCGGGCACGCTGTGTACCTACCCCTAGGGCCCCGTCTAGCAAAATTTCGAACGGGTCACGGAAAAGCTCAGGAGAGTTTTCATTGATCCGATTCTTTCGTGGAGTCATAAAATATTCGAGGGAAGTCTCCAGGACCAAAATTATGGTCAGATTCGGTGAACAGTCCCATACTCAGTTTTTCGGCCACGCTGTGTACCTACCCCTAGGGCCAGTCTAGCAAAATTTCGAACGGGTCACGGGAAAGCTCAGGAGAGTTTTCATTGATCCGATTCTTTCGTGGAGTCATAAAATATTCGAGGGAAGTCTCCAGGACCAAAATTATGGTCAGATTCGGTGAACAGTCCCATACTCAGTTTTTCGGCCACGCTGTGTACCTACCCCTAGGGCCAGTCTAGCAAAATTTCGAACGGGTCACGGGAAAGCTCAGGAGAGTTTTCATTGATCCGATTCTTTCGTGGAGTCATAAAATATTCGAGGGAAGTCTTCAGGACCAAAATTATGGTCAGATTCGGTGAACAGACCCATACTCAGTTTTTCGGGCACGCTGTGTACCTACCCCTAGGGCCCCGTCTAGCAAAATTTCGAACGGGTCACGGAAAAGCTCAGGAGAGTTTTCATTGATCCGATTCTTTCGTGGAGTCATAAAATATTCGAGGAAAGTCTCCAGGACCAAAATATGGTCAGATTCGGTGAACAGACCCATACTCAGTTTTTCGGCCACGCTGTGTACCTACCCCTAGGGCCCTTGTAGCAAAATTTCGAACGGGTCACGGGAAAGCTCAGGAGAGTTTTCATTGATCCGATTCTTTCGTGGAGTCATAAAATATTCGAGGGAAGTCTCCAGGACCAAAATTATGGTCAGATTCGGTGAACAGACCCATACTCAGTTTTTCGGGCATGCTGTGTACCTACCCCTAGGGCCCGTCTAGCAAAATTTCGAACGAGTCACGGGAAAGCTCAGGAGAGTTTTCATTGATCCGATTCTTTCGTGGAGTCATAAAATATTCGAGGGAAGTCTCCAGGACCAAAATTATGGTCAGATTCGGTGAACAGACCCATACTCAGTTTTTCGGCCACGCTGTGTACCTACCCCTAGGGCCCTTGTAGCAAAATTTCGAACGGGTCACGGGAAAGCTCAGGAGAGTTTTCATTGATCCGATTCTTTCGTGGAGTCATAAAATATTCGAGGGAAGTCTCCAGGACCAAAATTATGGTCAGATTCGGTGAACAGACCCATACTCAGTTTTTCGGGCACGCTGTGTATCTACCCCTAGGGCCCGTCTAGCAAAATTACGAACAGGTCACGGGAAAGCTCAGGAGAGTTTTCATTGATCCGATTCTTTCGTGGAGTCATAAAATATTCGAGGAAAGTCTCCAGGACCAAAATATGGTCAGATTCGGTGAACAGACCCATACTCAGTTTTTCGGCCACGCTGTGTACCTACCCCTAGGGCCCCGTCTAGCAAAATTTCGAACGGGTCACGGGAAAGCTCTAGAGAGTTTACATTGATCCGATTCTTTCGTGGAGTCATAAAATATTCGAGGAAAGTCTCCAGGACCAAAATTATGGTCAGATTCGGTGAACAGACCCATACTCAGTTTTTCGAGCACGTTGTGTACCTACCCCTAGGGCCCGTCTAGCAAAATTTCGAACGGGTCACGGGAAAGCTCTAGAGAGTTTACATTGATCCGATTCTTTCGTGGAGTCATAAAATATTCGAGGGAAGTCTCCAGGACCAAAATTATGGTCAGATTCGGTGAACAGACCCATACTCAGTTTTTCGGGCACGCTGTGTACCTACCCCTAGGGCCCGTCTAGCAAAATTTCGAACGGGTCACGGGAAAGCTCAGGAAAGTTTTCATTGATCCGATTCTTTCGTGGAGTCATAAAATATTCGAGGGAAGTCTCCAGGACCAAAATTATGGTCAGATTCGGTGAACAGACCCATACTCAGTTTTTCGGCCACGCTGTGTACCTACCCCTAGGGCCCTTGTAGCAAAATTTCGAACGGGTCACGGGAAAGCTCAGGAGAGTTTTCATTGATCCGATTCTTTCGTGGAGTCATAAAATATTCGAGGGAAGTCTTCAGGACCAAAATTATGGTCAGATTCGGTGAACAGACCCATACTCAGTTTTTCGGGCACGCTGTGTACCTACCCCTAGGGCCCCGTCTAGCAAAATTTCGAACGGGTCACGGAAAAGCTCAGGAGAGTTTTCATTGATCCGATTCTTTCGTGGAGTCATAAAATATTCGAGGGAAGTCTCCAGGACCAAAATTATGGTCAGATTCGGTGAACAGTCCCATACTCAGTTTTTCGGCCACGCTGTGTACCTACCCCTAGGGCCAGTCTAGCAAAATTTCGAACGGGTCACGGGAAAGCTCAGGAGAGTTTTCATTGATCCGATTCTTTCGTGGAGTCATAAAATATTCGAGGGAAGTCTCCAGGACCAAAATTATGGTCAGATTCGGTGAACAGTCCCATACTCAGTTTTTCGGCCACGCTGTGTACCTACCCCTAGGGCCAGTCTAGCAAAATTTCGAACGGGTCACGGGAAAGCTCAGGAGAGTTTTCATTGATCCGATTCTTTCGTGGAGTCATAAAATATTCGAGGGAAGTCTTCAGGACCAAAATTATGGTCAGATTCGGTGAACAGACCCATACTCAGTTTTTCGGGCACGCTGTGTACCTACCCCTAGGGCCCCGTCTAGCAAAATTTCGAACGGGTCACGGAAAAGCTCAGGAGAGTTTTCATTGATCCGATTCTTTCGTGGAGTCATAAAATATTCGAGGAAAGTCTCCAGGACCAAAATATGGTCAGATTCGGTGAACAGACCCATACTCAGTTTTTCGGCCACGCTGTGTACCTACCCCTAGGGCCCTTGTAGCAAAATTTCGAACGGGTCACGGGAAAGCTCAGGAGAGTTTTCATTGATCCGATTCTTTCGTGGAGTCATAAAATATTCGAGGGAAGTCTCCAGGACCAAAATTATGGTCAGATTCGGTGAACAGACCCATACTCAGTTTTTCGGGCATGCTGTGTACCTACCCCTAGGGCCCGTCTAGCAAAATTTCGAACGAGTCACGGGAAAGCTCAGGAGAGTTTTCATTGATCCGATTCTTTCGTGGAGTCATAAAATATTCGAGGGAAGTCTCCAGGACCAAAATTATGGTCAGATTCGGTGAACAGACCCATACTCAGTTTTTCGGCCACGCTGTGTACCTACCCCTAGGGCCCTTGTAGCAAAATTTCGAACGGGTCACGGGAAAGCTCAGGAGAGTTTTCATTGATCCGATTCTTTCGTGGAGTCATAAAATATTCGAGGGAAGTCTCCAGGACCAAAATTATGGTCAGATTCGGTGAACAGACCCATACTCAGTTTTTCGGGCACGCTGTGTATCTACCCCTAGGGCCCGTCTAGCAAAATTACGAACAGGTCACGGGAAAGCTCAGGAGAGTTTTCATTGATCCGATTCTTTCGTGGAGTCATAAAATATTCGAGGAAAGTCTCCAGGACCAAAATATGGTCAGATTCGGTGAACAGACCCATACTCAGTTTTTCGGCCACGCTGTGTACCTACCCCTAGGGCCCTTGTAGCAAAATTTCGAACGGGTCACGGGAAAGCTCAGGAGAGTTTTCATTGATCCGATTCTTTCGTGGAGTCATAAAATATTCGAGGGAAGTCTCCAGGACCAAAATTATGGTCAGATTCGGTGAACAGACCCATACTCAGTTTTTCGGGCACGCTGTGTATCTACCCCTAGGGCCCGTCTAGCAAAATTACGAACAGGTCACGGGAAAGCTCAGGAGAGTTTTCATTGATCCGATTCTTTCGTGGAGTCATAAAATATTCGAGGAAAGTCTCCAGGACCAAAATATGGTCAGATTCGGTGAACAGACCCATACTCAGTTTTTCGGCCACGCTGTGTACCTACCCCTAGGGCCCCGTCTAGCAAAATTTCGAACGGGTCACGGGAAAGCTCTAGAGAGTTTACATTGATCCGATTCTTTCGTGGAGTCATAAAATATTCGAGGAAAGTCTCCAGGACCAAAATTATGGTCAGATTCGGTGAACAGACCCATACTCAGTTTTTCGAGCACGTTGTGTACCTACCCCTAGGGCCCGTCTAGCAAAATTTCGAACGGGTCACGGGAAAGCTCTAGAGAGTTTACATTGATCCGATTCTTTCGTGGAGTCATAAAATATTCGAGGGAAGTCTCCAGGACCAAAATTATGGTCAGATTCGGTGAACAGACCCATACTCAGTTTTTCGGGCACGCTGTGTACCTACCCCTAGGGCCCGTCTAGCAAAATTTCGAACGGGTCACGGGAAAGCTCAGGAAAGTTTTCATTGATCCGATTCTTTCGTGGAGTCATAAAATATTCGAGGGAAGTCTCCAGGACCAAAATTATGGTCAGATTCGGTGAACAGACCCATACTCAGTTTTTCGGCCACGCTGTGTACCTACCCCTAGGGCCCTTGTAGCAAAATTTCGAACGGGTCACGGGAAAGCTCAGGAGAGTTTTCATTGATCCGATTCTTTCGTGGAGTCATAAAATATTCGAGGGAAGTCTTCAGGACCAAAATTATGGTCAGATTCGGTGAACAGACCCATACTCAGTTTTTCGGGCACGCTGTGTATCTACCCCTAGGGCCCGTCTAGCAAAATTACGAACAGGTCACGGGAAAGCTCAGGAGAGTTTTCATTGATCCGATTCTTTCGTGGAGTCATAAAATATTCGAGGAAAGTCTCCAGGACCAAAATATGGTCAGATTCGGTGAACAGACCCATACTCAGTTTTTCGGCCACGCTGTGTACCTACCCCTAGGGCCCTTGTAGCAAAATTTCGAACGGGTCACGGGAAAGCTCAGGAGAGTTTTCATTGATCCGATTCTTTCGTGGAGTCATAAAATATTCGAGGGAAGTCTCCAGGACCAAAATTATGGTCAGATTCGGTGAACAGACCCATACTCAGTTTTTCGGGCACGCTGTGTATCTACCCCTAGGGCCCGTCTAGCAAAATTACGAACAGGTCACGGGAAAGCTCAGGAGAGTTTTCATTGATCCGATTCTTTCGTGGAGTCATAAAATATTCGAGGAAAGTCTCCAGGACCAAAATATGGTCAGATTCGGTGAACAGACCCATACTCAGTTTTTCGGCCACGCTGTGTACCTACCCCTAGGGCCCCGTCTAGCAAAATTTCGAACGGGTCACGGGAAAGCTCTAGAGAGTTTACATTGATCCGATTCTTTCGTGGAGTCATAAAATATTCGAGGAAAGTCTCCAGGACCAAAATTATGGTCAGATTCGGTGAACAGACCCATACTCAGTTTTTCGAGCACGTTGTGTACCTACCCCTAGGGCCCGTCTAGCAAAATTTCGAACGGGTCACGGGAAAGCTCTAGAGAGTTTACATTGATCCGATTCTTTCGTGGAGTCATAAAATATTCGAGGGAAGTCTCCAGGACCAAAATTATGGTCAGATTCGGTGAACAGACCCATACTCAGTTTTTCGGGCACGCTGTGTACCTACCCCTAGGGCCCGTCTAGCAAAATTTCGAACGGGTCACGGGAAAGCTCAGGAAAGTTTTCATTGATCCGATTCTTTCGTGGAGTCATAAAATATTCGAGGGAAGTCTCCAGGACCAAAATTATGGTCAGATTCGGTGAACAGACCCATACTCAGTTTTTCGGCCACGCTGTGTACCTACCCCTAGGGCCCTTGTAGCAAAATTTCGAACGGGTCACGGGAAAGCTCAGGAGAGTTTTCATTGATCCGATTCTTTCGTGGAGTCATAAAATATTCGAGGGAAGTCTTCAGGACCAAAATTATGGTCAGATTCGGTGAACAGACCCATACTCAGTTTTTCGGCCACGCTGTGTACCTACCCCTAGGGCCCGTGTTGCAAAATTTCGAACGGGTCACGGGAGCGCTCAGGAGTGTTTTCATTGATCCGATTCTTTCTTGGAGTCATAAAATATTCGAGGGAAGTTTCCAGGACCAAACATATGGTCAGATTCGGTGAACAGACCCATACTCAGTTTTTCGGCCACGCTGTGTACCTACCCCTAGGGCCCGTGTTGCAAAATTTCGAACGGGTCACGGGAGCGCTCAGGAGTGTTTTCATTGATCCGATTCTTTCTTGGAGTCATAAAATATTCGAGGGAAGTTTCCAGGACCAAACATATGGTCAGATTCGGTGAACAGACCCATACTCAGTTTTTCGGCCACGCCGTGTACCTACCCCTAGGGCCCTTGTAGCAAAATTTCGAACGGGTCACGGGAAAGCTCAGGAGAGTTTTCATTGATCCGATTCTTTCGTGGAGTCATAAAATATTCGAGGGAAGTCTCCAGGACCAAAATTATGGTCAGATTCGGTGAACAGACCCATACTCAGTTTTTCGGGCACGTTGTGTACCTACCCCTAGGGCCCGTCTAGCAAAATTTCGAACGGGTCACGGGAAAGCTCAGGAGAGTTTTCATTGATCCGATTCTTTCGTGGAGTCATAAAATATTCGAGGGAAGTCTCCGGGACCAAAATTATGGTCAGATTCGGTGAACAGACCCATACTCAGATTTTCGGCCACGCTGTGTACCTACCCCTAGGGCCCTTGTAGCAAAATTTCGAACGGGACACGGGAAAGCTCAGGAGAGTTTTCATTGATCTGATTCTTTCGTGGAGTCATAAAATATTCGAGAGAAGTCTCCAGGACCAAAATTATGGTCAGATTCGGTGAGCAGACCCATACTCAGTTTTTCGGGCACGTTGTTTACCTACCCCTAGGGTCCGTCTAGCAAAATTTCGAACGGGTCACGGGAAAGCTCTAGAGAGTTTACATTGATCCGATTCTTTCGTGGAGTCATAAAATATTCGAGGGAAGTCTCCAGGACCAAACATATGGTCAGATTCGGTGAACAGACCCATACTCAGTTTTTCGGGCACGCTGTGTACCTACCCCTAGGGCCCTTGTAGCAAAATTTCGAACGGGTCACGGGAAAGCTCAGGAGAGTTTTCATTGATCCGATTCTTTCGTGGAGTCATAAAATATTCGAGGGAAGTCTCCAGGACCAAAATTATGGTCAGATTCGGTGAAAAGACCCATACTCAGTTTTTCGGGCACGCTGTGTACCTACCCCTAGGGCCCCGTCTAGCAAAATTTCGAACGGGTCACGGGAAAGCTCAGGAGAGTTTTCATTGATCCGATTCTTTCGTGGAGTCATAAAATATTCGAGGGAAGTCTCCAGGACCAAAATTATGGTCAGATTCGGTGAACAGACCCATACTCAGTTTTTCGGGCACGCTGTGTACCTACCCCTAGGGCCCCGTCTAGCAAAATTTCGAACGGGTCACGGGAAAGCTCAGGAGAATTTTCATTGCTCCGATTCTTTCGTGGAGTCATAAAATATTCGAGGGAAGTCTACAGGACCAAAATTATGGTCAGATTCGGTGAACAGACCCATACTCAGTTTTTCGGCCACGCTGTGTACCTACCCCTAGGGCCCGTGTTGCAAAATTTCGAACGGGTCACGGGAGCGCTCAGGAGTGTTTTCATTGATCCGATTCTTTCTTGGAGTCATAAAATATTCGAGGGAAGTTTCCAGGACCAAACATATGGTCAGATTCGGTGAACAGACCCATACTCAGTTTTTCGGCCACGCTGTGTACCTACCCCTAGGGCCCTTGTAGCAAAATTTCGAACGGGTCACGGGAAAGCTCAGGAGAGTTTTCATTGATCCGATTCTTTCGTGGAGTCATAAAATATTCGAGGGAAGTCTCCAGGACCAAAATTATGGTCAGATTCGGTGAACAGACCCATACTCAGTTTTTCGGGCACGTTGTGTACCTACCCCTAGGGCCCGTCTAGCAAAATTTCGAACGGGTCACGGGAAAGCTCAGGAGAGTTTTCATTGATCCGATTCTTTCGTGGAGTCAAAAAATATTCGAGGGAAGTCTCCGGGACCAAAATTATGGTCAGATTCGGTGAACAGACCCATACTCAGATTTTCGGCCACGCTGTGTACCTACCCCTAGGGCCCTTGTAGCAAAATTTCGAACGGGACACGGGAAAGCTCAGGAGAGTTTTCATTGATCTGATTCTTTCGTGGAGTCATAAAATATTCGAGAGAAGTCTCCAGGACCAAAATTATGGTCAGATTCGGTGAGCAGACCCATACTCAGTTTTTCGGGCACGTTGTTTACCTACCCCTAGGGTCCGTCTAGCAAAATTTCGAACGGGTCACGGGAAAGCTCTAGAGAGTTTACATTGATCCGATTCTTTCGTGGAGTCATAAAATATTCGAGGGAAGTCTCCAGGACCAAACATATGGTCAGATTCGGTGAACAGACCCATACTCAGTTTTTCGGGCACGCTGTGTACCTACCCCTAGGGCCCGTCTAGCAAAATTACGAACAGGTCACGGGAAAGCTCAGGAGAGTTTTCATTGATCCGATTCTTTCGTGGAGTCATAAAATATTCGAGGAAAGTCTCCAGGACCAAAATTATGGTCAGATTCGGTGAACAGACCCATACTCAGTTTTTCGGGCACGCTGTGTACCTACCCCTAGGGCCCTTGTAGCAAAATTTCAAACGGGTCACGGGAAAGCTCAGGAGAGTTTTCATTGATCTGATTCTTTCGTGGAGTCATAAATATTCGAGGGAAGTCTCCAGGACCAAAATTATGGTCAGATTCGGTGAACAGACCCATACTCAGTTTTTCGGGCACGTTGTGTACCTACCCCTAGGGTCCGTCTAGCAAAATTTCGAACGGGTCACGGGAAAGCTCAGGAGAGTTTTCATTGATCCGATTCTTTCGTGGAGTCATAAAATATTCGAGGGAAGTCTTCAGGACCAAAATTATGGTCAGATTCGGTGAACAGACCCATACTCAGTTTTTCGGGCACGCTGTGTACCTACCCCTAGGGCCCCGTCTAGCAAAATTTCGAACGGGTCACGGAAAAGCTCAGGAGAGTTTTCATTGATCCGATTCTTTCGTGGAGTCATAAAATATTCGAGGGAAGTCTCCAGGACCAAAATTATGGTCAGATTCGGTGAACAGACCCATACTCAGTTTTTCGGCCACGCTGTGTACCTACCCCTAGGGCCCTTGTAGCAAAATTTCGAACGGGTCACGGGAAAGCTCAAGAGAGTTTTCATTGATCCGATTCTTTCGTGGAGTCATAAAATATTCGAGGGAAGTCTCCAGGACCAAAATTATGGTCAGATTCGGTGAACAGACCCATACTCAGTTTTTCGGGCACGCTGTGTACCTACCCCTAGGGCCCGTCTAGCAAAATTTCGAACGGGTCACGGGAAAGCTCAGGAGAGTTTTCATTGATCCGATTCTTTCGTGGAGTCATAAAATATTCGAGGAAAGTCTCCAGGACCAAAATTATGGTCAGATTCGGTGAACAGACCCATACTCAGTTTTTCGGGCACGTTGTTTACCTACCCCTAGGGTCCGTCTAGCAAAATTTCGAACGGGTCACGGGAAAGCTCTAGAGAGTTTACATTGATCCGATTCTTTCGTGGAGTCATAAAATATTCGAGGGAAGTCTCCAGGACCAAACATATGGTCAGATTCGGTGAACAGACCCATACTCAGTTTTTCGGGCACGCTGTGTACCTACCCCTAGGGCCCGTCTAGCAAAATTACGAACAGGTCACGGGAAAGCTCAGGAGAGTTTTCATTGATCCGATTCTTTCGTGGAGTCATAAAATATTCGAGGAAAGTCTCCAGGACCAAAATTATGGTCAGATTCGGTGAACAGACCCATACTCAGTTTTTCGGGCACGCTGTGTACCTACCCCTAGGGCCCTTGTAGCAAAATTTCAAACGGGTCACGGGAAAGCTCAGGAGAGTTTTCATTGATCTGATTCTTTCGTGGAGTCATAAATATTCGAGGGAAGTCTCCAGGACCAAAATTATGGTCAGATTCGGTGAACAGACCCATACTCAGTTTTTCGGGCACGTTGTGTACCTACCCCTAGGGTCCGTCTAGCAAAATTTCGAACGGGTCACGGGAAAGCTCAGGAGAGTTTTCATTGATCCGATTCTTTCGTGGAGTCATAAAATATTCGAGGGAAGTCTTCAGGACCAAAATTATGGTCAGATTCGGTGAACAGACCCATACTCAGTTTTTCGGGCACGCTGTGTACCTACCCCTAGGGCCCCGTCTAGCAAAATTTCGAACGGGTCACGGAAAAGCTCAGGAGAGTTTTCATTGATCCGATTCTTTCGTGGAGTCATAAAATATTCGAGGGAAGTCTCCAGGACCAAAATTATGGTCAGATTCGGTGAACAGACCCATACTCAGTTTTTCGGCCACGCTGTGTACCTACCCCTAGGGCCCTTGTAGCAAAATTTCGAACGGGTCACGGGAAAGCTCAAGAGAGTTTTCATTGATCCGATTCTTTCGTGGAGTCATAAAATATTCGAGGGAAGTCTCCAGGACCAAAATTATGGTCAGATTCGGTGAACAGACCCATACTCAGTTTTTCGGGCACGCTGTGTACCTACCCCTAGGGCCCGTCTAGCAAAATTTCGAACGGGTCACGGGAAAGCTCAGGAGAGTTTTCATTGATCCGATTCTTTCGTGGAGTCATAAAATATTCGAGGAAAGTCTCCAGGACCAAAATTATGGTCAGATTCGGTGAACAGACCCATACTCAGTTTTTCGGGCACGCTGTGTACCTACCCCTAGGGCCCCGTCTAGCAAAATTTCGAACGGGTCACGAGAAAGCTCAGGAGAGTTTACATTGATCCGATTCTTTCGTGGAGTCATAAAATATTCGAGGAAAGTCTCCAGGACCAAAATTATGGTCAGATTCGGTGAACAGACCCATACTCAGTTTTTCGGGCACGTTGTGTACCTACCCCTAGGGCCCGTCTAGCAAAATTTCGAACGGGTCACGAGAAAGCTCAGGAGAGTTTTCATTGATCCGATTCTTTCGTGGAGTCATAAAATATTCGAGGGAAGTCTTCAGGACCAAAATTATGGTCAGATTCGGTGAACAGACCCATACTCAGATTTTCGGCCACGCTGTGTACCTACCCCTAGGGCCCTTGTAGCAAAATTTCGAACGGGTCACGGGAAAGCTCAGGAGAGTTTTCATTGATCCGATTCTTTCGTGGAGTCATAAAATATTCGAGGGAAGTCTCCAGGACCAAAATTAAGGTCAGATTCGGTGAACAGACCCATACTCAGTTTTTCGGGCACGCTGTGTACCAACCCCTAGTGCCCGTCTAGCAAAATTTCGAACGGGTCACGGGAAAGCTCAGGATAGTTTTCATTGATCCGATTCTTTCGTGGAGTCATAAAATATTCGAGGGAAGTCTCCAGGACCAAAATTATGGTCAGATTCGGTGAACAGACCCATACTCAGTTTTTCGGGCACGATGTGTACCTACTCTAGGGCCCGTCTAGCAAAATTTCGAACGGGTCACGGGAAAGCTCAGGAGAGTTTTCATTGATCCGATTCTTTCGTGGAGTCATAAAATATTCGAGGGAAGTCTCCAGGACCAAAATTATGGTCAGATTCGGTGAACAGACCCATACTCAGTTTTTCGGGCACGCTGTGTACCTAACCCTAGGGCCCGTCTAGCAAAATTTCGAACGTGTCACGGGAAAGCTCAGGAGAGTTTTCATTGATCCGATTCTTTCGTGGAGTCATAAAATATTCGAGGGAAGTCTCCAGGACCAAACATATGGTCAGATTCGGTGAACAGACCCATACTCAGTATTTCGGCCACGCTGTGTACCTACCCCTAGGGCCCTTGTAGCAAAATTTCGAACGGGTCACGGGAAAGCTCAGGAGAGTTTTCATTGATCCGATTCTTTCGTGGAGTCATAAAATATTCGAGGGAAGTCTCCAGGACCAAAATTATGGTCAGATTCGGTGAACAGACCCATACATAGTTTTTCGGGCACGCTGTGTACCTACCCCTAGGGCCCGTCTAGCAAAATTTCGAACGGGTCACGGGAAAGCTCAGGAGAGTTTTCATTGATCCGATTCTTTCGTGGAGTCATAAAATATTCGAGGGAAGTCTCCAGGACCAAAATTATGGTCAGATTCGGTGAACAGACCCATACTCAGTTTTTCGGCCACGCTGTGTACCTACCCCTAGGGCCCTTGTAGCAAAATTTCGAACGGGTCACGGGAAAGCTCAGGAGAGTTTTCATTGATCTGATTCTTTCGTGGAGTCATAAAATATTCGAGGGAAGTCTCCAGGACCAAAATTATGGTCAGATTCGGTGAACAGACCCATACTCAGTTTTTCAGGCACGTTGTTTACCTACCCCTAGGGTCCGTCTAGCAAAATTTCGAACGGGTCACGGGAAAGCTCTAGAGAGTTTACATTGATCCGATTCTTTCGTGGAGTCATAAAATATTCGAGGGAAGTCTCCAGGACCAAACATATGGTCAGATTCGGTGAACAGACCCATACTCAGTTTTTCGGGCACGCTGTGTACCTACCCCTAGGGCCCGTCTAGCAAAATTACGAACAGGTCACGGGAAAGCTCAGGAGAGTTTTCATTGATCCGATTCTTTCGTGGAGTCATAAAATATTCAAGGAAAGTCTCCAGGACCAAAATTATGGTCAGATTCGGTGAACAGACCCATACTCAGTTTTTCGGGCACGTTGTGTACCTACCCCTAGGGGCCCGTCTAGCAAAATTTCGAACGGGTCACGAGAAAGCTCAGGAGAGTTTTCGTTGATCCGATTCTTTCGTGGAGTCATAAAATATTCGAGGGAAGTCTCCAGGACCAAAATTATGGTCAGATTCGGTGAACAGACCCATACTCAGATTTTCGGCTACGCTGTGTACCTACCCCTAGGGCCCTTGTAGCAAAATTTCGAACGGGTCACGGGAAAGCTCAGGAGAGTTTCATTGATCCGATTCTTTCGTGGAGTCATAAAATATTCGAGGGAAGTCTCCAGGACCAAAATTATGGTCAGATTCGGTGAACAGACCCATACTCAGTTTTTCGGGCACGCTGTGTACCTACCCCTAGGGCCCGTCTAGCAAAATTTCGAACGGGTCACGGGAAAGCTTAGGAGAGTTTTCATTGATCCGATTCTTTCGTGGAGTCATAAAATATTCGAGGGAAGTCTCCAGGACCAAAATTATGGTCAAATTCGGTGAACAGACCCATACTCAGTTTTTCGGGCACGCTGTGTACCTACCCCTAGGGCCCGTCTAGCAAAATTTCGAACGAGTCACGGGAAAGCTCAGGAGAGTTTTCATTGATCCGATTCTTTCGTGGAGTCATAAAATATTCGAGGGAAGTCTCCAGGACCAAAATTATGGTCAGATTCGGTGAACAGACCCATACTCAGTTTTTCGGGCACGCTGTGTACCTACCCCTAGGGCCCGTCTAGCAAAACTTCGAACGGGTCACGGGAAAGCTCAGGAGAGTTTTCGTTGATCCGATTCTTTCGTGGAGTCATAAAATATTCGAGGGAAGTCTCCAGGACCAAAATTATGGTCAGATTCGGTGAACAGACCCATACTCAGTTTTTCGGCCACGCTGTGTACCTACCCCTAGGGCCCTTGTAGCAAAATTTCGAACGGGTCACGGGAAAGCTCAAGAGAGTTTTCATTGATCCGATTCTTTCGTGGAGTCATAAAATATTCGAGGGAAGTCTCCAGGACCAAAATTATGGTCAGATTCGGTGAACAGACCCATACTCAGTTTTTCGGGCACGCTGTGTACCTACCCCTAGGGCCCGTCTAGCAAAATTTCGAACGGGTCACGGGAAAGCTCAGGAGAGTTTTCATTGATCCGATTCTTTCGTGGAGTCATAAAATATTCGAGGAAAGTCTCCAGGACCAAAATTATGGTCAGATTCGGTGAACAGACCCATACTCAGTTTTTCGGGCACGCTGTGTACCTACCCCTAGGGCCCCGTCTAGCAAAATTTCGAACGGGTCACGAGAAAGCTCAGGAGAGTTTACATTGATCCGATTCTTTCGTGGAGTCATAAAATATTCGAGGAAAGTCTCCAGGACCAAAATTATGGTCAGATTCGGTGAACAGACCCATACTCAGTTTTTCGGGCACGTTGTGTACCTACCCCTAGGGCCCGTCTAGCAAAATTTCGAACGGGTCACGAGAAAGCTCAGGAGAGTTTTCATTGATCCGATTCTTTCGTGGAGTCATAAAATATTCGAGGGAAGTCTTCAGGACCAAAATTATGGTCAGATTCGGTGAACAGACCCATACTCAGATTTTCGGCCACGCTGTGTACCTACCCCTAGGGCCCTTGTAGCAAAATTTCGAACGGGTCACGGGAAAGCTCAGGAGAGTTTTCATTGATCCGATTCTTTCGTGGAGTCATAAAATATTCGAGGGAAGTCTCCAGGACCAAAATTAAGGTCAGATTCGGTGAACAGACCCATACTCAGTTTTTCGGGCACGCTGTGTACCAACCCCTAGTGCCCGTCTAGCAAAATTTCGAACGGGTCACGGGAAAGCTCAGGATAGTTTTCATTGATCCGATTCTTTCGTGGAGTCATAAAATATTCGAGGGAAGTCTCCAGGACCAAAATTATGGTCAGATTCGGTGAACAGACCCATACTCAGTTTTTCGGGCACGATGTGTACCTACTCTAGGGCCCGTCTAGCAAAATTTCGAACGGGTCACGGGAAAGCTCAGGAGAGTTTTCATTGATCCGATTCTTTCGTGGAGTCATAAAATATTCGAGGGAAGTCTCCAGGACCAAAATTATGGTCAGATTCGGTGAACAGACCCATACTCAGTTTTTCGGGCACGCTGTGTACCTAACCCTAGGGCCCGTCTAGCAAAATTTCGAACGTGTCACGGGAAAGCTCAGGAGAGTTTTCATTGATCCGATTCTTTCGTGGAGTCATAAAATATTCGAGGGAAGTCTCCAGGACCAAACATATGGTCAGATTCGGTGAACAGACCCATACTCAGTATTTCGGCCACGCTGTGTACCTACCCCTAGGGCCCTTGTAGCAAAATTTCGAACGGGTCACGGGAAAGCTCAAGAGAGTTTTCATTGATCCGATTCTTTCGTGGAGTCATAAAATATTCGAGGGAAGTCTCCAGGACCAAAATTATGGTCAGATTCGGTGAACAGACCCATACATAGTTTTTCGGGCACGCTGTGTACCTACCCCTAGGGCCCGTCTAGCAAAATTTCGAACGGGTCACGGGAAAGCTCAGGAGAGTTTTCATTGATCCGATTCTTTCGTGGAGTCATAAAATATTCGAGGGAAGTCTCCAGGACCAAAATTATGGTCAGATTCGGTGAACAGACCCATACTCAGTTTTTCGGCCACGCTGTGTACCTACCCCTAGGGCCCTTGTAGCAAAATTTCGAACGGGTCACGGGAAAGCTCAGGAGAGTTTTCATTGATCTGATTCTTTCGTGGAGTCATAAAATATTCGAGGGAAGTCTCCAGGACCAAAATTATGGTCAGATTCGGTGAACAGACCCATACTCAGTTTTTCGGGCACGTTGTTTACCTACCCCTAGGGTCCGTCTAGCAAAATTTCGAACGGGTCACGGGAAAGCTCTAGAGAGTTTACATTGATCCGATTCTTTCGTGGAGTCATAAAATATTCGAGGGAAGTCTCCAGGACCAAACATATGGTCAGATTCGGTGAACAGACCCATACTCAGTTTTTCGGGCACGCTGTGTACCTACCCCTAGGGCCCGTCTAGCAAAATTACGAACAGGTCACGGGAAAGCTCAGGAGAGTTTTCATTGATCCGATTCTTTCGTGGAGTCATAAAATATTCAAGGAAAGTCTCCAGGACCAAAATTATGGTCAGATTCGGTGAACAGACCCATACTCAGTTTTTCGGGCACGTTGTGTACCTACCCCTAGGGGCCCGTCTAGCAAAATTTCGAACGGGTCACGAGAAAGCTCAGGAGAGTTTTCGTTGATCCGATTCTTTCGTGGAGTCATAAAATATTCGAGGGAAGTCTCCAGGACCAAAATTATGGTCAGATTCGGTGAACAGACCCATACTCAGATTTTCGGCTACGCTGTGTACCTACCCCTAGGGCCCTTGTAGCAAAATTTCGAACGGGTCACGGGAAAGCTCAGGAGAGTTTCATTGATCCGATTCTTTCGTGGAGTCATAAAATATTCGAGGGAAGTCTCCAGGACCAAAATTATGGTCAGATTCGGTGAACAGACCCATACTCAGTTTTTCGGGCACGCTGTGTACCTACCCCTAGGGCCCGTCTAGCAAAATTTCGAACGGGTCACGGGAAAGCTTAGGAGAGTTTTCATTGATCCGATTCTTTCGTGGAGTCATAAAATATTCGAGGGAAGTCTCCAGGACCAAAATTATGGTCAAATTCGGTGAACAGACCCATACTCAGTTTTTCGGCCACGCTGTGTACCTACCCCTAGGGCCCGTCTAGCAAAATTTCGAACGAGTCACGGGAAAGCTCAGGAGAGTTTTCATTGATCCGATTCTTTCGTGGAGTCATAAAATATTCGAGGGAAGTCTCCAGGACCAAAATTATGGTCAGATTCGGTGAACAGACCCATACTCAGTTTTTCGGGCACGCTGTGTACCTACCCCTAGGGCCCGTCTAGCAAAACTTCGAACGGGTCACGGGAAAGCTCAGGAGAGTTTTCGTTGATCCGATTCTTTCGTGGAGTCATAAAATATTCGAGGGAAGTCTCCAGGACCAAAATTATGGTCAGATTCGGTGAACAGACCCATACTCAGTTTTTCGGCCACGCTGTGTACCTACCCCTAGGGCCCTTGTAGCAAAATTTCGAACGGGTCACGGGAAAGCTCAGGAGAGTTTTCATTGATCCGATTCTTTCGTGGAGTCATAAAATATTCGAGGGAAGTCTCCAGGACCAAAATTATGGTCAGATTCGGTGAACAGACCCATACTCAGTTTTTCGGGCATGCTGTGTACCTACCCCTAGGGCCCGTCTAGCAAAATTTCGAACGAGTCACGGGAAAGCTCAGGAGAGTTTTCATTGATCCGATTCTTTCGTGGAGTCATAAAATATTCGAGGGAAGTCTCCAGGACCAAAATTATGGTCAGATTCGGTGAACAGACCCATACTCAGTTTTTCGGGCACGCTGTGTACCTACCCCTAGGGCCCTTGTAGCAAAATTTCGAACGGGTCACGGGAAAGCTCAGGAGAGTTTTCATTGATCCGATTCTTTCGTGGAGTCATAAAATATTCGAGGGAAGTCTCCAGGACCAAAATTATGGTCAGATTCGGTGAACAGACCCATACTCAGTTTTTCGGGCACGCTGTGTATCTACCCCTAGGGCCCGTCTAGCAAAATTACGAACAGGTCACGGGAAAGCTCAGGAGAGTTTTCATTGATCCGATTCTTTCGTGGAGTCATAAAATATTCGAGGAAAGTCTCCAGGACCAAAATATGGTCAGATTCGGTGAACAGACCCATACTCAGTTTTTCGGCCACGCTGTGTACCTACCCCTAGGGCCCTTGTAGCAAAATTTCGAACGGGTCACGGGAAAGCTCAGGAGAGTTTTCATTGATCCGATTCTTTCGTGGAGTCATAAAATATTCGAGGGAAGTCTCCAGGACCAAAATTATGGTCAGATTCGGTGAACAGACCCATACTCAGTTTTTCGGGCATGCTGTGTACCTACCCCTAGGGCCCGTCTAGCAAAATTTCGAACGAGTCACGGGAAAGCTCAGGAGAGTTTTCATTGATCCGATTCTTTCGTGGAGTCATAAAATATTCGAGGGAAGTCTCCAGGACCAAAATTATGGTCAGATTCGGTGAACAGACCCATACTCAGTTTTTCGGCCACGCTGTGTACCTACCCCTAGGGCCCTTGTAGCAAAATTTCGAACGGGTCACGGGAAAGCTCAGGAGAGTTTTCATTGATCCGATTCTTTCGTGGAGTCATAAAATATTCGAGGGAAGTCTCCAGGACCAAAATTATGGTCAGATTCGGTGAACAGACCCATACTCAGTTTTTCGGGCACGCTGTGTATCTACCCCTAGGGCCCGTCTAGCAAAATTACGAACAGGTCACGGGAAAGCTCAGGAGAGTTTTCATTGATCCGATTCTTTCGTGGAGTCATAAAATATTCGAGGAAAGTCTCCAGGACCAAAATATGGTCAGATTCGGTGAACAGACCCATACTCAGTTTTTCGGCCACGCTGTGTACCTACCCCTAGGGCCCTTGTAGCAAAATTTCGAACGGGTCACGGGAAAGCTCAGGAGAGTTTTCATTGATCCGATTCTTTCGTGGAGTCATAAAATATTCGAGGGAAGTCTCCAGGACCAAAATTATGGTCAGATTCGGTGAACAGACCCATACTCAGTTTTTCGGGCACGCTGTGTATCTACCCCTAGGGCCCGTCTAGCAAAATTACGAACAGGTCACGGGAAAGCTCAGGAGAGTTTTCATTGATCCGATTCTTTCGTGGAGTCATAAAATATTCGAGGAAAGTCTCCAGGACCAAAATATGGTCAGATTCGGTGAACAGACCCATACTCAGTTTTTCGGCCACGCTGTGTACCTACCCCTAGGGCCCCGTCTAGCAAAATTTCGAACGGGTCACGGGAAAGCTCTAGAGAGTTTACATTGATCCGATTCTTTCGTGGAGTCATAAAATATTCGAGGAAAGTCTCCAGGACCAAAATTATGGTCAGATTCGGTGAACAGACCCATACTCAGTTTTTCGAGCACGTTGTGTACCTACCCCTAGGGCCCGTCTAGCAAAATTTCGAACGGGTCACGGGAAAGCTCTAGAGAGTTTACATTGATCCGATTCTTTCGTGGAGTCATAAAATATTCGAGGGAAGTCTCCAGGACCAAAATTATGGTCAGATTCGGTGAACAGACCCATACTCAGTTTTTCGGGCACGCTGTGTACCTACCCCTAGGGCCCGTCTAGCAAAATTTCGAACGGGTCACGGGAAAGCTCAGGAAAGTTTTCATTGATCCGATTCTTTCGTGGAGTCATAAAATATTCGAGGGAAGTCTCCAGGACCAAAATTATGGTCAGATTCGGTGAACAGACCCATACTCAGTTTTTCGGCCACGCTGTGTACCTACCCCTAGGGCCCTTGTAGCAAAATTTCGAACGGGTCACGGGAAAGCTCAGGAGAGTTTTCATTGATCCGATTCTTTCGTGGAGTCATAAAATATTCGAGGGAAGTCTTCAGGACCAAAATTATGGTCAGATTCGGTGAACAGACCCATACTCAGTTTTTCGGGCACGCTGTGTACCTACCCCTAGGGCCCCGTCTAGCAAAATTTCGAACGGGTCACGGAAAAGCTCAGGAGAGTTTTCATTGATCCGATTCTTTCGTGGAGTCATAAAATATTCGAGGGAAGTCTCCAGGACCAAAATTATGGTCAGATTCGGTGAACAGTCCCATACTCAGTTTTTCGGCCACGCTGTGTACCTACCCCTAGGGCCAGTCTAGCAAAATTTCGAACGGGTCACGGGAAAGCTCAGGAGAGTTTTCATTGATCCGATTCTTTCGTGGAGTCATAAAATATTCGAGGGAAGTCTCCAGGACCAAAATTATGGTCAGATTCGGTGAACAGTCCCATACTCAGTTTTTCGGCCACGCTGTGTACCTACCCCTAGGGCCAGTCTAGCAAAATTTCGAACGGGTCACGGGAAAGCTCAGGAGAGTTTTCATTGATCCGATTCTTTCGTGGAGTCATAAAATATTCGAGGGAAGTCTTCAGGACCAAAATTATGGTCAGATTCGGTGAACAGACCCATACTCAGTTTTTCGGGCACGCTGTGTACCTACCCCTAGGGCCCCGTCTAGCAAAATTTCGAACGGGTCACGGAAAAGCTCAGGAGAGTTTTCATTGATCCGATTCTTTCGTGGAGTCATAAAATATTCGAGGAAAGTCTCCAGGACCAAAATATGGTCAGATTCGGTGAACAGACCCATACTCAGTTTTTCGGCCACGCTGTGTACCTACCCCTAGGGCCCTTGTAGCAAAATTTCGAACGGGTCACGGGAAAGCTCAGGAGAGTTTTCATTGATCCGATTCTTTCGTGGAGTCATAAAATATTCGAGGGAAGTCTCCAGGACCAAAATTATGGTCAGATTCGGTGAACAGACCCATACTCAGTTTTTCGGGCATGCTGTGTACCTACCCCTAGGGCCCGTCTAGCAAAATTTCGAACGAGTCACGGGAAAGCTCAGGAGAGTTTTCATTGATCCGATTCTTTCGTGGAGTCATAAAATATTCGAGGGAAGTCTCCAGGACCAAAATTATGGTCAGATTCGGTGAACAGACCCATACTCAGTTTTTCGGCCACGCTGTGTACCTACCCCTAGGGCCCTTGTAGCAAAATTTCGAACGGGTCACGGGAAAGCTCAGGAGAGTTTTCATTGATCCGATTCTTTCGTGGAGTCATAAAATATTCGAGGGAAGTCTCCAGGACCAAAATTATGGTCAGATTCGGTGAACAGACCCATACTCAGTTTTTCGGGCACGCTGTGTATCTACCCCTAGGGCCCGTCTAGCAAAATTACGAACAGGTCACGGGAAAGCTCAGGAGAGTTTTCATTGATCCGATTCTTTCGTGGAGTCATAAAATATTCGAGGAAAGTCTCCAGGACCAAAATATGGTCAGATTCGGTGAACAGACCCATACTCAGTTTTTCGGCCACGCTGTGTACCTACCCCTAGGGCCCCGTCTAGCAAAATTTCGAACGGGTCACGGGAAAGCTCTAGAGAGTTTACATTGATCCGATTCTTTCGTGGAGTCATAAAATATTCGAGGAAAGTCTCCAGGACCAAAATTATGGTCAGATTCGGTGAACAGACCCATACTCAGTTTTTCGAGCACGTTGTGTACCTACCCCTAGGGCCCGTCTAGCAAAATTTCGAACGGGTCACGGGAAAGCTCTAGAGAGTTTACATTGATCCGATTCTTTCGTGGAGTCATAAAATATTCGAGGGAAGTCTCCAGGACCAAAATTATGGTCAGATTCGGTGAACAGACCCATACTCAGTTTTTCGGGCACGCTGTGTACCTACCCCTAGGGCCCGTCTAGCAAAATTTCGAACGGGTCACGGGAAAGCTCAGGAAAGTTTTCATTGATCCGATTCTTTCGTGGAGTCATAAAATATTCGAGGGAAGTCTCCAGGACCAAAATTATGGTCAGATTCGGTGAACAGACCCATACTCAGTTTTTCGGCCACGCTGTGTACCTACCCCTAGGGCCCTTGTAGCAAAATTTCGAACGGGTCACGGGAAAGCTCAGGAGAGTTTTCATTGATCCGATTCTTTCGTGGAGTCATAAAATATTCGAGGGAAGTCTTCAGGACCAAAATTATGGTCAGATTCGGTGAACAGACCCATACTCAGTTTTTCGGGCACGCTGTGTACCTACCCCTAGGGCCCCGTCTAGCAAAATTTCGAACGGGTCACGGAAAAGCTCAGGAGAGTTTTCATTGATCCGATTCTTTCGTGGAGTCATAAAATATTCGAGGGAAGTCTCCAGGACCAAAATTATGGTCAGATTCGGTGAACAGTCCCATACTCAGTTTTTCGGCCACGCTGTGTACCTACCCCTAGGGCCAGTCTAGCAAAATTTCGAACGGGTCACGGGAAAGCTCAGGAGAGTTTTCATTGATCCGATTCTTTCGTGGAGTCATAAAATATTCGAGGGAAGTCTCCAGGACCAAAATTATGGTCAGATTCGGTGAACAGTCCCATACTCAGTTTTTCGGCCACGCTGTGTACCTACCCCTAGGGCCAGTCTAGCAAAATTTCGAACGGGTCACGGGAAAGCTCAGGAGAGTTTTCATTGATCCGATTCTTTCGTGGAGTCATAAAATATTCGAGGGAAGTCTTCAGGACCAAAATTATGGTCAGATTCGGTGAACAGACCCATACTCAGTTTTTCGGGCACGCTGTGTACCTACCCCTAGGGCCCCGTCTAGCAAAATTTCGAACGGGTCACGGAAAAGCTCAGGAGAGTTTTCATTGATCCGATTCTTTCGTGGAGTCATAAAATATTCGAGGAAAGTCTCCAGGACCAAAATATGGTCAGATTCGGTGAACAGACCCATACTCAGTTTTTCGGCCACGCTGTGTACCTACCCCTAGGGCCCTTGTAGCAAAATTTCGAACGGGTCACGGGAAAGCTCAGGAGAGTTTTCATTGATCCGATTCTTTCGTGGAGTCATAAAATATTCGAGGGAAGTCTCCAGGACCAAAATTATGGTCAGATTCGGTGAACAGACCCATACTCAGTTTTTCGGGCATGCTGTGTACCTACCCCTAGGGCCCGTCTAGCAAAATTTCGAACGAGTCACGGGAAAGCTCAGGAGAGTTTTCATTGATCCGATTCTTTCGTGGAGTCATAAAATATTCGAGGGAAGTCTCCAGGACCAAAATTATGGTCAGATTCGGTGAACAGACCCATACTCAGTTTTTCGGCCACGCTGTGTACCTACCCCTAGGGCCCTTGTAGCAAAATTTCGAACGGGTCACGGGAAAGCTCAGGAGAGTTTTCATTGATCCGATTCTTTCGTGGAGTCATAAAATATTCGAGGGAAGTCTCCAGGACCAAAATTATGGTCAGATTCGGTGAACAGACCCATACTCAGTTTTTCGGGCACGCTGTGTATCTACCCCTAGGGCCCGTCTAGCAAAATTACGAACAGGTCACGGGAAAGCTCAGGAGAGTTTTCATTGATCCGATTCTTTCGTGGAGTCATAAAATATTCGAGGAAAGTCTCCAGGACCAAAATATGGTCAGATTCGGTGAACAGACCCATACTCAGTTTTTCGGCCACGCTGTGTACCTACCCCTAGGGCCCTTGTAGCAAAATTTCGAACGGGTCACGGGAAAGCTCAGGAGAGTTTTCATTGATCCGATTCTTTCGTGGAGTCATAAAATATTCGAGGGAAGTCTCCAGGACCAAAATTATGGTCAGATTCGGTGAACAGACCCATACTCAGTTTTTCGGGCACGCTGTGTATCTACCCCTAGGGCCCGTCTAGCAAAATTACGAACAGGTCACGGGAAAGCTCAGGAGAGTTTTCATTGATCCGATTCTTTCGTGGAGTCATAAAATATTCGAGGAAAGTCTCCAGGACCAAAATATGGTCAGATTCGGTGAACAGACCCATACTCAGTTTTTCGGCCACGCTGTGTACCTACCCCTAGGGCCCCGTCTAGCAAAATTTCGAACGGGTCACGGGAAAGCTCTAGAGAGTTTACATTGATCCGATTCTTTCGTGGAGTCATAAAATATTCGAGGAAAGTCTCCAGGACCAAAATTATGGTCAGATTCGGTGAACAGACCCATACTCAGTTTTTCGAGCACGTTGTGTACCTACCCCTAGGGCCCGTCTAGCAAAATTTCGAACGGGTCACGGGAAAGCTCTAGAGAGTTTACATTGATCCGATTCTTTCGTGGAGTCATAAAATATTCGAGGGAAGTCTCCAGGACCAAAATTATGGTCAGATTCGGTGAACAGACCCATACTCAGTTTTTCGGGCACGCTGTGTACCTACCCCTAGGGCCCGTCTAGCAAAATTTCGAACGGGTCACGGGAAAGCTCAGGAAAGTTTTCATTGATCCGATTCTTTCGTGGAGTCATAAAATATTCGAGGGAAGTCTCCAGGACCAAAATTATGGTCAGATTCGGTGAACAGACCCATACTCAGTTTTTCGGCCACGCTGTGTACCTACCCCTAGGGCCCTTGTAGCAAAATTTCGAACGGGTCACGGGAAAGCTCAGGAGAGTTTTCATTGATCCGATTCTTTCGTGGAGTCATAAAATATTCGAGGGAAGTCTTCAGGACCAAAATTATGGTCAGATTCGGTGAACAGACCCATACTCAGTTTTTCGGGCACGCTGTGTATCTACCCCTAGGGCCCGTCTAGCAAAATTACGAACAGGTCACGGGAAAGCTCAGGAGAGTTTTCATTGATCCGATTCTTTCGTGGAGTCATAAAATATTCGAGGAAAGTCTCCAGGACCAAAATATGGTCAGATTCGGTGAACAGACCCATACTCAGTTTTTCGGCCACGCTGTGTACCTACCCCTAGGGCCCTTGTAGCAAAATTTCGAACGGGTCACGGGAAAGCTCAGGAGAGTTTTCATTGATCCGATTCTTTCGTGGAGTCATAAAATATTCGAGGGAAGTCTCCAGGACCAAAATTATGGTCAGATTCGGTGAACAGACCCATACTCAGTTTTTCGGGCACGCTGTGTATCTACCCCTAGGGCCCGTCTAGCAAAATTACGAACAGGTCACGGGAAAGCTCAGGAGAGTTTTCATTGATCCGATTCTTTCGTGGAGTCATAAAATATTCGAGGAAAGTCTCCAGGACCAAAATATGGTCAGATTCGGTGAACAGACCCATACTCAGTTTTTCGGCCACGCTGTGTACCTACCCCTAGGGCCCCGTCTAGCAAAATTTCGAACGGGTCACGGGAAAGCTCTAGAGAGTTTACATTGATCCGATTCTTTCGTGGAGTCATAAAATATTCGAGGAAAGTCTCCAGGACCAAAATTATGGTCAGATTCGGTGAACAGACCCATACTCAGTTTTTCGAGCACGTTGTGTACCTACCCCTAGGGCCCGTCTAGCAAAATTTCGAACGGGTCACGGGAAAGCTCTAGAGAGTTTACATTGATCCGATTCTTTCGTGGAGTCATAAAATATTCGAGGGAAGTCTCCAGGACCAAAATTATGGTCAGATTCGGTGAACAGACCCATACTCAGTTTTTCGGGCACGCTGTGTACCTACCCCTAGGGCCCGTCTAGCAAAATTTCGAACGGGTCACGGGAAAGCTCAGGAAAGTTTTCATTGATCCGATTCTTTCGTGGAGTCATAAAATATTCGAGGGAAGTCTCCAGGACCAAAATTATGGTCAGATTCGGTGAACAGACCCATACTCAGTTTTTCGGCCACGCTGTGTACCTACCCCTAGGGCCCTTGTAGCAAAATTTCGAACGGGTCACGGGAAAGCTCAGGAGAGTTTTCATTGATCCGATTCTTTCGTGGAGTCATAAAATATTCGAGGGAAGTCTTCAGGACCAAAATTATGGTCAGATTCGGTGAACAGACCCATACTCAGTTTTTCGGGCACGCTGTGTACCTACCCCTAGGGCCCCGTCTAGCAAAATTTCGAACGGGTCACGGAAAAGCTCAGGAGAGTTTTCATTGATCCGATTCTTTCGTGGAGTCATAAAATATTCGAGGGAAGTCTCCAGGACCAAAATTATGGTCAGATTCGGTGAACAGTCCCATACTCAGTTTTTCGGCCACGCTGTGTACCTACCCCTAGGGCCAGACTAGCAAAATTTCGAACGGGTCACGGGAAAGCTCAGGAGAGTTTTCATTGATCCGATTCTTTCGTGGAGTCATAAAATATTCGAGGGAAGTCTCCAGGACCAAAATTATGGTCAGATTCGGTGAACAGTCCCATACTCAGTTTTTCGGCCACGCTGTGTACCTACCCCTAGGGCCAGTCTAGCAAAATTTCGAACGGGTCACGGGAAAGCTCAGGAGAGTTTTCATTGATCCGATTCTTTCGTGGAGTCATAAAATATTCGAGGGAAGTCTTCAGGACCAAAATTATGGTCAGATTCGGTGAACAGACCCATACTCAGTTTTTCGGGCACGCTGTGTACCTACCCCTAGGGCCCCGTCTAGCAAAATTTCGAACGGGTCACGGAAAAGCTCAGGAGAGTTTTCATTGATCCGATTCTTTCGTGGAGTCATAAAATATTCGAGGGAAGTCTCCAGGACCAAAATTATGGTCAGATTCGGTGAACAGACCCATACTCAGTTTTTCGGGCACGCTGTGTACCTACCCCTAGGGCCCGTCTAGCAAAATTTCGAACGGGTCACGGGAAAGCTCAGGAAAGTTTTCATTGATCCGATTCTTTCGTGGAGTCATAAAATATTCGAGGGAAGTCTCCAGGACCAAAATTATGGTCAGATTCGGTGAACAGACCCATACTCAGTTTTTCGGCCACGCTGTGTACCTACCCCTAGGGCCCTTGTAGCAAAATTTCGAACGGGTCACGGGAAAGCTCAGGAGAGTTTTCATTGATCCGATTCTTTCGTGGAGTCATAAAATATTCGAGGGAAGTCTTCAGGACCAAAATTATGGTCAGATTCGGTGAACAGACCCATACTCAGTTTTTCGGGCACGCTGTGTACCTACCCCTAGGGCCCCGTCTAGCAAAATTTCGAACGGGTCACGGAAAAGCTCAGGAGAGTTTTCATTGATCCGATTCTTTCGTGGAGTCATAAAATATTCGAGGGAAGTCTCCAGGACCAAAATTATGGTCAGATTCGGTGAACAGTCCCATACTCAGTTTTTCGGCCACGCTGTGTACCTACCCCTAGGGCCAGACTAGCAAAATTTCGAACGGGTCACGGGAAAGCTCAGGAGAGTTTTCATTGATCCGATTCTTTCGTGGAGTCATAAAATATTCGAGGGAAGTCTCCAGGACCAAAATTATGGTCAGATTCGGTGAACAGTCCCATACTCAGTTTTTCGGCCACGCTGTGTACCTACCCCTAGGGCCAGTCTAGCAAAATTTCGAACGGGTCACGGGAAAGCTCAGGAGAGTTTTCATTGATCCGATTCTTTCGTGGAGTCATAAAATATTCGAGGGAAGTCTTCAGGACCAAAATTATGGTCAGATTCGGTGAACAGACCCATACTCAGTTTTTCGGGCACGCTGTGTACCTACCCCTAGGGCCCCGTCTAGCAAAATTTCGAACGGGTCACGGAAAAGCTCAGGAGAGTTTTCATTGATCCGATTCTTTCGTGGAGTCATAAAATATTCGAGGGAAGTCTCCAGGACCAAAATTATGGTCAGATTCGGTGAACAGTCCCATACTCAGTTTTTCGGCCACGCTGTGTACCTACCCCTAGGGCCAGTCTAGCAAAATTTCGAACGGGTCACGAGAAAGCTCAGGAGAGTTTTCATTGATCCGATTCTTTCGTGGAGTCATAAAATATTCGAGGGAAGTCTCCAGGACCAAAATTATGGTCAGATTCGGTGAACAGTCCCATACTCAGTTTTTCGGCCACGCTGTGTACCTACCCCTAGGGCCAGTCTAGCAAAATTTCGAACGGGTCACGGGAAAGCTCAGGAGAGTTTTCATTGATCCGATTCTTTCGTGGAGTCATAAAATATTCGAGGGAAGTCTCCAGGACCAAAATTATGGTCAGATTCGGTGAACAGACCCATACTCAGTTTTTCGGCCACGCTGTGTACCTACCCCTAGGGCCCTTGTAGCAAAATTTCGAACAGGTCACGGGAAAGCTCAGGAGAGTTTTCATTGATCCGATTCTTTCGTGGAGTCATAAAATATTCGAGGGAAGTCTCCAGGACCAAAATTATGGTCAGATTCGGTGAATAGACCCATACTCAGTTTTTCGGGCACGCTGTGTACCTACCCCTAGGGCCCGTCTAGCAAAATTTCGAACGGGTCACGGGAAAGCTCATGAGAGTTTTCATTTATCCGATTCTTTCGTGGAGTCATAAAATATTCGAGGGAAGTCTCCAGGACCAAAATTATGGTCAGATTCGGTGAACAGCCCCATACTCAGTTTTTCGGGCACGCTGTGTACCTACCCCTAGGGCCCGTCTAGCAAAATTTCGAACGGGTCACGGGAAAGCTCAGGAGAGTTTTCATTGATCCGATTCTTTCGTGGAGTCATAAAATATTCGAGGGAAGTCTCCAGGACCAAAATTATGGTCAGATTCGGTGAACAGACCCATACTCAGTTTTTCGGGCACGCTGTGTACCTACCCCTAGGGCCCGTCTAGCAAAATTTCGAACGGGTCACGGGAAAGCTCAGGAGAGTTTTCATTGATCCGATTCTTTCGTGGAGTCATAAAATAATCGAGGGAAGTCTCCAGGACCAAAATTATGGTCAGATTCGGTGAAGAGACCCATACTCAGTTTTTCGGGCACGCTGTGTACCTACCCCTAGGGCCAGTCTAGCAAAATTTCGAACGGGTCACGGGAAAGCTCAGGAGAGTTTTCATTGATCCGATTCTTTCGTGGAGTCATAAAATATTCGAGGGAAGTCTCCAGGACCAAAATTATGGTCAGATTCGGTGAACAGACCCATACTCAGTTTTTCGGCCACGCTGTGTACCTACCCCTAGGGCCCTTGTAGCAAAATTTCGAACAGGTCACGGGAAAGCTCAGGAGAGTTTTCATTGATCCGATTCTTTCGTGGAGTCATAAAATATTCGAGGGAAGTCTCCAGGACCAAAATTATGGTCAGATTCGGTGAATAGACCCATACTCAGTTTTTCGGGCACGCTGTGTACCTACCCCTAGGGCCCGTCTAGCAAAATTTCGAACGGGTCACGGGAAAGCTCAGGAGAGTTTTCATTTATCCGATTCTTTCGTGGAGTCATAAAATATTCGAGGGAAGTCTCCAGGACCAAAATTATGGTCAGATTCGGTGAACAGCCCCATACTCAGTTTTTCGGGCACGCTGTGTACCTACCCCTAGGGCCCGTCTAGCAAAATTTCGAACGGGTCACGGGAAAGCTCAGGAGAGTTTTCATTGATCCGATTCTTTCGTGGAGTCATAAAATATTCGAGGGAAGTCTCCAGGACCAAAATTATGGTCAGATTCGGTGAACAGACCCATACTCAGTTTTTCGGGCACGCTGTGTACCTACCCCTAGGGCCCGTCTAGCAAAATTTCGAACGGGTCACGGGAAAGCTCAGGAGAGTTTTCATTGATCCGATTCTTTCGTGGAGTCATAAAATAATCGAGGGAAGTCTCCAGGACCAAAATTATGGTCAGATTCGGTAAAGAGACCCATACTCAGTTTTTCGGCCACGCTGTGTACCTACCCCTAGGGCCCTTGTAGCAAAATTTCGAACGGGTCACGGGAAAGCTCAGGAGAGTTTTCATTGATCCGATTCTTTCGTGGAGTCATAAAATATTCGAGGGAAGTCTTCAGGACCAAAATTATGGTCAGATTCGGTGAACAGACCCATACTCAGTTTTTCGGGCACGCTGTGTACCTACCCCTAGGGCCCCGTCTAGCAAAATTTCGAACGGGTCACGGAAAAGCTCAGGAGAGTTTTCATTGATCCGATTCTTTCGTGGAGTCATAAAATATTCGAGGGAGGTCTCCAGGACCAAAATTATGGTCAGATTCGGTGAACAGACCCATACTTAGTTTTTCGGGCACGTTGTTTACCTACCCCTAGGGTCCGTCTAGCAAAATTTCGAACGGGTCACGGGAAAGCTCTAGAGAGTTTACATTGATCCGATTCTTTCGTGGAGTCATAAAATATTCGAGGGAAGTCTCCAGGACCAAACATATGGTCAGATTCGGTGAACAGACCCATACTCAGTTTTTCGGGCACGCTGTGTACCTACCCCTAGGGCCCGTCTAGCAAAATTACGAACAGGTCACGGGAAAGCTCAGGAGAGTTTTCATTGATCCGATTCTTTCGTGGAGTCATAAAATATTCGAGGAAAGTCTCCAGGACCAAAATTATGGTCAGATTCGGTGAACAGACCCATACTCAGTTTTTCGGGCACGCTGTGTACCTACCCCTAGGGCCCCGTCTAGCAAAATTTCGAACGGGTCACGGGAAAGCTCTAGAGAGTTTACATTGATCCGATTCTTTCGTGGAGTCATAAAATATTCGAGGGAAGTCTCCAGGACCAAACATATGGTCAGATTCGGTGAACAGACCCATACTCAGTTTTTCGGGCACGCTGTGTACCTACCCCTAGGGCCCGTCTAGCAAAATTACGAACAGGTCACGGGAAAGCTCAGGAGAGTTTTCATTGATCCGATTCTTTCGTGGAGTCATAAAATATTCGAGGGAGGTCTCCAGGACCAAAATTATGGTCAGATTCGGTGAACAGACCCATACTTAGTTTTTCGGGCACGTTGTTTACCTACCCCTAGGGTCCGTCTAGCAAAATTTCGAACGGGTCACGGGAAAGCTCTAGAGAGTTTACATTGATCCGATTCTTTCGTGGAGTCATAAAATATTCGAGGGAAGTCTCCAGGACCAAACATATGGTCAGATTCGGTGAACAGACCCATACTCAGTTTTTCGGGCACGCTGTGTACCTACCCCTAGGGCCCGTCTAGCAAAATTTCGAACGGGTCACGGAAAAGCTCAGGAGAGTTTTCATTGATCCGATTCTTTCGTGGAGTCATAAAATATTCGAGGGAGGTCTCCAGGACCAAAATTATGGTCAGATTCGGTGAACAGACCCATACTTAGTTTTTCGGGCACGTTGTTTACCTACCCCTAGGGTCCGTCTAGCAAAATTTCGAACGGGTCACGGGAAAGCTCTAGAGAGTTTACATTGATCCGATTCTTTCGTGGAGTCATAAAATATTCGAGGGAAGTCTCCAGGACCAAACATATGGTCAGATTCGGTGAACAGACCCATACTCAGTTTTTCGGGCACGCTGTGTACCTACCCCTAGGGCCCGTCTAGCAAAATTACGAACAGGTCACGGGAAAGCTCAGGAGAGTTTTCATTGATCCGATTCTTTCGTGGAGTCATAAAATATTCGAGGAAAGTCTCCAGGACCAAAATTATGGTCAGATTCGGTGAACAGACCCATACTCAGTTTTTCGGGCACGCTGTGTACCTACCCCTAGGGCCCCGTCTAGCAAAATTTCGAACGGGTCACGGGAAAGCTCTAGAGAGTTTACATTGATCCAATTCTTTCGTGGAGTCATAAAATATTCGAGGAAAGTCTCCAGGACCAAAATTATGGTCAGATTCGGTGAACAGACCCATACTCAGTTTTTCGGGCACGTTGTGTACCTACCCCTAGGGCCCGTCTAGCAAAATTTCGAACGGGTCACGAGAAAGCTCAGGAGAGTTTTCATTGATCCGATTCTTTCGTGGAGTCATAAAATATTCGAGGGAAGTCTCCAGGACCAAAATTATGGTCAGATTCGGTGAACAGACCCATACTCAGATTTTCGGCCACGCTGTGTACCTACCCCTAGGGCCCTTGTAGCAAAATTTCGAACGGGTCACGGGAAAGCTCAGGAGAGTTTTCATTGATCCGATTCTTTCGTGGAGTCATAAAATATTCGAGGGAAGTCTCCAGTACCAAAATTATGGTCAGATTCGGTGAACAGACCCATACTCAGTTTTTCGGGCACGCTGTGTACCTACCCCTAGGGCCCGTCTAGCAAAATTTCGAACGGGTCACGGGAAAGCTCAGGAGAGTTTTCATTGATCCGATTCTTTCGTGGAGTCATAAAATATTTGAGGGAAGTCTCCAGGACCAAAATTATGGTCAGATTCGGTGAACAGACCCATACTCAGTTTTTCGGCCACGCTGTGTACCTACCCCTAGGGCCCTTGTAGCAAAATTTCGAACGGGTCACGGGAAAGCTCAAGAGAGTTTTCATTGATCCGATTCTTTCGTGGAGTCATAAAATATTCGAGGGAAGTCTTCAGGACCAAAATTATGGTCAGATTCGGTGAACAGACCCATACTCAGTTTTTCGGGCACGCTGTGTACCTACCCCTAGGGCCCCGTCTAGCAAAATTTCGAACGGGTCACGGAAAAGCTCAGGAGAGTTTTCATTGATCCGATTCTTTCGTGGAGTCATAAAATATTCGAGGGAAGTCTCCAGGACCAAAATTATGGTCAGATTCGGTGAACAGACCCATACTCAGTTTTTCGGGCACGCTGTGTACCTACCCCTAGGGCCCGTCTAGCAAAATTTCGAACGGGTCACGGGAAAGCTCAGGAGAGTTTTCATTGATCCGATTCTTTCGTGGAGTCATAAAATAATCGAGGGAAGTCTCCAGGACCAAAATTATGGTCAGATTCGGTAAAGAGACCCATACTCAGTTTTTCGGCCACGCTGTGTACCTACCCCTAGGGCCCTTGTAGCAAAATTTCGAACGGGTCACGGGAAAGCTCAGGAGAGTTTTCATTGATCCGATTCTTTCGTGGAGTCATAAAATATTCGAGGGAAGTCTTCAGGACCAAAATTATGGTCAGATTCGGTGAACAGACCCATACTCAGTTTTTCGGGCACGCTGTGTACCTACCCCTAGGGCCCCGTCTAGCAAAATTTCGAACGGGTCACGGAAAAGCTCAGGAGAGTTTTCATTGATCCGATTCTTTCGTGGAGTCATAAAATATTCGAGGGAGGTCTCCAGGACCAAAATTATGGTCAGATTCGGTGAACAGACCCATACTCAGTTTTTCGGGCACGTTGTTTACCTACCCCTAGGGTCCGTCTAGCAAAATTTCGAACGGGTCACGGGAAAGCTCTAGAGAGTTTACATTGATCCGATTCTTTCGTGGAGTCATAAAATATTCGAGGAAAGTCTCCAGGACCAAACATATGGTCAGATTCGGTGAACAGACCCATACTCAGTTTTTCGGGCACGCTGTGTACCTACCCCTAGGGCCCGTCTAGCAAAATTACGAACAGGTCACGGGAAAGCTCAGGAGAGTTTTCATTGATCCGATTCTTTCGTGGAGTCATAAAATATTCGAGGAAAGTCTCCAGGACCAAAATTATGGTCAGATTCGGTGAACAGACCCATACTCAGTTTTTCGGGCACGCTGTGTACCTACCCCTAGGGCCCCGTCTAGCAAAATTTCGAACGGGTCACGGGAAACCTCTAGAGAGTTTACATTGATCCAATTCTTTCGTGGAGTCATAAAATATTCGAGGAAAGTCTCCAGGACCAAAATTATGGTCAGATTCGGTGAACAGACCCATACTCAGTTTTTCGGGCACGTTGTGTACCTACCCCTAGGGCCCGTCTAGCAAAATTTCGAACGGGTCACGAGAAAGCTCAGGAGAGTTTTCATTGATCCGATTCTTTCGTGGAGTCATAAAATATTCGAGGGAAGTCTCCAGGACCAAAATTATGGTCAGATTCGGTGAACAGACCCATACTCAGATTTTCGGCCACGCTGTGTACCTACCCCTAGGGCCCTTGTAGCAAAATTTCGAACGGGTCACGGGAAAGCTCAGGAGAGTTTTCATTGATCCGATTCTTTCGTGGAGTCATAAAATATTCGAGGGAAGTCTCCAGGACCAAAATTATGGTCAGATTCGGTGAACAGACCCATACTCAGTTTTTCGGGCACGCTGTGTACCTACCCCTAGGGCCCGTCTAGCAAAATTTCGAACGGGTCACGGGAAAGCTCAGGAGAGTTTTCATTGATCCGATTCTTTCGTGGAGTCATAAAATATTTGAGGGAAGTCTCCAGGACCAAAATTATGGTCAGATTCGGTGAACAGACCCATACTCAGTTTTTCGGCCACGCTGTGTACCTACCCCTAGGGCCCTTGTAGCAAAATTTCGAACGGGTCACGGGAAAGCTCAAGAGAGTTTTCATTGATCCGATTCTTTCGTGGAGTCATAAAATATTCGAGGGAAGTCTTCAGGACCAAAATTATGGTCAGATTCGGTGAACAGACCCATACTCAGTTTTTCGGGCACGCTGTGTACCTACCCCTAGGGCCCCGTCTAGCAAAATTTCGAACGGGTCACGGAAAAGCTCAGGAGAGTTTTCATTGATCCGATTCTTTCGTGGAGTCATATAATATTCGAGGGAAGTCTCCAGGACCAAAATTATGGTCAGATTCGGTGAACAGACCCATACTCAGTTTTTCGGGCACGCTGTGTACCTACCCCTAGAGCCCGTCTAGCAAAATTTCGAACGGGTCACGGGAAATCTCAGGAGAGTTTTCATTGATCCGATTCTTTCGTGGAGTCATAAAATATTCGAGGGAAGTCTCCAGGACCAAAATTATGGTCAGATTCGGTGAACAGACCCATACTCAGTTTTTCGGTCACGCTGTGTACCTACCCCTAGGGCCCTTGTAGCAAAATTTCGAACGGGTCACGGGAAAGCTCAGGAGAGTTTTCATTGATCCGATTCTTTCGTGGAGTCATAAAATATTCGAGGGAAGTCTCCAGGACCAAAATTATGGTCAGATTCGGTGAACAGACCCATACTCAGTTTTTCGGGCACGCTGTGTACCTACCCCTAGGGCCCGTCTAGCAAAATTTCGAACGGGTCACGGGAAAGCTCAGGAGAGTTTTCATTGATCCGATTCTTTCGTGGAGTCATAAAATATTCGAGGGAAGTCTCCAGGACCAAAATTATGGTCAGATTCGGTGAACAGACCCATACTCAGTTTTTCAGGGACGCTGTGTACCTTCCCCTAGGGCCCGTCTAGCAAAATTTCGAACGGGTCACGGGAAAGCTCAGGAGAGTTTTCATTGATCCGATTCTTTCGTGGAGTCATAAAATATTCGAGGGAAGTCTCCAGGACCAAAATTATGGTCAGATTCGGTGAACAGACCCATACTCAGATTTTCGGCCACGCTGTGTACCTACCCCTAGGGCCCTTGTAGCAAAATTTCGAACGGGTCACGGGAAAGCTCAGGAGAGTTTTCATTGATCCGATTCTTTCGTGGAGTCATAAAATATTCGAGGGAAGTCTCCAGGACCAAAATTATGGTCAGATTCGGTGAACAGACCCATACTCAGTTTTTCGGGCACGCTGTGTACCTACCCCTAGGGCCCGTCTAGCAAAATTTCGAACGGGTCACGGGAAAGCTCAGGAGAGTTTTCATTGATCCGATTCTTTCGTGGAGTCATAAAATATTCGAGGAAAGTCTCCAGGACCAAAATTATGGTCAGATTCGGTGAACAGACCCATACTCAGTTTTTCGGGCACGTTGTGTACCTACCCCTAGGGCCCGTCTAGCAAAATTTCGAACGGGTCACGAGAAAGCTCAGGAGAGTTTTCATTGATCCGATTCTTTCGTGGAGTCATAAAATATTCGAGGGAAGTCTCCAGGACCAAAATTATGGTCAGATTCGGTGAACAGACCCATACTCAGTTTTTCAGGGACGCTGTGTACCTTCCCCTAGGGCCCGTCTAGCAAAATTTCGAACGGGTCACGGGAAAGCTCAGGAGAGTTTTCATTGATCCGATTCTTTCGTGGAGTCATAAAATATTCGAGGGAAGTCTCCAGGACCAAAATTATGGTCAGATTCGGTGAACAGACCCATACTCAGTTTTTCGGCCACGCTGTGTACCTACCCCTAGGGCCCTTGTAGCAAAATTTCGAACGGGTCACGGGAAAGCTCAGGAGAGTTTTCATTGATCCGATTCTTTCATGGAGTCATAAAATATTCGAGGGAAGTCTCCAGGACCAAAATTATGGTCAGATTCGGTGAACAGACCCATACATAGTTTTTCGGGCACGCTGTGTACCTACCCCTAGGGCCCGTCTAGCAAAATTTCGAACGGGTCACGGGAAAGCTCAGGAGAGTTTTCATTGATCTGATTCTTTCGTGGAGTCATAAAATATTCGAGGGAAGTCTCCAGGACCAAAATTATGGTCAGATTCGGTGAACAGACCCATACTCAGTTTTTCGGGCACGTTGTTTACCTACCCCTAGGGTCCGTCTAGCAAAATTTCGAACGGGTCACGGGAAAGCTCTAGAGAGTTTACATTGATCCGATTCTTTCGTGGAGTCATAAAATATTCGAGGGAAGTCTCCAGGACCAAACATATGGTCAGATTCGGTGAACAGACCCATACTCAGTTTTTCGGGCACGCTGTGTACCTACCCCTAGGGCCCGTCTAGCAAAATTACGAACAGGTCACGGGAAAGCTCAGGAGAGTTTTCATTGATCCGATTCTTTCGTGGAGTCATAAAATATTCGAGGAAAGTCTCCAGGACCAAAATTATGGTCAGATTCGGTGAACAGACCCATACTCAGTTTTTCGGGCACGCTGTGTACCTACCCCTAGGGCCCCGTCTAGCAAAATTTCGAACGGGTCACGGGAAAGCTCTAGAGAGTTTACATTGATCCAATTCTTTCGTGGAGTCATAAAATATTCGAGGAAAGTCTCCAGGACCAAAATTATGGTCAGATTCGGTGAACAGACCCATACTCAGTTTTTCGGGCACGTTGTGTACCTACCCCTAGGGCCCGTCTAGCAAAATTTCGAACGGGTCACGAGAAAGCTCAGGAGAGTTTTCATTGATCCGATTCTTTCGTGGAGTCATAAAATATTCGAGGGAAGTCTCCAGGACCAAAATTATGGTCAGATTCGGTGAACAGACCCATACTCAGATTTTCGGCCACGCTGTGTACCTACCCCTAGGGCCCTTGTAGCAAAATTTCGAACGGGTCACGGGAAAGCTCAGGAGAGTTTTCATTGATCCGATTCTTTCGTGGAGTCATAAAATATTCGAGGGAAGTCTCCAGGACCAAAATTATGGTCAGATTCGGTGAACAGACCCATACTCAGTTTTTCGGGCACGCTGTGTACCTACCCCTAGGGCCCGTCTAGCAAAATTTCGAACGGGTCACGGGAAAGCTCAGGAGAGTTTTCATTGATCCGATTCTTTCGTGGAGTCATAAAATATTTGAGGGAAGTCTCCAGGACCAAAATTATGGTCAGATTCGGTGAAGAGACCCATACTCAGTTTTTCGGCCACGCTGTGTACCTACCCCTAGGGCCCTTGTAGCAAAATTTCGAACGGGTCACGGGAAAGCTCAAGAGAGTTTTCATTGATCCGATTCTTTCGTGGAGTCATAAAATATTCGAGGGAAGTCTTCAGGACCAAAATTATGGTCAGATTCGGTGAACAGACCCATACTCAGTTTTTCGGGCACGCTGTGTACCTACCCCTAGGGCCCCGTCTAGCAAAATTTCGAACGGGTCACGGAAAAGCTCAGGAGAGTTTTCATTGATCCGATTCTTTCGTGGAGTCATATAATATTCGAGGGAAGTCTCCAGGACCAAAATTATGGTCAGATTCGGTGAACAGACCCATACTCAGTTTTTCGGGCACGCTGTGTACCTACCCCTAGAGCCCGTCTAGCAAAATTTCGAACGGGTCACGGGAAAGCTCAGGAGAGTTTTCATTGATCCGATTCTTTCGTGGAGTCATAAAATATTCGAGGGAAGTCTCCAGGACCAAAATTATGGTCAGATTCGGTGAACAGACCCATACTCAGTTTTTCGGCCACGCTGTGTACCTACCCCTAGGGCCCTTGTAGCAAAATTTCGAACGGGTCACGGGAAAGCTCAGGAGAGTTTTCATTGATCCGATTCTTTCGTGGAGTCATAAAATATTCGAGGGAAGTCTCCAGGACCAAAATTATGGTCAGATTCGGTGAACAGACCCATACTCAGTTTTTCGGGCACGCTGTGTACCTACCCCTAGGGCCCGTCTAGCAAAATTTCGAACGGGTCACGGGAAAGCTCAGGAGAGTTTTCATTGATCCGATTCTTTCGTGGAGTCATAAAATATTCGAGGGAAGTCTCCAGGACCAAAATTATGGTCAGATTCGGTGAACAGACCCATACTCAGTTTTTCGGGGACGCTGTGTACCTTCCCCTAGGGCCCGTCTAGCAAAATTTCGAACGGGTCACGGGAAAGCTCAGGAGAGTTTTCATTGATCCGATTCTTTCGTGGAGTCATAAAATATTCGAGGGAAGTCTCCAGGACCAAAATTATGGTCAGATTCGGTGAACAGACCCATACTCAGTTTTTCGGCCACGCTGTGTACCTACCCCTAGGGCCCTTGTAGCAAAATTTCGAACGGGTCACGGGAAAGCTCAGGAGAGTTTTCATTGATCCGATTCTTTCATGGAGTCATAAAATATTCGAGGGAAGTCTCCAGGACCAAAATTATGGTCAGATTCGGTGAACAGACCCATACATAGTTTTTCGGGCACGCTGTGTACCTACCCCTAGGGCCCGTCTAGCAAAATTTCGAACGGGTCACGGGAAAGCTCAGGAGAGTTTTCATTGATCTGATTCTTTCGTGGAGTCATAAAATATTCGAGGGAAGTCTCCAGGACCAAAATTATGGTCAGATTCGGTGAACAGACCCATACTCAGTTTTTCGGGCACGTTGTTTACCTACCCCTAGGGTCCGTCTAGCAAAATTTCGAACGGGTCACGGGAAAGCTCTAGAGAGTTTACATTGATCCGATTCTTTCGTGGAGTCATAAAATATTCGAGGGAAGTCTCCAAGACCAAACATATGGTCAGATTCGGTGAACAGACCCATACTCAGTTTTTCGGGCACGCTGTGTACCTACCCCTAGGGCCCGTATAGCAAAATTACGAACAGGTCTCGGGAAAGCTCAGGAGAGTTTTCATTGATCCGATTCTTTCGTGGAGTCATAAAATATTCGAGGAAAGTCTCCAGGACCAAAATTATGGTCAGATTCGGTGAACAGACCCATACTCAGTTTTTCGGCCACGCTGTGTACCTACCCCTAGGGCCCCGTCTAGCAAAATTTCGAACGGGTCACGGGAAAGCTCTAGAGAGTTTACATTGATCCGATTCTTTCGTGGAGTCATAAAATATTCGAGGAAAGTCTCCAGGACCAAAATTATGGTCAGATTCGGTGAACAGACCCATACTCAGTTTTTCGGGCACGTTGTGTACCTACCCCTAGGGCCCGTCTAGCAAAATTTCGAACGGGTCACGAGAAAGCTCAGGAGAGTTTTCATTGATCCGATTCTTTCGTGGAGTCATAAAATATTCGAGGGAAGTCTCCGGGACCAAAATTATGGTCAGATTCGGTGAACAGACCCATACTCAGATTTTCGGCCACGCTGTGTACCTACCCCTAGGGCCCTTGTAGCAAAATTTCGAACGGGACACGGGAAAGCTCAGGAGAGTTTTCATTGATCTGATTCTTTCGTGGAGTCATAAAATATTCGAGGGAAGTCTCCAGGACCAAAATTATGGTCAGATTCGGTGAGCAGACCCATACTCAGTTTTTCGGGCACGTTGTTTACCTACCCCTAGGGTCCGTCTAGCAAAATTTCGAACGGGTCACGGGAAAGCTCTAGAGAGTTTACATTGATCCGATTCTTTCGTGGAGTCATAAAATATTCGAGGAAAGTCTCCAGGACCAAAATTATGGTCAGATTCGGTGAACAGACCCATACTCAGTTTTTCGGGCACGTTGTGTACCTACCCCTAGGGCCCGTCTAGCAAAATTTCGAACGGGTCACGAGAAAGCTCAGGAGAGTTTTCATTGATCCGATTCTTTCGTGGAGTCATAAAATATTCGAGGGAAGTCTCCGGGACCAAAATTATGGTCAGATTCGGTGAACAAACCCATACTCAGATTTTCGGCCACGCTGTGTACCTACCCCTAGGGCCCTTGTAGCAAAATTTCGAACGGGACACGGGAAAGCTCAGGAGAGTTTTCATTGATCTGATTCTTTCGTGGAGTCATAAAATATTCGAGGAAAGTCTCCAGGACCAAAATTATGGTCAGATTCGGTGAGCAGACCCATACTCAGTTTTTCGGGCACGTTGTTTACCTACCCCTAGGGTCCGTCTAGCAAAATTTCGAACGGGTCACGGGAAAGCTCTAGAGAGTTTACATTGATCCGATTCTTTCGTGGAGTCATAAAATATTCGAGGGAAGTCTCCAGGACCAAACATATGGTCAGATTCGGTGAACAGACCCATACTCAGTTTTTCGGGCGCGCTGTGTACCTACCCCTAGGGCCCGTCTAGCAAAATTACGAACAGGTCACGGGAAAGCTCAGGAGAGTTTTCATTGATCCGATTTTTTCGTGGAGTCATAAAATATTCGAGGAAAGTCTCCAGGACCAAAATTATGGTCAGATTCGGTGAACAGACCCATACTCAGTTTTTCGGCCACGCTGTGTACCTACCCCTAGGGCCCCGTCTAGCAAAATTTCGAACGGGTCACGGGAAAGCTCTAGAGAGTTTACATTGATCCGATTCTTTCGTGGAGTCATAAAATATTCGAGGAAAGTCTCCAGGACCAAAATTATGGTCAGATTCGGTGAACAGACCCATACTCAGTTTTTCGGGCACGTTGTGTACCTACCCCTAGGGCCCGTCTAGCAAAATTTCGAACGGGTCACGAGAAAGCTCAGGAGAGTTTTCATTGATCCGATTCTTTCGTGGAGTCATAAAATATTCGAGGGAAGTCTCCGGGACCAAAATTATGGTCAGATTCGGTGAACAGACCCATACTCAGATTTTCGGCCACGCTGTGTACCTACCCCTAGGGCCCTTGTAGCAAAATTTCGAACGGGACACGGGAAAGCTCAGGAGAGTTTTCATTGATCTGATTCTTTCGTGGAGTCATAAAATATTCGAGGAAAGTCTCCAGGACCAAAATTATGGTCAGATTCGGTGAGCAGACCCATACTCAGTTTTTCGGGCACGTTGTTTACCTACCCCTAGGGTCCGTCTAGCAAAATTTCGAACGGGTCACGGGAAAGCTCTAGAGAGTTTACATTGATCCGATTCTTTCGTGGAGTCATAAAATATTCGAGGGAAGTCTCCAGGACCAAACATATGGTCAGATTCGGTGAACAGACCCATACTCAGTTTTTCGGGCACGCTGTGTACCTACCCCTAGGGCCCGTCTAGCAAAATTACGAACAGGTCACGGGAAAGCTCAGGAGAGTTTTCATTGATCCGATTCTTTCGTGGAGTCATAAAATATTCGAGGAAAGTCTCCAGGACCAAAATTATGGTCAGATTCGGTGAACAGACCCATACTCAGTTTTTCGGCCACGCTGTGTACCTACCCCTAGGGCCCCGTCTAGCAAAATTTCGAACGGGTCACGGGAAAGCTCTAGAGAGTTTACATTGATCCGATTCTTTCGTGGAGTCATAAAATATTCGAGGAAAGTCTCCAGGACCAAAATTATGGTCAGATTCGGTGAACAGACCCATACTCAGTTTTTCGGGCACGTTGTGTACCTACCCCTAGGGCCCGTCTAGCAAAATTTCGAACGGGTCACGAGAAAGCTCAGGAGAGTTTTCATTGATCCGATTCTTTCGTGGAGTCATAAAATATTCGAGGGAAGTCTCCGGGACCAAAATTATGGTCAGATTCGGTGAACAGACCCATACTCAGATTTTCGGCCACGCTGTGTACCTACCCCTAGGGCCCTTGTAGCAAAATTTCGAACGGGACACGGGAAAGCTCAGGAGAGTTTTCATTGATTTGATTCTTTCGTGGAGTCATAAAATATTCGAGGGAAGTCTCCAGGACCAAAATTATGGTCAGATTCGGTGAGCAGACCCATACTCAGTTTTTCGGGCACGTTGTTTACCTACCCCTAGGGTCCGTCTAGCAAAATTTCGAACGGGTCACGGGAAAGCTCTAGAGAGTTTACATTGATCCGATTCTTTCGTGGAGTCATAAAATATTCGAGGGAAGTCTCCAGGACCAAACATATGGTCAGATTCGGTGAACAGACCCATACTCAGTTTTTCGGGCACGCTGTGTACCTACCCCTAGGGCCCGTCTAGCAAAATTACGAACAGGTCACGGGAAAGCTCAGGAGAGTTTTCATTGATCCGATTCTTTCGTGGAGTCATAAAATATTCGAGGAAAGTCTCCAGGACCAAAATTATGGTCAGATTCGGTGAACAGACCCATACTCAGTTTTTCGGCCACGCTGTGTACCTACCCCTAGGGCCCCGTCTAGCAAAATTTCGAACGGGTCACGGGAAAGCTCTAGAGAGTTTACATTGATCCGATTCTTTCGTGGAGTCATAAAATATTCGAGGAAAGTCTCCAGGACCAAAATTATGGTCAGATTCGGTGAACAGACCCATACTCAGTTTTTCGGGCACGTTGTGTACCTACCCCTAGGGCCCGTCTAGCAAAATTTCGAACGGGTCACGAGAAAGCTCAGGAGAGTTTTCATTGATCCGATTCTTTCGTGGAGTCATAAAATATTCGAGGGAAGTCTCCGGGACCAAAATTATGGTCAGATTCGGTGAACAGACCCATACTCAGATTTTCGGCCACGCTGTGTACCTACCCCTAGGGCCCTTGTAGCAAAATTTCGAACGGGACACGGGAAAGCTCAGGAGAGTTTTCATTGATTTGATTCTTTCGTGGAGTCATAAAATATTCGAGGGAAGTCTCAAGGACCAAAATTATGGTCAGATTCGGTGAGCAGACCCATACTCAGTTTTTCGGGCACGTTGTTTACCTACCCCTAGGGTCCGTCTAGCAAAATTTCGAACGGGTCACGGGAAAGCTCTAGAGAGTTTACATTGATCCGATTCTTTCGTGGAGTCATAAAATATTCGAGGGAAGTCTCCAGGACCAAACATATGGTCAGATTCGGTGAACAGACCCATACTCAGTTTTTCGGGCACGCTGTGTACCTACCCCTAGGGCCCGTCTAGCAAAATTACGAACAGGTCACGGGAAAGCTCAGGAGAGTTTTCATTGATCCGATTCTTTCGTGGAGTCATAAAATATTCGAGGAAAGTCTCCAGGACCAAAATTATGGTCAGATTCGGTGAACAGACCCATACTCAGTTTTTCGGCCACGCTGTGTACCTACCCCTAGGGCCCCGTCTAGCAAAATTTCGAACGGGTCACGGGAAAGCTCTAGAGAGTTTACATTGATCCGATTCTTTCGTGGAGTCATAAAATATTCGAGGAAAGTCTCCAGGACCAAAATTATGGTCAGATTCGGTGAACAGACCCATACTCAGTTTTTCGGGCACGTTGTGTACCTACCCCTAGGGCCCGTCTAGCAAAATTTCGAACGGGTCACGAGAAAGCTCAGGAGAGTTTTCATTGATCCGATTCTTTCGTGGAGTCATAAAATATTCGAGGGAAGTCTCCGGGACCAAAATTATGGTCAGATTCGGTGAACAGACCCATACTCAGATTTTCGGCCACGCTGTGTACCTACCCCTAGGGCCCTTGTAGCAAAATTTCGAACGGGACACGGGAAAGCTCAGGAGAGTTTTCATTGATTTGATTCTTTCGTGGAGTCATAAAATATTCGAGGGAAGTCTCCAGGACCAAAATTATGGTCAGATTCGGTGAGCAGACCCATACTCAGTTTTTCGGGCACGTTGTTTACCTACCCCTAGGGTCCGTCTAGCAAAATTTCGAACGGGTCACGGGAAAGCTCTAGAGAGTTTACATTGATCCGATTCTTTCGTGGAGTCATAAAATATTCGAGGGAAGTATCCAGGACCAAACATATGGTCAGATTCGGTGAACAGACCCATACTCAGTTTTTCGGGCACGCTGTGTACCTACCCCTAGGGCCCGTCTAGCAAAATTACGAACAGGTCACGGGAAAGCTCAGGAGAGTTTTCATTGATCCGATTCTTTCGTGGAGTCATAAAATATTCGAGGAAAGTCTCCAGGACCAAAATTATGGTCAGATTCGGTGAACAGACCCATACTCAGTGTTTCGGCCACGCTGTGTACCTACCCCTAGGGCCCCGTCTAGCAAAATTTCGAACGGGTCACGGGAAAGCTCTAGAGAGTTTACATTGATCCGATTCTTTCGTGGAGTCATAAAATATTCGAGGAAAGTCTCCAGGACCAAAATTATGGTCAGATTCGGTGAACAGACCCATACTCAGTTTTTCGGGCACGTTGTGTACCTACCCCTAGGGCCCGTCTAGCAAAATTTCGAACGGGTCACGAGAAAGCTCAGGAGAGTTTTCATTGATCCGATTCTTTCGTGGAGTCATAAAATATTCGAGGGAAGTCTCTGGGACCAAAATTATGGTCAGATTCGGTGAACAGACCCATACTCAGATTTTCGGCCACGCTGTGTACCTACCCCTAGGGCCCTTGTAGCAAAATTTCGAACGGGACACGGGAAAGCTCAGGAGAGTTTTCATTGATCTGATTCTTTCGTGGAGTCATAAAATATTCGAGGGAAGTCTCCAGGACCAAAATTATGGTCAGATTCGGTGAGCAGACCCATACTCAGTTTTTCGGGCACGTTGTTTACCTACCCCTAGGGTCCGTCTAGCAAAATTTCGAACGGGTCACGGGAAAGCTCTAGAGAGTTTACATTGATCCGATTCTTTCGTGGAGTCATAAAATATTCGAGGGAAGTCTCCAGGACCAAACATATGGTCAGATTCGGTGAACAGACCCATACTCAGTTTTTCGGGCACGCTGTGTACCTACCCCTAGGGCCCGTCTAGCAAAATTACGAACAGGTCACGGGAAAGCTCAGGAGAGTTTTCATTGATCCGATTCTTTCGTGGAGTCATAAAATATTCGAGGAAAGTCTCCAGGACCAAAATTATGGTCAGATTCGGTGAACAGACCCATACTCAGTTTTTCGGCCACGCTGTGTACCTACCCCTAGGGCCCCGTCTAGCAAAATTTCGAACGGGTCACGGGAAAGCTCTAGAGAGTTTACATTGATCCGATTCTTTCGTGGAGTCATAAAATATTCGAGGAAAGTCTCCAGGACCAAAATTATGGTCAGATTCGGTGAACAGACCCATACTCAGTTTTTCGGGCACGTTGTGTACCTACCCCTAGGGCCCGTCTAGCAAAATTTCGAACGGGTCACGAGAAAGCTCAGGAGAGTTTTCATTGATCCGATTCTTTCGTGGAGTCATAAAATATTCGAGGGAAGTCTCCGGGACCAAAATTATGGTCAGATTCGGTGAACAGACCCATACTCAGATTTTCGGCCACGCTGTGTACCTACCCCTAGGGCCCTTGTAGCAAAATTTCGAACGGGACACGGGAAAGCTCAGGAGAGTTTTCATTGATCTGATTCTTTCGTGGAGTCATAAAATATTCGAGGGAAGTCTCCAGGACCATAATTATGGTCAGATTCGGTGAGCAGACCCATACTCAGTTTTTCGGGCACGTTGTTTACCTACCCCTAGGGTCCGTCTAGCAAAATTTCGAACGGGTCACGGGAAAGCTCTAGAGAGTTTACATTGATCCGATTCTTTCGTGGAGTCATAAAATATTCGAGGGAAGTCTCCAGGACCAAACATATGGTCAGATTCGGTGAACAGACCCATACTCAGTTTTTCGGGCACGCTGTGTACCTACCCCTAGGGCCCGTCTAGCAAAATTACGAACAGGTCACGGGAAAGCTCAGGAGAGTTTTCATTGATCCGATTCTTTCGTGGAGTCATAAAATATTCGAGGAAAGTCTCCAGGACCAAAATTATGGTCAGATTCGGTGAACAGACCCATACTCAGTTTTTCGGCCACGCTGTGTACCTACCCCTAGGGCCCCGTCTAGCAAAATTTCGAACGGGTCACGGGAAAGCTCTAGAGAGTTTACATTGATCCGATTCTTTCGTGGAGTCATAAAATATTCGAGGAAAGTCTCCAGGACCAAAATTATGGTCAGATTCGGTGAACAGACCCATACTCAGTTTTTCGGGCACGTTGTGTACCTACCCCTAGGGCCCGTCTAGCAAAATTTCGAACGGGTCACGAGAAAGCTCAGGAGAGTTTTCATTGATCCGATTCTTTCGTGGAGTCATAAAATATTCGAGGGAAGTCTCCGGGACCAAAATTATGGTCAGATTCGGTGAACAGACCCATACTCAGATTTTCGGCCACGCTGTGTACCTACCCCTAGGGCCCTTGTAGCAAAATTTCGAACGGGACACGGGAAAGCTCAGGAGAGTTTTCATTGATTTGATTCTTTCGTGGAGTCATAAAATATTCGAGGGAAGTCTCCAGGACCAAAATTATGGTCAGATTCGGTGAGCAGACCCATACTCAGTTTTTCGGGCACGTTGTTTACCTACCCCTAGGGTCCGTCTAGCAAAATTTCGAACGGGTCACGGGAAAGCTCTAGAGAGTTTACATTGATCCGATTCTTTCGTGGAGTCATAAAATATTCGAGGGAAGTCTCCAGGACCAAACATATGGTCAGATTCGGTGAACAGACCCATACTCAGTTTTTCGGGCACGCTGTGTACCTACCCCTAGGGCCCGTCTAGCAAAATTACGAACAGGTCACGGGAAAGCTCAGGAGAGTTTTCATTGATCCGATTCTTTCGTGGAGTCATAAAATATTCGAGGAAAGTCTCCAGGACCAAAATTATGGTCAGATTCGGTGAACAGACCCATACTCAGTTTTTCGGGCACGCTGTGTACCTACCCCTAGGGCCCCGTCTAGCAAAATTTCGAACGGGTCACGGGAAAGCTCTAGAGAGTTTACATTGATCCGATTCTTTCGTGGAGTCATAAAATATTCGAGGAAAGTCTCCAGGACCAAAATTATGGTCAGATTCGGTGAACAGACCCATACTCAGTTTTTCGGGCACGTTGTGTACCTACCCCTAGGGCCCGTCTAGCAAAATTTCGAACGGGTCACGAGAAAGCTTAGGAGAGTTTTCATTGATCCGATTCTTTCGTGGAGTCATAAAATATTCGAGGGAAGTCTCTGGGACCAAAATTATGGTCAGATTCGGTGAACAGACCCATACTCAGATTTTCGGCCACGCTGTGTACCTACCCCTAGGGCCCTTGTAGCAAAATTTCGAACGGGACACGGGAAAGCTCAGGAGAGTTTTCATTGATCTGATTCTTTCGTGGAGTCATAAAATATTCGAGGGAAGTCTCCAGGACCAAAATTATGGTCAGATTCGGTGAGCAGACCCATACTCAGTTTTTCGGGCACGTTGTTTACCTACCCCTAGGGTCCGTCTAGCAAAATTTCGAACGGGTCACGGGAAAGCTCTAGAGAGTTTACATTGATCCGATTCTTTCGTGGAGTCATAAAATATTCGAGGGAAGTCTCCAGGACCAAACATATGGTCAGATTCGGTGAACAGACCCATACTCAGTTTTTCGGGCACGCTGTGTACCTACCCCTAGGGCCCGTCTAGCAAAATTACGAACAGGTCACGGGAAAGCTCAGGAGAGTTTTCATTGATCCGATTCTTTCGTGGAGTCATAAAATATTCGAGGAAAGTCTCCAGGACCAAAATTATGGTCAGATTCGGTGAACAGACCCATACTCAGTTTTTCGGCCACGCTGTGTACCTACCCCTAGGGCCCCGTCTAGCAAAATTTCGAACGGGTCACGGGAAAGCTCTAGAGAGTTTACATTGATCCGATTCTTTCGTGGAGTCATAAAATATTCGAGGAAAGTCTCCAGGACCAAAATTATGGTCAGATTCGGTGAACAGACCCATACTCAGTTTTTCGGCCACGCTGTGTACCTACCCCTAGGGCCCTTGTAGCAAAATTTCGAACGGGACACGGGAAAGCTCAGGAGAGTTTTCATTGATCTGATTCTTTCGTGGAGTCATAAAATATTCGAGGGAAGTCTCCAGGACCAAAATTATGGTCAGATTCGGTGAGCAGACCCATACTCAGTTTTTCGGGCACGTTGTTTACCTACCCCTAGGGTCCGTCTAGCAAAATTTCGAACGGGTCACGGGAAAGCTCTAGAGAGTTTACATTGATCCGATTCTTTCGTGGAGTCATAAAATATTCGAGGGAAGTCTCCAGGACCAAACATATGGTCAGATTCGGTGAACAGACCCATACTCAGTTTTTCGGGCACGCTGTGTACCTACCCCTAGGGCCCGTCTAGCAAAATTACGAACAGGTCACGGGAAAGCTCAGGAGAGTTTTCATTGATCCGATTCTTTCGTGGAGTCATAAAATATTCGAGGAAAGTCTCCAGGACCAAAATTATGGTCAGATTCGGTGAACAGACCCATACTCAGTTTTTCGGCCACGCTGTGTACCTACCCCTAGGGCCCCGTCTAGCAAAATTTCGAACGGGTCACGGGAAAGCTCTAGAGAGTTTACATTGATCCGATTCTTTCGTGGAGTCATAAAATATTCGAGGAAAGTCTCCAGGACCAAAATTATGGTCAGATTCGGTGAACAGACCCATACTCAGTTTTTCGGGCACGTTGTGTACCTACCCCTAGGGCCCGTCTAGCAAAATTTCGAACGGGTCACGAGAAAGCTCAGGAGAGTTTTCATTGATCCGATTCTTTCGTGGAGTCATAAAATATTCGAGGGAAGTCTCCGGGACCAAAATTATGGTCAGATTCGGTGAACAGACCCATACTCAGATTTTCGGCCACGCTGTGTACCTACCCCTAGGGCCCTTGTAGCAAAATTTCGAACGGGACACGGGAAAGCTCAGGAGAGTTTTCATTGATCTGATTCTTTCGTGGAGTCATAAAATATTCGAGGGAAGTCTCCAGGACCAAAATTATGGTCAGATTCGGTGAGCAGACCCATACTCAGTTTTTCGGGCACGTTGTTTACCTACCCCTAGGGTCCGTCTAGCAAAATTTCGAACGGGTCACGGGAAAGCTCTAGAGAGTTTACATTGATCCGATTCTTTCGTGGAGTCATAAAATATTCGAGGGAAGTCTCCAGGACCAAACATATGGTCAGATTCGGTGAACAGACCCATACTCAGTTTTTCGGGCACGCTGTGTACCTACCCCTAGGGCCCGTCTAGCAAAATTACGAACAGGTCACGGGAAAGCTCAGGAGAGTTTTCATTGATCCGATTCTTTTGTGGAGTCATAAAATATTCGAGGAAAGTCTCCAGGACCAAAATTATGGTCAGATTCGGTGAACAGACCCATACTCAGTTTTTCGGGCACGCTGTGTACCTACCCCTAGGGCCCCGTCTAGCAAAATTTCGAACGGGTCACGGGAAAGCTCTAGAGAGTTTACATTGATCCGATTCTTTCGTGGAGTCATAAAATATTCGAGGGAAGTCTCCAGGACCAAAATTATGGTCAGATTCGGTGAACAGACCCATACTCAGTTTTTCGGGCACGTTGTGTACCTACCCCTAGGGCCCTTGTAGCAAAATTTCGAACGGGTCACGGGAAAGCTCAGGAGAGTTTTCATTGATCCGATTCTTTCGTGGAGTCATAAAATATTCGAGGGAAGTCTTCAGGACCAAAATTATGGTCAGATTCGGTGAACAGACCCATACTCAGTTTTTCGGGCACGCTGTGTACCTACCCCTAGGGCCCCGTCTAGCAAAATTTCGAACGGGTCACGGAAAAGCTCAGGAGAGTTTTCATTGTTCCGATTCTTTCGTGGAGTCATAAAATATTCGAGGGAAGTCTCCAGGACCAAAATTATGGTCAGATTCGGTGAACAGACCCATACTCAGTTTTTCGGCCACGCTGTGTACCTACCCCTAGGGCCCTTGTAGCAAAATTTCGAACGGGTCACGGGAAAGCTCAAGAGAGTTTTCATTGATCCGATTCTTTCGTGGAGTCATAAAATATTCGTGGGAAGTCTCCAGGACCAAAATTATGGTTTAGATTCGGTGAACAGACCCATACTCAGTTTTTCGGGCACGCTGTGTACCTACCCCTAGGGCCCGTCTAGCAAAATTACGAACAGGTCACGGGAAAGCTCAGGAGAGTTTTCATTGATCCGATTCTTTCGTGGAGTCATAAAATATTCGAGGAAAGTCTCCAGGACCAAAATTATGGTCAGATTCGGTGAACAGACCCATACTCAGTTTTTCGGGCACGCTGTGTACCTACCCCTAGGGCCCCGTCTAGCAAAATTTCGAACGGGTCACGGGAAAGCTCTAGAGAGTTTACATTGATCCGATTCTTTCGTGGAGTCATAAAATATTCGAGGGAAGTCTCCAGGACCAAAATTATGGTCAGATTCGGTGAACAGACCCATACTCAGTTTTTCGGGCACGTTGTGTACCTACCCCTAGGGCCCTTGTAGCAAAATTTCGAACGGGTCACGGGAAAGCTCAGGAGAGTTTTCATTGATCCGATTCTTTCGTGGAGTCATAAAATATTCGAGGGAAGTCTTCAGGACCAAAATTATGGTCAGATTCGGTGAACAGACCCATACTCAGTTTTTCGGGCACGCTGTGTACCTACCCCTAGGGCCCGTCTAGCAAAATTACGAACAGGTCACGGGAAAGCTCAGGAGAGTTTTCATTGATCCGATTCTTTCGTGGAGTCATAAAATATTCGAGGGAAGTCTCCGGGACCAAAATTATGGTCAGATTCGGTGAACAGACCCATACTCAGTTTTTCGGGCACGTTGTGTACCTACCCCTAGGGCCCGTCTAGCAAAATTTCGAACGGGTCACGAGAAAGCTCAGGAGAGTTTTCATTGATCCGATTCTTTCGTGGAGTCATAAAATATTCGAGGGAAGTCTCCGGGACCAAAATTATGGTCAGATTCGGTGAACAGACCCATACTCAGATTTTCGGCCACGCTGTGTACCTACCCCTAGGGCCCTTGTAGCAAAATTTCGAACGGGACACGGGAAAGCTCAGGAGAGTTTTCATTGATCTGATTCTTTCGTGGAGTCATAAAATATTCGAGGGAAGTCTCCGGGACCAAAATTATGGTCAGATTCGGTGAACAGACCCATACTCAGTTTTTCGGGCACGTTGTGTACCTACCCCTAGGGCCCGTCTAGCAAAATTTCGAACGGGTCACGAGAAAGCTCAGGAGAGTTTTCATTGATCCGATTCTTTCGTGGAGTCAAAAAATATTCGAGGGAAGTCTCCGGGACCAAAATTATGGTCAGATTCGGTGAACAGACCCATACTCAGATTTTCGGCCACGCTGTGTACCTACCCCTAGGGCCCTTGTAGCAAAATTTCGAACGGGACACGGGAAAGCTCAGGAGAGTTTTCATTGATCTGATTCTTTCGTGGAGTCATAAAATATTCGAGGGAAGTCTCCAGGACCAAAATTATGGTCAGATTCGGTGAGCAGACCCATACTCAGTTTTTCCGGCACGTTGTTTACCTACCCCTAGGGTCCGTCTAGCAAAATTTCGAACGGGTCACGGGAAAGCTCTAGAGAGTTTACATTGATCCGATTCTTTCGTGGAGTCATAAAATATTCGAGGGAAGTCTCCAGGACCAAACATATGGTCAGATTCGGTGAACAGACCCATACTCAGTTTTTCGGGCACGCTGTGTACCTACCCCTAGGGCCCGTCTAGCAAAATTACGAACAGGTCACGGGAAAGCTCAGGAGAGTTTTCATTGATCCGATTCTTTCGTGGAGTCATAAAATATTCGAGGAAAGTCTCCAGGACCAAAATTATGGTCAGATTCGGTGAACAGACCCATACTCAGTTTTTCGGGCACGCTGTGTACCTACCCCTAGGGCCCCGTCTAGCAAAATTTCGAACGGGTCACGGGAAAGCTCTAGAGAGTTTACATTGATCCGATTCTTTCGTGGAGTCATAAAATATTCGAGGGAAGTCTCCAGGACCAAAATTATGGTCAGATTCGGTGAACAGACCCATACTCAGTTTTTCGGGCACGTTGTGTACCTACCCCTAGGGCCCTTGTAGCAAAATTTCGAACGGGTCACGGGAAAGCTCAGGAGAGTTTTCATTGATCCGATTCTTTCGTGGAGTCATAAAATATTCGAGGGAAGTCTTCAGGACCAAAATTATGGTCAGATTCGGTGAACAGACCCATACTCAGTTTTTCGGGCACGCTGTGTACCTACCCCTAGGGCCCCGTCTAGCAAAATTTCGAACGGGTCACGGAAAAGCTCAGGAGAGTTTTCATTGATCCGATTCTTTCGTGGAGTCATAAAATATTCGAGGGAAGTCTCCAGGACCAAAATTATGGTCAGATTCGGTGAACAGACCCATACTCAGTTTTTCGGCCACGCTGTGTACCTACCCCTAGGGCCCTTGTAGCAAAATTTCGAACGGGTCACGGGAAAGCTCAAGAGAGTTTTCATTGATCCGATTCTTTCGTGGAGTCATAAAATATTCGTGGGAAGTCTCCAGGACCAAAATTATGGTCAGATTCGGTGAACAGACCCATACTCAGTTTTTCGGGCACGCTGTGTACCTACCCCTAGGGCCCGTCTAGCAAAATTACGAACAGGTCACGGGAAAGCTCAGGAGAGTTTTCATTGATCCGATTCTTTCGTGGAGTCATAAAATATTCGAGAAAAGTCTCCAGGACCAAAATTAAGGTCAGATTCGGTGAACAGACCCATACTCAGTTTTTCGGGCACGCTGTGTACCTACCCCTAGGGCCCCGTCTAGCAAAATTTCGAACGGGTCACGGGCAAGCTCTAGAGAGTTTACATTGATCCGATTCTTTCGTGGAGTCATAAAATATTCGAGGAAAGTCTCCAGGACCAAAATTATGGTCAGATTCGGTGAACAGACCCATACTCAGTTTTTCGGGCACGTTGTGTACCTACCCCTAGGGCCCGTCTAGCAAAATTTCGAACGGGTCACGAGAAAGCTCAGGAGAGTTTTCATTGATCCGATTCTTTCGTGGAGTCATAAAATATTCGAGGGAAGTCTTCAGGACCAAAATTATGGTCAGATTCGGTGAACAGACCCATACTCAGATTTTCGGCCACGCTGTGTACCTACCCCTAGGGCCCTTGTAGCAAAATTTCGAACGGGTCACGGGAAAGCTCAGGAGAGTTTTCATTGATCCGATTCTTTCGTGGAGTCATAAAATATTCGAGGGAAGTCTCCAGGACCAAAATTATGGTCAGATTCGGTGAAAAGACCCATACTCAGTTTTTCGGGCACGCTGTGTACCTACCCCTAGGGCCCCGTCTAGCAAAATTTCGAACGGGTCACGGGAAAGCTCAGGAGAGTTTTCATTGATCCGATTCTTTCGTGGAGTCATAAAATATTCGAGGGAAGTCTCCAGGACCAAAATTATGGTCAGATTCGGTGAACAGACCCATACTCAGTTTTTCGGGCACGCTGTGTACCTACCCCTAGGGCCCCGTCTAGCAAAATTTCGAACGGGTCACGGGAAAGCTCAGGAGAGTTTTCATTGCTCCGATTCTTTCGTGGAGTCATAAAATATTCGAGGGAAGTCTCCAGGACCAAAATTATGGTCAGATTCGGTGAACAGACCCATACTCAGTTTTTCGGCCACGCTGTGTACCTACCCCTAGGGCCCGTGTTGCAAAATTTCGAACGGGTCACGGGAGCGCTCAGGAGTGTTTTCATTGATCCGATTCTTTCTTGGAGTCATAAAATATTCGAGGGAAGTTTCCAGGACCAAAATTATGGTCAGATTCGGTGAACAGACCCATACTCAGTTTTTCGGGCACGCTGTGTACCTACCCCTAGGGCCCCGTCTAGCAAAACTTCGAACGGGTCACGGGAAAGCTCTAGAGAGTTTACATTGATCCGATTCTTTCGTGGAGTCATAAAATATTCGAGGGAAGTCTCCAGGACCAAAATTATGGTCAGATTCGGTGAACAGACCCATACTCAGTTTTTCGGGCACGTTGTGTACCTACCCCTAGGGCCCGTCTAGCAAAATTTCGAACGGGTCACGAGAAAGCTCAGGAGAGTTTTCATTGATCCGATTCTTTCGTGGAGTCAAAAAATATTCGAGGGAAGTCTCCGGGACCAAAATTATGGTCAGATTCGGTGAACAGACCCATACTCAGATTTTCGGCCACGCTGTGTACCTACCCCTAGGGCCCTTGTAGCAAAATTTCGAACGGGACACGGGAAAGCTCAGGAGAGTTTTCATTGATCTGATTCTTTCGTGGAGTCATAAAATATTCGAGGGAAGTCTCCGGGACCAAAATTATGGTCAGATTCGGTGAACAGACCCATACTCAGTTTTTCGGGCACGTTGTGTACCTACCCCTAGGGCCCGTCTAGCAAAATTTCGAACGGGTCACGAGAAAGCTCAGGAGAGTTTTCATTGATCTGATTCTTTCGTGGAGTCATAAAATATTCGAGGGAAGTCTCCGGGACCAAAATTATGGTAAGATTCGGTGAACAGACCCATACTCAGATTTTCGGCCACGCTGTGTACCTACCCCTAGGGCCCCGTCTAGCAAAATTTCGAACGGGACACGGGAAAGCTCAGGAGTGTTTTCATTGATCCGATTCTTTCTTGGAGTCATAAAATATTCGAGGGAAGTTTCCAGGACCAAAATTATGGTCAGATTCGGTGAACAGACCCATATTCAGTTTTTCGGGCACGCTGTGTACCTACCCCTAGGGCCCCGTCTAGCAAAACTTCGAACGGGTCACGGGAAAGCTCAGGAGAGTTTTCATTGATCCGATTCTTTCGTGGAGTCATAAAATATTCGAGGGAAGTCTCCAGGACCAAAATTATGGTCAGATTCGGTGAACAGACCCATACTCAGTTTTTCGGCCACGCTGTGTACGTACCCCTAGGGCCCTTGTAGCAAAATTTCGAACGGGTCACGGGAAAGCTCAGGAGAGTTTTCATTGATCCGATTCTTTCGTGGAGACATAAAATATTCGTGGGAAGTCTCCAGGACCAAAATTATGGTCAGATTCGGTGAACAGACCCATACTCAGATTTTCGGCCACGCTGTGTACCTACCCCTAGGGCCCTTGTAGCAAAATTTCGAACGGGTCACGGGAAAGCTCAGGACAGTTTTCATTGATCCGATTCTTTCGTGGAGTCATAAAATATTCGAGGGAAGTCTCCAGGACCAAAATTATGGTCAGATTCGGTGAACAGACCCATACTCAGTTTTTCGGGCACGCTGTGTACCTACCCCTAGGGCCCCGTCTAGCAAAATTTCGAACGGGTCACGGGAAAGCTCAGGAGAGTTTTCATTGATCCGATTCTTTCGTGGAGTCATAAAATATTCGAGGGAAGTCTCCAGGACCAAAATTATGGTCAGATTCGGTGAAAAGACCCATACTCAGTTTTTCGGGCACGTTGTGTACTTACCCCTAAGGCCCGTCTAGCAAAATTTCGAACGGGTCACGGGAAAGCTCAGGAGAGTTTTCATTGATCCGATTCTTTCGTGGAGTCATAAAATATTCGAGGGAAGTCTCCAGGACCAAAATTATGGTCAGATTCGGTGAACAGACCCATACTCAGTTTTTCGGGCACGCCGTGTACCTACCCCTAGGGCCCCGTCTAGCAAAATTTCGAACGGGTCACGGGAAAGCTCAGGAAAGTTTTCATTGATCCGATTCTTTCGTGGAGTCATAAAATATTCGAGGGAAGTCTCCAGGACCAAAATTATGGTCAGATTCGGTGAAAAGACCCATACTCAGTTTTTCGGGCACGTTGTGTACCTACCCCTAAGGCCCGTCTAGCAAAATTTCGAACGGGTCACGGGAAAGCTCAGGAGAGTTTTCATTGATCCGATTCTTTCGTGGAGTCATAAAATATTCAAGGGAAGTCTCCAGGACCAAAATTATGGTCAGATTCGGTGAACAGACCCATACTCAGTTTTTCGGCCACGCTGTGTACCTACCCCTAGGGCCCTTGTAGCAAAATTTCGAACGGGTCACGGGAAAGCTCAGGAGAGTTTTCATTGATCTGATTCTTTCGTGGAGTCATAAAATATTCGAGGGAAGTCTCCAGGACCAAAATTATGGTAAGATTCGGTGAACAGACCCATACTCAGTTATTCGGGCACGCTGTGTACCTACCCCTAGGGCCCCGTCTAGCAAAATTTCGAACGGGTCACGGGAAAGCTCAGGAGAGTTTTCATTGATCCGATTCTTTCGTGGAGTCATAAAATATTCGAGGGAAGTCTCCAGGACCAAAATTATGGTCAGATTCGGTGAAAAGACCCATACTCAGTTTTTCGGGCACGTTGTGTACCTACCCCTAAGGCCCGTCTAGCAAAATTTCGAACGGGTCACGGGAAAGCTCAGGAGAGTTTTCATTGATCCGATTCTTTCGTGGAGTCATAAAATATTCGAGGGAAGTCTCCAGGACCAAAATTATGGTCAGATTCGGTGAACAGACCCATACTCAGTTTTTCGGCCACGCTGTGTACGTACCCCTAGGGCCCTTGTAGCAAAATTTCGAACGGGTCACGGGAAAGCTCAGGAGAGTTTTCATTGATCCGATTCTTTCGTGGAGACATAAAATATTCGTGGGAAGTCTCCAGGACCAAAATTATGGTCAGATTCGGTGAACAGACCCATACTCAGATTTTCGGCCACGCTGTGTACCTACCCCTAGGGCCCTTGTAGCAAAATTTCGAACGGGTCACGGGAAAGCTCAGGACAGTTTTCATTGATCCGATTCTTTCGTGGAGTCATAAAATATTCGAGGGAAGTCTCCAGGACCAAAATTATGGTCAGATTCGGTGAACAGACCCATACTCAGTTTTTCGGGCACGCTGTGTACCTACCCCTAGGGCCCCGTCTAGCAAAATTTCGAACGGGTCACGGGAAAGCTCAGGAGAGTTTTCATTGATCCGATTCTTTCGTGGAGTCATAAAATATTCGAGGGAAGTCTCCAGGACCAAAATTATGGTCAGATTCGGTGAAAAGACCCATACTCAGTTTTTCGGGCACGTTGTGTACTTACCCCTAAGGCCCGTCTAGCAAAATTTCGAACGGGTCACGGGAAAGCTCAGGAGAGTTTTCATTGATCCGATTCTTTCGTGGAGTCATAAAATATTCGAGGGAAGTCTCCAGGACCAAAATTATGGTCAGATTCAGTGAACAGACCCATACTCAGTTTTTCGGCCACGCTGTGTACCTACCCCTAGGGCCCTTGTAGCAAAATTTCGAACGGGTCACGGGAAAGCTCAGGAGAGTTTTCATTGATCCGATTCTTTCGTGGAGTCATAAAATATTCGAGGGAAGTCTCCAGGACCAAAATTATGGTCAGATTCGGTGAAAAGACCCATACTCAGTTTTTCGGGCACGTTGTGTACCTACCCCTAAGGCCTGTCTAGCAAAATTTCGAACGGGTCACGGGAAAGCTCAGGAGAGTTTTCATTGATCCGATTCTTTCGTGGAGTCATAAAATATTCGAGGGAAGTCTCCAGGACCAAAATTATGGTCAGATTCGGTGAACAGACCCATACTCAGTTTTTCGGCCACGCTGTGTACCTACCCCTAGGGCCCTTGTAGCAAAATTTCGAACGGGTCACTGGAAAGCTCAGGAGAGTTTTCATTGATCCGATTCTTTCGTGGAGTCATAAAATAATCGTGGGAAGTCTCCAGGACCAAAATTATGGTCAGATTCGGTGAACAGACCCATACTCAGTTTTTCGGGCACGCTGTGTACCTACCCCTAGGGCCCCGTCTAGCAAAATTTCGAACGGGTCACGGGAAAGCTCAGGAGAGTTTTCATTGATCCGATTCTTTCGTGGAGTCATAAAATATTCGAGGGAAGTCTCCAGGACCAAAATTATGGTCAGATTCGGTGAAAAGACCCATACTCAGTTTTTCGGGCACGTTGTGTACCTACCCCTAAGGCCCGTCTAGCAAAATTTCGAACGGGTCACGGGAAAGCTCAGGAGAGTTTTCATTGATCCGATTCTTTCGTGGAGTCATAAAATATTCGAGGGAAGTCTCCAGGACCAAAATTATGGTCAGATTCGGTGAACAGACCCATACTCAGTTTTTCGGCCACGCTGTGTACGTACCCCTAGGGCCCTTGTAGCAAAATTTCGAACGGGTCACGGGAAAGCTCAGGAGAGTTTTCATTGATCCGATTCTTTCGTGGAGACATAAAATATTCGTGGGAAGTCTCCAGGACCAAAATTATGGTCAGATTCGGTGAACAGACCCATACTCAGATTTTCGGCCACGCTGTGTACCTACCCCTAGGGCCCTTGTAGCAAAATTTCGAACGGGTCACGGGAAAGCTCAGGACAGTTTTCATTGATCCGATTCTTTCGTGGAGTCATAAAATATTCGAGGGAAGTCTCCAGGACCAAAATTATGGTCAGATTCGGTGAACAGACCCATACTCAGTTTTTCGGGCACGCTGTGTACCTACCCCTAGGGCCCCGTCTAGCAAAATTTCGAACGGGTCACGGGAAAGCTCAGGAGAGTTTTCATTGATCCGATTCTTTCGTGGAGTCATAAAATATTCGAGGGAAGTCTCCAGGACCAAAATTATGGTCAGATTCGGTGAAAAGACCCATACTCAGTTTTTCGGGCACGTTGTGTACCTACCCCTAAGGCCCGTCTAGCAAAATTTCGAACGGGTCACGGGAAAACTCAGGAGAGTTTTCATTGATCCGATTCTTTCGTGGAGTCATAAAATATTCGAGGGAAGTCTCCAGGACCAAAATTATGGTCAGATTCAGTGAACAGACCCATACTCAGTTTTTCGGCCACGCTGTGTACCTACCCCTAGGGCCCTTGTAGCAAAATTTCGAACGGGTCACGGGAAAGCTCAGGAGAGTTTTCATTGATCCGATTCTTTCGTGGAGTCATAAAATATTCGTGGGAAGTCTCCAGGACCAAAATTATGGTCAGATTCGGTGAACAGACCCATACTCAGTTTTTCGGGCACTTTGTGTACCTACCCCTAAGGCCCGTCTAGCAAAATTTCGAACGGGTCACGGGAAAGCTCAGGAGAGTTTTCATTGATCCGATTCTTTCGTGGAGTCATAAAATATTCGAGGGAAGTCTCCAGGACCAAAATTATGGTCAGATTCGGTGAACAGACCCATACTCAGTTTTTCGGGCACGCTGTGTACCTACCCCTAGGGCCCGTCTAGAAAAAATTCGAACGGGTCACGGGAAAGCTCAGGAGAGTTTTCATTGATCCGATTCTTTCGTGGAGTCATAAAATATTCGAGGGAAGTCTCCAGGACCAAAATTATGGTCATATTCGGTGAACAGACCCATACTCAGATTTTCGGCCACGCTGTGTACCTACCCCTAGGGCCCTTGTAGCAAAATTTCGAACGGGTCACGGGAAAGCTCAGGACAGTTTTCATTGATCTGATTCTTTCGTGGAGTCATAAAATATTCGAGGGAAGTCTCCAGGACCAAAATTATGGTCAGATTCGGTGAACAGACCCATACTCAGTTTTTCGGGCACGCTGTGTACCTACCCCTAGGGCCCCGTCTAGCAAAATTTCGAACGGGTCACGGGAAAGCTCAGGAGAGTTTTCATTGATCCGATTCTTTCGTGGAGTCATAAAATATTCGAGGGAAGTCTCCAGGACCAAAATTATGGTCAGATTCGGTGAACAGACCCATACTCAGTTTTTCGGGCACGCTGTGTACCTACCCCTAGGGCCCCGTCTAGCAAAATTTCGAACGGGTCACGGGAAAGCTCAGGAGAGGTTTCATTGATCCGATTCTTTCGTGGAGTCATAAAATATTCGAGGGAAGTCTCCAGGACCAAAATTATGGTCAGATTCGGTGAAAAGACCCATACTCAGTTTTTCGGGCACGTTGTGTACCTACCCCTAAGGCCCGTCTAGCAAAATTTCGAACGGGTCACGGGAAAGCTCAGGAGAGTTTTCATTGATCCGATTCTTTCGTGGAGTCATAAAATATTCGAGGGAAGTATCCAGGACCAAAATTATGGTCAGATTCGGTGAACAGACCCATACTCAGTTTTTCGGGCACGCTGTGTACCTACCCCTAGGGCCCGTCTAGAAAAATTTCGAACGGGTCACGGGAAAGCTCAGGAGAGTTTTCATTGATCCGATTCTTTCGTGGAGTCATAAAATATTCGAGGGAAGTCTCCAGGACCAAAATTATGGTCAGATTCGGTGAACAGACCCATACTCAGATTTTCGGCCACGCTGTGTACCTACCCCTAGGGCCCTTGTAGCAAAATTTCGAACGGGTCACGGGAAAGCTCAGGACAGTTTTCATTGATCTGATTCTTTCGTGGAGTCATAAAATATTCGAGGGAAGTCTCCAGGACCAAAATTATGGTCAGATTCGGTGAACAGACCCATACTCAGTTTTTCGGGCACGCTGTGTACCTACCCCTAGGGCCCCGTCTAGCAAAATTTCGAACGGGTCACGGGAAAGCTCAGGAGAGTTTTCATTGATCCGATTCTTTCGTGGAGTCATAAAATATTCGAGGGAATTCTCCAGGACCAAAATTATGGTAAGATTCGGTGAACAGACCCATACTCAGTTTTTCGGGCACGCTGTGTACCTACCCCTAGGGCCCCGTCTAGCAAAATTTCGAACGGGTCACGGGAAAGCTCAGGAGAGTTTTCATTGATCCGATTCTTTCGTGGAGTCATAAAATATTCGAGGGAAGTCTCCAGGACCAAAATTATGGTCAGATTCGGTGAAAAGACCCATACTCAGTTTTTCGGGCACGTTGTGTACCTACCCCTAAGGCCCGTCTAGCAAAATTTCGAACGGGTCACGGGAAAGCTCAGGAGAGTTTTCATTGATCCGATTCTTTTGTGGAGTCATAAAATATTCCAGGGAAGTCTCCAGGACCAAAATTATGGTCAGATTCGGTGAACAGACCCATACTCAGTTTTTCGGCCACGCTGTGTACCTACCCCTAGGGCCCTTGTAGCAAAATTTCGAACGGGTCACTGGAAAGCTCAGGAGAGTTTTCATTGATCCGATTCTTTCGTGGAGTCATAAAATATTCGTGGGAAGTCTCCAGGACCAAAATTATGGTCAGATTCGGTGAACAGACCCATACTCAGTTTTTCGGGCACGCTGTGTACCTACCCCTAGGGCCCGTCTAGAAAAATTTCGAACGGGTCACGGGAAAGCTCAGGAGAGTTTTCATTGATCCGATTCTTTCGTGGAGTCATAAAATATTCGAGGGAAGTCTCCAGGACCAAAATTATGGTCAGATTCGGTGAACAGACCCATACTCAGATTTTCGGCCACGCTGTGTACCTACCCCTAGGGCCCTTGTAGCAAAATTTCGAATGGGTCACGGGAAAGCTCAGGACAGTTTTCATTGATCTGATTCTTTCGTGGAGTCATAAAATATTCGAGGGAAGTCTGCAGGACCAAAATTATGGTCAGATTCGGTGAACAGACCCATACTCAGTTTTTCGGGCACGCTGTGTACCTACCCCTAGGGCCCCGTCTAGCAAAATTTCGAACGGGTCACGGGAAAGCTCAGGAGAGTTTTCATTGATCCGATTCTTTCGTGGAGTCATAAAATATTCGAGGGAAGTCTCCAGGACCAAAATTATTGTAAGATTCGGTGAACAGACCCATACTCAGTTTTTCGGGCACGCTGTGTACCTACCCCTAGGGCCCCGTCTAGCAAAATTTCGAACGGGTCACGGGAAAGCTTAGGAGAGTTTTCATTGATCCGATTCTTTCGTGGAGTCATAAAATATTCGAGGGAAGTCTCCAGGACCAAAATTATGGTCAGATTCGGTGAAAAGACCCATACTCAGTTTTTCGGGCACGTTGTGTACCTACCCCTAAGGCCCGTCTAGCAAAATTTCGAACGGGTCACGGGAAAGCTCAGGAGAGTTTTCATTGATCCGATTCTTTCGTGGAGTCATAAAATATTCGAGGGAAGTCTCCAGGACCAAAATTATGGTCAGATTCGGTGAACAGATCCATACTCAGTTTTTCGGCCACGCTGTGTACCTACCCCTAGGGCCCTTGTAGCAAAATTTCGAACGGGTCACGGGAAAGCTCAGGAGAGTTTTCATTGATCCGATTCTTTCGTGGAGCCATAAAATATTCGTGGGAAGTCTCCAGGACCAAAATTATGGTCAGATTCGGTGAACAGACCCAAACTCAGTTTTTCGGGCACGTTGTGTACCTACCCCTAAGGCCCGTCTAGCAAAATTTCGAACGGGTCACGGGAAAGCTCAGGAGAGTTTTCATTGATCCGATTCTTTCGTGGAGTCATAAAATATTCGAGGGAAGTCTCCAGGACCAAAATTATGGTCAGATTCGGTGAACAGACCCATACTCAGTTTTTCGGGCACGCTGTGTACCAACCCCTAGGGCCCGTCTAGCAAAATTTCGAACGGGTCACGGGAAAGCTCTAGAGAGTTTACATTGATCCGATTCTTTCGTGGAGTCATAAAATATTCGAGGAAAGTCTCCAGGACCAAAATTATGGTCAGATTCGGTGAACAGACCCATACTCAGTTTTTCGGGCACGCTGTGTACCTACCCCTAGGGCCCGGCTAGCAAAATTTCGAACGGGTCACGGGAAAGCTCAGGAGAGTTTTCATTGATCCGATTCTTTCGTGGAGTTATAAAATATTCGAGGGAAGTCTCCAGGACCAAAATTATGGTCAGATTCGGTGAACAGACCCATACTCAGTTTTTCGGCCAAGCTGTGTACCTACCCCTAGGGCCCCGTCTAGCAAAATTTCGAACGGGTCACGGGAAAGCTCAGGAGAGTTTTCATTGATCCGATTCTTTCGTGGAGTCATAAAATATTCGAGGGAAGTCTCCAGGACCAAAATTATGGTCAGATTCGGTGAACAGACCCATACTCAGTTTTTCGGGCACGCTGTGTACCTACCCCTAGGGCCCGTCTAGCAAAATTTCGAACGGGTCACGGGAAAACTCTAGAGAGTTTACATTGATCCGATTCTTTCGTGGAGTCATAAAATATTCGAGGAAAGTCTACAGGACCAAAATTATGGTCAGATTCGGTGAACAGACCCATATTCAGTTTTTCGGGCACGTTGTGTACCTACCCCTAAGGTCCCGTCTAGCAAAATTTCGAACGGGTCACGGGAAAGCTCAGGAGAGTTTTCATTGATCCGATTCTTTCGTGGAGTCATAAAATATTCGAGGGAAGTCTCCAGGACCAAAATTATGGTAAGATTCGGTGAACAGACCCATACTCAGTTTTTCGGGCACGCTGTGTACCTACCCCTAGGGCCCGTCTAGCAAAATTTCGAACGGGTCACAGGAAAGCTCTAGAGAGTTTACATTGATCCGATTCTTTCGTGGAGTCATAAAATATTCGAGGAAAGTCTCCAGGACCAAAATTATGGTCAGATTCGGTGAACAGACCCATACTCAGTTTTTCGGGCACGCTGTGTACCTACCCCTAGGGCCCGTCTAGCAAAATTTCGAACGGGTCACGGGAGAGCTCAGGAGAGTTTTCATTGATCCGATTCTTTCGTGGAGTCATAAAATATTCGAGGGAAGTCTCCAGGACCAAAATTATGGTCAGATTCGGTGAACAGACCCATACTCAGTTTTTCGGGCACGTTGTGTACCTACCCCTAGGGCCCTTGTAGCAAAATTTCGAACGGGTCACGGGAAAGCTCAGGAGAGTTTTCATTGATCCGATTCTTTCGTGGAGTCATAAAATATTCGAGGGAAGTCTCCAGGACCAAAATTATGGTCAGATTCGGTGAACAGACCCTGACTCAGTTTTTCGGGCACGTTGTGTACCTACCCCTAGGGCCCGTCTAGCAAAATTTCGAACGGGTCACGGGAAAGCTCTAGAGAGTTTACATTGATCCGATTCTTTCGTGGAGTCATAAAATATTCGAGGAAAGTCTCCAGGACCAAAATTATGGTCAGATTCGGTGAACAGACCCATACTCAGTTTTTCGGGCACGCTGTGTACCTACCCCTAGGGCCCGTCTAGCAAAATTTCGAACGGGTCACGGGAAAGCTCAGGAGAGTTTTCATTGATCCGATTCTTTCGTGGAGTCATAAAATATTCGAGGGAAGTCTCCAGGACCAAAATTATGGTCAGATTCGGTGAACAGACCCATACTCAGATTTTCGGCCAAGCTGTGTACCTACCCCTAGGGCCCTTGTAGCAAAATTTCGAACGGGTCACGGGAAAGCTCAGGAGAGTTTTCATTGATCCGATTCTTTCGTGGAGTCATAAAATATTCGTGGGAAGTCTCCAGGACCAAAATTATGGTCAGATTCGTTGAACAGAACCATACTCAGTTTTTCGGGCACGTTGTGTACCTACCCCTAAGGCCCGTCTAGCAAAATTTCGAACGGGTCACGGGAAAGCTCAGGAGAGTTTTCATTGATCCGATTCTTTCGTGGAGTCATAAAATATTCGAGAGAAGTCTCCAGGACCAAAATTATGGTCAGATTCGGTGAACAGACCCATACTCAGTTTTTCGGGCACGCTGTGTACCTACCCCTAGGGCCCGTCTAGCAAAATTTCGAACGGGTCACGGGAAAGCTCTAGAGAGTTTACATTGATCCGATTCTTTCGTGGAGTCATAAAATATTCGAGGAAAGTCTCCAGGACCAAAATTATGGTCAGATTCGGTGAACAGACCCATACTCAGTTTTTCGGGCACGCTTTGTACCTACCCCTAGGGCCCGTCTAGCAAAATTTCGAACGGGTCACGGGAAAGCTCAGGAGAGTTTTCATTGATCCGATTCTTTCGTGGAGTCATAAAATATTCGTGGGAAGTCTCCAGGACCAAAATTATGGTCAGATTCGGTGAACAGACCCATACTCAGTTTTTCGGGCACGTTGTGTACCTACCCCTAAGGCCCCGTCTAGCAAAATTTCGAACGGGTCACGGGAAAGCTCAGGAGAGTTTTCATTGATCCGATTCTTTCGTGGAGTCATAAAATATTCGAGGGAAGTCTCCAGGACCAAAATTATGGTCAGATTCGGTGAACAGACCCATACTCAGTTTTTCGGGCACGCTGTGTACCTACCCCTAGGGCCCCGTCTAGCAAAATTTCGAACGGGTCACGGGAAAGCTCAGGAGAGTTTTCATTGATCCGATTCTTTCGTGGAGTCATAAAATATTCGAGGGAAGTCTCCAGGACCAAAATTATTGTAAGATTCGGTGAACAGACCCATACTCAGTTTTTCGGGCACGCTGTGTACCTACCCCTAGGGCCCCGTCTAGCAAAATTTCGAACGGGTCACGGGAAAGCTTAGGAGAGTTTTCATTGATCCGATTCTTTCGTGGAGTCATAAAATATTCGAGGGAAGTCTCCAGGACCAAAATTATGGTCAGATTCGGTGAAAAGACCCATACTCAGTTTTTCGGGCACGTTGTGTACCTACCCCTAAGGCCCGTCTAGCAAAATTTCGAACGGGTCACGGGAAAGCTCTAGAGAGTTTACATTGATCCGATTCTTTCGTGGAGTCATAAAATATTCGAGGAAAGTCTCCACGTTCGAAATTATGGTCAGATTCGGTGAACAGACCCATACTCAGTTTTTCGGGCACGCTGTGTACCTACCCCTAGGGCCCGTCTAGAAAAATTTCGAACGGGTCACGGGAAAGCTCAGGAGAGTTTTCATTGATCCGATTCTTTCGTGGAGTCATAAAATATTCGAGGGAAGTCTCCAGGACCAAAATTATGGTCAGATTCGGTGAACAGACCCATACTCAGTTTTTCGGCCACGCTGTGTACCTACCCCTAGGGCCCTTGTAGCAAAATTTCGAACGGGTCACGGGAAAGCTCAGGAGAGTTTTCATTGATCCGATTCTTTCGTGGAGTCATAAAATATTCGAGGGAAGTCTCCAGGACCAAACATATGGTCAGATTCGGTGAACAGACCCATACTCAGTTTTTCGGGCACGCTGTGTACCTACCCCTAGGGCCCTTGTAGCAAAATTTCGAACGGGTCACGGGAAAGCTCAGGAGAGTTTTCATTAATCCGATTCTTTCGTGGAGTCATAAAATATTCGAGGGAAGTCTCCAGGACCAAAATTATGGTCAGATTCAGTGAACAGACTCATACTCAGTTTTTCGGGCACGTTGTGTACCTACCCCTAGGGCCCTTGTAGCAAAATTTCGAACGGGTCACGGGAAAGCTTAGGAGAGTTTTCATTGATCCGATTCTTTCGTGGAGTCATAAAATATTCGAGGGAAGTCTCCAGGACCAAAATTATGGTCAGATTCGGTGAACAGACCCATACTCAGTTTTTTGGGCACGTTGTGTACCTACCCCTAGGGTCCGTCTAGCAAAATTTCGAACGGGTCACGGGAAAGCTCTAGAGAGTTTACATTGATCCAATTCTTTCGTGGAGTCATAAAATATTCGAGGGAAGTCTCCAGGACCAAAATTATGGTCAGATTCGGTGAACAGACCCATACTCAGTTTTTTGGGCACGTTGTGTACCTACCCCTAGGGACCGTCTAGCAAAATTTCGAACGAGTCACGGGAAAGCTCTAGAGAGTTTTCATTGATCCGATTCTTTCGTGGAGTCATAAAATATTCGAGGAAAGTCTCCAGGACCAAAATTATGGTCAGATTCGGTGAACAGGCCCATACTCAGTTTTTCGGGCACGCTGTGTACCTACCCCTAGGGCCCGTCTAGCAAAATTTCGAACGGGTCACGGGAAAGCTCTAGAGAGTTTACATTGATCCGATTCTTTCGTGGAGTCATAAAATATTCGAGGAAAGTCTCCAGGATCAAAATTATGGTCAGATTCGGTGAACAGACCCATACTCAGTTTTTCGGGCACGCTGTGTACCTACCCCTAGGGCCCGTCTAGCAAAATTTCGAACGGGTCAAGGGAAAGCTCAGGAGAGTTTTCATTGATCCGATTCTTTCGTGGAGTCATAAAATATTCGAGGGAAGTCTCCAGGACCAAAATTATGGTCAGATTCGGTGAACAGACCCATACTCAGTTTTTCGGCCACGCTGTGTACCTACCCCTAGGGCCCTTGTAGCAAAATTTCGAACGGGTCACGGGAAAGCTCAGGAGAGTTTTCATTGATCCGATTCTTTCGTGGAGTCATAAAGTATTCGAGGGAAGTCTCCAGGACCAAACATATGGTCAGATTCGGTGAACAGACCCATACTCAGTTTTTCGGGCACGCTGTGTACCTACCCCTAGGGCCCGTCTAGCAAAATTACGAACAGGTCACGGGAAAGCTCAGGAGAGTTTTCATTGATCCGATTCTTTCGTGGAGTCATAAAATATTCGAGGGAAGTCTCCAGGACCAAAATTATGGTCAGATTCGGTGAACAGACCCATACTCAGTTTTTCGGCCACGCTGTGTACCTACCCCTAGGGCCCTTGTAGCAAAATTTCGAACGGGTCACGGGAAAGCTCAGGAGAGTTTTCATTGATCCGATTCTTTCGTGGAGTCATAAAATATTCGAGGGAAGTCTCCAGGACCAAAATTATGGTCAGATTCAGTGAACAGACTCATACTCAGTTTTTCGGGCACGTTGTGTACCTACCCCTAGGGCCCGTCAAGCAAAATTTCGAACGGGTCACGGGAAAGCTCGGGAGAGTTTTCATTGATCCGATTCTTTCGTGGAGTCATAAAATATTCGAGGGAAGTCTCCAGGACCAAAATTATGGTCAGATTCGGTGAACAGACCCATACTCAGTTTTTTGGGCACGTTGTGTACCTACCCCTAGGGTCCGTCTAGCAAAATTTCGAACGGGTCACGGGAAAGCTCTAGAGAGTTTACATTGATCCAATTCTTTCGTGGAGTCATAAAATATTCGAGGGAAGTCTCCAGGACCAAAATTATGGTCAGATTCGGTGAACAGACCCATACTCAGTTTTTTGGGCACGTTGTGTACCTACCCCTAGGGTCCGTCTAGCAAAATTTCGAACGAGTCACGGGAAAGCTCTAGAGAGTTTTCATTGATCCGATTCTTTCGTGGAGTCATAAAATATTCGAGGAAAGTCTCCAGGACCAAAATTATGGTCAGATTCGGTGAACAGACCCATACTCAGTTTTTCGGGCACGCTGTGTACCTACCCCTAGGGCCCGTCTAGCAAAATTTCGAACGGGTCACGGGAAAGCTCTAGAGAGTTTACATTGATCCGATTCTTTCGTGGAGTCATAAAATATTCGAGGAAAGTCTCCAGGATCAAAATTATGGTCAGATTCGGTGAACAGACCCATACTCAGTTTTTCGGGCACGTTGTGTACCTACCCCTAGGGCCCGTCTAGCAAAATTTCGAACGGGTCACGGGAAAGCTCAGGAGAGTTTTCATTGATCCGATTCTTTCGTGGAGTCATAAAATATTCGAGGGAAGTCTCCAGGGCCAAAATTATGGTCAGATTCGGTGAACAGACCCATACTCAGTTTTTCGGCCACGCTGTGTACCTACCCCTAGGGCCCGTCTAGCAAAATTTCGAACGGGTCACGGGAAAGCTCAGGAGAGTTTTCATTGATCCGATTCTTTCGTGGAGTCATAAAATATTCGAGGGAAGTCTCCAGGACCAAAATTATGGTCAGATTCGGTGAACAGACCCATACTCAGTTTTTCGGCCACGCTGTGTACCTACCCCTAGGGCCCTTGTAGCAAAATTTCGAACGGGTCACGGGAAAGCTCAGGAGAGTTTTCATTGATCCGATTCTTTCGTGGAGTCATAAAATATTCGAGGGAAGTCTCCAGGACCAAAATTATGGTCAGATTCGGTGAACAGACCCATACTCAGTTTTTCGGGCACGCTATGTACCTACCCCTAGGGCCCGTCTTGCAAAATTTCAAACGGGTCACGGGAAAGCTCAGGAGAGTTTTCATTGATCCGATTCTTTCGTGGAGTCATAAAATATTCGAGGGAAGTCTCCAGGACCAAAATTATGGTCATATTCGGTGAACAGACTCATACTCAGTTTTTTGGGCACGTTGTGTACCTACCCCTAGGGTCCGTCTAGCAAAATTTCGAACGGGTCACGGGAAAGCTCTAGAGAGTTTACATTGATCCAATTCTTTCGTGGAGTCATAAAATATTCGAGGGAAGTCTCCAGGACCAAACATATGGTCAGATTCGGTGAACAGACCCATACTTAGTTTTTCGGGCACGCTGTGTACCTACCCCTAGGGCCCGTCTAGCAAAATTACGAACAGGTCACGGGAAAGCTCAGGAGAGTTTTCATTGATCCGATTCTTTCGTGGGGTCATAAAATATTCGAGGAAAGTCTCCAGGACCAAAATTATGGTCAGATTCGGTGAACAGACCCATACTCAGTTTTTCGGGCACGCTGTGTACCTACCCCTAGGGCCCGTCTAGCAAATTTCGAACGGGACACGGGAAAGCTCTAGAGAGTTTACATTGATCCTATTCTTTCGTGGAGTCATAAAATATTCGAGGAAAGTCTCCAGGACCAAAATTATAGTCAGATTCGGTGAACAGACCCATACTCAGTTTTTTGGGCACGTTGTGTACCTACCCCTAGGGTCCGTCTAGCAAAATTTCGAACGGGTCACGGGAAAGCTCTAGAGAGTTTACATTGATCCAATTCTTTCGTGGAGTCATAAAATATTCGAGGGAAGTCTCCAGGACCAAACATATGGTCAGATTCGGTGAACAGACCCATACTCAGTTTTTCGGGCACGCTGTGTACCTACCCCTAGGGCCCGTCTAGCAAAATTACGAACAGGTCACGGGAAAGCTCAGGAGAGTTTTCATTGATCCGATTCTTTCGTGGGGTCATAAAATATTCGAGGAAAGTCTCCAGGACCAAATATATGGTCAGATTCGGTGAACAGACCCATACTCAGTTTTTCGGGCACGCTGTGTACCTACCCCTAGGGCCCGTCTAGCAAATTTCGAACGGGTCACGGGAAAGCTCTAGAGAGTTTACATTGATCCGATTCTTTCGTGGAGTCATAAAATATTCGAGGAAAGTCTCCAGGACCAAAATTATGGTCAGATTCGGTGAACAGACCCATACTCAGTTTTTCGGGCACGCTGTGTACCTACCCCTAGGGCCTGTCTAGCAAAATTTCGAACGGGTCACGGGAAAGCTCAGGAGAGTTTTCATTGATCCGATTCTTTCGTGGAGTCATAAAATATTCGAGGGAAGTCTCCAGGACCAAAATTATGGTCAGATTCGGTGAACAGACCCATACTCAGTTTTTCGGCCACGCTGTGTACCTACCCCTAGGGCCCGTCTAGCAAAATTTCGAACGGGTCATGGGAAAGCTCAGGAGAGTTTTCATTGATCCGATTCTTTCGTGGAGTCATAAAATATTCGAGGGAAGTCTCCAGGACCAAAATTATGGTCAGATTCGGTGAACAGACCCATACTCAGTTTTTCGGCCACGCTGTGTACCTACCCCTAGGGCCCTTGTAGCAAAATTTCGAACGGGTCACGGGAAAGCTCAGGAGAGTTTTCATTGATCCGATTCTTTCGTGGAGTCATAAAATATTCGAGGGAAGTCTCCAGGACCAAAATTATGGTCAGATTCGGTGAACAGACCCATACTCAGTTTTTCGGGCACGCTATGTACCTACCCCTAGGGCCCGTCTAGCAAAATTTCAAACGGGTCACGGGAAAGCTCAGGAGAGTTTTCATTGATCCGATTCTTTCGTGGAGTCATAAAATATTCGAGGGAAGTCTCCAGGACCAAAATTATGGTCAGATTCGATGAACAGACCCATACTCAGTTTTTCGGCCACGCTGTGTACCTACCCCTAGGGCCCTTGTAGCAAAATTTCGAACGGGTCACGGGAAAGCTCAGGAGAGTTTTCATTGATCCGATTCTTTCGTGGAGTCATAAAATATTCGAGGGAAGTCTCCAGGACCAAAATTATGGTAAGATTCGGTGAACAGACCCATACTCAGTTTTTCGGGCACGTTGTGTACCTACCCCTAGGGCCCGTCAAGCAAAATTTCGAACGGGTCACGGGAAAGCTCAGGAGAGTTTTCATTGATCCGATTCTTTCGTGGTGTCATAAAATATTCGAGGGAAGTCTCCAGGACCAAAATTATGGTCAGATTCGGTGAACAGACCCATACTCAGTTTTTCGGCCACGCTGTGTACCTACCCCTAGGGCCCGTGTAGCAAAATTTCGAACGGGTCACGGGAAAGCTCAGGAGAGTTTTCATTGATCCGATTCTTTCGTGGAGTCATAAAATATTCGAGGGAAGTCTCCAGGACCAAAATTATGGTTAGATTCGGTGAACAGACCCATACTCAGTTTTTCGGGCACGCTATGTACCTACCCCTAGGGCCCGTCTAGCAAAATTTCAAACGGGTCACGGGAAAGCTCAGGAGAGTTTTCATTGATCCGATTCTTTCGTGGAGTCATAAAATATTCGAGGGAAGTCTCCAGGACCAAAATTATGGTCATATTCGGTGAACAGACCCATACTTAGTTTTTTGGGCACGTTGTGTACCTACCCCTAGGGTCCGTCTAGCAAAATTTCGAACGGGTCACGGGAAAGCTCTAGAGAGTTTACATTGATCCAATTCTTTCGTGGAGTCATAAAATATTCGAGGGAAGTCTCCAGGACCAAACATATGGTCAGATTCGGTGAACAGACCCATACTCAGTTTTTCGGCCACGCTGTGTACCTACCCCTAGGGCCCTTGTAGCAAAATTTCGAACGGGTCACGGGAAAGCTCAGGAGAGTTTTCATTGATCCGATTCTTTCGTGGAGTCATAAAATATTCGAGGGAAGTCTCCAGGACCAAAATTATGGTCAGATTCGGTGAACAGACCCATACTCAGTTTTTCGGGCACGCTATGTACCTACCCCTAGGGCCCGTCTAGCAAAATTTCAAACGGGTCACGGGAAAGCTCAGGAGAGTTTTCATTGATCCGATTCTTTCGTGGAGTCATAAAATATTCGAGGGAAGTCTCCAGGACCAAAATTATGGTCATATTCGGTGAACAGACCCATACTTAGTTTTTTGGGCACGTTGTGTACCTACCCCTAGGGTCCGTCTAGCAAAATTTCGAACGGGTCACGGGAAAGCTCTAGAGAGTTTACATTGATCCAATTCTTTCGTGGAGTCATAAAATATTCGAGGGAAGTCTCCAGGACCAAACATATGGTCAGATTCGGTGAACAGACCCATACTCAGTTTTTCGGGCACGCTGTGTACCTACCCCTAGGGCCCGTCTAGCAAAATTACGAACAGGTCACGGGAAAGCTCAGGAGAGTTTTCATTGATCCGATTCTTTCGTGGGGTCATAAAATATTCGAGGAAAGTCTCCAGGACCAAAATTATGGTCAGATTCGGTGAACAGACCCATACTCAGTTTTTCGGGCACGCTGTGTACCTACCCCTAGGGCCCGTCTAGCAAATTTCGAACGGGTCACGGGAAAGCTCTAGAGAGTTTACATTGATCCGATTCTTTCGTGGAGTCATAAAATATTCGAGGAAAGTCTCCAGGACCAAAATTATAGTCAGATTCGGTGAACAGACCCATACTCAGTTTTTTGGGCACGTTGTGTACCTACCCCTAGGGTCCGTCTAGCAAAATTTCGAACGGGTCACGGGAAAGCTCTAGAGAGTTTACATTGATCCAATTCTTTCGTGGAGTCATAAAATATTCGAGGGAAGTCTCCAGGACCAAACATATGGTCAGATTCGGTGAACAGACCCATACTCAGTTTTTCGGGCACGCTGTGTACCTAACCCTAGGGCCCGTCTAGCAAAATTACGAACAGGTCACGGGAAAGCTCAGGAGAGTTTTCATTGATCCGATTCTTTCGTGGGGTCATAAAATATTCGAGGAAAGTCTCCAGGACCAAATATATGGTCAGATTCGGTGAACAGACCCATACTTAGTTTTTCGGGCACGCTGTGTACCTACCCCTAGGGCCCGTCTAGCAAATTTCGAACGGGTCACGGGAAAGCTCTATAGAGTTTACATTGATCCGATTCTTTCGTGGAGTCATAAAATATTCGAGGAAAGTCTCCAGGACCAAAATTATGGTCAGATTCGGTGAACAGACCCATACTCAGTTTTTCGGGCACCCTGTGTACCTACCCCTAGGGCCCGTCTAGCAAAATTTCGAACGGGTCACGGGAAAGCTCAGGAGAGTTTTCATTGATCCGATTCTTTCGTGGAGTCATAAAATATTCGAGGGAAGTCTCCAGGACCAAAATTATGGTCAGATTCGGTGAACAGACCCATACTCAGATTTTCGGCCACGCTGTGTACCTACCCCTAGGGCCCTTGTAGCAAAATTTCGAACGGGTCACGGGAAAGCTCAGGAGAGTTTTCGTTGATCCGATTCTTTCGTGGAGTCATAAAATATTCGAGGGAAGTCTCCAGGACCAAAATTATGGTCAGATTCGGTGTACAGACCCATACTCAGTTTTTCGGGCACGCTGTGTACCTACCCCTAGGGCCCGTCTAGCAAAATTTCAAACGGGTCACGGGAAAGCTCAGGAGAGTTTTCATTGATCCGATTCTTTCGTGGAGTCATAAAATATTCGAGGGAAGTCTCCAGGACCAAAATTATGGTCAGATTCGATGAACAGACCCATACTCAGTTTTTCGGCCACGCTGTTTACCTACCCCTAGGGCCCTTGTAGCAAAATTTCGAACGGATCACGGGAAAGCTCAGGAGAGTTTTCATTGATCCGATTCTTTCGTGGAGTCATAAAATATTCGAGGGAAGTCTCCAGGACCAAAATTATGGTCAGATTCGGTGAACAGACCCATACTCAGTTTTTCGGGCACGTTGTGTACCTACCCCTAGGGCCCGTCAAGCAAAATTTCGAACGGGTCACGGGAAAGCTCAGGAGAGTTTTCATTGATCCGATTCTTTCGTGGAGTCATAAAATATTCGAGGGAAGTCTCCAGGACCAAAATTATGGTCAGATTCGGTGAACAGACCCATACTCAGTTTTTTGGGCACGTTGTGTACCTACCCCTAGGGTCCGTCTAGCAAAATTTCGAACGGGTCACGGGAAAGCTCAGGAGAGTTTTCATTGATCCGATTCTTTCGTGGAGTCATAAAATATTCGAGAGAAGTCTCCAGGACCAAAATTATGGTCAGATTCGGTGAACAGACCCATACTCAGTTTTTCGGGCACGCTGTGTACCTACCCCTAGGGCCCGTCTAGCAAAATTTCAAACGGGTCACGGGAAAGCTCAGGAGAGTTTTCATTGATCCGATTCTTTCGTGGAGTCATAAAATATTCGAGGGAAGTCTCCAGGACCAAAATTATGGTCAGATTCGATGAACAGACCCATACTCAGTTTTTCGGCCACGCTGTGTACCTACCCCTAGGGCCCTTGTAGCAAAATTTCGAACGGGTCACGGGAAAGCTCAGGAGAGTTTTCATTGATCCGATTCTTTCGTGGAGTCATAAAATATTCGAGGGAAGTCTCCAGGACCAAAATTATGGTCAGATTCGGTGAACAGACCCATACTCAGTTTTTCGGCCACGCTGTGTACCTACCCCTAGGGCCCGTGTAGCAAAATTTCGAACGGGTCACGGGAAAGCTCAGGAGAGTTTTCATTGATCCGATTCTTTCGTGGAGTCATAAAATATTCGAGGGAAGTCTCCAGGACCAAAATTATGGTCAGATTCGGTGAACAGACCCATACTCAGTTTTTCGGCCACGCTGTGTACCTACCCCTAGGGCCCTTGTAGCAAAATTTCGAACGGGTCACGGGAAAGCTCAGGAGAGTTTTCATTGATCCGATTCTTTCGTGGAGTCATAAAATATTCGAGGGAAGTCTCCAGGACCAAAATTATGGTCAGATTCGGTGAACAAACCCATACTCAGTTTTTCGGCCACGCTGTGTACCTACCCCTAGGGCCCTTGTAGCAAAATTTCGAACGGGTCACGGGAAAGCTCAGGAGAGTTTTCATTGATCCGATTCTTTCGTGGAGTCATAAAATATTCGAGGGAAGTCTCCAGGACCAAAATTATGGTTAGATTCAGTGAACAGACTCATACTCAGTTTTTCGGGCACGTTGTGTACCTACCCCTAGGGCCCGTCAAGCAAAATTTCGAACGGGTCACGGGAAAGCTCGGGAGAGTTTTCATTGATCCGATTCTTTCGTGGAGTCATAAAATATTCGAGGGAAGTCTCCAGGACCAAAATTATGGTCAGATTCGGTGAACAGACCCATACTCAGTTTTTTGGGCACGTTGTGTACCTACCCCTAGGGTCCGTCTAGCAAAATTTCGAACGGGTCACGGGAAAGCTCTAGAGAGTTTACATTGATCCGATTCTTTCGTGGAGTCATAAAATATTCGAGGAAAGTCTCCAGGACCAAAATTATGGTCAGATTCGGTGAACAGACCCATACTCAGTTTTTCGGGCACGCTATGTACCTACCCCTAGGGCCCGTCTAGCAAAATTTCAAACGGGTCACGGGAAAGCTCAGGAGAGTTTTCATTGATCCGATTCTTTCGTGGAGTCATAAAATATTCGAGGGAAGTCTCCAGGACCAAAATTATGGTCATATTCGGTGAACAGACCCATACTCAGTTTTTTGGGCACGTTGTGTACCTACCCCTAGGGTCCGTCTAGCAAAATTTCGAACGGGTCACGGGAAAGCTCTAGAGAGTTTACATTGATCCAATTCTTTCGTGGAGTCATAAAATATTCGAGGGAAGTCTCCAGGACCAAACATATGGTCAGATTCGGTGAACAGACCCATACTCAGTTTTTCGGGCACGCTGTGTACCTACCCCTAGGGCCCGTCTAGCAAAATTACGAACAGGTCACGGGAAAGCTCAGGAGAGTTTTCATTGATCCGATTCTTTCGTGGGGTCATAAAATACGCAGGCTCATCAAACAGCGCTTTTTAGCTTTCTTCAGGATTTGGCCCGAACTGTTCGGAGCTGGGCAGAAGGAAAAGAGGCTCCTAGCTAAAGGTAGCTTGTCTCGCCCAGGAGGTGAGAAGAGTTGAGAACAAAGTGGCGAACGGTACCAACCAAGATTATCGTGGTTGAAATACCATCAATTTTGAATAGTTATTAGAGCTTCTAATTAAGTCGATTAAAAGAATCTTCTAATTCAATCAGTCTTATCTCGTTCATGCTCCTCACCTAAGAAGCATTTCACTAACCACCTAAGGAGCTTATTCGAGGAAAGTCTCCAGGACCAAAATTATGGTCAGATTCGGTGAACAGACCCATACTCAGTTTTTTGGGCACGTTGTGTACCTACCCCTAGGGTCCGTCTAGCAAAATTTCGAACGGGTCACGGGAAAGCTCAGGAGAGTTTTCATTGATCCGATTCTTTCGTGGAGTCATAAAATATTCGAGGGAAGTCTCCAGGACCAAAATTATGGTTAGATTCGGTGAACAGACCCATACTCAGTTTTTCGGGCACGCTATGTACCTACCCCTAGGGCCCGTCTAGCAAAATTTCAAACGGGTCACGGGAAAGCTCAGGAGAGTTTTCATTGATCCGATTCTTTCGTGGAGTCATAAAATATTCGAGGGAAGTCTCCAGGACCAAAATTATGGTCATATTCGGTGAACAGACCCATACTTAGTTTTTTGGGCACGTTGTGTACCTACCCCTAGGGTCCGTCTAGCAAAATTTCGAACGGGTCACGGGAAAGCTCTAGAGAGTTTACATTGATCCAATTCTTTCGTGGAGTCATAAAATATTCGAGGGAAGTCTCCAGGACCAAACATATGGTCAGATTCGGTGAACAGACCCATACTCAGTTTTTCGGCCACGCTGTGTACCTACCCCTAGGGCCCTTGTAGCAAAATTTCGAACGGGTCACGGGAAAGCTCAGGAGAGTTTTCATTGATCCGATTCTTTCGTGGAGTCATAAAATATTCGAGGGAAGTCTCCAGGACCAAAATTATGGTCAGATTCGGTGAACAGACCCATACTCAGTTTTTCGGGCACGCTATGTACCTACCCCTAGGGCCCGTCTAGCAAAATTTCAAACGGGTCACGGGAAAGCTCAGGAGAGTTTTCATTGATCCGATTCTTTCGTGGAGTCATAAAATATTCGAGGGAAGTCTCCAGGACCAAAATTATGGTCATATTCGGTGAACAGACCCATACTTAGTTTTTTGGGCACGTTGTGTACCTACCCCTAGGGTCCGTCTAGCAAAATTTCGAACGGGTCACGGGAAAGTTCTAGAGAGTTTACATTGATCCAATTCTTTCGTGGAGTCATAAAATATTCGAGGGAAGTCTCCAGGACCAAACATATGGTCAGATTCGGTGAACAGACCCATACTCAGTTTTTCGGGCACGCTGTGTACCTACCCCTAGGGCCCGTCTAGCAAAATTACGAACAGGTCACGGGAAAGCTCAGGAGAGTTTTCATTGATTCGATTCTTTCGTGGGGTCATAAAATATTCGAGGAAAGTCTCCAGGACCAAAATTATGGTCAGATTCGGTGAACAGACCCATACTCAGTTTTTCGGGCACGCTGTGTACCTACCCCTAGGGCCCGTCTAGCAAATTTCGAACGGGTCACGGGAAAGCTCTAGAGAGTTTACATTGATCCGATTCTTTCGTGGAGTCATAAAATATTCGAGGAAAGTCTCCAGGACCAAAATTATAGTCAGATTCGGTGAACAGACCCATACTCAGTTTTTTGGGCATGTTGTGTACCTACCCCTAGGGTCCGTCTAGCAAAATTTCGAACGGGTCACGGGAAAGCTCTAGAGAGTTTACATTGATCCAATTCTTTCGTGGAGTCATAAAATATTCGAGGGAAGTCTCCAGGACCAAACATATGGTCAGATTCGGTGAACAGACCCATACTCAGTTTTTCGGGCACGCTGTGTACCTAACCCTAGGGCCCGTCTAGCAAAATTACGAACAGGTCACGGGAAAGCTCAGGAGAGTTTTCATTGATCCGATTCTTTCGTGGGGTCATAAAATATTCGAGGAAAGTCTCCAGGACCAAATATATGGTCAGATTCGGTGAACAGACCCATACTTAGTTTTTCGGGCACGCTGTGTACCTACCCCTAGGGCCCGTCTAGCAAATTTCGAACGGGTCACGGGAAAGCTCTATAGAGTTTACATTGATCCGATTCTTTCGTGGAGTCATAAAATATTCGAGGAAAGTCTCCAGGACCAAAATTATGGTCAGATTCGGTGAACAGACCCATACTCAGTTTTTCGGGCACCCTGTGTACCTACCCCTAGGGCCCGTCTAGCAAAATTTCGAACGGGTCACGGGAAAGCTCAGGAGAGTTTTCATTGATCCGATTCTTTCGTGGAGTCATAAAATATTCGAGGGAAGTCTCCAGGACCAAAATTATGGTCAGATTCGGTGAACAGACCCATACTCAGTTTTTCGGGCACGCTGTGTACCTACCCCTAGGGCCCGTCTAGCAAAATTTCGAACGGGTCACGGGAAAGCTCAGGAGAGTTTTCATTGATCCGATTTTTTCGTGGAGTCATAAAATATTCGAGGGAAGTCTCCAGGACCAAAATTATGGTCAGATTCGGTGAACAGACCCATACTCAGATTTTCGGCCACGCTGTGTACCTACCCCTAGGGCCCTTGTAGCAAAATTTCGAACGGGTCACGGGAAAGCTCAGGAGAGTTTTCGTTGATCCGATTCTTTCGTGGAGTCATAAAATATTCGAGGGATGTCTCCAGGACCAAAATTATGGTCAGATTCGGTGTACAGACCCATACTCAGTTTTTCGGGCACGCTGTGTACCTACCCCTAGGGCCCGTCTAGCAAAATTTCAAACGGGTCACGGGAAAGCTCAGGAGAGTTTTCATTGATCCGATTCTTTCGTGGAGTCATAAAATATTCGAGGGAAGTCTCCAGGACCAAAATTATGGTCAGATTCGATGAACAGACCCATACTCAGTTTTTCGGCCACGCTGTTTACCTACCCCTAGGGCCCTTGTAGCAAAATTTCGAACGGATCACGGGAAAGCTCAGGAGAGTTTTCATTGATCCGATTCTTTCGTGGAGTCATAAAATATTCGAGGGAAGTCTCCAGGACCAAAATTATGGTCAGATTCGGTGAACAGACCCATACTCAGTTTTTCGGGCACGTTGTGTACCTACCCCTAGGGCCCGTCAAGCAAAATTTCGAACGGGTCACGGGAAAGCTCAGGAGAGTTTTCATTGATCCGATTCTTTCGTGGAGTCATAAAATATTCGAGGGAAGTCTCCAGGACCAAAATTATGGTCAAATTCGGTGAACAGACCCATACTCAGTTTTTTGGGCACGTTGTGTACCTACCCCTAGGGTCCGTCTAGCAAAATTTCGAACGGGTCACGGGAAAGCTCAGGAGAGTTTTCATTGATCCGATTCTTTCGTGGAGTCATAAAATATTCGAGGGAAGTCTCCAGGACCAAAATTATGGTCAGATTCGGTGAACAGACCCATACTCAGTTTTTCGGGCACGCTGTGTACCTACCCCTAGGGCCCGTCTAGCAAAATTTCAAACGGGTCACGGGAAAGCTCAGGAGAGTTTTCATTGATCCGATTCTTTCGTGGAGTCATAAAATATTCGAGGGAAGTCTCCAGGACCAAAATTATGGTCAGATTCGATGAACAGACCCATACTCAGTTTTTCGGCCACGCTGTGTACCTACCCCTAGGGCCCTTGTAGCAAAATTTCGAACGGGTCACGGGAAAGCTCAGGAGAGTTTTCATTGATCCGATTCTTTCGTGGAGTCATAAAATATTCGAGGGAAGTCTCCAGGACCAAAATTATGGTCAGATTCGGTGAACAGCCCCATACTCAGTTTTTCGGGCACGTTGTGTACCTACCCCTAGGGCCCGTCAAGCAAAATTTCGAACGGGTAACGGGAATGCTCAGGAGAGTTTTCATTGATCCGATTCTTTCGTGGTGTCATAAAATATTCGAGGGAAGTCTCCAGGACCAAAATTATGGTCAGATTCGGTGAACAGACCCATACTCAGTTTTTCGGCCACGCTGTGTACCTACCCCTAGGGCCCGTGTAGCAAAATTTCGAACGGGTCACGGGAAAGCTCAGGAGAGTTTTCATTGATCCGATTCTTTCGTGGAGTCATAAAATATTCGAGGGAAGTCTCCAGGACCAAAATTATGGTCAGATTCGGTGAACAGACCCATACTCAGTTTTTCGGCCACGCTGTGTACCTACCCCTAGGGCCCGTCAAGCAAAATTACGAACAGGTCACGGGAAAGCTCAGGAGAGTTTTCATTGATCCGATTCTTTCGTGGTGTCATAAAATATTCGAGGGAAGTCTCCAGGACCAAAATTATGGTCAGATTCGGTGAACAGACCCATAATCAGTTTTTCGGCCACGCTGTGTACCTACCCCTAGGGCCCGTGTAGCAAAATTTCGAACGGGTCACGGGAAAGCTCAGGAGAGTTTTCATTGATCCGATTTTTTCGTGGAGTCATAAAATATTCGAGAGAAGTCTCCAGGACCAAAATTATGGTCAGATTCGGTGAACAGACCCATACTCAGTTTTTCGGCCACGCTGTGTACCTACCCCTAGGGCCCTTGTAGCAAAATTTCGAACGGGTCACGGGAAAGCTCAGGAGAGTTTTCATTGATCCGATTCTTTCGTGGAGTCATAAAATATTCGAGGGAAGTCTCCAGGACCAAAATTATGGTCAGATTCGGTGAACAAACCCATACTCAGTTTTTCGGCCACGCTGTGTACCTACCCCTAGGGCCCTTGTAGCAAAATTTCGAACGGGTCACGGGAAAGCTCAGGAGAGTTTTCATTGATCCGATTCTTTCGTGGAGTCATAAAATATTCGAGGGAAGTCTCCAGGACCAAAATTATGGTTAGATTCAGTGAACAGACTCATACTCAGTTTTTCGGGCACGTTGTGTACCTACCCCTAGGGCCCGTCAAGCAAAATTTCGAACGGGTCACGGGAAAGCTCGGGAGAGTTTTCATTGATCCGATTCTTTCGTGGAGTCATAAAATATTCGAGGGAAGTCTCCAGGACCAAAATTATGGTCAGATTCGGTGAACAGACCCATACTCAGTTTTTTGGGCACGTTGTGTACCTACCCCTAGGGTCCGTCTAGCAAAATTTCGAACGGGTCACGGGAAAGCTCTAGAGAGTTTACATTGATCCAATTCTTTCGTGGAGTCATAAAATATTCGAGGGAAGTCTCCAGGACCAAAATTATGGTCAGATTCGGTGAACAGACCCATACTCAGTTTTTCGGGCACGCTATGTACCTACCCCTAGGGCCCGTCTAGCAAAATTTCAAACGGGTCACGGGAAAGCTCAGGAGAGTTTTCATTGATCCGATTCTTTCGTGGAGTCATAAAATATTCGAGGGAAGTCTCCAGGACCAAAATTATGGTCATATTCGGTGAACAGACCCATACTCAGTTTTTTGGGCACGTTGTGTACCTACCCCTAGGGTCCGTCTAGCAAAATTTCGAACGGGTCACGGGAAAGCTCTAGAGAGTTTACATTGATCCAATTCTTTCGTGGAGTCATAAAATATTCGAGGGAAGTCTCCAGGACCAAACATATGGTCAGATTCGGTGAACAGACCCATACTCAGTTTTTCGGGCACGCTGTGTACCTACCCCTAGGGCCCGTCTAGCAAAATTACGAACAGGTCACGGGAAAGCTTAGGAGAGTTTTCATTGATCCGATTCTTTCGTGGGGTCATAAAATATTCGAGGAAAGTCTCCAGGACCAAAATTATGGTCAGATTCGGTGAACAGACCCATACTCAGTTTTTCGGGCACGCTGTGTACCTACCCTTAGGGCCCGTCTAGCAAAATTTCAAACGGGTCACGGGAAAGCTCAGGAGAGTTTTCATTGATCCGATTCTTTCGTGGAGTCATAAAATATTCGAGGGAAGTCTCCAGGACCAAAATTATGGTCAGATTCGGTGAACAGACCCATACTCAGATTTTCGGCCACGCTGTGTACCTACCCCTAGGGCCCTTGTAGCAAAATTTCGAACGGGTCACGGGAAAGCTCAGGAGAGTTTTCATTGATCCGATTCTTTCGTGGAGTCATAAAATATTCGAGGGAAGTCTCCAGGACCAAAATTATGGTCAGATTCGGTGAACAGACCCATACTCAGTTTTTCGGGCACGCTGTGTACCTACCCTTAGGGCCCGTCTAGCAAAATTTCAAACGGGTCACGGGAAAGCTCAGGAGAGTTTTCATTGATCCGATTCTTTCGTGGAGTCATAAAATATTCGAGGGAAGTCTCCAGGACCAAAATTATGGTCAGATTCGGTGAACAGACCCATACTCAGATTTTCGGCCACGCTGTGTACCTACCCCTAGGGCCCTTGTAGCAAAATTTCGAACGGGTCACGGGAAAGCTCAGGAGAGTTTTCATTGATCCGATTCTTTCGTGGAGTCATAAAATATTCGAGGGAAGTCTCCAGGACCAAAATTATGGTCAGATTCGGTGAACAGACCCATACTCAGTTTTTCGGCCACGCTGTGTACCTACCCCTAGGGCCCGTCAAGCAAAATTACGAACAGGTCACGGGAAAGCTCAGGAGAGTTTTCATTGATCCGATTCTTTCGTGGTGTCATAAAATATTCGAGGGAAGTCTCCAGGACCAAAATTATGGTCAGATTCGGTGAACAGACCCATACTCAGTTTTTCGGCCACGCTGTGTACCTACCCCTAGGGCCCGTGTAGCAAAATTTCGAACGGGTCACGGGAAAGCTCAGGAGAGTTTTCATTGATCCGATTCTTTCGTGGAGTCATAAAATATTCGAGGGAAGTCTCCAGGACCATTATTATGGTCAGATTCGGTGAACAGACCCATACTCAGTTTTTCGGCCACGCTGTGTACCTACCCCTAGGGCCCTTGTAGCAAAATTTCGAACGGGTCACGGGAAAGCTCAGGAGAGTTTTCATTGATCCGATTCTTTCGTGGAGTCATAAAATATTCGAGGGAAGTCTCCAGGACCAAAATTATGGTCAGATTCGGTGAACAAACCCATACTCAGTTTTTCGGCCACGCTGTGTACCTACCCCTAGGGCCCTTGTAGCAAAATTTCGAACGGGTCACGGGAAAGCTCAGGAGAGTTTTCATTGATCCGATTCTTTCGTGGAGTCATAAAATATTCGAGGGAAGTCTCCAGGACCAAAATTATGGTTAGATTCAGTGAACAGACTCATACTCAGTTTTTCGGGCACGTTGTGTACCTACCCCTAGGGCCCGTCAAGCAAAATTTCGAACGGGTCACGGGAAAGCTCGGGAGAGTTTTCATTGATCCGATTCTTTCGTGGAGTCATAAAATATTCGAGGGAAGTCTCCAGGACCAAAATTATGGTCAGATTCGGTGAACAGACCCATACTCGGTTTTTTGGGCACGTTGTGTACCTACCCCTAGGGTCCGTCTAGCAAAATTTCGAACGGGTCACGGGAAAGCTCTAGAGAGTTTACATTGATCCAATTCTTTCGTGGAGTCATAAAATATTCGAGGGAAGTCTCCAGGACCAAAATTATGGTCAGATTCGGTGAACAGACCCATACTCAGTTTTTCGGGCACGCTATGTACCTACCCCTAGGGCCCGTCTAGCAAAATTTCAAACGGGTCACGGGAAAGCTCAGGAGAGTTTTCATTGATCCGATTCTTTCGTGGAGTCATAAAATATTCGAGGGAAGTCTCCAGGACCAAAATTATGGTCATATTCGGTGAACAGACCCATACTCAGTTTTTTGGGCACGTTGTGTACCTACCCCTAGGGTCCGTCTAGCAAAATTTCGAACGGGTCACGGGAAAGCTCTAGAGAGTTTACATTGATCCAATTCTTTCGTGGAGTCATAAAATATTCGAGGGAAGTCTCCAGGACCAAACATATGGTCAGATTCGGTGAACAGACCCATACTCAGTTTTTCGGGCACGCTGTGTACCTACCCCTAGGGCCCGTCTAGCAAAATTACGAACAGGTCACGGGAAAGCTCAGGAGAGTTTTCATTGATCCGATTCTTTCGTGGGGTCATAAAATATTCGAGGAAAGTCTCCAGGACCAAAATTATGGTCAGATTCGGTGAACAGACCCATACTCAGTTTTTCGGGCACGCTGTGTACCTACCCCTAGGGCCCGTCTAGCAAAATTTCGAACGGGTCACGGGAAAGCTCAGGAGAGTTTTCATTGATCCGATTCTTTCGTGGAGTCATAAAATATTCGAGGGAAGTCTCCAGGACCAAAATTATGGTCAGATTCGGTGAACAGACCCATACTCAGATTTTCGGCCACGCTGTGTACCTACCCCTAGGGCCCTTGTAGCAAAATTTCGAACGGGTCACGGGAAAGCTCTAGAGAGTTTACATTGATCCGATTCTTTCGTGGAGTCATAAAATATTCGAGGGAAGTCTCCAGGACCAAAATTATGGTCAGATTCGGTGAACAGACCCATACTTAGTTTTTCGGGCACGTTGTGTACCTACCCCTAGGGCCCGTCTAGCAAAATTTCAAACGGGTCACGGGAAAGCTCAGGAGAGTTTTCATTGATCCGATTCTTTCGTGGAGTCATAAAATATTCGAGGGAACTCCAGGACCAAAATTATGGTCAGATTCGGTGAACAGACCCATACTCAGATTTTCGGCCACGCTGTGTACCTACCCCTAGGGCCCTTGTAGCAAAATTTCGAACGGGTCACGGGAAAGCTCAGGAGAGTTTTCATTGATCCGATTCTTTCGTGGAGTCATAAAATATTCGAGGGAAGTCTCCAGGACCAAAATTATGGTCAGATTCGGTGAACAGACCCATACTCAGTTTTTCGGGCACGCTGTGTACCTACCCCTAGGGCCCGTCTAGCAAAATTTCGAACGGGTCACGGGAAAGCTCAGGAGAGTTTTCATTGATCCGATTCTTTCGTGGAGTCATAAAATATTCGAGGGAAGTCTCCAGGACCAAAATTATGGTCAGATTCGGTGAACAGACCCATACTCAGATTTTCGGCCACGCTGTGTACCTACCCCTAGGGCCCTTGTAGCAAAATTTCGAACGGGTCACGGGAAAGCTCTAGAGAGTTTACATTGATCCGATTCTTTCGTGGAGTCATAAAATATTCGAGGGAAGTCTCCAGGACCAAAATTATGGTCAGATTCGGTGAACAGACCCATACTCAGTTTTTCGGGCACGCTGTGTACCTACCCCTGGGGCCCGTCTAGCAAAATTTCAAACGGGTCACGGGAAAGCTCAGGAGAGTTTTCATTGATCCGATTCTTTCGTGGAGTCATAAAATATTCGAGGGAAGTCTCCAGGACCAAAATTATGGTCAGATTCGGTGAACAGACCCATACTCAGTTTTTCGGCCACGCTGTGTACCTACCCCTAGGGCCCTTGTAGCAAAATTTCGAACGGGTCATGGGAAAGCTCAGGAGAGTTTTCTTTGATCCAATTCTTTCGTGGAGTCATAAAATATTCGAGGGAAGTCTCCAGGACCAAAATTATGTTCAGATTCGGTGAACAGACCCATACTCAGGTTTTCGGGCACGCTGTGTACCTACCCCTAGGGCCCGTCTAGCAAAATTTCGAACGGGTCACGGGAAAGCTCTAGAGAATTTACATTGATCCGATTCTTTCGTGGAGTCATAAAATATTCGAGGGAAGTCTCCAGGACCAAAATTATGGTCATATTCGGTGAACAGACCCATACTCAGTTTTTCGGCCACGCTGTGTACCTACCCCTAGGGCCCGTCTAGCAAAATTTCGAACGGGTCACGGGAAAGCTCAGGAGAGTTTTCATTGATCCGATTCTTTCGTGGAGTCATAAAATATTCGAGGGAAGTCTCCAGGACCAAAATTATGGTCAGATTCGGTGAACAGACCCATACTCAGTTTTTCGGGCACGCTATGTACCTACCCCTAGGGCCCGTCTAGCAAAATTTCAAACGGGTAACGGGAAAGCTCAAGAGAGTTTTCATTGATCCGATTCTTTCGTGGAGTCATAAAATATTCGAGGGAAGTCTCCAGGACCAAAATTATGGTCATATTCGGTGAACAGACCCATACTCAGTTTTTTGGGCACGTTGTGTACCTACCCCTAGGGTCCGTCTAGCAAAATTTCGAACGGGTCACGGGAAAGCTCTAGAAAGTTTACATTGATCCAATTCTTTCGTGGAGTCATAAAATATTCGAGGAAAGTCTCCAGGACCAAAATTATAGTCAGATTCGGTGAACAGACCCATACTCAGTTTTTTGGGCACGTTGTGTACCTACCCCTAGGGTCCGTCTAGCAAAATTTCGAACGGGTCACGGGAAAGCTCTAGAGAGTTTACATTGATCCAATTCTTTCGTGGAGTCATAAAATATTCGAGGGAAGTCTCCAGGACCAAACATATGGTCAGATTCGGTGAACAGACCCATACTCAGTTTTTCGGGCACGCTGTGTAACTACCCCTAGGGCCCGTCTAGCAAAATTACGAACAGGTCACGGGAAAGCTCAGGAGAGTTTTCATTGATCCGATTCTTTCGTGGGGTCATAAAATATTCGAGGAAAGTCTCCAGGACCAAATATATGGTCAGATTCGGTGAACAGACCCATACTCAGTTTTTCGGGCACGCTGTGTACCTACCCCTAGGGCCCGTCTAGCAAATTTCGAACGGGTCACGGGAAAGCTCTAGAGAGTTTACATTGATCCGATTCTTTCGTGGAGTCATAAAATATTCGAGGAAAGTCTCCAGGACCAAAATTATGGTCAGATTCGGTGAACAGACCCATACTCAGTTTTTCGGGCACGCTATGTACCTACCCCTAGGGCCCGTCTAGCAAAATTTCAAACGGGTCACGGGAAAGCTCAAGAGAGTTTTCATTGATCCGATTCTTTCGTGGAGTCATAAAATATTCGAGGGAAGTCTCCAGGACCAAAATTATGGTCATATTCGGTGAACAGACCCATACTCAGTTTTTTGGGCACGTTGTGTACCTACCCCTAGGGTCCGTCTAGCAAAATTTCGAACGGGTCACGGGAAAGCTCTAGAGAGTTTACATTGATCCAATTCTTTCGTGGAGTCATAAAATATTCGAGGGAAGTCTCCAGGACCAAACATATGGTCAGATTCGGTGAACAGACCCATACTCAGTTTTTCGGGCACGCTGTGTAACTACCCCTAGGGCCCGTCTAGCAAAATTACGAACAGGTCACGGGAAAGCTCAGGAGAGTTTTCATTGATCCGATTCTTTCGTGGGGTCATAAAATATTCGAGGAAAGTCTCCAGGACCAAATATATGGTCAGATTCGGTGAACAGACCCATACTCAGTTTTTCGGGCACGCTGTGTACCTACCCCTAGGGCCCGTCTAGCAAATTTCGAACGGGTCACGGGAAAGCTCTAGAGAGTTTACATTGATCCAATTCTTTCGTGGAGTCATAAAATATTCGAGGAAAGTCTCCAGGACCAAAATTATGGTCAGATTCGGTGAACAGACCCATACTTAGTTTTTCGGGCACGCTATGTACCTACTACCCCTAGGGCCCGTCTAGCAAAATTTCAAACGGGTCACAGGAAAGCTCAAGAGAGTTTTCATTGATCCGATTCTTTCGTGGAGTCATAAAATATTCGAGGGAAGTCTCCAGGACCAAAATTATGGTCATATTCGGTGAACAGACCCATACTCAGTTTTTTGGGCACGTTGTGTACCTACCCCTAGGGTCCGTCTAGCAAAATTTCGAACGGGTCACGGGAAAGCTCTAGAGAGTTTACATTGATCCAATTCTTTCGTGGAGTCATAAAATATTCGAGGGAAGTCTCCAGGACCAAACATATGGTCAGATTCGGTGAACAGACCCATACTCAGTTTTTCGGGCACGCTGTGTAACTACCCCTAGGGCCCGTCTAGCAAAATTACGAATAGGTCACGGGAAAGCTCAGGAGAGTTTTCATTGATCCGATTCTTTCGTGGGGTCATAAAATATTCGAGGAAAGTCTCCAGGACCAAATATATGGTCAGATTCGGTGAACAGACCCATACTCAGTTTTTCGGGCACGCTGTGTACCTACCCCTAGGGCCCGTCTAGCAAATTTCGAACGGGTCACGGGAAAGCTCTAGAGAGTTTACATTGATCAAATTCTTTCGTGGAGTCATAAAATATTCGAGGAAAGTCTCCAGGACCAAAATTATGGTCAGATTCGGTGAACAGACCCATACTTAGTTTTTCGGGCACGCTATGTACCTACTACCCCTAGGGCCCGTCTAGCAAAATTTCAAACGGGTCACGGGAAAGCTCAAGAGAGTTTTCATTGATCCGATTCTTTCGTGGAGTCATAAAATATTCGAGGGAAGTCTCCAGGACCAAAATTATGGTCATATTCGGTGAACAGACCCATACTCAGTTTTTTGGGCACGTTGTGTACCTACCCCTAGGGTCCGTCTAGCAAAATTTCGAACGGGTCACGGGAAAGCTCTAGAGAGTTTACATTGATCCAATTCTTTCGTGGAGTCATAAAATATTCGAGGAAAGTCTCCAGGACCAAAATTATAGTCAGATTCGGTGAACAGACCCATACTCAGTTTTTCGGGCACGCTGTGTACCTACCCCTAGGGCCCGTCTAGCAAATTTCGAACGGGTCACGGGAAAGCTCTAGAGAGTTTACATTGATCAAATTCTTTCGTGGAGTCATAAAATATTCGAGGAAAGTCTCCAGGACCAAAATTATGGTCAGATTCGGTGAACAGACCCATACTTAGTTTTTCGGGCACGCTATGTACCTACTACCCCTAGGGCCCGTCTAGCAAAATTTCAAACGGGTCACGGGAAAGCTCAAGAGAGTTTTCATTGATCCGATTCTTTCGTGGAGTCATAAAATATTCGAGGGAAGTCTCCAGGACCAAAATTATGGTCATATTCGGTGAACAGACCCATACTCAGTTTTTTGGGCACGTTGTGTACCTACCCCTAGGGTCCGTCTAGCAAAATTTCGAACGGGTCACGGGAAAGCTCTAGAGAGTTTACATTGATCCAATTCTTTCGTGGAGTCATAAAATATTCGAGGGAAGTCTCCAGGACCAAACATATGGTCAGATTCGGTGAACAGACCCATACTCAGTTTTTCGGGCACGCTGTGTAACTACCCCTAGGGCCCGTCTAGCAAAATTACGAATAGGTCACGGGAAAGCTCAGGAGAGTTTTCATTGATCCGATTCTTTCGTGGGGTCATAAAATATTCGAGGAAAGTCTCCAGGACCAAATATATGGTCAGATTCGGTGAACAGACCCATACTCAGTTTTTCGGGCACGCTGTGTACCTACCCCTAGGGCCCGTCTAGCAAATTTCGAACGGGTCACGGGAAAGCTCTAGAGAGTTTACATTGATCAAATTCTTTCGTGGAGTCATAAAATATTCGAGGAAAGTCTCCAGGACCAAAATTATGGTCAGATTCGGTGAACAGACCCATACTTAGTTTTTCGGGCACGCTATGTACCTACTACCCCTAGGGCCCGTCTAGCAAAATTTCAAACGGGTCACGGGAAAGCTCAAGAGAGTTTTCATTGATCCGATTCTTTCGTGGAGTCATAAAATATTCGAGGGAAGTCTCCAGGACCAAAATTATGGTCATATTCGGTGAACAGACCCATACTCAGTTTTTTGGGCACGTTGTGTACCTACCCCTAGGGTCCGTCTAGCAAAATTTCGAACGGGTCACGGGAAAGCTCTAGAGAGTTTACATTGATCCAATTCTTTCGTGGAGTCATAAAATATTCGAGGAAAGTCTCCAGGACCAAAATTATAGTCAGATTCGGTGAACAGACCCATACTCAGTTTTTCGGGCACGCTGTGTACCTACCCCTAGGGCCCGTCTAGCAAATTTCGAACGGGTCACGGGAAAGCTCTAGAGAGTTTACATTGATCAAATTCTTTCGTGGAGTCATAAAATATTCGAGGAAAGTCTCCAGGACCAAAATTATGGTCAGATTCGGTGAACAGACCCATACTTAGTTTTTCGGGCACGCTATGTACCTACTACCCCTAGGGCCCGTCTAGCAAAATTTCAAACGGGTCACGGGAAAGCTCAAGAGAGTTTTCATTGATCCGATTCTTTCGTGGAGTCATAAAATATTCGAGGGAAGTCTCCAGGACCAAAATTATGGTCATATTCGGTGAACAGACCCATACTCAGTTTTTTGGGCACGTTGTGTACCTACCCCTAGGGTCCGTCTAGCAAAATTTCGAACGGGTCACGGGAAAGCTCTAGAGAGTTTACATTGATCCAATTCTTTCGTGGAGTCATAAAATATTCGAGGAAAGTCTCCAGGACCAAAATTATAGTCAGATTCGGTGAACAGACCCATACTCAGTTTTTTGGGCACGTTGTGTACCTACCCCTAGGGTCCGTCTAGCAAAATTTCGAACGGGTCACGGGAAAGCTCTAGAGAGTTTACATTGATCCAATTCTTTCGTGGAGTCATAAATTATTCGAGGGATGTCTCCAGGACCAAACATATGGTCAGATTCAGTGAACAGACCCATACTCAGTTTTTCGGGCACGCTGTGTAACTACCCCTAGGGCCCGTCTAGCAAAATTACGAACAGGTCACGGGAAAGCTCAGGAGAGTTTTCATTGATCCGATTCTTTCGTGGGGTCATAAAATATTCGAGGAAAGTCTCCAGGACCAAATATATGGTCAGATTCGGTGAACAGACCCATACTCAGTTTTTCGGGCACGCTGTGTACCTACCCCTAGGGCCCGTCTAGCAAATTTCGAACGGGTCACGGGAAAGCTCTAGAGAGTTTACATTGATCCGATTCTTTCGTGGAGTCATAAAATATTCGAGGAAAGTCTCCAGGACCAAAATTATGGTCAGATTCGGTGAACAGACCCATACTTAGTTTTTCGGGCACGCTAAGTACCTACCCCTAGGGCCCGTCTAGCAAAATTTCAAACGGGTCACGGGAAAGCTCAAGAGAGTTTTCATTGATCCGATTCTTTCGTGGAGTCATAAAATATTCGAGGGAAGTCTCCAGGACCAAAATTATGGTCATATTCGGTGAACAGACCCATACTCAGTTTTTTGGGCACGTTGTGTACCTACCCCTAGGGTCCGTCTAGCAAAATTTCGAACGGGTCACGGGAAAGCTCTAGAGAGTTTACATTGATCCAATTCTTTCGTGGAGTCATAAAATATTCGAGGAAAGTCTCCAGGACCAAAATTATAGTCAGATTCGGTGAACAGACCCATACTCAGTTTTTTGGGCACGTTGTGTACCTACCCCTAGGGTCCGTCTAGCAAAATTTTGAACGGGTCACGGGAAAGCTCTAGAGAGTTTACATTGATCCAATTCTTTCGTGGAGTCATAAATTATTCGAGGGAAGTCTCCAGGACCAAACATATGGTCAGATTCGGTGAACAGACCCATACTCAGTTTTTTGGGCACGTTGTGTACCTACCCCTAGGGTCCGTCTAGCAAAATTTTGAACGGGTCACGGGAAAGCTCTAGAGAGTTTACATTGATCCAATTCTTTCGTGGAGTCATAAATTATTCGAGGGATGTCTCCAGGACCAAACATATGGTCAGATTCAGTGAACAGACCCATACTCAGTTTTTCGGGCACGCTGTGTAACTACCCCTAGGGCCCGTCTAGCAAAATTACGAACAGGTCACGGGAAAGCTCAGGAGAGTTTTCATTGATCCGATTCTTTCGTGGGGTCATAAAATATTCGAGGAAAGTCTCCAGGACCAAAATTATGGTCAGATTCGGTGAACAGACCCATACTCAGTTTTTCGGGCACGCTATGTACCTACCCCTAGGGCCCGTCTAGCAAAATTACGAACAAGTCACGGGAAAGCTCAGGAGAGTTTTCATTGATCCGATTCTTTCGTGGGGTCATAAAATATTCGAGGAAAGTCTCCAGGACCAAATATATGGTCAGATTCGGTGAACAGACCCATACTCAGTTTTTCGGGCACGCTGTGTACCTACCCCTAGGGCCCGTCTAGCAAATTTCGAACGGGTCACGGGAAAGCTCAGGAGAGTTTTCATTGATCCGATTCTTTCGTGGAGTCATAAAATATTCGAGGGAAGTCTCCAGGACCAAAATTATGGTCAGATTCGATGAACAGACCCATACTCAGTTTTTCGGCCACGCTGTGTACCTACCCCTAGGGCCCTTGTAGCAAAATTTCGAACGGGTCACGGGAAAGCTCAGGAGAGTTTTCATTGATCCGATTCTTTCGTGGAGTCATAAAATATTCGAGGGAAGTCTCCAGGACCAAAATTATGGTCAGATTCGGTGAACAGACCCATACTCAGTTTTTCGGGCACGTTGTGTACCTACCCCTAGGGCCCGTCAAGCAAAATTTCGAACGGGTCACGGGAAAGCTCAGGAGAGTTTTCATTGATCCGATTCTTTCGTGGAGTCATAAAATATTCGAGGGAAGTCTCCAGGACCAAAATTATGGTCAGATTCGGTGAACAGACCCATACTCAGTTTTTCGGCCACGCTGTGTACCTACCCCTAGGGCCCGTGTAGCAAAATTTCGAACGAGTCACGGGAAAGCTCAGGAGAGTTTTCATTGATCCGATTCTTTCGTGGAGTCATAAAATATTGAAGGGAAGTCTCCAGGACCAAAATTATGGTCAGATTCGGTGAACAGACTCATACTCAGTTTTTCGGCCACGCTGTGTACCTACCCCTAGGGCCCTTGTAGCAAAATTTCGAACAGGTCACGGGAAAGCTCAGGAGAGTTTTCATTGATCCGATTCTTTCGTGGAGTCATAAAATATTCGTGGGAAGTCTCCAGGACCAAAATTATGGTCAGATTCGGTGAACAGACCCATACTCAGTTTTTCGGCCACGCTGTGTACCTACCCCTAGGGCCCTTGTAGCAAAATTTCGAACGGGTCATGGGAAAGCTCAGGAGAGTTTTCATTGATCCGATTCTTTCGTGGAGTCATAAAATATTCGAGGGAAGTCTCCAGGACCAAAATTATGGTCAGATTCAGTGAACAGACTCATACTCAGTTTTTCGGGCACGTTGTGTACCTACCCCTAGGGCCCGTCAAGCAAAATTTCGAACGGGTCACGGGAAAGCTCGGGAGAGTTTTCATTGATCCGATTCTTTCGTGGAGTCATAAAATATTCGAGGGAAGTCTCCAGGACCAAAATTATGGTCAGATTCGGTGAACAGACCCGTACTCACTTTTTTGGGCACGTTGTGTACCTACCCCTAGGGTCCGTCTAGCAAAATTTCGAACGGGTCACGGGAAAGCTCTAGAGAGTTTACATTGATCCAATTCTTTCGTGGAGTCATAAAATATTCGAGGGAAGTCTCCAGGACCAAAATTATGGTCAGATTCGGTGAACAGACCCATACTCAGTTTTTCGGGCACGCTATGTACCTACCCCTAGGGCCCGTCTAGCAAAATTTTAAACGGGTCACGGGAAAGCTCAGGAGAGTTTTCATTGATCCAATTCTTTCGTGGAGTCATAAAATATTCGAGGGAAGTCTCCAGGACCAAAATTATGGTCATATTCGGTGAACAGACCCATACTCAGTTTTTTGGGCACGTTGTGTACCTACCCCTAGGGTCCGTCTAGCAAAATTTCGAACGGGTCACGGGAAAGCTCTAGAGAGTTTACATTGATCCAATTCTTTCGTGGAGTCATAAAATATTCGAGGGAAGTCTCCAGGACCATACATATGGTCAGATTCGGTGAACAGACCCATACTCAGTTTTTCGGGCACGCTGTGTACCTACCCCTAGGGCCCGTCTAGCAAAATTACGAACAGGTCACGGGAAAGCTCAGGAGAGTTTTCATTGATCCGATTCTTTCGTGGGGTCATAAAATATTCGAGGAAAGTCTCCAGGACCAAAATTATGGTCAGATTCGGTGAACAGACCCATACTCAGTTTTTCGGGCACGCTGTGTACCTACCCCTAGGGCCCGTCTAGCAAAATTTCAAACGGGTCACGGGAAAGCTCAGGAGAGTTTTCATTGATCCGATTCTTTCGTGGAGTCATAAAATATTCGAGGGAAGTCTCCATGACCAAAATTATGGTCAGATTCGGTGAACAGACCCATACTCAGTTTTTCGGCCACGCTGTGTACCTACCCCTATGGCCCTTGTAGCAAAATTTCGAACGGGTCACGGGAAAGCTCAGGAGAGTTTTCATTGATCCGATTCTTTCGTGGAGTCATAAAATATTCGAGGGAAGTCTCCAGGACCAAAATTATGGTCAGATTCGGTGAACAGACCCATACTCAGTTTTTCGGGCACGCTGTGTACCTACCCCTAGGGCCCGTCTAGCAAAATTTCGAACGGGTCACGGGAAAGCTCAGGAGAGTTTTCATTGATCCGATTCTTTCGTGGAGTCATAAAATATTCGAGGGAAGTCTCCAGGACCAAAATTATGGTCAGATTCGGTGAACAGACCCATACTCAGATTTTCGGCCACGCTGTGTACCTACCCCTAGGGCCCTTGTAGCAGAATTTCGAACGGGTCACGGGAAAGCTCTAGAGAGTTTACATTGATCCGATTCTTTCGTGGAGTCATAAAATATTCGAGGGAAGTCTCCAGGACCAAAATTATGGTCAGATTCGGTGAACAGACCCATACTCAGTTTTTCGGGCACGCTGTGTACCTACCCCTAGGGCCCGTCTAGCAAAATTTCAAACGGGTCACGGGAAAGCTCAGGAGAGTTTTCATTGATCCGATTCTTTCGTGGAGTCATAAAATATTCGAGGGAAGTCTCCATGACCAAAATTATGGTCAGATTCGGTGAACAGACCCATACTCAGTTTTTCGGCCACGCTGTGTACCTACCCCTAGGGCCCTTGTAGCAAAATTTCGAACGGGTCACGGGAAAGCTCAGGAGAGTTTTCATTGATCCGATTCTTTCGTGGAGTCATAAAATATTCGAGGGAAGTCTCCAGGACCAAAATTATGGTCAGATTCGGTGAACAGACCCATACTCAGGTTTTCGGGCACGCTGTGTACCTACCCCTAGGGCCCTTGTAGCAAAATTTCGAACGGGTCACGGGAAAGCTCAGGAGAGTTTTCATTGATCCGATTCTTTCGTGGAGTCATAAAATATTCGAGGGAAGTCTCCAGGACCAAAATTATGGTCAGATTCGGTGAACAGACCCATACTCAGTTTTTCGGGCACGCTGTGTACCTACCCCTAGGGCCCTGTCTAGCAAAATTTCGAACGGGTCACGGGAAAGCTCAGGAGAGTTTTCATTGATCCGATTCTTTCGTGGAGTCATAAAATATTCGAGGGAAGTCTCCAGGACCAAACATATGGTCAGATTCGGTGAACAGACCCATACTCAGTTTTTCGGCCACGCTGTGTACCTACCCCTAGGGCCCTTGTAGCAAAATTTCGAACGGGTCACGGGAAAGCTCAGGAGAGTTTTCATTGATCCGATTCTTTCGTGGAGTCAAAATATTCGAGGGAAGTCTCCAGGACCAAAATTATGGTCAGATTCGGTGAACAGACCCATACTCAGTTTTTCGGGCACGCTGTGTACCTACCCCTAGGGCCCCGTCTAGCAAAATTTCGAACGGGTCACGGGAAAGCTCAGGAGAGTTTTCATTGATCCGATTCTTTCGTGGAGTCATAAAATATTCGAGGGAAGTCTCCAGGACCAAAATTATGGTCAGATTCGTTGAACAGACCCATACTCAGTTTTTCGGCCACGCTGTGTACCTACCCCTAGGGCCCTTGTAGCAAAATTTCGAACGGGTCACGGGAAAGCTCAGGAGAGTTTTCATTGATCCGATTCTTTCGTGGAGTCATAAAATATTCGAGGGAAGTCTCCAGGACCAAAATTATGGTCAGATTCGGTGAACAGACCCATACTCAGTTTTTCGGGCACGTTGTGTACCTACCCCTAGGGCCCGTCAAGCAAAATTTCGAACGGGTCACGGGAAAGCTCAGGAGAGTTTTCATTGATCCGATTCTTTCGTGGAGTCATAAAATATTCGAGGGAAGTCTCCAGGACCAAAATTATGGTCAGATTCGGTGAACAGACCCATACTCAGTTTTTCGGGCACGTTGTGTACCTACCCCTAGGGCCCGTCAAGCAAAATTTCGAACGGGTCACGGGAAAGCTCAGGAGAGTTTTCATTGATCCGATTCTTTCGTGGAGTCATAAAATATTCGAGGGAAGTCTCCAGGACCAAAATTATGGTCAGATTCGGTGAACAGACCCATACTCAGTTTTTCGGCCACGCTGTGTACCTACCCCTAGGGCCCGTGTAGCAAAAATTTCGAACGGGTCACGGGAAAGCTCAGGAGAGTTTTCATTGATCCGATTCTTTCGTGGAGTCATAAAATATTCGAGGGAAGTCTCCAGGACCAAAATTATGGTCAGATTCGGTGAACAGACCCATACTCAGTTTTTCGGCCACGCTGTGTACCTACCCCTAGGGCCCTTGTAGCAAAATTTCGAACGGGTCACGGGAAAGCTCAGGAGAGTTTTCATTGATCCGATTCTTTCGTGGAGTCATAAAATATTCGAGGGAAGTCTCCAGGACCAAAATTATGGTCAGATTCGGTGAACAGACCCATACTCAGTTTTTCGGCCACGCTGTGTACCTACCCCTAGGGCCCTTGTAGCAAAATTTCGAACGGGTCACGGGAAAGCTCAGGAGAGTTTTCATTGATCCGATTCTTTCGTGGAGTCATAAAATATTCGAGGGAAGTCTCCAGGACCAAAATTATGGTCAGATTCAGTGAACAGACTCATGCTCAGTTTTTCGGGCACGTTGTGTACCTACCCCTAGGGCCCGTCAAGCAAAATTTCGAACGGGTCACGGGAAAGCTCGGGAGAGTTTTCATTGATCCGATTCTTTCGTGGAGTCATAAAATATTCGAGGGAAGTCTCCAGGACCAAAATTATGGTCAGATTCGGTGAACAGACCCATACTCACTTTTTTGGGCACGTTGTGTACCTACCCCTAGGGTCCGTCTAGCAAAATTTCGAACGGGTCACGGGAAAGCTCTAGAGAGTTTACATTGATCCAATTCTTTCGTGGAGTCATAAAATATTCGAGGGAAGTCTCCAGGACCAAAATTATGGTCAGATTCGGTGAACAGACCCATACTAAGTTTTTCGGGCACGCTATGTACCTACCCCTAGGGCCCGTCTAGCAAAATTTTAAACGGGTCACGGGAAAGCTCAGGAGAGTTTTCATTGATCCAATTCTTTCGTGGAGTCATAAAATATTCGAGGGAACTCTCCAGGACCAAAATTATGGTCATATTCGGTGAACAGACCCATACTCAGTTTTTTGGGCACGTTGTGTACCTACCCCTAGGGTCCGTCTAGCAAAATTTCGAACGGGTCACGGGAAAGCTCTAGAGAGTTTACATTGATCCAATTCTTTCGTGGAGTCATAAAATATTCGAGGGAAGTCTCCAGGACCAAACATATGGTCAGATTCGGTGAACAGACTCATACTCAGTTTTTCGGCCACGCTGTGTACCTACCCCTAGGGCCCTTGTAGCAAAATTTCGAACGGGTCACGGGAAAGCTCAGGAGAGTTTTCATTGATCCGATTCTTTCGTGGAGTCATAAAATATTCGAGGGAAGTCTCCAGGACCAAAATTATGGTCAGATTCGGTGAACAGACCCATACTCAGTTTTTCGGCCACGCTGTGTACCTACCTCTAGGGCCCTTGTAGCAAAATTTCGAACGGGTCACGGGAAAGCTCAGGAGAGTTTTCATTGATCCGATTCTTTCGTGGAGTCATAAAATATTCGAGGGAAGTCTCCAGGACCAAAATTATGGTCAGATTCAGTGAACAGACTCATACTCAGTTTTTCGGGCACGTTGTGTACCTACCCCTAGGGCCCGTCAAGCAAAATTTCGAACGGGTCACGGGAAAGCTCGGGAGAGTTTTCATTGATCCGATTCTTTCGTGGAGTCATAAAATATTCGAGGGAAGTCTCCAGGACCAAAATTATGGTCAGATTCGGTGAACAGACCCATACTCACTTTTTTGGGCACGTTGTGTACCTACCCCTAGGGTCCGTCTAGCAAAATTTCGAACGGGTCACGGGAAAGCTCTAGAGAGTTTACATTGATCCAATTCATTCGTGGAGTCATAAAATATTCGAGGGAAGTCTCCAGGACCAAAATTAAGGTCAGATTCGGTGAACAGACCCATACTCAGTTTTTCGGGCACGCTATGTACCTACCCCTAGGGCCCGTCTAGCAAAATTTTAAACGGGTCACGGGAAAGCTCAGGAGAGTTTTCATTGATCCAATTCTTTCGTGGAGTCATAAAATATTCGAGGGAAGTCTCCAGGACCAAAATTATGGTCATATTCGGTGAACAGACCCATACTCAGTTTTTTGGGCACGTTGTGTACCTACCCCTAGGGTCCGTCTAGCAAAATTTCGAACGGGTCACGGGAAAGCTCTAGAGAGTTTACATTGATCCAATTCTTTCGTGGAGTCATAAAATATTCGAGGGAAGTCTCCAGGACCAAACATATGGTCAGATTCGGTGAACAGACCCATACTCAGTTTTTCGGGCACGCTGTGTACCTACCCCTAGGGCCCGTCTAGCAAAATTACGAACAGGTCACGGGAAAGCTCAGGAGAGTTTTCATTGATCCGATTCTTTCGTGGGGTCATAAAATATTCGAGGAAAGTCTCCAGGACCAAAATTATGGTCAGATTCGGTGAACAGACCCATACTCAGTTTTTCGGGCACGCTGTGTACCTACCCCTAGGGCCCGTCTAGCAAAATTTCAAACGGGTCACGGGAAAGCTCAGGAGAGTTTTCATTGATCCGATTCTTTCGTGGAGTCATAAAATATTCGAGGGAAGTCTCCAGGACCAAAATTATGGTCAGATTCGGTGAACAGACCCATACTCAGTTTTTCGGCCACGCTGTGTACCTACCCCTAGGGCCCTTGTAGCAAAATTTCGAACGGGTCACGGGAAAGCTCAGGAGAGTTTTCATTGATCCGATTCTTTCATGGAGTCATAAAATATTCGTGGGAAGTCTCCAGGACCAAAATTATGGTCAGATTCGGTGAACAGACCCATACTCAGTTTTTCGGGCACGCTGTGTACCTACCCCTAGGGCCCCGTCTAGCAAAATTTCGAACGGGTCACGGGAAAGCTCAGGAGAGTTTTCATTGATCCGATTCTTTCGTGGAGTCATAAAATATTCGAGGGAAGTCTCCAGGACCAAAATTATGGTCAGATTCGGTGAACAGACCCATACTCAGTTTTTCGGCCACGCTGTGTACCTACCCCTAGGGCCCGTGTAGCAAAATTTCGAACGGGTCACGGGAAAGCTCAGGAGAGTTTTCAATGATCCGATTCTTTCGTGGAGTCATAAAATATTCGAGGGAAGTCTCCAGGACCAAAATTATGGTCAGATTCGGTGAACAGTCCCATACTCAGTTTTTCAGCCACGCTGTGTACCTACCCCTAGGGCCCTTGTAGCAAAATTTCGAACGGGTCACGGGAAAGCTCAGGAGAGTTTTCATTGATCCGATTCTTTCGTGGAGTCATAAAATATTCGAGGGAAGTCTCCAGGACCAAAATTATGGTCAGATTCGGTGAACAGACCCATACTCAGTTTTTCGGGCACGCTGTGTACCTACCCCTAGGGCCCGTCTAGCAAAATTTCAAACGGGTCACGGGAAAGCTCAGGAGAGTTTTCATTGATCCGATTCTTTCGTGGAGTCATAAAATATTCGAGGGAAGTCTCCAGGACCAAAATTATGGTCAGATTCGGTGAACAGACCCATACTCAGTTTTTCGGGCACGCTGTGTACCTACCCCTAGGGCCCCGTCTAGCAAAATTTCGAACGGGTCACGGGAAAGCTCAGGAGAGTTTTCATTGATCCGATTCTTTCGTGGAGTCATAAAATATTCGAGGGAAGTCTCCAGGACCAAAATTATGGTCAGATACGGTGAACAGACCCATACTCAGATTTTCGGCCACGCTGTGTACCTACCCCTAGGGCCCTTGTAGCAAAATTTCGAACGGGTCACGGGAAAGCTCAGGAGAGTTTTCATTGATCCGATTCTTTCGTGGAGTCATAAAATATTCGAGGGAAGTCTCCAGGACCAAAATTATGGTCAGATTCGGTGAACAGACCCATACTCAGTTTTTCGGCCACGCTGTGTACCTACCCCTAGGGCCCTTGTAGCAAAATTTCGAACGGGTCACGGGAAAGCTCAGGAGAGTTTTCATTGATCCGATTCTTTCGTGGAGTCATAAAATATTCGAGAGAAGTCTCTAGGACCAAAATTATGGTCAGATTCGGTGAACAGACCCATACTCAGTTTTTCGGGCACGCTGTGTACCTACCCCTAGGGCCCCGTCTAGCAAAATTTCGAACGGGTCACGGGAAAGCTCAGGAGAGTTTTCATTGATCCGATTCTTTCGTGGAGTCATAAAATATTCGAGGGAAGTCTCCAGGACCAAAATTATGGTCAGATTCGGTGAACAGACCCATACTCAGTTTTTCGGCCACGCTGTGTACCTACCCCTAGGGCCCTTGTAGCAAAATTTCGAACGGGTCACGGGAAAGCTCAGGAGAGTTTTCATTGATCCGATTCTTTCGTGGAGTCATAAAATATTCGAGGGAAGTCTCCAGGACCAAAATTATGGTCAGATACGGTGAACAGACCCATACTCAGATTTTCGGCCACGCTGTGTACCTACCCCTAGGGCCCTTGTAGCAAAATTTCGAACGGGTCACGGGAAAGCTCAGGAGAGTTTTCATTGATCCGATTCTTTCGTGGAGTCATAAAATATTCGAGGGAAGTCTCCAGGACCAAAATTATGGTCAGATTCGGTGAACAGACCCATACTCAGTTTTTCGGGCACGCTGTGTACCTACCCCTAGGGCCCGTCTAGCAAAATTTCAAACGGGTCACGGGAAAGCTTAGGAGAGTTTTCATTGATCCGATTCTTTCGTGGAGTCATAAAATATTCGAGGGAAGTCTCCAGGACCAAAATTATGGTCAGATTCGGTGAACAGACCCATACTCAGTTTTTCGGCCACGCCGTGTACCTACCCCTAGGGCCCCGTCTAGCAAAATTTCGAACGGGTCACGGGAAAGCTCAGGAGAGTTTTCATTGATCCGATTCTTTCGTGGAGTCATAAAATATTCGAGGGAAGTCTCCAGGACCAAAATTATGGTCAGATACGGTGAACAGACCCATACTCAGATTTTCGGCCACGCTGTGTACCTACCCCTAGGGCCCTTGTAGCAAAATTTCGAACGGGTCACGGGAAAGCTCAGGAGAGTTTTCATTGATCCGATTCTTTCGTGGAGTCATAAAATATTCGAGGGAAGTCTTCAGGACCAAAATTATGGTCAGATTCGGTGAACAGACCCATACTCAGTTTTTCGGGCACGCTGTGTACCTACCCCTAGGGCCCGTCTAGCAAAATTTCAAACGGGTCACGGGAAAGCTCAGGAGAGTTTTCATTGATCCGATTCTTTCGTGGAGTCATAAAATATTCGAGGGAAGTCTCCAGGACCAAAATTATGGTCAGATTCGGTGAACAGACCCATACTCAGTTTTTCGGCCACGCTGTGTACCTACCCCTAGGGCCCTTGTAGCAAAATTTCGAACGGGTCACGGGAAAGCTCAGGAGAGTTTTCATTGATCCGATTCTTTCGTGGAGTCATAAAATATTCGAGAGAAGTCTCCAGGACCAAAATTATGGTCAGATTCGGTGAACAGACCCATACTCAGTTTTTCGGGCACGCTGTGTACCTACCCCTAGGGCCCCGTCTAGCAAAATTTCGAACGGGTCACGGGAAAGCTCAGGAGAGTTTTCATTGATCCGATTCTTTCGTGGAGTCATAAAATATTCGAGGGAAGTCTCCAGGACCAAAATTATGGTCAGATTCGGTGAACAGACCCATACTCAGTTTTTCGGCCACGCTGTGTACCTACCCCTAGGGCCCTTGTAGCAAAATTTCGAACGGGTCACGGGAAAGCTCAGGAGAGTTTTCATTGATCCGATTCTTTCGTGGAGTCATAAAATATTCGAGGGAAGTCTCCAGGACCAAAATTATGGTCAGATACGGTGAACAGACCCATACTCAGATTTTCGGCCACGCTGTGTACCTACCCCTAGGGCCCTTGTAGCAAAATTTCGAACGGGTCACGGGAAAGCTCAGGAGAGTTTTCATTGATCCGATTCTTTCGTGGAGTCATAAAATATTCGAGGGAAGTCTCCAGGACCAAAATTATGGTCAGATTCGGTGAACAGACCCATACTCAGTTTTTCGGGCACGCTGTGTACCTACCCCTAGGGCCCGTCTAGCAAAATTTCAAACGGGTCACGGGAAAGCTCAGGAGAGTTTTCATTGATCCGATTCTTTCGTGGAGTCATAAAATATTCGAGGGAAGTCTCCAGGACCAAAATTATGGTCAGATTCGGTGAACAGACCCATACTCAGTTTTTCGGCCACGCCGTGTACCTACCCCTAGGGTCCCGTCTAGCAAAATTTCGAACGGGTCACGGGAAAGCTCAGGAGAGTTTTCATTGATCCGATTCTTTCGTGGAGTCATAAAATATTCGAGGGAAGTCTCCAGGACCAAAATTATGGTCAGATACGGTGAACAGACCCATACTCAGATTTTCGGCCACGCTGTGTACCTACCCCTAGGGCCCTTGTAGCAAAATTTCGAACGGGTCACGGGAAAGCTCAGGAGAGTTTTCATTGATCCGATTCTTTCGTGGAGTCATAAAATATTCGAGGGAAGTCTCCAGGACCAAAATTATGGTCAGATTCGGTGAACAGACCCATACTCAGTTTTTCGGGCACGCTGTGTACCTACCCCTAGGGCCCGTCTAGCAAAATTTCAAACGGGTCACGGGAAAGCTCAGGAGAGTTTTCATTGATCCGATTCTTTCGTGGAGTCATAAAATATTCGAGGGAAGTCTCCAGGACCAAAATTATGGTCAGATTCGGTGAACAGACCCATACTCAGTTTTTCGGCCACGCTGTGTACCTACCCCTAGGGCCCTTGTAGCAAAATTTCGAACGGGTCACGGGAAAGCTCAGGAGAGTTTTCATTGATCCGATTCTTTCGTGGAGTCATAAAATATTCGAGAGAAGTCTCCAGGACCAAAATTATGGTCAGATTCGGTGAACAGACCCATACTCAGTTTTTCGGGCACGCTGTGTACCTACCCCTAGGGCCCCGTCTAGCAAAATTTCGAACGGGTCACGGGAAAGCTCAGGAGAGTTTTCATTGATCCGATTCTTTCGTGGAGTCATAAAATATTCGAGGGAAGTCTCCAGGACCAAAATTATGGTCAGATTCGGTGAACAGACCCATACTCAGTTTTTCGGCCACGCTGTGTACCTACCCCTAGGGCCCTTGTAGCAAAATTTCGAACGGGTCACGGGAAAGCTCAGGAGAGTTTTCATTGATCCGATTCTTTCGTGGAGTCATAAAATATTCGAGGGAAGTCTCCAGGACCAAAATTATGGTCAGATACGGTGAACAGACCCATACTCAGATTTTCGGCCACGCTGTGTACCTACCCCTAGGGCCCTTGTAGCAAAATTTCGAACGGGTCACGGGAAAGCTCAGGAGAGTTTTCATTGATCCGATTCTTTCGTGGAGTCATAAAATATTCGAGGGAAGTCTCCAGGACCAAAATTATGGTCAGATTCGGTGAACAGACCCATACTCAGTTTTTCGGGCACGCTGTGTACCTACCCCTAGGGCCCGTCTAGCAAAATTTCAAACGGGTCACGGGAAAGCTCAGGAGAGTTTTCATTGATCCGATTCTTTCGTGGAGTCATAAAATATTCGAGGGAAGTCTCCAGGACCAAAATTATGGTCAGATTCGGTGAACAGACCCATACTCAGTTTTTCGGCCACGCCGTGTACCTACCCCTAGGGCCCCGTCTAGCAAAATTTCGAACGGGTCACGGGAAAGCTCAGGAGAGTTTTCATTGATCCGATTCTTTCGTGGAGTCATAAAATATTCGAGGGAAGTCTCCAGGACCAAAATTATGGTCAGATTCGGTGAACAGACCCATACTCAGTTTTTCGGGCACGCTGTGTACCTACCCCTAGGGCCCCGTCTAGCAAAATTTCGAACGGGTCACGGGAAAGCTCAGGAGAGTTTTCATTGATCCGATTCTTTCGTGGAGTCATAAAATATTCGAGGGAAGTCTCCAGGACCAAAATTATGGTCAGATTCGGTGAACAGACCCATACTCAGTTTTTCGGCCACGCTGTGTACCTACCCCTAGGGCCCTTGTAGCAAAATTTCGAACGGGTCACGGGAAAGCTCAGGAGAGTTTTCATTGATCCGATTCTTTCGTGGAGTCATAAAATATTCGAGGGAAGTCTCCAGGACCAAAATTATGGTCAGATTCGGTGAACAGACCCATACTCAGTTTTTCGACCACGCTGTGTACCTACCCCTAGGGCCCTTGTAGCAAAATTTCGAACGGGTCACGGGAAAGCTCAGGAGAGTTTTCATTGATCCGATTCTTTCGTGGAGTCATAAACTATTCGAGGGAAGTCTCCAGGACCAAAATTATGGTCAGATTCGGTGAACAGACCCATACTCAGTTTTTCGGGCACGCTGTGTACCTACCCCTAGGGCCCCGTCTAGCAAAATTTCGAACGGGTCACGGGAAAGCTCAGGAGAGTTTTCATTGATCCGATTCTTTCGTGGAGTCATAAAATATTCGAGGGAAGTCTCCAGGACCAAAATTATGGTCAGATTCGGTGAACAGACCCATACTCAGTTTTTCGGCCACGCTGTGTACCTACCCCTAGGGCCCTTGTAGCAAAATTTCGAACGGGTCACGGGAAAGCTCAGGAGAGTTTTCATTGATCCGATTCTTTCGTGGAGTCATAAAATATTCGAGGGAAGTCTCCAGGACCAAAATTATGGTCAGATACGGTGAACAGACCCATACTCAGATTTTCGGCCACGCTGTGTACCTACCCCTAGGGCCCTTGTAGCAAAATTTCGAACGGGTCACGGGAAAGCTCAGGAGAGTTTTCATTGATCCGATTCTTTCGTGGAGTCATAAAATATTCGAGGGAAGTCTCCAGGACCAAAATTATGGTCAGATTCGGTGAACAGACCCATACTCAGTTTTTCGGGCACGCTGTGTACCTACCCCTAGGGCCCGTCTAGCAAAATTTCAAACGGGTCACGGGAAAGCTCAGGAGAGTTTTCATTGATCCGATTCTTTCGTGGAGTCATAAAATATTCGAGGGAAGTCTCCAGGACCAAAATTATGGTCAGATTCGGTGAACAGACCCATACTCAGTTTTTCGGCCACGCCGTGTACCTACCCCTAGGGCCCCGTCTAGCAAAATTTCGAACGGGTCACGGGAAAGCTCAGGAGAGTTTTCATTGATCCGATTCTTTCGTGGAGTCATAAAATATTCGAGGGAAGTCTCCAGGACCAAAATTATGGTCAGATTCGGTGAACAGACCCATACTCAGTTTTTCGGGCACGCCGTGTACCTACCCCTAGGGCCCCGTCTAGCAAAATTTCGAACGGGTCACGGGAAAGCTCAGGAGAGTTTTCATTGATCCGATTCTTTCGTGGAGTCATAAAATATTCGAGGGAAGTCTCCAGGACCAAAATTATGGTCAGATTCGGTGAACAGACCCATACTCAGTTTTTCGGCCACGCTGTGTACCTACCCCTAGGGCCCTTGTAGCAAAATTTCGAACGGGTCACGGGAAAGCTCAGGAGAGTTTTCATTGATCCGATTCTTTCGTGGAGTCATAAAATATTCGAGGGAAGTCTCCAGGACCAAAATTATGGTCAGATTCGGTGAACAGACCCATACTCAGTTTTTCGACCACGCTGTGTACCTACCCCTAGGGCCCTTGTAGCAAAATTTCGAACGGGTCACGGGAAAGCTCAGGAGAGTTTTCATTGATCCGATTCTTTCGTGGAGTCATAAACTATTCGAGGGAAGTCTCCAGGACCAAAATTATGGTCAGATTCGGTGAACAGACCCATACTCAGTTTTTCGGGCACGCTGTGTACCTACCCCTAGGGCCCCGTCTAGCAAAATTTCGAACGGGTCACGGGAAAGCTCAGGAGAGTTTTCATTGATCCGATTCTTTCGTGGAGTCATAAAATATTCGAGGGAAGTCTCCAGGACCAAAATTATGGTCAGATTCGGTGAACAGACCCATACTCAGTTTTTCGGGCACGCTGTGTACCTACCCCTAGGGCCCCGTCTAGCAAAATTTCGAACGGGTCACGGGAAAGCTCAGGAGAGTTTTCATTGATCCGATTCTTTCGTGGAGTCATAAAATATTCGAGGGAAGTCTCCAGGACCAAAATTATGGTCAGATTCGGTGAACAGACCCATACTCAGTTTTTCGGCCACGCTGTGTACCTACCCCTAGGGCCCTTGTAGCAAAATTTCGAACGGGTCACGGGAAAGCTCAGGAGAGTTTTCATTGATCCGATTCTTTCGTGGAGTCATAAAATATTCGAGGGAAGTCTCCAGGACCAAAATTATGGTCAGATACGGTGAACAGACCCATACTCAGATTTTCGGCCACGCTGTGTACCTACCCCTAGGGCCCTTGTAGCAAAATTTCGAACGGGTCACGGGAAAGCTCAGGAGAGTTTTCATTGATCCGATTCTTTCGTGGAGTCATAAAATATTCGAGGGAAGTCTCCAGGACCAAAATTATGGTCAGATTCGGTGAACAGACCCATACTCAGTTTTTCGGGCACGCTGTGTACCTACCCCTAGGGCCCGTCTAGCAAAATTTCAAACGGGTCACGGGAAAGCTCAGGAGAGTTTTCATTGATCCGATTCTTTCGTGGAGTCATAAAATATTCGAGGGAAGTCTCCAGGACCAAAATTATGGTCAGATTCGGTGAACAGACCCATACTCAGTTTTTCGGCCACGCCGTGTACCTACCCCTAGGGCCCCGTCTAGCAAAATTTCGAACGGGTCACGGGAAAGCTCAGGAGAGTTTTCATTGATCCGATTCTTTCGTGGAGTCATAAAATATTCGAGGGAAGTCTCCAGGACCAAAATTATGGTCAGATTCGGTGAACAGACCCATACTCAGTTTTTCGGGCACGCCGTGTACCTACCCCTAGGGCCCCGTCTAGCAAAATTTCGAACGGGTCACGGGAAAGCTCAGGAGAGTTTTCATTGATCCGATTCTTTCGTGGAGTCATAAAATATTCGAGGGAAGTCTCCAGGACCAAAATTATGGTCAGATTCGGTGAACAGACCCATACTCAGTTTTTCGGCCACGCTGTGTACCTACCCCTAGGGCCCTTGTAGCAAAATTTCGAACGGGTCACGGGAAAGCTCAGGAGAGTTTTCATTGATCCGATTCTTTCGTGGAGTCATAAAATATTCGAGGGAAGTCTCCAGGACCAAAATTATGGTCAGATTCGGTGAACAGACCCATACTCAGTTTTTCGACCACGCTGTGTACCTACCCCTAGGGCCCTTGTAGCAAAATTTCGAACGGGTCACGGGAAAGCTCAGGAGAGTTTTCATTGATCCGATTCTTTCGTGGAGTCATAAACTATTCGAGGGAAGTCTCCAGGACCAAAATTATGGTCAGATTCGGTGAACAGACCCATACTCAGTTTTTCGGGCACGCTGTGTACCTACCCCTAGGGCCCCGTCTAGCAAAATTTCGAACGGGTCACGGGAAAGCTCAGGAGAGTTTTCATTGATCCGATTCTTTCGTGGAGTCATAAAATATTCGAGGGAAGTCTCCAGGACCAAAATTATGGTCAGATTCGGTGAACAGACCCATACTCAGTTTTTCGGGCACGCTGTGTACCTACCCCTAGGGCCCCGTCTAGCAAAATTTCGAACGGGTCACGGGAAAGCTCAGGAGAGTTTTCATTGATCCGATTCTTTCGTGGAGTCATAAAATATTCGAGGGAAGTCTCCAGGACCAAAATTATGGTCAGATTCGGTGAACAGACCCATACTCAGTTTTTCGGCCACGCTGTGTACCTACCCCTAGGGCCCTTGTAGCAAAATTTCGAACGGGTCACGGGAAAGCTCAGGAGAGTTTTCATTGATCCGATTCTTTCGTGGAGTCATAAAATATTCGAGGGAAGTCTCCAGGACCAAAATTATGGTCAGATACGGTGAACAGACCCATACTCAGATTTTCGGCCACGCTGTGTACCTACCCCTAGGGCCCTTGTAGCAAAATTTCGAACGGGTCACGGGAAAGCTCAGGAGAGTTTTCATTGATCCGATTCTTTCGTGGAGTCATAAAATATTCGAGGGAAGTCTCCAGGACCAAAATTATGGTCAGATTCGGTGAACAGACCCATACTCAGTTTTTCGGGCACGCTGTGTACCTACCCCTAGGGCCCGTCTAGCAAAATTTCAAACGGGTCACGGGAAAGCTCAGGAGAGTTTTCATTGATCCGATTCTTTCGTGGAGTCATAAAATATTCGAGGGAAGTCTCCAGGACCAAAATTATGGTCAGATTCGGTGAACAGACCCATACTCAGTTTTTCGGCCACGCTGTGTACCTACCCCTAGGGCCCTTGTAGCAAAATTTCGAACGGGTCACGGGAAAGCTCAGGAGAGTTTTCATTGATCCGATTCTTTCGTGGAGTCATAAAATATTCGAGAGAAGTCTCCAGGACCAAAATTATGGTCAGATTCGGTGAACAGACCCATACTCAGTTTTTCGGGCACGCTGTGTACCTACCCCTAGGGCCCCGTCTAGCAAAATTTCGAACGGGTCACGGGAAAGCTCAGGAGAGTTTTCATTGATCCGATTCTTTCGTGGAGTCATAAAATATTCGAGGGAAGTCTCCAGGACCAAAATTATGGTCAGATTCGGTGAACAGACCCATACTCAGTTTTTCGGCCACGCAGTGTACCTACCCCTAGGGCCCTTGTAGCAAAATTTCGAACGGGTCACGGGAAAGCTCAGGAGAGTTTTCATTGATCCGATTCTTTCGTGGAGTCATAAAATATTCGAGGGAAGTCTCCAGGACCAAAATTATGGTCAGATTCGGTGAACAGACCCATACTCAATTTTTCGACCACGCTGTGTACCTACCCCTAGGGCCCTTGTAGCAAAAATTCGAACGGGTCACGGGAAAGCTCAGGAGAGTTTTCAGTGATCCGATTCTTTCGTGGAGTCATAAACTATTCGAGGGAAGTCTCCAGGACCAAAATTATGGTCAGATTCGGTGAACAGACCCATACTCAGTTTTTCGGGCACGCTGTGTACCTACCCCTAGGGCCCCGTCTAGCAAAATTTCGAACGGGTCACGGGAAAGCTCAGGAGAGTTTTCATTGATCCGATTCTTTCGTGGAGTCATAAAATATTCGAGGGAAGTCTCCAGGACCAAAATTATGGTCAGATTCGGTGAACAGACCCATACTCAGTTTTTCGGGCACGCTGTGTACCTACCCCTAGGGCCCCGTCTAGCAAAATTTCGAACGGGTCACGGGAAAGCTCAGGAGAGTTTTCATTGATCCGATTCTTTCGTGGAGTCATAAAATATTCGAGGGAAGTCTCCAGGACCAAAATTATGGTCAGATTCGGTGAACAGACCCATACTCAGTTTTTCGGCCACGCTGTGTACCTACCCCTAGGGCCCTTGTAGCAAAATTTCGAACGGGTCACGGGAAAGCTCAGGAGAGTTTTCATTGATCCGATTCTTTCGTGGAGTCATAAAATATTCGAGGGAAGTCTCCAGGACCAAAATTATGGTCATATTCGGTGAACAGACCCATACTCAGTTTTTCGGCCACGCTGTGTACCTACCCCTAGGGCCCTTGTAGCAAAATTTCGAACGGGTCACGGGAAAGCTCAGGAGAGTTTTCATTGATCCGATTCTTTCGTGGAGTCATAAAATATTCGAGGGAAGTCTCCAGGACCAAAATTATGGTCAGATTCGGTGAACAGACCCATACTCAGTTTTTCGGGCACGCTGTGTACCTACCCCTAGGGCCCGTCTAGCAAAATTTCAAACGGGTCACGGGAAAGCTCAGGAGAGTTTTCATTGATCCGATTCTTTCGTGGAGTCATAAAATATTCGAGGGAAGTCTCCAGGACCAAAATTATGGTCAGATTCGGTGAACAGACCCATACTCAGTTTTTCGGCCACGCCGTGTACCTACCCCTAGGGCCCCGTCTAGCAAAATTTCGAACGGGTCACGGGAAAGCTCAGGAGAGTTTTCATTGATCCGATTCTTTCGTGGAGTCATAAAATATTCGAGGGAAGTCTCCAGGACCAAAATTATGGTCAGATTCGGTGAACAGACCCATACTCAGTTTTTCGGGCACGCTGTGTACCTACCCCTAGGGCCCCGTCTAGCAAAATTTCGAACGGGTCACGGGAAAGCTCAGGAGAGTTTTCATTGATCCGATTCTTTCGTGGAGTCATAAAATATTCGAGGGAAGTCTCCAGGACCAAAATTATGGTCAGATTCGGTGAACAGACCCATACTCAGTTTTTCGGCCACGCTGTGTACCTACCCCTAGGGCCCTTGTAGCAAAATTTCGAACGGGTCACGGGAAAGCTCAGGAGAGTTTTCATTGATCCGATTCTTTCGTGGAGTCATAAAATATTCGAGGGAAGTCTCCAGGACCAAAATTATGGTCAGATTCGGTGAACAGACCCATACTCAGTTTTTCGACCACGCTGTGTACCTACCCCTAGGGCCCTTGTAGCAAAATTTCGAACGGGTCACGGGAAAGCTCAGGAGAGTTTTCATTGATCCGATTCTTTCGTGGAGTCATAAACTATTCGAGGGAAGTCTCCAGGACCAAAATTATGGTCAGATTCGGTGAACAGACCCATACTCAGTTTTTCGGGCACGCTGTGTACCTACCCCTAGGGCCCCGTCTAGCAAAATTTCGAACGGGTCACGGGAAAGCTCAGGAGAGTTTTCATTGATCCGATTCTTTCGTGGAGTCATAAAATATTCGAGGGAAGTCTCCAGGACCAAAATTATGGTCAGATTCGGTGAACAGACCCATACTCAGTTTTTCGGGCACGCTGTGTACCTACCCCTAGGGCCCCGTCTAGCAAAATTTCGAACGGGTCACGGGAAAGCTCAGGAGAGTTTTCATTGATCCGATTCTTTCGTGGAGTCATAAAATATTCGAGGGAAGTCTCCAGGACCAAAATTATGGTCAGATTCGGTGAACAGACCCATACTCAGTTTTTCGGCCACGCTGTGTACCTACCCCTAGGGCCCTTGTAGCAAAATTTCGAACGGGTCACGGGAAAGCTCAGGAGAGTTTTCATTGATCCGATTCTTTCGTGGAGTCATAAAATATTCGAGGGAAGTCTCCAGGACCAAAATTATGGTCAGATACGGTGAACAGACCCATACTCAGATTTTCGGCCACGCTGTGTACCTACCCCTAGGGCCCTTGTAGCAAAATTTCGAACGGGTCACGGGAAAGCTCAGGAGAGTTTTCATTGATCCGATTCTTTCGTGGAGTCATAAAATATTCGAGGGAAGTCTCCAGGACCAAAATTATGGTCAGATTCGGTGAACAGACCCATACTCAGTTTTTCGGGCACGCTGTGTACCTACCCCTAGGGCCCGTCTAGCAAAATTTCAAACGGGTCACGGGAAAGCTCAGGAGAGTTTTCATTGATCCGATTCTTTCGTGGAGTCATAAAATATTCGAGGGAAGTCTCCAGGACCAAAATTATGGTCAGATTCGGTGAACAGACCCATACTCAGTTTTTCGGCCACGCTGTGTACCTACCCCTAGGGCCCTTGTAGCAAAATTTCGAACGGGTCACGGGAAAGCTCAGGAGAGTTTTCATTGATCCGATTCTTTCGTGGAGTCATAAAATATTCGAGAGAAGTCTCCAGGACCAAAATTATGGTCAGATTCGGTGAACAGACCCATACTCAGTTTTTCGGGCACGCTGTGTACCTACCCCTAGGGCCCCGTCTAGCAAAATTTCGAACGGGTCACGGGAAAGCTCAGGAGAGTTTTCATTGATCCGATTCTTTCGTGGAGTCATAAAATATTCGAGGGAAGTCTCCAGGACCAAAATTATGGTCAGATTCGGTGAACAGACCCATACTCAGTTTTTCGGCCACGCAGTGTACCTACCCCTAGGGCCCTTGTAGCAAAATTTCGAACGGGTCACGGGAAAGCTCAGGAGAGTTTTCATTGATCCGATTCTTTCGTGGAGTCATAAAATATTCGAGGGAAGTCTCCAGGACCAAAATTATGGTCAGATTCGGTGAACAGACCCATACTCAGTTTTTCGACCACGCTGTGTACCTACCCCTAGGGCCCTTGTAGCAAAATTTCGAACGGGTCACGGGAAAGCTCAGGAGAGTTTTCAGTGATCCGATTCTTTCGTGGAGTCATAAACTATTCGAGGGAAGTCTCCAGGACCAAAATTATGGTCAGATTCGGTGAACAGACCCATACTCAGTTTTTCGGGCACGCTGTGTACCTACCCCTAGGGCCCCGTCTAGCAAAATTTCGAACGGGTCACGGGAAAGCTCAGGAGAGTTTTCATTGATCCGATTCTTTCGTGGAGTCATAAAATATTCGAGGGAAGTCTCCAGGACCAAAATTATGGTCAGATTCGGTGAACAGACCCATACTCAGTTTTTCGGGCACGCTGTGTACCTACCCCTAGGGCCCCGTCTAGCAAAATTTCGAACGGGTCACGGGAAAGCTCAGGAGAGTTTTCATTGATCCGATTCTTTCGTGGAGTCATAAAATATTCGAGGGAAGTCTCCAGGACCAAAATTATGGTCAGATTCGGTGAACAGACCCATACTCAGTTTTTCGGCCACGCTGTGTACCTACCCCTAGGGCCCTTGTAGCAAAATTTCGAACGGGTCACGGGAAAGCTCAGGAGAGTTTTCATTGATCCGATTCTTTCGTGGAGTCATAAAATATTCGAGGGAAGTCTCCAGGACCAAAATTATGGTCATATTCGGTGAACAGACCCATACTCAGTTTTTCGGCCACGCTGTGTACCTACCCCTAGGGCCCTTGTAGCAAAATTTCGAACGGGTCACGGGAAAGCTCAGGAGAGTTTTCATTGATCCGATTCTTTCGTGGAGTCATAAAATATTCGAGGGAAGTCTCCAGGACCAAAATTATGGTCAGATTCGGTGAACAGACCCATACTCAGTTTTTCGGGCACGCTGTGTACCTACCCCTAGGGCCCTTGTAGCAAAATTTCGAACGGGTCACGGGAAAGCTCAGGAGAGTTTTCATTGATCCGATTCTTTCGTGGAGTCATAAAATATTCGAGGGAAGTCTCCAGGACCAAAATTATGGTCAGATTCGGTGAACAGACCCATACTCAGTTTTTCGACCACGCTGTGTACCTACCCCTAGGGCCCTTGTAGCAAAATTTCGAACGGGTCACGGGAAAGCTCAGGAGAGTTTTCATTGATCCGATTCTTTCGTGGAGTCATAAAATATTCGAGGGAAGTCTCCAGGACCAAAATTATGGTCAGATTCGGTGAACAGACCCATACTCAGTTTTTCGACCACGCTGTGTACCTACCCCTAGGGCCCTTGTAGCAAAATTTCGAACGGGTCACGGGAAAGCTCAGGAGAGTTTTCATTGATACGATTCTTTCGTGGAGTCATAAAATATTCGAGGGAAGTCTCCAGGACCAAAATTATGGTCAGATTCGGTGAACAGACCCATACTCAGTTTTTCGACCACGCTGTGTACCTACCCCTAGGGCCCCGTCTAGCAAAATTTCGAACGGGTCACGGGAAAGCTCAGGAGAGTTTTCATTGATCCGATTCTTTCGTGGAGTCATAAAATATTCGAGGGAAGTCTCCAGGACCAAAATTATGGTCAGATTCGGTGAACAGACCCATACTCAGTTTTTCGGGCACGCTGTGTACCTACCCCTAGGGCCCGTCTAGCAAAATTTCAAACGGGTCACGGGAAAGCTCAGGAGAGTTTTCATTGATCCGATTCTTTCGTGGAGTCATAAAATATTCGAGGGAAGTCTCCAGGACCAAAATTATGGTCAGATTCGGTGAACAGACCCATACTCAGTTTTTCGGCCACGCTGTGTACCTACCCCTAGGGCCCGTCTAGCAAAATTTCAAACGGGTCACGGGAAAGCTCAGGAGAGTTTTCATTGATCCGATTCTTTCGTGGAGTCATAAAATATTCGAGGGAAGTCTCCAGGACCAAAATTATGGTCAGATTCGGTGAACAGACCCATACTCAGTTTTTCGGGCACGCTGTGTACCTACCCTTAGGGCCCCGTCTAGCAAAATTTCGAACGGGTCACGGGAAAGCTCAGGAGAGTTTTCATTGATCCGATTCTTTCGTGGAGTCATAAAATATTCGAGGGAAGTCTCCAGGACCAAAATTATGGTCAGATTCGGTGAACAGACCCATACTCAGTTTTTCGGCCACGCTGTGTACCTACCCCTAGGGCCCTTGTAGCAAAATTTCGAACGGGTCACGAGAAAGCTCAGGAGAGTTTTCATTGATCCGATTCTTTCGTGGAGTCATAAAATATTCGAGGGAAGTCTCCAGGACCAAAATTATGGTCATATTCGGTGAACAGACCCATACTCAGTTTTTCGGCCACGCTGTGTACCTACCCCTAGGGCTCTTGTAGCAAAATTTCGAACGGGTCACGGGAAAGCTCAGGAGAGTTTTCATTGATCCGATTCTTTCGTGGAGTCATAAAATATTCGAGGGAAGTCTCCAGGACCAAAATTATGGTCAGATTCGGTGAACAGACCCATACTCAGTTTTTCGGGCACGCTGTGTACCTACCCCTAGGGCCCCGTCTAGCAAAATTTCGAACGGGTCACGGGAAAGCTCAGGAGAGTTTTCATTGATCCGATTCTTTCGTGGAGTCATAAAATATTCGAGGGAAGTCTCCAGGACCAAAATTATGGTCAGATTCGGTGAACAGACCCATACTCAGTTTTTCGGGCACGCTGTGTACCTACCCCTAGGGCCCGTCTAGCAAAATTTCAAACGGGTCACGGGAAAGCTCAGGAGAGTTTTCATTGATCCGATTCTTTCGTGGAGTCATAAAATATTCGAGGGAAGTCTCCAGGACCAAAATTATGGTCAGATTCGGTGAACAGACCCATACTCAGTTTTTCGGGCACGCTGTGTACCTACCCCTAGGGCCCGTCTAGCAAAATTTCAAACGGGTCACGGGAAAGCTCAGGAGAGTTTTCATTGATCCGATTCTTTCGTGGAGTCATAAAATATTCGAGGGAAGTCTCCAGGACCAAAATTATGGTCAGATTCGGTGAACAGACCCATACTCAGTTTTTCGGCCACGCTGTGTACCTACCCCTAGGGCCCGTCTAGCAAAATTTCAAACGGGTCACGGGAAAGCTCAAGAGAGTTTTCATTGATCCGATTCTTTCGTGGAGTCATAAAATATTCGAGGGAAGTCTCCAGGACCAAAATTATGGTCAGATTCGGTGAACAGACCCATACTCAGTTTTTCGGGCACGCTGTGTACCTACCCTTAGGGCCCCGTCTAGCAAAATTTCGAACGGGTCACGGGAAAGCTCAGGAGAGTTTTCATTGATCCGATTCTTTCGTGGAGTCATAAAATATTCGAGGGAAGTCTCCAGGACCAAAATTATGGTCAGATTCGGTGAACAGACCCATACTCAGTTTTTCGGCCACGCTGTGTACCTACCCCTAGGGCCCTTGTAGCAAAATTTCGAACGGGTCACGAGAAAGCTCAGGAGAGTTTTCATTGATCCGATTCTTTCGTGGAGTCATAAAATATTCGAGGGAAGTCTCCAGGACCAAAATTATGGTCATATTCGGTGAACAGACCCATACTCAGTTTTTCGGCCACGCTGTGTACCTACCCCTAGGGCTCTTGTAGCAAAATTTCGAACGGGTCACGGGAAAGCTCAGGAGAGTTTTCATTGATCCGATTCTTTCGTGGAGTCATAAAATATTCGAGGGAAGTCTCCAGGACCAAAATTATGGTCAGATTCGGTGAACAGACCCATACTCAGTTTTTCGGGCACGCTGTGTACCTACCCCTAGGGCCCCGTCTAGCAAAATTTCGAACGGGTCACGGGAAAGCTCAGGAGAGTTTTCATTGATCCGATTCTTTCGTGGAGTCATAAAATATTCGAGGGAAGTCTCCAGGACCAAAATTATGGTCAGATTCGGTGAACAGACCCATACTCAGTTTTTCGGCCACGCTGTGTACCTACCCCTAGGGCCCTTGTAGCAAAATTTCGAACGGGTCACGGGAAAGCTCAGGAGAGTTTTCATTGATCCGATTCTTTCGTGGAGTCATAAAATATTCGAGGGAAGTCTCCAGGACCAAAATTATGGTCAGATTCGGTGAACAGACCCATACTCAGTTTTTCGGGCACGCTGTGTACCTACCCCTAGGGCCCGTCTAGCAAAATTTCAAACGGGTCACGGGAAAGCTCAGGAGAGTTTTCATTGATCCGATTCTTTCGTGGAGTCATAAAATATTCGAGGGAAGTCTCCAGGACCAAAATTATGGTCAGATTCGGTGAACAGACCCATACTCAGTTTTTCGGCCACGCTGTGTACCTACCCCTAGGGCCCGTCTAGCAAAATTTCAAACGGGTCACGGGAAAGCTCAGGAGAGTTTTCATTGATCCGATTCTTTCGTGGAGTCATAAAATATTCGAGGGAAGTCTCCAGGACCAAAATTATGGTCAGATTCGGTGAACAGACCCATACTCAGTTTTTCGGGCACGCTGTGTACCTACCCTTAGGGCCCCGTCTAGCAAAATTTCGAACGGGTCACGGGAAAGCTCAGGAGAGTTTTCATTGATCCGATTCTTTCGTGGAGTCATAAAATATTCGAGGGAAGTCTCCAGGACCAAAATTATGGTCAGATTCGGTGAACAGACCCATACTCAGTTTTTCGGCCACGCTGTGTACCTACCCCTAGGGCCCTTGTAGCAAAATTTCGAACGGGTCACGAGAAAGCTCAGGAGAGTTTTCATTGATCCGATTCTTTCGTGGAGTCATAAAATATTCGAGGGAAGTCTCCAGGACCAAAATTATGGTCATATTCGGTGAACAGACCCATACTCAGTTTTTCGGCCACGCTGTGTACCTACCCCTAGGGCTCTTGTAGCAAAATTTCGAACGGGTCACGGGAAAGCTCAGGAGAGTTTTCATTGATCCGATTCTTTCGTGGAGTCATAAAATATTCGAGGGAAGTCTCCAGGACCAAAATTATGGTCAGATTCGGTGAACAGACCCATACTCAGTTTTTCGGGCACGCTGTGTACCTACCCCTAGGGCCCCGTCTAGCAAAATTTCGAACGGGTCACGGGAAAGCTCAGGAGAGTTTTCATTGATCCGATTCTTTCGTGGAGTCATAAAATATTCGAGGGAAGTCTCCAGGACCAAAATTATGGTCAGATTCGGTGAACAGACCCATACTCAGTTTTTCGGCCACGCTGTGTACCTACCCCTAGGGCCCTTGTAGCAAAATTTCGAACGGGTCACGGGAAAGCTCAGGAGAGTTTTCATTGATCCGATTCTTTCGTGGAGTCATAAAATATTCGAGGGAAGTCTCCAGGACCAAAATTATGGTCAGATTCGGTGAACAGACCCATACTCAGTTTTTCGACCACGCTGTGTCCCTACCCCTAGGGCCCTTGTAGCAAAATTTCGAACGGGTCACGGGAAAGCTCAGGAGAGTTTTCATTGATCCGATTCTTTCGTGGAGTCATAAAATATTCGAGGGAAGTCTCCAGGACCAAAATTATGGTCAGATTCGGTGAACAGACCCATACTCAGTTTTTCGGGCACGATGTGTACCTACCCCTAGGGCCCCGTCTAGCAAAATTTCGAACGGGTCACGGGAAAGCTCAGGAGAGTTTTCATTGATCCGATTCTTTCGTGGAGTCATAAAATATTCGAGGGAAGTCTCCAGGACCAAAATTATGGTCAGATTCGGTGAACAGACCCATACTCAGTTTTTCGGGCACGCTGTGTACCTACCCCTAGGGCCCCGTCTAGCAAAATTTCGAACGGGTCACGGGAAAGCTCAGGAGAGTTTTCATTGATCCGATTCTTTCGTGGAGTCATAAAATATTCGAGGGAAGTCTCCAGGACCAAAATTATGGTCAGATACGGTGAACAGACCCATACTCAGATTTTCGGCCACGCTGTGTACCTACCCCTAGGGCCCTTGTAGCAAAATTTCGAACGGGTCACGGGAAAGCTCAGGAGAGTTTTCATTGATCCGATTCTTTCGTGGAGTCATAAAATATTCGAGGGAAGTCTCCAGGACCAAAATTATGGTCAGATTCGGTGAACAGACCCATACTCAGTTTTTCGGGCACGCTGTGTACCTACCCCTAGGGCCCGTCTAGCAAAATTTCAAACGGGTCACGGGAAAGCTCAGGAGAGTTTTCATTGATCCGATTCTTTCGTGGAGTCATAAAATATTCGAGAGAAGTCTCCAGGACCAAAATTATGGTCAGATTCGGTGAACAGACCCATACTCAGTTTTTCGGGCACGCTGTGTACCTACCCTTAGGGCCCCGTCTAGCAAAATTTCGAACGGGTCACGGGAAAGCTCAGGAGAGTTTTCATTGATCCGATTCTTTCGTGGAGTCATAAAATATTCGAGGGAAGTCTCCAGGACCAAAATTATGGTCAGATTCGGTGAACAGACCCATACTCAGTTTTTCGGCCACGCTGTGTACCTACCCCTAGGGCCCTTGTAGCAAAATTTCGAACGGGTCACGAGAAAGCTCAGGAGAGTTTTCATTGATCCGATTCTTTCGTGGAGTCATAAAATATTCGAGGGAAGTCTCCAGGACCAAAATTATGGTCATATTCGGTGAACAGACCCATACTCAGTTTTTCGGCCACGCTGTGTACCTACCCCTAGGGCTCTTGTAGCAAAATTTTGAACGGGTCACGGGAAAGCTCAGGAGAGTTTTCATTGATCCGATTCTTTCGTGGAGTCATAAAATATTCGAGGGAAGTCTCCAGGACCAAAATTATGGTCAGATTCGGTGAACAGACCCATACTCAGTTTTTCGGGCACGCTGTGTACCTACCCCTAGGGCCCCGTCTAGCAAAATTTCGAACGGGTCACGGGAAAGCTCAGGAGAGTTTTCATTGATCCGATTCTTTCGTGGAGTCATAAAATATTCGAGGGAAGTCTCCAGGACCAAAATTATGGTCAGATTCGGTGAACAGACCCATACTCAGTTTTTCGGCCACGCTGTGTACCTACCCCTAGGGCCCTTGTAGCAAAATTTCGAACGGGTCACGGGAAAGCTCAGGAGAGTTTTCATTGATCCGATTCTTTCGTGGAGTCATAAAATATTCGAGGGAAGTCTCCAGGACCAAAATTATGGTCAGATTCGGTGAACAGACCCATACTCAGTTTTTCGACCACGCTGTGTACCTACCCCTAGGGCCCTTGTAGCAAAATTTCGAACGGGTCACGGGAAAGCTCAGGAGAGTTTTCATTGATCCGATTCTTTCGTGGAGTCATAAAATATTCGAGGGAAGTCTCCAGGACCAAAATTATGGTCAGATTCGGTGAACAGACCCATACTCAGTTTTTCGGGCACGATGTGTACCTACCCCTAGGGCCCCGTCTAGCAAAATTTCGAACGGGTCACGGGAAAGCTCAGGAGAGTTTTCATTGATCCGATTCTTTCGTGGAGTCATAAAATATTCGAGGGAAGTCTCCAGGACCAAAATTATGGTCAGATTCGGTGAACAGACCCATACTCAGTTTTTCGGGCACGCTGTGTACCTACCCCTAGGGCCCCGTCTAGCAAAATTTCGAACGGGTCACGGGAAAGCTCAGGAGAGTTTTCATTGATCCGATTCTTTCGTGGAGTCATAAAATATTCGAGGGAAGTCTCCAGGACCAAAATTATGGTCAGATACGGTGAACAGACCCATACTCAGATTTTCGGCCACGCTGTGTACCTACCCCTAGGGCCCTTGTAGCAAAATTTCGAACGGGTCACGGGAAAGCTCAGGAGAGTTTTCATTGATCCGATTCTTTCGTGGAGTCATAAAATATTCGAGGGAAGTCTCCAGGACCAAAATTATGGTCAGATTCGGTGAACAGACCCATACTCAGTTTTTCGGGCACGCTGTGTACCTACCCCTAGGGCCCGTCTAGCAAAATTTCAAACGGGTCACGGGAAAGCTCAGGAGAGTTTTCATTGATCCGATTCTTTCGTGGAGTCATAAAATATTCGAGAGAAGTCTCCAGGACCAAAATTATGGTCAGATTCGGTGAACAGACCCATACTCAGTTTTTCGGCCACGCTGTGTACCTACCCCTAGGGCCCTTGTAGCAAAATTTCGAACGGGTCACGGGAAAGCTCAGGAGAGTTTTCATTGATCCGATTCTTTCGTGGAGTCATAAAATATTCGAGGGAAGTCTCCAGGACCAAAATTATGGTCAGATTCGGTGAACAGACCCATACTCAGTTTTTCGGGCACGCTGTGTACCTACCCCTAGGGCCCGTCTAGCAAAATTTCAAACGGGTCACGGGAAAGCTCAGGAGAGTTTTCATTGATCCGATTCTTTCGTGGAGTCATAAAATATTCGAGAGAAGTCTCCAGGACCAAAATTATGGTCAGATTCGGTGAACAGACCCATACTCAGTTTTTCGGGCACGCTGTGTACCTACCCTTAGGGCCCCGTCTAGCAAAATTTCGAACGGGTCACGGGAAAGCTCAGGAGAGTTTTCATTGATCCGATTCTTTCGTGGAGTCATAAAATATTCGAGGGAAGTCTCCAGGACCAAAATTATGGTCAGATTCGGTGAACAGACCCATACTCAGTTTTTCGGCCACGCTGTGTACCTACCCCTAGGGCCCTTGTAGCAAAATTTCGAACGGGTCACGAGAAAGCTCAGGAGAGTTTTCATTGATCCGATTCTTTCGTGGAGTCATAAAATATTCGAGGGAAGTCTCCAGGACCAAAATTATGGTCATATTCGGTGAACAGACCCATACTCAGTTTTTCGGCCACGCTGTGTACCTACCCCTAGGGCTCTTGTAGCAAAATTTTGAACGGGTCACGGGAAAGCTCAGGAGAGTTTTCATTGATCCGATTCTTTCGTGGAGTCATAAAATATTCGAGGGAAGTCTCCAGGACCAAAATTATGGTCAGATTCGGTGAACAGACCCATACTCAGTTTTTCGGGCACGCTGTGTACCTACCCCTAGGGCCCCGTCTAGCAAAATTTCGAACGGGTCACGGGAAAGCTCAGGAGAGTTTTCATTGATCCGATTCTTTCGTGGAGTCATAAAATATTCGAGGGAAGTCTCCAGGACCAAAATTATGGTCAGATTCGGTGAACAGACCCATACTCAGTTTTTCGGCCACGCTGTGTACCTACCCCTAGGGCCCTTGTAGCAAAATTTCGAACGGGTCACGGGAAAGCTCAGGAGAGTTTTCATTGATCCGATTCTTTCGTGGAGTCATAAAATATTCGAGGGAAGTCTCCAGGACCAAAATTATGGTCAGATTCGGTGAACAGACCCATACTCAGTTTTTCGACCACGCTGTGTACCTACCCCTAGGGCCCTTGTAGCAAAATTTCGAACGGGTCACGGGAAAGCTCAGGAGAGTTTTCATTGATCCGATTCTTTCGTGGAGTCATAAAATATTCGAGGGAAGTCTCCAGGACCAAAATTATGGTCAGATTCGGTGAACAGACCCATACTCAGTTTTTCGGGCACGATGTGTACCTACCCCTAGGGCCCCGTCTAGCAAAATTTCGAACGGGTCACGGGAAAGCTCAGGAGAGTTTTCATTGATCCGATTCTTTCGTGGAGTCATAAAATATTCGAGGGAAGTCTCCAGGACCAAAATTATGGTCAGATTCGGTGAACAGACCCATACTCAGTTTTTCGGGCACGCTGTGTACCTACCCCTAGGGCCCCGTCTAGCAAAATTTCGAACGGGTCACGGGAAAGCTCAGGAGAGTTTTCATTGATCCGATTCTTTCGTGGAGTCATAAAATATTCGAGGGAAGTCTCCAGGACCAAAATTATGGTCAGATACGGTGAACAGACCCATACTCAGATTTTCGGCCACGCTGTGTACCTACCCCTAGGGCCCTTGTAGCAAAATTTCGAACGGGTCACGGGAAAGCTCAGGAGAGTTTTCATTGATCCGATTCTTTCGTGGAGTCATAAAATATTCGAGGGAAGTCTCCAGGACCAAAATTATGGTCAGATTCGGTGAACAGACCCATACTCAGTTTTTCGGGCACGCTGTGTACCTACCCCTAGGGCCCGTCTAGCAAAATTTCAAACGGGTCACGGGAAAGCTCAGGAGAGTTTTCATTGATCCGATTCTTTCGTGGAGTCATAAAATATTCGAGAGAAGTCTCCAGGACCAAAATTATGGTCAGATTCGGTGAACAGACCCATACTCAGTTTTTCGGCCACGCTGTGTACCTACCCCTAGGGCCCTTGTAGCAAAATTTCGAACGGGTCACGGGAAAGCTCAGGAGAGTTTTCATTGATCCGATTCTTTCGTGGAGTCATAAAATATTCGAGGGAAGTCTCCAGGACCAAAATTATGGTCAGATTCGGTGAACAGACCCATACTCAGTTTTTCGGGCACGCTGTGTACCTACCCCTAGGGCCCCGTCTAGCAAAATTTCGAACGGGTCACGGGAAAGCTCAGGAGAGTTTTCATTGATTCGATTCTTTCGTGGAGTCATAAAATATTCGAGGGAAGTCTCCAGGACCAAAATTATGGTCAGATTCGGTGAACAGACCCATACTCAGTTTTTCGGGCACGCTGTGTACCTACCCCTAGGGCCCCGTCTAGCAAAATTTCGAACGGGTCACGGGAAAGCTCAGGAGAGTTTTCATTGATCCGATTCTTTCGTGGAGTCATAAAATATTCGAGGGAAGTCTCCAGGACCAAAATTATGGTCAGATACGGTGAACAGACCCATACTCAGATTTTCGGCCACGCTGTGTACCTACCCCTAGGGCCCTTGTAGCAAAATTTCGAACGGGTCACGGGAAAGCTCAGGAGAGTTTTCATTGATCCGATTCTTTCGTGGAGTCATAAAATATTCGAGGGAAGTCTCCAGGACCAAAATTATGGTCAGATTCGGTGAACAGACCCATACTCAGTTTTTCGGGCACGCTGTGTACCTACCCCTAGGGCCCGTCTAGCAAAATTTCAAACGGGTCACGGGAAAGCTCAGGAGAGTTTTCATTGATCCGATTCTTTCGTGGAGTCATAAAATATTCGAGAGAAGTCTCCAGGACCAAAATTATGGTCAGATTCGGTGAACAGACCCATACTCAGTTTTTCGGCCACGCTGTGTACCTACCCCTAGGGCCCTTGTAGCAAAATTTCGAACGGGTCACGGGAAAGCTCAGGAGAGTTTTCATTGATCCGATTCTTTCGTGGAGTCATAAAATATTCGAGGGAAGTCTCCAGGACCAAAATTATGGTCAGATTCGGTGAACAGACCCATACTCAGTTTTTCGGGCACGCTGTGTACCTACCCCTAGGGCCCGTCTAGCAAAATTTCAAACGGGTCACGGGAAAGCTCAGGAGAGTTTTCATTGATCCGATTCTTTCGTGGAGTCATAAAATATTCGAGCGAAAGTCTCCAGGACCAAAATTATGGTCAGATTCGGTGAACAGACCCATACTCAGTTTTTCGGCCACGCTGTGTACCTACCCCTAGGGCCCGTCTAGCAAAATTTCAAACGGGTCACGGGAAAGCTCAGGAGAGTTTTCATTGATCCGATTCTTTCGTGGAGTCATAAAATATTCGAGGGAAGTCTCCAGGACCAAAATTATGGTCAGATTCGGTGAACAGACTCATACTCAGTTTTTCGGGCACGCTGTGTACCTACCCTTAGGGCCCCGTCTAGCAAAATTTCGAACGGGTCACGGGAAAGCTCAGGAGAGTTTTCATTGATCCGATTCTTTCGTGGAGTCATAAAATATTCGAGGGAAGTCTCCAGGACCAAAATTATGGTCAGATTCGGTGAACAGACCCATACTCAGTTTTTCGACCACGCTGTGTACCTACCCCTAGGGCCCTTGTAGCAAAATTTCGAACGGGTCACGAGAAAGCTCAGGAGAGTTTTCATTGATCCGATTCTTTCGTGGAGTCATAAAATATTCGAGGGAAGTCTCCAGGACCAAAATTATGGTCAGATTCGGTGAACAGACCCATACTCAGTTTTTCGGGCACGCTGTGTACCTACCCCTAGGGCCCGTCTAGCAAAATTTCAAACGGGTCACGGGAAAGCTCATGAGAGTTTTCATTGATCCGATTCTTTCGTGGAGTCATAAAATATTCGAGGGAAGTCTCCAGGACCAAAATTATGGTCAGATACGGTGAACAGACCCATACTCAGATTTTCGGTCACGCTGTGTACCTACCCCTAGGGCCCTTGTAGCAAAATTTCGAACGGGTCACGGGAAAGCTCAGGAGAGTTTTCATTGATCCGATTCTTTCGTGGAGTCATAAAATATTCGAGGGAAGTCTCCAGGACCAACATTATGGTCAGATTCGGTGAACAGACCCATACTCAGTTTTTCGGGCACGCTGTGTACCTACCCCTAGGGCCCGTCTAGCAAAATTTCAAACGGGTCACGGGAAAGCTCAGGAGAGTTTTCATTGATCCGATTCTTTCGTGGAGTCATAAAATATTCGAGGGAAGTCTCCAGGACCAAAATTATGGTCAGATTCGGTGAACAGACCCATACTCAGTTTTTCGGCCACGCTGTGTACCTACCCCTAGGGCCCGTCTAGCAAAATTTCAAACGGGTCACGGGAAAGCTCAGGAGAGTTTTCATTGATCCGATTCTTTCGTGGAGTCATAAAATATTCGAGGGAAGTCTCCAGGACCAAAATTATGGTCAGATTCGGTGAACAGACCCATACTCAGTTTTTCGGGCACGCTGTGTACCTACCCTTAGGGCCCCGTCTAGCAAAATTTCGAACGGGTCACGGGAAAGCTCAGGAGAGTTTTCATTGATCCGATTCTTTCGTGGAGTCATAAAATATTCGAGGGAAGTCTCCAGGACCAAAATTATGGTCAGATTCGGTGAACAGACCCATACTCAGTTTTTCGGCCACGCTGTGTACCTACCCCTAGGGCCCTTGTAGCAAAATTTCGAACGGGTCACGAGAAAGCTCAGGAGAGTTTTCATTGATCCGATTCTTTCGTGGAGTCATAAAATATTCGAGGGAAGTCTCCAGGACCAAAATTATGGTCATATTCGGTGAACAGACCCATACTCAGTTTTTCGGCCACGCTGTGTACCTACCCCTAGGGCCCTTGTAGCAAAATTTCGAACGGGTCACGGGAAAGCTCAGGAGAGTTTTCATTGATCCGATTCTTTCGTGGAGTCATAAAATATTCGAGGGAAGTCTCCAGGACCAAAATTATGGTCAGATTCGGTGAACAGACCCATACTCAGTTTTTCGGGCACGCTGTGTACCTACCCCTAGGGCCCCGTCTAGCAAAATTTCGAACGGGTTACGGGAAAGCTCAGGAGAGTTTTCATTGATCCGATTCTTTCGTGGAGTCATAAAATATTCGAGGGAAGTCTCCAGGACCAAAATTATGGTCAGATTCGGTGAACAGACCCATACTCAGTTTTTCGGCCACGCTGTGTACCTACCCCTAGGGCCCTTGTAGCAAAATTTCGAACGGGTCACGGGAAAGCTCAGGAGAGTTTTCATTGATCCGATTCTTTCGTGGAGTCATAAAATATTCGAGGGAAGTCTCCAGGACCAAAATTATGGTCAGATTCGGTGAACAGACCCATACTCAGTTTTTCGACCACGCTGTGTACCTACCCCTAGGGCCCTTGTAGCAAAATTTCGAACGGGTCACGGGAAAGCTCAGGAGAGTTTTCATTGATCCGATTCTTTCGTGGAGTCATAAAATATTCGAGGGAAGTCTCCAGGACCAAAATTATGGTCAGATTCGGTGAACAGACCCATACTCAGTTTTTCGGGCACGATGTGTACCTACCCCTAGGGCCCCGTCTAGCAAAATTTCGAACGGGTCACGGGAAAGCTCAGGAGAGTTTTCATTGATCCGATTCTTTCGTGGAGTCATAAAATATTCGAGGGAAGTCTCCAGGACCAAAATTATGGTCAGATTCGGTGAACAGACCCATACTCAATTTTTCGGGCACGCTGTGTACCTACCCCTAGGGCCCCGTCTAGCAAAATTTCGAACGGGTCACGGGAAAGCTCAGGAGAGTTTTCATTGATCCGATTCTTTCGTGGAGTCATAAAATATTCGAGGGAAGTCTCCAGGACCAAAATTATGGTCAGATACGGTGAACAGACCCATACTCAGATTTTCGGCCACGCTGTGTACCTACCCCTAGGGCCCTTGTAGCAAAATTTCGAACGGGTCACGGGAAAGCTCAGGAGAGTTTTCATTGATCCGATTCTTTCGTGGAGTCATAAAATATTCGAGGGAAGTCTCCAGGACCAAAATTATGGTCAGATTCGGTGAACAGACCCATACTCAGTTTTTCGGGCACGCTGTGTACCTACCCCTAGGGCCCCGTCTAGCAAAATTTCGAACGGGTCACGGGAAAGCTCAGGAGAGTTTTCATTGATCCGATTCTTTCGTGGAGTCATAAAATATTCGAGGGAAGTCTCCAGGACCAAAATTATGGTCAGATTCGGTGAACAGACCCATACTCAGTTTTTCGGGCACGCTGTGTACCTACCCCTAGGGCCCCGTCTAGCAAAATTTCGAACGGGTCACGGGAAAGCTCAGGAGAGTTTTTCATTGATCCGAATCTTTCGTGGAGTCATAAAATATTCGAGGGAAGTCTCCAGGACCAAAATTATGGTCAGATACGGTGAACAGACCCATACTCAGATTTTCGGCCACGCTGTGTACCTACCCCTAGGGCCCTTGTAGCAAAATTTCGAACGGGTCACGGGAAAGCTCAGGAGAGTTTTCATTGATCCGATTCTTTCGTGGAGTCATAAAATATTCGAGGGAAGTCTCCAGGACCAAAATTATGGTCAGATTCGGTGAACAGACCCATACTCAGTTTTTCGGGCACGCTGTGTACCTACCCCTAGGGCCCCGTCTAGCAATATTTCGAACGGGTCACGGGAAAGCTCAGGAGAGTTTTCATTGATCCGATTCTTTCGTGGAGTCATAAAATATTCGAGGGAAGTCTCCAGGACCAACATTATGGTCAGATTCGGTGAACAGACCCATACTCAGTTTTTCGGGCACGCTGTGTACCTACCCCTAGGGCCCGTCTAGCAAAATTTCAAACGGGTCACGGGAAAGCTCAGGAGAGTTTTCATTGATCCGATTCTTTCGTGGAGTCATAAAATATTCGAGAGAAGTCTCCAGGACCAAAATTATGGTCAGATTCGGTGAACAGACCCATACTCAGTTTTTCGGCCACGCTGTGTACCTACCCCTAGGGCCCTTGTAGCAAAATTTCGAACGGGTCACGGGAAAGCTCAGGAGAGTTTTCATTGATCCGATTCTTTCGTGGAGTCATAAAATATTCGAGGGAAGTCTCCAGGACCAAAATTATGGTCAGATTCGGTGAACAGACCCATACTCAGTTTTTCGGGCACGCTGTGTACCTACCCCTAGGGCCCCGTCTAGCAAAATTTCGAACGGGTCACGGGAAAGCTCAGGAGAGTTTTCATTGATCCGATTCTTTCGTGGAGTCATAAAATATTCGAGGGAAGTCTCCAGGACCAAAATTATGGTCAGATTCGGTGAACAGACCCATACTCAGTTTTTCGGGCACGCTGTGTACCTACCCCTAGGGCCCCGTCTAGCAAAATTTCGAACGGGTCACGGGAAAGCTCAGGAGAGTTTTCATTGATCCGATTCTTTCGTGGAGTCATAAAATATTCGAGGGAAGTCTCCAGGACCAAAATTATGGTCAGATACGGTGAACAGACCCATACTCAGATTTTCGGCCACGCTGTGTACCTACCCCTAGGGCCCTTGTAGCAAAATTTCGAACGGGTCACGGGAAAGCTCAGGAGAGTTTTCATTGATCCGATTCTTTCGTGGAGTCATAAAATATTCGAGGGAAGTCTCCAGGACCAAAATTATGGTCAGATTCGGTGAACAGACCCATACTCAGTTTTTCGGGCACGCTGTGTACCTACCCCTAGGGCCCGTCTAGCAAAATTTCAAACGGGTCACGGGAAAGCTCAGGAGAGTTTTCATTGATCCGATTCTTTCGTGGAGTCATAAAATATTCGAGGGAAGTCTCCAGGACCAAAATTATGGTCAGATTCGGTGAACAGACCCATACTCAGTTTTTCGGGCACGCTGTGTACCTACCCCTAGGGCCCGTCTAGCAAAATTTCAAACGGGTCACGGGAAAGCTCAGGAGAGTTTTCATTGATCCGATTCTTTCGTGGAGTCATAAAATATTCGAGGGAAGTCTCCAGGACCAAAATTATGGTCAGATTCGGTGAACAGACCCATACTCAGTTTTTCGGGCACGCTGTGTACCTACCCCTAGGGCCCGTCTAGCAAAATTTCAAACGGGTCACGGGAAAGCTCAGGAGAGTTTTCATTGATCCGATTCTTTCGTGGAGTCATAAAATATTCGAGGGAAGTCTCCAGGACCAAAATTATGGTCAGATTCGGTGAACAGACCCATACTCAGTTTTTCGGGCACGCTGTGTACCTACCCCTAGGGCCCCGTCTAGCAAAATTTCGAACGGGTCACGGGAAAGCTCAGGAGAGTTTTCATTGATCCGATTCTTTCGTGGAGTCATAAAATATTCGAGGGAAGTCTCCAGGACCAAAATTATGGTCAGATTCGGTGAACAGACCCATACTCAGTTTTTCGGCCACGCTGTGTACCTACCCCTAGGGCCCTTGTAGCAAAATTTCGAACGGGTCACGAGAAAGCTCAGGAGAGTTTTCATTGACCCGATTCTTTCATGGAGTCATAAAATATTCGTGGGAAGTCTCCAGGACCAAAATTATGGTCAGATTCGGTGAACAGACCCATACTCAGATTTTCGGGCACGCTGTGTACCTACCCCTAGGGCCCGTCTAGCAAAATTTCGAACGGGTCACGGGAAAGCTCAGGAGAGTTTTCATTGATCCGATTCTTTCGTGGAGTCATAAAATATTCGAGGGAAGTCTCCAGGACCAAAATTATGGTCAGATTCGGTGAACAGACCCATACTCAGTTTTTCGACCACGCTGTGTACCTACCCCTAGGGCCCTTGTAGCAAAATTTCGAACGGGTCACGGGAAAGCTCAGGAGAGTTTTCATTGACCCGATTCTTTCATGGAGTCATAAAATATTCGTGGGAAGTCTCCAGGACCAAAATTATGGTCAGATTCGGTGAACAGACCCATACTCAGTTTTTCGGGCACGCTGTGGACCTACCCCTAGGGCCCCGTCTAGCAAAATTTCGAACGGGTCACGGGAAAGCTCAGGAGAGTTTTCATTGATCCGATTCTTTCGTGGAGTCATAAAATATTCGAGGGAAGTCTCCAGGACCAAAATTATGGTCAGATACGGTGAACAGACCCATACTCAGATTTTCGGCCACGCTGTGTACCTACCCCTAGGGCCCTTGTAGCAAAATTTCGAACGGGTCACGGGAAAGCTCAGGAGAGTTTTCATTGATCCGATTCTTTCGTGGAGTCATAAAATATTCGAGGGAAGTCTCCAGGACCAAAATTATGGTCAGATTCGGTGAACAGACCCATACTCAGTTTTTCGGGCACGCTGTGTACCTACCCCTAGGGCCCGTCTAGCAAAATTTCAAACGGGTCACGGGAAAGCTCAGGAGAGTTTTCATTGATCCGATTCTTTCGTGGAGTCATAAAATATTCGAGAGAAGTCTCCAGGACCAAAATTATGGTCAGATTCGGTGAACAGACCCATACTCAGTTTTTCGGCCACGCTGTGTACCTACCCCTAGGGCCCTTGTAGCAAAATTTCGAACGGGTCACGGGAAAGCTCAGGAGAGTTTTCATTGATCCGATTCTTTCGTGGAGTCATAAAATATTCGAGGGAAGTCTCCAGGACCAAAATTATGGTCAGATTCGGTGAACAGACCCATACTCAGTTTTTCGGGCACGCTGTGTACCTACCCCTAGGGCCCCGTCTAGCAAAATTTCGAACGGGTCACGGGAAAGCTCAGGAGAGTTTTCATTGATCCGATTCTTTCGTGGAGTCATAAAATATTCGAGGGAAGTCTCCAGGACCAAAATTATGGTCAGATTCGGTGAACAGACCCATACTCAGTTTTTCGGGCACGCTGTGTACCTACCCCTAGGGCCCCGTCTAGCAAAATTTCGAACGGGTCACGGGAAAGCTCAGGAGAGTTTTCATTGATCCGATTCTTTCGTGGAGTCATAAAATATTCGAGGGAAGTCTCCAGGACCAAAATTATGGTCAGATACGGTGAACAGACCCATACTCAGATTTTCGGCCACGCTGTGTACCTACCCCTAGGGCCCTTGTAGCAAAATTTCGAACGGGTCACGGGAAAGCTCAGGAGAGTTTTCATTGATCCGATTCTTTCGTGGAGTCATAAAATATTCGAGGGAAGTCTCCAGGACCAAAATTATGGTCAGATACGGTGAACAGACCCATACTCAGTTTTTCGGGCACGCTGTGTACCTACCCCTAGGGCCCCGTCTAGCAAAATTTCGAACGGGTCACGGGAAAGCTCAGGAGAGTTTTCATTGATCCGATTCTTTCGTGGAGTCATAAAATATTCGAGGGAAGTCTCCAGGACCAAAATTATGGTCAGATTCGGTGAACAGACCCATACTCAGTTTTTCGGGCACGCTGTGTACCTACCCCTAGGGCCCGTCTAGCAAAATTTCAAACGGGTCACGGGAAAGCTCAGGAGAGTTTTCATTGATCCGATTCTTTCGTGGAGTCATAAAATATTCGAGAGAAGTCTCCAGGACCAAAATTATGGTCAGATTCGGTGAACAGACCCATACTCAGTTTTTCGGCCACGCTGTGTACCTACCCCTAGGGCCCTTGTAGCAAAATTTCGAACGGGTCACGGGAAAGCTCAGGAGAGTTTTCATTGATCCGATTCTTTCGTGGAGTCATAAAATATTCGAGGGAAGTCTCCAGGACCAAAATTATGGTCAGATTCGGTGAACAGACCCATACTCAGTTTTTCGGGCACGCTGTGTACCTACCCCTAGGGCCCCGTCTAGCAAAATTTCGAACGGGTCACGGGAAAGCTCAGGAGAGTTTTCATTGATCCGATTCTTTCGTGGAGTCATAAAATATTCGAGGGAAGTCTCCAGGACCAAAATTATGGTCAGATTCGGTGAACAGACCCATACTCAGTTTTTCGGGCACGCTGTGTACCTACCCCTAGGGCCCCGTCTAGCAAAATTTCGAACGGGTCACGGGAAAGCTCAGGAGAGTTTTCATTGATCCGATTCTTTCGTGGAGTCATAAAATATTCGAGGGAAGTCTCCAGGACCAAAATTATGGTCAGATACGGTGAACAGACCCATACTCAGATTTTCGGCCACGCTGTGTACCTACCCCTAGGGCCCTTGTAGCAAAATTTCGAACGGGTCACGGGAAAGCTCAGGAGAGTTTTCATTGATCCGATTCTTTCGTGGAGTCATAAAATATTCGAGGGAAGTCTCCAGGACCAAAATTATGGTCAGATTCGGTGAACAGACCCATACTCAGTTTTTCGGGCACGCTGTGTACCTACCCCTAGGGCCCGTCTAGCAAAATTTCAAACGGGTCACGGGAAAGCTCAGGAGAGTTTTCATTGATCCGATTCTTTCGTGGAGTCATAAAATATTCGAGAGAAGTCTCCAGGACCAAAATTATGGTCAGATTCGGTGAACAGACCCATACTCAGTTTTTCGGCCACGCTGTGTACCTACCCCTAGGGCCCTTGTAGCAAAATTTCGAACGGGTCACGGGAAAGCTCAGGAGAGTTTTCATTGATCCGATTCTTTCGTGGAGTCATAAAATATTCGAGGGAAGTCTCCAGGACCAAAATTATGGTCAGATTCGGTGAACAGACCCATACTCAGTTTTTCGGGCACGCTGTGTACCTACCCCTAGGGCCCCGTCTAGCAAAATTTCGAACGGGTCACGGGAAAGCTCAGGAGAGTTTTCATTGATCCGATTCTTTCGTGGAGTCATAAAATATTCGAGGGAAGTCTCCAGGACCAAAATTATGGTCAGATTCGGTGAACAGACCCATACTCAGTTTTTCGGGCACGCTGTGTACCTACCCCTAGGGCCCGTCTAGCAAAATTTCAAACGGGTCACGGGAAAGCTCAGGAGAGTTTTCATTGATCCGATTCTTTCGTGGAGTCATAAAATATTCGAGGGAAGTCTCCAGGACCAAAATTATGGTCAGATTCGGTGAACAGACCCATACTCAGTTTTTCGGGCACGCTGTGTACCTACCCCTAGGGCCCCGTCTAGCAAAATTTTGAACGGGTCACGGGAAAGCTCAGGAGAGTTTTCATTGATCCGATTCTTTCGTGGAGTCATAAAATATTCGAGGGAAGTCTCCAGGACCAAAATTATGGTCAGATTCGGTGAACAGACCCATACTCAGTTTTTCGGCCACGCTGTGTACCTACCCCTAGGGCCCTTGTAGCAAAATTTCGAACGGGTCACGAGAAAGCTCAGGAGAGTTTTCATTGACCCGATTCTTTCATGGAGTCATAAAATATTCGTGGGAAGTCTCCAGGACCAAAATTATGGTCAGATTCGGTGAACAGACCCATACTCAGTTTTTCGGGCACGCTGTGTACCTACCCCTAGGGCCCGTCTAGCAAAATTTCGAACGGGTCACGGGAAAGCTCAGGAGAGTTTTCATTGATCCGATTCTTTCGTGGAGTCATAAAATATTCGAGGGAAGTCTCCAGGACCAAAATTATGGTCAGATTCGGTGAACAGACCCATACTCAGTTTTTCGACCACGCTGTGTACCTACCCCTAGGGCCCTTGTAGCAAAATTTCGAACGGGTCACGGGAAAGCTCAGGAGAGTTTTCATTGACCCGATTCTTTCATGGAGTCATAAAATATTCGTGGGAAGTCTCCAGGACCAAAATTATGGTCAGATTCGGTGAACAGACCCATACTCAGTTTTTCGGGCACGCTGTGGACCTACCCCTAGGGCCCCGTCTAGCAAAATTTCGAACGGGTCACGGGAAAGCTCAGGAGAGTTTTCATTGATCCGATTCTTTCGTGGAGTCATAAAATATTCGAGGGAAGTCTCCAGGACCAAAATTATGGTCAGATTCGGTGAACAGACCCATACTCAGTTTTTCGACCACGCTGTGTACCTACCCCTAGGGCCCTTGTAGCAAAATTTCGAACGGGTCACGGGAAAGCTCAGGAGAGTTTTCATTGACCCGATTCTTTCATGGAGTCATAAAATATTCGTGGGAAGTCTCCAGGACCAAAATTACGGTCAGATTCGGTGAACAGACCCATACTCAGTTTTTCGGCCACGCTGTGTACCTACCCCTAGGGCCCGTCTAGCAAAATTTCGAACGGGTCACGGGAAAGCTCAGGAGAGTTTTCATTGATCCGATTTTTTCGTGGAGTCATAAAATATTCGAGGGAAGTCTCCAGGACCAAAATTATGGTCAGATTCGGTGAACAGACCCATACTCAGTTTTTCGGGCACGCTGTGTACCTACCCCTAGGGCCCTTGTAGCAAAATTTCGAACGGGTCACGGGAAAGCTAAGGAGAGTTTTCATTGATCCGATTCTTTCGTGGAGTCATAAAATATTCGAGGGAAGTCTCCAGGACCAAAATTATGGTCAGATTCGGTGAACAGACCCATACTCAGTTTTTCGGGCACGCTGTGGACCTACCCCTAGGGCCCCGTCTAGCAAAATTTCGAACGGGTCACGGGAAAGCTCAGGAGAGTTTTCATTGATCCGATTCTTTCGTGGAGTCATAAAATATTCGAGGGAAGTCTCCAGGACCAAAATTATGGTCAGATTCGGTGAACAGACCCATACTCAGTTTTTCGACCACGCTGTGTACCTACCCCTAGGGCCCTTGTAGCAAAATTTCGAACGGGTCACGGGAAAGCTCAGGAGAGTTTTCATTGACCCGATTCTTTCATGGAGTCATAAAATATTCGTGGGAAGTCTCCAGGACCAAAATTACGGTCAGATTCGGTGAACAGACCCATACTCAGTTTTTCGGCCACGCTGTGTACCTACCCCTAGGGCCCGTCTAGCAAAATTTCGAACGGGTCACGGGAAAGCTCAGGAGAGTTTTCATTGATCCGATTCTTTCGTGGAGTCATAAAATATTCGAGGGAAGTCTCCAGGACCAAAATTATGGTCAGATTCGGTGAACAGACCCATACTCAGTTTTTCGGGCACGCTGTGTACCTACCCCTAGGGCCCTTGTAGCAAAATTTCGAACGGGTCACGGGAAAGCTAAGGAGAGTTTTCATTGATCCGATTCTTTCGTGGAGTCATAAAATATTCGAGGGAAGTCTCCAGGACCAAAATTATGGTCAGATTCGGTGAACAGACCCATACTCAGTTTTTCGGGCACTCTGTGTACCTACCCCTAGGGCCCGTCTAGCAAAATTTCAAACGGGTCACGGGAAAGCTCAGGAGAGTTTTCATTGATCCGATTCTTTCGTGGAGTCATAAAATATTCGAGGGAAGTCTCCAGGACCAAAATTATGGTCAGATTCGGTGAACAGACCCATACTCAGTTTTTCGGGCACGCTGTGTACCTACCCCTAGGGCCCCGTCTAGCAAAATTTCGAACGGGTCACGGGAAAGCTCAGGAGAGTTTTCATTGATCCGATTCTTTCGTGGAGTCATAAAATATTCGAGGGAAGTCTCCAGGACCAAAATTATGGTCAGATACGGTGAACAGACCCATACTCAGATTTTCGGCCACGCTGCGTACCTACCCCTAGGGCCCTTGTAGCAAAATTTCGAACGGGTCACGGGAAAGCTCAGGAGAGTTTTCATTGATCCGATTCTTTCGTGGAGTCATAAAATATTCGAGGGAAGTCTCCAGGACCAAAATTATGGTCAGATTCGGTGAACAGACCCATACTCAGTTTTTCGGGCACTCTGTGTACCTACCCCTAGGGCCCGTCTAGCAAAATTTCAAACGGGTCACGGGAAAGCTCAGGAGAGTTTTCATTGATCCGATTCTTTCGTGGAGTCATAAAATATTCGAGGGAAGTCTCCAGGACCAAAATTATGGTCAGATTCGGTGAACAGACCCATACTCAGTTTTTCGGCCACGCTGTGTACCTACCCCTAGGGCCCTTGTAGCAAAATTTCGAACGGGTCACGGGAAAGCTCAGGAGAGTTTTCATTGATCCGATTCTTTCGTGGAGTCATAAAATATTCGAGGGAAGTCTCCAGGACCAAAATTATGGTCAGATTCGGTGAACAGACCCATACTCAGTTTTTCGACCACGCTGTGTACCTACCCCTAGGGCCCTTGTAGCAAAATTTCGAACGGGTCACGGGAAAGCTCAGGAGAGTTTTCATTGACCCGATTCTTTCATGGAGTCATAAAATATTCGTGGGAAGTCTCCAGGACCAAAATTATGGTCAGATTCGGTGAACAGACCCATACTCAGTTTTTCGGCCACGCTGTGTACCTACCCCTAGGGCCCGTCTAGCAAAATTTCGAACGGGTCACGGGAAAGCTCAGGAGAGTTTTCATTGATCCGATTCTTTCGTGGAGTCATAAAATATTCGAGGGAAGTCTCCAGGACCAAAATTATGGTCAGATTCGGTGAACAGACCCATACTCAGTTTTTCGGGCACGCTGTGTACCTACCCCTAGGGCCCTTGTAGCAAAATTTCGAACGGGTCACGGGAAAGCTAAGGAGAGTTTTCATTGATCCGATTCTTTCGTGGAGTCATAAAATATTCGAGGGAAGTCTCCAGGACCAAAATTATGGTCAGATTCGGTGAACAGACCCATACTCAGTTTTTCGGGCACTCTGTGTACCTACCCCTAGGGCCCGTCTAGCAAAATTTCAAACGGGTCACGGGAAAGCTCAGGAGAGTTTTCATTGATCCGATTCTTTCGTGGAGTCATAAAATATTCGAGGGAAGTCTCCAGGACCAAAATTATGGTCAAATTCGGTGAACAGACCCATACTCAGTTTTTCGGGCACGCTGTGTACCTACCCCTAGGGCCCCGTCTAGCAAAATTTCGAACGGGTCACGGGAAAGCTCAGGAGAGTTTTCATTGATCCGATTCTTTCGTGGAGTCATAAAATATTCGAGGGAAGTCTCCAGGACCAAAATTATGGTCAGATACGGTGAACAGACCCATACTCAGATTTTCGGCCACGCTGCGTACCTACCCCTAGGGCCCTTGTAGCAAAATTTCGAACGGGTCACGGGAAAGCTCAGGAGAGTTTTCATTGATCCGATTCTTTCGTGGAGTCATAAAATATTCGAGGGAAGTCTCCAGGACCAAAATTATGGTCAGATTCGGTGAACAGACCCATACTCAGTTTTTCGGGCACTCTGTGTACCTACCCCTAGGGCCCGTCTAGCAAAATTTCAAACGGGTCACGGGAAAGCTCAGGAGAGTTTTCATTGATCCGATTCTTTCGTGGAGTCATAAAATATTCGAGGGAAGTCTCCAGGACCAAAATTATGGTCAGATTCGGTGAACAGACCCATACTCAGTTTTTCGGGCACGCTGTGTACCTACCCCTAGGGCCCTTGTAGCAAAATTTCGAACGGGTCACGGGAAAGCTCAGGAGAGTTTTCATTGATCCGATTCTTTCGTGGAGTCATAAAATATTCGAGGGAAGTCTCCAGGACCAAAATTATGGTCAGATTCGGTGAACAGACCCATACTCAGTTTTTCGGGCACGCTGTGTACCTACCCCTAGGGCCCTTGTAGCAAAATTTCGAACGGGTCACGGGAAAGCTAAGGAGAGTTTTCATTGATCCGATTCTTTCGTGGAGTCATAAAATATTCGAGGGAAGTCTCCAGGACCAAAATTATGGTCAGATTCGGTGAACAGACCCATACTCAGTTTTTCGGGCACTCTGTGTACCTACCCCTAGGGCCCGTCTAGCAAAATTTCAAACGGGTCACGGGAAAGCTCAGGAGAGTTTTCATTGATCCGATTCTTTCGTGGAGTCATAAAATATTCGAGGGAAGTCTCCAGGACCAAAATTATGGTCAGATTCGGTGAACAGACCCATACTCAGTTTTTCGGGCACGCTGTGTACCTACCCCTAGGGCCCCGTCTAGCAAAATTTCGAACGGGTCACGGGAAAGCTCAGGAGAGTTTTCATTGATCCGATTCTTTCGTGGAGTCATAAAATATTCGAGGGAAGTCTCCAGGACCAAAATTATGGTCAGATACGGTGAACAGACCCATACTCAGATTTTCGGCCACGCTGCGTACCTACCCCTAGGGCCCTTGTAGCAAAATTTCGAACGGGTCACGGGAAAGCTCAGGAGAGTTTTCATTGATCCGATTCTTTCGTGGAGTCATAAAATATTCGAGGGAAGTCTCCAGGACCAAAATTATGGTCAGATTCGGTGAACAGACCCATACTCAGTTTTTCGGGCACTCTGTGTACCAACCCCTAGGGCCCGTCTAGCAAAATTTCAAACGGGTCACGGGAAAGCTCAGGAGAGTTTTCATTGATCCGATTCTTTCGTGGAGTCATAAAATATTCGAGGGAAGTCTCCAGGACCAAAATTATGGTCAGATTCGGTGAACAGACCCATACTCAGTTTTTCGGGCACGCTGTGTACCTACCCCTAGGGCCCTTGTAGCAAAATTTCGAACGGGTCACGGGAAAGCTCAGGAGAGTTTTCATTGATCCGATTCTTTCGTGGAGTCATAAAATATTCGAGGGAAGTCTCCAGGACCAAAATTATGGTCAGATTCGGTGAACAGACCCATACTCAGTTTTTCGACCACGCTGTGTACCTACCCCTAGGGCCCTTGTAGCAAAATTTCGAACGGGTCACGGGAAAGCTCAGGAGAGTTTTCATTGACCCGATTCTTTCATGGAGTCATAAAATATTCGTGGGAAGTCTCCAGTACCAAAATTATGGTCAGATTCGGTGAACAGACCCATACTCAGTTTTTCGGCCACGCTGTGTACCTACCCCTAGGGCCCGTCTAGCAAAATTTCGAACGGGTCACGGGAAAGCTCAGGAGAGTTTTCATTGATCCGATTCTTTCGTGGAGTCATAAAATATTCGAGGGAAGTCTCCAGGACCAAAATTATGGTCAGATTCGGTGAACAGACCCATACTCAGTTTTTCGGGCACGCTGTGTACCTACCCCTAGGGCCCTTGTAGCAAAATTTCGAACGGGTCACGGGAAAGCTAAGGAGAGTTTTCATTGATCCGATTCTTTCGTGGAGTCATAAAATATTCGAGGGAAGTCTCCAGGACCAAAATTATGGTCAGATTCGGTGAACAGACCCATACTCAGTTTTTCGGGCACTCTGTGTACCTACCCCTAGGGCCCGTCAAGCAAAATTTCAAACGGGTCACGGGAAAGCTCAGGAGAGTTTTCATTGATCCGATTCTTTCGTGGAGTCATAAAATATTCGAGGGAAGTCTCCAGGACCAAAATTATGGTCAAATTCGGTGAACAGACCCATACTCAGTTTTTCGGGCACGCTGTGTACCTACCCCTAGGGCCCCGTCTAGCAAAATTTCGAACGGGTCACGGGAAAGCTCAGGAGAGTTTTCATTGATCCGATTCTTTCGTGGAGTCATAAAATATTCGAGGGAAGTCTCCAGGACCAAAATTATGGTCAGATACGGTGAACAGACCCATACTCAGATTTTCGGCCACGCTGCGTACCTACCCCTAGGGCCCTTGTAGCAAAATTTCGAACGGGTCACGGGAAAGCTCAGGAGAGTTTTCATTGATCCGATTCTTTCGTGGAGTCATAAAATATTCGAGGGAAGTCTCCAGGACCAAAATTATGGTCAGATTCGGTGAACAGACCCATACTCAGTTTTTCGGGCACTCTGTGTACCTACCCCTAGGGCCCGTCTAGCAAAATTTCAAACGGGTCACGGGAAAGCTCAGGAGAGTTTTCATTGATCCGATTCTTTCGTGGAGTCATAAAATATTCGAGGGAAGTCTCCAGGACCAAAATTATGGTCAGATTCGGTGAACAGACCCATACTCAGTTTTTCGGGCACGCTGTGTACCTACCCCTAGGGCCCTTGTAGCAAAATTTCGAACGGGTCACGGGAAAGCTCAGGAGAGTTTTCATTGATCCGATTCTTTCGTGGAGTCATAAAATATTCGAGGGAAGTCTCCAGGACCAAAATTATGGTCAGATTCGGTGAACAGACCCATACTCAGTTTTTCGGGCACTCTGTGTACCTACCCCTAGGGCCCGTCTAGCAAAATTTCAAACGGGTCACGGGAAAGCTCAGGAGAGTTTTCATTGATCCGATTCTTTCGTGGAGTCATAAAATATTCGAGGGAAGTCTCCAGGACCAAAATTATGGTCAGATTCGGTGAACAGACCCATACTCAGTTTTTCAGGCACGCTGTGTACCTACCCCTAGGGCCCCGTCTAGCAAAATTTCGAACGGGTCACGGGAAAGCTCAGGAGAGTTTTCATTGATCCGATTCTTTCGTGGAGTCATAAAATATTCGAGGGAAGTCTCCAGGACCAAAATTATGGTCAGATACGGTGAACAGACCCATACTCAGATTTTCGGCCACGCTGTGTACCTACCCCTAGGGCCCTTGTAGCAAAATTTCGAACGGGTCACGGGAAAGCTCAGGAGAGTTTTCATTGATCCGATTCTTTCGTGGAGTCATAAAATATTCGAGGGAAGTCTCCAGGACCAAAATTATTGTCAGATTCGGTGAACAGACCCATACTCAGTTTTTCGGGCACGCTGTGTACCTACCCCTAGGGCCCGTCTAGCAAAATTTCGAACGGGTCACGGGAAAGCTCAGGAGAGTTTTCATTGATCCGATTCTTTCGTGGAGTCATAAAATATTCGAGGGAAGTCTCCAGGACCAAAATTATGGTCAGATTCGGTGAACAGACCCATACTCAGTTTTTCGACCACGCTGTGTACCTACCCCTAGGGCCCTTGTAGCAAAATTTCGAACGGGTCACGGGAAAGCTCAGGAGAGTTTTCATTGACCCGATTCTTTCATGGAGTCATAAAATATTCGTGGGAAGTCTCCAGGACCAAAATTATGGTCAGATTCGGTGAACAGACCCATACTCAGTTTTTCGGGCACGCTGTGGACCTACCCCTAGGGCCCCGTCTAGCAAAATTTCGAACGGGTCACGGGAAAGCTCAGGAGAGTTTTCATTGATCCGATTCTTTCGTGGAGTCATAAAATATTCGAGGGAAGTCTCCAGGACCAAAATTATGGTCAGATTCGGTGAACAGACCCATACTCAGTTTTTCGACCACGCTGCGTACCTACCCCTAGGGCCCTTGTAGCAAAATTTCGAACGGGTCACGGGAAAGCTCAGGAGAGTTTTCATTGACCCGATTCTTTCATGGAGTCATAAAATATTCGTGGGAAGTCTCCAGGACCAAAATTATGGTCAGATTCGGTGAACAGACCCATACTCAGTTTTTCGGGCACGCTGTGTACCTACCCCTAGGGCCCGTCTAGCAAAATTTCGAACGGGTCACGGGAAAGCTCAGGAGAGTTTTCATTGATCCGATTCTTTCGTGGAGTCATAAAATATTCGAGGGAAGTCTCCAGGACCAAAATTATGGTCAGATTCGGTGAACAGACCCATACTCAGTTTTTCGGGCACGCTGTGTACCTACCCCTAGGGCCCTTGTAGCAAAATTTCGAACGGGTCACGGGAAAGCTCAGGAGAGTTTTCATTGATCCGATTCTTTCGTGGAGTCATAAAATATTCGAGGGAAGTCTCCAGGACCAAAATTATGGTCAGATTCGGTGAACAGACCCATACTCAGTTTTTCGGGCACTCTGTGTACCTACCCCTAGGGCCCGTCTAGCAAAATTTCAAACGGGTCACGGGAAAGCTCAGGAGAGTTTTCATTGATCCGATTCTTTCGTGGAGTCATAAAATATTCGAGGGAAGTCTCCAGGACCAAAATTATGGTCAGATTCGGTGAACAGACCCATACTCAGTTTTTCGGGCACGCTGTGTACCTACCCCTAGGGCCCCGTCTAGCAAAATTTCGAACGGGTCACGGGAAAGCTCAGGAGAGTTTTCATTGATCCGATTCTTTCGTGGAGTCATAAAATATTCGAGGGAAGTCTCCAGGACCAAAATTATGGTCAGATACGGTGAACAGACCCATACTCAGATTTTCGGCCACGCTGTGTACCTACCCCTAGGGCCCTTGTAGCAAAATTTCGAACGGGTCACGGGAAAGCTCAGGAGAGTTTTCATTGATCCGATTCTTTCGTGGAGTCATAAAATATTCGAGGGAAGTCTCCAGGACCAAAATTATGGTCAGATTCGGTGAACAGACCCATACTCAGTTTTTCGGGCACGCTGTGTACCTACCCCTAGGGCCCGTCTAGCAAAATTTCAAACGGGTCACGGGAAAGCTCAGGAGAGTTTTCATTGATCCGATTCTTTCGTGGAGTCATAAAATATTCGAGGGAAGTCTCCAGGACCAAAATTATGGTCAGATTCGGTGAACAGACCCATACTCAGTTTTTCGGCCACGCTGTGTACCTACCCCTAGGGCCCTTGTAGCAAAATTTCGAACGGGTCACGGGAAAGCTCAGGAGAGTTTTCATTGATCCGATTCTTTCGTGGAGTCATAAAATATTCGAGGGAAGTCTCCAGGACCAAAATTATGGTCAGATTCGGTGAACAGACCCATACTCAGTTTTTCGACCACGCTGTGTACCTACCCCTAGGGCCCTTGTAGCAAAATTTCGAACGGGTCACGGGAAAGCTCAGGAGAGTTTTCATTGACCCGATTCTTTCATTGAGTCATAAAATATTCGTGGGAAGTCTCCAGGACCAAAATTATGGTCAGATTCGGTGAACAGACCCATACTCAGTTTTTCGGGCACGCTGTGGACCTACCCCTAGGGCCCCGTCTAGCAAAATTTCGAACGGGTCACGGGAAAGCTCAGGAGAGTTTTCATTGATCCGATTCTTTCGTGGAGTCATAAAATATTCGAGGGAAGTCTCCAGGACCAAAATTATGGTCAGATTCGGTGAACAGACCCATACTCAGTTTTTCGACCACGCTGTGTACCTACCCCTAGGGCCCTTGTAGCAAAATTTCGAACGGGTCACGGGAAAGCTCAGGAGAGTTTTCATTGACCCGATTCTTTCATGGAGTCATAAAATATTCGTGGGAAGTCTCCAGGACCAAAATTATGGTCAGATTCGGTGAACAGACCCATACTCAGTTTTTCGGCCACGCTGTGTACCTACCCCTAGGGCCCGTCTAGCAAAATTTCGAACGGGTCACGGGAAAGCTCAGGAGAGTTTTCATTGATCCGATTCTTTCGTGGAGTCATAAAATATTCGAGGGAAGTCTCCAGGACCAAAATTATGGTCAGATTCGGTGAACAGACCCATACTCAGTTTTTCGGGCACGCTGTGTACCTACCCCTAGGGCCCTTGTAGCAAAATTTCGAACGGGTCACGGGAAAGCTAAGGAGAGTTTTCATTGATCCGATTCTTTCGTGGAGTCATAAAATATTCGAGGGAAGTCTCCAGGACCAAAATTATGGTCAGATTCGGTGAACAGACCCATACTCAGTTTTTCGGGCACTCTGTGTACCTACCCCTAGGGCCCGTCTAGCAAAATTTCAAACGGGTCACGGGAAAGCTCAGGAGAGTTTTCATTGATCCGATTCTTTCGTGGAGTCATAAAATATTCGAGGGAAGTCTCCAGGACCAAAATTATGGTCAGATTCGGTGAACAGACCCATACTCAGTTTTTCGGGCACGCTGTGTACCTACCCCTAGGGCCCCGTCTAGCAAAATTTCGAACGGGTCACGGGAAAGCTCAGGAGAGTTTTCATTGATCCGATTCTTTCGTGGAGTCATAAAATATTCGAGGGAAGTCTCCAGGACCAAAATTATGGTCAGATACGGTGAACAGACCCATACTCAGATTTTCGGCCACGCTGCGTACCTACCCCTAGGGCCCTTGTAGCAAAATTTCGAACGGGTCACGGGAAAGCTCAGGAGAGTTTTCATTGATCCGATTCTTTCGTGGAGTCATAAAATATTCGAGGGAAGTCTCCAGGACCAAAATTATGGTCAGATTCGGTGAACAGACCCATACTCAGTTTTTCGGGCACTCTGTGTACCTACCCCTAGGGCCCGTCTAGCAAAATTTCAAACGGGTCACGGGAAAGCTCAGGAGAGTTTTCATTGATCCGATTCTTTCGTGGAGTCATAAAATATTCGAGGGAAGTCTCCAGGACCAAAATTATGGTCAGATTCGGTGAACAGACCCATACTCAGTTTTTCGACCACGCTGTGTACCTACCCCTAGGGCCCTTGTAGCAAAATTTCGAACGGGTCACGGGAAAGCTCAGGAGAGTTTTCATTGACCCGATTCTTTCATGGAGTCATAAAATATTCGTGGGAAGTCTCCAGGACCAAAATTATGGTCAGATTCGGTGAACAGACCCATACTCAGTTTTTCGGGCACGCTGTGGACCTACCCCTAGGGCCCCGTCTAGCAAAATTTCGAACGGGTCACGGGAAAGCTCAGGAGAGTTTTCATTGATCCGATTCTTTCGTGGAGTCATAAAATATTCGAGGGAAGTCTCCAGGACCAAAATTATGGTCAGATTCGGTGAACAGACCCATACTCAGTTTTTCGACCACGCTGCGTACCTACCCCTAGGGCCCTTGTAGCAAAATTTCGAACGGGTCACGGGAAAGCTCAGGAGAGTTTTCATTGACCCGATTCTTTCATGGAGTCATAAAATATTCGTGGGAAGTCTCCAGGACCAAAATTATGGTCAGATTCGGTGAACAGACCCATACTCAGTTTTTCGGGCACGCTGTGTACCTACCCCTAGGGCCCGTCTAGCAAAATTTCGAACGGGTCACGGGAAAGCTCAGGAGAGTTTTCATTGATCCGATTCTTTCGTGGAGTCATAAAATATTCGAGGGAAGTCTCCAGGACCAAAATTATGGTCAGATTCGGTGAACAGACCCATACTCAGTTTTTCGGGCACGCTGTGTACCTACCCCTAGGGCCCTTGTAGCAAAATTTCGAACGGGTCACGGGAAAGCTCAGGAGAGTTTTCATTGATCCGATTCTTTCGTGGAGTCATAAAATATTCGAGGGAAGTCTCCAGGACCAAAATTATGGTCAGATTCGGTGAACAGACCCATACTCAGTTTTTCGGGCACTCTATGTACCTACCCCTAGGGCCCGTCTAGCAAAATTTCAAACGGGTCACGGGAAAGCTCAGGAGAGTTTTCATTGATCCGATTCTTTCGTGGAGTCATAAAATATTCGAGGGAAGTCTCCAGGACCAAAATTATGGTCAGATTCGGTGAACAGACCCATACTCAGTTTTTCGGGCACGCTGTGTACCTACCCCTAGGGCCCCGTCTAGCAAAATTTCGAACGGGTCACGGGAAAGCTCAGGAGAGTTTTCATTGATCCGATTCTTTCGTGGAGTCATAAAATATTCGAGGGAAGTCTCCAGGACCAAAATTATGGTCAGATACGGTGAACAGACCCATACTCAGATTTTCGGCCACGCTGTGTACCTACCCCTAGGGCCCTTGTAGCAAAATTTCGAACGGGTCACGGGAAAGCTCAGGAGAGTTTTCATTGATCCGATTCTTTCGTGGAGTCATAAAATATTCGAGGGAAGTCTCCAGGACCAAAATTATGGTCAGATTCGGTGAACAGACCCATACTCAGTTTTTCGGGCACGCTGTGTACCTACCCCTAGGGCCCGTCTAGCAAAATTTCAAACGGGTCACGGGAAAGCTCAGGAGAGTTTTCATTGATCCGATTCTTTCGTGGAGTCATAAAATATTCGAGGGAAGTCTCCAGGACCAAAATTATGGTCAGATTCGGTGAACAGACCCATACTCAGTTTTTCGGCCACGCTGTGTACCTACCCCTAGGGCCCTTGTAGCAAAATTTCGAACGGGTCACGGGAAAGCTCAGGAGAGTTTTCATTGATCCGATTCTTTCGTGGAGTCATAAAATATTCGAGGGAAGTCTCCAGGACCAAAATTATGGTCAGATTCGGTGAACAGACCCATACTCAGTTTTTCGGGCACGCTGTGTACCTACCCCTAGGGCCCGTCTAGCAAAATTTCAAACGGGTCACGGGAAAGCTCAGGAGAGTTTTCATTGATCCGATTATTTCGTGGAGTCATAAAATATTCGAGGGAAGTCTCCAGGACCAAAATTATGGTCAGATTCGGTGAACAGACCCATACTCAGTTTTTCGGCCACGCTGTGTACCTACCCCTAGGGCCCTTGTAGCAAAATTTCGAACGGGTCACGGGAAAGCTCAGGAGAGTTTTCATTGATCCGATTCTTTCGTGGAGTCATAAAATATTCGAGGGAAGTCTCCAGGACCAAAATTATGGTCAGATTCGGTGAACAGACCCATACTCAGTTTTTCGGCCACGCTGTGTACCTACCCCTAGGGCCCTTGTAGCAAAATTTCGAACGGGTCACGTGAAAGCTCAGGAGAGTTTTCATTGATCCGATTCTTTCGTGGAGTCATAAAATATTCGAGGGAAGTCTCCAGGACCAAAATTATGGTCAGATTCGGTGAACAGTCCCATACTCAGTTTTTCGGCCACGCTGTGTACCTACCCCCAGGGCCCGTCTAGCAAAATTTCAAACGGGTCACGGGAAAGCTCAGGAGAGTTTTCATTGATCCGTTCTTTCGTGGAGTCATAAAATATTCGAGAGAAGTCTCCAGGACCAAAATTATGGTCAGATTCGGTGAACAGACCCATACTCAGTTTTTCGGCCACGCTGTGTACCTACCCCTAGGGCCCTTGTAGCAAAATTTCGAACGGGTCACGGGAAAGCTCAGGAGAGTTTTCATTGATCCGATTCTTTCGTGGAGTCATAAAATATTCGAGGGAAGTCTCCAGGACCAAAATTATGGTCAGATTCGGTGAACAGACCCATACTCAGTTTTTCGGCCACGCTGTGTACCTACCCCTAGGGCCCTTGTAGCAAAATTTCGAACGGGTCACGGGAAAGCTCAGGAGAGTTTTCATTGATCCGATTCTTTCGTGGAGTCATAAAATATTCGAGGGAAGTCTCCAGGACCAAAATTATGGTCAGATTCGGTGAACAGACCCATACTCAGTTTTTCGGGCACGCTGTGTACCTACCCCTAGGGCCCGTCTAGCAAAATTTCAAACGGGTCACGGGAAAGCTCAGGAGAGTTTTCATTGATCCGATTCTTTCGTGGAGTCATAAAATATTCGAGGGAAGTCTCTAGGACCAAAATTATGGTCAGATTCGGTGAACAGACCCATACTCAGTTTTTCGGCCACGCTGTGTACCTACCCCTAGGGCCCTTGTAGCAAAATTTCGAACGGGTCACGGGAAAGCTCAAGAGAGTTTTCATTGATCCGATTCTTTCGTGGAGTCATAAAATATTCGAGGGAAGTCTCCAGGACCAAAATTATGGTCAGATTCGGTGAACAGACCCATACTCAGTTTTTCGGCCACGCGGTGTACCTACCCCTAGGGCCCTTGTAGCAAAATTTCGAACGGGTCACGGGAAAGCTCAGGAGAGTTTTCATTGATCCGATTTTTTCGTGGAGTCATAAAATATTCGAGGGAAGTCTCCAGGACCAAAATTATGGTCAGATTCGGTGAACAGTCCCATACTCAGTTTTTCGGCCACGCTGTGTACCTACCCCTAGGGCCCGTCTAGCAAAATTTCAAACGGGTCACGGGAAAGCTCAGGAGAGTTTTCATTGATCCGTTCTTTCGTGGAGTCATAAAATATTCGAGAGAAGTCTCCAGGACCAAAATTATGGTCAGATTCGGTGAACAGATCCATACTCAGTTTTTCGGCCACGCTGTGTACCTACCCCTAGGGCCCTTGTAGCAAAATTTCGAACGGGTCACGGGAAAGCTCAGGAGAGTTTTCATTGATCCGATTCTTTCGTGGAGTCATAAAATATTCGAGGGAAGTCTCCAGGACCAAAATTATGGTCAGATTCGGTGAACAGACCCATACTCAGTTTTTCGGCCACGCTGTGTACCTACCCTTAGGGCCCTTGTAGCAAAATTTCGAACGGGTCACGGGAAAGCTCAGGAGAGTTTTCATTGATCCGATTCTTTCGTGGAGTCATAAAATATTCGAGGGAAGTCTCCAGGACCAAATTATGGTCAGATTCGGTGAACAGTCCCATACTCAGTTTTTCGGCCACGCTGTGTACCTACCCCTAGGGCCCGTCTAGCAAAATTTCAAACGGGTCAAGGGAAAGCTCAGGAGAGTTTTCATTGATCCGTTCTTTCGTGGAGTCATAAAATATTCGAGAGAAGTCTCCAGGACGAAAATTATGGTCAGATTCGGTGAACAGACCCATACTCAGTTTTTCGGCCACGCTGTGTACCTACCCCTAGGGCCCTTGTAGCAAAATTTCGAACGGGTCACGGGAAAGCTCAGGAGAGTTTTCATTGATCCGATTCTTTCGTGGAGTCATAAAATATTCGAGGGAAGTCTCCAGGACCAAAATTATGGTCAGATTCGGTGAACAGACCCATACTCAGTTTTTCGGGCACGCTGTGTACCTACCCCTAGGGCCCCGTCTAGCAAAATTTCGAACGGGTCACGGGAAAGCTCAGGAGAGTTTTCATTGATCCGATTCTTTCGTGGAGTCATAAAATATTCGAGGGAAGTCTCCAGGACCAAAATTATGGTCAGATTCGGTGAACAGACCCATACTCAGTTTTTCGGGCACGCTGTGTACCTACCCCTAGGGCCCCGTCTAGCAAAATTTCGAACGGGTCACGGGAAAGCTCAGGAGAGTTTTCATTGATCCGATTCTTTCGTGGAGTCATAAAATATTCGAGGGAAGTCTCCAGGACCAAAATTATGGTCAGATTCGGTGAACAGACCCATACTCAGTTTTTCGGGCACGCTGTGTACCTACCCCTAGGGCCCCGTCTAGCAAAATTTCGAACGGGTCACGGGAAAGCTCAGGAGAGTTTTCATTGATCCGATTCTTTCGTGGAGTCATAAAATATTCGAGGGAAGTCTCCAGGACCAAAATTATGGTCAGATTCGGTGAACAGACCCATACTCAGTTTTTCGGCCACGCTGTGCACCTACCCCTAGGGCCCTTGTAGCAAAATTTCGAACGGGTCACGGGAAAGCTCAGGAGAGTTTTCATTGATCCGATTCTTTCGTGGAGTCATAAAATATTCGAGGGAAGTCTCCAGGACCAAAATTATGGTCAGATTCGGTGAACAGACCCATACTCAGTTTTTCGGCCACGCTGTGTACCTACCCCTAGGGCCCTTGTAGCAAAATTTCGAACGGGTCACGGGAAAGCTCAGGAGAGTTTTCATTGATCCGATTCTTTCGTGGAGTCATAAAATATTCGAGGGAAGTCTCCAGGACCAAAATTATGGTCAGATTCGGTGAACAGTCCCATACTCAGTTTTTCGGCCACGCTGTGTACCTACCCCTAGGGCCCGTCTAGCAAAATTTCAAACGGGTCAAGGGAAAGCTCAGGAGAGTTTTCATTGATCCGTTCTTTCGTGGAGTCATAAAATATTCGAGAGAAGTCTCCAGGACGAAAATTATGGTCAGATTCGGTGAACAGACCTATACTCAGTTTTTCGGCCACGCTGTGTACCTACCCCTAGGGCCCTTGTAGCAAAATTTCGAACGGGTCACGGGAAAGCTCAGGAGAGTTTTCATTGATCCGATTCTTTCGTGGAGTCATAAAATATTCGAGGGAAGTCTCCAGGACCAAAATTATGGTCAGATTCGGTGAACAGACCCATACTCAGTTTTTCGGGCACGCTGTGTACCTACCCCTAGGGCCCCGTCTAGCAAAATTTCGAACGGGTCACGGGAAAGCTCAGGAGAGTTTTCATTGATCCGATTCTTTCGTGGAGTCATAAAATATTCGAGGGAAGTCTCCAGGACCAAAATTATGGTCAGATTCGGTGAACAGACCCATACTCAGTTTTTCGGGCACGCTGTGTACCTACCCCTAGGGCCCCGTCTAGCAAAATTTCGAACGGGTCACGGGAAAGCTCAGGAGAGTTTTCATTGATCCGATTCTTTCGTGGAGTCATAAAATATTCGAGGGAAGTCTCCAGGACCAAAATTATGGTCAGATTCGGTGAACAGACCCATACTCAGTTTTTCGGGCACGCTGTGTACCTACCCCTAGGGCCCCGTCTAGCAAAATTTCGAACGGGTCACGGGAAAGCTCAGGAGAGTTTTCATTGATCCGATTCTTTCGTGGAGTCATAAAATATTCGAGGGAAGTCTCCAGGACCAAAATTATGGTCAGATACGGTGAACAGACCCATACTCAGATTTTCGGCCACGCTGTGTACCTACCCCTAGGGCCCTTGTAGCAAAATTTCGAACGGGTCACGGGAAAGCTCAGTAGAGTTTTCATTGATCCGATTCTTTCGTGGAGTCATAAAATATTCGAGGGAAGTCTCCAGGACCAAAATTATGGTCAGATTCGGTGAACAGACCCATACTCAGTTTTTCGGGCACGCTGTGTACCTACCCCTAGGGCCCGTCTAGCAAAATTTCAAACGGGTCACGGGAAAGCTCAGGAGAGTTTTCATTGATCCGATTCTTTCGTGGAGTCATAAAATATTCGAGGGAAGTCTCCAGGACCAAAATTATGGTCAGATTCGGTGAACAGACCCATACTCAGTTTTTCGGGCACGTTGTGTACCTACCCCTAGGGCCCGTCTAGCAAAATTTCAAACGGGTCACGGGAAAGCTCAGGAGAGTTTTCATTGATCCGATTCTTTCGTGGAGTCATAAAATATTCGAGGGAAGTCTCCAGGACCAAAATTATGGTCAGATTCGGTGAACAGACCCATACTCAGTTTTTCTGGCACGCTGTGTACCTACCCCTAGGGCCCCGTCTAGCAAAATTTCGAACGGGTCACGGGAAAGCTCAGGAGAGTTTTCCTTGATCCAATTCTTTCGTGGAGTCATAAAATATTCGAGGGAAGTCTCCAGGACCAAAATTATGGTCAGATTCGGTGAACAGACCCATACTCAGTTTTTCGGGCACGCTGTGTACCTACCCCTAGGGCCCTTGTAGCAAAATTTCGAACGGGTCACGAGAAAGCTCAGGAGAGTTTTCATTGACCCGATTCTTTCATGGAGTCATAAAATATTCGTGGGAAGTCTCCAGGACCAAAATTATGGTCAGATTCGGTGAACAGACCCATACTCAGATTTTCGGGCACGCTGTGTACCTACCCCTAGGGCCCGTCTAGCAAAATTTCGAACGGGTCACGGGAAAGCTCAGGAGAGTTTTCATTGATCCGATTCTTTCGTGGAGTCATAAAATATTCGAGGGAAGTCTCCAGGACCAAAATTATGGTCAGATTCGGTGAACAGACCCATACTCAGTTTTTCGGGCACGTTGTGTACCTACCCCTAGGGCCCGTCTAGCAAAATTTCAAACGGGTCACGGGAAAGCTCAGGAGAGTTTTCATTGATCCGATTCTTTCGTGGAGTCATAAAATATTCGAGGGAAGTCTCCAGGACCAAAATTATGGTCAGATTCGGTGAACAGACCCATACTCAGTTTTTCTGGCACGCTGTGTACCTACCCCTAGGGCCCCGTCTAGCAAAATTTCGAACGGGTCACGGGAAAGCTCAGGAGAGTTTTCCTTGATCCAATTCTTTCGTGGAGTCATAAAATATTCGAGGGAAGTCTCCAGGACCAAAATTATGGTCAGATTCGGTGAACAGACCCATACTCAGTTTTTCGGGCACGCTGTGTACCTACCCCTAGGGCCCTTGTAGCAAAATTTCGAACGGGTCACGAGAAAGCTCAGGAGAGTTTTCATTGACCCGATTCTTTCATGGAGTCATAAAATATTCGTGGGAAGTCTCCAGGACCAAAATTATGGTCAGATTCGGTGAACAGACCCATACTCAGATTTTCGGGCACGCTGTGTACCTACCCCTAGGGCCCGTCTAGCAAAATTTCGAACGGGTCACGGGAAAGCTCAGGAGAGTTTTCATTGATCCGATTCTTTCGTGGAGTCATAAAATATTCGAGGGAAGTCTCCAGGACCAAAATTATGGTCAGATTCGGTGAACAGACCCATACTCAGTTTTTCGACCACGCTGTGTACCTACCCCTAGGGCCCTTGTAGCAAAATTTCGAACGGGTCACGGGAAAGCTCAGGAGAGTTTTCATTGATCCGATTCTTTCGTGGAGTCATAAAATATTCGAGGGAAGTCTCCAGGACCAAAATTATGGTCAGATACGGTGAGCAGACCCATACTCAGTTTTTCGGGCACGCTGTGTACCTACCCCTAGGGCCCGTCTAGCAAAATTTCAAACGGGTCACGGGAAAGCTCAGGAGAGTTTTCATTGATCCGATTCTTTCGTGGAGTCATAAAATATTCGAGGGAAGTCTCCAGGACCAAAATTATGGTCAGATTCGGTGAACAGACCCATACTCAGTTTTTCGACCACGCTGTGTACCTACCCCTAGGGCCCTTGTAGCAAAATTTCGAACGGGTCACGGGAAAGCTCAGGAGAGTTTTCATTGATCCGATTCTTTCGTGGAGTCATAAAATATTCGAGGGAAGTCTCCAGGACCAAAATTATGGTCAGATACGGTGAACAGACCCATACTCAGTTTTTCGGGCACGCTGTGTACCTACCCCTAGGGCCCGTCTAGCAAAATTTCAAACGGGTCACGGGAAAGCTCAGGAGAGTTTTCATTGATCCGATTCTTTCGTGGAGTCATAAAATATTCGAGGGAAGTCTCCAGGACCAAAATTATGGTCAGATTCGGTGAACAGACCCATACTCAGTTTTTCGGGCACGCTGTGTACCTACCCCTAGGGCCCGTCTAGCAAAATTTCAAACGGGTCACGGGAAAGCTCAGGAGAGTTTTCATTGATCCGATTCTTTCGTGGAGTCATAAAATATTCGAGGGAAGTCTCCAGGACCAAAATTATGGTCAGATTCGGTGAACAGACCCATACTCAGTTTTTCGGCCACGCTGTGTACCTACCCCTAGGGCCCTTGTAGCAAAATTTCGAACGGGTCACGGGAAAGCTCAGGAGAGTTTTCATTGATCCGATTCTTTCGTGGAGTCATAAAATATTCGAGGGAAGTCTCCAGGACCAAAATTATGGTCAGATTCGGTGAACAGTCTCATACTCAGTTTTTCGGCCACGCTGTGTACCTACCCCTAGGGCCCGTCTAGCAAAATTTCAAACGGGTCACGGGAAAGCTCAGGAGAGTTTTCATTGATCCGTTCTTTCGTGGAGTCATAAAATATTCGAGAGAAGTCTCCAGGACGAAAATTATGGTCAGATTCGGTGAACAGACCCATACTCAGTTTTTCGGCCACGCTGTGTACCTACCCCTAGGGCCCTTGTAGCAAAATTTCGAACGGGTCACGGGAAAGCTCAGGAGAGTTTTCATTGATCCGATTCTTTCGTGGAGTCATAAAATATTCGAGGGAAGTCTCCAGGACCAAAATTATGGTCAGATTCGGTGAACAGACCCATACTCAGTTTTTCGGGCACGCTGTGTACCTACCCCTAGGGCCCCGTCTAGCAAAATTTCGAACGGGTCACGGGAAAGCTCAGGAGAGTTTTCATTGATCCGATTCTTTCGTGGAGTCATAAAATATTCGAGGGAAGTCTCCAGGACCAAAATTATGGTCAGATTCGGTGAACAGACCCATACTCAGTTTTTCGGGCACGCTGTGTACCTACCCCTAGGGCCCCGTCTAGCAAAATTTCGAACGGGTCACGGGAAAGCTCAGGAGAGTTTTCATTGATCCGATTCTTTCGTGGAGTCATAAAATATTCGAGGGAAGTCTCCAGGACCAAAATTATGGTCAGATACGGTGAACAGACCCATACTCAGATTTTCGGCCACGCTGTGTACCTACCCCTAGGGCCCTTGTAGCAAAATTTCGAACGGGTCACGGGAAAGCTCAGGAGAGTTTTCATTGATCCGATTCTTTCGTGGAGTCATAAAATATTCGAGGGAAGTCTCCAGGACCAAAATTATGGTCAGATTCTGTGAACAGACCCATACTCAGTTTTTCGGGCACGCTGTGTACCTACCCCTAGGGCCCGTCTAGCAAAATTTCAAACGGGTCACGGGAAAGCTCAGGAGAGTTTTCATTGATCCGATTCTTTCGTGGAGTCATAAAATATTCGAGGGAAGTCTCCAGGACCAAAATTATGGTCAGATTCGGTGAACAGACCCATACTCAGTTTTTCGGGCACGCTGTGTACCTACCCCTAGGGCCCCGTCTAGCAAAATTTCGAACGGGTCACGGGAAAGCTCAGGAGAGTTTTCCTTGATCCGATTCTTTCGTGGAGTCATAAAATATTCGAGGGAAGTCTCCGGAACCAAAATTATGGTCAGATTCGGTGAACAGACCCATACTCAGTTTTTCGGGCACGCTGTGTACCTACCCCTAGGGCCCTTGTAGCAAAATTTCGAACGGGTCACGAGAAAGCTCAGGAGAGTTTTCATTGACCCGATTCTTTCATGGAGTCATAAAATATTCGTGGGAAGTCTCCAGGACCAAAATTATGGTCAGATTCGGTGAACAGACCCATACTCAGATTTTCGGGCACGCTGTGTACCTACCCCTAGGGCCCGTCTAGCAAAATTTCGAACGGGTCACGGGAAAGCTCAGGAGAGTTTTCATTGATCCGATTCTTTCGTGGAGTCATAAAATATTCGAGGGAAGTCTCCAGGACCAAAATTATGGTCAGATTCGGTGAACAGACCCATACTCAGTTTTTCGACCACGCTGTGTACCTACCCCTAGGGCCCTTGTAGCAAAATTTCGAACGGGTCACGGGAAAGCTCAGGAGAGTTTTCATTGATCCGATTCTTTCGTGGAGTCATAAAATATTCGAGGGAAGTCTCCAGGACCAAAATTATGGTCAGATACGGTGAACAGACCCATACTCAGTTTTTCGGGCACGCTGTGTACCTACCCCTAGGGCCCGTCTAGCAAAATTTCAAACGGGTCACGGGAAAGCTCAGGAGAGTTTTCATTGATCCGATTCTTTCGTGGAGTCATAAAATATTCGAGGGAAGTCTCCAGGACCAAAATTATGGTCAGATTCGGTGAACAGACCCATACTCAGTTTTTCGGGCACGCTGTGTACCTACCCCTAGGGCCCGTCTAGCAAAATTTCAAACGGGTCACGGGAAAGCTCAGGAGAGTTTTCATTGATCCGATTCTTTCGTGGAGTCATAAAATATTCGAGGGAAGTCTCCAGGACCAAAATTATGGTCAGATTCGGTGAACAGACCCATACTCAGTTTTTCGGGCACGCTGTGTACCTACCCCTAGGGCCCCGTCTAGCAAAATTTCGAACGGGTCACGGGAAAGCTCAGGAGAGTTTTCATTGATCCGATTCTTTCGTGGAGTCATAAAATATTCGAGGGAAGTCTCCAGGACCAAAATTATGGTCAGATTCGGTGAACAGACCCATACTCAGTTTTTCGGGCACGCTGTGTACCTACCCCTAGGGCCCCGTCTAGCAAAATTTCGAACGGGTCACGGGAAAGCTCAGGAGAGTTTTCATTGATCCGATTCTTTCGTGGAGTCATAAAATATTCGAGGGAAGTCTCCAGGACCAAAATTATGGTCAGATACGGTGAACAGACCCATACTCAGATTTTCGGCCACGCTGTGTACCTACCCCTAGGGCCCTTGTAGCAAAATTTCGAACGGGTCACGGGAAAGCTCAGGAGAGTTTTCATTGATCCGATTCTTTCGTGGAGTCATAAAATATTCGAGGGAAGTCTCCAGGACCAAAATTATGGTCAGATTCGGTGAACAGACCCATACTCAGTTTTTCGGGCACGCTGTGTACCTACCCCTAGGGCCCGTCTAGCAAAATTTCAAACGGGTCACGGGAAAGCTCAGGAGAGTTTTCATTGATCCGATTCTTTCGTGGAGTCATAAAATATTCGAGGGAAGTCTCCAGGACCAAAATTATGGTCAGATTCGGTGAACAGACCCATACTCAGTTTTTCGGGCACGCTGTGTACCTACCCCTAGGGCCCCGTCTAGCAAAATTTCGAACGGGTCACGGGAAAGCTCAGGAGAGTTTTCCTTGATCCGATTCTTTCGTGGAGTCATAAAATATTCGAGGGAAGTCTCCGGAACCAAAATTATGGTCAGATTCGGTGAACAGACCCATACTCAGTTTTTCGGGCACGCTGTGTACCTACCCCTAGGGCCCTTGTAGCAAAATTTCGAACGGGTCACGAGAAAGCTCAGGAGAGTTTTCATTGACCCGATTCTTTCATGGAGTCATAAAATATTCGTGGGAAGTCTCCAGGACCAAAATTATGGTCAGATTCGGTGAACAGACCCATACTCAGATTTTCGGGCACGCTGTGTACCTACCCCTAGGGCCCGTCTAGCAAAATTTCGAACGGGTCACGGGAAAGCTCAGGAGAGTTTTCATTGATCCGATTCTTTCGTGGAGTCATAAAATATTCGAGGGAAGTCTCCAGGACCAAAATTATGGTCAGATTCGGTGAACAGACCCATACTCAGTTTTTCGACCACGCTGTGTACCTACCCCTAGGGCCCTTGTAGCAAAATTTCGAACGGGTCACGGGAAAGCTCAGGAGAGTTTTCATTGATCCGATTCTTTCGTGGAGTCATAAAATATTCGAGGGAAGTCTCCAGGACCAAAATTATGGTCAGATACGGTGAACAGACCCATACTCAGTTTTTCGGGCACGCTGTGTACCTACCCCTAGGGCCCGTCTAGCAAAATTTCAAACGGGTCACGGGAAAGCTCAGGAGAGTTTTCATTGATCCGATTCTTTCGTGGAGTCATAAAATATTCGAGGGAAGTCTCCAGGACCAAAATTATGGTCAGATTCGGTGAACAGACCCATACTCAGTTTTTCGGGCACGCTGTGTACCTACCCCTAGGGCCCGTCTAGCAAAATTTCAAACGGGTCACGGGAAAGCTCAGGAGAGTTTTCATTGATCCGATTCTTTCGTGGAGTCATAAAATATTCGAGGGAAGTCTCCAGGACCAAAATTATGGTCAGATTCGGTGAACAGACCCATACTCAGTTTTTCGGGCACGCTGTGTACCTACCCCTAGGGCCCCGTCTAGCAAAATTTCGAACGGGTCACGGGAAAGCTCAGGAGAGTTTTCATTGATCCGATTCTTTCGTGGAGTCATAAAATATTCGAGGGAAGTCTCCAGGACCAAAATTATGGTCAGATTCGGTGAACAGACCCATACTCAGTTTTTCGGGCACGCTGTGTACCTACCCCTAGGGCCCCGTCTAGCAAAATTTCGAACGGGTCACGGGAAAGCTCAGGAGAGTTTTCATTGATCCGATTCTTTCGTGGAGTCATAAAATATTCGAGGGAAGTCTCCAGGACCAAAATTATGGTCAGATACGGTGAACAGACCCATACTCAGATTTTCGGCCACGCTGTGTACCTACCCCTAGGGCCCTTGTAGCAAAATTTCGAACGGGTCACGGGAAAGCTCAGGAGAGTTTTCATTGATCCGATTCTTTCGTGGAGTCATAAAATATTCGAGGGAAGTCTCCAGGACCAAAATTATGGTCAGATTCGGTGAACAGACCCATACTCAGTTTTTCGGGCACGCTGTGTACCTACCCCTAGGGCCCGTCTAGCAAAATTTCAAACGGGTCACGGGAAAGCTCAGGAGAGTTTTCATTGATCCGATTCTTTCGTGGAGTCATAAAATATTCGAGGGAAGTCTCCAGGACCAAAATTATGGTCAGATTCGGTGAACAGACCCATACTCAGTTTTTCGGGCACGCTGTGTACCTACCCCTAGGGCCCCGTCTAGCAAAATTTCGAACGGGTCACGGGAAAGCTCAGGAGAGTTTTCCTTGATCCGATTCTTTCGTGGAGTCATAAAATATTCGAGGGAAGTCTCCAGGACCAAAATTATGGTCAGATTCGGTGAACAGACCCATACTCAGTTTTTCGGGCACGCTGTGTACCTACCCCTAGGGCCCTTGTAGCAAAATTTCGAACGGGTCACGAGAAAGCTCAGGAGAGTTTTCATTGACCCGATTCTTTCATGGAGTCATAAAATATTCGTGGGAAGTCTCCAGGACCAAAATTATGGTCAGATTCGGTGAACAGACCCATACTCAGATTTTCGGGCACGCTGTGTACCTACCCCTAGGGCCCGTCTAGCAAAATTTCGAACGGGTCACGGGAAAGCTCAGGAGAGTTTTCATTGATCCGATTCTTTCGTGGAGTCATAAAATATTCGAGGGAAGTCTCCAGGACCAAAATTATGGTCAGATTCGGTGAACAGACCCATACTCAGTTTTTCGACCACGCTGTGTACCTACCCCTAGGGCCCTTGTAGCAAAATTTCGAACGGGTCACGGGAAAGCTCAGGAGAGTTTTCATTGATCCGATTCTTTCGTGGAGTCATAAAATATTCGAGGGAAGTCTCCAGGACCAAAATTATGGTCAGATACGGTGAACAGACCCATACTCAGTTTTTCGGGCACGCTGTGTACCTACCCCTAGGGCCCGTCTAGCAAAATTTCAAACGGGTCACGGGAAAGCTCAGGAGAGTTTTCATTGATTCGATTCTTTCGTGGAGTCATAAAATATTCGAGGGAAGTCTCCAGGACCAAAATTATGGTCAGATTCGGTGAACAGACCCATACTCAGTTTTTCGGGCACGCTGTGTACCTACCCCTAGGGCCCGTCTAGCAAAATTTCAAACGGGTCACGGGAAAGCTCAGGAGAGTTTTCATTGATCCGATTCTTTCGTGGAGTCATAAAATATTCGAGGGAAGTCTCCAGGACCAAAATTATGGTCAGATTCGGTGAACAGACCCATACTCAGTTTTTCGGGCACGCTGTGTACCTACCCCTAGGGCCCCGTCTAGCAAAATTTCGAACGGGTCACGGGAAAGCTCAGGAGAGTTTTCATTGATCCGATTCTTTCGTGGAGTCATAAAATATTCGAGGGAAGTCTCCAGGACCAAAATTATGGTCAGATACGGTGAACAGACCCATACTCAGATTTTCGGCCACGCTGTGTACCTACCCCTAGGGCCCTTGTAGCAAAATTTCGAACGGGTCACGGGAAAGCTCAGGAGAGTTTTCATTGATCCGATTCTTTCGTGGAGTCATAAAATATTCGAGGGAAGTCTCCAGGACCAAAATTATGGTCAGATTCGGTGAACAGACCCATACTCAGTTTTTCGGGCACGCTGTGTACCTACCCCTAGGGCCCGTCTAGCAAAATTTCAAACGGGTCACGGGAATGCTCAGGAGAGTTTTCATTGATCCGATTCTTTCGTGGAGTCATAAAATATTCGAGGGAAGTCTCCAGGACCAAAATTATGGTCAGATTCGGTGAACAGACCCATACTCAGTTTTTCGGGCACGCTGTGTACCTACCCCTAGGGCCCCCGTCTAGCAAAATTTCGAACGGGTCACGGGAAAGCTCAGGAGAGTTTTCCTTGATCCGATTCTTTCGTGGAGTCATAAAATATTCGAGGGAAGTCTCCAGGACCAAAATTATGGTCAGATTCGGTGAACAGACCCATACTCAGTTTTTCGGGCACGCTGTGTACCTACCCCTAGGGCCCTTGTAGCAAAATTTCGAACGGGTCACGAGAAAGCTCAGGAGAGTTTTCATTGACCCGATTCTTTCATGGAGTCATAAAATATTCGTGGGAAGTCTCCAGGACCAAAATTATGGTCAGATTCGGTGAACAGACCCATACTCAGATTTTCGGGCACGCTGTGTACCTACCCCTAGGGCCCCGTCTAGCAAAATTTCGAACGGGTCACGGGAAAGCTCAGGAGAGTTTTCATTGATCCGATTCTTTCGTGGAGTCATAAAATATTCGAGGGAAGTCTCCAGGACCAAAATTATGGTCAGATTCGGTGAACAGACCCATACTCAGTTTTTCGGGCACGCTGTGTACCTACCCCTAGGGCCCCGTCTAGCAAAATTTCGAACGGGTCACGGGAAAGCTCAGGAGAGTTTTCATTGATCCGATTCTTTCGTGGAGTCATAAAATATTCGAGGGAAGTCTCCAGGACCAAAATTATGGTCAGATTCGGTGAACAGACCCATACTCAGTTTTTCGACCACGCTGTGTACCTACCCCTAGGGCCCTTGTAGCAAAATTTCGAACGGGTCACGGGAAAGCTCAGGAGAGTTTTCATTGATCCGATTCTTTCGTGGAGTCATAAAATATTCGAGGGAAGTCTCCAGGACCAAAATTATGGTCAGATACGGTGAACAGACCCATACTCAGTTTTTCGGGCACGCTGTGTACCTACCCCTAGGGCCCGTCTAGCAAAATTTCAAACGGGTCACGGGAAAGCTCAGGAGAGTTTTCATTGATTCGATTCTTTCGTGGAGTCATAAAATATTCGAGGGAAGTCTCCAGGACCAAAATTATGGTCAGATTCGGTGAACAGACCCATACTCAGTTTTTCGGGCACGCTGTGTACCTACCCCTAGGGCCCGTCTAGCAAAATTTCAAACGGGTCACGGGAAAGCTCAGGAGAGTTTTCATTGATCCGATTCTTTCGTGGAGTCATAAAATATTCGAGGGAAGTCTCCAGGACCAAAATTATGGTCAGATTCGGTGAACAGACCCATACTCAGTTTTTCGGGCACGCTGTGTACCTACCCCTAGGGCCCCGTCTAGCAAAATTTCGAACGGGTCACGGGAAAGCTCAGGAGAGTTTTCATTGATCCGATTCTTTCGTGGAGTCATAAAATATTCGAGGGAAGTCTCCAGGACCAAAATTATGGTCAGATACGGTGAACAGACCCATACTCAGATTTTCGGCCACGCTGTGTACCTACCCCTAGGGCCCTTGTAGCAAAATTTCGAACGGGTCACGGGAAAGCTCAGGAGAGTTTTCATTGATCCGATTCTTTCGTGGAGTCATAAAATATTCGAGGGAAGTCTCCAGGACCAAAATTATGGTCAGATTCGGTGAACAGACCCATACTCAGTTTTTCGGGCACGCTGTGTACCTACCCCTAGGGCCCGTCTAGCAAAATTTCAAACGGGTCACGGGAAAGCTCAGGAGAGTTTTCATTGATCCGATTCTTTCGTGGAGTCATAAAATATTCGAGGGAAGTCTCCAGGACCAAAATTATGGTCAGATTCGGTGAACAGACCCATACTCAGTTTTTCGGGCACGCTGTGTACCTACCCCTAGGGCCCCGTCTAGCAAAATTTCGAACGGGTCACGGGAAAGCTCAGGAGAGTTTTCCTTGATCCGATTCTTTCGTGGAGTCATAAAATATTCGAGGGAAGTCTCCAGGACCAAAATTATGGTCAGATTCGGTGAACAGACCCATACTCAGTTTTTCGGGCACGCTGTGTACCTACCCCTAGGGCCCTTGTAGCAAAATTTCGAACGGGTCACGAGAAAGCTCAGGAGAGTTTTCATTGACCCGATTCTTTCATGGAGTCATAAAATATTCGTGGGAAGTCTCCAGGACCAAAATTATGGTCAGATTCGGTGAACAGACCCATACTCAGATTTTCGGGCACGCTGTGTACCTACCCCTAGGGCCCCGTCTAGCAAAATTTCGAACGGGTCACGGGAAAGCTCAGGAGAGTTTTCATTGATCCGATTCTTTCGTGGAGTCATAAAATATTCGAGGGAAGTCTCCAGGACCAAAATTATGGTCAGATTCGGTGAACAGACCCATACTCAGTTTTTCGGGCACGCTGTGTACCTACCCCTAGGGCCCCGTCTAGCAAAATTTCGAACGGGTCACGGGAAAGCTCAGGAGAGTTTTCATTGATCCGATTCTTTCGTGGAGTCATAAAATATTCGAGGGAAGTCTCCAGGACCAAAATTATGGTCAGATACGGTGAACAGACCCATACTCAGATTTTCGGCCACGCTGTGTACCTACCCCTAGGGCCCTTGTAGCAAAATTTCGAACGGGTCACGGGAAAGCTCAGGAGAGTTTTCATTGATCCGATTCTTTCGTGGAGTCATAAAATATTCGAGGGAAGTCTCCAGGACCAAAATTATGGTCAGATTCGGTGAACAGACCCATACTCAGTTTTTCGGGCACGCTGTGTACCTACCCCTAGGGCCCGTCTAGCAAAATTTCAAACGGGTCACGGGAAAGCTCAGGAGAGTTTTCATTGATCCGATTCTTTCGTGGAGTCATAAAATATTCGAGGGAAGTCTCCAGGACCAAAATTATGGTCAGATTCGGTGAACAGACCCATACTCAGTTTTTCGGGCACGCTGTGTACCTACCCCTAGGGCCCCGTCTAGCAAAATTTCGAACGGGTCACGGGAAAGCTCAGGAGAGTTTTCCTTGATCCGATTCTTTCGTGGAGTCATAAAATATTCGAGGGAAGTCTCCAGGACCAAAATTATGGTCAGATTCGGTGAACAGACCCATACTCAGTTTTTCGGGCACGCTGTGTACCTACCCCTAGGGCCCTTGTAGCAAAATTTCGAACGGGTCACGAGAAAGCTCAGGAGAGTTTTCATTGACCCGATTCTTTCATGGAGTCATAAAATATTCGTGGGAAGTCTCCAGGACCAAAATTATGGTCAGATTCGGTGAACAGACCCATACTCAGATTTTCGGGCACGCTGTGTACCTACCCCTAGGGCCCGTCTAGCAAAATTTCGAACGGGTCACGGGAAAGCTCAGGAGAGTTTTCATTGATCCGATTCTTTCGTGGAGTCATAAAATATTCGAGGGAAGTCTCCAGGACCAAAATTATGGTCAGATTCGGTGAACAGACCCATACTCAGTTTTTCGACCACGCTGTGTACCTACCCCTAGGGCCCTTGTAGCAAAATTTCGAACGGGTCACGGGAAAGCTCAGGAGAGTTTTCATTGATCCGATTCTTTCGTGGAGTCATAAAATATTCGAGGGAAGTCTCCAGGACCAAAATTATGGTCAGATACGGTGAACAGACCCATACTCAGTTTTTCGGGCACGCTGTGTACCTACCCCTAGGGCCCGTCTAGCAAAATTTCAAACGGGTCACGGGAAAGCTCAGGAGAGTTTTCATTGATTCGATTCTTTCGTGGAGTCATAAAATATTCGAGGGAAGTCTCCAGGACCAAAATTATGGTCAGATTCGGTGAACAGACCCATACTCAGTTTTTCGGGCACGCTGTGTACCTACCCCTAGGGCCCGTCTAGCAAAATTTCAAACGGGTCACGGGAAAGCTCAGGAGAGTTTTCATTGATCCGATTATTTCGTGGAGTCATAAAATATTCGAGGGAAGTCTCCAGGACCAAAATTATGGTCAGATTCGGTGAACAGACCCATACTCAGTTTTTCGGGCACGCTGTGTACCTACCCCTAGGGCCCCGTCTAGCAAAATTTCGAACGGGTCACGGGAAAGCTCAGGAGAGTTTTCATTGATCCGATTCTTTCGTGGAGTCATAAAATATTCGAGGGAAGTCTCCAGGACCAAAATTATGGTCAGATACGGTGAACAGACCCATACTCAGATTTTCGGCCACGCTGTGTACCTACCCCTAGGGCCCTTGTAGCAAAATTTCGAACGGGTCACGGGAAAGCTCAGGAGAGTTTTCATTGATCCGATTCTTTCGTGGAGTCATAAAATATTCGAGGGAAGTCTCCAGGACCAAAATTATGGTCAGATTCGGTGAACAGACCCATACTCAGTTTTTCGGGCACGCTGTGTACCTACCCCTAGGGCCCGTCTAGCAAAATTTCAAACGGGTCACGGGAAAGCTCAGGAGAGTTTTCATTGATCCGATTCTTTCGTGGAGTCATAAAATATTCGAGGGAAGTCTCCAGGACCAAAATTATGGTCAGATTCGGTGAACAGACCCATACTCAGTTTTTCGGGCACGCTGTGTACCTACCCCTAGGGCCCCGTCTAGCAAAATTTCGAACGGGTCACGGGAAAGCTCAGGAGAGTTTTCCTTGATCCGATTCTTTCGTGGAGTCATAAAATATTCGAGGGAAGTCTCCAGGACCAAAATTATGGTCAGATTCGGTGAACAGACCCATACTCAGTTTTTCGGGCACGCTGTGTACCTACCCCTAGGGCCCTTGTAGCAAAATTTCGAACGGGTCACGAGAAAGCTCAGGAGAGTTTTCATTGACCCGATTCTTTCATGGAGTCATAAAATATTCGTGGGAAGTCTCCAGGACCAAATTTATGGTCAGATTCGGTGAACAGACCCATACTCAGATTTTCGGGCACGCTGTGTACCTACCCCTAGGGCCCGTCTAGCAAAATTTCGAACGGGTCACGGGAAAGCTCAGGAGAGTTTTCATTGATCCGATTCTTTCGTGGAGTCATAAAATATTCGAGGGAAGTCTCCAGGACCAAAATTATGGTCAGATTCGGTGAACAGACCCATACTCAGTTTTTCGACCACGCTGTGTACCTACCCCTAGGGCCCTTGTAGCAAAATTTCGAACGGGTCACGGGAAAGCTCAGGAGAGTTTTCATTGATCCGATTCTTTCGTGGAGTCATAAAATATTCGAGGGAAGTCTCCAGGACCAAAATTATGGTCAGATACGGTGAACAGACCCATACTCAGTTTTTCGGGCACGCTGTGTACCTACCCCTAGGGCCCGTCTAGCAAAATTTCAAACGGGTCACGGGAAAGCTCAGGAGAGTTTTCATTGATCCGATTCTTTCGTGGAGTCATAAAATATTCGAGGGAAGTCTCCAGGACCAAAATTATGGTCAGATTCGGTGAACAGACCCATACTCAGTTTTTCGGGCACGCTGTGTACCTACCCCTAGGGCCCCGTCTAGCAAAATTTCGAACGGGTCACGGGAAAGCTCAGGAGAGTTTTCCTTGATCCGATTCTTTCGTGGAGTCATAAAATATTCGAGGGAAGTCTCCAGGACCAAAATTATGGTCAGATTCGGTGAACAGACCCATACTCAGTTTTTCGGGCACGCTGTGTACCTACCCCTAGGGCCCTTGTAGCAAAATTTCGAACGGGTCACGAGAAAGCTCAGGAGAGTTTTCATTGACCCGATTCTTTCATGGAGTCATAAAATATTCGTGGCAAGTCTCCAGGACCAAAATTATGGTCAGATTCGGTGAACAGACCCATACTCAGATTTTCGGGCACGCTGTGTACCTACCCCTAGGGCCCGTCTAGCAAAATTTCGAACGGGTCACGGGAAAGCTCAGGAGAGTTTTCATTGATCCGATTCTTTCGTGGAGTCATAAAATATTCGAGGGAAGTCTCCAGGAACAAAATTATGGTCAGATTCGGTGAACAGACCCATACTCAGTTTTTCGGGCACGCTGTGTACCTACCCCTAGGGCGCGTCTAGCAAAATTTCAAACGGGTAACGGGAAAGCTCAGGAGAGTTTTCATTGATCCGATTCTTTCGTGGAGTCATAAAATATTCGAGGGAAGTCTCCAGGACCAAAATTATGGTCAGATACGGTGAACAGACCCATACTCAGATTTTCGGCCACGCTGTGTACCTACCCCTAGGGCCCTTGTAGCAAAATTTCGAACGGGTCACGGGAAAGCTCAGGAGAGTTTTCATTGATCCGATTCTTTCGTGGAGTCATAAAATATTCGAGGGAAGTCTCCAGGACCAAAATTATGGTCAGATTCGGTGAACAGACCCATACTCAGTTTTTCGGGCACGCTGTGTACCTACCCCTAGGGCCCTTGTAGCAAAATTTCGAACGGGTCACGAGAAAGCTCAGGAGAGTTTTCATTGACCCGATTCTTTCATGGAGTCATAAAATATTCGTGGGAAGTCTCCAGGACCAAATTTATGGTCAGATTCGGTGAACAGACCCATACTCAGATTTTCGGGCACGCTGTGTACCTACCCCTAGGGCCCGTCTAGCAAAATTTCGAACGGGTCACGGGAAAGCTCAGGAGAGTTTTCATTGATCCGATTCTTTCGTGGAGTCATAAAATATTCGAGGGAAGTCTCCAGGACCAAAATTATGGTCAGATTCGGTGAACAGACCCATACTCAGTTTTTCGACCACGCTGTGTACCTACCCCTAGGGCCCTTGTAGCAAAATTTCGAACGGGTCACGGGAAAGCTCAGGAGAGTTTTCATTGATCCGATTCTTTCGTGGAGTCATAAAATATTCGAGGGAAGTCTCCAGGACCAAAATTATGGTCAGATACGGTGAACAGACCCATACTCAGTTTTTCGGGCACGCTGTGTACCTACCCCTAGGGCCCGTCTAGCAAAATTTCAAACGGGTCACGGGAAAGCTCAGGAGAGTTTTCATTGATCCGATTCTTTCGTGGAGTCATAAAATATTCGAGGGAAGTCTCCAGGACCAAAATTATGGTCAGATTCGGTGAACAGACCCATACTCAGTTTTTCGGGCACGCTGTGTACCTACCCCTAGGGCCCCGTCTAGCAAAATTTCGAACGGGTCACGGGAAAGCTCAGGAGAGTTTTCCTTGATCCGATTCTTTCGTGGAGTCATAAAATATTCGAGGGAAGTCTCCAGGACCAAAATTATGGTCAGATTCGGTGAACAGACCCATACTCAGTTTTTCGGGCACGCTGTGTACCTACCCCTAGGGCCCTTGTAGCAAAATTTCGAACGGGTCACGAGAAAGCTCAGGAGAGTTTTCATTGACCCGATTCTTTCATGGAGTCATAAAATATTCGTGGCAAGTCTCCAGGACCAAAATTATGGTCAGATTCGGTGAACAGACCCATACTCAGATTTTCGGGCACGCTGTGTACCTACCCCTAGGGCCCGTCTAGCAAAATTTCGAACGGGTCACGGGAAAGCTCAGGAGAGTTTTCATTGATCCGATTCTTTCGTGGAGTCATAAAATATTCGAGGGAAGTCTCCAGGAACAAAATTATGGTCAGATTCGGTGAACAGACCCATACTCAGTTTTTCGGGCACGCTGTGTACCTACCCCTAGGGCGCGTCTAGCAAAATTTCAAACGGGTAACGGGAAAGCTCAGGAGAGTTTTCATTGATCCGATTCTTTCGTGGAGTCATAAAATATTCGAGGGAAGTCTCCAGGACCAAAATTATGGTCAGATACGGTGAACAGACCCATACTCAGATTTTCGGCCACGCTGTGTACCTACCCCTAGGGCCCTTGTAGCAAAATTTCGAACGGGTCACGGGAAAGCTCAGGAGAGTTTTCATTGATCCGATTCTTTCGTGGAGTCATAAAATATTCGAGGGAAGTCTCCAGGACCAAAATTATGGTCAGATTCGGTGAACAGACCCATACTCAGTTTTTCGGGCACGCTGTGTACCTACCCCTAGGGCCCGTCTAGCAAAATTTCAAACGGGTCACGGGAAAGCTCAGGAGAGTTTTCATTGATCCGATTCTTTCGTGGAGTCATAAAATATTCGAGGGAAGTCTCCAGGACCAAAATTATGGTCAGATTCGGTGAACAGACCCATACTCAGTTTTTCGGCCACGCTGTGTACCTACCCCTAGGGCCCTTGTAGCAAAATTTCGAACGGGTCACGGGAAAGCTCAGGAGAGTTTTCATTGATCCGATTCTTTCGTGGAGTCATAAAATATTCGAGGGAAGTCTCCAGGACCAAAATTATGGTCAGATTCGGTGAACAGTCCCATACTCAGTTTTTCGGCCACGCTGTGTACCTACCCCTAGGGCCCGTCTAGCAAAATTTCAAACGGGTCACGGGAAAGCTCAGGAGAGTTTTCATTGATCCGTTCTTTCGTGGAGTCATAAAATATTCGAGAGAAGTCTCCAGGACGAAAATTATGGTCAGATTCGGTGAACAGACCCATACTCAGTTTTTCGGCCACGCTGTGTACCTACCCCTAGGGCCCTTGTAGCAAAATTTCGAACGGGTCACGGGAAAGCTCAGGAGAGTTTTCATTGATCCGATTCTTTCGTGGAGTCATAAAATATTCGAGGGAAGTCTCCAGGACCAAAATTATGGTCAGATTCGGTGAACAGACCCATACTCAGTTTTTCGGGCACGCTGTGTACCTACCCCTAGGGCCCCGTCTAGCAAAATTTCGAACGGGTCACGGGAAAGCTCAGGAGAGTTTTCATTGATCCGATTCTTTCGTGGAGTCATAAAATATTCGAGGGAAGTCTCCAGGACCAAAATTATGGTCAGATTCGGTGAACAGACCCATACTCAGTTTTTCGGGCACGCTGTGTACCTACCCCTAGGGCCCCGTCTAGCAAAATTTCGAACGGGTCACGGGAAAGCTCAGGAGAGTTTTCATTGATCCGATTCTTTCGTGGAGTCATAAAATATTCGAGGGAAGTCTCCAGGACCAAAATTATGGTCAGATTCGGTGAACAGACCCATACTCAGTTTTTCGGGCACGCTGTGTACCTACCCCTAGGGCCCCGTCTAGCAAAATTTCGAACGGGTCACGGGAAAGCTCAGGAGAGTTTTCATTGATCCGATTCTTTCGTGGAGTCATAAAATATTCGAGGGAAGTCTCCAGGACCAAAATTATGGTCAGATACGGTGAACAGACCCATACTCAGATTTTCGGCCACGCTGTGTACCTACCCCTAGGGCCCTTGTAGCAAAATTTCGAACGGGTCACGGGAAAGCTCAGGAGAGTTTTCATTGATCCGATTCTTTCGTGGAGTCATAAAATATTCGAGGGAAGTCTCCAGGACCAAAATTATGGTCAGATTCGGTGCACAGACCCATACTCAGTTTTTCGGGCACGCTGTGTACCTACCCCTAGGGCCCGTCTAGCAAAATTTCAAACGGGTCACGGGAAAGCTCAGGAGAGTTTTCATTGATCCGATTCTTTCGTGGAGTCATAAAATATTCGAGGGAAGTCTCCAGGACCAAAATTATGGTCAGATTCGGTGAACAGACCCATACTCAGTTTTTCGGGCACGCTGTGTACCTACCCCTAGGGCCCGTCTAGCAAAATTTCAAACGGGTCACGGGAAAGCTCAGGAGAGTTTTCATTGATCCGATTCTTTCGTGGAGTCATAAAATATTCGAGGGAAGTCTCCAGGACCAAAATTATGGTCAGATTCGGTGAACAGACCCATACTCAGTTTTTCGGGCACGCTGTGTACCTACCCCTAGGGCCCCGTCTAGCAAAATTTCGAACGGGTCACGGGAAAGCTCAGGAGAGTTTTCCTTGATCCGATTCTTTCGTGGAGTCATAAAATATTCGAGGGAAGTCTCCAGGACCAAAATTATGGTCAGATTCGGTGAACAGACCCATACTCAGTTTTTTGGGCACGCTGTGTACCTACCCCTAGGGCCCTTGTAGCAAAATTTCGAACGGGTCACGAGAAAGCTCAGGAGAGTTTTCATTGACCCGATTCTTTCATGGAGTCATAAAATATTCGTGGGAAGTCTCCAGGACCAAAATTATGGTCAGATTCGGTGAACAGACCCATACTCAGATTTTCGGGCACGCTGTGTACCTACCCCTAGGGCCCGTCTAGCAAAATTTCGAACGGGTCACGGGAAAGCTCAGGAGAGTTTTCATTGATCCGATTCTTTCGTGGAGTCATAAAATATTCGAGGGAAGTCTCCAGGACCAAAATTATGGTCAGATTCGGTGAACAGACCCATACTCAGTTTTTCGACCACGCTGTGTACCTACCCCTAGGGCCCTTGTAGCAAAATTTCGAACGGGTCACGGGAAAGCTCAGGAGAGTTTTCATTGATCCGATTCTTTCGTGGAGTCATAAAATATTCGAGGGAAGTCTCCAGGACCAAAATTATGGTCAGATACGGTGAACAGACCCATACTCAGTTTTTCGGGCACGCTGTGTACCTACCCCTAGGGCCCGTCTAGCAAAATTTCAAACGGGTCACGGGAAAGCTCAGGAGAGTTTTCATTGATCCGATTCTTTCGTGGAGTCATAAAATATTCGAGGGAAGTCTCCAGGACCAAAATTATGGTCAGATTCGGTGAACAGACCCATACTCAGTTTTTCGGGCACGCTGTGTACCTACCCCTAGGGCCCGTCTAGCAAAATTTCAAACGGGTCACGGGAAAGCTCAGGAGAGTTTTCATTGATCCGATTCTTTCGTGGAGTCATAAAATATTCGAGGGAAGTCTCCAGGACCAAAATTATGGTCAGATTCGGTGAACAGACCCATACTCAGTTTTTCGGGCACGCTGTGTACCTACCCCTAGGGCCCCGTCTAGCAAAATTTCGAACGGGTCACGGGAAAGCTCAGGAGAGTTTTCCTTGATCCGATTCTTTCGTGGAGTCATAAAATATTCGAGGGAAGTCTCCAGGACCAAAATTATGGTTAGATTCGGTGAACAGACCCATACTCAGTTTTTCGGGCACGCTGTGTACCTACCCCTAGGGCCCTTGTAGCAAAATTTCGAACGGGTCACGAGAAAGCTCAGGAGAGTTTTCATTGACCCGATTCTTTCATGGAGTCATAAAATATTCGTGGGAAGTCTCCAGGACCAAAATTATGGTCAGATTCGGTGAACAGACCCATACTCAGATTTTCGGGCACGCTGTGTACCTACCCCTAGGGCCCGTCTAGCAAAATTTCGAACGGGTCACGGGAAAGCTCAGGAGAGTTTTCATTGATCCGATTCTTTCGTGGAGTCATAAAATATTCGAGGGAAGTCTCCAGGACCAAAATTATGGTCAGATTCGGTGAACAGACCCATACTCAGTTTTTCGACCACGCTGTGTACCTACCCCTAGGGCCCTTGTAGCAAAATTTCGAACGGGTCACGGGAAAGCTCAGGAGAGTTTTCATTGATCCGATTCTTTCGTGGAGTCATAAAATATTCGAGGGAAGTCTCCAGGACCAAAATTATGGTCAGATACGGTGAACAGACCCATACTCAGATTTTCGGCCACGCTGTGTACCTACCCCTAGGGCCCTTGTAGCAAAATTTCGAACGGGTCACGGGAAAGCTCAGGAGAGTTTTCATTGATCCGATTCTTTCGTGGAGTCATAAAATATTCGAGGGAAGTCTCCAGGACCAAAATTATGGTCAGATTCGGTGAACACACCCATACTCAGTTTTTCGGGCACGCTGTGTACCTACCCCTAGGGCCCGTCTAGCAAAATTTCAAACGGGTCACGGGAAAGCTCAGGAGAGTTTTCATTGATCCGATTCTTTCGTGGAGTCATAAAATATTCGAGGGAAGTCTCCAGGAACAAAATTATGGTCAGATTCGGTGAACAGACCCATACTCAGTTTTTCGGGCACGCTGTGTACCTACCCCTAGGGCGCGTCTAGCAAAATTTCAAACGGGTCACGGGAAAGCTCAGGAGAGTTTTCATTGATCCGATTCTTTCGTGGAGTCATAAAATATTCGAGGGAAGTCTCCAGGACCAAAATTATGGTCAGATTCGGTGAACAGACCCATACTCAGTTTTTCGGCCACGCTGTGTACCTACCCCTAGGGCCCTTGTAGCAAAATTTCGAAGGGGTCACGAGAAAGCTCAGGAGAGTTTTCATTGACCCGATTCTTTCATGGAGTCATAAAATATTCGTGGGAAGTCTCCAGGACCAAAATTATGGTCAGATTCGGTGAACAGACCCATACTCAGATTTTCGGGTACGCTGTGTACCTACCCCTAGGGCCCCGTCTAGCAAAATTTCGAACGGGTCACGGGAAAGCTCAGGAGAGTTTTCCTTGATCCGATTCTTTCGTGGAGTCATAAAATATTCGAGGGAAGTCTCCAGGACCAAAATTATGGTCAGATTCGGTGAACAGACCCATACTCAGTTTTTCGGGCACGCTGTGTACCTACCCCTAGGGCCCTTGTAGCAAAATTTCGAACGGGTCACGAGAAAGCTCAGGAGAGTTTTCATTGACCCGATTCTTTCATGGAGTCATAAAATATTCGTGGGAAGTCTCCAAGACCAAAATTATGGTCAGATTCGGTGAACAGACCCATACTCAGTTTTTCGGGCACGCTGTGTACCTACCCCTAGGGCCCCGTCTAGCAAAATTTCGAACGGGTCACGGGAAAGCTCAGGAGAGTTTTCATTGATCCGATTCTTTCGTGGAGTCATAAAATATTCGAGGGAAGTCTCCAGGACAAAAATTATGGTCAGATTCGGTGAACAGACCCATACTCAGTTTTTCGGGCACGCTGTGTACCTACCCCTAGGGCCCCGTCTAGCAAAATTTCGAACGGGTCACGGGAAAGCTCAGGAGAGTTTTCATTGATCCGATTCTTTCGTGGAGTCATAAAATATTCGAGGGAAGTCTCCAGGACCAAAATTATGGTCAGATTCGGTGAACAGACCCATACTCAGTTTTTCGACCACGCTGTGTACCTACCCCTAGGGCCCTTGTAGCAAAATTTCGAACGGGTCACGGGAAAGCTCAGGAGAGTTTTCATTGATCCGATTCTTTCGTGGAGTCATAAAATATTCGAGGGAAGTCTCCAGGACCAAAATTATGGTCAGATACGGTGAACAGACCCATACTCAGATTTTCGGCCACGCTGTGTACCTACCCCTAGGGCCCTTGTAGCAAAATTTCGAACGGGTCACGGGAAAGCTCAGGAGAGTTTTCATTGATCCGATTCTTTCGTGGAGTCATAAAATATTCGAGGGAAGTCTCCAGGACCAAAATTATGGTCAGATTCGGTGAACAGACCCATACTCAGTTTTTCGGGCACGCTGTGTACCTACCCCTAGGGCCCTTGTAGCAAAATTTCGAACGGGTCACGAGAAAGCTCAGGAGAGTTTTCATTGACCCGATTCTTTCATGGAGTCATAAGATATTCGTGGGAAGTCTCCAGGACCAAAATTATGGTCAGATTCGGTGAACAGACCCATACTCAGTTTTTCGGGCACGCTGTGTACCTACCCCTAGGGCCCCGTCTAGCAAAATTTCGAACGGGTCACGGGAAAGCTCAGGAGAGTTTTCATTGATCCGATTCTTTCGTGGAGTCATAAAATATTCGAGGGAAGTCTCCAGGACCAAAATTATGGTCAGATTCGTTGAACAGACCCATACTCAGTTTTTCGACCACGCTGTGTATCTACCCCTAGGGCCCTTGTAGCAAAATTTCGAACGGGTCACGGGAAAGCTCAGGAGAGTTTTCATTGATCCGATTCTTTCGTGGAGTCATAAAATATTCGAGGGAAGTCTCCAGGACCAAAATTATGGTCAGATACGGTTAACAGACCCATACTCAGATTTTCGGCCACGCTGTGTACCTACCCCTAGGGCCCTTGTAGCAAAATTTCGAACGGGTCACGGGAAAGCTCAGGAGAGTTTTCATTGATCCGATTCTTTCGTGGAGTCATAAAATATTCGAGGGAAGTCTCCAGGACCAAAATTATGGTCAGATTCGGTGAACAGACCCATACTCAGTTTTTCGGGCACGCTGTGTACCTACCCCTAGGGCCCGTCTAGCAAAATTTCAAACGGGTCACGGGAAAGCTCAGGAGAGTTTTCATTGATCCGATTCTTTCGTGGAGTCATAAAATATTCGAGGGAAGTCTCCAGGAACAAAATTATGGTCAGATTCGGTGAACAGACCCATACTCAGTTTTTCGGGCACGCTGTGTACCTACCCCTAGGGCGCGTCTAGCAAAATTTCAAACGGGTCACGGGAAAGCTCAGGAGAGTTTTCATTGATCCGATTCTTTCGTGGAGTCATAAAATATTCGAGGGAAGTCTCCAGGACCAAAATTATGGTCAGATTCGGTGAACAGACCCATACTCAGTTTTTCGGCCACGCTGTGTACCTACCCCTAGGGCCCTTGTAGCAAAATTTCGAAGGGGTCACGAGAAAGCTCAGGAGAGTTTTCATTGACCCGATTCTTTCATGGAGTCATAAAATATTCGTGGGAAGTCTCCAGGACCAAAATTATGGTCAGATTCGGTGAACAGACCCATACTCAGATTTTCGGGTACGCTGTGTACCTACCCCTAGGGCCCCGTCTAGCAAAATTTCGAACGGGTCACGGGAAAGCTCAGGAGAGTTTTCCTTGATCCGATTCTTTCGTGGAGTCATAAAATATTCGAGGGAAGTCTCCAGGACCAAAATTATGGTCAGATTCGGTGAACAGACCCATACTCAGTTTTTCGGGCACGCTGTGTACCTACCCCTAGGGCCCTTGTAGCAAAATTTCGAACGGGTCACGAGAAAGCTCAGGAGAGTTTTCATTGACCCGATTCTTTCATGGAGTCATAAAATATTCGTGGGAAGTCTCCAGGACCAAAATTATGGTCACATTCGGTGAACAGACCCATACTCAGTTTTTCGGGCACGCTGTGTACCTACCCCTAGGGCCCCGTCTAGCAAAATTTCGAACGGGTCACGGGAAAGCTCAGGAGAGTTTTCATTGATCCGATTCTTTCGTGGAGTCATAAAATATTCGAGGGAAGTCTCCAGGACAAAAATTATGGTCAGATTCGGTGAACAGACCCATACTCAGTTTTTCGGGCACGCTGTGTACCTACCCTTAGGGCCCCGTCTAGCAAAATTTCGAACGGGTCACGGGAAAGCTCAGGAGAGTTTTCATTGATCCGATTCTTTCGTGGAGTCATAAATTATTCGAGGGAAGTCTCCAGGACCAAAATTATGGTCAGATTCGGTGAACAGACCCATACTCAGTTTTTCGACCACGCTGTGTACCTACCCCTAGGGCCCTTGTAGCAAAATTTCGAACGGGTCACGGGAAAGCTCAGGAGAGTTTTCATTGATCCGATTCTTTCGTGGAGTCATAAAATATTCGAGGGAAGTCTCCAGGACCAAAATTATGGTCAGATACGGTGAACAGACCCATACTCAGATTTTCGGCCACGCTGTGTACCTACCCCTAGGGCCCTTGTAGCAAAATTTCGAACGGGTCACGGGAAAGCTCAGGAGAGTTTTCATTGATCCGATTCTTTCGTGGAGTCATAAAATATTCGAGGGAAGTCTCCAGGACCAAAATTATGGTCAGATTCGGTGAACAGACCCATACTCAGTTTTTCGGGCACGCTGTGTACCTACCCCTAGGGCCCGTCTAGCAAAATTTCAAACGGGTCACGGGAAAGCTCAGGAGAGTTTTCCTTGATCCGATTCTTTCGTGGAGTCATAAAATATTCGAGGGAAGTCTCCAGGACTAAAATTATGGTCAGATTCGGTGAACAGACCCATACTCAGTTTTTCGGGCACGCTGTGTACCTACCCCTAGGGCCCTTGTAGCAAAATTTCGAACGGGTCACGAGAAAGCTCAGGAGAGTTTTCATTGACCCGATTCTTTCATGGAGTCATAAGATATTCGTGGGAAGTCTCCAGGACCAAAATTATGGTCAGATTCGGTGAACAGACCCATACTCAGTTTTTCGGGCACGCTGTGTACCTACCCCTAGGGCCCCGTCTAGCAAAATTTCGAACGGGTCACGGGAAAGCTCAGGAGAGTTTTCATTGATCCGATTCTTTCGTGGAGTCATAAAATATTCGAGGGAAGTCTCCAGGACCAAAATTATGGTCAGATTCGTTGAACAGACCCATACTCAGTTTTTCGACCACGCTGTGTACCTACCCCTAGGGCCCTTGTAGCAAAATTTCGAACGGGTCACGGGAAAGCTCAGGAGAGTTTTCATTGATCCGATTCTTTCGTGGAGTCATAAAATATTCGAGGGAAGTCTCCAGGACCAAAATTATGGTCAGATACGGTGAACAGACCCATACTCAGATTTTCGGCCACGCTGTGTACCTACCCCTAGGGCCCTTGTAGCAAAATTTCGAACGGGTCACGGGAAAGCTCAGGAGAGTTTTCATTGATCCGATTCTTTCGTGGAGTCATAAAATATTCGAGGGAAGTCTCCAGGACCAAAATTATGGTCAGATTCGGTGAACAGACCCATACTCAGTTTTTCGGGCACGCTGTGTACCTACCCCTAGGGCCCGTCTAGCAAAATTTCAAACGGGTCACGGGAAAGCTCAGGAGAGTTTTCATTGATCCGATTCTTTCGTGGAGTCATAAAATATTCGAGGGAAGTCTCCAGGAACAAAATTATGGTCAGATTCGGTGAACAGACCCATACTCAGTTTTTCGGGCACGCTGTGTACCTACCCCTAGGGCGCGTCTAGCAAAATTTCAAACGGGTCACGGGAAAGCTCAGGAGAGTTTTCATTGATCCGATTCTTTCGTGGAGTCATAAAATATTCGAGGGAAGTCTCCAGGACCAAAATTATGGTCAGATACGGTGAACAGACCCATACTCAGATTTTCGGCCACGCTGTGTACCTACCCCTAGGGCCCTTGTAGCAAAATTTCGAACGGGTCACGGGAAAGCTCAGGAGAGTTTTCATTGATCCGATTCTTTCGTGGAGTCATAAAATATTCGTGGGAAGTCTCCAGGACCAAAATTATGGTCAGATTCGGTGAACAGACCCATACTCAGATTTTCGGGTACGCTGTGTACCTACCCCTAGGGCCCCGTCTAGCAAAATTTCGAACGGGTCACGGGAAAGCTCAGGAGAGTTTTCCTTGATCCGATTCTTTCGTGGAGTCATAAAATATTCGAGGGAAGTCTCCAGGACCAAAATTATGGTCAGATTCGGTGAACAGACCCATACTCAGTTTTTCGGGCACGCTGTGTACCTACCCCTAGGGCCCTTGTAGCAAAATTTCGAACGGGTCACGAGAAAGCTCAGGAGAGTTTTCATTGACCCGATTCTTTCATGGAGTCATAAAATATTCGTGGGAAGTCTCCAGGACCAAAATTATGGTCAGATTCGGTGAACAGACCCATACTCAGTTTTTCGGGCACGCTGTGTACCTACCCCTAGGGCCCCGTCTAGCAAAATTTCGAACGGGTCACGGGAAAGCTCAGGAGAGTTTTCATTGATCCGATTCTTTCGTGGAGTCATAAAATATTCGAGGGAAGTCTCCAGGACAAAAATTATGGTCAGATTCGGTGAACAGACCCATACTCAGTTTTTCGGGCACGCTGTGTACCTACCCCTAGGGCCCCGTCTAGCAAAATTTCGAACGGGTCACGGGAAAGCTCAGGAGAGTTTTCATTGATCCGATTCTTTCGTGGAGTCATAAAATATTCGAGGGAAGTCTCCAGGACCAAAATTATGGTCAGATTCGGTGAACAGACCCATACTCAGTTTTTCGACCACGCTGTGTACCTACCCCTAGGGCCCTTGTAGCAAAATTTCGAACGGGTCACGGGAAAGCTCAGGAGAGTTTTCATTGATCCGATTCTTTCGTGGAGTCATAAAATATTCGAGGGAAGTCTCCAGGACCAAAATTATGGTCAGATACGGTGAACAGACCCATACTCAGATTTTCGGCCACGCTGTGTACCTACCCCTAGGGCCCTTGTAGCAAAATTTCGAACGGGTCACGGGAAAGCTCAGGAGAGTTTTCATTGATCCGATTCTTTCGTGGAGTCATAAAATATTCGAGGGAAGTCTCCAGGACCAAAATTATGGTCAGATTCGGTGAACAGACCCATACTCAGTTTTTCGGGCACGCTGTGTACCTACCCCTAGGGCCCGTCTAGCAAAATTTCAAACGGGTCACGGGAAAGCTCAGGAGAGTTTTCCTTGATCCGATTCTTTCGTGGAGTCATAAAATATTCGAGGGAAGTCTCCAGGACCAAAATTATGGTCAGATACGGTGAACAGACCCATACTCAGATTTTCGGCCACGCTGTGTACCTACCCCTAGGGCCCTTGTAGCAAAATTTCGAACGGGTCACGGGAAAGCTCAGGAGAGTTTTCATTGATCCGATTCTTTCGTGGAGTCATAAAATATTCGTGGGAAGTCTCCAGGACCAAAATTATGGTCAGATTCGGTGAACAGACCCATACTCAGATTTTCGGGTACGCTGTGTACCTACCCCTAGGGCCCCGTCTAGCAAAATTTCGAACGGGTCACGGGAAAGCTCAGGAGAGTTTTCCTTGATCCGATTCTTTCGTGGAGTCATAAAATATTCGAGGGAAGTCTCCAGGACCAAAATTATGGTCAGATTCGGTGAACAGACCCATACTCAGTTTTTCGGGCACGCTGTGTACCTACCCCTAGGGCCCTTGTAGCAAAATTTCGAACGGGTCACGAGAAAGCTCAGGAGAGTTTTCATTGACCCGATTCTTTCATGGAGTCATAAAATATTCGTGGGAAGTCTCCAGGACCAAAATTATGGTCAGATTCGGTGAACAGACCCATACTCAGTTTTTCGGGCACGCTGTGTACCTACCCCTAGGGCCCCGTCTAGCAAAATTTCGAACGGGTCACGGGAAAGCTCAGGAGAGTTTTCATTGATCCGATTCTTTCGTGGAGTCATAAAATATTCGAGGGAAGTCTCCAGGACAAAAATTATGGTCAGATTCGGTGAACAGACCCATACTCAGTTTTTCGGGCACGCTGTGTACCTACCCCTAGGGCCCCGTCTAGCAAAATTTCGAACGGGTCACGGGAAAGCTCAGGAGAGTTTTCATTGATCCGATTCTTTCGTGGAGTCATAAAATATTCGAGGGAAGTCTCCAGGACCAAAATTATGGTCAGATTCGGTGAACAGACCCATACTCAGTTTTTCGGCCACGCTGTGTACCTACCCCTAGGGCCCTTGTAGCAAAATTTCGAACGGGTCACGGGAAAGCTCAGGAGAGTTTTCATTGATCCGATTCTTTCGTGGAGTCATAAAATATTCGAGGGAAGTCTCCAGGACCAAAATTATGGTCAGATACGGTGAACAGACCCATACTCAGATTTTCGGCCACGCTGTGTACCTACCCCTAGGGCCCTTGTAGCAAAATTTCGAACGGGTCACGGGAAAGCTCAGGAGAGTTTTCATTGATCCGATTCTTTCGTGGAGTCATAAAATATTCGAGGGAAGTCTCCAGGACCAAAATTATGGTCAGATTCGGTGAACAGACCCATACTCAGTTTTTCGGGCACGCTGTGTACCTACCCCTAGGGCCCGTCTAGCAAAATTTCAAACGGGTCACGGGAAAGCTCAGGAGAGTTTTCCTTGATCCGATTCTTTCGTGGAGTCATAAAATATTCGAGGGAAGTCTCCAGGACTAAAATTATGGTCAGATTCGGTGAACAGACCCATACTCAGTTTTTCGGGCACGCTGTGTACCTACCCCTAGGGCCCTTGTAGCAAAATTTCGAACGGGTCACGAGAAAGCTCAGGAGAGTTTTCATTGACCCGATTCTTTCATGGAGTCATAAGATATTCGTGGGAAGTCTCCAGGACCAAAATTATGGTCAGATTCGGTGAACAGACCCATACTCAGTTTTTCGGGCACGCTGTGTACCTACCCCTAGGGCCCCGTCTAGCAAAATTTCGAACGGGTCACGGGAAAGCTCAGGAGAGTTTTCATTGATCCGATTCTTTCGTGGAGTCATAAAATATTCGAGGGAAGTCTCCAGGACCAAAATTATGGTCAGATTCGTTGAACAGACCCATACTCAGTTTTTCGACCACGCTGTGTACCTACCCCTAGGGCCCTTGTAGCAAAATTTCGAACGGGTCACGGGAAAGCTCAGGAGAGTTTTCATTGATCCGATTCTTTCGTGGAGTCATAAAATATTCGAGGGAAGTCTCCAGGACCAAAATTATGGTCAGATACGGTGAACAGACCCATACTCAGATTTTCGGCCACGCTGTGTACCTACCCCTAGGGCCCTTGTAGCAAAATTTCGAACGGGTCACGGGAAAGCTCAGGAGAGTTTTCATTGATCCGATTCTTTCGTGGAGTCATAAAATATTCGAGGGAAGTCTCCAGGACCAAAATTATGGTCAGATTCGGTGAACAGACCCATACTCAGTTTTTCGGGCACGCTGTGTACCTACCCCTAGGGCCCGTCTAGCAAAATTTCAAACGGGTCACGGGAAAGCTCAGGAGAGTTTTCATTGATCCGATTCTTTCGTGGAGTCATAAAATATTCGAGGGAAGTCTCCAGGAACAAAATTATGGTCAGATTCGGTGAACAGACCCATACTCGGTTTTTCGGGCACGCTGTGTACCTACCCCTAGGGCGCGTCTAGCAAAATTTCAAACGGGTCACGGGAAAGCTCAGGAGAGTTTTCATTGATCCGATTCTTTCGTGGAGTCATAAAATATTCGAGGGAAGTCTCCAGGACCAAAATTATGGTCAGATACGGTGAACAGACCCATACTCAGATTTTCGGCCACGCTGTGTACCTACCCCTAGGGCCCTTGTAGCAAAATTTCGAACGGGTCACAGGAAAGCTCAGGAGAGTTTTCATTGATCCGATTCTTTCGTGGAGTCATAAAATATTCGTGGGAAGTCTCCAGGACCAAAATTATGGTCAGATTCGGTGAACAGACCCATACTCAGATTTTCGGGTACGCTGTGTACCTACCCCTAGGGCCCCGTCTAGCAAAATTTCGAACGGGTCACGGGAAAGCTCAGGAGAGTTTTCCTTGATCCGATTCTTTCGTGGAGTCATAAAATATTCGAGGGAAGTCTCCAGGACCAAAATTATGGTCAGATTCGGTGAACAGACCCATACTCAGTTTTTCGGGCACGCTGTGTACCTACCCCTAGGGCCCTTGTAGCAAAATTTCGAACGGGTCACGAGAAAGCTCAGGAGAGTTTTCATTGACCCGATTCTTTCATGGAGTCATAAAATATTCGTGGGAAGTCTCCAGGACCAAAATTATGGTCAGATTCGGTGAACAGACCCATACTCAGTTTTTCGGGCACGCTGTGTACCTACCCCTAGGGCCCCGTCTAGCAAAATTTCGAACGGGTCACGGGAAAGCTCAGGAGAGTTTTCATTGATCCGATTCTTTCGTGGAGTCATAAAATATTCGAGGGAAGTCTCCAGGACAAAAATTATGGTCAGATTCGGTGAACAGACCCATACTCAGTTTTTCGGGCACGCTGTGTACCTACCCCTAGGGCCCCGTCTAGCAAAATTTCGAACGGGTCACGGGAAAGCTCAGGAGAGTTTTCATTGATCCGATTCTTTCGTGGAGTCATAAAATATTCGAGGGAAGTCTCCAGGACCAAAATTATGGTCAGATTCGGTGAACAGACCCATACTCAGTTTTTCGACCACGCTGTGTACCTACCCCTAGGGCCCTTGTAGCAAAATTTCGAACGGGTCACGGGAAAGCTCAGGAGAGTTTTCATTGATCCGATTCTTTCGTGGAGTCATAAAATATTCGAGGGAAGTCTCCAGGACCAAAATTATGGTCAGATACGGTGAACAGACCCATACTCAGATTTTCGGCCACGCTGTGTACCTACCCCTAGGGCCCTTGTAGCAAAATTTCGAACGGGTCACGGGAAAGCTCAGGAGAGTTTTCATTGATCCGATTCTTTCGTGGAGTCATAAAATATTCGAGGGAAGTCTCCAGGACCAAAATTATGGTCAGATTCGGTGAACAGACCCATACTCAGTTTTTCGGGCACGCTGTGTACCTACCCCTAGGGCCCGTCTAGCAAAATTTCAAACGGGTCACGGGAAAGCTCAGGAGAGTTTTCCTTGATCCGATTCTTTCGTGGAGTCATAAAATATTCGAGGGAAGTCTCCAGGACCAAAATTATGGTCAGATTCGGTGAACAGACCCATACTCAGTTTTTCGGGCACGCTGTGTACCTACCCCTAGGGCCCTTGTAGCAAAATTTCGAACGGGTCACGAGAAAGCTCAGGAGAGTTTTCATTGACCCGATTCTTTCATGGAGTCATAAGATATTCGTGGGAAGTCTCCAGGACCAAAATTATGGTCAGATTCGGTGAACAGACCCATACTCAGTTTTTCGGGCACGCTGTGTACCTACCCCTAGGGCCCCGTCTAGCAAAATTTCGAACGGGTCACGGGAAAGCTCAGGAGAGTTTTCATTGATCCGATTCTTTCGTGGAGTCATAAAATATTCGAGGGAAGTCTCCAGGACCAAAATTATGGTCAGATTCGGTGAACAGACCCATACTCAGTTTTTCGGGCACGCTGTGTTCCTACCCCTAGGGCCCCGTCTAGCAAAATTTCGAACGGGTCACGGGAAAGCTCAGGAGAGTTTTCATTGATCCGATTCTTTCGTGGAGTCATAAAATATTCGAGGGAAGTCTCCAGGACCAAAATTATGGTCAGATTCGGTGAACAGACCCATACTCAGTTTTTCGACCACGCTGTGTACCTACCCCTAGGGCCCTTGTAGCAAAATTTCGAACGGGTCACGGGAAAGCTCAGGAGAGTTTTCATTGATCCGATTCTTTCGTGGAGTCATAAAATATTCGAGGGAAGTCTCCAGGACCAAAATTATGGTCAGATACGGTGAACAGACCCATACTCAGATTTTCGGCCACGCTGTGTACCTACCCCTAGGGCCCTTGTAGCAAAATTTCGAACGGGTCACGGGAAAGCTCAGGAGAGTTTTCATTGATCCGATTCTTTCGTGGAGTCATAAAATATTCGAGGGAAGTCTCCAGGACCAAAATTATGGTCAGATTCGGTGAACAGACCCATACTCAGTTTTTCGGGCACGCTGTGTACCTACCCCTAGGGCCCGTCTAGCAAAATTTCAAACGGGTCACGGGAAAGCTCAGGAGAGTTTTCATTGATCCGATTCTTTCGTGGAGTCATAAAATATTCGAGAGAAGTCTCCAGGACCAAAATTATGGTCAGATTCGGTGAACAGACCCATACTCAGTTTTTCGGCCACGCTGTGTACCTACCCCTAGGGCCCTTGTAGCAAAATTTCGAACGGGTCACGGGAAAGCTCAGGAGAGTTTTCATTGATCCGATTCTTTCGTGGAGTCATAAAATATTCGAGGGAAGTCTCCAGGACCAAAATTATGGTCAGATTCGGTGAACAGACCCATACTCAGTTTTTCGGGCACGCTGTGTACCTACCCCTAGGGCCCCGTCTAGCAAAATTTCGAACGGGTCACGGGAAAGCTCAGGAGAGTTTTCATTGATCCGATTCTTTCGTGGAGTCATAAAATATTCGAGGGAAGTCTCCAGGACCAAAATTATGGTCAGATTCGGTGAACAGACCCATACTCAGTTTTTCGGGCACGCTGTGTACCTACCCCTAGGGCCCCGTCTAGCAAAATTTCGAACGGGTCACGGGAAAGCTCAGGAGAGTTTTCATTGATCCGATTCTTTCGTGGAGTCATAAAATATTCGAGGGAAGTCTCCAGGACCAAAATTATGGTCAGATACGGTGAACAGACCCATACTCAGATTTTCGGCCACGCTGTGTACCTACCCCTAGGGCCCTTGTAGCAAAATTTCGAACGGGTCACGGGAAAGCTCAAGAGAGTTTTCATTGATCCGATTCTTTCGTGGAGTCATAAAATATTCGTGGGAAGTCTCCAGGACCAAAATTATGGTCAGATTCGGTGAACAGACCCATACTCAGTTTTTCGGGCACGCTGTGTACCTACCCCTAGGGCCCGTCTAGCAAAATTTCAAACGGGTCACGGGAAAGCTCAGGAGAGTTTTCATTGATCCGATTCTTTCGTGGAGTCATAAAATATTCGAGGGAAGTCTCCAGGACCAAAATTATGGTCAGATTCGGTGAACAGACCCATACTCAGTTTTTCGGGCACGCTGTGTACCTACCCCTAGGGCCCGTCTAGCAAAATTTCAAACGGGTCACGGGAAAGCTCAGGAGAGTTTTCATTGATCCGATTCTTTCGTGGAGTCATAAAATATTCGAGGGAAGTCTCCAGGACCAAAATTATGGTCAGATTCGGTGAACAGACCCATACTCAGTTTTTCTGGCACGCTGTGTACCTACCCCTAGGGCCCCGTCTAGCAAAATTTCGAACGGGTCACGGGAAAGCTCAGGAGAGTTTTCCTTGATCCGATTCTTTCGTGGAGTCATAAAATATTCGAGGGAAGTCTCCAGGACCAAAATTATGGTCAGATTCGGTGAACAGACCCATACTCAGTTTTTCGGGCACGCTGTGTACCTACCGCTAGGGCCCTTGTAGCAAAATTTCGAACGGGTCACGAGAAAGCTCAGGAGAGTTTTCATTGACCCGATTCTTTCATGGAGTCATAAAATATTCGTGGGAAGTCTCCAGGACCAAAATTATGGTCAGATTCGGTGAACAGACCCATACTCAGATTTTCGGGCACGCTGTGTACCTACCCCTAGGGCCCGTCTAGCAAAATTTCGAACGGGTCACGGGAAAGCTCAGGAGAGTTTTCATTGATCCGATTCTTTCGTGGAGTCATAAAATATTCGAGGGAAGTCTCCAGGACCAAAATTATGGTCAGATACGGTGAACAGACCCATACTCAGATTTTCGGCCACGCTGTGTACCTACCCCTAGGGCCCTTGTAGCAAAATTTCGAACGGGTCACGGGAAAGCTCAAGAGAGTTTTCATTGATCCGATTCTTTCGTGGAGTCATAAAATATTCGTGGGAAGTCTCCAGGACCAAAATTATGGTCAGATTCGGTGAACAGACCCATACTCAGTTTTTCGGGCACGCTGTGTACCTACCCCTAGGGCCCGTCTAGCAAAATTTCAAACGGGTCACGGGAAAGCTCAGGAGAGTTTTCATTGATCCGATTCTTTCGTGGAGTCATAAAATATTCGAGGGAAGTCTCCAGGACCAAAATTATGGTCAGATTCGGTGAACAGACCCATACTCAGTTTTTCGGGCACGCTGTGTACCTACCCCTAGGGCCCGTCTAGCAAAATTTCAAACGGGTCACGGGAAAGCTCAGGAGAGTTTTCATTGATCCGATTCTTTCGTGGAGTCATAAAATATTCGAGGGAAGTCTCCAGGACCAAAATTATGGTCAGATTCGGTGAACAGACCCATACTCAGTTTTTCTGGCACGCTGTGTACCTACCCCTAGGGCCCCGTCTAGCAAAATTTCGAACGGGTCACGGGAAAGCTCAGGAGAGTTTTCCTTGATCCGATTCTTTCGTGGAGTCATAAAATATTCGAGGGAAGTCTCCAGGACCAAAATTATGGTCAGATTCGGTGAACAGACCCATACTCAGTTTTTCGGGCACGCTGTGTACCTACCGCTAGGGCCCTTGTAGCAAAATTTCGAACGGGTCACGAGAAAGCTCAGGAGAGTTTTCATTGACCCGATTCTTTCATGGAGTCATAAAATATTCGTGGGAAGTCTCCAGGACCAAAATTATGGTCAGATTCGGTGAACAGACCCATACTCAGATTTTCGGGCACGCTGTGTACCTACCCCTAGGGCCCGTCTAGCAAAATTTCGAACGGGTCACGGGAAAGCTCAGGAGAGTTTTCATTGATCCGATTCTTTCGTGGAGTCATAAAATATTCGAGGGAAGTCTCCAGGACCAAAATTATGGTCAGATACGGTGAACAGACCCATACTCAGATTTTCGGCCACGCTGTGTACCTACCCCTAGGGCCCTTGTAGCAAAATTTCGAACGGGTCACGGGAAAGCTCAAGAGAGTTTTCATTGATCCGATTCTTTCGTGGAGTCATAAAATATTCGTGGGAAGTCTCCAGGACCAAAATTATGGTCAGATTCGGTGAACAGACCCATACTCAGTTTTTCGGGCACGCTGTGTACCTACCCCTAGGGCCCGTCTAGCAAAATTTCAAACGGGTCACGGGAAAGCTCAGGAGAGTTTTCATTGATCCGATTCTTTCGTGGAGTCATAAAATATTCGAGGGAAGTCTCCAGGACCAAAATTATGGTCAGATTCGGTGAACAGACCCATACTCAGTTTTTCGGGCACGCTGTGTACCTACCCCTAGGGCCCGTCTAGCAAAATTTCAAACGGGTCACGGGAAAGCTCAGGAGAGTTTTCATTGATCCGATTCTTTCGTGGAGTCATAAAATATTCGAGGGAAGTCTCCAGGACCAAAATTATGGTCAGATTCGGTGAACAGACCCATACTCAGTTTTTCGGCCACGCTGTGTACCTACCCCTAGGGCCCCGTCTAGCAAAATTTCGAACGGGTCACGGGAAAGCTCAGGAGAGTTTTCCTTGATCCGATTCTTTCGTGGAGTCATAAAATATTCGAGGGAAGTCTCCAGGACCAAAATTATGGTCAGATTCGGTGAACAGACCCATACTCAGTTTTTCGGGCACGCTGTGTACCTACCCCTAGGGCCCTTGTAGCAAAATTTCGAACGGGTCACGGGAAAGCTCAGGAGAGTTTTCATTGATCCGATTCTTTCGTGGAGTCATAAAATATTCGAGGGAAGTCTCCAGGACCAAAATTATGGTCAGATTCGGTGAACAGACCCATACTCAGTTTTTCGGGCACGCTGTGTACCTACCCCTAGGGCCCGTCTAGCAAAATTTCGAACGGGTCACGGGAAAGCTCAGGAGAGTTTTCATTGATCCGATTCTTTCGTGGAGTCATAAAATATTCGAGGGAAGTCTCCAGGACCAAAATTATGGTCAGATTCGGTGAACAGACCCATACTCAGTTTTTCGGGCACGCTGTGTACCTACCCCTAGGGCCCCGTCTAGCAAAATTTCGAACGGGTCAAGGGAAAGCTCAGGAGAGTTTTCATTGATCCGATTCTTTCGTGGAGTCATAAAATATTCGAGGGAAGTCTCCAGGACCAAAATTATGGTCAGATTCGGTGAACAGACCCATACTCAGTTTTTCGGGCACGCTGTGTACCTACCCCTAGGGCCCGTCTAGCAAAATTTCAAACGGGTCACGGGAAAGCTCAGGAGAGTTTTCATTGATCCGATTCTTTCGTGGAGTCATAAAATATTCGAGAGAAGTCTCCAGGACCAAAATTATGGTCAGATTCGGTGAACAGACCCATACTCAGTTTTTCGGCCACGCTGTGTACCTACCCCTAGGGCCCTTGTAGCAAAATTTCGAACGGGTCACGGGAAAGCTCAGGAGAGTTTTCATTGATCCGATTCTTTCGTGGAGTCATAAAATATTCGAGGGAAGTCTCCAGGACCAAAATTATGGTCAGATTCGGTGAACAGACCCATACTCAGTTTTTCGGGCACGCTGTGTACCTACCCCTAGGGCCCGTCTAGCAAAATTTCAAACGGGTCACGGGAAAGCTCAGGAGAGTTTTCATTGATCCGATTCTTTCGTGGAGTCATAAAATATTCGAGGGAAGTCTCCAGGACCAAAATTATGGTCAGATTCGGTGAACAGACCCATACTCAGTTTTTCGGGCACGCTGTGTACCTACCCCTAGGGCCCCGTCTAGCAAAATTTCGAACGGGTCACGGGAAAGCTCAGGAGAGTTTTCCTTGATCCGATTCTTTCGTGGAGTCATAAAATATTCGAGGGAAGTCTCCAGGACCAAAATTATGGTCAGATTCGGTGAACAGACCCATACTCAGATTTTCGGGCACGCTGTGTACCTACCCCTAGGGCCCGTCTAGCAAAATTTCGAACGGGTCACGGGAAAGCTCAGGAGAGTTTTCATTGATCCGATTCTTTCGTGGAGTCATAAAATATTCGAGGGAAGTCTCCAGGACCAAAATTATGGTCAGATTCGGTGAACAGACCCATACTCAGTTTTTCGACCACGCTGTGTACCTACCCCTAGGGCCCTTGTAGCAAAATTTCGAACGGGTCACGGGAAAGCTCAGGAGAGTTTTCATTGATCCGATTCTTTCGTGGAGTCATAAAATATTCGAGGGAAGTCTCCAGGACCAAAATTATGGTCAGATACGGTGAACAGACCCATACTCAGATTTTCGGCCACGCTGTGTACCTACCCCTAGGGCCCTTGTAGCAAAATTTCGAGCGGGTCACGGGAAAGCTCAGGAGAGTTTTCATTGATCCGATTCTTTCGTGGAGTCATAAAATATTCGAGGGAAGTCTCCAGGACCAAAATTATGGTCAGATTCGGTGAACAGACCCATACTCAGTTTTTCGGGCACGCTGTGTACCTACCCCTAGGGCCCGTCTAGCAAAATTTCAAACGGGTCACAGGAAAGCTCAGGAGAGTTTTCATTGATCCGATTCTTTCGTGGAGTCATAAAATATTCGAGGGAAGTCTCCAGGACCAAAATTATGGTCAGATTCGGTGAACAGACCCATACTCAGTTTTTCGGGCACGCTGTGTACCTACCCCTAGGGCCCTTGTAGCAAAATTTCGAACGGGTCACGAGAAAGCTCAGGAGAGTTTTCATTGACCCGATTCTTTCATGGAGTCATAAAATATTCGTGGGAAGTCTCCAGGACCAAAATTATGGTCAGATTCGGTGAACAGACCCATACTCAGATTTTCGGGCACGCTGTGTACCTACCCCTAGGGCCCGTCTAGCAAAATTTCGAACGGGTCACGGGAAAGCTCAGGAGAGTTTTCATTGATCCGATTCTTTCGTGGAGTCATAAAATATTCGAGGGAAGTCTCCAGGACCAAAATTATGGTCAGATACGGTGAACAGACCCATACTCAGTTTTTCGGGCACGCTGTGTACCTACCCCTAGGGCCCGTCTAGCAAAATTTCAAACGGGTCACGGGAAAGCTCAGGAGAGTTTTCATTGATCCGATTCTTTCGTGGAGTCATAAAATATTCGAGGGAAGTCTCCAGGACCAAAATTATGGTCAGATTCGGTGAACAGACCCATACTCAGTTTTTCGGGCACGCTGTGTACCTACCCCTAGGGCCCCGTCTAGCAAAATTTCGAACGGGTCACGGGAAAGCTCAGGAGAGTTTTCCTTGATCCGATTCTTTCGTGGAGTCATAAAATATTCGAGGGAAGTCTCCAGGACCAAAATTATGGTCAGATTCGGTGAACAGACCCATACTCAGATTTTCGGGCACGCTGTGTACCTACCCCTAGGGCCCGTCTAGCAAAATTTCGAACGGGTCACGGGAAAGCTCAGGAGAGTTTTCATTGATCCGATTCTTTCGTGGAGTCATAAAATATTCGAGGGAAGTCTCCAGGACCAAAATTATGGTCAGATTCGGTGAACAGACCCATACTCAGTTTTTCGACCACGCTGTGTACCTACCCCTAGGGCCCTTGTAGCAAAATTTCGAACGGGTCACGGGAAAGCTCAGGAGAGTTTTCATTGATCCGATTCTTTCGTGGAGTCATAAAATATTCGAGGGAAGTCTCCAGGACCAAAATTATGGTCAGATACGGTGAACAGACCCATACTCAGATTTTCGGCCACGCTGTGTACCTACCCCTAGGGCCCTTGTAGCAAAATTTCGAGCGGGTCACGGGAAAGCTCAGGAGAGTTTTCATTGATCCGATTCTTTCGTGGAGTCATAAAATATTCGAGGGAAGTCTCCAGGACCAAAATTATGGTCAGATTCGGTGAACAGACCCATACTCAGTTTTTCGGGCACGCTGTGTACCTACCCCTAGGGCCCGTCTAGCAAAATTTCAAACGGGTCACAGGAAAGCTCAGGAGAGTTTTCATTGATCCGATTCTTTCGTGGAGTCATAAAATATTCGAGGGAAGTCTCCAGGACCAAAATTATGGTCAGATTCGGTGAACAGACCCATACTCAGTTTTTCGGGCACGCTGTGTACCTACCCCTAGGGCCCTTGTAGCAAAATTTCGAACGGGTCACGAGAAAGCTCAGGAGAGTTTTCATTGACCCGATTCTTTCATGGAGTCATAAAATATTCGTGGGAAGTCTCCAGGACCAAAATTATGGTCAGATTCGGTGAACAGACCCATACTCAGATTTTCGGGCACGCTGTGTACCTACCCCTAGGGCCCGTCTAGCAAAATTTCGAACGGGTCACGGGAAAGCTCAGGAGAGTTTTCATTGATCCGATTCTTTCGTGGAGTCATAAAATATTCGAGGGAAGTCTCCAGGACCAAAATTATGGTCAGATTCGGTGAACAGACCCATACTCAGTTTTTCGACCACGCTGTGTACCTACCCCTAGGGCCCTTGTAGCAAAATTTCGAACGGGTCACGGGAAAGCTCAGGAGAGTTTTCATTGATCCGATTCTTTCGTGGAGTCATAAAATATTCGAGGGAAGTCTCCAGGACCAAAATTATGGTCAGATACGGTGAACAGACCCATACTCAGATTTTCGGCCACGCTGTGTACCTACCCCTAGGGCCCTTGTAGCAAAATTTCGAACGGGTCACGGGAAAGCTCAGGAGAGTTTTCATTGATCCGATTCTTTCGTGGAGTCATAAAATATTCGAGGGAAGTCTCCAGGACCAAAATTATGGTCAGATTCGGTGAACAGACCCATACTCAGTTTTTCGGGCACGCTGTGTACCTACCCCTAGGGCCCGTCTAGCAAAATTTCAAACGGGTCACGGGAAAGCTCAGGAGAGTTTTCATTGATCCGATTCTTTCGTGGAGTCATAAAATATTCGAGAGAAGTCTCCAGGACCAAAATTATGGTCAGATTCGGTGAACAGACCCATACTCAGTTTTTCGGCCACGCTGTGTACCTACCCCTAGGGCCCTTGTAGCAAAATTTCGAACGGGTCACGGGAAAGCTCAGGAGAGTTTTCATTGATCCGATTCTTTCGTGGAGTCATAAAATATTCGAGGGAAGTCTCCAGGACCAAAATTATGGTCAGATTCGGTGAACAGACCCATACTCAGTTTTTCGACCACGCTGTGTACCTACCCCTAGGGCCCTTGTAGCAAAATTTCGAACGGGTCACGGGAAAGCTCAGGAGAGTTTTCATTGACCCGATTCTTTCATGGAGTCATAAAATATTCGTGGGAAGTCTCCAGGACCAAAATTATGGTCAGATTCGGTGAACAGACCCATACTCAGTTTTTCGGGCACGCTGTGTACCTACCCCTAGGGCCCGTCTAGCAAAATTTCGAACGGGTCACGGGAAAGCTCAGGAGAGTTTTCATTGATCCGATTCTTTCGTGGAGTCATAAAATATTCGAGGGAAGTCTCCAGGACCAAAATTATGGTCAGATTCGGTGAACAGACCCATACTCAGTTTTTCGGGCACGCTGTGTACCTACCCCTAGGGCCCGTCTAGCAAAATTTCGAACGGGTCACGGGAAAGCTCAGGAGAGTTTTCATTGATCCGATTCTTTCGTGGAGTCATAAAATATTCGAGGGAAGTCTCCAGGACCAAAATTATGGTCAGATTCGGTGAACAGACCCATACTCAGTTTTTCGGGCACGCTGTGTACCTACCCCTAGGGCCCCGTCTAGCAAAATTTCGAACGGGTCACGGGAAAGCTCAGGAGAGTTTTCATTGATCCGATTCTTTCGTGGAGTCATAAAATATTCGAGGGAAGTCTCCAGGACCAAAATTATGGTCAGATTCGGTGAACAGACCCATACTCAGTTTTTCGGGCACGCTGTGTACCTACCCCTAGGGCCCCGTCTAGCAAAATTTCGAACGGGTCACGGGAAAGCTCAGGAGAGTTTTCATTGATCCGATTCTTTCGTGGAGTCATAAAATATTCGAGGGAAGTCTCCAGGACCAAAATTATGGTCAGATACGGTTAACAGACCCATACTCAGATTTTCGGCCACGCTGTGTACCTACCCCTAGGGCCCTTGTAGCAAAATTTCGAACAGGTCACGGGAAAGCTCAGGAGAGTTTTCATTGATCCGATTCTTTCGTGGAGTCATAAAATATTCGAGGGAAGTCTCCAGGACCAAAATTATGGTCAGATTCGGTGAACAGACCCATACTCAGTTTTTCGGGCACGCTGTGTACCTACCCCTAGGGCCCGTCTAGCAAAATTTCAAACGGGTCACGGGAAAGCTCAGGAGAGTTTTCATTGATCCGATTCTTTCGTGGAGTCATAAAATATTCGAGGGAAGTCTCCAGGACCAAAATTATGGTCAGATTCGGTGAACAGACCCATACTCAGTTTTTCGGGCACGCTGTGTACCTACCCCTAGGGCCCGTCTAGCAAAATTTCAAACGGGTCACGGGAAAGCTCAGGAGAGTTTTCATTGATCCGATTCTTTCGTGGAGTCATAAAATATTCGAGGGAAGTCTCCAGGACCAAAATTATGGTCAGATTCGGTGAACAGACCCATACTCAGTTTTTCGGGCACGCTGTGTACCTACCCCTAGGGCCCCGTCTAGCAAAATTTCGAACGGGTCACGGGAAAGCTCAGGAGAGTTTTCATTGATCCGATTCTTTCGTGGAGTCATAAAATATTCGAGGGAAGTCTCCAGGACCAAAATTATGGTCAGATTCGGTGAACAGACCCATACTCAGTTTTTCGGCCACGCTGTGTACCTACCCCTAGGGCCCTTGTAGCAAAATTTCGAACGGGTCACGGGAAAGCTCAGGAGAGTTTTCATTGACCCGATTCTTTCAAGGAGTCATAAAATATTCGTGGGAAGTCTCCAGGACCAAAATTATGGTCAGATTCGGTGAACAGACCCATACTCAGTTTTTCGGGCACGCTGTGTACCTACCCCTAGGGCCCCGTCTAGCAAAATTTCGAACGGGTCACGGGAAAGCTCAGGAGAGTTTTCATTGATCCGATTCTTTCGTGGAGTCATAAAATATTCGAGGGAAGTCTCCAGGACCAAAATTATGGTCAGATTCGGTGAACAGACCCATACTCAGTTTTTCGGGCACGCTGTGTACCTACCCCTAGGGCCCGTCTAGCAAAATTTCAAACGGGTCACGGGAAAGCTCAGGAGAGTTTTCATTGATTCGATTCTTTCGTGGAGTCATAAAATATTCGAGGGAAGTCTCCAGGACCAAAATTATGGTCAGATTCGGTGAACAGACCCATACTCAGTTTTTCGGGCACGCTGTGTACCTACCCCTAGGGCCCCGTCTAGCAAAATTTCGAACGGGTCAAGGGAAAGCTCAGGAGAGTTTTCATTGATCCGATTCTTTCGTGGAGTCATAAAATATTCGAGGGAAGTCTCCAGGACCAAAATTATGGTCAGATTCGGTGAACAGACCCATACTCAGTTTTTCGGCCACGCTGTGTACCTACCCCTAGGGCCCTTGTAGCAAAATTTCGAACGGGTCACGAGAAAGCTCAGGAGAGTTTTCATTGACCCGATTCTTTCATGGAGTCATAAAATATTCGTGGGAAGTCTCCAGGACCAAAATTATGGTCAGATTCGGTGAACAGACCCATACTCAGATTTTCGGGCACGCTGTGTACCTACCCCTAGGGCCCGTCTAGCAAAATTTCGAACGGGTCACGGGAAAGCTCAGGAGAGTTTTCATTGATCCGATTCTTTCGTGGAGTCATAAAATATTCGAGGGAAGTCTCCAGGACCAAAATTATGGTCAGATTCGGTGAACAGACCCATACTCAGTTTTTCGACCACGCTGTGTACCTACCCCTAGGGCCCTTGTAGCAAAATTTCGAACGGGTCACGGGAAAGCTCAGGAGAGTTTTCATTGACCCGATTCTTTCATGGAGTCATAAAATATTCGTGGGAAGTCTCCAGGACCAAAATTATGGTCAGATTCGGTGAACAGACCCATACTCAGTTTTTCGGGCACGCTGTGTACCTACCCCTAGGGCCCGTCTAGCAAAATTTCGAACGGGTCACGGGAAAGCTCAGGAGAGTTTTCATTGATCCGATTCTTTCGTGGAGTCATAAAATATTCGAGGGAAGTCTCCAGGACCAAAATTATGGTCAGATTCGGTGAACAGACCCATACTCAGTTTTTCGGGCACGCTGTGTACCTACCCCTAGGGCCCGTCTAGCAAAATTTCGAACGGGTCACGGGAAAGCTCAGGAGAGTTTTCATTGATCCGATTCTTTCGTGGAGTCATAAAATATTCGAGGGAAGTCTCCAGGACCAAAATTATGGTCAGATTCGGTGAACAGACCCATACTCAGTTTTTCGGGCACGCTGTGTGCCTACCCCTAGGGCCCCGTCTAGCAAAATTTCGAACGGGTCACGGGAAAGCTCAGGAGAGTTTTCATTGATCCGATTCTTTCGTGGAGTCATAAAATATTCGAGGGAAGTCTCCAGGACCAAAATTATGGTCAGATTCGGTGAACAGACCCATACTCAGTTTTTCGGGCACGCTGTGTACCTACCCCTAGGGCCCCGTCTAGCAAAATTTCGAACGGGTCACGGGAAAGCTCAGGAGAGTTTTCATTGATCCGATTCTTTCGTGGAGTCATAAAATATTCGAGGGAAGTCTCCAGGACCAAAATTATGGTCAGATACGGTGAACAGACCCATACTCAGATTTTCGGCCACGCTGTGTACCTACCCCTAGGGCCCTTGTAGCAAAATTTCGAACGGGTCACGGGAAAGCTCAGGAGAGTTTTCATTGATCCGATTCTTTCGTGGTGTCATAAAATATTCGAGGGAAGTCTCCAGGACCAAAATTATGGTCAGATTCGGTGAACAGACCCATACTCAGTTTTTCGGGCACGCTGTGTACCTACCCCTAGGGCCCGTCTAGCAAAATTTCAAACGGGTCACGGGAAAGCTCAGGAGAGTTTTCATTGATCCGATTCTTTCGTGGAGTCATAAAATATTCGAGGGAAGTCTCCAGGACCAAAATTATGGTCAGATTCGGTGAACAGACCCATACTCAGTTTTTCGGGCACGCTGTGTACCTACCCCTAGGGCCCGTCTAGCAAAATTTCAAACGGGTCACGGGAAAGCTCAGGAGAGTTTTCATTGATCCGATTCTTTCGTGGAGTCATAAAATATTCGAGGGAAGTCTCCAGGACCAAAATTATGGTCAGATTCGGTGAACAGACCCATACTCAGTTTTTCGGGCACGCTGTGTACCTACCCCTAGGGCCCTTGTAGCAAAATTTCGAACGGGTCACGGGAAAGCTCAGGAGAGTTTTCATTGACCCGATTCTTTCAAGGAGTCATAAAATATTCGTGGGAAGTCTCCAGGACCAAAATTATGGTCAGATTCGGTGAACAGACCCATACTCAGTTTTTCGGGCACGCTGTGTACCTACCCCTAGGGCCCCGTCTAGCAAAATTTCGAACGGGTCACGGGAAAGCTCAGGAGAGTTTTCATTGATCCGATTCTTTCGTGGAGTCATAAAATATTCGAGGGAAGTCTCCAGGACCAAAATTATGGTCAGATTCGGTGAACAGACCCATACTCAGTTTTTCGGGCAGGTTGTGTACCTACCCCTAGGGCCCTTGTAGCAAAATTTCGAACGGGTCACGGGAAAGCTCAGGAGAGTTTTCATTGATCCGATTCTTTCGTGGAGTCATAAAATATTCGAGGGAAGTCTCCAGGACCAAAATTATGGTCAGATTCGGTGAACAGACCCATACTCAGTTTTTCGGGCACGCTGTGTACCTACCCCTAGGGCCCGTCTAGCAAAATTTCAAACGGGTCACGGGAAAGCTCAGGAGAGTTTTCATTGATCCGATTCTTTCGTGGAGTCATAAAATATTCGAGGGAAGTCTCCAGGACCAAAATTATGGTCAGATTCGGTGAACAGACCCATACTCAGTTTTTCGGGCACGCTGTGTACCTACCCCTAGGGCCCCGTCTAGCAAAATTTCGAACGGGTCACGGGAAAGCTCAGGAGAGTTTTCATTGATCCGATTCTTTCGTGGAGTCATAAAATATTCGAGGGAAGTCTCCAGGACCAAAATTATGGTCAGATTCGGTGAACAGACCCATACTCAGTTTTTCGGGCACGCTGTGTACCTACCCCTAGGGCCCCGTCTAGCAAAATTTCGAACGGGTCACGGGAAAGCTCAGGAGAGTTTTCATTGATCCGATTCTTTCGTGGAGTCATAAAATATTCGAGGGAAGTCTCCAGGACCAAAATTATGGTCAGATTCGGTGAACAGACCCATACTCAGTTTTTCGGGCACGCTGTGTACCTACCCCTAGGGCCCCGTCTAGCAAAATTTCGAACGGGTCACGGGAAAGCTCAGGAGAGTTTTCATTGATCCGATTCTTTCGTGGAGTCATAAAATATTCGAGGGAAGTCTCCAGGACCAAAATTATGGTCAGATTCGGTGAACAGACCCATACTCAGTTTTTCGGCCACGCTGTGTACCTACCCCTAGGGCCCTTGTAGCAAAATTTCGAACGGGTCACGAGAAAGATCAGGAGAGTTTTCATTGACCCGATTCTTTCATGGAGTCATAAAATATTCGTGGGAAGTCTCCAGGACCAAAATTATGGTCAGATTCGGTGAACAGACCCATACTCAGATTTTCGGGCACGCTGTGTACCTCCCCCAGGGCCCGTCTAGCAAAATTTCGAACGGGTCACGGGAAAGCTCAGGAGAGTTTTCATTGATCCGATTCTTTCGTGGAGTCATAAAATATTCGAGGGAAGTCTCCAGGACCAAAATTATGGTCAGATTCGGTGAACAGACCCATACTCAGTTTTTCGACCACGCTGTGTACCTACCCCTAGGGCCCTTGTAGCAAAATTTCGAACGGGTCACGGGAAAGCTCAGGAGAGTTTTCATTGATCCGATTCTTTCGTGGAGTCATAAAATATTCGAGGGAAGTCTCCAGGACCAAAATTATGGTCAGATTCGGTGAACAGACCCATACTCAGTTTTTCGGCCACGCTGTGTACCTACCCCTAGGGCCCTTGTAGCAAAATTTCGAACGGGTCACGGGAAAGCTCAGGAGAGTTTTCATTGACCCGATTCTTTCAAGGAGTCATAAAATATTCGTGGGAAGTCTCCAGGACCAAAATTATGGTCAGATTCGGTGAACAGACCCATACTCAGTTTTTCGGGCACGCTGTGTACCTACCCCTAGGGCCCCGTCTAGCAAAATTTCGAACGGGTCACGGGAAAGCTCAGGAGAGTTTTCATTGATCCGATTCTTTCGTGGAGTCATAAAATATTCGAGGGAAGTCTCCAGGACCAAAATTATGGTCAGATTCGGTGAACAGACCCATACTCAGTTTTTCGGGCACGCTGTGTACCTACCCCTAGGGCCCGTCTAGCAAAATTTCAAACGGGTCACGGGAAAGCTCAGGAGAGTTTTCATTGATTCGATTCTTTCGTGGAGTCATAAAATATTCGAGGGAAGTCTCCAGGACCAAAATTATGGTCAGATTCGGTGAACAGACCCATACTCAGTTTTTCGGGCACGCTGTGTACCTACCCCTAGGGCCCCGTCTAGCAAAATTTCGAACGGGTCAAGGGAAAGCTCAGGAGAGTTTTCATTGATCCGATTCTTTCGTGGAGTCATAAAATATTCGAGGGAAGTCTCCAGGACCAAAATTATGGTCAGATTCGGTGAACAGACCCATACTCAGTTTTTCGGCCACGCTGTGTACCTACCCCTAGGGCCCTTGTAGCAAAATTTCGAACGGGTCACGAGAAAGCTCAGGAGAGTTTTCATTGACCCGATTCTTTCATGGAGTCATAAAATATTCGTGGGAAGTCTCCAGGACCAAAATTATGGTCAGATTCGGTGAACAGACCCATACTCAGATTTTCGGGCACGCTGTGTACCTACCCCTAGGGCCCGTCTAGCAAAATTTCGAACGGGTCACGGGAAAGCTCAGGAGAGTTTTCATTGATCCGATTCTTTCGTGGAGTCATAAAATATTCGAGGGAAGTCTCCAGGACCAAAATTATGGTCAGATTCGGTGAACAGACCCATACTCAGTTTTTCGACCACGCTGTGTACCTACCCCTAGGGCCCTTGTAGCAAAATTTCGAACGGGTCACGGGAAAGCTCAGGAGAGTTTTCATTGACCCGATTCTTTCATGGAGTCATAAAATATTCGTGGGAAGTCTCCAGGACCAAAATTATGGTCAGATTCGGTGAACAGACCCATACTCAGTTTTTCGGGCACGCTGTGTACCTACCCCTAGGGCCCGTCTAGCAAAATTTCGAACGGGTCACGGGAAAGCTCAGGAGAGTTTTCATTGATCCGATTCTTTCGTGGAGTCATAAAATATTCGAGGGAAGTCTCCAGGACCAAAATTATGGTCAGATTCGGTGAACAGACCCATACTCAGTTTTTCGGGCACGCTGTGTACCTACCCCTAGGGCCCGTCTAGCAAAATTTCGAACGGGTCACGGGAAAGCTCAGGAGAGTTTTCATTGATCCGATTCTTTCGTGGAGTCATAAAATATTCGAGGGAAGTCTCCAGGACCAAAATTATGGTCAGATTCGGTGAACAGACCCATACTCAGTTTTTCGGGCACGCTGTGTACCTACCCCTAGGGCCCCGTCTAGCAAAATTTCGAACGGGTCACGGGAAAGCTCAGGAGAGTTTTCATTGATCCGATTCTTTCGTGGAGTCATAAAATATTCGAGGGAAGTCTCCAGGACCAAAATTATGGTCAGATTCGGTGAACAGACCCATACTCAGTTTTTCGGGCACGCTGTGTACCTACCCCTAGGGCCCCGTCTAGCAAAATTTCGAACGGGTCACGGGAAAGCTCAGGAGAGTTTTCATTGATCCGATTCTTTCGTGGAGTCATAAAATATTCGAGGGAAGTCTCCAGGACCAAAATTATGGTCAGATACGGTTAACAGACCCATACTCAGATTTTCGGCCACGCTGTGTACCTACCCCTAGGGCCCTTGTAGCAAAATTTCGAACAGGTCACGGGAAAGCTCAGGAGAGTTTTCATTGATCCGATTCTTTCGTGGAGTCATAAAATATTCGAGGGAAGTCTCCAGGACCAAAATTATGGTCAGATTCGGTGAACAGACCCATACTCAGTTTTTCGGGCACGCTGTGTACCTACCCCTAGGGCCCGTCTAGCAAAATTTCAAACGGGTCACGGGAAAGCTCAGGAGAGTTTTCATTGATCCGATTCTTTCGTGGAGTCATAAAATATTCGAGGGAAGTCTCCAGGACCAAAATTATGGTCAGATTCGGTGAACAGACCCATACTCAGTTTTTCGGGCACGCTGTGTACCTACCCCTAGGGCCCGTCTAGCAAAATTTCAAACGGGTCACGGGAAAGCTCAGGAGAGTTTTCATTGATCCGATTCTTTCGTGGAGTCATAAAATATTCGAGGGAAGTCTCCAGGACCAAAATTATGGTCAGATTCGGTGAACAGACCCATACTCAGTTTTTCGGGCACGCTGTGTACCTACCCCTAGGGCCCCGTCTAGCAAAATTTCGAACGGGTTACGGGAAAGCTCAGGAGAGTTTTCATTGATCCGATTCTTTCGTGGAGTCATAAAATATTCGAGGGAAGTCTCCAGGACCAAAATTATGGTCAGATTCGGTGAACAGACCCATACTCAGTTTTTCGGCCACGCTGTGTACCTACCCCTAGGGCCCTTGTAGCAAAATTTCGAACGGGTCACGGGAAAGCTCAGGAGAGTTTTCATTGACCCGATTCTTTCAAGGAGTCATAAAATATTCGTGGGAAGTCTCCAGGACCAAAATTATGGTCAGATTCGGTGAACAGACCCATACTCAGTTTTTCGGGCACGCTGTGTACCTACCCCTAGGGCCCCGTCTAGCAAAATTTCGAACGGGTCACGGGAAAGCTCAGGAGAGTTTTCATTGATCCGATTCTTTCGTGGAGTCATAAAATATTCGAGGGAAGTCTCCAGGACCAAAATTATGGTCAGATTCGGTGAACAGACCCATACTCAGTTTTTCGGGCACGCTGTGTACCTACCCCTAGGGCCCGTCTAGCAAAATTTCAAACGGGTCACGGGAAAGCTCAGGAGAGTTTTCATTGATTCGATTCTTTCGTGGAGTCATAAAATATTCGAGGGAAGTCTCCAGGACCAAAATTATGGTCAGATTCGGTGAACAGACCCATACTCAGTTTTTCGGGCACGCTGTGTACCTACCCCTAGGGCCCCGTCTAGCAAAATTTCGAACGGGTCAAGGGAAAGCTCAGGAGAGTTTTCATTGATCCGATTCTTTCGTGGAGTCATAAAATATTCGAGGGAAGTCTCCAGGACCAAAATTATGGTCAGATTCGGTGAACAGACCCATACTCAGTTTTTCGGCCACGCTGTGTACCTACCCCTAGGGCCCTTGTAGCAAAATTTCGAACGGGTCACGAGAAAGCTCAGGAGAGTTTTCATTGACCCGATTCTTTCATGGAGTCATAAAATATTCGTGGGAAGTCTCCAGGACCAAAATTATGGTCAGATTCGGTGAACAGACCCATACTCAGATTTTCGGGCACGCTGTGTACCTACCCCTAGGGCCCGTCTAGCAAAATTTCGAACGGGTCACGGGAAAGCTCAGGAGAGTTTTCATTGATCCGATTCTTTCGTGGAGTCATAAAATATTCGAGGGAAGTCTCCAGGACCAAAATTATGGTCAGATTCGGTGAACAGACCCATACTCAGTTTTTCGACCACGCTGTGTACCTACCCCTAGGGCCCTTGTAGCAAAATTTCGAACGGGTCACGGGAAAGCTCAGGAGAGTTTTCATTGACCCGATTCTTTCATGGAGTCATAAAATATTCGTGGGAAGTCTCCAGGACCAAAATTATGGTCAGATTCGGTGAACAGACCCATACTCAGTTTTTCGGGCACGCTGTGTACCTACCCCTAGGGCCCGTCTAGCAAAATTTCGAACGGGTCACGGGAAAGCTCAGGAGAGTTTTCATTGATCCGATTCTTTCGTGGAGTCATAAAATATTCGAGGGAAGTCTCCAGGACCAAAATTATGGTCAGATTCGGTGAACAGACCCATACTCAGTTTTTCGGGCACGCTGTGTACCTACCCCTAGGGCCCGTCTAGCAAAATTTCGAACGGGTCACGGGAAAGCTCAGGAGAGTTTTCATTGATCCGATTCTTTCGTGGAGTCATAAAATATTCGAGGGAAGTCTCCAGGACCAAAATTATGGTCAGATTCGGTGAACAGACCCATACTCAGTTTTTCGGGCACGCTGTGTGCCTACCCCTAGGGCCCCGTCTAGCAAAATTTCGAACGGGTCACGGGAAAGCTCAGGAGAGTTTTCATTGATCCGATTCTTTCGTGGAGTCATAAAATATTCGAGGGAAGTCTCCAGGACCAAAATTATGGTCAGATTCGGTGAACAGACCCATACTCAGTTTTTCGGGCACGCTGTGTACCTACCCCTAGGGCCCCGTCTAGCAAAATTTCGAACGGGTCACGGGAAAGCTCAGGAGAGTTTTCATTGATCCGATTCTTTCGTGGAGTCATAAAATATTCGAGGGAAGTCTCCAGGACCAAAATTATGGTCAGATACGGTGAACAGACCCATACTCAGATTTTCGGCCACGCTGTGTACCTACCCCTAGGGCCCTTGTAGCAAAATTTCGAACGGGTCACGGGAAAGCTCAGGAGAGTTTTCATTGATCCGATTCTTTCGTGGTGTCATAAAATATTCGAGGGAAGTCTCCAGGACCAAAATTATGGTCAGATTCGGTGAACAGACCCATACTCAGTTTTTCGGGCACGCTGTGTACCTACCCCTAGGGCCCGTCTAGCAAAATTTCAAACGGGTCACGGGAAAGCTCAGGAGAGTTTTCATTGATCCGATTCTTTCGTGGAGTCATAAAATATTCGAGGGAAGTCTCCAGGACCAAAATTATGGTCAGATTCGGTGAACAGACCCATACTCAGTTTTTCGGGCACGCTGTGTACCTACCCCTAGGGCCCGTCTAGCAAAATTTCAAACGGGTCACGGGAAAGCTCAGGAGAGTTTTCATTGATCCGATTCTTTCGTGGAGTCATAAAATATTCGAGGGAAGTCTCCAGGACCAAAATTATGGTCAGATTCGGTGAACAGACCCATACTCAGTTTTTCGGGCACGCTGTGTACCTACCCCTAGGGCCCTTGTAGCAAAATTTCGAACGGGTCACGGGAAAGCTCAGGAGAGTTTTCATTGACCCGATTCTTTCAAGGAGTCATAAAATATTCGTGGGAAGTCTCCAGGACCAAAATTATGGTCAGATTCGGTGAACAGACCCATACTCAGTTTTTCGGGCACGCTGTGTACCTACCCCTAGGGCCCCGTCTAGCAAAATTTCGAACGGGTCACGGGAAAGCTCAGGAGAGTTTTCATTGATCCGATTCTTTCGTGGAGTCATAAAATATTCGAGGGAAGTCTCCAGGACCAAAATTATGGTCAGATTCGGTGAACAGACCCATACTCAGTTTTTCGGGCAGGTTGTGTACCTACCCCTAGGGCCCTTGTAGCAAAATTTCGAACGGGTCACGGGAAAGCTCAGGAGAGTTTTCATTGATCCGATTCTTTCGTGGAGTCATAAAATATTCGAGGGAAGTCTCCAGGACCAAAATTATGGTCAGATTCGGTGAACAGACCCATACTCAGTTTTTCGGGCACGCTGTGTACCTACCCCTAGGGCCCGTCTAGCAAAATTTCAAACGGGTCACGGGAAAGCTCAGGAGAGTTTTCATTGATCCGATTCTTTCGTGGAGTCATAAAATATTCGAGGGAAGTCTCCAGGACCAAAATTATGGTCAGATTCGGTGAACAGACCCATACTCAGTTTTTCGGGCACGCTGTGTACCTACCCCTAGGGCCCCGTCTAGCAAAATTTCGAACGGGTCACGGGAAAGCTCAGGAGAGTTTTCATTGATCCGATTCTTTCGTGGAGTCATAAAATATTCGAGGGAAGTCTCCAGGACCAAAATTATGGTCAGATTCGGTGAACAGACCCATACTCAGTTTTTCGGGCACGCTGTGTACCTACCCCTAGGGCCCCGTCTAGCAAAATTTCGAACGGGTCACGGGAAAGCTCAGGAGAGTTTTCATTGATCCGATTCTTTCGTGGAGTCATAAAATATTCGAGGGAAGTCTCCAGGACCAAAATTATGGTCAGATTCGGTGAACAGACCCATACTCAGTTTTTCGGGCACGCTGTGTACCTACCCCTAGGGCCCCGTCTAGCAAAATTTCGAACGGGTCACGGGAAAGCTCAGGAGAGTTTTCATTGATCCGATTCTTTCGTGGAGTCATAAAATATTCGAGGGAAGTCTCCAGGACCAAAATTATGGTCAGATTCGGTGAACAGACCCATACTCAGTTTTTCGGCCACGCTGTGTACCTACCCCTAGGGCCCTTGTAGCAAAATTTCGAACGGGTCACGAGAAAGATCAGGAGAGTTTTCATTGACCCGATTCTTTCATGGAGTCATAAAATATTCGTGGGAAGTCTCCAGGACCAAAATTATGGTCAGATTCGGTGAACAGACCCATACTCAGATTTTCGGGCACGCTGTGTACCTCCCCCAGGGCCCGTCTAGCAAAATTTCGAACGGGTCACGGGAAAGCTCAGGAGAGTTTTCATTGATCCGATTCTTTCGTGGAGTCATAAAATATTCGAGGGAAGTCTCCAGGACCAAAATTATGGTCAGATTCGGTGAACAGACCCATACTCAGTTTTTCGACCACGCTGTGTACCTACCCCTAGGGCCCTTGTAGCAAAATTTCGAACGGGTCACGGGAAAGCTCAGGAGAGTTTTCATTGATCCGATTCTTTCGTGGAGTCATAAAATATTCGAGGGAAGTCTCCAGGACCAAAATTATGGTCAGATACGGTGAACAGACCCATACTCAGATTTTCGGCCACGATGTGTACCTACCCCTAGGGCCCTTGTAGCAAAATTTCGAACGGGTCACGGGAAAGCTCAGGAGAGTTTTCATTGATCCGATTCTTTCGTGGAGTCATAAAATATTCGAGGGAAGTCTCCAGGACCAAAATTATGGTCAGATTCGGTGAACAGACCCATACTCAGTTTTTCGGGCACGCTGTGTACCTACCCCTAGGGCCCGTCTAGCAAAATTTCAAACGGGTCACGGGAAAGCTCAGGAGAGTTTTCATTGATCCGATTCTTTCGTGGAGTCATAAAATATTCGAGAGAAGTCTCCAGGACCAAAATTATGGTCAGATTCGGTGAACAGACCCATACTCAGTTTTTCGGCCACGCTGTGTACCTACCCCTAGGGCCCTTGTAGCAAAATTTCGAACGGGTCACGGGAAAGCTCAGGAGAGTTTTCATTGATCCGATTCTTTCGTGGAGTCATAAAATATTCGAGGGAAGTCTCCAGGACCAAAATTATGGTCAGATTCGGTGAACAGACCCATACTCAGTTTTTCGGCCACGCTGTGTACCTACCCCTAGGGCCCTTCTAGCAAAATTTCGAACGGGTCACGGGAAAGCTCAGGAGAGTTTTCATTGATCCGATTCTTTCGTGGAGTCATAAAATATTCGAGGGAAGTCTCCAGGACCAAAATTATAGTCAGATTCGGTGAACAGACCCATACTCAGTTTTTCGGGCACGCTGTGTACCTACCCCTAGGGCCCGTCTAGCAAAATTTCGAACGGGTCACGGGAAAGCTCAGGAGAGTTTTCATTGATCCGATTCTTTCGTGGAGTCATAAAATATTCGAGGGAAGTCTCCAGGACCAAAATTATGGTCAGATACGGTGAACAGACCCATACTCAGATTTTCGGCCACGCTGTGTACCTACCCCTAGGGCCCTTGTAGCAAAATTTCGAACGGGTCACGGGAAAGCTCAGGAGAGTTTTCATTGATCCGATTCTTTCGTGGAGTCATAAAATATTCGAGGGAAGTCTCCAGGACCAAAATTATGGTCAGATTCGGTGAACAGACCCATACTCAGTTTTTCGGGCACGCTGTGTACCTACCCCTAGGGCCCGTCTAGCAAAATTTCAAACGGGTCACGGGAAAGCTCAGGAGAGTTTTCATTGATCCGATTCTTTCGTGGAGTCATAAAATATTCGAGAGAAGTCTCCAGGACCAAAATTATGGTCAGATTCGGTGAACAGACCCATACTCAGTTTTTCGGCCACGCTGTGTACCTACCCCTAGGGCCCTTGTAGCAAAATTTCGAACGGGTCACGGGAAAGCTCAGGAGAGTTTTCATTGATCCGATTCTTTCGTGGAGTCATAAAATATTCGAGGGAAGTCTCCAGGACCAAAATTATAGTCAGATTCGGTGAACAGACCCATACTCAGTTTTTCGGGCACGCTGTGTACCTACCCCTAGGGCCCCGTCTAGCAAAATTTCGAACGGGTCACGGGAAAGCTCAGGAGAGTTTTCATTGATCCGATTCTTTCGTGGAGTCATAAATTATTCGAGGGAAGTCTCCAGGACCAAAATTATGGTCAGATTCGGTGAACAGACCCATACTCAGTTTTTCGGCCACGCTGTGTACCTACCCCTAGGGCCCTTGTAGCAAAATTTCGAACGGGTCACGAGAAAGCTCAGGAGAGTTTTCATTGACCCGATTCTTTCATGGAGTCATAAAATATTCGTGGGAAGTCTCCAGGACCAAAATTATGGTCAGATTCGGTGAACAGACCCATACTCAGATTTTCGGGCACGCTGTGTACCTACCCCTAGGGCTCGTCTAGCAAAATTTCGAACGGGTCACGGGAAAGCTCAGGAGAGTTTTCATTGATCCGATTCTTTCGTGGAGTCATAAAATATTCGAGGGAAGTCTCCAGGACCAAAATTATGGTCAGATACGGTGAACAGACCCATACTCAGATTTTCGGCCACGCTGTGTACCTACCCCTAGGGCCCTTGTAGCAAAATTTCGAACGGGTCAAGGGAAAGCTCAGGAGAGTTTTCATTGATCCGATTCTTTCGTGGAGTCATAAAATATTCGAGGGAAGTCTCCAGGACCAAAATTATGGTCAGATTCGGTGAACAGACCCATACTCAGTTTTTCGGGCACGCTGTGTACCTACCCCTAGGGCCCGTCTAGCAAAATTTCAAACGGGTCACGGGAAAGCTCAGGAGAGTTTTCATTGATCCGATTCTTTCGTGGAGTCATAAAATATTCGAGGGAAGTCTCCAGGACCAAAATTATGGTCAGATACGGTGAACAGACCCATACTCAGATTTTCGGCCACGCTGTGTACCTACCCCTAGGGCCCTTGTAGCAAAATTTCGAACGGGTCACGGGAAAGCTCAGGAGAGTTTTCATTGATCCGATTCTTTCGTGGAGTCATAAAATATTCGAGGGAAGTCTCCAGGACCAAAATTATGGTCAGATTCGGTGAACAGACCCATACTCAGTTTTTCGGGCACGCTGTGTACCTACCCCTAGGGCCCGTCTAGCAAAATTTCAAACGGGTCACGGGAAAGCTCAGGAGAGTTTTCATTGATCCGATTCTTTCGTGGAGTCATAAAATATTCGAGGGAAGTCTCCAGGACCAAAATTATAGTCAGATTCGGTGAACAGACCCATACTCAGATTTTCGGGCACGCTGTGTACCTACCCCTAGGGCCCGTCTAGCAAAATTTCGAACGGGTCACGGGAAAGCTCAGGAGAGTTTTCATTGATCCGATTCTTTCGTGGAGTCATAAAATATTCGAGGGAAGTCTCCAGGACCAAAATTATGGTCAGATTCGGTGAACAGACCCATACTCAGTTTTTCGACCACGCTGTGTACCTACCCCTAGGGCCCTTGTAGCAAAATTTCGAACGGGTCACGGGAAAGCTCAGGAGAGTTTTCGTTGACCCGATTCTTTCATGGAGTCATAAAATATTCGTGGGAAGTCTCCAGGACCAAAATTATGGTCAGATTCGGTGAACAGACCCATACTCAGTTTTTCGGGCGCGCTGTGTACCTACCCTTAGGGCCCGTCTAGCAAAATTTCGAACGGGTCACGGGAAAGCTCAGGAGAGTTTTCATTGATCCGATTCTTTCGTGGAGTCATAAAATATTCGAGGGAAGTCTCCAGGACCAAAATTATGGTCAGATTCGGTGAACAGACCCATACTCAGTTTTTCGGGCACGCTGTGTACCTACCCCTAGGGCCCTTGTAGCAAAATTTCGAACGGGTCACGGGAAAGCTTAGGAGAGTTTTCATTGATCCGATTCTTTCGTGGAGTCATAAAATATTCGAGGGAAGTCTCCAGGACCAAAATTATGGTCAGATTCGGTGAACAGACCCATACTCAGTTTTTCGGGCACGCTGTGTACCTACCCCTAGGGCCCCGTCTAGCAAAATTTCGAACGGGTCACGGGAAAGCTCAGGAGAGTTTTCATTGATCCGATTCTTTCGTGGAGTCATAAAATATTCGAGGGAAGTCTCCAGGACCAAAATTATGGTCAGATTCGGTGAACAGACCCATACTCAGTTTTTCGACCACGCTGTGTACCTACCCCTAGGGCCCTTGTAGCAAAATTTCGAACGGGTCACGGGAAAGCTCAGGAGAGTTTTCATTGACCCGATTCTTTCATGGAGTCATAAAATATTCGTGGGAAGTCTCCAGGACCAAAATTATGGTCAGATTCGGTGAACAGACCCATACTCAGTTTTTCGGGCGCGCTGTGTACCTACCCATAGGGCCCGTCTAGCAAAATTTCGAACGGGTCACGGGAAAGCTCAGGAGAGTTTTCATTGATCCGATTCTTTCGTGGAGTCATAAAATATTCGAGGGTAGTCTCCAGGACCAAAATTATGGTCAGATTCGGTGAACAGACCCATACTCAGTTTTTCGGGCACGCTGTGTACCTACCCCTAGGGCCCTTGTAGCAAAATTTCGAACGGGTCACGGGAAAGCTTAGGAGAGTTTTCATTGATCCGATTCTTTCGTGGAGTCATAAAATATTCGAGGGAAGTCTCTAGGACCAAAATTATGGTCAGATTCGGTGAACAGACCCATACTCAGTTTTTCGGGCACGCTGTGTACCTACCCCTAGGGCCCCGTCTAGCAAAATTTCGAACGGGTCACGGGAAAGCTCAGGAGAGTTTTCATTGATCCGATTCTTTCGTGGAGTCATAAAATATTCGAGGGAAGTCTCCAGGACCAAAATTATGGTCAGATTCGGTGAACAGACCCATACTCAGTTTTTCGACCACGCTGTGTACCTACCCCTAGGGCCCTTGTAGCAAAATTTCGAACGGGTCACGGGAAAGCTCAGGAGAGTTTTCATTGACCCGATTCTTTCATGGAGTCATAAAATATTCGTGGGAAGTCTCCAGGACCAAAATTATGGTCAGATTCGGTGAACAGACCCATACTCAGTTTTTCGGGCGCGCTGTGTACCTACCCATAGGGCCCGTTTAGCAAAATTTCGAACGGGTCACGGGAAAGCTCAGGAGAGTTTTCATTGATCCGATTCTTTCGTGGAGTCATAAAATATTCGAGGGAAGTCTCCAGGACCAAAATTATGGTCAGATTCGGTGAACAGACCCATACTCAGTTTTTCGGGCACGCTGTGTACCTACCCCTAGGGCCCTTGTAGCAAAATTTCGAACGGGTCACGGGAAAGCTTAGGAGAGTTTTCATTGATCCGATTCTTTCGTGGAGTCATAAAATATTCGAGGGAAGTCTCCAGGACCAAAATTATGGTCAGATTCGGTGAACAGACCCATACTCAGTTTTTCGGGCACGCTGTGTACCTACCCCTAGGGCCCCGTCTAGCAAAATTTCGAACGGGTCACGGGAAAGCTGAGGAGAGTTTTCATTGATCCGATTCTTTCGTGGAGTCATAAAATATTCGAGGGAAGTCTCCAGGACCAAAATTATGGTCAGATACGGTGAACATACCCATACTCAGATTTTCGGCCACGCTGTGTACCTACCCCTAGGGCCCTTGTAGCAAAATTTCGAACGGGTCACGGGAAAGCTCAGGAGAGTTTTCATTGATCCGATTCTTTCGTGGAGTCATAAAATATTCGAGGGAAGTCTCCAGGACCAAAATTATGGTCAGATACGGTGAACAGACCCATACTCAGATTTTCGGCCACGCTGTGTACCTACCCCTAGGGCCCTTGTAGCAAAATTTCGAACGGGTCACGGGAAAGCTCAGGAGAGTTTTCATTGATCCGATTCTTTCGTGGAGTCATAAAATATTCGAGGGAAGTCTCCAGGACCAAAATTATGGTCAGATTCGGTGAACAGACCCATACTCAGTTTTTCGGGCACGCTGTGTACCTACCCCTAGGGCCCGTCTAGCAAAATTTCAAACGGGTCACGGGAAAGCTCAGGAGAGTTTTCATTGATCCGATTCTTTCGTGGAGTCATAAAATATTCGAGAGAAGTCTCCAGGACCAAAATTATGGTCAGATTCGGTGAACAGACCCATACTCAGTTTTTCGGCCACGCTGTGTACCTACCCCTAGGGCCCTTGTAGCAAAATTTCGAACGGGTCACGGGAAAGCTCAGGAGAGTTTTCATTGATCCGATTCTTTCGTGGAGTCATAAAATATTCGAGGGAAGTCTCCAGGACCAAAATTATAGTCAGATTCGGTGAACAGACCCATACTCAGTTTTTCGGGCACGCTGTGTACCTACCCCTAGGGCCCCGTCTAGCAAAATTTCGAACGGGTCACGGGAAAGCTCAGGAGAGTTTTCATTGATCCGATTCTTTCGTGGAGTCATAAATTATTCGAGGGAAGTCTCCAGGACCAAAATTATGGTCAGATTCGGTGAACAGACCCATACTCAGTTTTTCGGCCACGCTGTGTACCTACCCCTAGGGCCCTTGTAGCAAAATTTCGAACGGGTCACGAGAAAGCTCAGGAGAGTTTTCATTGACCCGATTCTTTCATGGAGTCATAAAATATTCGTGGGAAGTCTCCAGGACCAAAATTATGGTCAGATTCGGTGAACAGACCCATACTCAGATTTTCGGGCACGCTGTGTACCTACCCCTAGGGCTCGTCTAGCAAAATTTCGAACGGGTCACGGGAAAGCTCAGGAGAGTTTTCATTGATCCGATTCTTTCGTGGAGTCATAAAATATTCGAGGGAAGTCTCCAGGACCAAAATTATGGTCAGATACGGTGAACAGACCCATACTCAGATTTTCGGCCACGCTGTGTACCTACCCCTAGGGCCCTTGTAGCAAAATTTCGAACGGGTCAAGGGAAAGCTCAGGAGAGTTTTCATTGATCCGATTCTTTCGTGGAGTCATAAAATATTCGAGGGAAGTCTCCAGGACCAAAATTATGGTCAGATTCGGTGAACAGACCCATACTCAGTTTTTCGGGCACGCTGTGTACCTACCCCTAGGGCCCGTCTAGCAAAATTTCAAACGGGTCACGGGAAAGCTCAGGAGAGTTTTCATTGATCCGATTCTTTCGTGGAGTCATAAAATATTCGAGGGAAGTCTCCAGGACCAAAATTATGGTCAGATACGGTGAACAGACCCATACTCAGATTTTCGGCCACGCTGTGTACCTACCCCTAGGGCCCTTGTAGCAAAATTTCGAACGGGTCACGGGAAAGTTCAGGAGAGTTTTCATTGATCCGATTCTTTCGTGGAGTCATAAAATATTCGAGGGAAGTCTCCAGGACCAAAATTATGGTCAGATTCGGTGAACAGACCCATACTCAGTTTTTCGGGCACGCTGTGTACCTACCCCTAGGGCCCGTCTAGCAAAATTTCAAACGGGTCACGGGAAAGCTCAGGAGAGTTTTCATTGATCCGATTCTTTCGTGGAGTCATAAAATATTCGAGGGAAGTCTCCAGGACCAAAATTATAGTCAGATTCGGTGAACAGACCCATACTCAGATTTTCGGGCACGCTGTGTACCTACCCCTAGGGCCCGTCTAGCAAAATTTCGAACGGGTCACGGGAAAGCTCAGGAGAGTTTTCATTGATCCGATTCTTTCGTGGAGTCATAAAATATTCGAGGGAAGTCTCCAGGACCAAAATTATGGTCAGATTCGGTGAACAGACCCATACTCAGTTTTTCGACCACGCTGTGTACCTACCCCTAGGGCCCTTGTAGCAAAATTTCGAACGGGTCACGGGAAAGCTCAGGAGAGTTTTCGTTGACCCGATTCTTTCATGGAGTCATAAAATATTCGTGGGAAGTCTCCAGGACCAAAATTATGGTCAGATTCGGTGAACAGACCCATACTCAGTTTTTCGGGCGCGCTGTGTACCTACCCTTAGGGCCCGTCTAGCAAAATTTCGAACGGGTCACGGGAAAGCTCAGGAGAGTTTTCATTGATCCGATTCTTTCGTGGAGTCATAAAATATTCGAGGGAAGTCTCCAGGACCAAAATTATGGTCAGATTCGGTGAACAGACCCATACTCAGTTTTTCGGGCACGCTGTGTACCTACCCCTAGGGCCCTTGTAGCAAAATTTCGAACGGGTCACGGGAAAGCTTAGGAGAGTTTTCATTGATCCGATTCTTTCGTGGAGTCATAAAATATTCGAGGGAAGTCTCCAGGACCAAAATTATGGTCAGATTCGGTGAACAGACCCATACTCAGTTTTTCGGGCACGCTGTGTACCTACCCCTAGGGCCCCGTCTAGCAAAATTTCGAACGGGTCACGGGAAAGCTCAGGAGAGTTTTCATTGATCCGATTCTTTCGTGGAGTCATAAAATATTCGAGGGAAGTCTCCAGGACCAAAATTATGGTCAGATTCGGTGAACAGACCCATACTCAGTTTTTCGACCACGCTGTGTACCTACCCCTAGGGCCCTTGTAGCAAAATTTCGAACGGGTCACGGGAAAGCTCAGGAGAGTTTTCATTGACCCGATTCTTTCATGGAGTCATAAAATATTCGTGGGAAGTCTCCAGGACCAAAATTATGGTCAGATTCGGTGAACAGACCCATACTCAGTTTTTCGGGCGCGCTGTGTACCTACCCATAGGGCCCGTCTAGCAAAATTTCGAACGGGTCACGGGAAAGCTCAGGAGAGTTTTCATTGATCCGATTCTTTCGTGGAGTCATAAAATATTCGAGGGTAGTCTCCAGGACCAAAATTATGGTCAGATTCGGTGAACAGACCCATACTCAGTTTTTCGGGCACGCTGTGTACCTACCCCTAGGGCCCTTGTAGCAAAATTTCGAACGGGTCACGGGAAAGCTTAGGAGAGTTTTCATTGATCCGATTCTTTCGTGGAGTCATAAAATATTCGAGGGAAGTCTCCAGGACCAAAATTATGGTCAGATTCGGTGAACAGACCCATACTCAGTTTTTCGGGCACGCTGTGTACCTACCCCTAGGGCCCCGTCTAGCAAAATTTCGAACGGGTCACGGGAAAGCTCAGGAGAGTTTTCATTGATCCGATTCTTTCGTGGAGTCATAAAATATTCGAGGGAAGTCTCCAGGACCAAAATTATGGTCAGATTCGGTGAACAGACCCATACTCAGTTTTTCGACCACGCTGTGTACCTACCCCTAGGGCCCTTGTAGCAAAATTTCGAACGGGTCACGGGAAAGCTCAGGAGAGTTTTCATTGACCCGATTCTTTCATGGAGTCATAAAATATTCGTGGGAAGTCTCCAGGACCAAAATTATGGTCAGATTCGGTGAACAGACCCATACTCAGTTTTTCGGGCGCGCTGTGTACCTACCCATAGGGCCCGTTTAGCAAAATTTCGAACGGGTCACGGGAAAGCTCAGGAGAGTTTTCATTGATCCGATTCTTTCGTGGAGTCATAAAATATTCGAGGGAAGTCTCCAGGACCAAAATTATGGTCAGATTCGGTGAACAGACCCATACTCAGTTTTTCGGGCACGCTGTGTACCTACCCCTAGGGCCCTTGTAGCAAAATTTCGAACGGGTCACGGGAAAGCTTAGGAGAGTTTTCATTGATCCGATTCTTTCGTGGAGTCATAAAATATTCGAGGGAAGTCTCCAGGACCAAAATTATGGTCAGATTCGGTGAACAGACCCATACTCAGTTTTTCGGGCACGCTGTGTACCTACCCCTAGGGCCCCGTCTAGCAAAATTTCGAACGGGTCACGGGAAAGCTGAGGAGAGTTTTCATTGATCCGATTCTTTCGTGGAGTCATAAAATATTCGAGGGAAGTCTCCAGGACCAAAATTATGGTCAGATACGGTGAACATACCCATACTCAGATTTTCGGCCACGCTGTGTACCTACCCCTAGGGCCCTTGTAGCAAAATTTCGAACGGGTCACGGGAAAGCTCAGGAGAGTTTTCATTGATCCGATTCTTTCGTGGAGTCATAAAATATTCGAGGGAAGTCTCCAGGACCAAAATTATGGTCAGATTCGGTGAACAGACCCATACTCAGTTTTTCGGCCACGCTGTGTACCTACCCCTAGGGCCCTTGTAGCAAAATTTCGAACGGGTCACGGGAAAGCTCAGGAGAGTTTTCATTGACCCGATTCTTTCATGGAGTCATAAAATATTCGTGGGAAGTCTCCAGGACCAAAATTATGGTTAGATTCGGTGAACAGACCCATACTCAGTTTTTCGGGCACGCTGTGTACCTACCCCTAGGGCCCCGTCTAGCAAAATTTCGAACGGGTCACGGGAAAGCTCAGGAGAGTTTTCATTGATCCGATTCTTTCGTGGAGTCATAAAATATTTGAGGGAAGTCTCCAGGACCAAAATTATGGTCAGATTCGGTGAACAGACCCATACTCAGTTTTTCGGCCACGCTGTGTACCTACCTCTAGGGCCCTTGTAGCAAAATTTCGAACGGGTCACGGGAAAGCTCAGGAGAGTTTTCATTGATCCGATTCTTTCGTGGAGTCATAAAATATTCGAGAGAAGTCTCCAGGACCAAAATTATGGTCAGATTCGGTGAACAGACCCATACTCAGTTTTTCGGGCACGCTGTGTACCTACCCCTAGGGCCCGTCTAGCAAAATTTCAAACGGGTCACGGGAAAGCTCAGGAGAGTTTTCATTGATCCGATTCTTTCGTGGAGTCATAAAATATTCGAGGGAAGTCTCCAGGACCAAAATTATGGTCAGATACGGTGAACAGACCCATACTCAGATTTTCGGCCACGCTGTGTACCTACCCCTAGGGCCCTTGTAGCAAAATTTCGAACGGGTCACGGGAAAGCTCAGGAGAGTTTTCATTGATCCGATTCTTTCGTGGAGTCATAAAATATTCGAGGGAAGTCTCTAGGACCAAAATTATGGTCAGATTCGGTGAACAGACCCATACTCAGTTTTTCGGGCACGCTGTGTACCTACCCTTAGGGCCCGTCTAGCAAAATTTCAAACGGGTCACGGGAAAGCTCAGGAGAGTTTTCATTGATCCGATTCTTTCGTGGAGTCATAAAATATTCGAGGGAAGTCTCCAGGACCAAAATTATAGTCAGATTCGGTGAACAGACCCATACTCAGTTTTTCGGGCACGCTGTGTACCTACCCCTAGGGCCCCGTCTAGCAAAATTTCGAACGGGTCACGGGAAAGCTCAGGAGAGTTTTCATTGATCCGATTCTTTCGTGGAGTCATAAATTATTCGAGGGAAGTCTCCAGGACCAAAATTATGGTCAGATTCGGTGAACAGACCCATACTCAGTTTTTCGGCCACGCTGTGTACCTACCCCTAGGGCCCTTGTAGCAAAATTTCGAACGGGTCACGAGAAAGCTCAGGAGAGTTTTCATTGACCCGATTCTTTCATGGAGTCATAAAATATTCGTGGGAAGTCTCCAGGACCAAAATTATGGTCAGATTCGGTGAACAGACCCATACTCAGATTTTCGGGCACGCTGTGTACCTACCCCTAGGGCTCGTCTAGCAAAATTTCGAACGGGTCACGGGAAAGCTCAGGAGAGTTTTCATTGATCCGATTCTTTCGTGGAGTCATAAAATATTCGAGGGAAGTCTCCAGGACCAAAATTATGGTCAGATACGGTGAACAGACCCATACTCAGATTTTCGGCCACGCTGTGTACCTACCCCTAGGGCCCTTGTAGCAAAATTTCGAACGGGTCAAGGGAAAGCTCAGGAGAGTTTTCATTGATCCGATTCTTTCGTGGAGTCATAAAATATTCGAGGGAAGTCTCCAGGACCAAAATTATGGTCAGATTCGGTGAACAGACCCATACTCAGTTTTTCGGGCACGCTGTGTACCTACCCCTAGGGCCCGTCTAGCAAAATTTCAAACGGGTCACGGGAAAGCTCAGGAGAGTTTTCATTGATCCGATTCTTTCGTGGAGTCATAAAATATTCGAGGGAAGTCTCCAGGACCAAAATTATGGTCAGATACGGTGAACAGACCCATACTCAGATTTTCGGCCACGCTGTGTACCTACCCCTAGGGCCCTTGTAGCAAAATTTCGAACGGGTCACGGGAAAGCTCAGGAGAGTTTTCATTGATCCGATTCTTTCGTGGAGTCATAAAATATTCGAGGGAAGTCTCCAGGACCAAAATTATGGTCAGATTCGGTGAACAGACCCATACTCAGTTTTTCGGGCACGCTGTGTACCTACCCCTAGGGCCCGTCTAGCAAAATTTCAAACGGGTCACGGGAAAGCTCAGGAGAGTTTTCATTGATCCGATTCTTTCGTGGAGTCATAAAATATTCGAGGGAAGTCTCCAGGACCAAAATTATAGTCAGATTCGGTGAACAGACCCATACTCAGATTTTCGGGCACGCTGTGTACCTACCCCTAGGGCCCGTCTAGCAAAATTTCGAACGGGTCACGGGAAAGCTCAGGAGAGTTTTCATTGATCCGATTCTTTCGTGGAGTCATAAAATATTCGAGGGAAGTCTCCAGGACCAAAATTATGGTCAGATTCGGTGAACAGACCCATACTCAGTTTTTCGACCACGCTGTGTACCTACCCCTAGGGCCCTTGTAGCAAAATTTCGAACGGGTCACGGGAAAGCTCAGGAGAGTTTTCGTTGACCCGATTCTTTCATGGAGTCATAAAATATTCGTGGGAAGTCTCCAGGACCAAAATTATGGTCAGATTCGGTGAACAGACCCATACTCAGTTTTTCGGGCGCGCTGTGTACCTACCCTTAGGGCCCGTCTAGCAAAATTTCGAACGGGTCACGGGAAAGCTCAGGAGAGTTTTCATTGATCCGATTCTTTCGTGGAGTCATAAAATATTCGAGGGAAGTCTCCAGGACCAAAATTATGGTCAGATTCGGTGAACAGACCCATACTCAGTTTTTCGGGCACGCTGTGTACCTACCCCTAGGGCCCTTGTAGCAAAATTTCGAACGGGTCACGGGAAAGCTTAGGAGAGTTTTCATTGATCCGATTCTTTCGTGGAGTCATAAAATATTCGAGGGAAGTCTCCAGGACCAAAATTATGGTCAGATTCGGTGAACAGACCCATACTCAGTTTTTCGGGCACGCTGTGTACCTACCCCTAGGGCCCCGTCTAGCAAAATTTCGAACGGGTCACGGGAAAGCTCAGGAGAGTTTTCATTGATCCGATTCTTTCGTGGAGTCATAAAATATTCGAGGGAAGTCTCCAGGACCAAAATTATGGTCAGATTCGGTGAACAGACCCATACTCAGTTTTTCGACCACGCTGTGTACCTACCCCTAGGGCCCTTGTAGCAAAATTTCGAACGGGTCACGGGAAAGCTCAGGAGAGTTTTCATTGACCCGATTCTTTCATGGAGTCATAAAATATTCGTGGGAAGTCTCCAGGACCAAAATTATGGTCAGATTCGGTGAACAGACCCATACTCAGTTTTTCGGGCGCGCTGTGTACCTACCCATAGGGCCCGTTTAGCAAAATTTCGAACGGGTCACGGGAAAGCTCAGGAGAGTTTTCATTGATCCGATTCTTTCGTGGAGTCATAAAATATTCGAGGGAAGTCTCCAGGACCAAAATTATGGTCAGATTCGGTGAACAGACCCATACTCAGTTTTTCGGGCACGCTGTGTACCTACCCCTAGGGCCCTTGTAGCAAAATTTCGAACGGGTCACGGGAAAGCTTAGGAGAGTTTTCATTGATCCGATTCTTTCGTGGAGTCATAAAATATTCGAGGGAAGTCTCCAGGACCAAAATTATGGTCAGATTCGGTGAACAGACCCATACTCAGTTTTTCGGGCACGCTGTGTACCTACCCCTAGGGCCCCGTCTAGCAAAATTTCGAACGGGTCACGGGAAAGCTCAGGAGAGTTTTCATTGATCCGATTCTTTCGTGGAGTCATAAAATATTCGAGGGAAGTCTCCAGGACCAAAATTATGGTCAGATACGGTGAACATACCCATACTCAGATTTTCGGCCACGCGGTGTACCTACCCCTAGGGCCCTTGTAGCAAAATTTCGAACGGGTCACGGGAAAGCTCAGGAGAGTTTTCATTGATCCGATTCTTTCGTGGAGTCATAAAATATTCGAGGGAAGTCTCCAGGACCAAAATTATGGTCAGATTCGGTGAACAGACCCATACTCAGTTTTTCGGCCACGCTGTGTACCTACCCCTAGGGCCCTTGTAGCAAAATTTCGAACGGGTCACGGGAAAGCTCAGGAGAGTTTTCATTGACCCGATTCTTTCATGGAGTCATAAAATATTCGTGGGAAGTCTCCAGGACCAAAATTATGGTTAGATTCGGTGAACAGACCCATACTCAGTTTTTCGGGCACGCTGTGTACCTACCCCTAGGGCCCCGTCTAGCAAAATTTCGAACGGGTCACGGGAAAGCTCAGGAGAGTTTTCATTGATCCGATTCTTTCGTGGAGTCATAAAATATTTGAGGGAAGTCTCCAGGACCAAAATTATGGTCAGATTCGGTGAACAGACCCATACTCAGTTTTTCGGCCACGCTGTGTACCTACCCTTAGGGCCCTTGTAGCAAAATTTCGAACGGGTCACGGGAAAGCTCAGGAGAGTTTTCATTGATCCGATTCTTTCGTGGAGTCATAAAATATTCGAGGGAAGTCTCCAGGACCAAAATTATGGTCAGATTCGGTGAACAGACCCATACTCAGATTTTCGGCCACGCTGTGTACCTACCCCTAGGGCCCTTGTAGCAAAATTTCGAACGGGTCACGGGAAAGCTCAGGAGAGTTTTCATTGATCCGATTCTTTCGTGGAGTCATAAAATATTCGAGGGAAGTCTCCAGGACCAAAATTATGGTCAGATTCGGTGAACAGACCCATACTCAGTTTTTCGGGCACGCTGTGTACCTACCCCTAGGGCCCGTCTAGCAAAATTTCAAACGGGTCACGGGAAAGCTCAGGAGAGTTTTCATTGATCCGATTCTTTCGTGGAGTCATAAAATATTCGAGGGAAGTCTCCAGGACCAAAATTATGGTCAGATTCGGTGAACAGACCCATACTCAGTTTTTCGGCCACGCTGTGTACCTACCCCTAGGGCCCTTGTAGCAAAAGTTCGAACGGGTCACGAGAAATCTCAGGAGAGTTTTCATTGACCCGATTCTTTCATGGAGTCATAAAATATTCGTGGGAAGTCTCCAGGACCAAAATTATGGTCAGATTCGGTGAACAGACCCATACTCAGATTTTCGGGCACGCTGTGTACCTACCCCTAGGGCCCGTCTAGCAAAATTTCGAACGGGTCACGGGAAAGCTCAGGAGAGTTTTCATTGATCCGATTCTTTCGTGGAGTCATAAAATATTCGAGGGAAGTCTCCAGGACCAAAATTATGGTCAGATTCGGTGAACAGACCCATACTCAGATTTTCGGCCACGCTGTGTACCTACCCCTAGGGCCCTTGTAGCAAAATTTCGAACGGGTCACGGGAAAGCTCAGGAGAGTTTTCATTGATCCGATTCTTTCGTGGAGTCATAAAATATTCGAGGGAAGTCTCCAGGACCAAAATTATGGTCAGATACGGTGAACAGACCCATACTCAGATTTTCGGCCACGCTGTGTACTTACCCCTAGGGCCCTTGTAGCAAAATTTCGAACGGGTCACGGGAAAGCTCAGGAGAGTTTTCATTGATCCGATTCTTTCGTGGAGTCATAAAATATTCGAGGGAAGTCTCCAGGACCAAAATTATGGTCAGATTCGGTGAACAGACCCATACTCAGTTTTTCGGCCACGCTGTGTACCTACCCCTAGGGCCCTTGTAGCAAAATTTCGAACGGGTCACGGGAAAGCTCAGGAGAGTTTTTATTGACCCGATTCTTTCATGGAGTCATAAAATATTCGTGGGAAGTCTCCAGGACCAAAATTATGGTCAGATTCGGTGAACAGACCCATACTCAGTTTTTCGGGCACGCTGTGTACCTACCCCTAGGGCCCCGTCTAGCAAAATTTCGAACGGGTCACGGGAAAGCTCAGGAGAGTTTTCATTGATCCGATTCTTTCGTGGAGTCATAAAATATTCGAGGGAAGTCTCCAGGACCAAAATTATGGTCAGATTCGGTGAACAGACCCATACTCAGTTTTTCGGCCACGCTGTGTACCTACCCCTAGGGCCCTTGTAGCAAAATTTCGAACGGGTCACGGGAAAGCTCAGGAGAGTTTTCATTGATCCGATTCTTTCGTGGAGTCATAAAATATTCGAGGGAAGTCTCCAGGACCAAATTATGGTCAGATTCGGTGAACAGACCCATACTCAGTTTTTCGGGCACGCTGTGTACCTACCCCTAGGGCCCGTCTAGCAAAATTTCAAACGGGTCACGGGAAAGCTCAGGAGAGTTTTCATTGATCCGATTCTTTCGTGGAGTCATAAAATATTCGAGGGAAGTCTCCAGGACCAAAATTATAGTCAGATTCGGTGAACAGACCCATACTCAGTTTTTCGGGCACGCTGTGTACCTACCCCTAGGGCCCCGTCTAGCAAAATTTCGAACGGGTCACGGGAAAGCTCAGGAGAGTTTTCATTGATCCGATTCTTTCGTGGAGTCATAAAATATTCGAGGGAAGTCTCCAGGACCAAAATTATGGTCAGATTCGGTGAACAGACCCATACTCAGTTTTTCGGCCACGCTGTGTACCTACCCCTAGGGCCCTTGTAGCAAAATTTCGAACAGGTCACGAGAAAGCTCAGGAGAGTTTTCATTGACCCGATTCTTTCATGGAGTCATAAAATATTCGTGGGATGTCTCCAGGACCAAAATTATGGTCAGATTCGGTGAACAGACCCATACTCAGTTTTTCGGGCACGCTGTGTACCTACCCCTAGGGCCCCGTCTAGCAAAATTTCGAACGGGTCACGGGAAAGCTCAGGAGAGTTTTCATTGATCCGATTCTTTCGTGGAGTCATAAAATATTCGAGGGAAGTCTCCAGGACAAAAATTATGGTCAGATTCGGTGAACAGACCCATACTCAGTTTTTCGGGCACGCTGTGTACCTACCCCTAGGGCCCCGTCTAGCAAAATTTCGAACGGGTCACGGGAAAGCTCAGGAGAGTTTTCATTGATCCGATTCTTTCGTGGAGTCATAAAATATTTGAGGGAAGTCTCCAGGACCAAAATTATGGTCAGATTCGGTGAACAGACCCATACTCAGTTTTTCGGCCACGCTGTGTACCTACCCTTAGGGCCCTTGTAGCAAAATTTCGAACGGGTCACGGGAAAGCTCAGGAGAGTTTTCATTGATCCGATTCTTTCGTGGAGTCATAAAATATTCGAGGGAAGTCTCCAGGACCAAAATTATGGTCAGATTCGGTGAACAGACCCATACTCAGATTTTCGGCCACGCTGTGTACCTACCCCTAGGGCCCTTGTAGCAAAATTTCGAACGGGTCACGGGAAAGCTCAGGAGAGTTTTCATTGATCCGATTCTTTCGTGGAGTCATAAAATATTCGAGGGAAGTCTCCAGGACCAAAATTATGGTCAGATTCGGTGAACAGACCCATACTCAGTTTTTCGGGCACGCTGTGTACCTACCCCTAGGGCCCGTCTAGCAAAATTTCAAACGGGTCACGGGAAAGCTCAGGAGAGTTTTCATTGATCCGATTCTTTCGTGGAGTCATAAAATATTCGAGGGAAGTCTCCAGGACCAAAATTATGGTCAGATTCGGTGAACAGACCCATACTCAGTTTTTCGGCCACGCTGTGTACCTACCCCTAGGGCCCTTGTAGCAAAAGTTCGAACGGGTCACGAGAAATCTCAGGAGAGTTTTCATTGACCCGATTCTTTCATGGAGTCATAAAATATTCGTGGGAAGTCTCCAGGACCAAAATTATGGTCAGATTCGGTGAACAGACCCATACTCAGATTTTCGGGCACGCTGTGTACCTACCCCTAGGGCCCGTCTAGCAAAATTTCGAACGGGTCACGGGAAAGCTCAGGAGAGTTTTCATTGATCCGATTCTTTCGTGGAGTCATAAAATATTCGAGGGAAGTCTCCAGGACCAAAATTATGGTCAGATTCGGTGAACAGACCCATACTCAGATTTTCGGCCACGCTGTGTACCTACCCCTAGGGCCCTTGTAGCAAAATTTCGAACGGGTCACGGGAAAGCTAAGGAGAGTTTTCATTGATCCGATTCTTTCGTGGAGTCATAAAATATTCGAGGGAAGTCTCCAGGACCAAAATTATGGTCAGATACGGTGAACAGACCCATACTCAGATTTTCGGCCACGCTGTGTACTTACCCCTAGGGCCCTTGTAGCAAAATTTCGAACGGGTCACGGGAAAGCTCAGGAGAGTTTTCATTGATCCGATTCTTTCGTGGAGTCATAAAATATTCGAGGGAAGTCTCCAGGACCAAAATTATGGTCAGATTCGGTGAACAGACCCATACTCAGTTTTTCGGCCACGCTGTGTACCTACCCCTAGGGCCCTTGTAGCAAAATTTCGAACGGGTCACGGGAAAGCTCAGGAGAGTTTTTATTGACCCGATTCTTTCATGGAGTCATAAAATATTCGTGGGAAGTCTCCAGGACCAAAATTATGGTCAGATTCGGTGAACAGACCCATACTCAGTTTTTCGGGCACGCTGTGTACCTACCCCTAGGGCCCCGTCTAGCAAAATTTCGAACGGGTCACGGGAAAGCTCAGGAGAGTTTTCATTGATCCGATTCTTTCGTGGAGTCATAAAATATTCGAGGGAAGTCTCCAGGACCAAAATTATGGTCAGATTCGGTGAACAGACCCATACTCAGTTTTTCGGCCACGCTGTGTACCTACCCCTAGGGCCCTTGTAGCAAAATTTCGAACGGGTCACGGGAAAGCTCAGGAGAGTTTTCATTGATCCGATTCTTTCGTGGAGTCATAAAATATTCGAGGGAAGTCTCCAGGACCAAATTATGGTCAGATTCGGTGAACAGACCCATACTCAGTTTTTCGGGCACGCTGTGTACCTACCCCTAGGGCCCGTCTAGCAAAATTTCGAACGGGTCACGGGAAAGCTCAGGAGAGTTTTCATTGATCCGATTCTTTCGTGGAGTCATAAAATATTCGAGGGAAGTCTCCAGGACCAAAATTATGGTCAGATTCGGTGAACAGACCCATACTCAGTTTTTCGGCCACGCTGTGTACCTACCCCTAGGGCCCTTGTAGCAAAATTTCGAACAGGTCACGAGAAAGCTCAGGAGAGTTTTCATTGACCCGATTCTTTCATGGAGTCATAAAATATTCGTGGGATGTCTCCAGGACCAAAATTATGGTCAGATTCGGTGAACAGACCCATACTCAGTTTTTCGGGCACGCTGTGTACCTACCCCTAGGGCCCCGTCTAGCAAAATTTCGAACGGGTCACGGGAAAGCTCAGGAGAGTTTTCATTGATCCGATTCTTTCGTGGAGTCATAAAATATTCGAGGGAAGTCTCCAGGACAAAAATTATGGTCAGATTCGGTGAACAGACCCATACTCAGTTTTTCGGGCACGCTGTGTACCTACCCCTAGGGCCCCGTCTAGCAAAATTTCGAACGGGTCACGGGAAAGCTCAGGAGAGTTTTCATTGATCCGATTCTTTCGTGGAGTCATAAAATATTCGAGTGAAGTCTCCAGGACCAAAATTATGGTCAGATTCGGTGAACAGACCCATACTCAGTTTTTCGGCCACGCTGTGTACCTACCCCTAGGGCCCTTGTAGCAAAATTTCGAACGGGTCACGGGAAAGCTCAGGAGAGTTTTCATTGATCCGATTCTTTCGTGGAGTCATAAAATATTCGAGGGAAGTCTCCAGGACCAAAATTATGGTCAGATTCGGTGAACAGACCCATACTCAGATTTTCGGGCACGCTGTGTACCTACCCCTAGGGCCCCGTCTAGCAAAATTTCGAACGGGTCACGGGAAAGCTCAGGAGAGTTTTCATTGATCCGATTCTTTCGTGGAGTCATAAAATATTCGAGGGAAGTCTCCAGGACCAAAAGTATGGTCAGATTCGGTGAACAGACCCATACTCAGTTTTTCGGGCACGCTGTGTACCTACCCCTAGGGCCCCGTCTAGCAAAATTTCGAATGGGTCACGGGAAAGCTCAGGAGAGTTTTCATTGATCCGATTCTTTCGTGGAGTCATAAAATATTCGAGGGAAGTCTCCAGGACCAAAATTATGGTCAGATACGGTGAACAGACCCATACTCAGATTTTCGGCCACGCTGTGTACCTACCTCTAGGGCCCTTGTAGCAAAATTTCGAACGGGTCACGGGAAAGCTCAAGAGAGTTTTCATTGATCCGATTCTTTCGTGGAGTCATAAAATATTCGAGGGAAGTCTCCAGGACCAAAATTATGGTCAGATTCGGTGAACAGACCCATACTCAGTTTTTCGGGCACGCTGTGTACCTACCCCTAGGGCCCGTCTAGCAAAATTTCAAACGGGTCACGGGAAAGCTCAGGAGAGTTTTCATTGATCCGATTCTTTCGTGGAGTCATAAAATATTCGAGGGAAGTCTCCAGGACCAAAATTATGGTCAGATTCGGTGAACAGACCCATACTCAGTTTTTCGGGCACGCTGTGTACCTACCCCTAGGGCCCGTCTAGCAAAATTTCAAACGGGTCACGGGAAAGCTCAGGAGAGTTTTCATTGATCCGATTCTTTCGTGGAGTCATAAAATATTCGAGGGAAGTCTCCAGGACCAAAATTATGGTCAGATTCGGTGAACAGACCCATACTCAGTTTTTCTGGCACGCTGTGTACCTACCCCTAGGGCCCCGTCTAGCAAAATTTCAAACGGGTCACGGGAAAGCTCAGGAGCGTTTTCATTGATCCGATTCTTTCGTGGAGTCATAAAATATTCGAGGGAAGTCTCCAGGACGAAAATTATGGTCAGATTCGGTGAACAGACCCATACTCAGTTTTTCGGGCACGCTGTGTACCTACCCCTAGGGCCCCGTCTAGCAAAATTTCGAACGGGTCACGGGAAAGCTCAGGAGAGTTTTCATTGATCCGATTCTTTCGTGGAGTCATAAAATATTCGAGGGAAGTCTCCAGGACCAAAATTATGGTCAGATTCGGTGAACAGACCCATACTCAGTTTTTCGACCACGCTGTGTACCTACCCCTAGGGCCCTTGTAGCAAAATTTCGAACGGGTCACGGGAAAGCTCAGGAGAGTTTTCATTGATCCGATTCTTTCGTGGAGTCATAAAATATTCGAGGGAAGTCTCCAGGACCAAAATTATGGTCAGATACGGTGAACAGACCCATACTCAGATTTTCGGCCACGCTGTGTACCTACCCCTAGGGCCCTTGTAGCAAAATTTCGAACGGGTCACGGGAAAGCTCAGGAGAGTTTTCATTGATCCGATTCTTTCGTGGAGTCATAAAATATTCGAGGGAAGTCTCCAGGACCAAAATTATGGTCAGATTCGGTGAACAGACCCATACTCAGTTTTTCGGGCACGCTGTGTACCTACCCCTAGGGCCCGTCTAGCAAAATTTCAAACGGGTCACGGGAAAGCTCAGGAGAGTTTTCATTGATCCGATTCTTTCGTGGAGTCATAAAATATTCGAGAGAAGTCTCCAGGACCAAAATTATGGTCAGATTCGGTGAACAGACCCATACTCAGTTTTTCGGGCACGCTGTGTACCTACCCCTAGGGCCCTTGTAGCAAAATTTCGAACGGGTCACGGGAAAGCTCAGGAGAGTTTTCATTGATCCGATTCTTTCGTGGAGTCATAAAATATTCGAGGGAAGTCTCCAGGACCAAAATTATGGTCAGATTCGGTGAACAGACCCATACTCAGTTTTTCGGGCACGCTGTGTACCTACCCCTAGGGCCCCGTCTAGCAAAATTTCGAACGGGTCACGGGAAAGCTCAGGAGAGTTTTCATTGATCCGATTCTTTCGTGGAGTCATAAAATATTCGAGGGAAGTCTCCAGGACCAAAATTATGGTCAGATTCGGTGAACAGACCCATACTCAGTTTTTCGGGCACGCTGTGTACCTACCCCTAGGGCCCCGTCTAGCAAAATTTCGAATGGGTCACGGGAAAGCTCAGGAGAGTTTTCATTGATCCGATTCTTTCGTGGAGTCATAAAATATTCGAGGGAAGTCTCCAGGACCAAAATTATGGTCAGATACGGTGAACAGACCCATACTCAGATTTTCAGCCACGCTGTGTACCTACCTCTAGGGCCCTTGTAGCAAAATTTCGAACGGGTCACGGGAAAGCTCAAGAGAGTTTTCATTGATCCGATTCTTTCGTGGAGTCATAAAATATTCGAGGGAAGTCTCCAGGACCAAAATTATGGTCAGATTCGGTGAACAGACCCATACTCAGTTTTTCGGGCACGCTGTGTACCTACCCCTAGGGCCCGTCTAGCAAAATTTCAAACGGGTCACGGGAAAGCTCAGGAGAGTTTTCATTGATCCGATTCTTTCGTGGAGTCATAAAATATTCGAGGGAAGTCTCCAAGACCAAAATTATGGTCAGATTCGGTGAACAGACCCATACTCAGTTTTTCGGGCACGCTGTGTACCTACCCCTAGGGCCCGTCTAGCAAAATTTCAAACGGGTCACGGGAAAGCTCAGGAGAGTTTTCATTGATCCGATTCTTTCGTGGAGTCATAAAATATTCGAGGGAAGTCTCCAGGACCAAAATTATGGTCAGATTCGGTGAACAGACCCATACTCAGTTTTTCGGCCACGCTGTGTACCTACCCCTAGGGCCCTTGTAGCAAAATTTCGAACGGGTCACGGGAAAGCTCAGGAGAGTTTTCATTGATCCGATTCTTTCGTGGAGTCATAAAATATTCGAGGGAAGTCTCCAGGACCAAATTATGGTCAGATTCGGTGAACAGACCCATACTCAGTTTTTCGGGCACGCTGTGTACCTACCCCTAGGGCCCGTCTAGCAAAATTTCGAACGGGTCACGGGAAAGCTCAGGAGAGTTTTCATTGATCCGATTCTTTCGTGGAGTCATAAAATATTCGAGGGAAGTCTCCAGGACCAAAATTATGGTCAGATTCGGTGAACAGACCCATACTCAGTTTTTCGGCCACGCTGTGTACCTACCCCTAGGGCCCTTGTAGCAAAATTTCGAACAGGTCACGAGAAAGCTCAGGAGAGTTTTCATTGACCCGATTCTTTCATGGAGTCATAAAATATTCGTGGGATGTCTCCAGGACCAAAATTATGGTCAGATTCGGTGAACAGACCCATACTCAGTTTTTCGGGCACGCTGTGTACCTACCCCTAGGGCCCCGTCTAGCAAAATTTCGAACGGGTCACGGGAAAGCTCAGGAGAGTTTTCATTGATCCGATTCTTTCGTGGAGTCATAAAATATTCGAGGGAAGTCTCCAGGACAAAAATTATGGTCAGATTCGGTGAACAGACCCATACTCAGTTTTTCGGGCACGCTGTGTACCTACCCCTAGGGCCCCGTCTAGCAAAATTTCGAACGGGTCACGGGAAAGCTCAGGAGAGTTTTCATTGATCCGATTCTTTCGTGGAGTCATAAAATATTCGAGTGAAGTCTCCAGGACCAAAATTATGGTCAGATTCGGTGAACAGACCCATACTCAGTTTTTCGGCCACGCTGTGTACCTACCCCTAGGGCCCTTGTAGCAAAATTTCGAACGGGTCACGGGAAAGCTCAGGAGAGTTTTCATTGATCCGATTCTTTCGTGGAGTCATAAAATATTCGAGGGAAGTCTCCAGGACCAAAATTATGGTCAGATTCGGTGAACAGACCCATACTCAGATTTTCGGGCACGCTGTGTACCTACCCCTAGGGCCCCGTCTAGCAAAATTTCGAACGGGTCACGGGAAAGCTCAGGAGAGTTTTCATTGATCCGATTCTTTCGTGGAGTCATAAAATATTCGAGGGAAGTCTCCAGGACCAAAAGTATGGTCAGATTCGGTGAACAGACCCATACTCAGTTTTTCGGGCACGCTGTGTACCTACCCCTAGGGCCCCGTCTAGCAAAATTTCGAATGGGTCACGGGAAAGCTCAGGAGAGTTTTCATTGATCCGATTCTTTCGTGGAGTCATAAAATATTCGAGGGAAGTCTCCAGGACCAAAATTATGGTCAGATACGGTGAACAGACCCATACTCAGATTTTCGGCCACGCTGTGTACCTACCTCTAGGGCCCTTGTAGCAAAATTTCGAACGGGTCACGGGAAAGCTCAAGAGAGTTTTCATTGATCCGATTCTTTCGTGGAGTCATAAAATATTCGAGGGAAGTCTCCAGGACCAAAATTATGGTCAGATTCGGTGAACAGACCCATACTCAGTTTTTCGGGCACGCTGTGTACCTACCCCTAGGGCCCGTCTAGCAAAATTTCAAACGGGTCACGGGAAAGCTCAGGAGAGTTTTCATTGATCCGATTCTTTCGTGGAGTCATAAAATATTCGAGGGAAGTCTCCAGGACCAAAATTATGGTCAGATTCGGTGAACAGACCCATACTCAGTTTTTCGGGCACGCTGTGTACCTACCCCTAGGGCCCGTCTAGCAAAATTTCAAACGGGTCACGGGAAAGCTCAGGAGAGTTTTCATTGATCCGATTCTTTCGTGGAGTCATAAAATATTCGAGGGAAGTCTCCAGGACCAAAATTATGGTCAGATTCGGTGAACAGACCCATACTCAGTTTTTCTGGCACGCTGTGTACCTACCCCTAGGGCCCCGTCTAGCAAAATTTCAAACGGGTCACGGGAAAGCTCAGGAGAGTTTTCATTGATCCGATTCTTTCGTGGAGTCATAAAATATTCGAGGGAAGTCTCCAGGACGAAAATTATGGTCAGATTCGGTGAACAGACCCATACTCAGTTTTTCGGGCACGCTGTGTACCTACCCCTAGGGCCCCGTCTAGCAAAATTTCGAACGGGTCACGGGAAAGCTCAGGAGAGTTTTCATTGATCCGATTCTTTCGTGGAGTCATAAAATATTCGAGGGAAGTCTCCAGGACAAAAATTATGGTCAGATTCGGTGAACAGACCCATACTCAGTTTTTCGGGCACGCTGTGTACCTACCCCTAGGGCCCCGTCTAGCAAAATTTCGAACGGGTCACGGGAAAGCTCAGGAGAGTTTTCATTGATCCGATTCTTTCGTGGAGTCATAAAATATTCGAGTGAAGTCTCCAGGACCAAAATTATGGTCAGATTCGGTGAACAGACCCATACTCAGTTTTTCGGCCACGCTGTGTACCTACCCCTAGGGCCCTTGTAGCAAAATTTCGAACGGGTCACGGGAAAGCTCAGGAGAGTTTTCATTGATCCGATTCTTTCGTGGAGTCATAAAATATTCGAGGGAAGTCTCCAGGACCAAAATTATGGTCAGATTCGGTGAACAGACCCATACTCAGATTTTCGGGCACGCTGTGTACCTACCCCTAGGGCCCCGTCTAGCAAAATTTCGAACGGGTCACGGGAAAGCTCAGGAGAGTTTTCATTGATCCGATTCTTTCGTGGAGTCATAAAATATTCGAGGGAAGTCTCCAGGACCAAAAGTATGGTCAGATTCGGTGAACAGACCCATACTCAGTTTTTCGGGCACGCTGTGTACCTACCCCTAGGGCCCCGTCTAGCAAAATTTCGAATGGGTCACGGGAAAGCTCAGGAGAGTTTTCATTGATCCGATTCTTTCGTGGAGTCATAAAATATTCGAGGGAAGTCTCCAGGACCAAAATTATGGTCAGATACGGTGAACAGACCCATACTCAGATTTTCGGCCACGCTGTGTACCTACCTCTAGGGCCCTTGTAGCAAAATTTCGAACGGGTCACGGGAAAGCTCAAGAGAGTTTTCATTGATCCGATTCTTTCGTGGAGTCATAAAATATTCGAGGGAAGTCTCCAGGACCAAAATTATGGTCAGATTCGGTGAACAGACCCATACTCAGTTTTTCGGGCACGCTGTGTACCTACCCCTAGGGCCCGTCTAGCAAAATTTCAAACGGGTCACGGGAAAGCTCAGGAGAGTTTTCATTGATCCGATTCTTTCGTGGAGTCATAAAATATTCGAGGGAAGTCTCCAGGACCAAAATTATGGTCAGATTCGGTGAACAGACCCATACTCAGTTTTTCGGGCACGCTGTGTACCTACCCCTAGGGCCCGTCTAGCAAAATTTCAAACGGGTCACGGGAAAGCTCAGGAGAGTTTTCATTGATCCGATTCTTTCGTGGAGTCATAAAATATTCGAGGGAAGTCTCCAGGACCAAAATTATGGTCAGATTCGGTGAACAGACCCATACTCAGTTTTTCTGGCACGCTGTGTACCTACCCCTAGGGCCCCGTCTAGCAAAATTTCAAACGGGTCACGGGAAAGCTCAGGAGAGTTTTCATTGATCCGATTCTTTCGTGGAGTCATAAAATATTCGAGGGAAGTCTCCAGGACGAAAATTATGGTCAGATTCGGTGAACAGACCCATACTCAGTTTTTCGGGCACGCTGTGTACCTACCCCTAGGGCCCCGTCTAGCAAAATTTCGAACGGGTCACGGGAAAGCTCAGGAGAGTTTTCATTGATCCGATTCTTTCGTGGAGTCATAAAATATTCGAGGGAAGTCTCCAGGACCAAAATTATGGTCAGATTCGGTGAACAGACCCATACTCAGTTTTTCGACCACGCTGTGTACCTACCCCTAGGGCCCTTGTAGCAAAATTTCGAACGGGTCACGGGAAAGCTCAGGAGAGTTTTCATTGATCCGATTCTTTCGTGGAGTCATAAAATATTCGAGGGAAGTCTCCAGGACCAAAATTATGGTCAGATACGGTGAACAGACCCATACTCAGATTTTCGGCCACGCTGTGTACCTACCCCTAGGGCCCTTGTAGCAAAATTTCGAACGGGTCACGGGAAAGCTCAGGAGAGTTTTCATTGATCCGATTCTTTCGTGGAGTCATAAAATATTCGAGGGAAGTCTCCAGGACCAAAATTATGGTCAGATTCGGTGAACAGACCCATACTCAGTTTTTCGGGCACGCTGTGTACCTACCCCTAGGGCCCGTCTAGCAAAATTTCAAACGGGTCACGGGAAAGCTCAGGAGAGTTTTCATTGATCCGATTCTTTCGTGGAGTCATAAAATATTCGAGAGAAGTCTCCAGGACCAAAATTATGGTCAGATTCGGTGAACAGACCCATACTCAGTTTTTCGGGCACGCTGTGTACCTACCCCTAGGGCCCTTGTAGCAAAATTTCGAACGGGTCACGGGAAAGCTCAGGAGAGTTTTCATTGATCCGATTCTTTCGTGGAGTCATAAAATATTCGAGGGAAGTCTCCAGGACCAAAATTATGGTCAGATTCGGTGAACAGACCCATACTCAGTTTTTCGGGCACGCTGTGTACCTACCCCTAGGGCCCCGTCTAGCAAAATTTCGAACGGGTCACGGGAAAGCTCAGGAGAGTTTTCATTGATCCGATTCTTTCGTGGAGTCATAAAATATTCGAGGGAAGTCTCCAGGACCAAAATTATGGTCAGATTCGGTGAACAGACCCATACTCAGTTTTTCGGGCACGCTGTGTACCTACCCCTAGGGCCCCGTCTAGCAAAATTTCGAATGGGTCACGGGAAAGCTCAGGAGAGTTTTCATTGATCCGATTCTTTCGTGGAGTCATAAAATATTCGAGGGAAGTCTCCAGGACCAAAATTATGGTCAGATACGGTGAACAGACCCATACTCAGATTTTCAGCCACGCTGTGTACCTACCTCTAGGGCCCTTGTAGCAAAATTTCGAACGGGTCACGGGAAAGCTCAAGAGAGTTTTCATTGATCCGATTCTTTCGTGGAGTCATAAAATATTCGAGGGAAGTCTCCAGGACCAAAATTATGGTCAGATTCGGTGAACAGACCCATACTCAGTTTTTCGGGCACGCTGTGTACCTACCCCTAGGGCCCGTCTAGCAAAATTTCAAACGGGTCACGGGAAAGCTCAGGAGAGTTTTCATTGATCCGATTCTTTCGTGGAGTCATAAAATATTCGAGGGAAGTCTCCAAGACCAAAATTATGGTCAGATTCGGTGAACAGACCCATACTCAGTTTTTCGGGCACGCTGTGTACCTACCCCTAGGGCCCGTCTAGCAAAATTTCAAACGGGTCACGGGAAAGCTCAGGAGAGTTTTCATTGATCCGATTCTTTCGTGGAGTCATAAAATATTCGAGGGAAGTCTCCAGGACCAAAATTATGGTCAGATTCGGTGAACAGACCCATACTCAGTTTTTCTGGCACGCTGTGTACCTACCCCTAGGGCCCCGTCTAGCAAAATTTCGAACGGGTCACGGGAAAGCTCAGGAGAGTTTTCCTTGATCCGATTCTTTCGTGGAGTCATAAAATATTCGAGGGAAGTCTCCAGGACCAAAATTATGGTCAGATTCGGTGAACAGACCCATACTCAGTTTTTCGGGCACGCTGTGTACCTACCCCTAGGGCCCTTGTAGCAAAATTTCGAACGGGTCACGAGAAAGCTCAGGAGAGTTTTCATTGACCCGATTCTTTCATGGAGTCATAAAATATTCGTGGGAAGTCTCCAGGACCAAAATTATGGTCAGATTCGGTGAACAGACCCATACTCAGATTTTCGGGCACGCTGTGTACCTACCCCTAGGGCCCGTCTAGCAAAATTTCGAACGGGTCACGGGAAAGCTCAGGAGAGTTTTCATTGATCCGATTCTTTCGTGGAGTCATAAAATATTCGAGGGAAGTCTCCAGGACCAAAATTATGGTCAGATTCAGTGAACAGACCCATACTCAGTTTTTCGACCACGCTGTGTACCTACCCCTAGGGCCCTTGTAGCAAAATTTCGAACGGGTCACGGGAAAGCTCAGGAGAGTTTTCATTGATCCGATTCTTTCGTGGAGTCATAAAATATTCGAGGGAAGTCTCCAGGACCAAAATTATGGTCAGATACGGTGAACAGACCCATACTCAGTTTTTCGGGCACGCTGTGTACCTACCCCTAGGGCCCGTCTAGCAAAATTTCAAACGGGTCACGGGAAAGCTCAGGAGAGTTTTCATTGATCCGATTCTTTCGTGGAGTCATAAAATATTCGAGGGAAGTCTCCAGGACCAAAATTATGGTCAGATTCGGTGAACAGACCCATACTCAGTTTTTCGGGCACGCTGTGTACCTACCCCTAGGGCCCGTCTAGCAAAATTTCAAACGGGTCACGGGAAAGCTCAGGAGAGTTTTCATTGATCCGATTCTTTCGTGGAGTCATAAAATATTCGAGGGAAGTCTCCAGGACCAAAATTATGGTCAGATTCGGTGAACAGACCCATACTCAGTTTTTCGGGCACGCTGTGTACCTACCCCTAGGGCCCCGTCTAGCAAAATTTCGAACGGGTCACGGGAAAGCTCAGGAGAGTTTTCCTTGATCCGATTCTTTCGTGGAGTCATAAAATATTCGAGGGAAGTCTCCAGGACCAAAATTATGGTCAGATTCGGTGAACAGACCCATACTCAGTTTTTCGGGCACGCTGTGTACCTACCCCTAGGGCCCTTGTAGCAAAATTTCGAACGGGTCACGAGAAAGCTCAGGAGAGTTTTCATTGACCCGATTCTTTCATGGAGTCATAAAATATTCGAGGGAAGTCTCCAGGACCAAAATTATGGTCAGATTCGGTGAACAGACCCATACTCAGATTTTCGGGCACGCTGTGTACCTACCCCTAGGGCCCGTCTAGCAAAATTTCGAACGGGTCACGGGAAAGCTCAGGAGAGTTTTCATTGATCCGATTCTTTCGTGGAGTCATAAAATATTCGAGGGAAGTCTCCAGGACCAAAATTATGGTCAGATTCGGTGAACAGACCCATACTCAGTTTTTCGACCACGCTGTGTACCTACCCCTAGGGCCCTTGTAGCAAAATTTCGAACGGGTCACGGGAAAGCTCAGGAGAGTTTTCATTGATCCGATTCTTTCGTGGAGTCATAAAATATTCGAGGGAAGTCTCCAGGACCAAAATTATGGTCAGATACGGTGAACAGACCCATACTCAGATTTTCGGCCACGCTGTGTACCTACCCCTAGGGCCCTTGTAGCAAAATTTCGAACGGGTCACGGGAAAGCTCAGGAGAGTTTTCATTGATCCGATTCTTTCGTGGAGTCATAAAATATTCGAGGGAAGTCTCCAGGACCAAAATTATGGTCAGATTCGGTGAACAGACCCATACTCAGTTTTTCGGGCACGCTGTGTACCTACCCCTAGGGCCCGTCTAGCAAAATTTCAAACGGGTCACGGGAAAGCTCAGGAGAGTTTTCATTGATCCGATTCTTTCGTGGAGTCATAAAATATTCGAGGGAAGTCTCCAGGACCAAAATTATGGTCAGATTCGGTGAACAGACCCATACTCAGTTTTTCGGGCACGCTGTGTACCTACCCCTAGGGCCCGTCTAGCAAAATTTCAAACGGGTCACGGGAAAGCTCAGGAGAGTTTTCATTGATCCGATTCTTTCGTGGAGTCATAAAATATTCGAGGGAAGTCTCCAGGACCAAAATTATGGTCAGATTCGGTGAACAGACCCATACTCAGTTTTTCGGCCACGCTGTGTACCTACCCCTAGGGCCCTTGTAGCAAAATTTCGAAGGGGTCACGAGAAAGCTCAGGAGAGTTTTCATTGACCCGATTCTTTCATGGAGTCATAAAATATTCGTGGGAAGTCTCCAGGACCAAAATTATGGTCAGATTCGGTGAACAGACCCATACTCAGATTTTCGGGTACGCTGTGTACCTACCCCTAGGGCCCCGTCTAGCAAAATTTCGAACGGGTCACGGGAAAGCTCAGGAGAGTTTTCCTTGATCCGATTCTTTCGTGGAGTCATAAAATATTCGAGGGAAGTCTCCAGGACCAAAATTATGGTCAGATTCGGTGAACAGACCCATACTCAGTTTTTCGGGCACGCTGTGTACCTACCCCTAGGGCCCTTGTAGCAAAATTTCGAACGGGTCACGAGAAAGCTCAGGAGAGTTTTCATTGACCCGATTCTTTCATGGAGTCATAAAATATTCGTGGGAAGTCTCCAGGACCAAAATTATGGTCAGATTCGGTGAACAGACCCATACTCAGTTTTTCGGGCACGCTGTGTACCTACCCCTAGGGCCCCGTCTAGCAAAATTTCGAACGGGTCACGGGAAAGCTCAGGAGAGTTTTCATTGATCCGATTCTTTCGTGGAGTCATAAAATATTCGAGGGAAGTCTCCAGGACCAAAATTATGGTCAGATTCGGTGAACAGACCCATACTCAGTTTTTCGGGCACGCTGTGTACCTACCCCTAGGGCCCCGTCTAGCAAAATTTCGAACGGGTCACGGGAAAGCTCAGGAGAGTTTTCATTGATCCGATTCTTTCGTGGAGTCATAAAATATTCGAGGGAAGTCTCCAGGACCAAAATTATGGTCAGATTCGGTGAACAGACCCATACTCAGTTTTTCGACCACGCTGTGTACCTACCCCTAGGGCCCTTGTAGCAAAATTTCGAACGGGTCACGGGAAAGCTCAGGAGAGTTTTCATTGATCCGATTCTTTCGTGGAGTCATAAAATATTCGAGGGAAGTCTCCAGGACCAAAATTATGGTCAGATACGGTGAACAGACCCATACTCAGATTTTCGGCCACGCTGTGTACCTACCCCTAGGGCCCTTGTAGCAAAATTTCGAACGGGTCACGGGAAAGCTCAGGAGAGTTTTCATTGATCCGATTCTTTCGTGGAGTCATAAAATATTCGAGGGAAGTCTCCAGGACCAAAATTATGGTCAGATTCGGTGAACAGACCCATACTCAGTTTTTCGGGCACGCTGTGTACCTACCCCTAGGGCCCGTCTAGCAAAATTTCAAACGGGTCACGGGAAAGCTCAGGAGAGTTTTCATTGATCCGATTCTTTCGTGGAGTCATAAAATATTCGAGAAAAGTCTCCAGGACCAAAATTATGGTCAGATTCGGTGAACAGACCCATACTCAGTTTTTCGGGCACGCTGTGTACCTACCCCTAGGGCCCCGTCTAGCAAAATTTCGAACGGGTCACGGGAAAGCTCAGGAGAGTTTTCATTGATCCGATTCTTTCGTGGAGTCATAAAATATTCGAGGGAAGTCTCCAGGACCAAAATTATGGTCAGATTCGGTGAACAGACCCATACTCAGTTTTTCGGGCACGCTGTGTACCTACCCCTAGGGCCCCGTCTAGCAAAATTTCGAACGGGTCACGGGAAAGCTCAGGAGAGTTTTCATTGATCCGATTCTTTCGTGGAGTCATAAAATATTCGAGGGAAGTCTCCAGGACCAAAATTATGGTCAGATTCGGTGAACAGACCCATACTCAGTTTTTCGGGCACGCTGTGTACCTACCCCTAGGGCCCCGTCTAGCAAAATTTCGAACGGGTCACGGGAAAGCTCAGGAGAGTTTTCATTGATCCGATTCTTTCGTGGAGTCATAAAATATTCGAGGGAAGTCTCCAGGACCAAAATTATGGTCAGATACGGTGAACAGACCCATACTCAGATTTTCGGCCACGCTGTGTACCTACCCCTAGGGCCCTTGTAGCAAAATTTCGAACGGGTCACGGGAAAGCTCAAGAGAGTTTTCATTGATCCGATTCTTTCGTGGAGTCATAAAATATTCGAGGGAAGTCTCCAGGACCAAAATTATGGTCAGATTCGGTGAATAGACCCATACTCAGTTTTTCGGGCACGCTGTGTACCTACCCCTAGGGCCCGTCTAGCAAAATTTCAAACGGGTCACGGGAAAGCTCAAGAGAGTTTTCATTGATCCGATTCTTTCGTGGAGTCATAAAATATTCGAGGGAAGTCTCCAGGACCAAAATTATGGTCAGATTCGGTGAACAGACCCATACTCAGTTTTTCGGGCACGCTGTGTACCTACCCCTAGGGCCCGTCTAGCAAAATTTCAAACGGGTCACGGGAAAGCTCAGGAGAGTTTTCATTGATCCGATTCTTTCGTGGAGTCATAAAATATTCGAGGGAAGTCTCCAGGACCAAAATTATGGTCAGATTCGGTGAACAGACCCATACTCAGTTTTTCGGGCACGCTGTGTACCTACCCCTAGGGCCCCGTCTAGCAAAATTTCGAACGGGTCAAGGGAAAGCTCAGGAGAGTTTTCATTGATCCGATTCTTTCGTGGAGTCATAAAATATTCGAGGGAAGTCTCCAGGACCAAAATTATGGTCAGATTCGGTGAACAGACCCATACTCAGTTTTTCGGCCACGCTGTGTACCTACCCCTAGGGCCCTTGTAGCAAAATTTCGAACGGGTCACGAGAAAGCTCAGGAGAGTTTTCATTGACCCGATTCTTTCATGGAGTCATAAAATATTCGTGGGAAGTCTCCAGGACCAAAATTATGGTCAGATTCGGTGAACAGACCCATACTCAGATTTTCGGGCACGCTGTGTACCTACCCCTAGGGCCCGTCTAGCAAAATTTCGAACGGGTCACGGGAAAGCTCAGGAGAGTTTTCATTGATCCGATTCTTTCGTGGAGTCATAAAATATTCGAGGGAAGTCTCCAGGACCAAAATTATGGTCAGATTCGGTGAACAGACCCATACTCAGTTTTTCGACCACGCTGTGTACCTACCCCTAGGGCCCTTGTAGCAAAATTTCGAACGGGTCACGGGAAAGCTCAGGAGAGTTTTCATTGACCCGATTCTTTCATGGAGTCATAAAATATTCGTGGGAAGTCTCCAGGACCAAAATTATGGTCAGATTCGGTGAACAGACCCATACTCAGTTTTTCGGGCACGCTGTGTACCTACCCCTAGGGCCCGTCTAGCAAAATTTCGAACGGGTCACGGGAAAGCTCAGGAGAGTTTTCATTGATCCGATTCTTTCGTGGAGTCATAAAATATTCGAGGGAAGTCTCCAGGGCCAAAATTATGGTCAGATTCGGTGAACAGACCCATACTCAGTTTTTCGGGCACGCTGTGTACCTACCCCTAGGGCCCGTCTAGCAAAATTTCGAACGGGTCACGGGAAAGCTCAGGAGAGTTTTCATTGATCCGATTCTTTCGTGGAGTCATAAAATATTCGAGGGAAGTCTCCAGGACCAAAATTATGGTCAGATTCGGTGAACAGACCCATACTCAGTTTTTCGGGCACGCTGTGTACCTACCCCTAGGGCCCCGTCTAGCAAAATTTCGAACGGGTCACGGGAAAGCTCAGGAGAGTTTTCATTGATCCGATTCTTTCGTGGAGTCATAAAATATTCGAGGGAAGTCTCCAGGACCAAAATTATGGTCAGATTCGGTGAACAGACCCATACTCAGTTTTTCGGGCACGCTGTGTACCTACCCCTAGGGCCCCGTCTAGCAAAATTTCGAACGGGTCACGGGAAAGCTCAGGAGAGTTTTCATTGATCCGATTCTTTCGTGGAGTCATAAAATATTCGAGGGAAGTCTCCAGGACCAAAATTATGGTCAGATACGGTGAACAGACCCATACTCAGATTTTCGGCCACGCTGTGTACCTACCCCTAGGGCCCTTGTAGCAAAATTTCGAACGGGTCACGGGAAAGCTCAGGAGAGTTTTCATTGATCCGATTCTTTCGTGGAGTCATAAAATATTCGAGGGAAGTCTCCAGGACCAAAATTATGGTCAGATTCGGTGAACAGACCCATACTCAGTTTTTCGGGCACGCTGTGTACCTACCCCTAGGGCCCGTCTAGCAAAATTTCAAACGGGTCACGGGAAAGCTCAGGAGAGTTTTCATTGATCCGATTCTTTCGTGGAGTCATAAAATATTCGAGGGAAGTCTCCAGGACCAAAATTATGGTCAGATTCGGTGAACAGACCCATACTCAGTTTTTCGGGCACGCTGTGTACCTACCCCTAGGGCCCGTCTAGCAAAATTTCAAACGGGTCACGGGAAAGCTCAGGAGAGTTTTCATTGATCCGATTCTTTCGTGGAGTCATAAAATATTCGAGGGAAGTCTCCAGGACCAAAATTATGGTCAGATTCGGTGAACAGACCCATACTCAGTTTTTCGGGCACGCTGTGTACCTACCCCTAGGGCCCCGTCTAGCAAAATTTCGAACGGGTCACGGGAAAGCTCAGGAGAGTTTTCAATGATCCAATTCTTTCGTGGAGTCATAAAATATTCGAGGGAAGTCTCCAGGACCAAAATTATGGTCAGATTCGGTGAACAGACCCATACTCAGTTTTTCGGCCACGCTGTGTACCTACCCCTAGGGCCCTTGTAGCAAAATTTCGAACGGGTCACGGGAAAGCTCAGGAGAGTTTTCATTGACCCGATTCTTTCAAGGAGTCATAAAATATTCGTGGGAAGTCTCCAGGACCAAAATTATGGTTAGATTCGGTGAACAGACCCATACTCAGTTTTTCGGGCACGCTGTGTACCTACCCCTAGGGCCCCGTCTAGCAAAATTTCGAACGGGTCACGGGAAAGCTCAGGAGAGTTTTCATTGATCCGATTCTTTCGTGGAGTCATAAAATATTCGAGGGAAGTCTCCAGGACCAAAATTATGGTCAGATTCGGTGAACAGACCCATACTCAGTTTTTCGGGCACGCTGTGTACCTACCCTTAGGGCCCGTCTAGCAAAATTTCAAACGGGTCACGGGAAAGCTCAGGAGAGTTTTCATTGATCCGATTCTTTCGTGGAGTCATAAAATATTCGAGGGAAGTCTCCAGGACCAAAATTATGGTCAGATTCGGTGAACAGACCCATACTCAGTTTTTCGGGCACGCTGTGTACCTACCCCTAGGGCCCCGTCTAGCAAAATTTCGAACGGGTCAAGGGAAAGCTCAGGAGAGTTTTCATTGATCCGATTCTTTCGTGGAGTCATAAAATATTCGAGGGAAGTCTCCAGGACCAAAATTATGGTCAGATTCGGTGAACAGACCCATACTCAGTTTTTCGGCCACGCTGTGTACCTACCCCTAGGGCCCTTGTAGCAAAATTTCGAACGGGTCACGAGAAAGCTCAGGAGAGTTTTCATTGACCCGATTCTTTCATGGAGTCATAAAATATTCGTGGGAAGTCTCCAGGACCAAAATTATGGTCAGATTCGGTGAACAGACCCATACTCAGATTTTCGGGCACGCTGTGTACCTACCCCTAGGGCCCGTCTAGCAAAATTTCGAACGGGTCACGGGAAAGCTCAGGAGAGTTTTCATTGATCCGATTCTTTCGTGGAGTCATAAAATATTCGAGGGAAGTCTCCAGGACCAAAATTATGGTCAGATTCGGTGAACAGACCCATACTCAGTTTTTCGACCACGCTGTGTACCTACCCCTAGGGCCCTTGTAGCAAAATTTCGAACGGGTCACGGGAAAGCTCAGGAGAGTTTTCATTGACCCGATTCTTTCATGGAGTCATAAAATATTCGTGGGAAGTCTCCAGGACCAAAATTATGGTCAGATTCGGTGAACAGACCCATACTCAGTTTTTCGGGCACGTTGTGTACCTACCCCTAGGGCCCGTCTAGCAAAATTTCGAACGGGTCACGGGAAAGCTCAGGAGAGTTTTCATTGATCCGATTCTTTCGTGGAGTCATAAAATATTCGAGGGAAGTCTCCAGGACCAAAATTATGGTCAGATTCGGTGAACAGACCCATACTCAGTTTTTCGGGCACGCTGTGTACCTACCCCTAGGGCCCGTCTAGCAAAATTTCGAACGGGTCACGGGAAAGCTCAGGAGAGTTTTCATTGATCCGATTCTTTCGTGGAGTCATAAAATATTCGAGGGAAGTCTCCAGGACCAAAATTATGGTCAGATTCGGTGAACAGACCCATACTCAGTTTTTCGGGCACGCTGTGTGCCTACCCCTAGGGCCCCGTCTAGCAAAATTTCGAACGGGTCACGGGAAAGCTCAGGAGAGTTTTCATTGATCCGATTCTTTCGTGGAGTCATAAAATATTCGAGGGAAGTCTCCAGGACCAAAATTATGGTCAGATTCGGTGAACAGACCCATACTCAGTTTTTCGGGCACGCTGTGTACCTACCCCTAGGGCCCCGTCTAGCAAAATTTCGAACGGGTCAAGGGAAAGCTCAGGAGAGTTTTCATTGATCCGATTCTTTCGTGGAGTCATAAAATATTCGAGGGAAGTCTCCAGGACCAAAATTATGGTCAGATTCGGTGAACAGACCCATACTCAGTTTTTCGGCCACGCTGTGTACCTACCCCTAGGGCCCTTGTAGCAAAATTTCGAACGGGTCACGAGAAAGCTCAGGAGAGTTTTCATTGACCCGATTCTTTCATGGAGTCATAAAATATTCGTGGGAAGTCTCCAGGACCAAAATTATGGTCAGATTCGGTGAACAGACCCATACTCAGATTTTCGGGCACGCTGTGTACCTACCCCTAGGGCCCGTCTAGCAAAATTTCGAACGGGTCACGGGAAAGCTCAGGAGAGTTTTCATTGATCCGATTCTTTCGTGGAGTCATAAAATATTCGAGGGAAGTCTCCAGGACCAAAATTATGGTCAGATTCGGTGAACAGACCCATACTCAGTTTTTCGACCACGCTGTGTACCTACCCCTAGGGCCCTTGTAGCAAAATTTCGAACGGGTCACGGGAAAGCTCAGGAGAGTTTTCATTGACCCGATTCTTTCATGGAGTCATAAAATATTCGTGGGAAGTCTCCAGGACCAAAATTATGGTCAGATTCGGTGAACAGACCCATACTCAGTTTTTCGGGCACGCTGTGTGCCTACCCCTAGGGCCCCGTCTAGCAAAATTTCGAACGGGTCACGGGAAAGCTCAGGAGAGTTTTCATTGATCCGATTCTTTCGTGGAGTCATAAAATATTCGAGGGAAGTCTCCAGGACCAAAATTATGGTCAGATTCGGTGAACAGACCCATACTCAGTTTTTCGGGCACGCTGTGTGCCTACCCCTAGGGCCCCGTCTAGCAAAATTTCGAACGGGTCACGGGAAAGCTCAGGAGAGTTTTCATTGATCCGATTCTTTCGTGGAGTCATAAAATATTCGAGGGAAGTCTCCAGGACCAAAATTATGGTCAGATTCGGTGAACAGACCCATACTCAGTTTTTCGGGCACGCTGTGTACCTACCCCTAGGGCCCCGTCTAGCAAAATTTCGAACGGGTCACGGGAAAGCTCAGGAGAGTTTTCATTGATCCGATTCTTTCGTGGAGTCATAAAATATTCGAGGGAAGTCTCCAGGACCAAAATTATGGTCAGATACGGTGAACAGACCCATACTCAGATTTTCGGCCACGCTGTGTACCTACCCCTAGGGCCCTTGTAGCAAAATTTCGAACGGGTCACGGGAAAGCTCAGGAGAGTTTTCATTGATCCGATTCTTTCGTGGAGTCATAAAATATTCGAGGGAAGTCTCCAGGACCAAAATTATGGTCAGATTCGGTGAACAGACCCATACTCAGTTTTTCGGGCACGCTGTGTACCTACCCCTAGGGCCCGTCTAGCAAAATTTCAAACGGGTCACGGGAAAGCTCAGGAGAGTTTTCATTGATCCGATTCTTTCGTGGAGTCATAAAATATTCGAGGGAAGTCTCCAGGACCAAAATTATGGTCAGATTCGGTGAACAGACCCATACTCAGTTTTTCGGGCACGCTGTGTACCTACCCCTAGGGCCCGTCTAGCAAAATTTCAAACGGGTCACGGGAAAGCTCAGGAGAGTTTTCATTGATCCGATTCTTTCGTGGAGTCATAAAATATTCGAGGGAAGTCTCCAGGACCAAAATTATGGTCAGATTCGGTGAACAGACCCATACTCAGTTTTTCGGGCACGCTGTGTACCTACCCCTAGGGCCCCGTCTAGCAAAATTTCGAACGGGTCACGGGAAAGCTCAGGAGAGTTTTCATTGATCCGATTCTTTCGTGGAGTCATAAAATATTCGAGGGAAGTCTCCAGGACCAAAATTATGGTCAGATTCGGTGAACAGACCCATACTCAGTTTTTCGGCCACGCTGTGTACCTACCCCTAGGGCCCTTGTAGCAAAATTTCGAACGGGTCACGGGAAAGCTCAGGAGAGTTTTCATTGACCCGATTCTTTCAAGGAGTCATAAAATATTCGTGGGAAGTCTCCAGGACCAAAATTATGGTCAGATTCGGTGAACAGACCCATACTCAGTTTTTCGGGCACGCTGTGTACCTACCCCTAGGGCCCCGTCTAGCAAAATTTCGAACGGGTCACGGGAAAGCTCAGGAGAGTTTTCATTGATCCGATTCTTTCGTGGAGTCATAAAATATTCGAGGGAAGTCTCCAGGACCAAAATTATGGTCAGATTCGGTGAACAGACCCATACTCAGTTTTTCGGCCACGCTGTGTACCTACCCCTAGGGCCCTTGTAGCAAAATTTCGAACGGGTCACGGGAAAGCTCAGGAGAGTTTTCATTGACCCGATTCTTTCAAGGAGTCATAAAATATTCGTGGGAAGTCTCCAGGACCAAAATTATGGTCAGATTCGGTGAACAGACCCATACTCAGTTTTTCGGGCACGCTGTGTACCTACCCCTAGGGCCCCGTCTAGCAAAATTTCGAACGGGTCACGGGAAAGCTCAGGAGAGTTTTCATTGATCCGATTCTTTCGTGGAGTCATAAAATATTCGAGGGAAGTCTCCAGGACCAAAATTATGGTCAGATTCGGTGAACAGACCCATACTCAGTTTTTCGGGCAGGCTGTGTACCTACCCCTAGGGCCCTTGTAGCAAAATTTCGAACGGGTCACGGGAAAGCTCAGGAGAGTTTTCATTGATCCGATTCTTTCGTGGAGTCATAAAATATTCGAGGGAAGTCTCCAGGACCAAAATTATGGTCAGATTCGGTGAACAGACCCATACTCAGTTTTTCGGGCACGCTGTGTACCTACCCCTAGGGCCCGTCTAGCAAAATTTCAAACGGGTCACGGGAAAGCTCAGGAGAGTTTTCATTGATCCGATTCTTTCGTGGAGTCATAAAATATTCGAGGGAAGTCTCCAGGACCAAAATTATGGTCAGATTCGGTGAACAGACCCATACTCAGTTTTTCGGGCACGCTGTGTACCTACCCCTAGGGCCCCGTCTAGCAAAATTTCGAACGGGTCACGGGAAAGCTCAGGAGAGTTTTCATTGATCCGATTCTTTCGTGGAGTCATAAAATATTCGAGGGAAGTCTCCAGGACCAAAATTATGGTCAGATTCGGTGAACAGACCCATACTCAGTTTTTCGGGCACGCTGTGTACCTACCCCTAGGGCCCGTCTAGCAAAATTTCAAACGGGTCACGGGAAAGCTCAGGAGAGTTTTCATTGATCCGATTCTTTCGTGGAGTCATAAAATATTCGAGGGAAGTCTCCAGGACCAAAATTATGGTCAGATTCGGTGAACAGACCCATACTCAGTTTTTCGGGCACGCTGTGTACCTACCCCTAGGGCCCCGTCTAGCAAAATTTCGAACGGGTCACGGGAAAGCTCAGGAGAGTTTTCATTGATCCGATTCTTTCGTGGAGTCATAAAATATTCGAGGGAAGTCTCCAGGACCAAAATTATGGTCAGATTCGGTGAACAGACCCATACTCAGTTTTTCGGGCACGTTGTGTACCTACCCCTAGGGCCCCGTCTAGCAAAATTTCGAACGGGTCACGGGAAAGCTCAAGAGAGTTTTCATTGATCCGATTCTTTCGTGGAGTCATAAAATATTCGAGGGAAGTCTCCAGGACCAAAATTATGGTCAGATTCGGTGAACAGACCCATACTCAGTTTTTCGGCCACGCTGTGTACCTACCCCTAGGGCCCTTGTAGCAAAATTTCGAACGGGTCACGAGAAAGATCAGGAGAGTTTTCATTGACCCGATTCTTTCATGGAGTCATAAAATATTCGTGGGAAGTCTCCAGGACCAAAATTATGGTCAGATTCGGTGAACAGACCCATACTCAGATTTTCGGGCACGCTGTGTACCTACCCCTAGGGCCCTTGTAGCAAAATTTCGAACGGGTCACGGGAAAGCTCAGGAGAGTTTTCATTGATCCGATTCTTTCGTGGAGTCATAAAATATTCGAGGGAAGTCTCCAGGACCAAAATTATGGTCAGATACGGTGAACAGACCCATACTCAGATTTTCGGCCACGCTGTGTACCTACCCCTAGGGCCCTTGTAGCAAAATTTCGAACGGGTCACGGGAAAGCTCAGGAGAGTTTTCATTGATCCGATTCTTTCGTGGAGTCATAAAATATTCGAGGGAAGTCTCCAGGACCAAAATTATGGTCAGATTCGGTGAACAGACCCATACTCAGTTTTTCGGGCACGCTGTGTACCTACCCCTAGGGCCCGTCTAGCAAAATTTCAAACGGGTCACGGGAAAGCTCAGGAGAGTTTTCATTGATCCGATTCTTTCGTAGAGTCATAAAATATTCGAGAGAAGTCTCCAGGACCAAAATTATGGTCAGATTCGGTGAACAGACCCATACTCAGTTTTTCGGCCACGCTGTGTACCTACCCCTAGGGCCCTTGTAGCAAAATTTCGAACGGGTCACGGGAAAGCTCAGGAGAGTTTTCATTGATCCGATTCTTTCGTGGAGTCATAAAATATTCGAGGGAAGTCTCCAGGACCAAAATTATGGTCAGATTCGGTGAACAGACCCATACTCAGTTTTTCGGGCACGCTGTGTACCTACCCCTAGGGCCCCGTCTAGCAAAATTTCGAACGGGTCACGGGAAAGCTCAGGAGAGTTTTCATTGATCCGATTCTTTCGTGGAGTCATAAAATATTCGAGGGAAGTCTCCAGGACCAAAATTATGGTCAGATTCGGTGAACAGACCCATACTCAGTTTTTCGGGCACGCTGTGTACCTACCCCTAGGGCCCCGTCTAGCAAAATTTCGAACGGGTCACGGGAAAGCTCAGGAGAGTTTTCATTGATCCGATTCTTTCGTGGAGTCATAAAATATTCGAGGGAAGTCTCCAGGACCAAAATTATGGTCAGATACGGTGAACAGACCCATACTCAGATTTTCGGCCACGCTGTGTACCTACCCCTAGGGCCCTTGTAGCAAAATTTCGAACGGGTCACGGGAAAACTCAGGAGAGTTTTCATTGATCCGATTCTTTCGTGGAGTCATAAAATATTCGAGGGAAGTCTCCAGGACCAAAATTATGGTCAGATTCGGTGAACAGACCCATACTCAGTTTTTCGGGCACGCTGTGTACCTACCCCTAGGGCCCGTCTAGCAAAATTTCAAACGGGTCACGGGAAAGCTCAGGAGAGTTTTCATTGATCCGATTCTTTCGTGGAGTCATAAAATATTCGAGGGAAGTCTCCAGGACCAAAATTATGGTCAGATTCGGTGAACAGACCCATACTCAGTTTTTCGGGCACGCTGTGTACCTACCCCTAGGGCCCGTCTAGCAAAATTTCAAACGGGTCACGGGAAAGCTCAGGAGAGTTTTCATTGATCCGATTCTTTCGTGGAGTCATAAAATATTCGAGGGAAGTCTCCAGGACCAAAATTATGGTCAGATTCGGTGAACAGACCCATACTCAGTTTTTCGGGCACGCTGTGTACCTACCCCTAGGGCCCCGTCTAGCAAAATTTCGAACGGGTCACGGGAAAGCTCAGGAGAGTTTTCATTGATCCGATTCTTTCGTGGAGTCATAAAATATTCGAGGGAAGTCTCCAGGACCAAAATTATGGTCAGATTCGGTGAACAGACCCATACTCAGTTTTTCGGCCACGCTGTGTACCTACCCCTAGGGCCCTTGTAGCAAAATTTCGAACGGGTCACGAGAAAGCTCAGGAGAGTTTTCATTGACCCGATTCTTTCATGGAGTCATAAAATATTCGTGGGAAGTCTCCAGGACCAAAATTATGGTCAGATTCGGTGAACAGACCCATACTCAGATTTTCGGGCACGCTGTGTACCTACCCCTAGGGCCCGTCTAGCAAAATTTCGAACGGGTCACGGGAAAGCTCAGGAGAGTTTTCATTGATCCGATTCTTTCGTGGAGTCATAAAATATTCGAGGGAAGTCTCCAGGACCAAAATTATGGTCAGATTCGGTGAACAGACCCATACTCAGTTTTTCGACCACGCTGTGTACCTACCCCTAGGGCCCTTGTAGCAAAATTTCGAACGGGTCACGGGAAAGCTCAGGAGAGTTTTCATTGACCCGATTCTTTCATGGAGTCATAAAATATTCGTGGAAAGTCTCCAGGACCAAAATTATGGTCAGATTCGGTGAACAGACCCATACTCAGTTTTTCGGGCACGCTGTGTACCTACCCCTAGGGCCCGTCTAGCAAAATTTCAAACGGGTCACGGGAAAGCTCAGGAGAGTTTTCATTGATCCGATTCTTTCGTGGAGTCATAAAATATTCGAGGGAAGTCTCCAGGACCAAAATTATGGTCAGATACGGTGAACAGACCCATACTCAGATTTTCGGCCACGCTGTGTACCTACCCCTAGGGCCCTTGTAGCAAAATTTCGAACGGGTCACGGGAAAGCTCAGGAGAGTTTTCATTGATCCGATTCTTTCGTGGAGTCATAAAATATTCGAGGGAAGTCTCCAGGACCAAAATTATGGTCAGATTCGGTGAACAGACCCATACTCAGTTTTTCGGGCACGCTGTGTACCTACCCCTAGGGCCCGTCTAGCAAAATTTCAAACGGGTCACGGGAAAGCTCAGGAGAGTTTTCATTGATCCGATTCTTTCGTGGAGTCATAAAATATTCGAGGGAAGTCTCCAGGACCAAAATTATGGTCAGATTCGGTGAACAGACCCATACTCAGTTTTTCGGGCACGCTGTGTACCTACCCCTAGGGCCCCGTCTAGCAAAATTTCGAACGGGTCACGGGAAAGCTCAGGAGAGTTTTCATTGATCCGATTCTTTCGTGGAGTCATAAAATATTCGAGGGAAGTCTCCAGGACCAAAATTATGGTCAGATTCGGTGAACAGACCCATACTCAGTTTTTCGGGCACGCTGTGTACCTACCCCTAGGGCCCCGTCTAGCAAAATTTCGAACGGGTCACGGGAAAGCTCAGGAGAGTTTTCATTGATCCGATTCTTTCGTGGAGTCATAAAATATTCGAGGGAAGTCTCCAGGACCAAAATTATGGTCAGATACGGTGAACAGACCCATACTCAGATTTTCGGCCACGCTGTGTACCTACCCCTAGGGCCCTTGTAGCAAAATTTCGAACGGGTCACGGGAAAACTCAGGAGAGTTTTCATTGATCCGATTCTTTCGTGGAGTCATAAAATATTCGAGGGAAGTCTCCAGGACCAAATTTATGGTCAGATTCGGTGAACAGACCCATACTCAGTTTTTCGGGCACGCTGTGTACCTACCCCTAGGGCCCGTCTAGCAAAATTTCGAACGGGTCACGGGAAAGCTCAGGAAGGTTTTCATTGATCCGATTCTTTCGTGGAGTCATAAAATATTCGAGGGAAGTCTCCAGGACCAAAATTATGGTCAGATTCGGTGATCAGACCCTTACTCAGTTTTTCGGGCACGCTGTGTACCTACCCCTAGGGCCCGTCTAGCAAATATTCGAACGGGTCACGGGAAAGCTCAGGAGAGTTTTCATTGATCCGATTCTTTCGTGGAGTCATAAAATATTCGAGGGAAGTCTCCAGGACCAAAATTATGGTCAGATTCGGTGAACAGACCCATACTCAGTTTTTCGGCCACGCTGTGTACCTACCCCTAGGGCCCGTGTAGCAAAATTTCGAACGGGTCACGGGAAAGCTCAGGAGAGTTTTCATTGATCCGATTCTTTCGTGGAGTCATAAAATATTCGAGGGAAGTCTCCAGGACCAAAATTATGGTCAGATTCGGTGAACAGACCCATACTCAGTTTTTCGACCACGCTGTGTACCTACCCCTAGGGCCCTTGTAGCAAAATTTCGAACGGGTCACGGGAAAGCTCAGGAGAGTTTTCATTGACCCGATTCTTTCATGGAGTCATAAAATATTCGTGGGAAGTCTCCAGGACCAAAATTATGGTCAGATTCGGTGAACAGACCCATACTCAGTTTTTCGGGCACGCTGTGTACCTACCCCTAGGGCCCGTCTAGCAAAATTTCAAACGGGTCACGGGAAAGCTCAGGAGAGTTTTCATTGATCCGATTCTTTCGTGGAGTCATAAAATATTCGAGGGAAGTCTCCAGGACCAAAATTATGGTCAGATACGGTGAACAGACCCATACTCAGATTTTCGGCCACGCTGTGTACCTACCCCTAGGGCCCTTGTAGCAAAATTTCGAACGGGTCACGGGAAAGCTCAGGAGAGTTTTCATTGATCCGATTCTTTCGTGGAGTCATAAAATATTCGAGGGAAGTCTCCAGGACCAAAATTATGGTCAGATTCGGTGAACAGACCCATACTCAGTTTTTCGGGCACGCTGTGTACCTACCCCTAGGGCCCGTCTAGCAAAATTTCAAACGGGTCACGGGAAAGCTCAGGAGAGTTTTCATTGATCCGATTCTTTCGTGGAGTCATAAAATATTCGAGGGAAGTCTCCAGGACCAAAATTATGGTCAGATTCGGTGAACAGACCCATACTCAGTTTTTCGGGCACGCTGTGTACCTACCCCTAGGGCCCCGTCTAGCAAAATTTCGAACGGGTCACGGGAAAGCTCAGGAGAGTTTTCATTGATCCGATTCTTTCGTGGAGTCATAAAATATTCGAGGGAAGTCTCCAGGACCAAAATTATGGTCAGATTCGGTGAACAGACCCATACTCAGTTTTTCGGGCACGCTGTGTACCTACCCCTAGGGCCCCGTCTAGCAAAATTTCGAACGGGTCACGGGAAAGCTCAGGAGAGTTTTCATTGATCCGATTCTTTCGTGGAGTCATAAAATATTCGAGGGAAGTCTCCAGGACCAAAATTATGGTCAGATACGGTGAACAGACCCATACTCAGATTTTCGGCCACGCTGTGTACCTACCCCTAGGGCCCTTGTAGCAAAATTTCGAACGGGTCACGGGAAAACTCAGGAGAGTTTTCATTGATCCGATTCTTTCGTGGAGTCATAAAATATTCGAGGGAAGTCTCCAGGACCAAATTTATGGTCAGATTCGGTGAACAGACCCATACTCAGTTTTTCGGGCACGCTGTGTACCTACCCCTAGGGCCCGTCTAGCAAAATTTCGAACGGGTCACGGGAAAGCTCAGGAAGGTTTTCATTGATCCGATTCTTTCGTGGAGTCATAAAATATTCGAGGGAAGTCTCCAGGACCAAAATTATGGTCAGATTCGGTGATCAGACCCTTACTCAGTTTTTCGGGCACGCTGTGTACCTACCCCTAGGGCCCGTCTAGCAAATATTCGAACGGGTCACGGGAAAGCTCAGGAGAGTTTTCATTGATCCGATTCTTTCGTGGAGTCATAAAATATTCGAGGGAAGTCTCCAGGACCAAAATTATGGTCAGATTCGGTGAACAGACCCATACTCAGATTTTCGGCCACGCTGTGTACCTACCCCTAGGGCCCTTGTAGCAAAATTTCGAACGGGTCACGGGAAAGCTCAGGAGAGTTTTCATTGATCCGATTCTTTCGTGGAGTCATAAAATATTCGAGGGAAGTCTCCAGGACCAAAATTATGGTCAGATTCGGTGAACAGACCCATACTCAGTTTTTCGGGCACGCTGTGTACCTACCCCTAGGGCCCGTCTAGCAAAATTTCAAACGGGTCACGGGAAAGCTCAGGAGAGTTTTCATTGATCCGATTCTTTCGTGGAGTCATAAAATATTCGAGGGAAGTCTCCAGGACCAAAATTATGGTCAGATTCGGTGAACAGACCCATACTCAGTTTTTCGGGCACGCTGTGTACCTACCCCTAGGGCCCCGTCTAGCAAAATTTCGAACGGGTCACGGGAAAGCTCAGGAGAGTTTTCATTGATCCGATTCTTTCGTGGAGTCATAAAATATTCGAGGGAAGTCTCCAGGACCAAAATTATGGTCAGATTCGGTGAACAGACCCATACTCAGTTTTTCGGGCACGCTGTGTACCTACCCCTAGGGCCCCGTCTAGCAAAATTTCGAACGGGTCACGGGAAAGCTCAGGAGAGTTTTCATTGATCCGATTCTTTCGTGGAGTCATAAAATATTCGAGGGAAGTCTCCAGGACCAAAATTATGGTCAGATACGGTGAACAGACCCATACTCAGATTTTCGGCCACGCTGTGTACCTACCCCTAGGGCCCTTGTAGCAAAATTTCGAACGGGTCACGGGAAAACTCAGGAGAGTTTTCATTGATCCGATTCTTTCGTGGAGTCATAAAATATTCGAGGGAAGTCTCCAGGACCAAAATTATGGTCAGATTCGGTGAACAGACCCATACTCAGTTTTTCGGGCACGCTGTGTACCTACCCCTAGGGCCCGTCTAGCAAAATTTCAAACGGGTCACGGGAAAGCTCAGGAGAGTTTTCATTGATCCGATTCTTTCGTGGAGTCATAAAATATTCGAGGGAAGTCTCCAGGACCAAAATTATGGTCAGATTCGGTGAACAGACCCATACTCAGTTTTTCGGGCACGCTGTGTACCTACCCCTAGGGCCCGTCTAGCAAAATTTCAAACGGGTCACGGGAAAGCTCAGGAGAGTTTTCATTGATCCGATTCTTTCGTGGAGTCATAAAATATTCGAGGGAAGTCTCCAGGACCAAAATTATGGTCAGATTCGGTGAACAGACCCATACTCAGTTTTTCGGGCACGCTGTGTACCTACCCCTAGGGCCCCGTCTAGCAAAATTTCGAACGGGTCACGGGAAAGCTCAGGAGAGTTTTCATTGATCCGATTCTTTCGTGGAGTCATAAAATATTCGAGGGAAGTCTCCAGGACCAAAATTATGGTCAGATTCGGTGAACAGACCCATACTCAGTTTTTCGGCCACGCTGTGTACCTACCCCTAGGGCCCTTGTAGCAAAATTTCGAACGGGTCACGAGAAAGCTCAGGAGAGTTTTCATTGACCCGATTCTTTCATGGAGTCATAAAATATTCGTGGGAAGTCTCCAGGACCAAAATTATGGTCAGATTCGGTGAACAGACCCATACTCAGATTTTCGGGCACGCTGTGTACCTACCCCTAGGGCCCGTCTAGCAAAATTTCGAACGGGTCACGGGAAAGCTCAGGAGAGTTTTCATTGATCCGATTCTTTCGTGGAGTCATAAAATATTCGAGGGAAGTCTCCAGGACCAAAATTATGGTCAGATTCGGTGAACAGACCCATACTCAGTTTTTCGACCACGCTGTGTACCTACCCCTAGGGCCCTTGTAGCAAAATTTCGAACGGGTCACGGGAAAGCTCAGGAGAGTTTTCATTGACCCGATTCTTTCATGGAGTCATAAAATATTCGTGGGAAGTCTCCAGGACCAAAATTATGGTCAGATTCGGTGAACAGACCCATACTCAGATTTTCGGGCACGCTGTGTACCTACCCCTAGGGCCCGTCTAGCAAAATTTCGAACGGGTCACGGGAAAGCTCAGGAGAGTTTTCATTGATCCGATTCTTTCGTGGAGTCATAAAATATTCGAGGGAAGTCTCCAGGACCAAAATTATGGTCAGATTCGGTGAACAGACCCATACTCAGTTTTTCGACCACGCTGTGTACCTACCCCTAGGGCCCTTGTAGCAAAATTTCGAACGGGTCACGGGAAAGCTCAGGAGAGTTTTCATTGATCCGATTCTTTCGTGGAGTCATAAAATATTCGAGGGAAGTCTCCAGGACCAAAATTATGGTCAGATACGGTGAACAGACCCATACTCAGATTTTCGGCCACGCTGTGTACCTACCCCTAGGGCCCTTGTAGCAAAATTTCGAACGGGTCACGGGAAAACTCAGGAGAGTTTTCATTGATCCGATTCTTTCGTGGAGTCATAAAATATTCGAGGGAAGTCTCCAGGACCAAATTTATGGTCAGATTCGGTGAACAGACCCATACTCAGTTTTTCGGGCACGCTGTGTACCTACCCCTAGGGCCCGTCTAGCAAAATTTCGAACGGGTCACGGGAAAGCTCAGGAAGGTTTTCATTGATCCGATTCTTTCGTGGAGTCATAAAATATTCGAGGGAAGTCTCCAGGACCAAAATTATGGTCAGATTCGGTGATCAGACCCTTACTCAGTTTTTCGGGCACGCTGTGTACCTACCCCTAGGGCCCGTCTAGCAAAATTTCAAACGGGTCACGCGAAAGCTCAGGAGAGTTTTCATTGATCCGATTCTTTCGTGGAGTCATAAAATATTCGTGGGAAGTCTCCAGGACCAAAATTATGGTCAGATTCGTTGAACAGACCCATACTCAGATTTTCGGGCACGCTGTGTACCTACCCCTAGGGCCCGTCTAGCAAAATTTCGAACGGGTCACGGGAAAGCTCAGGAGAGTTTTCATTGATCCGATTCTTTCGTGGAGTCATAAAATATTCGAGGGAAGTCTCCAGGACCAAAATTATGGTCAGATTCGGTGAACAGACCCATACTCAGTTTTTCGACCACGCTGTGTACCTACCCCTAGGGCCCTTGTAGCAAAATTTCGAACGGGTCACGGGAAAGCTCAGGAGAGTTTTCATTGACCCGATTCTTTCATGGAGTCATAAAATATTCGTGGGAAGTCTCCAGGACCAAAATTATGGTCAGATTCGGTGAACAGACCCATACTCAGTTTTTCGGGCACGCTGTGTACCTACCCCTAGGGCCCGTCTAGCAAAATTTCAAACGGGTCACGGGAAAGCTCAGGAGAGTTTTCATTGATCCGATTCTTTCGTGGAGTCATAAAATATTCGAGGGAAGTCTCCAGGACCAAAATTATGGTCAGATACGGTGAACAGACCCATACTCAGATTTTCGGCCACGCTGTGTACCTACCCCTAGGGCCCTTGTAGCAAAATTTCGAACGGGTCACGGGAAAGCTCAGGAGAGTTTTCATTGATCCGATTCTTTCGTGGAGTCATAAAATATTCGAGGGAAGTCTCCAGGACCAAAATTATGGTCAGATTCGGTGAACAGACCCATACTCAGTTTTTCGGGCACGCTGTGTACCTACCCCTAGGGCCCGTCTAGCAAAATTTCAAACGGGTCACGGGAAAGCTCAGGAGAGTTTTCATTGATCCGATTCTTTCGTGGAGTCATAAAATATTCGAGGGAAGTCTCCAGGACCAAAATTATGGTCAGATTCGGTGAACAGACCCATACTCAGTTTTTCGGGCACGCTGTGTACCTACCCCTAGGGCCCCGTCTAGCAAAATTTCGAACGGGTCACGGGAAAGCTCAGGAGAGTTTTCATTGATCCGATTCTTTCGTGGAGTCATAAAATATTCGAGGGAAGTCTCCAGGACCAAAATTATGGTCAGATTCGGTGAACAGACCCATACTCAGTTTTTCGGGCACGCTGTGTACCTACCCCTAGGGCCCCGTCTAGCAAAATTTCGAACGGGTCACGGGAAAGCTCAGGAGAGTTTTCATTGATCCGATTCTTTCGTGGAGTCATAAAATATTCGAGGGAAGTCTCCAGGACCAAAATTATGGTCAGATACGGTGAACAGACCCATACTCAGATTTTCGGCCACGCTGTGTACCTACCCCTAGGGCCCTTGTAGCAAAATTTCGAACGGGTCACGGGAAAACTCAGGAGAGTTTTCATTGATCCGATTCTTTCGTGGAGTCATAAAATATTCGAGGGAAGTCTCCAGGACCAAATTTATGGTCAGATTCGGTGAACAGACCCATACTCAGTTTTTCGGGCACGCTGTGTACCTACCCCTAGGGCCCGTCTAGCAAAATTTCGAACGGGTCACGGGAAAGCTCAGGAAGGTTTTCATTGATCCGATTCTTTCGTGGAGTCATAAAATATTCGAGGGAAGTCTCCAGGACCAAAATTATGGTCAGATTCGGTGATCAGACCCTTACTCAGTTTTTCGGGCACGCTGTGTACCTACCCCTAGGGCCCGTCTAGCAAATATTCGAACGGGTCACGGGAAAGCTCAGGAGAGTTTTCATTGATCCGATTCTTTCGTGGAGTCATAAAATATTCGAGGGAAGTCTCCAGGACCAAAATTATGGTCAGATTCGGTGAACAGACCCATACTCAGATTTTCGGCCACGCTGTGTACCTACCCCTAGGGCCCTTGTAGCAAAATTTCGAACGGGTCACGGGAAAGCTCAGGAGAGTTTTCATTGATCCGATTCTTTCGTGGAGTCATAAAATATTCGAGGGAAGTCTCCAGGACCAAAATTATGGTCAGATTCGGTGAACAGACCCATACTCAGTTTTTCGGGCACGCTGTGTACCTACCCCTAGGGCCCGTCTAGCAAAATTTCAAACGGGTCACGGGAAAGCTCAGGAGAGTTTTCATTGATCCGATTCTTTCGTGGAGTCATAAAATATTCGAGGGAAGTCTCCAGGACCAAAATTATGGTCAGATTCGGTGAACAGACCCATACTCAGTTTTTCGGGCACGCTGTGTACCTACCCCTAGGGCCCCGTCTAGCAAAATTTCGAACGGGTCACGGGAAAGCTCAGGAGAGTTTTCATTGATCCGATTCTTTCGTGGAGTCATAAAATATTCGAGGGAAGTCTCCAGGACCAAAATTATGGTCAGATTCGGTGAACAGACCCATACTCAGTTTTTCGGGCACGCTGTGTACCTACCCCTAGGGCCCCGTCTAGCAAAATTTCGAACGGGTCACGGGAAAGCTCAGGAGAGTTTTCATTGATCCGATTCTTTCGTGGAGTCATAAAATATTCGAGGGAAGTCTCCAGGACCAAAATTATGGTCAGATACGGTGAACAGACCCATACTCAGATTTTCGGCCACGCTGTGTACCTACCCCTAGGGCCCTTGTAGCAAAATTTCGAACGGGTCACGGGAAAACTCAGGAGAGTTTTCATTGATCCGATTCTTTCGTGGAGTCATAAAATATTCGAGGGAAGTCTCCAGGACCAAAATTATGGTCAGATTCGGTGAACAGACCCATACTCAGTTTTTCGGGCACGCTGTGTACCTACCCCTAGGGCCCGTCTAGCAAAATTTCAAACGGGTCACGGGAAAGCTCAGGAGAGTTTTCATTGATCCGATTCTTTCGTGGAGTCATAAAATATTCGAGGGAAGTCTCCAGGACCAAAATTATGGTCAGATTCGGTGAACAGACCCATACTCAGTTTTTCGGGCACGCTGTGTACCTACCCCTAGGGCCCGTCTAGCAAAATTTCAAACGGGTCACGGGAAAGCTCAGGAGAGTTTTCATTGATCCGATTCTTTCGTGGAGTCATAAAATATTCGAGGGAAGTCTCCAGGACCAAAATTATGGTCAGATTCGGTGAACAGACCCATACTCAGTTTTTCGGGCACGCTGTGTACCTACCCCTAGGGCCCCGTCTAGCAAAATTTCGAACGGGTCACGGGAAAGCTCAGGAGAGTTTTCATTGATCCGATTCTTTCGTGGAGTCATAAAATATTCGAGGGAAGTCTCCAGGACCAAAATTATGGTCAGATTCGGTGAACAGACCCATACTCAGTTTTTCGGCCACGCTGTGTACCTACCCCTAGGGCCCTTGTAGCAAAATTTCGAACGGGTCACGAGAAAGCTCAGGAGAGTTTTCATTGACCCGATTCTTTCATGGAGTCATAAAATATTCGTGGGAAGTCTCCAGGACCAAAATTATGGTCAGATTCGGTGAACAGACCCATACTCAGATTTTCGGGCACGCTGTGTACCTACCCCTAGGGCCCGTCTAGCAAAATTTCGAACGGGTCACGGGAAAGCTCAGGAGAGTTTTCATTGATCCGATTCTTTCGTGGAGTCATAAAATATTCGAGGGAAGTCTCCAGGACCAAAATTATGGTCAGATTCGGTGAACAGACCCATACTCAGTTTTTCGACCACGCTGTGTACCTACCCCTAGGGCCCTTGTAGCAAAATTTCGAACGGGTCACGGGAAAGCTCAGGAGAGTTTTCATTGACCCGATTCTTTCATGGAGTCATAAAATATTCGTGGGAAGTCTCCAGGACCAAAATTATGGTCAGATTCGGTGAACAGACCCATACTCAGTTTTTCGGGCACGCTGTGTACCTACCCCTAGGGCCCGTCTAGCAAAATTTCAAACGGGTCACGGGAAAGCTCAGGAGAGTTTTCATTGATCCGATTCTTTCGTGGAGTCATAAAATATTCGAGGGAAGTCTCCAGGACCAAAATTATGGTCAGATACGGTGAACAGACCCATACTCAGATTTTCGGCCACGCTGTGTACCTACCCCTAGGGCCCTTGTAGCAAAATTTCGAACGGGTCACGGGAAAGCTCAGGAGAGTTTTCATTGATCCGATTCTTTCGTGGAGTCATAAAATATTCGAGGGAAGTCTCCAGGACCAAAATTATGGTCAGATTCGGTGAACAGACCCATACTCAGTTTTTCGGGCACGCTGTGTAACTACCCCTAGGGCCCGTCTAGCAAAATTTCAAACGGGTCACGGGAAAGCTCAGGAGAGTTTTCATTGATCCGATTCTTTCGTGGAGTCATAAAATATTCGAGGGAAGTCTCCAGGACCAAAATTATGGTCAGATTCGGTGAACAGACCCATACTCAGTTTTTCGGGCACGCTGTGTACCTACCCCTAGGGCCCCGTCTAGCAAAATTTCGAACGGGTCACGGGAAAGCTCAGGAGAGTTTTCATTGATCCGATTCTTTCGTGGAGTCATAAAATATTCGAGGGAAGTCTCCAGGACCAAAATTATGGTCAGATTCGGTGAACAGACCCATACTCAGTTTTTCGGGCACGCTGTGTACCTACCCCTAGGGCCCCGTCTAGCAAAATTTCGAACGGGTCACGGGAAAGCTCAGGAGAGTTTTCATTGATCCGATTCTTTCGTGGAGTCATAAAATATTCGAGGGAAGTCTCCAGGACCAAAATTATGGTCAGATTCGGTGAACAGACCCATACTCAGTTTTTCGGCCACGCTGTGTACCTACCCCTAGGGCCCTTGTAGCAAAATTTCGAACGGGTCACGAGAAAGATCAGGAGAGTTTTCATTGACTCGATTCTTTCATGGAGTCATAAAATATTCGTGGGAAGTCTCCAGGACCAAAATTATGGTCAGATTCGGTGAACAGACCCATACTCAGATTTTCGGGCACGCTGTGTACCTACCCCTAGGGCCCGTCTAGCAAAATTTCGAACGGGTCACGGGAAAGCTCAGGAGAGTTTTCATTGATCCGATTCTTTCGTGGAGTCATAAAATATTCGAGGGAAGTCTCCAGGACCAAAATTATGGTCAGATTCGGTGAACAGACCCATACTCAGTTTTTCGACCACGCTGTGTACCTACCCCTAGGGCCCTTGTAGCAAAATTTCGAACGGGTCACGGGAAAGCTCAGGAGAGTTTTCATTGATCCGATTCTTTCGTGGAGTCATAAAATATTCGAGGGAAGTCTCCAGGACCAAAATTATGGTCAGATACGGTGAACAGACCCATACTCAGATTTTCGGCCACGCTGTGTACCTACCCCTAGGGCCCTTGTAGCAAAATTTCGAACGGGTCACGGGAAAGCTCAGGTGAGTTTTCATTGATCCGATTCTTTCGTGGAGTCATAAAATATTCGAGGGAAGTCTCCAGGACCAAAATTATGGTCAGATTCGGTGAACAGACCCATACTCAGTTTTTCGGGCACGCTGTGTACCTACCCCTAGGGCCCGTCTAGCAAAATTTCAAACGGGTCACGGGAAAGCTCAGGAGAGTTTTCATTGATCCGATTCTTTCGTGGAGTCATAAAATATTCGAGAGAAGTCTCCAGGACCAAAATTATGGTCAGATTCGGTGAACAGACCCATACTCAGTTTTTCGGCCACGCTGTGTACCTACCCCTAGGGCCCTTGTAGCAAAATTTCGAACGGGTCACGGGAAAGCTCAGGAGAGTTTTCATTGATCCGATTCTTTCGTGGAGTCATAAAATATTCGAGGGAAGTCTCCAGGACCAAAATTATGGTCAGATTCGGTGAACAGACCCATACTCAGTTTTTCGGGCACGCTGTGTACCTACCCCTAGGGCCCGTCTAGCAAAATTTCAAACGGGTCACGGGAAAGCTCAGGAGAGTTTTCATTGATCCGATTCTTTCGTGGAGTCATAAAATATTCGAGGGAAGTCTCCAGGACCAAAATTATGGTCAGATTCGGTGAACAGACCCATACTCAGTTTTTCGGGCACGCTGTGTACCTACCCCTAGGGCCCCGTCTAGCAAAATTTCGAACGGGTCACGGGAAAGCTCAGGAGAGTTTTCATTGATCCGATTCTTTCGTGGAGTCATAAAATATTCGAGGGAAGTCTCCAGGACCAAAATTATGGTCAGATTCGGTGAACAGACCCATACTCAGTTTTTCGGGCACGCTGTGTACCTACCCCTAGGGCCCCGTCTAGCAAAATTTCGAACGGGTCACGGGAAAGCTCAGGAGAGTTTTCATTGATCCGATTCTTTCGTGGAGTCATAAAATATTCGAGGGAAGTCTCCAGGACCAAAATTATGGTCAGATTCGGTGAACAGACCCATACTCAGTTTTTCGGCCACGCTGTGTACCTACCCCTAGGGCCCTTGTAGCAAAATTTCGAACGGGTCACGAGAAAGATCAGGAGAGTTTTCATTGACCCGATTCTTTCATGGAGTCATAAAATATTCGTGGGAAGTCTCCAGGACCAAAATTATGGTCAGATTCGGTGAACAGACCCATACTCAGATTTTCGGGCACGCTGTGTACCTACCCCTAGGGCCCGTCTAGCAAAATTTCGAACGGGTCACGGGAAAGCTCAGGAGAGTTTTCATTGATCCGATTCTTTCGTGGAGTCATAAAATATTCGAGGGAAGTCTCCAGGACCAAAATTATGGTCAGATTCGGTGAACAGACCCATACTCAGTTTTTCGACCACGCTGTGTACCTACCCCTAGGGCCCTTGTAGCAAAATTTCGAACGGGTCACGGGAAAGCTCAGGAGAGTTTTCATTGATCCGATTCTTTCGTGGAGTCATAAAATATTCGAGGGAAGTCTCCAGGACCAAAATTATGGTCAGATACGGTGAACAGACCCATACTCAGATTTTCGGCCACGCTGTGTACCTACCCCTAGGGCCCTTGTAGCAAAATTTCGAACGGGTCACGGGAAAGCTCAGGAGAGTTTTCATTGATCCGATTCTTTCGTGGAGTCATAAAATATTCGAGGGAAGTCTCCAGGACCAAAATTATGGTCAGATTCGGTGAACAGACCCATACTCAGTTTTTCGGGCACGCTGTGTACCTACCCCTAGGGCCCGTCTAGCAAAATTTCAAACGGGTCACGGGAAAGCTCAGGAGAGTTTTCATTGATCCGATTCTTTCGTGGAGTCATAAAATATTCGAGAGAAGTCTCCAGGACCAAAATTATGGTCAGATTCGGTGAACAGACCCATACTCAGTTTTTCGGCCACGCTGTGTACCTACCCCTAGGGCCCTTGTAGCAAAATTTCGAACGGGTCACGGGAAAGCTCAGGAGAGTTTTCATTGATCCGATTCTTTCGTGGAGTCATAAAATATTCGAGGGAAGTCTCCAGGACCAAAATTATGGTCAGATTCGGTGAACAGACCCATACTCAGTTTTTCGGGCACGCTGTGTACCTACCCCTAGGGCCCCGTCTAGCAAAATTTCGAACGGGTCACGGGAAAGCTCAGGAGAGTTTTCATTGATCCGATTCTTTCGTGGAGTCATAAAATATTCGAGGGAAGTCTCCAGGACCAAAATTATGGTCAGATTCGGTGAACAGACCCATACTCAGTTTTTCGGCCACGCTGTGTACCTACCCCTAGGGCCCTTGTAGCAAAATTTCGAACGGGTCACGAGAAAGATCAGGAGAGTTTTCATTGACCCGATTCTTTCATGGAGTCATAAAATATTCGTGGGAAGTCTCCAGGACCAAAATTATGGTCAGATTCGGTGAACAGACCCATACTCAGATTTTCGGGCACGCTGTGTACCTACCCCTAGGGCCCGTCTAGCAAAATTTCGAACGGGTCACGGGAAAGCTCAGGAGAGTTTTCATTGATCCGATTCTTTCGTGGAGTCATAAAATATTCGAGGGAAGTCTCCAGGACCAAAATTATGGTCAGATTCGGTGAACAGACCCATACTCAGTTTTTCGACCACGCTGTGTACCTACCCCTAGGGCCCTTGTAGCAAAATTTCGAACGGGTCACGGGAAAGCTCAGGAGAGTTTTCATTGATCCGATTCTTTCGTGGAGTCATAAAATATTCGAGGGAAGTCTCCAGGACCAAAATTATGGTCAGATACGATGAACAGACCCATACTCAGATTTTCGGCCACGCTGTGTACCTACCCCTAGGGCCCTTGTAGCAAAATTTCGAACGGGTCACGGGAAAGCTCAGGTGAGTTTTCATTGATCCGATTCTTTCGTGGAGTCATAAAATATTCGAGGGAAGTCTCCAGGACCAAAATTATGGTCAGATTCGGTGAACAGACCCATACTCAGTTTTTCGGGCACGCTGTGTACCTACCCCTAGGGCCCGTCTAGCAAAATTTCAAACGGGTCACGGGAAAGCTCAGGAGAGTTTTCATTGATCCGATTCTTTCGTGGAGTCATAAAATATTCGAGAGAAGTCTCCAGGACCAAAATTATGGTCAGATTCGGTGAACAGACCCATACTCAGTTTTTCGGCCACGCTGTGTACCTACCCCTAGGGCCCTTGTAGCAAAATTTCGAACGGGTCACGGGAAAGCTCAGGAGAGTTTTCATTGATCCGATTCTTTCGTGGAGTCATAAAATATTCGAGGGAAGTCTCCAGGACCAAAATTATGGTCAGATTCGGTGAACAGACCCATACTCAGTTTTTCGGGCACGCTGTGTACCTACCCCTAGGGCCCGTCTAGCAAAATTTCAAACGGGTCACGGGAAAGCTCAGGAGAGTTTTCATTGATCCGATTCTTTCGTGGAGTCATAAAATATTCGAGGGAAGTCTCCAGGACCAAAATTATGGTCAGATTCGGTGAACAGACCCATACTCAGTTTTTCGGGCACGCTGTGTACCTACCCCTAGGGCCCCGTCTAGCAAAATTTCGAACGGGTCACGGGAAAGCTCAGGAGAGTTTTCATTGATCCGATTCTTTCGTGGAGTCATAAAATATTCGAGGGAAGTCTCCAGGACCAAAATTATGGTCAGATTCGGTGAACAGACCCATACTCAGTTTTTCGGCCACGCTGTGTACCTACCCCTAGGGCCCTTGTAGCAAAATTTCGAACGGGTCACGGGAAAGCTCAGGAGAGTTTTCATTGACCCGATTCTTTCGTGGAGTCATAAAATATTCGAGGGAAGTCTCCAGGACCAAAATTATGGTCAGATTCGGTGAACAGACCCATACTCAGTTTTTCGACCACGCTGTGTACCTACCCCTAGGGCCCTTGTAGCAAAATTTCGAACGGGTCACGGGAAAGCTCAGGAGAGTTTTCATTGATCCGATTCTTTCGTGGAGTCATAAAATATTCGAGGGAAGTCTCCAGGACCAAAATTATGGTCAGATACGGTGAACAGACCCATACTCAGATTTTCGGCCACGCTGTGTACCTACCCCTAGGGCCCTTGTAGCAAAATTTCGAACGGGTCACGGGAAAGCTCAGGAGAGTTTTCATTGATCCGATTCTTTCGTGGAGTCATAAAATATTCGAGGGAAGTCTCCAGGACCAAAATTATGGTCAGATTCGGTGAACAGACCCATACTCAGTTTTTTGGGCACGCTGTGTACCTACCCCTAGGGCCCGTCTAGCAAAATTTCAAACGGGTCACGGGAAAGCTCAGGAGAGTTTTCATTGATCCGATTCTTTCGTGGAGTCATAAAATATTCGAGAGAAGTCTCCAGGACCAAAATTATGGTCAGATTCGGTGAACAGACCCATACTCAGTTTTTCGGCCACGCTGTGTACCTACCCCTAGGGCCCTTGTAGCAAAATTTCGAACGGGTCACGGGAAAGCTCAGGAGAGTTTTCATTGATCCGATTCTTTCGTGGAGTCATAAAATATTCGAGGGAAGTCTCCAGGACCAAAATTATGGTCAGATTCGGTGAACAGACCCATACTCAGTTTTTCGGGCACGCTGTGTACCTACCCCTAGGGCCCGTCTAGCAAAATTTCAAACGGGTCACGGGAAAGCTCAGGAGAGTTTTCATTGATCCGATTCTTTCGTGGAGTCATAAAATATTCGAGAGAAGTCTCCAGGACCAAAATTATGGTCAGATTCGGTGAACAGACCCATACTCAGTTTTTCGGCCACGCTGTGTACCTACCCCTAGGGCCCTTGTAGCAAAATTTCGAACGGGTCACGGGAAAGCTCAGGAGAGTTTTCATTGATCCGATTCTTTCGTGGAGTCATAAAATATTCGAGGGAAGTCTCCAGGACCAAAATTATGGTCAGATTCGGTGAACAGACCCATACTCAGTTTTTCGGGCACGCTGTGTACCTACCCCTAGGGCCCCGTCTAGCAAAATTTCGAACGGGTCACGGGAAAGCTCAGGAGAGTTTTCATTGATCCGATTCTTTCGTGGAGTCATAAAATATTCGAGGGAAGTCTCCAGGACCAAAATTATGGTCAGATTCGGTGAACAGACCCATACTCAGTTTTTCGGCCACGCTGTGTACCTACCCCTAGGGCCCTTGTAGCAAAATTTCGAACGGGTCACGAGAAAGATCAGGAGAGTTTTCATTGACCCGATTCTTTCATGGAGTCATAAAATATTCGTGGGAAGTCTCCAGGACCAAAATTATGGTCAGATTCGGTGAACAGACCCATACTCAGATTTTCGGGCACGCTGTGTACCTACCCCTAGGGCCCGTCTAGCAAAATTTCGAACGGGTCACGGGAAAGCTCAGGAGAGTTTTCATTGATCCGATTCTTTCGTGGAGTCATAAAATATTCGAGGGAAGTCTCCAGGACCAAAATTATGGTCAGATTCGGTGAACAGACCCATACTCAGTTTTTCGACCACGCTGTGTACCTACCCCTAGGGCCCTTGTAGCAAAATTTCGAACGGGTCACGGGAAAGCTCAGGAGAGTTTTCATTGATCCGATTCTTTCGTGGAGTCATAAAATATTCGAGGGAAGTCTCCAGGACCAAAATTATGGTCAGATACGATGAACAGACCCATACTCAGATTTTCGGCCACGCTGTGTACCTACCCCTAGGGCCCTTGTAGCAAAATTTCGAACGGGTCACGGGAAAGCTCAGGTGAGTTTTCATTGATCCGATTCTTTCGTGGAGTCATAAAATATTCGAGGGAAGTCTCCAGGACCAAAATTATGGTCAGATTCGGTGAACAGACCCATACTCAGTTTTTCGGGCACGCTGTGTACCTACCCCTAGGGCCCGTCTAGCAAAATTTCAAACGGGTCACGGGAAAGCTCAGGAGAGTTTTCATTGATCCGATTCTTTCGTGGAGTCATAAAATATTCGAGAGAAGTCTCCAGGACCAAAATTATGGTCAGATTCGGTGAACAGACCCATACTCAGTTTTTCGGCCACGCTGTGTACCTACCCCTAGGGCCCTTGTAGCAAAATTTCGAACGGGTCACGGGAAAGCTCAGGAGAGTTTTCATTGATCCGATTCTTTCGTGGAGTCATAAAATATTCGAGGGAAGTCTCCAGGACCAAAATTATGGTCAGATTCGGTGAACAGACCCATACTCAGTTTTTCGGGCACGCTGTGTACCTACCCCTAGGGCCCGTCTAGCAAAATTTCAAACGGGTCACGGGAAAGCTCAGGAGAGTTTTCATTGATCCGATTCTTTCGTGGAGTCATAAAATATTCGAGGGAAGTCTCCAGGACCAAAATTATGGTCAGATTCGGTGAACAGACCCATACTCAGTTTTTCGGGCACGCTGTGTACCTACCCCTAGGGCCCCGTCTAGCAAAATTTCGAACGGGTCACGGGAAAGCTCAGGAGAGTTTTCATTGATCCGATTCTTTCGTGGAGTCATAAAATATTCGAGGGAAGTCTCCAGGACCAAAATTATGGTCAGATTCGGTGAACAGACCCATACTCAGTTTTTCGGCCACGCTGTGTACCTACCCCTAGGGCCCTTGTAGCAAAATTTCGAACGGGTCACGGGAAAGCTCAGGAGAGTTTTCATTGACCCGATTCTTTCGTGGAGTCATAAAATATTCGAGGGAAGTCTCCAGGACCAAAATTATGGTCAGATTCGGTGAACAGACCCATACTCAGTTTTTCGACCACGCTGTGTACCTACCCCTAGGGCCCTTGTAGCAAAATTTCGAACGGGTCACGGGAAAGCTCAGGAGAGTTTTCATTGATCCGATTCTTTCGTGGAGTCATAAAATATTCGAGGGAAGTCTCCAGGACCAAAATTATGGTCAGATACGGTGAACAGACCCATACTCAGATTTTCGGCCACGCTGTGTACCTACCCCTAGGGCCCTTGTAGCAAAATTTCGAACGGGTCACGGGAAAGCTCAGGAGAGTTTTCATTGATCCGATTCTTTCGTGGAGTCATAAAATATTCGAGGGAAGTCTCCAGGACCAAAATTATGGTCAGATTCGGTGAACAGACCCATACTCAGTTTTTTGGGCACGCTGTGTACCTACCCCTAGGGCCCGTCTAGCAAAATTTCAAACGGGTCACGGGAAAGCTCAGGAGAGTTTTCATTGATCCGATTCTTTCGTGGAGTCATAAAATATTCGAGAGAAGTCTCCAGGACCAAAATTATGGTCAGATTCGGTGAACAGACCCATACTCAGTTTTTCGGCCACGCTGTGTACCTACCCCTAGGGCCCTTGTAGCAAAATTTCGAACGGGTCACGGGAAAGCTCAGGAGAGTTTTCATTGATCCGATTCTTTCGTGGAGTCATAAAATATTCGAGGGAAGTCTCCAGGACCAAAATTATGGTCAGATTCGGTGAACAGACCCATACTCAGTTTTTCGGGCACGCTGTGTACCTACCCCTAGGGCCCGTCTAGCAAAATTTCAAACGGGTCACGGGAAAGCTCAGGAGAGTTTTCATTGATCCGATTCTTTCGTGGAGTCATAAAATATTCGAGAGAAGTCTCCAGGACCAAAATTATGGTCAGATTCGGTGAACAGACCCATACTCAGTTTTTCGGCCACGCTGTGTACCTACCCCTAGGGCCCTTGTAGCAAAATTTCGAACGGGTCACGGGAAAGCTCAGGAGAGTTTTCATTGATCCGATTCTTTCGTGGAGTCATAAAATATTCGAGGGAAGTCTCCAGGACCAAAATTATGGTCAGATTCGGTGAACAGACCCATACTCAGTTTTTCGGGCACGCTGTGTACCTACCCCTAGGGCCCCGTCTAGCAAAATTTCGAACGGGTCACGGGAAAGCTCAGGAGAGTTTTCATTGATCCGATTCTTTCGTGGAGTCATAAAATATTCGAGGGAAGTCTCCAGGACCAAAATTATGGTCAGATTCGGTGAACAGACCCATACTCAGTTTTTCGGGCACGCTGTGTACCTACCCCTAGGGCCCCGTCTAGCAAAATTTCGAACGGGTCACGGGAAAGCTCAGGAGAGTTTTCATTGATCCGATTCTTTCGTGGAGTCATAAAATATTCGAGGGAAGTCTCCAGGACCAAAATTATGGTCAGATACGGTGAACAGACCCATACTCAGATTTTCGGCCACGCTGTGTACCTACCCCTAGGGCCCTTGTAGCAAAATTTCGAACGGGTCACGGGAAAACTCAGGAGAGTTTTCATTGATCCGATTCTTTCGTGGAGTCATAAAATATTCGAGGGAAGTCTCCAGGACCAAAATTATGGTCAGATTCGGTGAACAGACCCATACTCAGTTTTTCGGGCACGCTGTGTACCTACCCCTAGGGCCCGTCTAGCAAAATTTCAAACGGGTCACGGGAAAGCTCAGGAGAGTTTTCATTGATCCGATTCTTTCGTGGAGTCATAAAATATTCGAGGGAAGTCTCCAGGACCAAAATTATGGTCAGATTCGGTGAACAGACCCATACTCAGTTTTTCGGGCACGCTGTGTACCTACCCCTAGGGCCCGTCTAGCAAAATTTCAAACGGGTCACGGGAAAGCTCAGGAGAGTTTTCATTGATCCGATTCTTTCGTGGAGTCATAAAATATTCGAGGGAAGTCTCCAGGACCAAAATTATGGTCAGATTCGGTGAACAGACCCATACTCAGTTTTTCGGGCACGCTGTGTACCTACCCCTAGGGCCCCGTCTAGCAAAATTTCGAACGGGTCACGGGAAAGCTCAGGAGAGTTTTCATTGATCCGATTCTTTCGTGGAGTCATAAAATATTCGAGGGAAGTCTCCAGGACCAAAATTATGGTCAGATTCGGTGAACAGACCCATACTCAGTTTTTCGGCCACGCTGTGTACCTACCCCTAGGGCCCTTGTAGCAAAATTTCGAACGGGTCACGAGAAAGCTCAGGAGAGTTTTCATTGACCCGATTCTTTCATGGAGTCATAAAATATTCGTGGGAAGTCTCCAGGACCAAAATTATGGTCAGATTCGGTGAACAGACCCATACTCAGATTTTCGGGCACGCTGTGTACCTACCCCTAGGGCCCGTCTAGCAAAATTTCGAACGGGTCACGGGAAAGCTCAGGAGAGTTTTCATTGATCCGATTCTTTCGTGGAGTCATAAAATATTCGAGGGAAGTCTCCAGGACCAAAATTATGGTCAGATTCGGTGAACAGACCCATACTCAGTTTTTCGACCACGCTGTGTACCTACCCCTAGGGCCCTTGTAGCAAAATTTCGAACGGGTCACGGGAAAGCTCAGGAGAGTTTTCATTGATCCGATTCTTTCGTGGAGTCATAAAATATTCGAGGGAAGTCTCCAGGACCAAAATTATGGTCAGATTCGGTGAACAGACCCATACTCAGTTTTTCGGGCACGCTGTGTACCTACCCCTAGGGCCCCGTCTAGCAAAATTTCGAACGGGTCACGGGAAAGCTCAGGAGAGTTTTCATTGATCCGATTCTTTCGTGGAGTCATAAAATATTCGAGGGAAGTCTCCAGGACCAAAATTATGGTCAGATTCGGTGAACAGACCCATACTCAGTTTTTCGGGCACGCTGTGTACCTACCCCTAGGGCCCCGTCTAGCAAAATTTCGAACGGGTCACGGGAAAGCTCAGGAGAGTTTTCATTGATCCGATTCTTTCGTGGAGTCATAAAATATTCGAGGGAAGTCTCCAGGACCAAAATTATGGTCAGATACGGTGAACAGACCCATACTCAGATTTTCGGCCACGCTGTGTACCTACACCTAGGGCCCTTGTAGCAAAATTTCGAACGGGTCACGGGAAAACTCAGGAGAGTTTTCATTGATCCGATTCTTTCGTGGAGTCATAAAATATTCGAGGGAAGTCTCCAGGACCAAAATTATGGTCAGATTCGGTGAACAGACCCATACTCAGTTTTTCGGGCACGCTGTGTACCTACCCCTAGGGCCCGTCTAGCAAAATTTCAAACGGGTCACGGGAAAGCTCAGGAGAGTTTTCATTGATCCGATTCTTTCGTGGAGTCATAAAATATTCGAGGGAAGTCTCCAGGACCAAAATTATGGTCAGATTCGGTGAACAGACCCATACTCAGTTTTTCGGGCACGCTGTGTACCTACCCCTAGGGCCCCGTCTAGCAAAATTTCGAACGGGTCACGGGAAAGCTCAGGAGAGTTTTCATTGATCCGATTCTTTCGTGGAGTCATAAAATATTCGAGGGAAGTCTCCAGGACCAAAATTATGGTCAGATTCGGTGAACAGACCCATACTCAGTTTTTCGGCCACGCTGTGTACCTACCCCTAGGGCCCTTGTAGCAAAATTTCGAACGGGTCACGAGAAAGCTCAGGAGAGTTTTCATTGACCCGATTCTTTCATGGAGTCATAAAATATTCGTGGGAAGTCTCCAGGACCAAAATTATGGTCAGATTCGGTGAACAGACCCATACTCAGATTTTCGGGCACGCTGTGTACCTACCCCTAGGGCCCGTCTAGCAAAATTTCGAACGGGTCACGGGAAAGCTCAGGAGAGTTTTCATTGATCCGATTCTTTCGTGGAGTCATAAAATATTCGAGGGAAGTCTCCAGGACCAAAATTATGGTCAGATTCGGTGAACAGACCCATACTCAGTTTTTCGACCACGCTGTGTACCTACCCCTAGGGCCCTTGTAGCAAAATTTCGAACGGGTCACGGGAAAGCTCAGGAGAGTTTTCATTGACCCGATTCTTTCATGGAGTCATAAAATATTCGTGGGAAGTCTCCAGGACCAAAATTATGGTCAGATTCGGTGAACAGACCCATACTCAGTTTTTCGGGCACGCTGTGTACCTACCCCTAGGGCCCGTCTAGCAAAATTTCAAACGGGTCACGGGAAAGCTCAGGAGAGTTTTCATTGATCCGATTCTTTCGTGGAGTCATAAAATATTCGAGGGAAGTCTCCAGGACCAAAATTATGGTCAGATACGGTGAACAGACCCATACTCAGATTTTCGGCCACGCTGTGTACCTACCCCTAGGGCCCTTGTAGCAAAATTTCGAACGGGTCACGGGAAAGCTCAGGAGAGTTTTCATTGATCCGATTCTTTCGTGGAGTCATAAAATATTCGAGGGAAGTCTCCAGGACCAAAATTATGGTCAGATTCGGTGAACAGACCCATACTCAGTTTTTCGGGCACGCTGTGTACCTACCCCTAGGGCCCGTCTAGCAAAATTTCAAACGGGTCACGGGAAAGCTCAGGAGAGTTTTCATTGATCCGATTCTTTCGTGGAGTCATAAAATATTCGAGAGAAGTCTCCAGGACCAAAATTATGGTCAGATTCGGTGAACAGACCCATACTCAGTTTTTCGGCCACGCTGTGTACCTACCCCTAGGGCCCTTGTAGCAAAATTTCGAACGGGTCACGGGAAAGCTCAGAAGAGTTTTCATTGATCCGATTCTTTCGTGGAGTCATAAAATATTCGAGGGAAGTCTCCAGGACCAAAATTATGGTCAGATTCGGTGAACAGACCCATACTCAGTTTTTCGGGCACGCTGTGTACCTACCCCTAGGGCCCCGTCTAGCAAAATTTCGAACGGGTCACGGGAAAGCTCAGGAGAGTTTTCATTGATCCGATTCTTTCGTGGAGTCATAAAATATTCGAGGGAAGTCTCCAGGACCAAAATTATGGTCAGATTCGGTGAACAGACCCATACTCAGTTTTTCGGGCACGCTGTGTACCTACCCCTAGGGCCCCGTCTAGCAAAATTTCGAACGGGTCACGGGAAAGCTCAGGAGAGTTTTCATTGATCCGATTCTTTCGTGGAGTCATAAAATATTCGAGGGAAGTCTCCAGGACCAAAATTATGGTCAGATACGGTGAACAGACCCATACTCAGATTTTCGGCCACGCTGTGTACCTACCCCTAGGGCCCTTGTAGCAAAATTTCGAACGGGTCACGGGAAAACTCAGGAGAGTTTTCATTGATCCGATTCTTTCGTGGAGTCATAAAATATTCGAGGGAAGTCTCCAGGACCAAAATTATGGTCAGATTCGGTGAACAGACCCATACTCAGTTTTTCGGGCACGCTGTGTACCTACCCCTAGGGCCCGTCTAGCAAAATTTCAAACGGGTCACGGGAAAGCTCAGGAGAGTTTTCATTGATCCGATTCTTTCGTGGAGTCATAAAATATTCGAGGGAAGTCTCCAGGACCAAAATTATGGTCAGATTCGGTGAACAGACCCATACTCAGTTTTTCGGGCACGCTGTGTACCTACCCCTAGGGCCCGTCTAGCAAAATTTCAAACGGGTCACGGGAAAGCTCAGGAGAGTTTTCATTGATCCGATTCTTTCGTGGAGTCATAAAATATTCGAGGGAAGTCTCCAGGACCAAAATTATGGTCAGATTCGGTGAACAGACCCATACTCAGTTTTTCGGGCACGCTGTGTACCTACCCCTAGGGCCCCGTCTAGCAAAATTTCGAACGGGTCACGGGAAAGCTCAGGAGAGTTTTCATTGATCCGATTCTTTCGTGGAGTCATAAAATATTCGAGGGAAGTCTCCAGGACCAAAATTATGGTCAGATTCGGTGAACAGACCCATACTCAGTTTTTCGGGCACGCTGTGTACCTACCCCTAGGGCCCTTGTAGCAAAATTTCGAACGGGTCACGAGAAAGCTCAGGAGAGTTTTCATTGACCCGATTCTTTCATGGAGTCATAAAATATTCGTGGGAAGTCTCCAGGACCAAAATTATGGTCAGATTCGGTGAACAGACCCATACTCAGATTTTCGGGCACGCTGTGTACCTACCCCTAGGGCCCGTCTAGCAAAATTTCGAACGGGTCACGGGAAAGCTCAGGAGAGTTTTCATTGATCCGATTCTTTCGTGGAGTCATAAAATATTCGAGGGAAGTCTCCAGGACCAAAATTATGGTCAGATTCGGTGAACAGACCCATACTCAGTTTTTCGACCACGCTGTGTACCTACCCCTAGGGCCCTTGTAGCAAAATTTCGAACGGGTCACGGGAAAGCTCAGGAGAGTTTTCATTGACCCGATTCTTTCATGGAGTCATAAAATATTCGTGGGAAGTCTCCAGGACCAAAATTATGGTCAGATTCGGTGAACAGACCCATACTCAGTTTTTCGGGCACGCTGTGTACCTACCCCTAGGGCCCCGTCTAGCAAAATTTCGAACGGGTCACGGGAAAGCTCAGGAGAGTTTTCATTGATCCGATTCTTTCGTGGAGTCATAAAATATTCGAGGGAAGTCTCCAGGACCAAAATTATGGTCAGATTCGGTGAACAGACCCATACTCAGTTTTTCGACCACGCTGTGTACCTACCCCTAGGGCCCTTGTAGCAAAATTTCGAACGGGTCACGGGAAAGCTCAGGAGAGTTTTCATTGACCCGATTCTTTCATGGAGTCATAAAATATTCGTGGGAAGTCTCCAGGACCAAAATTATGGTCAGATTCGGTGAACAGACCCATACTCAGTTTTTCGGGCACGCTGTGTACCTACCCCTAGGGCCCGTCTAGCAAAATTTCGAACGGGTCACGGGAAAGCTCAGGAGAGTTTTCATTGATCCGATTCTTTCGTGGAGTCATAAAATATTCGAGGGAAGTCTCCAGGACCAAAATTATGGTCAGATTCGGTGAACAGACCCATACTCAGATTTTCGGGCACGCTGTGTACCTACCCCTAGGGCCCGTCTAGCAAAATTTCGAACGGGTCACGGGAAAGCTCAGGAGAGTTTTCATTGATCCGATTCTTTCGTGGAGTCATAAAATATTCGAGGGAAGTCTCCAGGACCAAAATTATGGTCAGATTCGGTGAACAGACCCATACTCAGTTTTTCGACCACGCTGTGTACCTACCCCTAGGGCCCTTGTAGCAAAATTTCGAACGGGTCACGGGAAAGCTCAGGAGAGTTTTCATTGACCCGATTCTTTCATGGAGTCATAAAATATTCGTGGGAAGTCTCCAGGACCAAAATTATGGTCAGATTCGGTGAACAGACCCATACTCAGTTTTTCGGGCACGCTGTGTACCTACCCCTAGGGCCCCGTCTAGCAAAATTTCGAACGGGTCACGGGAAAGCTCAGGAGAGTTTTCATTGATCCGATTCTTTCGTGGAGTCATAAAATATTCGAGGGAAGTCTCCAGGACCAAAATTATGGTCAGATTCGGTGAACAGACCCATACTCAGTTTTTCGACCACGCTGTGTACCTACCCCTAGGGCCCTTGTAGCAAAATTTCGAACGGGTCACGGGAAAGCTCAGGAGAGTTTTCATTGACCCGATTCTTTCATGGAGTCATAAAATATTCGTGGGAAGTCTCCAGGACCAAAATTATGGTCAGATTCGGTGAACAGACCCATACTCAGTTTTTCGGGCACGCTGTGTACCTACCCCTAGGGCCCGTCTAGCAAAATTTCGAACGGGTCACGGGAAAGCTCAGGAGAGTTTTCATTGATCCGATTCTTTCGTGGAGTCATAAAATATTCGAGGGAAGTCTCCAGGACCAAAATTATGGTCAGATTCGGTGAACAGACCCATACTCAGTTTTTCGGGCACGCTGTGTACCTACCCCTAGGGCCCGTCAAGCAAAATTTCGAACGGGTCACGGGAAAGCTCAGTTGAGTTTTCATTGATCCGATTCTTTCGTGGAGTCATAAAATCTTCGAGGGAAGTCTCCAGGACCAAAATTATGGTCAGATTCGGTGAACAGACCCATACTCAGTTTTTCGGGCACGCTGTGTACCTACCCCTAGGGCCCCGTCTAGCAAAATTTCGAACGGGTCACGGGAAAGCTCAGGAGAGTTTTCATTGATCCGATTCTTTCGTGGAGTCATAAAATATTCGAGGGAAGTCTCCAGGACCAAAATTATGGTCAGATTCGGTGAACAGACCCATACTCAGTTTTTCGGGCACGCTGTGTACCTACCCCTAGGGCCCCGTCTAGCAAAATTTCGAACGGGTCACGGGAAAGCTCAGGAGAGTTTTCATTGACCCGATTCTTTCGTGGAGTCATAAAATATTCGAGGGAAGTCTCCAGGACCAAAATTATGGTCAGATACGGTGAACAGACCCATACTCAGATTTTCGGGCACGCTGTGTACCTACCCCTAGGGCCCTTGTAGCAAAATTTCGAACGGGTCACGGGAAAGCTCAGGAGAGTTTTCATTGATCCGATTCTTTCGTGGAGTCATAAAATATTCGAGGGAAGTCTCTAGGACCAAAATTATGGTCAGATTCGGTGAACAGACCCATACTCAGTTTTTCGACCACGCTGTGTACCTACCCCTAGGGCCCGTCTAGCAAAATTTCAAACGGGTCACGGGAAAGCTCAGGAGAGTTTTCATTGATCCGATTCTTTCATGGAGTCATAAAATATTCGTGGGAAGTCTCCAGGACCAAAATTATGGTCAGATTCGGTGAACAGACCCATACTCAGTTTTTCGGGCACGCTGTGTACCTACCCCTAGGGCCCCGTCTAGCAAAATTTCGAACGGGTCACGGGAAAGCTCAGGAGAGTTTTCATTGATCCGATTCTTTCGTGGAGTCATAAAATATTCGAGGGAAGTCTCCAGGACCAAAATTATGGTCAGATTCGGTGAACAGACCCATACTCAGTTTTTCGACCACGCTGTGTACCTACCCCTAGGGCCCTTGTAGCAAAATTTCGAACGGGTCACGGGAAAGCTCAGGAGAGTTTTCATTGATCCGATTCTTTCGTGGAGTCATAAAATATTCGAGGGAAGTCTCCAGGACCAAAATTATGGTCAGATTCGGTGAACAGACCCATACTCAGTTTTTCGGGCACGCTGTGTACCTACCCCTAGGGCCCCGTCTAGCAAAATTTCGAACGGGTCACGGGAAAGCTCAGGAGAGTTTTCATTGACCCGATTCTTTCGTGGAGTCATAAAATATTCGAGGGAAGTCTCCAGGACCAAAATTATGGTCAGATACGGTGAACAGACCCATACTCAGATTTTCGGGCACGCTGTGTACCTACCCCTAGGGCCCTTGTAGCAAAATTTCGAACGGGTCACGGGAAAGCTCAGGAGAGTTTTCATTGATCCGATTCTTTCGTGGAGTCATAAAATATTCGAGGGAAGTCTCCAGGACCAAAATTATGGTCAGATTCGGTGAACAGACCCATACTCAGTTTTTCGACCACGCTGTGTACCTACCCCTAGGGCCCGTCTAGCAAAATTTCAAACGGGTCACGGGAAAGCTCAGGAGAGTTTTCATTGATCCGATTCTTTCATGGAGTCATAAAATATTCGTGGGAAGTCTCCAGGACCAAAATTATGGTCAGATTCGGTGAACAGACCCATACTCAGTTTTTCGGGCACGCTGTGTACCTACCCCTAGGGCCCCGTCTAGCAAAATTTCGAACGGGTCACGGGAAAGCTCAGGAGAGTTTTCATTGATCCGATTCTTTCGTGGAGTCATAAAATATTCGAGGGAAGTCTCCAGGACCAAAATTATGGTCAGATTCGGTGAACAGACCCATACTCAGTTTTTCGACCACGCTGTGTACCTACCCCTAGGGCCCTTGTAGCAAAATTTCGAACGGGTCACGGGAAAGCTCAGGAGAGTTTTCATTGACCCGATTCTTTCATGGAGTCATAAAATATTCGTGGGAAGTCTCCAGGACCAAAATTATGGTCAGATTCGGTGAACAGACCCATACTCAGTTTTTCGGGCACGCTGTGTACCTACCCCTAGGGCCCGTCTAGCAAAATTTCGAACGGGTCACGGGAAAGCTCAGGAGAGTTTTCATTGATCCGATTCTTTCGTGGAGTCATAAAATATTCGAGGGAAGTCTCCAGGACCAAAATTATGGTCAGATTCGGTGAACAGACCCATACTCAGTTTTTCGGGCACGCTGTGTACCTACCCCTAGGGCCCGTCTAGCAAAATTTCGAACGGGTCACGGGAAAGCTCAGGAGAGTTTTCATTGATCCGATTCTTTCGTGGAGTCATAAAATATTCGAGGGAAGTCTCCAGGACCAAAATTATGGTCAGATTCGGTGAACAGACCCATACTCAGTTTTTCGGGCACGCTGTGTACCTACCCCTAGGGCCCCGTCTAGCAAAATTTCGAACGGGTCACGGGAAAGCTCAGGAGAGTTTTCATTGATCCGATTCTTTCGTGGAGTCATAAAATATTCGAGGGAAGTCTCCAGGACCAAAATTATGGTCAGATTCGGTGAACAGACCCATACTCAGTTTTTCGGGCACGCTGTGTACCTACCCCTAGGGCCCCGTCTAGCAAAATTTCGAACGGGTCACGGGAAAGCTCAGGAGAGTTTTCATTGACCCGATTCTTTCGTGGAGTCATAAAATATTCGAGGGAAGTCTCCAGGACCAAAATTATGGTCAGATACGGTGAACAGACCCATACTCAGATTTTCGGCCACGCTGTGTACCTACCCCTAGGGCCCTTGTAGCAAAATTTCGAACGGGTCACGGGAAAGCTCAGGAGAGTTTTCATTGATCCGATTCTTTCGTGGAGTCATAAAATATTCGAGGGAAGTCTCCAGGACCAAAATTATGGTCAGATTCGGTGAACAGACCCATACTCAGTTTTTCGACCACGCTGTGTACCTACCCCTAGGGCCCGTCTAGCAAAATTTCAAACGGGTCACGGGAAAGCTCAGGAGAGTTTTCATTGATCCGATTCTTTCATGGAGTTATAAAATATTCGTGGGAAGTCTCCAGGACCAAAATTTTGGTCAGATTCGGTGAACAGACCCATACTCAGTTTTTCGGGCACGCTGTGTACCTACCCCTAGTGCCCCGTCTAGCAAAATTTCGAACGGGTCACGGGAAAGCTCAGGAGAGTTTTCATTGATCCGATTCTTTCGTGGAGTCATAAAATATTCGAGGGAAGTCTCCAGGACCAAAATTATGGTCAGATTCGGTGAACAGACCCATACTCAGTTTTTCGACCACGCTGTGTACCTACCCCTAGGGCCCTTGTAGCAAAATTTCGAACGGGTCACGGGAAAGCTCAGGAGAGTTTTCATTGACCCGATTCTTTCATGGAGTCATAAAATATTCGTGGGAAGTCTCCAGGACCAAAATTATGGTCAGATTCGGTGAACAGACCCATACTCAGTTTTTCGGGCACGCTGTGTACCTACCCCTAGGGCCCGTCTAGCAAAATTTCGAACGGGTCACGGGAAAGCTCAGGAGAGTTTTCATTGATCCGATTCTTTCGTGGAGTCATAAAATATTCGAGGGAAGTCTCCAGGACCAAAATTATGGTCAGATTCGGTGAACAGACCCATACTCAGTTTTTCGGGCACGCTGTGTACCTACCCATAGGGCCCGTCTAGCAAAATTTCGAACGGGTCACGGGAAAGCTCATGAGAGTTTTCATTGATCCGATTCTTTCGTGGAGTCATAAAATATTCGAGGGAAGTCTCCAGGACCAAAATTATGGTCAGATTCGGTGAACAGACCCATACTCAGTTTTTCGGGCACGCTGTGTACCTACCCCTAGGGCCCGTCTAGCAAAATTTCGAACGGGTCACGGGAAAGCTCAGGAGAGTTTTCATTGATCCGATTCTTTCGTGGAGTCATAAAATATTCGAGGGAAGTCTCCAGGACCAAAATTATGGTCAGATTCGGTGAACAGACCCATACTCAGTTTTTCGGGCACTCTATGTACCTACCCCTAGGGCCCGTCTAGCAAAATTTCAAACGGGTCACGGGAAAGCTCAGGAGAGTTTTCATTGATCCGATTCTTTCGTGGAGTCATAAAATATTCGAGGGAAGTCTCCAGGACCAAAATTATGGTCAGATTCGGTGAACAGACCCATACTCAGTTTTTCGGGCACGCTGTGTACCTACCCCTAGGGCCCCGTCTAGCAAAATTTCGAACGGGTCACGGGAAAGCTCAGGAGAGTTTTCATTGATCCGATTCTTTCGTGGAGTCATAAAATATTCGAGGGAAGTCTCCAGGACCAAAATTATGGTCAGATACGGTGAATAGACCCATACTCAGATTTTCGGCCACGCTGTGTACCTACCCCTAGGGCCCTTGTAGCAAAATTTCGAACGGGTCACGGGAAAGCTCAGGAGAGTTTTCATTGATCCGATTCTTTCGTGGAGTCATAAAATATTCGAGGGAAGTCTCCAGGACCAAAATTATGGTCAGATTCGGTGAACAGACCCATACTCAGTTTTTCGGGCACGCTGTGTACCTACCCATAGGGCCCGTCTAGCAAAATTTCGAACGGGTCACGGGAAAGCTCATGAGAGTTTTCATTGATCCGATTCTTTCGTGGAGTCATAAAATATTCGAGGGAAGTCTCCAGGACCAAAATTATGGTCAGATTCGGTGAACAGACCCATACTCAGTTTTTCGGGCACGCTGTGTACCTACCCCTAGGGCCCGTCTAGCAAAATTTCAAACGGGTCACGGGAAAGCTCAGGAGAGTTTTCATTGATCCGATTCTTTCGTGGAGTCATAAAATATTCGAGGGAAGTCTCCAGGACCAAAATTATGGTCAGATTCGGTGAACAGACCCATACTCAGTTTTTCGGCCACGCTGTGTACCTACCCCTAGGGCCCTTGTAGCAAAATTTCGAACGGGTCACGAGAAAGCTCAGGAGAGTTTTCATTGACCCGATTCTTTCATGGAGTCATAAAATATTCGTGGGAAGTCTCCAGGACCAAAATTTTGGTCAGATTCGGTGAACAGACCCATACTCAGTTTTTCGACCACGCTGTGTACCTACCCCTAGGGCCCTTGTAGCAAAATTTCGAACGGGTCACGGGAAAGCTCAGGAGAGTTTTCATTGACCCGATTCTTTCATGGAGTCATAAAATATTCGTGGGAAGTCTCCAGGACCAAAATTATGGTCAGATTCGGTGAACAGACCCATACTCAGTTTTTCGGGCACGCTGTGTACCTACCCCTAGGGCCCGTCTAGCAAAATTTCGAACGGGTCACGGGAAAGCTCAGGAGAGTTTTCATTGATCCGATTCTTTCGTGGAGTCATAAAATATTCGAGGGAATCTCCAGGACCAAAATTATGGTCAGATTCGGTGAACAGACCCATACTCAGTTTTTCGGGCACGCTGTGTACCTACCCCTAGGGCCCTTGTAGCAAAATTTCGAACGGGTCACGGGAAAGCTCAGGAGAGTTTTCATTGATCCGATTCTTTCGTGGAGTCATAAAATATTCGAGGGAAGTCTCCAGGACCAAAATTATGGTCAGATTCGGTGAACAGACCCATACTCAGTTTTTCGGGCACTCTATGTACCTACCCCTAGGGCCCGTCTAGCAAAATTTCAAACGGGTCACGGGAAAGCTCAGGAGAGTTTTCATTGATCCGATTCTTTCGTGGAGTCATAAAATATTCGAGGGAAGTCTCCAGGACCAAAATTATGGTCAGATTCGGTGAACAGACCCATACTCAGTTTTTCGGGCACGCTGTGTACCTACCCCTAGGGCCCCGTCTAGCAAAATTTCGAACGGGTCACGGGAAAGCTCAGGAGAGTTTTCATTGATCCGATTCTTTCGTGGAGTCATAAAATATTCGAGGGAAGTCTCCAGGACCAAAATTATGGTCAGATACGGTGAACAGACCCATACTCAGATTTTCGGCCACGCTGTGTACCTACCCCTAGGGCCCTTGTAGCAAAATTTCGAACGGGTCACGGGAAAGCTCAGGAGAGTTTTCATTGATCCGATTCTTTCGTGGAGTCATAAAATATTCGAGGGAAGTCTCCAGGACCAAAATTATGGTCAGATTCGGTGAACAGACCCATACTCAGTTTTTCGGGCACGCTGTGTACCTACCCATAGGGCCCGTCTAGCAAAATTTCGAACGGGTCACGGGAAAGCTCAGGAGAGTTTTCATTGATCCGATTCTTTCGTGGAGTCATAAAATATTCGAGGGAAGTCTCCAGGACCAAAATTATAGTCAGATTCGGTGAACAGACCCATACTCAGTTTTTCGGGCACGCTGTGTACCTACCCCTAGGGCCCCGTCTAGCAAAATTTCGAACGGGTCACGGGAAAGCTCAGGAGAGTTTTCATTGATCCGATTCTTTCGTGGAGTCATAAATTATTCGAGGGAAGTCTCCAGGACCAAAATTATGGTCAGATTCGGTGAACAGACCCATACTCAGTTTTTCGGCCACGCTGTGTACCTACCCCTAGGGCCCTTGTAGCAAAATTTCGAACGGGTCACGAGAAAGCTCAGGAGAGTTTTCATTGACCCGATTCTTTCATGGAGTCATAAAATATTCGTGGGAAGTCTCCAGGACCAAAATTATGGTCAGATTCGGTGAACAGACCCATACTCAGATTTTCGGGCACGCTGTGTACCTACCCCTAGGGCTCGTCTAGCAAAATTTCGAACGGGTCACGGGAAAGCTCAGGAGAGTTTTCATTGATCCGATTCTTTCGTGGAGTCATAAAATATTCGAGGGAAGTCTCCAGGACCAAAATTATGGTCAGATACGGTGAACAGACCCATACTCAGATTTTCGGCCACGCTGTGTACCTACCCCTAGGGCCCTTGTAGCAAAATTTCGAACGGGTCACGGGAAAGCTCAGGAGAGTTTTCATTGATCCGATTCTTTCGTGGAGTCATAAAATATTCGAGGGAAGTCTCCAGGACCAAAATTATGGTCAGATTCGGTGAACAGACCCATACTCAGTTTTTCGGGCACGCTGTGTACCTACCCCTAGGGCCCGTCTAGCAAAATTTCAAACGGGTCACGGGAAAGCTCAGGAGAGTTTTCATTGATCCGATTCTTTCGTGGAGTCATAAAATATTCGAGGGAAGTCTCCAGGACCAAAATTATGGTCAGATACGGTGAACAGACCCATACTCAGATTTTCGGCCACGCTGTGTACCTACCCCTAGGGCCCTTGTAGCAAAATTTCGAACGGGTCACGGGAAAGCTCAGGAGAGTTTTCATTGATCCGATTCTTTCGTGGAGTCATAAAATATTCGAGGGAAGTCTCCAGGACCAAAATTATGGTCAGATTCGGTGAACAGACCCATACTCAGTTTTTCGGGCATGCTGTGTACCTACCCCTAGGGCCCGTCTAGCAAAATTTCAAACGGGTCACGGGAAAGCTCAGGAGAGTTTTCATTGATCCGATTCTTTCGTGGAGTCATAAAATATTCGAGGGAAGTCTCCAGGACCAAAATTATAGTCAGATTCGGTGAACAGACCCATACTCAGTTTTTCGGGCACGCTGTGTACCTACCCCTAGGGCCCCGTCTAGCAAAATTTCGAACGGGTCACGGGAAAGCTCAGGAGAGTTTTCATTGATCCGATTCTTTCGTGGAGTCATAAAATATTCGAGGGAAGTCTCCAGGACCAAATTATGGTCAGATTCGGTGAACAGACCCATACTCAGTTTTTCGGGCACGCTGTGTACCTACCCCTAGGGCCCGTCTAGCAAAATTTCAAACGGGTCACGGGAAAGCTCAGGAGAGTTTTCATTGATCCGATTCTTTCGTGGAGTCATAAAATATTCGAGGGAAGTCTCCAGGACCAAAATTATAGTCAGATTCGGTGAACAGACCCATACTCAGTTTTTCGGGCACGCTGTGTACCTACCCCTAGGGCCCCGTCTAGCAAAATTTCGAACGGGTCACGGGAAAGCTCAGGAGAGTTTTCATTGATCCGATTCTTTCGTGGAGTCATAAAATATTCGAGGGAAGTCTCCAGGACCAAAATTATGGTCAGATTCGGTGAACAGACCCATACTCAGTTTTTCGGCCACGCTGTGTACCTACCCCTAGGGCCCTTGTAGCAAAATTTCGAACGGGTCACGAGAAAGCTCAGGAGAGTTTTCATTGACCCGATTCTTTCATGGAGTCATAAAATATTCGTGGGATGTCTCCAGGACCAAAATTATGGTCAGATTCGGTGAACAGACCCATACTCAGATTTTCGGGCACGCTGTGTACCTACCCCTAGGGCCCGTCTAGCAAAATTTCGAACGGGTCACGGGAAAGCTCAGGAGAGTTTTCATTGATCCGATTCTTTCGTGGAGTCATAAAATATTCGAGGGAAGTCTCCAGGACCAAAATTATGGTCAGATTCGGTGAACAGACCCATACTCAGTTTTTCGACCTCGCTGTGTACCTACCCCTAGGGCCCTTGTAGCAAAATTTCGAACGGGTCACGGGAAAGCTCAGGAGAGTTTTCATTGACCCGATTCTTTCATGGAGTCATAAAATATTCGTGGGAAGTCTCCAGGACCAAAATTATGGTCAGATTCGGTGAACAGACCCATACTCAGTTTTTCGGGCACGCTGTGTACCTACCCCTAGGGCCCCGTCTAGCAAAATTTCGAACGGGTCACGGGAAAGCTCAGGAGAGTTTTCATTGATCCGATTCTTTCGTGGAGTCATAAAATATTCGAGGGAAGTCTCCAGGACCAAAATTATGGTCAGATTCGGTGAACAGACCCATACTCAGTTTTTCGGCCACGCTGTGTACCTACCCCTAGGGCCCTTGTAGCAAAATTTCGAACGGGTCACGGGAAAGCTCAGGAGAGTTTTCATTGATCCGATTCTTTCGTGGAGTCATAAAATATTCGAGGGAAGTCTCCAGGACCAAAATTATGGTCAGATTCGGTGAACAGACCCATACTCAGTTTTTGGGCACGCTGTGTACCTACCCCTAGGGCCCGTCTAGCAAAATTTCAAACGGGTCACGGGAAAGCTCAGGAGAGTTTTCATTGATCCGATTCTTTCGTGGAGTCATAAAATATTCGAGGGAAGTCTCCAGGACCAAAATTATGGTCAGATTCGGTGAACAGACCCATACTCAGTTTTTCGGCCACGCTGTGTACATACCCCTAGGGCCCGTGTAGCAAAATTTCGAACGGGTCACGGGAAAGCTCAGGAGAGTTTTCATTGATCCGATACTTTCGTGGAGTCATAAAATATTCGAGGGAAGTCTCCAGGACCAAAATTATGGTCAGATTCGGTGAACAGACCCATACTCAGTTTTTCGGCCACGCTGTGTACCTACCCCTAGGGCCCTTGTAGCAAAATTTCGAACGGGTCACGGGAAAGCTCAGGAGAGTTTTCATTGATCCGATTCTTTCGTGGAGTCATAAAATATTCGAGGAAAGTCTCCAGGACCAAAATTATGGTCAGATTCGGTGAACAGACCCATACTCAGATTTTCGGGCACGCTGTGTACCTACCCCTAGGGCTCGTCTAGCAAAATTTCGAACGGGTCACGGGAAAGCTCAGGAGAGTTTTCATTGATCCGATTCTTTCGTGGAGTCATAAAATATTCGAGGGAAGTCTCCAGGACCAAAATTATGGTCAGATTCGGTGAACAGACCCATACTCAGTTTTTGGGCACGCTGTGTACCTACCCCTAGGGCCCGTCTAGCAAAATTTCAAACGGGTCACGGGAAAGCTCAGGAGAGTTTTCATTGATCCGATTCTTTCGTGGAGTCATAAAATATTCGAGGGAAGTCTCCAGGACCAAAATTATGGTCAGATACGGTGAACAGACCCATACTCAGATTTTCGGCCACGCTGTGTACCTACCCCTAGGGCCCTTGTAGCAAAATTTCGAACGGGTCACGGGAAAGCTCAGGAGAGTTTTCATTGATCCGATTCTTTCGTGGAGTCATAAAATATTCGAGGGAAGTCTCCAGGACCAAAATTATGGTCAGATTCGGTGAACAGACCCATACTCAGTTTTTCGGGCACGCTGTGTACCTACCCCTAGGGCCCGTCTAGCAAAATTTCAAACGGGTCACGGGAAAGCTCAGGAGAGTTTTCATTGATCCGATTCTTTCGTGGAGTCATAAAATATTCGAGGGAAGTCTCCAGGACCAAAATTATGGTCAGATACGGTGAACAGACCCATACTCAGATTTTCGGCCACGCTGTGTACCTACCCCTAGGGCCCTTGTAGCAAAATTTCGAACGGGTCACGGGAAAGCTCAGGAGAGTTTTCATTGATCCGATTCTTTCGTGGAGTCATAAAATATTCGAGGGAAGTCTCCAGGACCAAAATTATGGTCAGATTCGGTGAACAGACCCATACTCAGTTTTTCGGGCATGCTGTGTACCTACCCCTAGGGCCCGTCTAGCAAAATTTCAAACGGGTCACGGGAAAGCTCAGGAGAGTTTTCATTGATCCGATTCTTTCGTGGAGTCATAAAATATTCGAGGGAAGTCTCCAGGACCAAAATTATAGTCAGATTCGGTGAACAGACCCATACTCAGTTTTTCGGGCACGCTGTGTACCTACCCCTAGGGCCCCGTCTAGCAAAATTTCGAACGGGTCACGGGAAAGCTCAGGAGAGTTTTCATTGATCCGATTCTTTCGTGGAGTCATAAAATATTCGAGGGAAGTCTCCAGGACCAAATTATGGTCAGATTCGGTGAACAGACCCATACTCAGTTTTTCGGGCACGCTGTGTACCTACCCCTAGGGCCCGTCTAGCAAAATTTCAAACGGGTCACGGGAAAGCTCAGGAGAGTTTTCATTGATCCGATTCTTTCGTGGAGTCATAAAATATTCGAGGGAAGTCTCCAGGACCAAAATTATAGTCAGATTCGGTGAACAGACCCATACTCAGTTTTTCGGGCACGCTGTGTACCTACCCCTAGGGCCCCGTCTAGCAAAATTTCGAACGGGTCACGGGAAAGCTCAGGAGAGTTTTCATTGATCCGATTCTTTCGTGGAGTCATAAAATATTCGAGGGAAGTCTCCAGGACCAAAATTATGGTCAGATTCGGTGAACAGACCCATACTCAGTTTTTCGGCCACGCTGTGTACCTACCCCTAGGGCCCTTGTAGCAAAATTTCGAACGGGTCACGAGAAAGCTCAGGAGAGTTTTCATTGACCCGATTCTTTCATGGAGTCATAAAATATTCGTGGGATGTCTCCAGGACCAAAATTATGGTCAGATTCGGTGAACAGACCCATACTCAGATTTTCGGGCACGCTGTGTACCTACCCCTAGGGCCCGTCTAGCAAAATTTCGAACGGGTCACGGGAAAGCTCAGGAGAGTTTTCATTGATCCGATTCTTTCGTGGAGTCATAAAATATTCGAGGGAAGTCTCCAGGACCAAAATTATGGTCAGATTCGGTGAACAGACCCATACTCAGTTTTTCGACCTCGCTGTGTACCTACCCCTAGGGCCCTTGTAGCAAAATTTCGAACGGGTCACGGGAAAGCTCAGGAGAGTTTTCATTGACCCGATTCTTTCATGGAGTCATAAAATATTCGTGGGAAGTCTCCAGGACCAAAATTATGGTCAGATTCGGTGAACAGACCCATACTCAGTTTTTCGGGCACGCTGTGTACCTACCCCTAGGGCCCCGTCTAGCAAAATTTCGAACGGGTCACGGGAAAGCTCAGGAGAGTTTTCATTGATCCGATTCTTTCGTGGAGTCATAAAATATTCGAGGGAAGTCTCCAGGACCAAAATTATGGTCAGATTCGGTGAACAGACCCATACTCAGTTTTTCGGCCACGCTGTGTACCTACCCCTAGGGCCCTTGTAGCAAAATTTCGAACGGGTCACGGGAAAGCTCAGGAGAGTTTTCATTGATCCGATTCTTTCGTGGAGTCATAAAATATTCGAGGGAAGTCTCCAGGACCAAAATTATGGTCAGATTCGGTGAACAGACCCATACTCAGTTTTTGGGCACGCTGTGTACCTACCCCTAGGGCCCGTCTAGCAAAATTTCAAACGGGTCACGGGAAAGCTCAGGAGAGTTTTCATTGATCCGATTCTTTCGTGGAGTCATAAAATATTCGAGGGAAGTCTCCAGGACCAAAATTATGGTCAGATTCGGTGAACAGACCCATACTCAGTTTTTCGGCCACGCTGTGTACATACCCCTAGGGCCCGTGTAGCAAAATTTCGAACGGGTCACGGGAAAGCTCAGGAGAGTTTTCATTGATCCGATACTTTCGTGGAGTCATAAAATATTCGAGGGAAGTCTCCAGGACCAAAATTATGGTCAGATTCGGTGAACAGACCCATACTCAGTTTTTCGGCCACGCTGTGTACCTACCCCTAGGGCCCTTGTAGCAAAATTTCGAACGGGTCACGGGAAAGCTCAGGAGAGTTTTCATTGATCCGATTCTTTCGTGGAGTCATAAAATATTCGAGGAAAGTCTCCAGGACCAAAATTATGGTCAGATTCGGTGAACAGACCCATACTCAGTTTTTCGGCCACGCTGTGTACCTACCCCTAGGGCCCTTGTAGCAAAATTACGAACGGGTCACGGGAAAGCTCAGGAGAGTTTTCATTGATCCGATACTTTCGTGGAGTCATAAAATATTCGAGGGAAGTCTCCAGGACCAAAATTATGGTCAGATTCGGTGAACAGACCCATACTCAGTTTTTCGGCCACGCTGTGTACCTACCCCTAGGGCCCCGTCTAGCAAAATTTCGAACGGGTCACGGGAAAGCTCAGGAGAGTTTTCATTGATCCGATACTTTCGTGGAGTCATAAAATATTCGAGGGAAGTCTCCAGGACCAAAATTATGGTCAGATTCGGTGAACAGACCCATACTCAGTTTTTCGGCCACGCTGTGTACCTACCCCTAGGGCCCCGTCTAGCAAAATTTCGAACGGGTCACGGGAAAGCTCAGGAGAGTTTTCATTGATCCGATTCTTTCGTGGAGTCATAAAATATTCGAGGGAAGTCTCCAGGACCAAAATTATGGTCAGATTCGGTGAACAGACCCATACTCAGTTTTTCGGCCACGCTGTGTACCTACCCCTAGGGCCCTTGTAGCAAAATTTCGAACGGGTCACGAGAAAGCTCAGGAGAGTTTTCATTGACCCGATTCTTTCATGGAGTCATAAAATATTCGTGGGATGTCTCCAGGACCAAAATTATGGTCAGATTCGGTGAACAGACCCATACTCAGATTTTCGGGCACGCTGTGTACCTACCCCTAGGGCCCGTCTAGCAAAATTTCGAACGGGTCACGGGAAAGCTCAGGAGAGTTTTCATTGATCCGATTCTTTCGTGGAGTCATAAAATATTCGAGGGAAGTCTCCAGGACCAAAATTATGGTCAGATTCGGTGAACAGACCCATACTCAGTTTTTCGACCTCGCTGTGTACCTACCCCTAGGGCCCTTGTAGCAAAATTTCGAACGGGTCACGGGAAAGCTCAGGAGAGTTTTCATTGACCCGATTCTTTCATGGAGTCATAAAATATTCGTGGGAAGTCTCCAGGACCAAAATTATGGTCAGATTCGGTGAACAGACCCATACTCAGTTTTTCGGGCACGCTGTGTACCTACCCCTAGGGCCCCGTCTAGCAAAATTTCGAACGGGTCACGGGAAAGCTCAGGAGAGTTTTCATTGATCCGATTCTTTCGTGGAGTCATAAAATATTCGAGGGAAGTCTCCAGGACCAAAATTATGGTCAGATTCGGTGAACAGACCCATACTCAGTTTTTCGGCCACGCTGTGTACCTACCCCTAGGGCCCTTGTAGCAAAATTTCGAACGGGTCACGGGAAAGCTCAGGAGAGTTTTCATTGATCCGATTCTTTCGTGGAGTCATAAAATATTCGAGGGAAGTCTCCAGGACCAAAATTATGGTCAGATTCGGTGAACAGACCCATACTCAGTTTTTGGGCACGCTGTGTACCTACCCCTAGGGCCCGTCTAGCAAAATTTCAAACGGGTCACGGGAAAGCTCAGGAGAGTTTTCATTGATCCGATTCTTTCGTGGAGTCATAAAATATTCGAGGGAAGTCTCCAGGACCAAAATTATGGTCAGATTCGGTGAACAGACCCATACTCAGTTTTTCGGCCACGCTGTGTACATACCCCTAGGGCCCGTGTAGCAAAATTTCGAACGGGTCACGGGAAAGCTCAGGAGAGTTTTCATTGATCCGATACTTTCGTGGAGTCATAAAATATTCGAGGGAAGTCTCCAGGACCAAAATTATGGTCAGATTCGGTGAACAGACCCATACTCAGTTTTTCGGCCACGCTGTGTACCTACCCCTAGGGCCCTTGTAGCAAAATTTCGAACGGGTCACGGGAAAGCTCAGGAGAGTTTTCATTGATCCGATTCTTTCGTGGAGTCATAAAATATTCGAGGAAAGTCTCCAGGACCAAAATTATGGTCAGATTCGGTGAACAGACCCATACTCAGTTTTTCGGCCACGCTGTGTACCTACCCCTAGGGCCCTTGTAGCAAAATTACGAACGGGTCACGGGAAAGCTCAGGAGAGTTTTCATTGATCCGATTCTTTCATGGAGTCATAAAATATTCGTGGGAAGTCTCCAGGACCAAAATTATGGTCAGATTCGGTGAACAGACCCATACTCAGTTTTTCGGCCACGCTGTGTACCTACCCCTAGGGCCCTTGTAGCAAAATTTCGAACGGGTCACGGGAAAGCTCAGGAGAGTTTTCATTGATCCGATTCTTTCATGGAGTCATAAAATATTCGTGGGAAGTCTCCAGGACCAAAATTATGGTCAGATTCGGTGAACAGACCCATACTCAGTTTTTCGGGCACGCTGTGTACCTACCTCTAGGGCCCGTCTAGCAAAATTTCAAACGGGTCACGGGAAAGCTCAGGAGAGTTTTCATTGATCCGATTCTTTCGTGGAGTCATAAAATATTCGAGGGAAGTCTCCAGGAGCAAAATTATGGTCAGATTCGGTGAACAGACCCATACTCAGTTTTTCGGCCACGCTGTGTACATACCCCTAGGGCCCGTGTAGCAAAATTTCGAACGGGTCACGGGAAAGCTCAGGAGAGTTTTCATTGATCCGATTCTTTCGTGGAGTCATAAAATATTCGAGGGAAGTCTCCAGGACCAAAATTATGGTCAGATTCGGTGAACAGACCCATACTCAGTTTTTCGGGCACGCTGTGTACCTACCCCTAGGGCCCGTCTAGCAAAATTTCAAACGGGTCACGGGAAAGCTCAGGAGAGTTTTCATTGATCCGATTCTTTCGTGGAGTCAAAAAATATTCGAGGGAAGTCTCCAGGACCAAAATTATGTTCAGATTCGGTGAACAGACCCATACTCAGTTTTTCGGGCACGCTGTGTACCTACCCCTAGGGCCCCGTCTAGCAAAATTTCGAACGGGTCACGGGAAAGCTCAGGAGAGTTTTCATTGATCCGATTCTTTCGTGGAGTCATAAAATATTCGAGGGAAGTCTCCAGGACCAAAATTATGGTCAGATTCGGTGAACAGACCCATACTCAGTTTTTCGGCCACGCTGTGTACATACCCCTAGGGCCCGTGTAGCAAAATTTCGAACGGGTCACGGGAAAGCTCAGGAGAGTTTTCATTGATCCGATTCTTTCGTGGAGTCATAAAATATTCGAGGGAAGTCTCCAGGACCAAAATTATGGTCAGATACGGTGAACAGACCCATACTCAGATTTTCGGCCACGCTGTGTACCTACCCCTAGGGCCCTTGTAGCAAAATTTCAAACGGGTCACGGGAAAGCTCAGGAGAGTTTTCATTGATCCGATTCTTTCGTGGAGTCATAAAATATTCGAGGGAAGTCTCCAGGACCAAAATTATGGTCAGATTCGGTGAACAGACCCATACTCAGTTTTTCGGCCACGCTGTGTACCTACCCCTAGGGCCCCGTCTAGCAAAATTTCGAACGGGTCACGGGAAAGCTCAGGAGAGTTTTCATTGATCCGATTCTTTCGTGGAGTCATAAAATATTCGAGGAAAGTCTCCAGGACCAAAATTATGGTCACATTCGGTGAACAGACCCATACTCAGTTTTTCGGCCACGCTGTGTACCTACCCCTAGGGCCCTTGTAGCAAAATTTCGAACGGGTCACGGGAAAGCTCAGGAGAGTTTTCATTGATCCGATTCTTTCATGGAGTCATAAAATATTCGTGGGAAGTCTCCAGGACCAAAATTATGGTCAGATTCGGTGAACAGACCCATACTCAGTTTTTCGGGCACGCTGTGTACCTACCCCTAGGGCCCGTCTAGCAAAATTTCAAACGGGTCACGGGAAAGCTCAGGAGAGTTTTCATTGATCCGATTCTTTCGTGGAGTCATAAAATATTCGAGGGAAGTCTCCAGGACCAAAATTATGGTCAGATTCGGTGAACAGACCCATACTCAGATTTTCGGCCACGCTGTGTACCTACCCCTAGGGCCCCTGTAGCAAAATTTCGAACGGGTCACGGGAAAGCTCAGGAGAGTTTTCATTGATCCGATTCTTTCGTGGAGCCATAAAATATTCGAGGGAAGTCTCCAGGACCAAAATTATGGTCAGATTCGGTGAACAGACCCATACTCAGTTTTTCGGCCACGCTGTGTACCTACCCCTAGGGCCCTTGTAGCAAAATTTCGAACGGGTCACGGGAAAGCTCAGGAGAGTTTTCATTGACCCGATTCTTTCGTGGAGTCATAAAATATTCGTGGGAAGTCTCCAGGACCAAAATTATGGTCAGATTCGGTGAACAGACCCATACTCAGTTTTTCGGCCACGCTGTGTACCTACCCCTAGGGCCCTTGTAGCAAAATTTCGAACGGGTCACGGGAAAGCTCAGGAGAGTTTTCATTGATCCGATTCTTTCGTGGAGTCATAAAATATTCGAGGGAAGTCTCCAGGAGCAAAATTATGGTCAGATTCGGTGAACAGACCCATACTCAGTTTTTCGGCCACGCTGTGTACATACCCCTAGGGCCCGTGTAGCAAAATTTCGAACGGGTCACGGGAAAGCTCAGGAGAGTTTTCATTGATCCGATTCTTTCGTGGAGTCATAAAATATTCGAGGGAAGTCTCCAGGACCAAAATTATGGTCAGATTCGGTGAACAGACCCATACTCAGTTTTTCGGGCACGCTGTGTACCTACCCCTAGGGCCCGTCTAGCAAAATTTCAAACGGGTCACGGGAAAGCTCAGGAGAGTTTTCATTGATCCGATTCTTTCGTGGAGTCAAAAAATATTCGTGGGAAGTCTCCAGGACCAAAATTATGTTCAGATTCGGTGAACAGACCCATACTCAGTTTTTCGGGCACGCTGTGTACCTACCCCTAGGGCCCCGTCTAGCAAAATTTCGAACGGGTCACGGGAAAGCTCAGGAGAGTTTTCATTGATCCGATTCTTTCGTGGAGTCATAAAATATTCGAGGGAAGTCTCCAGGAGCAAAATTATGGTCAGATTCGGTGAACAGACCCATACTCAGTTTTTCGGGCACGCTGTGTACCTACCCCTAGGGCCCGTGTAGCAAAATTTCAAACGGGTCACGGGAAAGCTCAGGAGAGTTTTCATTGATCCGATTCTTTCGTGGAGTCATAAAATATTCGAGGGAAGTCTCCAGGACCAAAATTATGGTCAGATACGGTGAACAGACCCATACTCAGATTTTCGGCCACGCTGTGTACCTACCCCTAGGGCCCTTGTAGCAAAATTTCAAACGGGTCACGGGAAAGCTCAGGAGAGTTTTCATTGATCCGATTCTTTCGTGGAGTCATAAAATATTCGAGGGAAGTCTCCAGGACCAAAATTATGGTCAGATTCGGTGAACAGACCCATACTCAGTTTTTCGGCCACGCTGTGTACCTACCCCTAGGGCCCCGTCTAGCAAAATTTCGAACGGGTCACGGGAAAGCTCAGGAGAGTTTTCATTGATCCGATTCTTTCGTGGAGTCATAAAATATTCGAGGAAAGTCTCCAGGACCAAAATTATGGTCACATTCGGTGAACAGACCCATACTCAGTTTTTCGGCCACGCTGTGTACCTACCCCTAGGGCCCTTGTAGCAAAATTTCGAACGGGTCACGGGAAAGCTCAGGAGAGTTTTCATTGATCCGATTCTTTCATGGAGTCATAAAATATTCGTGGGAAGTCTCCAGGACCAAAATTATGGTCAGATTCGGTGAACAGACCCATACTCAGTTTTTCGGGCACGCTGTGTACCTACCCCTAGGGCCCGTCTAGCAAAATTTCAAACGGGTCACGGGAAAGCTCAGGAGAGTTTTCATTGATCCGATTCTTTCGTGGAGTCATAAAATATTCGAGGGAAGTCTCCAGGACCAAAATTATGGTCAGATTCGGTGAACAGACCCATACTCAGATTTTCGGCCACGCTGTGTACCTACCCCTAGGGCCCCTGTAGCAAAATTTCGAACGGGTCACGGGAAAGCTCAGGAGAGTTTTCATTGATCCGATTCTTTCGTGGAGCCATAAAATATTCGAGGGAAGTCTCCAGGACCAAAATTATGGTCAGATTCGGTGAACAGACCCATACTCAGTTTTTCGGCCACGCTGTGTACCTACCCCTAGGGCCCTTGTAGCAAAATTTCGAACGGGTCACGGGAAAGCTCAGGAGAGTTTTCATTGACCCGATTCTTTCGTGGAGTCATAAAATATTCGTGGGAAGTCTCCAGGACCAAAATTATGGTCAGATTCGGTGAACAGACCCATACTCAGTTTTTCGGCCACGCTGTGTACCTACCCCTAGGGCCCTTGTAGCAAAATTTCGAACGGGTCACGGGAAAGCTCAGGAGAGTTTTCATTGATCCGATTCTTTCGTGGAGTCATAAAATATTCGAGGGAAGTCTCCAGGAGCAAAATTATGGTCAGATTCGGTGAACAGACCCATACTCAGTTTTTCGGCCACGCTGTGTACATACCCCTAGGGCCCGTGTAGCAAAATTTCGAACGGGTCACGGGAAAGCTCAGGAGAGTTTTCATTGATCCGATTCTTTCGTGGAGTCATAAAATATTCGAGGGAAGTCTCCAGGACCAAAATTATGGTCAGATTCGGTGAACAGACCCATACTCAGTTTTTCGGGCACGCTGTGTACCTACCCCTAGGGCCCGTCTAGCAAAATTTCAAACGGGTCACGGGAAAGCTCAGGAGAGTTTTCATTGATCCGATTCTTTCGTGGAGTCAAAAAATATTCGTGGGAAGTCTCCAGGACCAAAATTATGTTCAGATTCGGTGAACAGACCCATACTCAGTTTTTCGGGCACGCTGTGTACCTACCCCTAGGGCCCCGTCTAGCAAAATTTCGAACGGGTCACGGGAAAGCTCAGGAGAGTTTTCATTGATCCGATTCTTTCGTGGAGTCATAAAATATTCGAGGGAAGTCTCCAGGAGCAAAATTATGGTCAGATTCGGTGAACAGACCCATACTCAGTTTTTCGGGCACGCTGTGTACCTACCCCTAGGGCCCGTGTAGCAAAATTTCGAACGGGTCACGGGAAAGCTCAGGAGAGTTTTCATTGATCCGATTCTTTCGTGGAGTCATAAAATATTCGAGGGAAGTCTCCAGGACCAAAATTATGGTCAGATACGGTGAACAGACCCATACTCAGTTTTTCGGGCACGCTGTGTACCTACCCCTAGGGCCCTTGTAGCAAAATTTCGAACGGGTCACGGGAAAGCTCAGGAGAGTTTTCATTGATCCGATTCTTTCGTGGAGTCATAAAATATTCGAGGGAAGTCTCCAGGACCAAAATTATGGTCAGATTCGGTGAACAGACCCATACTCAGTTTTTCGGGCACGCTGTGTACCTACTCCTAGGGCCCGTCTAGCAAAATTTCAAACGGGTCACGGGAAAGCTCAGGAGAGTTTTCATTGATCCGATTCTTTCGTGGAGTCATAAAATATTCGAGGGAAGTCTCCAGGACCAAAATTATGGTCAGATTCGGTGAACAGACCCATACTCAGTTTTTCGGGCACGCTGTGTACCTACCCCTAGGGCCCCGTCTAGCAAAATTTCGAACGGGTCACGGGAAAGCTCAGGACAGTTTTCATTGATCCGATTCTTTCGTGGAGTCATAAAATATTCGAGGGAAGTCTCCAGGACCAAAATTATGGTCAGATTCGGTGAACAGACCCATACTCAGTTTTTCGGCCACGCTGTGTACCTACCCCTAGGGCCCGTGTAGCAAAATTTCGAACGGGTCACGGGAAAGCTCAAGAAAGTTTTCATTGATCCGATTCTTTCGTGGAGTCATAAAATATTCGAGGAAAGTCTCCAGGACCAAAATTATGGTCAGATTCGATGAACAGACCCATACTCAGTTTTTCGGCCACACTGTGTACCTACCCCTAGGGTCCCTGTAGCAAAATTTCGAACGGGTCACGGGAAAGCTCAGGAGAGTTTTCATTGATCCGATTCTTTCGTGGAGTCATAAAATATTCGAGGGAAGTCTCCAGGACCAAAATTATGGTCAGATTCGGTGAACAGACCCATACTCAGTTTTTCGGCCACGCTGTGTACCTACCCCTAAGGCCCTTGTAGCAAAATTTCGAACGGGTCACGGGAAAGCTCAGGAGAGTTTTCATTGATCCGATTCTTTCATGGAGTCATAAAATATTCGTGGGAAGTCTCCAGGACCAAAATTATGGTCAGATTCGGTGAACAGACCCATACTCAGTTTTTCGGGCACGCAGTGTACCTACCCCTAGGGCCCCGTCTAGCAAAATTTCGAACGGGTCACGGGAAAGCTCAGGAGAGTTTTCATTGATCCGATTCTTTCGTGGAGTCATAAAATATTCGAGGGAAGTCTCCAGGAGCAAAATTATGGTCAGATTCGGTGAACAGACCCATACTCAGTTTTTCGGCCACGCTGTGTACATACCCCTAGGGCCCGTGTAGCAAAATTTCGAACGGGTCACGGGAAAGCTCAGGAGAGTTTTCATTGATCCGATTCTTTCGTGGAGTCATAAAATATTCGAGGGAAGTCTCCAGGACCAAAATTATGGTCAGATTCGGTGAACAGACCCATACTCAGTTTTTCGGGCACGCTGTGTACCTACCCCTAGGGCCCGTCTAGCAAAATTTCAAACGGGTCACGGGAAAGCTCAGGAGAGTTTTCATTGATCCGATTCTTTCGTGGAGTCAAAAAATATTCGAGGGAAGTCTCCAGGACCAAAATTATGTTCAGATTCGGTGAACAGACCCATACTTAGTTTTTCGGGCACGCTGAGTACCTACCCCTAGGGCCCCGTCTAGCAAAATTTCAAACGGGTCACGGGAAAGCTCAGGAGAGTTTTCATTGATCCGATTCTTTCGTGGAGTCATAAAATATTCGAGGGAAGTCTCCAGGACCAAAATTATGGTCAGATTCGGTGAACAGACCCATACTCAGTTTTTCGGCCACGCTGTGTACATACCCCTAGGGCCCGTGTAGCAAAATTTCGAACGGGTCACGGGAAAGCTCAGGAGAGTTTTCATTGATCCGATTCTTTCGTGGAGTCATAAAATATTCGAGGGAAGTCTCCAGGACCAAAATTATGGTCAGATACGGTGAACAGACCCATACTCAGATTTTCGGCCACGCTGTGTACCTACCCCTAGGGCCCTTGTAGCAAAATTTCGAACTGGTCACGGGAAAGCTCAGGAGAGTTTTCATTGATCCGATTCTTTCGTGGAGTCATAAAATATTCGAGGGAAGTCTCCAGGACCAAAATTATGGTCAGATTCGGTGAACAGACCCATACTCAGTTTTTCAGGCACGCTGTGTACCTACTCCTAGGGCCCGTCTAGCAAAATTTCAAACGGGTCACGGGAAAGCTCAGGAGAGTTTTCATTGATCCGATTCTTTCGTGGAGTCATAAAATATTCGAGGGAAGTCTCCAGGACCAAAATTATGGTCAGATTCGGTGAACAGACCCATACTCAGTTTTTCGGGCACGCTGTGTACCTACCCCTAGGGCCCCGTCTAGCAAAATTTCGAACGGGTCACGGGAAAGCTCAGGAGAGTTTTCATTGATCCGATTCTTTCGTGGAGTCATAAAATATTCGAGGGAAGTCTCCAGGACCAAAATTATGGTCAGATTCGGTGAACAGACCCATACTCAGTTTTTCGACCACGCTGTGTACCTACCCTTAGGGCCCGTGTAGCAAAATTTCGAACGGGTCACGGGAAAGCTCAGGAGAGTTTTCATTGATCCGATTCTTTCGTGGAGTCATAAAATATTCGAGGAAAGTCTCCAGGACCAAAATTATGGTCAGATTCGATGAACAGACTCATACTCAGTTTTTCGGCCACGCTGTGTACCTACCCCTAGGGCCCTTGTAGCAAAATTTCGAACGGGTCACGGGAAAGCTCAGGAGAGTTTTCATTGATCCGATTCTTTCGTGGAGTCATAAAATATTCGAGGAAAGTCTCTAGGACCAAAATTATGGTCAGATTCGGTGAACAGACCCTGTAGGTCCATAATGATCGTGATTTCAGTGCTTAGTTGACTTGTTTAACACAAATATGTCCGAAACTTGAAGAACAAAGTGAATATTAACCAAACAACCCAATAACAAGATCCAACACACAATCGAGGTTAATAAGCTACAATGATAAGTAAAATAAGCTCCTAGCACCTCAATAGAACGATTACACAACACAAATCAGTGAGAAATAGCTCTGGTAAAAGATGTGCCAAAAATTGTATAAATGTGAAGATAAGGTTACAATATATAGTGGTGTTAGGTTCGCTGATAGATTCGCTCTAGCGAATCTATCCAGCGAACCAACACAGGTTCGCTGGGCACATAGGTTCGCCCAGTCGATACCTAATACAAAAGACATGATGGCCTACGGGCGAATCTATAGATTCGCCCGTAGGTTCGCTAGCATTAATAACATTACAAGTCAAACAGTTACATACAAAAGTAACACCGACAAGCCGGTGAGTCCAACCTATACATAGTGACTATCAATACTCCCCCTAGGTTGGACCTCACCTGGGGAAGTCTTCTGATAAGCTCCGTCTTGATGGCTTCAAAGATGTTCGATAAAAGCTCCTGCCCTTTCTTTGATCCCGGCCATTGGATTTGTATAGTCTTCAGTTCCGGCCTCATCTTCACTCAGGTTCAGCATTGAGTCCACAAACTCTGTATCAGCGACCTCTGTATCAGGCTCTAGTTGAACTGTCGTTTCCGCCTGTTTCTCAGCAGTTGGCTCCTCGCTTACCACTTCCAAGTCTATAACTTCAACTGGTTTCTCAAACCTTTGTTCGATAGTTTGATCGAGTTGTCTTGTCAGATCATCCATCTCCATTTTCAGATCATCCGTCCTCCTCAGCCTCTCATTCACAGCTTTAAGCTCAGCACGAATCCCCCGGGCTTTATTAGCAACCTTTACAAACAGGTTTGCTTCAGCAGCAGTGTCATCTCCAGCCCCGTGCTTAATTCTGTTCTCACACAAAACCTTTAAATCCTCATCACTGAAGGAGAAGACCTCCATAGGATCAAATAGACGGATTTCCGGACGGTCTTCACCTTGTAATCTGATAACGGCCTCCCCCGAACTGTTGTCGTAGAACCATTTCAGGAAATTTTGCAGTCTCGGCGGCTGAGTTTCGGGGACCCTGACCCTTGTCATTACTTTCGGAGCAGCTATCTTCAAAACAATTTTCCCTTTCCACGACACCCAGTGTTTATCCTTCTTTTGCCTTATCCTCTTCGGCTTTTGATAACCAAACTCAACAAAATCGGACTTGGCAGCCTCTTGAATAGCAGCTTCGAACGCGCAAGCCCTGCCACTATCTTCCTTTCCCAGTAATGGCAGCTCTGCCAGTCTACGCAAATCCCATCTAGGAAAGGTGGCGAAGTGCTTTCGGTTCTTGACGTACGTGATGTCACCACCCCTCCTTTTGATCATATATGCCTCCACCAAACAGTTGTACTTCCATGCAATGATCTGTCTATCTTGCTGTTTGGTGTTGGGTTCGTCAAGATGTTGGAATATTGGCACCTCAGGCACCACAGCTTCTTCCTTCCTAAACCATTCGGATTTGTCTAGCTCAGCGTGTTCAAATTGGTAACTCATTCCCTTTTCTTCCACTTTGTATATCTCCGGCTCATCCTCAATATCCTCCTCACTTTCTGCATCAATATCAGTATCGGGTTCATCTGCCAAAGAATAATCCACACTAGTTCCACCTACCACTTCATCTCCTTCAAATACGTCCATATCAATCCCCATTTCTTCATCGAACTCTTCCTCCACGGCTTTTCCCTTTCCTTTATCACCAAAATCAACATCCATTAACGGATATCTTGTAATATCCGTTAAGGAGTTCAGTTCCGCTTCAGTCATAGCTGGTTCAGTTCCAACATTCTTCTTCAAATCATTTAGCTCTTTGAAGACCCTCACAATCAGACATTGCTGGTCCTTCATCATTCTACCCATCTCATATATGACAGTAGACTTCTCAGCATCTTGTTTTTCCAACTCTTCATACTTCACTTTCAAATCCAACAGTTCAGCCTTCTAACTTTCAACATCAACCTTCAATTCATTTCCAGACCCAGCAGATGTACCTCCTATATCGTGCTTCGCCTTCTTTGATGCTTCAGAGTGTATATCAGCCTTTCTTTTCGTCCTCAGTTCCCTCCCAGCATCAATCTCGGCCTGAATTTCATCCACTTCCCGTTCAAATGAATAATCTTTATCCTTTGCATACGCCTTTCTCTTTCTAATCTTCTTCTCAACCTCCTCAATATTTTCACCGCCCCGTTTCCTTTCAGTCTCAATCAATCTCTGTATATACACCCATCTCTCAGCCGTATACATATTCTCCCACAAATACGTAGTCCTGCCCACACACTCCGGCCTCACTGATTTACAATCTTTGAAGATTCTTGAATGCATATCCCAGATTTTCAATTCTGCACCCTCCACCGGCAGATTTGGTAGTTTATCATTCAGAATCATCTGAATGAATCTGGGATACATTAGCCATTTGGCCCCCTTGCTGGCATGGATGTTCTCGAGCATGTAGTTGAAAATCAGCTTTGCGAGATTTGCTTTTTGCCCCCGGCAAAATAGCATCATAGCTCTAGCCCAATCCAGGTTCAGCCCGTCCGTACCCCCCTTTCTGTGATCCAGGCACATAATAAACACATGTGCTATATACCTCCACTCCTGGATCAGGTACGACTTCACAAATTCCATTTTCTTTTCTCCGGGCATCGGTCCCTCATACCCCGCTGTCCGGAATGCCCCGTAAACTTCTTCAGCAGACATATGGACCTCCTCACCCACATCATCCTGTAGCCTCAAAATTCTAGCCAGATCGGCTTCAGTAAACGCCAAGTCTTGCCCACAGACATTGGCACAGATACGTGACGGCTGTACCGACACGTTCATGACATCAGTTCGCCAGAAATCCCGAACGTGCGTCTCATATATGGTAGGTGAGTGAGAGATGGCATAGTGTATGTGTGATGACTTCAGCCATTTGATAGCGTCTCTAAAGCTGCTGGCCTTTTCGAAGTTTTCATCAAGTAAAGCACACATGTTGTGCTTTTTCTCGAAGAATAATGTCGACATAGTGCCTGAAAAATAAACGGAGATTGATCAGAAATGAAGATTTGAAAAACAGAAAATAGATTCGCTGGATAATAGGTTCGCTGGTACAGCGAACCTGAGATTTTGGCACAAGAACCTATAAATTCGCTGACATGAAAAATCAGTCAATGTTGTCGAGCGAATGTATAGGTTCGCTAGAAACAGTCGGGCGAATCTATGTTGTTGCGCGGGCAGCATAACGACATAGGTTCGCTCGAAGTCTTGAACTTTCGTTCAGATTCGCCAGACGAACAACTTAGGTTCGCTGGAAACCCTAGCTTTTGAAAAACGGCCAAAATCACATACAGTTCATCATTATCAGGCATTTAAGGCAACAAACAGGTAGTATAATCACAAGACGAGGCTATTATGAAGTAAAACCCTAACATCTAACACACAATCAGTCATTTAAACACTATAAAATCAAGAATCGACAGATTTAACAAACTTAAGATGCGATTAAGGGTTCAAAACACAGATTAAGTTGAAATTAATCACATACCGGACAATAAGAAGGTGTATAATGTATGAAAAAGCCGTGAAATAGTGAGAATCGAACGTTGGTGGTTGGTTTTTGAAAAATCGTGCTACAGTGGTTTGTACAGCGAATATATGAAATATCCGCTGTCACTGTATATATATACACCCATAGATTCGCTGGCAGACAGACCAGCGAACCTTAGGTTCGCCGGAAGACCAAAAGACAAAGTCTCCGACTGGTTCGCTAGCAGGTTCGCTGACACATAAACAAGGATGTTTCATGTCAGCGAATCAAAGAGATTCCGGGCGAACTTTAGAGACCGAGCGAATCTGTAGGTTCGCCATAGATTCGCTAGACAATCAACAAAAAAAATATTTTTGGTTTTTCTTAAAATTTTTAAAGAACATTGAAAATCCGTAAATACGTCCCACGACATCAACGCTCCAAAAAAAATATAAACACATATAATCCTAAAAATAAAAAATGAAGTAAAATGAAATAAAAAATAAAAATTAAAATAAAATAGAATTAACAGGAGACGGTTTTAAACGCTAGAAAGGATATATATTTATCATGATGTTTTGAGCGGAATCCGGAGAATCATCGATTGGCGGGATTGCAGATATGTTTGTCCTTTTAAACCCATGCCCTAGTCCTTTCAACAAGAGATCGGCAGCTTCTTTTATCATGTTTTCGGTTAGATTGAAGAGTCTCTGACAACTTGGTCCCCACAGACGTCTAGGTAGAAAGAACAAGTTCTGTCATCAGGGTATATCTGAGCAATACTATTTACTTTGCTTGAATTTCAATGATCAACTTTTGAATGTAGACCGATGCATTAGCTTTTTGACACTTGTGCAATTTTTGCATCTTTTCTTTGTGAGTGGAGCTTGTCAGCAATTGATTCTTTTTGAACACAATGCGACTTATTATTTGGGAAACTCAAATAGTCTAGAGCTCCAGGTCTATACTGACGTATAACAGAGGAGATAAACATTTGAGCATGCTCGGTGAATCTTCAGGTCAATACTTCCGTATAGCAGAGAAGATTCACCAACTCCAGGTCAATACTTTCGTATAGCAGAGGAGTTAAGCACTTGACTCAAGACGTTCTGAGGAGTTAACGAGTAACTCACTCAGAGGCTTTTCCGAAGAGCATCACTAGCAGCTTTTTATTTTATTTGTTTTGCATACTAGAAACTCGATTCGGGGATAGGGCGAGGGTGATTTGGGATTTTTAGGGAAATCAAGACAAAGATTTGACGCTCTCAACCCATTTTTTACAGAACCATTATCTTTGTGCAATCCAATCACGTCAAGGAGATAATCCTTGCTGTCGAGATCTTGAGCGTTATGTTTGGCTGCACAGTCACTGTTTACTTTGTTTTCGGGCTGAGCCTATCTGACATATCCCAAACGCAATGCTTCTGACCTCCTTCAACGACTTTTCAACATCAATCAAAACGGAGATCCTGAAATAGCAAAATTTGAAAAACTATAAATAGTTTAACTTTTATATCTCCCCCAAAATTTCTATATAATAGCCGTCTAATAGAAATTTTTGTTTTTCAGATTTTCTTAATATATATATACAGAATATAAAAGAAAAATAAAAGAGGATGAAATAAAATAAAGTAACGGAGCAAAGAATCGAGTGACCCACGGATTTTTCAAAGAAGATAAAGACCAGATTATTTACTTATTTACAAAAGGATTCTCACAGAAAAAAGGTTTTCAAAAGGATATAAGTCCAAGCATGGAGATCAGTTCATAAAAACGTGGTTTATCAAAAGTTTTTGTGAAAAGATCAGCTTTTTGCTTTCTAGTTTCGATAGGAATAATATCAATAAACCCCTTTTCCTGTGCATCCCTGATTGCATGAATTCTTGTTTCTATGTGCTTGGTTCGAGTGTGATGAATGGGATTTTTGGCAATTCCAACAGCAGCTTCATTGTCACAAAAGAGTGGCGTGTGAAGAAAGTTGATGCCATAATCCATCATCTGATGTTGAATCCACAGCACTTGGCAACAGCAACTTGAAGCAGCAATGTATTCTGCTTCTCCTGTGGACAGAGAGACTGTTGTTTGCTTCTTGCTTTGCCAGGAAACAAGACATTCTCCAAGGTATTGACATCCACCGGTGACTGATTTCCTGTTAATCCTGCAACCAGCATGATCACTATCAGAAAAGGCATGTAAATCAAAGTTCCCACCTTTTGGGTACCAAAGTCCCAAACGAGAGGAACCCTTAAGGTAACGGAAAAATTCGTTTAACAGCTTTTTCATGCGATTCTTTTGGATTGGCTTGGAAACGAGCACAGTAACACACGGCAAATGTAATATCTGGACGACTTGCAGTCAGATACATGAGAGATCCGATCATCGAGCGGTACCGATGAGCATCCACAGGATTCCCATTATCATCGGAAGTAAGGCATGTTTGAGCAGTAAAAGGAATTAGTTCAGGAGAAGAGTCATCCATGCCAAACTTCGTGAGGATTTCTTTGATATATTTCTCTTGGTGGATTAGAATCCCATCAGGCTTTTGCTCCACTTGCAGCCCCAAGAAGAAACACATCTCCCCCATTATAGTCATCTCAAAACGATCCATCATCACCTTCTCAAATTCTCTACACAACCCTTCATTAGACGAACCAAAAATGATATCATCAACATACACCTGAACGATCAGCAGCTCGCCATCCACCTCCTTCTTGAATAATGTCATATCTATAGCCCCACGTGAGAAACCTTTACTGAGGAGATACTGTGTCAGAGTTTCATACCAGATCCTTGGAGCTTGATGCAACCCATACAAGGATTTATCAAGCTTGTAAACCTTTGACGGGAAATCAGGATCCTCGAAGCCTGGTGGTTGACAGACATAGATCTCTTCATCGATATCTCCGTATAGAAATGCACATTTCACATCCATCTGATAAACCTTAAAGTTTTTGTTCGCAGCATGTGCAAGAAAGATTCTGATGGCTTCCAGGCGAGCGACTGGAGCAAAAACTTCGGTGTAGTCGATCCCCTCTTCTTGAGCAAATCCTTGAACAACCAGTCTCGCTTTATTTCTAATTACCACACCACGATCATCTGGCTTGTTCCGAAAAACCCATTTAGTGCCGATTGGACACTTGTTAGGAGGAAGATCAACCAGTTCCCAAACTTTGAGCTTTCTGAATTGCTGCAGTTCCATCTGCATGGCATCCACCCAACTCGAATCTTCAAGTGCCTGTTTATAATTCTTTGGAACGACTTGAGACAGAAAGGCAGCATAAAGACATTCATTAATCAAACCACTCTGACTCCGGGTTCGCACACCATCGGTAATAGATCCAATGATATAATCGTGAGGATGGTTTTTCAGGGTTTTGAAGTCAGTGTTGAGTAGTAAAGGATTTTGGTCGGTTGTGGGTGTTTGATTTGATGGTTGTGGAGGTGTAGGTGTAGGTGATGGAATGGTGTTGGATGTGGATGGAATATCTGATGTGGAAGTTTGAACAGTTTGAGGTGATGGAATATTTGGTGGAGGTGATGGGATGTCAAATGAAGTGGGAGGTAGTTGTGTAGCTGATGTGGAAGGTTGTGATTGTGATGGTGTAGATGTATGATTGAAAATGGAAACCGATGTGTGTGGAATGATGTCGTCATCGTCAGAGTCGGGAAGATTAAATGATTTGAAAATGGTGGTGGCATCATAAAACCAAGCCGGTTCACTGCCAATACTGGTAGTGTTTGATTCCTGCCAATCAACGTAGTAGGACTCTTGCACAATCCGCGTTCGCTTGTTGTAAACGCGATACGCCTTTTGAGTGTTAGAGTATCCCACAAAGAAGCATTCATCAGAAACAGCCCCAAACTTCGTCTTCTGATCTTGAGTATTCAGAAGAGTGCAAGAACATCCAAAGGGGCGTAGAAAGTCAATCAGCGGCTTAATCCCTCGAAACAGTTGGTATGAAGTCTTCATCTTTTCCTTGACAATCAGTACCCTGTTAAGAACATAAGCTGCACAATTAACCGCTTCAGCCCAGAAGATAATTGGAAGTTTTGACTCGATCAGCATAGTTCTAGCGGCCTCCACGAGTGTTCGATTCTTTCTTTCAGCAACACCATTTTGTTGTGGTGTTCGGGCGGCGCTAAACTGTCTGAGAATACCCCGTTGTTCACAGAAGGAGTTGAAGATGTGGTTTCTGAATTCTGTGCCGTTATCGCTTCTGATGGCTTGAACCTTCTTCTTTCCAAGAACCTCTATTAGAGGAATCAGCTTCATCAATTCTTCTGCAGTCTCACTCTTGTTCGCCATGAATCTTACCCAGGTGTACCTAGAGTAATCATCTGTGACAACCAAGCAATAAGACTTTTTAGCAATTGATTTGACACTTATTGGACCAAATAAATCAGTATGTAACAATTCGAGGGGTTCTGAGATAGTATTTGTAATTTTGAGTTTATGTGGCTTTTTGTGCTGTTTTCCTCTAGCACAAGCCATACATTTCTCGACCACAGAAAAATCCTTTTGTGGTAAACCCCTGACCAAATTGTTCTTAACCAATTTATTCAGAATTTTAAAATTAATGTGTCCTAAACGTTTATGCCACAAAAATGATTCAAAGGATGATGCTTTAGACAGAAGACATGTCACAGTGGAGTTTGATTCTGTTGATCCCATATTCAGCATATAGGTATCATTTCGTCTTGGAGCTCGCATGATCACCATATCTTCAGGAATGGTAAACTCTGGCTTCAAGAACAGGCATTCATTAGGAAGGAACATCACAGGAATGTTTTTATCACAGATTTGTGATACACTCAAAAGATTGAATGCCAATTCAGGAACATAGTTGACGTCTTCCAAAGTAAGTGAGCCATTTGAGACTTCTCCTTGACCAATCATCTTTCCACCTTTCTTGTCTCCCGCAAAAGCAACATAACCTCCATTTATGATCCTATAGTTAGTAAGAAGATCCTTCAATCCTGTCATATGTCTGGAACATCCGCTGTCAATATGCCAATGACTATTTACAACGGCATTTGAATGTTCCTGACATTTATTTAAAAAAAAGAAAAGTTAGACCTTTGAAATAGGCACCCAAGTCTTTGTGTACTTGGGTGGTGAAATAGATGAAGTATTGCAAAAGAAACTATTTACAAAAGAGTTTAATCTTTTTCTGATAGATTTTTGCTTTGGACTATTTTGGATTAATTTGGAGCATTGCTTGACAGTGTGACCAGTATTTCCGCATTTAAAGCAGTGAGATTTAAAACCAGATTTGGGAACTCTGTTGACAGGAATTTTATCCATTTCAATCTCCTCATCACATTCAGACAGTTGTGAGTTGCAGTCACTGTAAGTGTTATAGAGTTCTTTTAACTTACCTGCTGTGACTTTAACTGTATCAGATTCAGGTTTTGGTTTAAGAATGTATGAAAAAGATGATTCCTTCTCTTTTGGTTTTGAAATTCTCACAGGTGTGAATGTAGGAATTTGGTGAGTGAAAAACTTTTGAAAGCAGTTTGTTTTGGTTTGACTTTCAGAGACTTGACCTGAAAGTTTTTCTTTGTCATTCACACACACATTATTAATCAAATCGGCATCATTCAACACATTAGGGTTTGAAGTGGAGCACCCTAAATTACTATTAAACATGAAATTGTTTGAATATGACACATTACTACAAACAGGATTATCTAAACAAATGTCTTCAAAAGACTTCTTGGAATCAGAACTACTGCAATCACTACTGCCAGAACAACCGAGCCCAACACTCCCACCATATGCGTACTCCTCTCTAACTTCCTTAAGGTTTACTTCACTTAAACCTGCAATGGAACTGTCAGTATCGTTCTGCATAATCTCTTGAATTAACTCATTTGAGGGATGAGGAATAGGTGTAGGAGAATAACAGAAAGTACTGGGTGGAGGATATGCATACGTTTCATTTTTACTAAGACCCAAACCTGTCTTGACCCTGGCCCCCCTTTGTTTCTTGCACAGTTCCTCCCTTTTCATACCGGATATGGTCCACTGCTGCAATTTGTTTTTAAGCTTTCTTGCTTCAAACTCAGCAAGTGTAACTTGCTCAGTTAAGTAGTTAATTTCACAATTCTTTTCTAAAAGAGTCCTTTTTAAGTGTTCATTTTCCTTTAAAGCTTCTCTTAACTTAACAAAATATTTTGATTCACTTAACTTAAGCTCTTTGATGGTCCTTTTTAATTCGTTTTCATTTGACATTAACAGTTTATTTGCTTTGTATATGCCAATTAAACGAATTTTGCAAGCAGATGAACACATATCTTCAATAACATCGTAAGGAAGACCGATTACCAGTTTTTCGGCGGCCAGAGCACGATCACATTGACAGTAGGGAGTGCTTCTTTTGAATTCATCAACTGCATCCAGCCTTGCCTTTTCAATCATTTCTTCCAGACTAATCTTTGACTTCTCCTCATTCTTCACTTCATTAACAGCAGCTTCACAAACCAAACCTGAATGATTCAGATGCCCTTGAGCAATAACATCTGATTGAACTTTATCAACATTTTCCACCTTCTCCTCCTCTTCTTTTCCATAAAATTCTTTGAATGGATCAAAGAGATTTATGTCATTGTCATCAATCTCAGCAATTTCAGCAACAAGGGCATGGTTAATCTCCTCCTTGGTTTCTTCGATTTCTGCACTCCAGTCAAAGTTGGTGAGAAGTGCAGTTTCATTCTTTGACTTTGCTTCCTCAACTTTTTCTTGAATTGGAGCAGATCTTGGATTTGCAGAGTTAACTGGCTCAGTAACGATTGGTAATGGGCATTCTCTCTTGAAGTGGCCCAGTTGTTTGCAGTTATAGCATCGTAACTTTCCCTTGTCATATCCCAGCTTAGCATTCTGTCCTTGATTTCCAAAGTTTCTTCTGCCAGTTCTTTCCATGAATCGTCTGGCACGAAGAGTAAGCATAGCCATCTGCCATTGAATATCTGTTTCCTCCAAATCATCAGGGTCCACCTGATACATATCTTCTACAGTCATACCCTTCCCTTTTAACTCACCTGCAACAAGAGCTTCATAACTGTGGACAAACATCCCAAATAAAGCCATAGTATCTGACGGAATCTGTGTGGTAACAGATGCACTTGAGCTTGAACCAGCGTTAGTAGATGCACCAGCAGACTTAGCAGACACATGACCTGACGATCCTCTAGATGCTGCACTGTAAACATAAGAGTTTGCAGCGGATGAGATAAGTGCAGCATTTTGAGAGGGAATGTTTGGAACCATCATTGACTGATTATACTCTCTTCTTTTTACATCAAGGTCGAACGACTTCAGCTTGTTGATGACGTCCATCAGTTTGTAATCAGGAAAATTCCTTTCTTGTTTCAGTAGCTTGATTTGAAGGCTCCATTGGGGAGGAAGTGAATCTAACAATTTTGCTACTTGTTCGTGATTGCCCAGCTTTTCATCATATTTCTTCAAATTGCTTGACACAGATAGGAATCTATTTGTAATATCAGTCAAGTTCTCTTGTGAATATCCCACAAAAGAGTTGAATTCCTTTTCAGCCTGAGCTTTTCTATCCAGTTTCAGATCCTCATTCCCATCATAAAATTCACACAATGCATCATACAGACTTTTTGCAGTTGTGTGTTCTGCAAACCGGTTGAAGATGTCCTGATGTAAGCAAAGTATCAGTGCCCCTAATGCCTTCTTGTCACGATCTAGTAACTTGATATATGTTTCAGTAAAAGAAGTTGGGTCTGTGTTTACTGAGGTGACGGTTCCTTCAACTGTTGTGGGCACATGCGGACCATTTACTATAGATTCTCATTGGTTGTAGTCCGTGTAGTAGAAGAACGCTTTCAAACATCTTTTCCAATCTTCAAAGTTTTCACCACTAACAAGCCTCGGTGGCCTGTTAGGTTGAACGCTGTCTAGATCATTCATATTAAGTGTTGAAGAAGTCATAACTTTGAACAGATTATAGATTCGCTGAAAAGTGACAGATTCGCTGAGCTAGTTTCGCTAGAAGAACACAGCAGATTCGCTGGCAGATTCGCTGGAAGCAGATTCGCTGGACAGTCAAACAGTTTCGCTGACGAGCAAACACAGATTCGCTGGCCTGATTTTGGCAGCAGTTTCGCTTGCACAGTCAGCTAGACAGGTGAACTTTCGTTCGATGATATGTTAGATTCGCTGGCCACAACACAATCCAAACAGGACAAAAATTTGAATTTAGATTCGCTGGAAGAACTGACAGTTTCGCTGGTTGAACAAATAGTTTCGCTGGTAGCTCAACCACTCTGAAACAGTACGGAAACAGCACGAAAACCCTCAAAACTTGACCATTTGCCTACAGGTTTGTTTTAAAAGCTTTATATGTCCAAATACCACAAACCTTGAGCAAAATACAACTCTAAAACACGAAAAACAAGCTTGAAACAGAATCAAAAGTGTTTTGACCCAAAAACTTCAAAAATCGACACAAAAATCACTTGAATCAAACAATCAAGAGCACTAAGGCTCTGATACCATATTGTAGGTCCATAATGATCGTGATTTCAGTGCTTAGTTGACTTGTTTAACACAAATATGTCCGAAACTTGAAGAACAAAGTGAATATTAACTTAGGGTTTAGGGTTTAGGGTTTAGGGTTTAGGGTTTAGGGTTTAGGGTTTAGGGTTTAGGGTTTAAGGTTTAGGGTTTAGGGTTTAGGGTTTAGGGTTTAGGGGTTTAGGGTTTAGGGTTTAGGGTTTAGGGTTTAGGGTTTAGGGTTTAGGGTTTAGGGTTTAGGGTTTAGGGTTCTGTTCTGTTTCGGGTTTAGGGTTCTGTTCTGTTTCGGGTTTAGGGTTTAGGGTTTAGGGTTTAGGGTTTAGGGTTTAGGGTTTAGGGTTTAGGGTTTAGGGTTTAGGGTTTAGGGTTTAGGGTTCAGGGTTCAGGGTTCAGGGTTCAGGGTTTAGGGTTTAGGGTTCAGGGTTTAGGGTTTAGGGTTTAGGGTTTAGGGTTTAGGGTTTAGGGTTCTGTTTCGGGGTTTAGGGTTTAGGGTTTAGGGTTTAGGGTTTAGGGTTTAGGGTTTAGGGTTTAGGGTTCTGTTCAGGGTTTAGGGGTTTAGGGTTTAGGGTTTAGGGTTTAGGGTTTAGGGTTTAGGGTTCTGTTCTGTTTAGGGTTTAGGGTTTAGGGTTTAGGGTTTAGGGTTTAGGGTTTAGGGTTTAGGGTTTAGGGTTTAGGGTTTAGGGTTTAGGGTTTAGGGTTTAGGGTTTTTTTTTTTTTTTTTTGAAAAAGGCAAAAGCCTTGGTAAATTTTATTCAAAGCAAAAAATAATTACAACCAAAGGCATCTTGTAAATTGGATACAACATCCAAATAACAAGACCCGAATCAAAAACATTACAATAATCCAACAAGAACTAAACAAAGCTATCCTAATAGCCCATTTGAAAAAACTAAAAACCAACCAAACCAACAAAGAAACAAAAACAAACAATAGCAGCCCATACCAACTCCAACCAAAACCCATGATATCTACACAATCCTCCATCAGCAACTTTTCAAATCTCCAAGTCTCAAGCAAACTACGGCCCATAAATGACAAAATCCATTCCCCATTTACACCACTTCTCCCATCCAGTCCATATAAACAGCCCATATTCATACCATAACCCAATCTACTCCCCTCATTAGCCCAAACAACACTACACATACCATTTATAAAGTAGTGACCCAGCCCTTTTATATTAGCAATGCAAAAACCAGACCCCATTTTCTTCATAACATACCATTGACTTTTCACAGTCCACTCCTGTTTCTTCATACGCCAATCAATCATTAAAAGTAGCCCCTTTATCCATAACTTAAAATCATCACCAACCAAACTCCCATCCAGTTGACTTTGAAAAGTCAACTGCATCATAAACCACATGGTCTTATCCCTTAAACCTTCAAAGTAGCAATACCATTTCCAAGCCAATAGTAGCACATCCATATCTTGACCATAACAAAAACAATAGTAGTACATCCAAGCAGCCTTATCAATCCACACTCTCACCTCATATCTATCTATCCAGCAAATCTCCCATTTTTGGTTACCAATCTTCCAAAACAAAAGCAGCCCATCATGCGTAGTCATAAAAGCAATCCCATCTTGACTTTGAGCAGTCAACACCCAAGCCCTTTCCCTTAGTAATATCAGCTTTTTCATCTGTTTCTTTCCAATGACTTCTTCAAATACCAAAACAGCCATTTTCCCAGCTTCCACCAAGCTGCCAGTAACTTGCCTGTACCAACCACATATAACCCAACCCTCAAAGTAACCCCCAGCCATGAAACAAAAAAAGAAAGAAAGGCTCAAGATATAAAAAAGACACAGGAAAAAGGTTTGGGTCCACCAATTTGCTATTTTGCCTACAGACCTATGAAAAGATGAAATTGAATTGGTGGACCACTCCATCCTTATCACTCCAGGTGTGCTATCAACTCCTGATAGACTTACAATCCTACACCACCAATACAAAAGCAGAAGGGCTATAAAGGCTGTTATAATAGCTCCAAATAAAACCCCATGACCAATCAGAATTTTCCTAGAGAAGTAGGACTCAGAATCAAAGAAGCACACACATTTTTTGACAGAAAATCTAAGATTAGTGTATAAGAGTACTACCCACCTCTTACCATCACTCCCTCCCCAAACCAAGCAATTCATCCCCCAAATATCATACCCATAAATATACAAGAAAGGCTCAAAGACTTTAAAGACACAGGTATGGGATTGCCACCACCAGCTAGCTTTTCTGCCTAATAAACTATGAAAAGATGTATAGAATCTGGTGATTAGCTCCTTCCTTATAACTCCCATGTTTGTACCTACATCAGGTATAATCACACACCTAATCTCCATTCTCAAAAGCTGAAAGAAGAACCAGTTCAATGCAAACCAATCCTTCTTGTAAACACTCAGAAATTTTCCTAAGAAAAGAAAAAAGAAGAAGACAACAAATCCCACAATGATTTTGACAAAATAACTAAAGAGAACCTCACAGAATGCTACCCACCACTGACCAACACAACTCCCTGCCCAACCCTTATACCATTCCCAACAATTAATAACCTCACCATTGTACCACTCACCTTGCCATTTGAAGAGGGTGTTCAGTGTGCAAATTGTACCAACCCAATGCCCACCCATAACCATTATACTCTCACAAATCCACCCAACCCACCACATCCCAACACACCATTCAAATTGATTTAACACAATATGAAATTTAGGTAGGCATTTCAAAATTCCCCACTTTTTGTGTAGGCCATGAAACCACAAGTCAAACCACCAGTCCAACTTTTGTTCCAACATAATCTTCTGCAAATAATTATTTCTTCCACCCCAACAATAAGTCAATTTATTGTTCTTCATTAAAACCCTTCTGATCAGAACTCTTCTCATACACCTTAAAACCCCATACCTTGCTAGCTTCAATTGTAATAGGAGTTGAATAAATCCTCAGACTCAATAATCTCAATCTAACAGTACTCTCAATCTGCTTTTCCAACTCCTTGCAAGACCTTTGCTTCTGCTGAAAAATTCTCAAATTCCTTTCTTGCCACAAATAATAAACCATACCAGCCAGCATCAGTCTACATAAGATGCTTCTAAAACTTTTATTGATCCTCTGTCTCAGCATTAAGTTAACACATTCTTGCAACTCAGGCTCACACCCATCCAAACCCACCATTTTAGACATCCCTGCCCATACAGTTTTAGAGTAATTACAGCTGAAAAACAGATGGGAATGTGAGTCTTGCTGTAGACCACAAAAGGGGCATAATAACTGCCTACCAACATCCCATTTGGTTAGCCTATCTTGAGTTAAAAGTCTACTCTTAATGGCCAACCATAGAATAAAAGAATGCCGAGGGATACACTGGCTGAACCATACCACTTTAGACCATTGAACCTCCACAACCTGATCACTCAGATCATAATAAGCCTGCTTTATGCTGAATTCATGTAATTTACCATCTCTAGCCTTCCACATAACTATATCCTTTTTAGATTCATCCAACAAAGGTAAGCTACTATCAACCAGAGCAGGAAATTTACTTACCCATTCATTTGGCCATATCCACTGATTATTGATTACCATGTCAGCAACTTTGCACTTCATATCCATCCCAGCTCTATGAATGTCCCTAGGACTGATAAAAGAACACAGTGGACTTAATGGATGCCACATATCAAACCAGGTAGAAGTAGAACAACCATTCCCAACAAAACTTTTACAATGAACCCAAACATCAGCTCTACATCTCAACAAATTTCTCCAACTCCAACAAGCCCCATCCTTACATTGAACATTCCACAAACTCAGGCCTTTCAACCTATGACAATGAATCCACCTTGTCCAAATATTCTCTTTGTTACTAATAATGCTCCAAATCAGTTTAGATATTAAAGCCCTATTTCTGAGCTTAAGAGACTTAATACCCAAACCTCCTTGAACCTTTGGCTTGCACACCTCCTCCCAACTAACCCTTACCTTACCTTTAATACTATCATCATGAGCCCATAGAAACCTGTTCATAATCCTCTCAATATCCTCAATTACATTCCCAGGAAGAAGAAACACAGACCCCCAATAAACTTGCATTGATGAAAGAACAGAATTTATAAGTTGTAACCTTCCAGCAAAGGACAAAAACTTATTTTTCCAATCACCCACCTTCTTCTTCACTTTAGAGATAAGACTTGCACAATCCTTAGCATACAATCTCTTAGATAGCAGAGGAATACCCAAATATCTCACAGGAAGTTTACCTTCTTTAAATGGCAGCAAACCCAAAATTCTTTCCTTTGTAGCAGGCAATACATTACCCAAGAAAATAGTACTTTTCATCATGTTAGGAATTAAACCAGATACACCACTGAATTCATCAAGAGAATCTTTAATCACACTAACAGAATGAGAATCACCATTAACAAAAATTAGCAGATCATCAGCAAAACACAGATTAGTAATCTTCAACTTTTCACACCCCCAATGATATTTAAATGTTTCTGAACCCCTTATGTTCCTTTGAATCATTAAAGTCAATACCTCCATTACCATTGTAAATAGGTAAGGAGACATAGGATCCCCCTGCCTCAGACCTCTCATCCCCTTAAAAAACCCATGACTCTCTTCATTAACATTGATAGAATAAACAGCAGTTTCCACACAAGTCATAATCCAAGCAATCATACATGGGTGAAAACCAAACTGTATCAAACAGAATCTCAGAAAACCATGATTAACTGTGTCATAAGCCTTTTGCAAGTCAATTTTAAGTGCCACTTTTGAACCACCTCTGCTCCTATGATAATGTCTCATCAACTCTTGAGTAAGCAATATATTATCACTGATCATTCTTCCAGGTACAAAAGCAGATTGATTCTGGCTAATAATCAAATCCAAACCCCCCTTAATTCTATTACAGATTACCTTAGAAATGCATTTGTAGATAACATTACAGCAGGCAATTGGTCTATAATCAGCAACTTTACCAGGATTACTACATTTAGGCACCAAAGAAATAAGTGTAGCATTTATCTCTTTCAAAATTTTACCATTCCCAAAAAACTCCTGCACAGCCAAACACACATCCTTTCCCACAATATCCCAAGAAGACTTGAAAAATTTAGCAGTAAACCCATCAGGCCCTGGGGCTTTGTCATCATCAATGTCAAACATAGCAGCCTTAACTTCTTCAATAGAGACTGGTCTAACCATATCATCAGAAATCTTCTTGGAAAGTCTCTTGGTAAAAAGAGATTGAGGCTGTCTAACAGGACTAACCATAACCTCTTTACCCATAAACTCAGTGAAGTGTTTCACAAACACACCCCCAACATCTCTTCCTTCATAAAACATATCATTCATGTCAGAAACTGAACAAATTCTCCCTTTAACCTGCCTTCCTTTAACAACTTTATGAAAGTAAGAAGTATTATGATCACCACCTTTCAACCAATCAATTTTAGATTGCTGCTTCAACATGTTTTCCTCATCTTCAACAGCAGTTTTATAAGCATTCAAATACCCCAATTCCTCATCCCTTAAATCTTCATTCAAAGTAAGAAGTATTATGATCACCACCTTTCAACCAATCAATTTTAGGGTTTAGGGTTTAGGGTTTAGGGTTTAGGGTTTAGGGTTTAGGGTTTAGGGTTTAGGGTTTAGGGTTTAGGGTTTAGGGTTCAGGGTTTAGGGTTTAGGGTTTAGGGTTTAGGGTTTAGGGTTTAGGGTTTAGGGTTTAGGGTTCTGTTTTGTGGGGTTTAGGGTTTAGGGTTTAGGGTTTAGGGTTTAGGGTTTAGGGTTCTGTTTAGGGTTTAGGGTTTAGGGTTTAGGGTTTAGGGTTCTGTTTAGGGTTTAGGGTTTAGGGTTCTGTTTAGGGTTTAGGGTTTAGGGTTTAGGGTTTAGGGTTTAGGGTTTAGGGTTCTGTTTAGGGTTTAGGGTTTAGGGTTTAGGGTTTAGGGTTTAGGGTTTAGGGTTTAGGGTTTAGGGTTCTGTTCTGTTTAGGGTTTAGGGTTTAGGGTTCAGGGTTTAGGGTTTAGGGTTTAGGGTTCTGTTCTGTTCTGTTTAGGGTTTAGGGTTTAGGGGGTTTAGGGTTTAGGGTTTAGGGTTTAGGGTTTAGGGTTTAGGGTTTAGGGTTTAGGGTTTAGGGTTCTGTTCTGGGTTTAGGGTTTAGGGTTTAGGGTTTAGGGTTTAGGGTTTAGGGTTTAGGGTTTAGGGTTTAGGGGGGTTTAGGGTTTAGGGTTTAGGGTTTAGGGTTTAGGGTTTAGGGTTTAGGGTTTAGGGTTTAGGGTTCAGGGTTTAGGGTTCAGGGTTTAGGGTTTAGGGTTTAGGGTTTAGGGTTTAGGGTTTAGGGTTTAGGGTTTAGGGTTTAGGGTTTAGGGTTTAGGGTTCAGGGTTCTGTTTAGGGTTCTGTTTAGGGTTTAGGGTTTAGGGTTTAGGGTTCTGTTCTGTTTAGGGTTTAGGGTTTAGGGTTTAGGGTTTAGGGTTTAGGGTTTAGGGTTTAGGGTTTAGGGTTTAGGGTTTAGGGTTTAGGGTTTAGGGTTTAGGGTTTAGGGTTTAGGGTTTAGGGTTTAGGGTTTAGGGTTTAGGGTTTAGGGTTTAGGGTTTAGGGTTTAGGGTTTAGGGTTTTTTTTTTTTTTTTTTTTTTGGAAAAAAGGGCATTGCCCTTGGTAAACTTTTATTAAAAAACAATCAAAAAAATTACAAACAAAGGCAATTATTTGTCATAGCTTTTTGGCTAAGACAAACAACCCCCAAAACAAACAAACAAAAAAATACAATACAAACACAACCTATCCATTTTCTAGACCATAATCTTCCCAAAAAGAAGATCCAATCAACAAATTCAAAAACAAAATACAACCACTTATTACAATTATTTCTAATACCACTAAACAATCTATAATTCCCAATCTTGTTTCTTTTATTCACTTTATTCATGCAATCCATACCATGCTGCCCATAAATCTTCTGACCCATCCTCTGCTTGATCTTCCAAGTCTGCAACTCATCCTTAGCATTTATTCTTGCATCATCATACCAATACAATTTATCCAGCCTTCCCTTCCAATCATAATTCACATTAGTATCGTCATCCCAACCCAGATAAAAGTCCCCCCAGACACTTGACCCGGACAACAACAGAAAGAAAGGCTCAGATATAATATAGACACAGTAGAATGTTTGGAACCACCAAAGAGCATTTGTGCCTATTATTCTAAGAAAAGATGTAAAAGGAATGGTGGTTGCCTCCTTCCTTATGTCTCCCAGGCTGCTACCTACTCCAGGTAGTCTTAAAAAACCTAAATCCCCATCACAAAGCAGAATATTTGTAGAGGCCAATCCAGCAAACACTACAAATATCAACCAATACAGAATTGTTCCTACAGACCAAGCAATAGTAAGAGAGAGAATCTCACAAATTAAGACAGAAAATCTAGAGTCAATTAAAAGGATAACTACCAGACCCTCTCCCATTCTTCCTCCCCAACCCTTATAATACCCATCCCTGACACAAGACTCAAGATAATACATGAAAGGCTCAGAGTTAATATTGACCCAGAATATGGTTTGTGACCAAGTGTAGAAACTGCCTATCCAACTAGAAATATCATCAAGAATACATTTGGTACACTGCTTCCTTATGTCTCCCTGGGTGCTACATTCTCCATGTAGACTTTCCAAATCTAATCCCCTCACAACAAGCAGAATGATTACACAGGCCTTGATGTTGGCAAACATGGTAATCAATTTTAAACCATTAAGGACAAAATTTAATATAACAAGATGGATTCCTAGAGACCAAGCAGAGAGATAAGGGCGAGCACTCAAGTATATGACAGAAAAACTAGAGACATCAATGGAAAATCCTACCGGACCCTGCCTCTTCTCCCCTCCCCAAACCAAACATTTGCCATCCCAATGCAGATATAAAGACATGATAATACAAACAGGCTCAGAGTTGACCCAGACACAGAAAAGGTTTTGTGACCATTTATAAGCTCTAAAAAAGAAGTACTGAAGGCACAGACCTACATAAACAGTCACAACCAGCCTTATCACTCCATGGGTTAACTCATCTCCTGAGTTATGCACACATCTAATCCTCCAATCCTTACGCAGAATAGATGAGATATAAAGCATAAAAGCCCATACCTCAACTATGATCATCGTAAAAAACCATCCTATAGTCCAAAATAAGGGAAAGAAGAGAGAAAAATAAAATAAGACAGAAAAACTATGAGTAAAAGAGAGCCTATCACCCATACCTTTCCTCATCCTCCCTCCCCAAACCTTGTAATCCCATCCCCAAACAAATAAAGAAGGATTCATCATCCTATTGGGTTGGCATTAAATTTCCTAGGATGCACATTAAAACCCCATACCTTACTTTCCAGGATAGTGCTAGGGGTTTCATAGATAGTTAATCCCATTAACCTCATTCTAACCACCTGCTTTATATGCATGCTTACCTCCTCCACAGTTCTATGCCTTTGCTGAAACAGCCTCAAATTTCTTTCCTGCCAAATGAAGTAGGTCATGGCAGCAAGCATTAACCTTTGTAAGATACTTTGAAATCTTTTAGGCACATTGGTCCTTTCAAGCTTCTTCACACAATCCACCAGGGCATTTGGATAGTCCTGCAGCTTTGCAATATCTTTCAGCTTATTCCAAACCTGCACAGAAAAATCACATTTAAAAAAGAGATGTTCATGTGAGTCAGGTTGAGCTTTACACAGGCTGCAGATAAGGCTTTTGGAGTTATCCCATCTCATTAATCTATCTTGTGTCAGAAGTCTTTGCCTGATGGCCAGCCATAAAATGTATGTATGACTTGGTATGCTTTGGCTGTACCAAACAATCTTCCTCCAATCCACATCAGGTTGAGTAACACAAAGATCCTCAAAAGCAGTTTTGATTGAGAAATTAACACTCTTGCCCCTGTTAGTCAACCAAGCAATTTTATCCTTCATTCCAGGTTTAATCTCAGGAGGCCCATGAAGGTATAGCATAGGAAACTTTACATTCCAACCATCAGGCCAGACCCAGCTGTTACCATTCACCACCTCACAAACTTTGTTTCTCAGGTTCAAACCAGCCCTATTAATCTCTCTGGCACTGATAAAATTGGCCAAAGGACTAAGAGGATGCCAATTGTCAAACCAAACAGAGGTGCCACATCCATCCCCAATCTCATTGTGACAGTGCATCCTGATCACCTTTTTGCATTGAAGAATATTTCTCCAACTCCAGCAAGCTCCATCCATTTTCTCCATTTCCCATAAAGTTCTACCCTTTAGCCTATAAGTGTTGATCCACTCCGTCCAAATATTAGAATATCCATTGATCAGGTTCCAAATAAGCTTAGAGACAAGGGCCAGATTTCTTGTCCTAAGAGATTTAATTCCAAGACCCCCTTGGCTTTTGGGAAGACAGACATCATGCCAAGAAACCCTGACCTTACCTTTTGTGTCCTCCCCTTGAGCCCATAAAAAACCATTCAAAAGTCTCTCAATGTCATCAATGACATTGACAGGTAATAAGAACACAGAAGCCCAATAGACTTGCATAGAAGATAAGACAGACTTAATCAGCATCAGTCTACCAGCAAAGGAAAGGCTTTTGTTCTTCCAATCATTCACCTTTTTCTTGACTTTGTCAATTAGCACTTTGCAATCCTTTGAATAGAGCCTTTTAGACAATAGAGGAAGACCAAGATACCTAACAGGCAAAGTTCCTTCCTTGAAAGGTAGCAGTTGCAAAATCCTATTCTTGACCAGAGCAGAAACATTTCCAAAATAGATAGTGCTCTTGTTAAGGTTGGGAATCAGCCCAGAAGCTCCAGAGAATTCCTCAAGTGCTTCTTTCAGGATCTTGATAGAATTAGAATCTGCATGAGAAAAGATAATCAGATCATCAGCAAAACACAGATTAGTAATTCCCATCTTACCACACTTCCAGTGAAATTTGAAGCTCTCATTACTGCTAATCTTCCTTTTGATCATCAAGGTTAGCACTTCCATGACAATTGTGAACAGATATGGGGACATTGGATCTCCCTGTCTAAGCCCCCTATGTCCTTTGAAGAACCCACAGCTTTCCCCATTGACATTAATAGAATAGCATGCAGAGGATAGACATGTCATGATCCAGTGGACCATACATGGATGAAACCCAAACTGCACCAGGCAAAACTCCATAAAAGAATGATTCACAGTGTCATAAGCCTTTTGGATGTCAATTTTTAGAGCCACTTTAGCCTCCCCCCTATTCCTGTGGTAGTGCTTCATTAATTCTTGAGTGAGCAGTACATTATCAATGATTTGCCTTCCAGGAATAAAAGCAGATTGGTTCTGACTAACAATAAGATCCAAAGCACCTTTAATTCTGTTACAAATCACTTTAGTAATACACTTATATAAAACATTACAGCAAGCAATAGGCCTAAAATCAGTTACCTCTCTAGGGTTATCACATTTAGGCACAAGAGAGATTAAAGTAGCATTGACCTGAGTAAGAAGCTTTCCATTTGCAAAAAACTCTTTCACTGCTGAGCATACCTCATTACCAACAATACTCCAGGCAGCTTTAAAGAATTTTGCAGAGTAACCATCAGGCCCAGGAGCTTTATCATCTTCAATATCAAACATAGCAGCTTTAACCTCATCATCAGTCACAGGGAGGACCATGGAATCAGCAATGTCTCTAGGGAGCTTTTTGGTGAACAAAGACCCAGGATCAGAGACCCTATTAACTTGTTTCAGACTTCCCAAGAACTCACTGAAGTGCTTTACAAAGGCATTCCCCACATCTTCCCCTTCATAAAATCTGCCTTCCACATCACTGACAGAAGTGATTCTATGCCTATTTTTCCTTCCTTTAACCACTTTGTGAAAGTATTTGGTGTTCTGATCCCCAGCAGCAAGCCACTCAATTTTAGCAAGTTGCTTTAGATATAACTCCTCATCTTGAACAGCATCCTTCACAGCATTAACATATACAAGTTCTTCATCTCTCAACACCTTGTTGTGAGGATCTTTTTCAACAGCAGACTGAATGTTTCCAAGCTCAACTTTTAACTTCTTCACTTTTTCTTTCAAATTACCTTGTTCCCTACCAAGCTTCTTCAACAAACCTTTCAACATTTTCAATTTAGAGATGACAGAGAACATATGACATCCCTTAATATCCTTTTCCCAGACACTTTTCACAAGAGGAAGAAACTCAGGCTTCCTTGTGAGGAAATTCATAAATTTGAAAGCATGAGGCTTCCATTTTACCTTGTCAGGCAGAGAAATGATCACAGGAGAATGGTCAGAAGTTAAAAAAGGCATAAACTTGGTCAAAACACTGCTGAATTTGGACATAAAAGCAGAGTTTGCCATGGCTCTATCCAATTTCTTCATCACACTATCAGTCTTGCCCGGAGATTTGTTCCAAGTGAATTTAAACCCAGAACCAGGCAAATCTTCCAACCCACAATAATTGCAACAATCAGCCAAGTCAACCATAGAAGAGCAACTACCAGAAGATCCAGCAGAAGCCTCAGAAGGATTGATAATAGCATTAAAATCCCCAACCACCACCCAAGGATCGTTGTTAACAAAAGCACTGAACTTCTGCAAATCTTTCCATAGACTTCTTCTTCTCACAGCTTTAACATGCCCATATAGAAAGGAACAGTAGAATTGAGTGGGTGTGCCTTTAATTTTGATGAAACAGTTAATACATTGATCAGTCATATCAATAACCATGACTTCAGCAACATTTGGGTTCCAGCCAACAATAATCCTTACCCAGTTGCTGCAGTGAAGTTTATTAGAAATCCATTCCCAAGAGCTACTTACCTTGTTGCAAATAGGGGAAAGATTAGCTTTCTTCACATGAGACTCCAAGAGACAACAAATCCCAATGCCATTATCATTCAACAACTCCTTTACCTGATTCTGATGATCTCTGGACATAAGTCCTCTAACATTCCAAGTAAGGATGTTAGTCATTTGGAACTAGCGGATTGGTTAACAGAAGAGTCCAATGCTTGACCCTCCTGGGTGTTACTTTGCACATCAACAGCCATATCATCATCCTTACTCTTTTCTGCCTTCATAGCCTGGGCACAATCATCTTCATCAGAATCAACTTCTTCTTCAAATTCAGTTATACATCTACATCCTTCTCTAAACTCGGCTAAAGCACATAGATGTGAAAAGAAGGTCATTTGCTGCCTTGACCATTTATTGAGCACTTCAACACTAGGGACAGTTTTTTCCTCAATCAATTGCATGATTTCCACAGTTTGATCAGGAGAAAGGAGCTTATCATTTCTGCATAGAGTTCTCATCATCCTTTTAATATTCATTCCCATAATACCAGTACTTCTTCTCAAAAAACTATACTTTTCTTCCCATTGATACTTATTCCATTGAGCAATCAGATCATCATCAATTTTTGGTTTAACTTGAGAAGTAGATACAGGTTTAGAAGGGGCAGCCTGTTGAGAGGAGTGTTTCCTGGCAGAGGCCCTTGTTAATGGGGCAGAAGAAGATGATGCATGAGTGTAACCAAAAGGTGTGGAGGTAGAAGGCTTAGAAAATTTGGAATTTTTAGGTTTAAAAGTAGCCGGGTGAAGGTTGGAAGGAGCCGGGTGAAGGTTGGGATCAGCCGGGTGAAGGTTAGAAGGAGCCGGGTGAGGATTAGAAGTGGCCGGGTGAAGGTTGGGGTTAGCCGGGTGAAGGATAGGGGCAGCAGGGTGAAGGTTAGAAGGGGCCGGGTGAAGGTTAGGGTTAGTCGGGTGAGGGTTAGAGGCAGCCGGGTGAGGGGTATTGGTAGACGGGTGAAGGGTTTGGGTAGCCGGGTGAAGGGTATGGGCCTGTTGTGCCGGGTGAGGAGAAGAGGAAGGGGGGGGCTGTTGAGCCGGGTGAAGGGTTTGGGCAGCAGGGTGAAGGGTTTGGGTAGCCGGGTGAGAAGTAGAGGTGGAAGGGGGCTGTTGAGCCGGGTGAGGAGAAAAGGAGGGAGGGGGCTGTTGAGACGGGTGAGGAGTAAAGAGGGGAGGGGGCTGTTGGGCCGGGTAAGAATTAAGAGGGGGAGGGGGCTGTTGAGCCGGGTGAGGAGAAGGGGGGGGAGACTGTTTGGCCGGGTGAGGGGAAGGGGACTGTTTGGCCGGGTGAGAAGCAGTGGAGATAGCCGGGTAAGGTTTAAACAAATGCACAGAGGACAAAACATGTTCAGATGACTCCTTTTCTTCAACATCCAATTCCTGATGCTGCATATCATCAGCTAATACCTCAAAATGATTCATTGTTTTAACTGATACATCTTCATTCTTCTTGTTTCTATCATTCACCACTCTATATTCATGTTTGCCTTTATTCTTGTTTGAATTAGCATGCATCTTCCATTCTCCATCAGTCCCTCTATCTATTCCAGCAAAATTCACACCATTTTGATTCGATCTACCTTCTTGACTCCCTTTTCTTGGACCAGATTTCATAGAATAACTTTGACTCCCTTTCATCTGATTAGCAGAAGGCTTAGAGTTGGGCCCATTCTTCCTAGGCTTCCCATTATTACCAACTTCCTGAAAACCATCATCCTCATCAGTTTCACTGAACTTTTTAGTATCATCCTCACACTGTTTCTCAAATTGAGATAAAACAGGTTTTGATTCAGCAAAAGGCTTCTTCTTGCATTCAATCAGGCTGTGACCAAACACATGACAATGAACACACTTAGGTGGATGCTGTTGATATTTGACATTCACAAACACATTCTCATCCCTTCCCAATTCATCAGAGGGATATATAGCCCTAACCTTCTCCATGAGCTGATCTTTGGCATTAATTTCAATTAAGACTCTTGCAAACCCTGCAGCACCATTAGGTTTAACACATTTTTCAGCAGTAACATTGTCAAAAACCAAAGGTTTGCCAATACAACTTGCAAGTTGGCAGATACATTTTGCATTCCAAAGCTCAAGTGGTAGATTGGTAAAAGTAGTCCAAATGGGGATGTTCTCAGGTTCGACTTTGACCATTCTAACCCCCATATTCCATTTGTGTAAGCACAAAGGAACACCATCAACAGCCCAAGGCCCCAACTTCAATACCTCATTAAGCCCTTCCTCACTTCTGAATTTAAAGAAAAACACCCCAGCACCATTAGCCATAATGCTGACAATTCCAAATTTCCTCCACATCTTGTACAGATTAGCTCTAACAAACTTCAAGTTTAGCTCTAATCCCACAAAGTACCCATATAGCTGAGTCTTATATTCAATTTTAGCCTTCTCAATAAAGCATTGTTCAATAACTGCCACTTTTTCACCATTCTCAAGCACTTTAGGGGGGCAGTACACAACAGGATCAATTAGTTTTGTATAATCAACTTTCTTCTGCCCTGAAACTGCATTAGCATATGATCCAGCAGTTTTCACCTCTGATTTAACTTCATCCATTATCACATCAATTTTGATCCCTTCCCCTGTGGTAGTAAAGCTAACATTCTTAACATGAGGAATATTACTCCATGATTTCTGCACAGAGTTTGTAAAGAGATTTGAGCTTTTCTTCAATAGAGGCTGTCTCTTTTTATCTTGTTTCCAGGCATTATCAATTCTCTTCTTCATAGCTTTAACAGACACTTTGTCTTTCATTGGCATAGTTTCAATAGCAGCAGAAGGAGTCACATCCACAATATCACTTTCTATTCCAACAGAAAAACCAGAGTTTAATACTTGCAATGGACTTTTGGCTTTATTGAAATCAGATTTAAACTTCTCAAATTCAATTTCATTCTTGACAGCAGTAAGTTTAGCAGAATGAACATCATTATGATCAATTTCAGATACATGCAGCCTTTTATATTCAGTTTCATCCTCATGTTTGGTACAAGCTCCATCACACTTAGGTTTATCAACATTCATTTCAACCTCATCCGTTTGATCCAGATCTATAGCAGAAATAGCTCTCTTAACAGCACAAGCAGACCTAGTAAGTTTAGGCTTGGATTGAAGAATTTTACCATAACGAGCTTCAAATCCTGGATCTAGAATGTTCTGTGCAATATAATCTTTCATCTGAGCCATGAAAACAGGATCAGTACATGTACCATCAACGAAATCAATGATTGCAGCTTCAATTTGAGCATTTGAGTTAGTAAAATTAGCCATTGATGATTGATGAGAGTAATCTGTTGATTCCATAGCATCATGAACAATTGAATCAGCATTTCCTTGATGAATTTGATCAGTTCTCACTTGATTCACACAACCCGATGGTATC